>JAIVEN010000013.1:22520000-25020000 GCA_026686845.1 Adenanthera pavonina
TTGAAATGGTAGAAACCGAGGACTTTGATATAATGGAGGATGGTATTATCCGGTACCGTGGTTAAATTTGTGTGCCAAATGTTGAAGGATTATGAGAAACTATTCTAGAAGAAGCTCACAAGAGCATGTATACTATTCACCCAGGTACCACTAAGATATACGAAGATTTAAAGCAAGTGTACTGGTGGCTGAGAATAAAAAAGGATATCACAGAATATATAGCAAAATGTCTAGTTTGTCAGAGAGTAAAGATAGAGCATCAACTACCAGCAGATTCGTTGCAACCTTTGGAGATTCTAGAGTGGCAATGGGATAGTATCTTCATGGATTTTGTGATAGGATTACCAAGGACCTCTTTAGGGCACAATGCAATATGGGTAATTGTAGATAGACTGGCGAAGTTGGTCCATTTTTTTCCAATTAAGGAGACCATTACCATGGCGAAGTTAGCCCAATTATATATGAACGAAATCGTGAGACTGCGTGGAGTTCCAATGAGTATTGTGTCAGAGAGAGATCCAACATTTACATCCAAGCTGGAAGTCCCTTCAAAAGACCATGGGGACAAAGTTGAATTTTAGTATTGCTTATCATCCTCAATCTAATGGGTGAACTGAAAGAACAATTCAAACTTTGAAAGACATGTTGCGGGCTTGTTTTCTAGAGAATAAAGGTAATTGGGATCAATATTTGTCATTGGTTGAATTTGCCTATAACAATAGCTTCTACTCAAATTTGCAAATGGCTCCTTACGAATCATTGTATGGCCAAAAGTGCAGATCGCCATTATGTTGAGTTGAACTTGGTGAACAAAATCTATTGGGCTCAGATATCGTGGATCCAGCCTCTCAACAAATAGAGGGCATTCAATAAAAACTTATGACCACTTAGAGTCGGCAAGAGAGTTATGCTAATAGAAGGAGACCATTGGAATTTGATGCTGGAAATCATGTATTTTTTAAGGTCACTCCAACCAAAGATGTAACATCCCTAAAATATTAGATAACTAAAAATACATAGAAAATTTGCAAAAACGGACAGGCACCATTTTACGTGAAATAGGGCAAAGAAGTCATTTTCCCGATTGGATGGAAAAATGAGAAATTACATTTTTACCACTAAGAATTATGGAAATAACAATTTTTTCCTTGAGAATTCACGTGGGGAAGAGAAGTCAAATATTTTGACAAAAATTACACCTAAAACCCGAAAGTTTTAAAAATTATAAATTTACCCTGGGTCAAGGGTAATTTTTTTAATATGCAATATTACTGTTAAAATGAAGCTGTCGATGAGATAAGTCCAATGGTATAGGGCACTGAGTGTTAATATTCAAGGATGAAGAAATAATCAGTGCTGAAAGTTAAAAAGTAACTTTATACCGATAAAGCTACTTTTTGATCTGCAAAAGCCAAAAAGTCAAAAAGGAGGCTATTGAACATCACAAAATAATCTTTTTAAAGATAGTATATTAAAGTAATACCAGATACAAGTTCACTTTAACTTTATATCAATAAAGTGAATTTACACTGCAAAAAGTAACTTTACCGGTTCAAGTATAAAGTAACCAACACAGGGTATTACTGGACTGGAAAAAAATTGTGCAGTGTCTTGGACAATTGTACCCCTTATTAGGATACCACATGTCAGCCCATGTGTCCAAATTGGAAGTCTTGATGGCCAAGAAAAGTTAAGACTTAATGATTAAGTTTTCTTAATTAATTAAGAATTAGCAAAAGTAATCTTAATTAATTGCATGTATATATACTCTCTCCTCCATCATTGTATGAGACACATTTAGAAAAGAGAGGATGAGTGGTCTACAAAGTTGAGAGAAAGGAGGAGCATGTGAAGGAGGAAAGAAAAAGAGAAGAAAAATAAGGAAGAAAAGCAAGGAAAATTGGTAAGCAAGTTTCTTTTAATTTGTAAGTGTTATAGCCTAGTTTGTAACTAATTTGAGTTGGTTTTCTAGGATTTTCTCCTTCCCCCTTTGCTATTCTAATCTTGGCCTAAGCATGATAATAAGAGGGAAAGAGTTTTTAAGCCATAAATTTACAAGATGATAAGATTTTTCAAGAATAGTAAACTAGGTGTGTTTTAAAGCAAGTTTTTGTGAAAAACCAATTTCTTCCCCTTAAGAGCAGATTTTGGTCAGACTAATAAGGTGGGAAGGAGCTGGATTTTCATGTATTTGATGGAAAAATATGAGTTCCCCATGATGAAAAACCTTAAAAATAAGTATTAGCTCAAAGATTAGGTTTTAGATAAAGAAATTAAGTCTTTAGGGTTTTAAATGAGACTTTATGAAGTAGATGCTTATTCTAGTTGATTGAGCAAGTGTTTAATGATGTTAAGGGATTTGAGAAAGCCTAAGGAGGCTAGTGGAAGCATTAGATTCAAGAGAAAAAGCCAAAGGAATGCTTCAAGGTAGCTAAGTTTCATATTCTTGCTTTATGTTCTTTTATTGTCTTTCTATGATTAAATTGTGATTTCTTTGATTGGTCTTGGCTATAAAATGAGGGGTTTTATTCCCTGATATGTCCATTTTCTAAGCCGTTATGCTGCAGAATTTTTTATGACCAATGTGGCAATTTATTGTTTAAAGGTGATTGATGTGATTAAATGTGAGTTATTTGACATGATTGACATAATTGCATGAAATGTAACTTGCTACTGAGATTTCCCCCAATCTCATCCCCTCAAGTATCCAAAATGATAGGCATAAGTTATGGCAAAGGAGTCCAAAGAAAAGGCAAGGAGAATGAAGAAGAGAATGATGCTTGATGGTGTTTTCAAGCTATAAGTGTATATTTTGAAATTATGTATAAACCATGTATATGCTTTTAGATCTGTGCCATTATGCTATTATGTCCTTATGAGCATTAATAAATGTTTGGCATGGATTTGAACCATGGAATGATCATGTGAGCTCGTTATGAAGTCTACTTTGCCATGTTATATTGCTAGAAGTTTATTTTGTAGTAATGAAAGTAAAGTCAATATTGTTTGACTGAGACAGGGCAAGTAAGTCAAGTTTATATATTATCTGAAACTAGAGAGAACAAGCTTTCTAATGAGCTAAAGAACACTCAATTTAGATATGTGTACAATTTATAGTATATTTTTGAAATTAAGGGTCAAAACTAGACAGTAAAGTAAAAACTGCGAATTTCACTATAAGTATCACTTATTTTGAAAGGAAATATAAAATTGTATAGAGTTTCAAAAATTTAGTAATTTACATGTTTGAAACGATCTGTGTTTTGAGTTCAATATGCCATTAGTTTGAATTCAATTGGAGCTGTACAATGAGAGATATACAAGTTTTTTCAAGACTGTTCTAATAAGAGTGAGCCTTTGACCCTTAGTAATTTAAGTTAAAATCATGCCCTGTCTAAACTAAATAAATGTATAAGAAAAATATAAAGGTAAGTAGAAATAAATATCTTTCCAATGGCATATAGAATACATGGTTTGGCTCAATATAGAGTTAGATATGAATTTTGAAATTATGGCCAAAATCCTAAAAAAGAGAGAAATGACCATTTGTACAATATAAGTTTGAGCAATAAACTGTACTAATTGGTCAAATTAAACGAAGTTTATTTTTATCTTGTATATCAGGTTTCTATCTTCATTTAGAGACTTGAACCAAATTGATACAATTTTTCTGGATTAAGTTAGGATTTTTCAAAATTCATCCAGAAAACTTGAGAACCAAATGAATAGTACCACATTTTTTATTCAAATATTTTGGTTCTATTAATAGTTCAAGCTCTTAATATGAGCTATTTGGACATTGTACATACTATAATATATGGAAAAATATAGATAAAAGTAAGGTATTACAATAGGTGTTGGAAGATCAATTCAAACAAAGAAACTCACTCCTTGACATATGGGTCCTTGCCAAATCTTGGAGCGAATTAGGCCAGTAGCATATTAAGTGGTGCTACCACCTAATCTTGTAGGGTTGCACAATGTTTCCCACGTGTCTCAACTTAAGAAGTATCATTCTAATCCCTTCTCATTATCTAGGCCCAAAAACCCCCCTTTTGGGCTCACATATAACCACTTACCTCTCAACCATAAGTACCAATAACAATGACCAATACCCAGGTGTGAACACCGTATTTTGTCTGAGCTTTTTATTAAATAAGCTGGCTTTCTAAGAGGTGGTGAATTGGGAAGATTAAAATTTTCTGCAAAAGTCAAGCGTATAGTGAAGACAAATAAGACTGTAAAACAGAGTACAATATAATAGCAATGTAAAAGCAGTAAGGGAGAAGGATTGACACAAATGTTTATCCTGATTTGGTCTCTCTATCTTGACCTACGTCCAATCCCTAAGCAACTACTTGAGATTTTCAACTATCCTGCAAAAATTCAGTGGGCTTCTTGCAATTGCCTCAGTACAGCTTTGATGCTCTGTTCTTAGAGCTTACACGTTCTCTTTCTGCACTCTAGCCAAATGCTACCCAAATCCCTTGTGATATTCCCTCACAAGAAAATATTTCTTCCAAATGAAGATAAGATTGATTACAAAGAATAAACTCTCTAATTTAGAGTGTATATAAAAAGTTTAAGTGCAGAAAACTGAAGTATGAGAGTAAAAAACTTTGAGTTGAAAAATTGATAGAGTTTCAGTATATACAATGTTAAAATCGTTACCCACAATATCAAATGATGTTCTATTTATAGATTTAGGTCTTAACTATACATTAGAAACAAAATCTATCCATTGGAGAAGTTACCCAACAGTTACTCTGAAAAACTATCCATTTACCAACCGTATTTAATGCTTCTGACATCTAAAGTTCGAATTTTGGTTGGTCAATAGACGAATTTCGAAGAGACCAAGAGTTTAAGAATTCAACGTTAAATTTCAAAGTTCGTCTGTTGTAAAGCAAAGTTCGAATTTTCATCATTAAGAAATTTTTCTGTGTTGGAACATACGAATTTTCAAGTTGAAAATTCTTCTTAAAAGTGTGAATAGTACTCCCAAATTGCTACAGTGCCTTTTGTAACATCCAAAGAAAGCTAAAATATGTAGAAATGTATAGAGATTTTGCAAAAACGGACAGATACCGTTTTGCGTGAAAAAGGGTAAAAAGGTCATTTTTCCTAGTTGAATGAAAAAATGAGAAAATTATATTTTTGCCCCAAAAGAATTATGAAAAGGACATCCATGTCCCAAAAGCATTGAAATGCGCGTGGGAAAGAAATAAAAAGTTTTGGGGAAAATTACACTTAATGACCCGAAAGTTTCAGAAATTATAATTTAACCCTGGGTCAAGGGCAATTTTGTAAATATGCAAAATTACTGTCAAAACGAAGCTCTCGATGAGAGAAGTCCAATGGTATATGGCACTGAGGGTTAATGTTCAAGAATAAAGAAATAATCAGTGCCGAGTGTCCAAAAGTAATAGTAAACCGATAAAGTAAACTGTGGGCCCTACCGATGGTTAAAAAGAAATCAGGTCTGGATATGGGTCATACACAGATACCATTTGGGACAGGATAATTATGGAAATATACAAATAAAATTAGAATAGTCCTGTATCCCAAAAATGTTAAATTACTATAAAGACAATTTTATCGGTACGATTAAAAAGTATCCGGATTGAGGTATATCTGGATCAGGGAAATTGGACAATTATTGGACACAGTTTTCTCTCTCTCATGCGTGAGTTGCTGCAGCCAATTGTCCAAATTATTTAATGATTTTTGAAGACAAACTTCTTGAAGAAGGAGACCAAAAAGTAATCATGGTTACTTTTGTAAATAACCATGATTAGCCATGATATTAATCACCCAATTAAGTCATTTAAGTGTCTTCTTTCTTCATCATTTTCACGCGTGAAGCAGTGGCTGAAACAGAGGGAGAAAACGCAAGAAAAGGAAGGAGAAAAAGAGGAAGAAAAGGAAGAGGAGTCAAAGCAAAATTGAAAAATCAATCGGTAAGCTTTTATGTTACTACCCTAAGCTTACTATCCATGGTTTTTAAAGCATGATTTATGGTTTAGTTTTCTTCCTTTACACCTTAGGGTTTCATCCAAATTGGGTTTTAGCATAGGAATGAGTTTTGGACCATGAAACTTAAGGGAAAGCATATACTAGACACTAGAAGCATGAATCCATGGAAGGTTTGAAGTGATTTGAAGGAAATTTTTTTTAATCACTATGAGAGGATTTCGGCCAGAACAGGGGAGGTATTTAGAGTTGTAATTTCATGATTTTGACCTCAAAAATGGATTCCCCATGGTCCAAAACCTTAGGAACAAGTATGTTGTACAAAGAAAAAGTAAAGGAAAACAAAGTGTAAATTTTGGGTTTTAGTGTATAAAGTATTGTGTAATTCCGAAAAACCAATGGATAAATTGGTTCAATGATGATGTGGATAGGTTCAAGAAGGTTGTGGAAAGCTCAAAAAGTGGTGGACCAAGTTTGGAAAGCAAGAGAGCATCATAAGGTAGTTAATTTCCCATACTAGCATTATGTTATCATGTTTATTTCTATGTGTTGTATGCCTTGTCATATGATTGCAATGATGTTTTGAGATGATTTATGTGTATTGGCTGAGTTTTTGGAGGGGCATTGAGACCCCGGGATGTCCATTTGTCAAAACGAAACTCTGCCGAAATTTTTATGAATTCATATGACACAAATGTGATAATGCATTCAAAGTGTGTTAAGGTATGCAAAATGTGTTATCTTGATATTTTTATGTTTAATGTGATGATGTGATGGCATGTTGGGTGTTAACTACTGAGATTCTTTGAATCTCACCCTCCCAAATATTCACCATGAATAGGTAGCACAATGGCAAGTCCACCAAGGAAGAGAAGGGAAAGGAGAAAGACCATGGCCATTAACGTGATATTTAAGGCATCGGCCATGAGTTTTGATCTATTGCATAAATTGGTAAATGTGATGATAAATAAGTTTCTTCCAAATTTTAATATTCCTTTAAGTTCTAGCTAAGGTGTGGCATGATATGAAGATGAATTATGGTCATGTAAATATCTTACAATTTTTGTATTGTAAGTATAAGGATACAAATGGTCATTCTGACCACTACCAAATGAAGGAGCTACAGTATGGGCTTTTTGATGTATAAAATATGAATGCTATATATGCTTAAAAGCTAGACAGAAAGAGCTTTCATGTGGTCCAAAGATCACTCAAATAGGATGAGTGTAAGATTTATAGTGAATTTTTAAAGTTAGCCCAGAAAACTGGAATTTCTGAAATTGACCATATGAATGGTAGAAGTTCACGAAATTTACTGTACAAATTGGCCAAATAATTGCTCTGATTGATATTTTTCCCACGTAAATAATGTTTTAAGCTACACATGGAGACTTGAATCACATGCATATGATTTTTATTGATTTAGTTATGAATTTCCAAAGTTTAATTGGAATAAATGAATTAGATTAAATGAATAGTACCAAAGTTGGAAAAATTTTGTTATGCCATTTATTGTGATTCAAGATCCTACTATGATATAAATAGACTTTAGCATAGTTAAATATGTGAAAAATGGGCCTATAAAGGAGGTGTTACACCTTTGAAGTTCGAATTTTGGTGCCAAAAATTCGTCTGTCAGTGGGCAGCTCAATGAGGCACAATAGTTCATCTTTTCAAAATTCAAATTTTCAAGATTCAAAGTTCGTCTATCAGAGAGAACTCTTATCAGACTTAGTTCAAGATTCAAATTTCTAAATACCAGTATTCGTATGACAACAGATTGTCCAAATAGACTTGCAAGCTTTGTTTCTAAAATTCAAATTTTCAATATCAAAATTCGTCTGTCAGTGAGCTGATTTTGGATTCTTTCTAAACTTCACTTTCAGATGAACTTTGACATATTCTCAGATGAATTTTTCATTTTTCATGAGTGTTTTGGCAGAAATTCAAATTTTCAAAAGCTGAAGTTCGTCTGTCAGAGAAGACTCTTATCAAACTTGTTTCAAAGTTCAAATTTCTACAGTCAAAGTTCGTCTGTCAGAAAAGACTCTTTTCAGACTTGTTCATTTTCAATTCGAAATTGAAATTTCAAAGCCAAAGTTCAAATTTTGAAAACAACAGATCAGTGTTAACCTTTCAAACTTTGTCTGTTGATGGATTTTTTCAAATATTCCATGAATTAACATAGAATCATAGTTTTAAAACATCTTTTTGTCAATTCAAAGTCTTTTACTCAATTTAAACACTGTTAAAAATTCTACATCTATTCTTGTGCTAGTTTTTCTTGAATTTCTTCACTTGAGATCTTTTGTGCACCTTTGATATCTTCTCTCCAAGCTCTTGAAGATTGGTTTGAAATCATCAAAACACTTGATTCAACACTTTTCATATAAATTAAGAAAAATAAAAACAAAATGGAAAATAGGCAAATTTCCTTTTAATTTCAGTTTAAATACAAATTTTGTAAAATTAAAGAAAAATCTAAAAATACTCCCCAAATCTATTTCTTTTTTATCTTTTATTAGAATCTTCAAAATAAATAAACAAAAAATCTCTTTGGATGTTCAATTTAGCATTCTACTTTCTAATTTCAAGATAAAGATTAAAAAAGGAGGGAAATAAAAAATATATATCCTTAGGATTTTCAATTCATTTAATTTCCTTTTTAAATTGTTTTAGTAAAAAAAACAGAATGGTGTCCAAGAAATAATAATAATAATAAGAAGAAGAAGAAGAAGAAGAAAGGGAACTAATTGCTACAGCTTAGGCTGCTTACTCTAAAAAAACCTAATCACCCCTTCCTTTTTCATGTTTGAGCAGTGAGAAAGAACAACATAAAGAAAGAAAGTAGAGATGCAAAGAAATAGAAGAGTCAACATGCTACAGCTCAGTCAATTAGATCTAACAAAAGCCTACTTCTCTTTTTCTTTCCCTTTTCACATTTAGATGTTCGAACGAGGAGGACAGGTAGGTGAGAAGAAAGGTGAAAAGTGCACAGGAAGCTAGCAACTTAGATGGTGTTGCAAGAGCCCACTGAACAACTGCTTTCTCAAGCCACTTTCCCACATCAGTTATTGCAAGTAGAGGATAATGCAAAAGTAGGTAAGAACAAGGCAGAAAGTAAGAGGGCAGAGACATCATAACTATTAATCACAAAAATGGAGAGCAAGCCAAAAGCGGGAGAACCCAGGAGGTAAATATTAAGTAAGAAAATAGGTAGTCCTGATCATCCTCTTCCACAAGGTCAATGATTTGGGGTTATAAAAAAGGAAGAAAAGAGTGTCTGAAGGGGCGAACGTTCTTGGTGGTGGAGAAAGGAAGAGCATTTGAAGAAAGAAGAGAGCAAGAGAGAGTAGGAGGGAAAGAGCGTTGGGTGAGGGGGAGAGAGTTTAGTGGGGAGAGAGTAACCATTGACTGTAGGAAGAGAAAGGCCAAAGTGGGAAGGAGCACTAGAGAGAGACTGAAAGAGAGAAGGAAAGAGAGGGACGAAGAACGAGAAAAGAAGGGTGAACACCAAAGTAATAAGGAGGGAGGCAAAACATGAAGACAGAAGATGGAGTCACTGGAACGAAGGTGAATGAAGTCTGAAGATCAAGCTAGTTTCATTGATACATAGACTTTCATTGGGTAAAGATTATTCTTCCATTTTGAACCTTGATTGATGTTTGCTGAACCTAGGATATATTTTATGGGTGCTCTTTCTGACATTTATTGCCTCTACTTCTCCTCAAGAACAAATGTCTAGTTGAGTTTTTGTTTATCCACTGAATCATGGACCACTACGGGTTGCTTGTTAGAGTTTTTGTTTATTCACTGAATCATGGGTCATTTTGGTTACAAACTTAGTTATAATGCTGACTGGAGGGTGTCTTTTATGATGATGCTCACAATATCTTACCTTCCTTTTTGTTTCTTTGGTCTAGCTCATCATTTAACTGAGATTATATAAGGGCCAGTGGGTTTAACCATTGGTTATTCTCTGAGCCAAGGGGTCAATGTTCTTAAGTGCTCTGTTTCAAGTTGCTCACGTTAGCTCAAAAAGTAATGTTGACTATTTTCATTATGGGACATGATAACCTGCTATTAGGAAGCTTTATATAAAGAATTAGTTTATTAAATAGGCAAATCTTGGTTGCCCTAACTATTTGACGTGGGTTTAGGACCTTCATGTGTAGAGGAAATGGTGTTTTGGTTATGAGTTTAAGCTCTTTATGCTGTTCTAGAATATTAATAACTGTATAGCAAAATTCGATTTGAAGAGAAAGAACAATTTGCACAAATAAACAAAGAGATGATGCTAAAGATATTGCCTTTTGGTTGCATATTGTCAGAATGAGATTGGAAATTATGTGTGATGAACTATGTGGGTTTGATTTGATTAATATGAAAATACTTGATGGAATACAAGAACATGTTGTTTTGTCTTATTATGGTTGTATAAATTAATTTTAGAAAGAGCTGTGGGGGACTTTTAACAATCCTCATAGGCTTGTAGGATGATCACATGTTGTGGGGATCAATTGGATTCCACATTGTGTCAATCACTTTGTGTTAACCGATTTAGATTTCAACGGCCTATTCGTGTTTTCTTAAAATAAAAATAATTAAATAATTTGGATAATAGTACCGCATGAGGTTATTTAACACCCGTGGTGTAATGTCTGGCCGCTATTTGGGATTGACGACTATCCCCACAAACCAACACAAGCCCTTTCAGTGTACTTTGTCCTCACTCATACACCTCCTTCCCAGGAGCTCACCCATCCCATAATTGTTCCAGGTCAAGCACACTTAACTGAGGAGTTCTTAAGGAATAGGCTACCTAAAAAGTAAGTTCACCTTGTTGGCATAGATAGTATCTATCAATTCCTTTAAGCTATCCTTTAACCGTATAGTCCCATACCTATACAGTCTCTGGATCCCTCTTATTCCGATATGTATTCGATTCATTCATATGCCCCTCCCACTTAGAAGCCTGCCAGGAGCCACTCCTTGTCTATGTCTTATCACTTTATCTGACCCCTACTTTTCTTGTATCGATGATCACTCCCCACCCTCATCAGTGCCCGGATGTCACACGTGACAGCCTAATTCAACTATATTGATGTGAGGAATGATAGATTTCCACATGTGTGTTGGTTAGATTATACCTCCCAATCTTATAAAAATTTTTATAGATAAAGCAAATTTTTATAAAAACCAATCCTTCAGCAATATAAATAAATATAATCTATATATATAAGAAAAGATATATATCTATGGGAGATTTTGCAATCTTCCTAGATACTTAGGAAATCGGTTTATTGTATGGGACAATGGGAGATTTTTGAATCTTTTTTAATATTTTAAACAATGAGAAATAAATCATTCAACAATATGAATAAATGCATTTTACTTTTATTCTTTTATTTTTGTTTTAAACAAAAAAAAATTTACTTATTTGTGGAGGACTTTGGAATCTTTGCAGATATTTAGGGAATCAACCTATCATATAAGATGATGGCTCTCTACAGATATATCAAGTACAAATTAATTTTTTCGTAATAATAATAACTATAATAAACATATAAAGTCTTTTAAGAAAACCTTAAAAAAATTAAAAAATAATAATAATATATGCTTTAGACTAATGAAAATCTTCTTTATATATATACATAAATCTTCCAAAAATGTAGCTAAGTATAATAATATATTTTATTCTAAAAAAACTCATTTATCTATGGGGGATTTTGGGGATCTCTGCAGATACTCAGGAAATCAATCTATCATATGAGACAATAATTCTCTGCAAGTATATCAATTATAAGTTGGTTTTCCTAAAACAGGAAAATAAATTCTATGGAAAAAATATAAAAACAAAAAATACTTTTGATAAAATAAAAAAATAAAATATTTGGGAGTTAAATAAAATGAGAGAAAGTAAGTTGAATTAAATTATCTTTTGTAAATTAAAACATACTAATCCAAATTTTAGAAAATTGTTTATTTACAAAATAAATTATTTTCAATTAATTGCCTCTTGCCACAAAAACTAAAATAAGTAAATAAACAAAAAATATCAACTTATTGGCACGTATTTCTGACCCAAACTACGTGGACTTTGATCCCTATTGTAGGATACGTAGGCTCCAGACTCTAATTCTGGGTCAAGTCTACTCTTATAAATAAATAATATTTTTCTCTTATTTTATTCCTCATATTTTCATTTTATTTTTATTTATTTATTATTTTTTATATTTTCTCCTATTTTTATATTTACCTTTGCATGTGAATAATTAAAGAGTAATCCAAATAATTTTTAAAAGTCATAAAAATTACATAATCAACATAAAGTAACCGTTCCTAAAAATGGGCGTTGTAGGGGTGCCGAACACCTTCTTCACTTACAATCATACTCTCAAACCCAAATGTATGAGAAAAATATGGATATAAGTAGATACACAGATATTTCCAATGGCATAGAGAATGAATGATTTGGCTTAGTATAGAGTTAGAAATGAATTTTTAAAATTATGGACAAAATCCTAAAAAAGAGAAAAATGACCATTTGTACAGTATAGGTTTGAGCAATAAACTGTATGAATGAGTCAGGTTAAAGGCAACTTTCATATGTTTTCCTTGTAGATCATGTTTCTAGCTTCATTTAGAGACTTGAACCACTTTGATACGAGTTTTCTGAATTTAGTTATGATTTTTCAAAATTCATCCAGAAAACTTGAGAACCAAATAAATAGTACCACATTTTTTTATTTTAAATATTTTGGTTCTATTAATGGTTCAAGCTCCTAATATGAGCTATTTGAATATTATACATGCTATAATATATGAGTAAATATAGATAAAAATAAGATGTTACATTTTTTATATCAGAGCAAAGATCTGGGCAAATCTTTGCAACATAAGAGAAAAGTAATCCTCTTAGTTAGAGTTTTCCCTTTGAATATAAGATATATTCCTTATAGAAAACTAGCCTAAGAATATTTTAGTGACATAAGAGATTAGTTTTTAGGATAGCTTATAATAGGTGCTGGATTAATTGAGGATGTTTTACATGTATGTTTTCCTCAGGTCTTGAATCATTTTAGAGCTAGATCATAGTTAGATTCTATTAGTAAATAGAAGATGTAGAATCACATAGGATCCTAGTAGGGATCAGAGATCGCATTAGATCTCATGGTTATAGTAGACCAATTATGAGGTTACAGTATCCCTCTAAAGAGTATGAGATGATGAGAAAGATTGATGAACCCTACAATTCTGATAGTTCTCTAAAAGAGGATGGCTTGGGATAATTTTAGAAAGATATGAAACCTCATTAATTTGCAACTAGTATGAATGTTTACCTAGGGCTTCTCTCTAATGCCAAGCCACTGACTAGAAAGTAACTATGAGATGTGGTGATAGGTAATGCTAAAGAATGTAAAGAGTAAGTATCTTTCCTATGAGAAAGAATCAGTGGCGAAAAGTTTTGAGTAATGAATATAAGAGGTCAGTAACAAATAAATAGTTATGAAAAGAATCAATTGGGGAAAACTAATGTAAAATTCAAAGGAAGGTAACTTAGAAAAGAGAGATGGTTGGTAACCCAGATAAAGGAATTTGGCTAGAGCCTAATCAAGATCCTATGAAGGGAAGACATAGGATCCAACAAAATTTTTAATGATAACAGCCATATAGTAATGAATAGTTGAAAGGATTACCTGGATTCAAAAAATCACCCTATAGTAGTGGTTCTTCCAGGTGTAGTCCTGCCAGAGCAAGCAAATACACCTCTAGGTGAAGAGGTAGAATGGCATATGAGATATGATAAGCAAGTTTGGGCTAGTTGTATTATTTGTATTAAGCAGGTAGCTTCTTCCAACTAAACCACAGACTCCAAATCTAAATTATTATTAAAGCTATTTATGATAAATGCCAAGCTAGATTTGGAGTATGTTTTAAGTTTTTCTAAGTCCAGCATGAGAAGCAAAGAGATTCTTAGAAAGGCACTATGATTATAAGCTCTCTACAAGTAAATAGGTTGAGCTAGTATTTGATGCCATATCAGATCAATAGTTCGGGAAACATATCAAGAAGTTCCCTCAAGGTTGAGTGTTTCACACTCTGAAAGACTGTGCCATTGCCTGAACACCTCAAGTAGAGCACTATCAAGAAGGAAAGCTAAGACCATAGAATTCTCAGATAAGGATCTAGAAAGAGATCCAATTGAGAAGCCAAATGACAATAGTAAGCTTGATGTTAGTATGGAAGCACCATAAGCTCAATGTAATGTGTGTATATAGGGAGCATGTATATACAAATAAGATGTATAGCTGTAATCTTTGACTAAATATATATGTAGCCAGATGCTAATTAAAGATTAGTAAAGTAAAAGATCTGGGGTTAAGGTATGATGATATATCATGACTAGTGATGAAAATAGTAGTTAATGTAATTACAGAGTTCAAGTTGTTATTAAGAGTCGTTATGATACGAAGAGATACTCAACAAAGGCTGACAGTACAAGCACACACCTCTCAAATGACTCTAGTAATAGTAAATGAATGTACTTCCATTTTAGATCCCTTGCAAGTGATCCTTAATCTTCTCGATCAACCACAGAGAACTATTGAGCAACTATAAGAGATTGTTAATGCTCAAGGACAACAAGAGAAAAAGTTAGAGCCCTTAATGTTCCACCTATACTGTAATAGCCTTAAGCAAATCAAAAAGCTCTTGCAGGACAAGCAGTAGTGTAAGTGGATGAGTTTATCAACCACTAATATGTGACTACACGATTTAGAAAGTATCAACTTCCATCCTTGGATGGAAATTTGATGTGCAAGTTGTCAAAAAGTAAATTGTGAGCCATGAAAAGATTTCAAAGATAATAGGCTACACATCGAAAATGGAAGCTCAATGGTAAAGGAGGTTGACCAATGGTGCCAGAACACAGAATAAGTTGACCAGGTAAGGGGCACTTTATTGACTTGGGAAATATTTATAGAATAGTTCTATAAAGAAGTATTTTCCCTAGTCTTTGAAAGATGAAAAGGAAGCAGAATTGTAATGATTCACTATAATGAGAATAAGTCGGTCATTGAATATCTAGTAAAGTATAATCAACTGGCTCGATACCTAACTTATCTTTAATAGTAAGATGATAATAGAGGATAGAATAGCTAGAAAAGGGCCAAAAGCTAGCCATAAGAGAAAAGTTACCCGGTGCAATTTCAGACTTTTATTTCACTAATTACTGAGAATAGTCTAAATCACAAGCACACTGCATGATTACCTCCAGCTAATGATAGTAAGAAAACTACAGGGGTAGGCAAAGTAAGTAATTAAGGGTAAGTAACCTTGGAATGCCAAGGGATTCAAGAAGTAAGGCAATAAGCACAGAGGAGACAATTTTAGTAAGCTAGCTCTTGTGGAAAGGCTCATAATGGAAGGCTATGCTTAGCAATAAAGAATGTGTGCTTCAAGTGTAGAGTCGGGACATTATACCATGACAGGACTATGAAGGTAGCCAACCCCAGACCATAAGCATAGGAAAAAGTCTTTATGCTATTCCAATATAAGGCATGTAAGTCACCTGACCTCATTAAAGGTATGATTCAGGTGCAACCTATTATTTTATGTTTTATAATGATATAATAAGCTGGGTTTGGAGATTATTATTGTATAGTTATGTGAGAATGTCTTAATAAGAGAAAGGGCCACAATCTCCATTGTTTGTCTAAATAAGTACCATAATAATACAAAGATTTGTATGCCTTTCCCTAGTAGTAATGTCAGCATTGGCATGAATTAGCTTTTATCGATAATCTCCTCCCATAATGTAAGAATAATAATTTGAGTTTGCCTACCCCTAAAAGTGTTCCATGTGCTAAAGTTAGGTTAAATGTTATGTTGACAACTCAAGCTAAAAAATGCTTTAAGAAGGATGTTAAGGATAAAGAGTAAATTTGATAAATGAAAAAGTTGTAATGCCTCTGTAAGAAAAGTTAGTGTACTTATGAGGTATAAGGTACAAAGTATAAGCCTAAGGTATTTGATTAGTGGTAAGCAGTTAGGAAACTATGAAACCTTGACATAGTTGATTGCTAAGCTTAGTATGAAATTTAGCTAAAAGAAAATTCTTGGTCAAAAGATCTCACAATGAATGAAACCTTCCATTAGTTGCCAAGGTGATGTAAAAGGGAGGTAGCTCTTAGGGAGAAGCCCAATTGAGGAAAGAGATAAAATTCTCCATATGATAAAAGCAGCCAAGGCAAGGCAGATGGGAGGTAGTTCTTGGGGAGAAGCCCAATTGAGCAAAGAGATGAAATCCCCCATTAGGTGAGTTACTAAGGCAAAGTAATGGAAGGTGGCTCCTGGGGTGATGCCCAATTGATTAAGAATGGGTAATGGTGAGAGACTGAGGCTAGATCCTAACTGGGCTAGCAAGAGACTTTCGAAAGCTAGAAAAGTTTTCCTTAAACTGCTAGACTACTGATTAACCTTGGCTGAATAACTAAGAAGCTATGTGTGATAACAGATAAAGCAAATATGCTGTAAGAGTTAAGAGTTAATAACCACTATCTTGATATTATTTAAACCCGAACTTACAGAGAGCCAAAAGATCTTAAAGGCTATGATAACATGAGTAGAATACAAGGTTCAGAGATATATTTATATATAAAGGTATAGTGGTAAGATGAATCTCTAAACTAGCAAAGGATAAAGTAAAAAGAAACAATATGAGTATAAGGGTTGAATGCCCTAAGTTAAAAATAGTTAGTTATCCAGAGGTCACACAGATGCGTTATGGCTTAAAAGGAAGCCCAATGCCGCATTCTCTAAGTCCAAGAATGACAAGAATGCAACAGAACCCTCAACTCTTTATAGTTAAAAGTGCACAGGTGAGGGAAATTTTTTTATGAATAACCTACTGGCAAGCATGTGAAAGATGTAAAAAGTAAGAAAGATGTGCTAATAGTTAAACATGGGCACTGAGAATTTATGATATCTACTAAAAGCACATGTTAGGCTACACGAATAAAAGTATGAGTAGCTTATTGTGATTCTCTAGGGTGATGTGTTAAAAGTACTCTGAAATTTTAGAGGACCATGAAAGACAATTAGAAATTTTTACAAGTAAAAGCAAAAGTTTGCTAAACTTAGTAGATAGGAGTTGGGCTCCAAAAAAGTACGGTTAGTAGGTTACAGAATCTCCCATATAGATCACAGTAGATCCTAGTAAAGCAAGCAAAGTTATGAAGTGGGAGAGACCGAACACTGTAATAGAGAAGAGAGGTCTCTGAGTTTAGCAAAATGTTATGAAAGTTTCTCTCAGTTTGTGGGAAAGAGATTTTATAAGCTAAAGAGGCTAAACCTCCTTCCCTGAGATGATTAACCCTGATCCAATAATGATCCTGGGGGTCTATAGTTATTAAAGTAACCATGGATCAGGGTATGAGTAAGATAACAAAGTTGAGTAGCAGGTAATAGCTAAATTTTTATATGATAATTTTTACAAAAAGTCTGTTCCCACTTATAGTAGCAGTAAGTAATGCTCTCAAGAAGCGGAGTTACTAAGAGTTATTATAGCTAATAAGAGTTGCTATATCAATGGTTTACCATATAAATGTTTGAGATCACAATAGCCTCAAGTGATTATGAGATAAAAGAAGAATTAGACTTGAGGTAGAGAAAGGAAGTAAAAAGCAAAGATGAGATGACTTTATAGGTATCATCTAGGCAAAGCTGATGAGATGAGTTTATGCTTTAGCAGAAAGATTATTCATATAGATAGCCTAGAGTTATGTAAGTAGAGAAAAGAAATATGTTTGGTGCCAATGAAAAGATTATAGTATGAGTAAGATAATAAAGTTATGAAAGTAAGGATAAAAATTATGAATGAGTATGTTATGTGAAAATTTCCAATTCCCCCAAGGTAAAAGAGAGTTTTAGATATCCTCACAATTCCTAGTTCAAAGAGTATGAACCATACATTTCAAATGTTATAAATGAATAAATAATACCATAGTAAAGTATTGAATGATAAGTCAAGTAAGTAAGAAGTGGAAGTATTTCGCTAGTAAAAGTGGTCTGGAAATTGGGAAATAAATAAAAAAGAAAATATGAGGTACAAGTATGTATATAAATTTCGAGGATGAAATTTATTTTAAGGGGAGGAAATTGTAACATCCATAAAATGCTAGATATTTAAAAATGTATAAAGAATTTGCAAAAAAGGATATACACTGTTTTGCGTGAAACTAAGCAAAAAGGTCATTTTTCTTAGTTAAATGGAAAAATGAGAAAAAGATTATTTTTCCTCAAGAGAAAAAAAAAAGAAAAAAAAATAGAGAGAAGATGCAGGTGCGGTTAAAAAAATATTTTGGGAAAAATTACAATTAAGACCCAAAAGAATTAAAAATTATAATTTCATCTCAAGTTAGGGGTAATTTTATAAATATGTAAAATTACTGTCAAAATGAAGCTCTCGATAAAACAAGTCTAATGGTATATGGCACTGAGAGTTAATATTCAAGAATAAGGGAAACTTTAGTGCCGAATGTCAAAAAGTGCACAATGCGTGAAAAAAAGGCACACTGAGCCCACAAAATGGCAAAGAAAGTAAAAAGAAAGTGTATGAGCCTCACATATAGACTAATTGAGATAAGATATTAAGATAAATATAGATCCTTATATAGTTATATCCTATATCCCTAAAGCGATTTAATACTACAAAAAGTAACTTTATCGGTCCAAATATAAAGTAACCAATACAAGGTATTACTAGATTAGAAAAAATAAACAGTATTTTAGAAATAGTTTCCCCTCTTAGATGGCGCCACATAATTAGCCATGTGCTCACAAAAGGAAGGCTTAATGGTTAAGATAACAAAATTTAATGGTTAAATTTGAAAAAAGTAACTGAACTTGCCATTAACCTTCGTTAAGTGATATTATATACTCCTTCCTTGTCACTTGGCCGGCCATTCATTAAGAAAGGAGAGAGAGAGAGCCCTACAAATTGAGAAAGAAAAAGGCAGCAACGTATAGGTGCAGAAAAAAGAAGGAAAATAGCACAAAAATTCCAAGAAAATTGGTAAGTCATCTTCTTGTGATTTCTAAGTGTTCTAGCATAATTTCTAAGCACCTTGAGATGGTTTTCTTGAGTTTTTTTCCTCCTCCTGCCACTGAATAATTTTGGCCTAAGCATGTTTAAGAGACGGAAGGTATTTTTAAACCATAAAATCATGAGAAAGCATAAGTTTTTATAAGAGAAAGCAAGATAGATATGTTTTAAACCAAGTATGATAGAAAACCCGTGTAGAACTTGTCTCACGAACCTTCAATCGAATGGGAAACCTAAGGATCGTGCTAGGATCAAAGAGAAGCAAATAAAATACCAAGAACACGTTAAACAAACAGAAAAGATAAATAGAAGAATGCACGAATAGGAAGAACAGAAGTTATTGGTCAAGAAGCAAGACCACAAGAAAACTTGTTTCTTGAAACCTTAGCTATAGACACCACAAAGAGAAGACCACTCTATTTGATATGCCAAAGAGTCTCTCAAGCTCACCAAGAGAACAAGAAAACTCACAAAGTTTTTGTCAAAATGCACTATTTATTCATCTCCCTTTTACCAGTACAAAAGTGACATTTTTAAAGGAAAAGAAAGCAAAAACCCTAGCCCTAATTTGCAAAAAATAGTTTGGATCCTAAATCTCTTAGAATGGCACCACCTTACACAAAAATAAGACTAGATACATGCTGAATAAGTGGTGCCCAAAAATAGGAAACAAAATCAAATCTGAAGAGATCCTCACAAATAAATTCAAAATAGGAAACTAATTGTCAAAACCTTATTTCTGAATTAAGTAATAAAAAAAATGAAAATTGCTAATTTATTTAATTAAAGAACACAACTTAAAAGGTCACAAGCTTGGCACATGCTCCTTTAAGTGAGTTCTTCTATTTGGGCCTTGTTTGTTGGGCTTGGATCAGTTTCTAGCATACTAGCCATGAAGAACATGCCTCTTGAAGCCTTTTGGGCTGAAAATTAAGCTAAGTAGATGGGCTCTTGTTCAATTACTTCTTGGACCAATCCATTGAGAGCTTGCTTCATTGCCTTAGTCCTTGCTCTTGTCATAGGCCCACCCATTCCTTGCAAAGGAGTCACATGATCATGCCTTCCATGTCTACCAAGCTCTTGAAACTCCTCCCCTATGATAAGCCTAGCTTGTGCTCCATCATTCCCTCCCTCCTCGAAAGGATTCATCCTCGAATCTCCATAATCTACATAAAAAAAAGGGAACGATTACAAGAATCAAATAGATCATGAGGAGTATACTTACCTTTCAAGCTTGATTGATGCATCTTTGCTTTAATCCATCCATAAACTTGAAGGAAATCACTCTTCCTTGGCTTCAAATTTGTTTAAAATGTTCCTCTAAGCAACCAATCTCCAGGATGAAAAATCTTCCAAGCATTATATCGAATATGGGACTTATTTTCAAGCATTGATGGATAAGAATTTGAACTTTTCTTCACACCAAATACACCAATAACCTGCAGTAAATAGCTAGACACAAACTCGACACAAGAAGACTTAAATGAAACCAAAGGGTTAAGGAAAACTTGAAGAATGGAATTAGGACACAACATTATACAAAAAGACTCAAAAGGGACTAAGGTGGTATAATAATCATATGGGGAGAAATCTGGGCAAATTTTGATGTAATTCATTAAATTCAAAATCTGGACAGATTTGACATATGTAGATGATGCACAATCTAACAAAGATGGAGAAGTAATGACTAAAGGAGCACATATTAACATAAAACCAAAAGAAGGGAATGAACTAGAAAAAGAATTGAACATAATAGACTTATGTGGATAAGATGAGACACAACACCAACAATAGAGCATGAAGACACATGACTTATGAATCACACAAGTAGCAAAGAAAGAAACACATATCTTATGAGATTCACATAACACATAAAATATGAAATGAATTGGAGGGATACAAGAAACAACTTGAGGAAACAAAATATAATAAGGATGAAATGGAAAGACATAAATGGAAGAACTAGAGAAAGAAGACACCAAGTTACCAAATGGACTTATCACATTGGACTCAAGAGGAACTACAATTTCATAACATAAAGATGGACGAAATAAGCAACAAAAATCAAAAACTAAGTAAGAAGGACAAGGAAGATGAAGTGAAGGAACATAAGAAGAGGGAAGAAATTTAGTGAAACTAACATTTTCCTCATTCTTTCTCAAACAACTCTCAATTATCTTTCCACTCTTATCTTTTTGCTCTTTCTCATTTCTCTTTTCTCTCTTTTTCTTTCTCTTTTCTTTCTTTTCTCACTTTTCTTCTCACTAACTCCACTTGCACTTTTTGCATTTTTTTGGACTTTTACTCTCTTATTTTTCCCACTCAAGCTTTTCTCTCTTTTATTATTCCTCTTAATCTCAATCTTCACTCTTTCATGATTTTCACACAAATGAATACATGGCAATGGTTTATGGGCTTTATCCAAAACACAAGAACAGTTTTTAACTTGCCCATTCAAGCTAACATCACAATCTAAATCTCCAATCACCATGTCAATATGCCCAATCTCATCAATGCAATCATAAGAACCAATTTCCAATGAAATTTTATCATTAGTACCACTAAGACCTAGCATGCTACAATCCAAGAAATTTTCCATCAAATCATTAGCAATGTGTAAATCATGATTCTCATATAAAAGTTGCCCATAATCAAGGTTAATCTCAACATCATGAAAATCACTTTCTAATTGTAATACATTTGCAACACAACTAGATTTAACAAAGCTATCATCGCTAACAACATCTAGCACAAATTTCTCTTCAAGATCTAACAAGACATCATATTCAATCAATTTAATGGAATTCTTATGATCAACACATTCAGATTTCGTTTCGAATTCAATTGATCCAACATAAGAAATATCATCAACATGATTCAACTTACCAAGACTAACACATTCTAAATCTTCTACTTCAGCACAAAGGATATCATCACAAGAGGTTTGAGAATTAGGCATACCTTTAGGCATAAATAACTCTCTAGTCACAACAACCTCTGTCAATGCAGCAACTTATTCATACGTTTGATCAACTCTCTTCAAGTGGGAATCACATGAATCTTGAACCACCAAAATTTGCACCTCTTCACAATGTTCATTTACATTCACTTTGGGAGGGTGTTGTTCATGAGATGATGCAAACTTTTTCCTCATGACCATTTTCATTTCACTCCATGTTGCAATAGAAGGCTTTCCTTTAACAGTGCATTGGCGCTTAATTCGTTTCCACCAAGCAGCAACCTTTTTACTAAATCGAAGGTAAGCACATTGCACCTTCTCTAACTCAGAGTAGTTGCAACATTCAAATGCTTGTTCAGCTCTTCTTTCCCACTCTAAGTAAACACTAAGATCTTTCTCGCCATGAAACAATGGGATCTTTGATTTGATGTTGCTAAGAACATCCATGTGAGGAGAAACCTTTGGATCACGCCTTGTTTTAGTTTTAGAAGGAGATTCAATGCGATCCAATTTTGCATTCACCTTCTCAATTTGATCATTAAAAGTCCTTAATAAGGCCTTAAGATCAAATTCTCCAACAGCCATGTTGATAATCTGAAATGTTATTGTACAGCAAAGAGAAAAGAAATAGGGACCTCACATACTCTTCTCACGTGTTTTTCACTCAAAAATTTTATAAGCACTCGTGTTTCACACAAAAAGATTGGCTTTTTCAATGATGTCAAACACTCTTGCCTTTTATCACTCAATTAGCTCTCTTTAGTGTTCTTAATTCAACTCTAGCAATTCAAAAGGGAGAGGATGTAAAAATTAGTGGTGACACAAAGCTAAAGCCCAAAATTCAAGTTTTAAAGAATCAAATTTGGGACCAAAAACTCAACTAAAATTTCGTGCATAAAAATGAGACCAAAAGAGATGGAATAACTATAGCACAAATTAAGAAAGAAATTGAATAAATATGAAAGAATGATTCTGGAGAAGTGGCATGAAAAGCAAGAAAGAAAGAAAAGGAAAGAAATCTGGACAGCCAACAAATAAAGCAAGGAAAATCAAAATGAATAATTTAGGAAACTAAGAAAGAAGAGAAAAAGAAGGTAGAACAATGGAGGAAAAGGGAAACAAGTTGCAGCACAATGATAAATTAGGAAACATGGGAAGGAAATAAGATTAGGAAAGTAGCAATCTACACAAGAGTTTGAAACTTGCCAATCAAGTTTGTTGAATTTCGTAATTTCCAATGTGACTTGAAGAGCAAGAAGAACAAAAGAAACAATTTTTTTCTCAACTTGTAGTCCACTCAATAAAATAGGAAACTGTATGAATTAGGAAAGCAATCAATCAATCAAGAAAGATTCTATCTTGACCATCAAGTAGTTGATTGATATAATAAATCTAAAAGGTCCAGCAATAAATTTCTTTTTTTTTATTATTTTTTTCATTGTTTTAGCTGCTTCTCTTTCTCTTCTTCTTCTTCTTCTTTTTTTTTTTAACAGCAGCTAATAAATTTTTTTTCGAATTTTTTTTTAAACTGGACACACACAAATTCAAACTTTCTGGACAGTACTGAAAATTGCAACAACAAAAATAATTCAATTTTTTTTTTGAAAACTTCAAATCTGGACAGAAGACAATAAGAAATAGGAACAAGTCACAAGGAAGAGATAATCCAACAAAAAGACAGCAAGAACACACAACTTATGAAGATGCCACACACAAGAGACACAAAGTGAGAAGAATCACGCCACAAAAAAAAACAGAAAAGAAGCACAAGAACAAATCTAGATAGAAGAAACAAACAACCTTGATACTAGCAAACTGGAGCTCTAATACCAAATGATAGAAAACCCGTGTAGAACTTGTCTCACGAACCTTTAATCGAATGGGAAACCTAAGGATCGTGCTAGGATCAAAGAGAAGCAAATAAAATACCAAGAACACATTAAACAAACAGAAAAGATAAATAGAAGAATGCACGAATAGGAAGAACAGAAGTTATTGGTCAAGAAGCAAGACCACAAGAAAACTTGTTTCTTGAAACCTTAGCTATAGACACCACAAAGAAAAGACCACTCTATTTGATATGCCAAAGAGTCTCTCAAGCTCCCCAAGAGAACAAGAAAACTCACAAAGTTTTTGTCAAAACGCACTATTTATTCATCTCCCGTTTACCAGTACAAAAGTGATATTTTTAAAGGAAAAGAAAGCAAAAACCCTAGCCCTAATTTGCTAAAAATAGTTTGGATCCTAAATCTCTTAGAATGGCAACACCTTACACAAAAATAAGACTAGATACATGCTGAATAAGTGGTGCCCAAAAATAGGAAACAAAATCAAATCTGAAGAGATCCTCACAAATAAATTCAAAATAGGAAACTAATTGTCAAAACCTTATTTCTGAATTAAGTAATAAAAAAAATGAAAATTGCTAATTTATTTAATTAAAGAACACAACTTAAAAGGTCACAAGCTTGGCACATGCTCCTTTAAGTGAGTTCTTCTATTTGGGCCTTGTTTGTTGGGCTTGGATCAGTTTCTAGCATACTAGCCATGAAGAACATGCCTCTTGAAGCCTTTTGGGCTGAAAATTGAGCTAAGTAGATGGGCTCTTGTTCAATTACTTCTTGGACCAATCCATTGAGAGCTTGCTTCATTGCCTTAGTCCTTGCTCTTGTCATAGGCCCACCTATTCCTTGCAAAGGAATCACATGATCATGCCTTCCATGTCCACCAAGCTCTTGAAACTCCTCCCCTTCGATAAGCCTAGCTCGTGCTCCATCAAAGTAGTTGAAGAACCCTTTTTTTTTTCTTAAGACAGATTTTCAGTCAGTACATTAGGCCATATTAGAGTGGGAATTTCATTAATTTGATACCAAAAATGGATTCCCATGGCCAAAAACCTTAGAGATAATTGTTGGCTCGAAGATAAAGCTTAAAATAAAGAAAATGGATTTTCTAGGATTTCAATAAAACTTTATGATTTAGCTATGTGTTTTAGTTGATTGAGTAAATGTTTAATGATGCCTAGGGACCTTAGAAAGCCTAAGAAAACAAGTGACACCATTGGTTTCAAGAGGGAAGCCAAGTGATACTCCAAAGAGGTAGCTAAGTTTCATTTTTATGCTTTATGTTCTATCATTGAGCTTATATGATAAAATTATGTTGCCATATTGTGATTATGTTTTCTTTGATTGGTTTTGGCTGTTAAATGAGGGGTTTTATTCCCTGGGATACCCATTTTCTAATTCATTATGCTGCCAAAATTTTTATGACCAATGTGGCAATTTATTGTTTAAATATGATTGATGTGATTAAATATGATCAAATGTGAATTATGTGATATGATTGACATAATTGCATGAAATGTAAATTTCTATTGAGATTGCCCCAATCTCATCCCCTCAAGTATCCCAAATGATAGGCACAAGTAATGGCAAGGAGATCAAGGAGCCAAAGAGAATGAAGGAGAGAATGATGCTTGATGATGATTTCAAGCTATGATTCCATATATTGAAATAATATATAAAAAGCATGTACATGCATATGGATCTATACCCTTGTGCTATTATGTTCTTTTGAACATTATGAAATGCTTGGCATGAATTTAGAACATGGAATGATCATATGAGTTTGTTATGAAGTCTATTTTGTCATGTTATATTGCTAGAAGTGCATTTTGCAGCAATGAAAGTAAAACTAACACTACTTGACCAAAACAGGGAAAATAGTTAATTTTTATATATGATCAAAAAGTAAAGAAAACAATCTTTCTAATGAGCTAAAGAACACTTAATTTGGATATATGTACGATTTATAGTGTAATTTTGAATTTGAGGGTCAAAACTGGACAGTAAAGTAAAAGCTATGAATTTCACTATAAATATCACTTACTTTGAAAGGCATTATAAAATTGTACTAAACTCCAAAAATTCAGTTATTTACATGTGTGAAAAGATCTATGTTTTAAGTTCAATATGCCACTGGTTTTAGTTCAATTGGAGTTGTACAATGAGAGATATACATGTTTCCCTAAAACTATTCCAATAAGAGTGAGGTTCTGATCCTTAGAAATTTAAGTTGGGATCATGCCCTGTACAAGTTAAATAAATGTACGAGAAAATATGGCTATATGTAGATACATAGATATTTCAAATGGAATAGAGAATGAATGATTTGGCTCAATATAGAGTTAGAAATGAATTTTTAAAATTATGGCTAAAATCCTGAAAAAGAGAAAAATGATCATTTGTATAGTAGATGTTTGAGTAATAAACTATATGAATTGGTTTGGTTAAAGGCAAATTTCATATTTTTCACTTATAGATCATGTTTCTAGCTTCATTTAGAGACTAAGCCACTTTGATATGATTTTTATAGATTTATTTATAATTTTTCAAAATTCATCTAGAAAACTTGAGAACCAAACAAATAGTACCACATTTTTTTATTTTAAATATTCTGGTTCTATTAATTATTCAAGTTTCTAATATAAGCTATTTGGATATTATACATGCTATAATATATGGGTAAGTATAGATAAAAATAAGATGTTACACATGAACCATCTTTTCCTTTTTATTAGGTTGTCCAAAATTTTTCTTAAAATTTTGGTGATACTCCTCCCAAATCGGCTTCCACCCAGAAGGTCAATTTTTTCTCATTTTCTTTGTTTCCTCGTCATCCGTGTCGCATTTTATCACCACACGTATACAACCATTCATATACATAACCATACCATGTATCATCATTACCATCACATGTTATTCATCATCATCAACATTCTATATCCATCATCATCACTACATCATTGTTATCATATACATTACAAACATGCTATCCTACTTGGCACAATGTATACATAGACAATACACACTACCGTGACTTGGATATTCCTACGTCAGAAAGACTACAACTCCTTCATCTTCTTTGAACTAGTACTAGAGTCTTCACCTGAAATGTTAATCATGGAAGGGGGTGTGAGACAAAATCTCAATAGCTAGGGACAATCACAGGTAACATATATAATAACATATAGTAATGCGCATAGTGCCATGAATTCAAAATGTAATGGAATGCATGTCTCCTTCGCACACAGCTAGAACCACGAGCTGGTATCATGATAAGACATTTCGTATAAGTGACTTCTTTCCAACAGTCAGTGAAGATTGATTCTAGGATATCACCAAGCTTACCTTACACTAGTGCACCCGGCCAAAGGTAACACCAATGCTTGGATCATTGTTCTCCTTCCCCTTGATCACTGTGAATTTGTGGTGATTTTAGGAAATGTGCAGTCCATTGCCGTTTTTATATCCTGGCCATAGGAGAAGATTTAACAATAGGTATCCCTTCCTTATTTCACCCATATTATATATCATCATATCATATCATATTATGTAGTGGTGATGCTCGTGTCATATCATCATATAATTATCATTATCATGTTTCTCAATTTCATGCTATGAACTCATATAATGTCACATTATCATCATATGTAATCATCATCATCTACTATAATGTCTAGTCATGTGCATACCGCTATATATAGAAAAAACATACACACACATAACCATATCGTGATATGGACAGAAATGTGCATATATACATATATTTATTTACTAACATATAATACATACAATACAACACAAACACTCAGTTACCTCACATTGTCAATACCACACACATGCTAATTCAACAAGCCTCTCAGATGTCCAACCATGACTTGCAATCCTTTGATCAACCAAACAATCACTACAATACCATAATGTCTTTAATTAACATATAGTATAATTATCCCAATTCAACAATTCAACTATTTAGGCTAAACCCAAGGTTCTAACCATAATTTCATGCATCAATGAGTCCCACACTACCATTCAAAACATAGCAAACCACACACACTTCAAATTACATACACCTTCAAGTAATTTCAACCTAGGGTTTACCTTAAATCATGTGTAATCCTTTTAAAACTCACACCCAAGCATCATTAACACTAAATCACACTTTATTAATCCCATTACATCCATTTTAATCAGTAGGATTCGGCCAAAACCGAAAACCCAGCAATATATCCAAAAATCCAACTTAAAAATTGAAGAAAAATGGAGAGGGAGGAGCAAGAATAATTTACCAACCAAGATTAAAGCTCCCAAAGGCTGAAAATCACTCCCAAATGTCAAAAATCTCAAACCCTAATACAGTTCCTCCATTCTCCCTCCATTTTTCACTACTTCATCAATGGAAATGTTTCAAGTTTATAAGAATCCAAAGTCTGGCACTGTAGTTGTAACACCTTACTCTAAAATATCTCTTAACTCGACCAAAAACTTCAAAAAAAAAAACAACCAAAAACAGAAACTGTAACACCCTACCTCTTGACACCTCCTAACTCGACCAAAAACTTCAAAATTTAACCAAACACAACCCCAACAACTCCAAACAACTCTTCAAGACTTCAAACAATGGAAACAAACCCCCAAAAACACCAGAAATTGGGCTGGGCCCGCGGCCGCTACAATACCATCGTGGCTCCAGCCTCCCCTGTTTCTCCATCGCTTCTGGCTTCACTGGTACCGCAGCCTAGACACTGGAACCGCGGCACCCTATGCTGATATCCCAAATCAGCAACTTTCATACTCCAAGGTGAACTTCCGACATGCATAACTTTATGCTCCGGCCTCCGATTGACTTGATTCCAACTCCTACAAGTCAATCTAGTCCCAAACTAGCCGTAGACACCACTGTCACCTCAATCCAACTTCGTATGGAGATTCTGGACCCCTAATACTGTTTTGGCCACCTATTGACCAAAACTCACCATTAACCACCTCCAATTGCCACCAAAAGCAACTGGTCACTCAAAGACCATTCATACAGGTCCAAACCCCCAAACCAACTTGTCTAAAGAGGTTTCATCCCAAAAAAACCACTCCTCTAAGATTTGACCCCTTGAAACCCCAACTTGTCAAAATGGGCTACAGGCCTTTAAACACACTAATCAAGCCCAATTCTCAGTTTCATCACACATAACACATACACACAACATACATACCACCAACAACACCTTTTCCACATAATAACTATATACACAAACATCCATACAATCCATATCCACATCATACATTCATTACAAACCACTCTATCCTACTTGGCACAAGATACAGTAACCAATTTACAAACACTACATAGACTACATAGACCTAGTATTCCCACGTCTACTGCTACTCCTTCGGCTTCTCAGGACTAGTGCCAAAACCGTCACCTGAAAGGTTAGTTCATGGGAGAGGGGTGTGAGACAATGTCTCAGTAACGGGGGACAACCACACACACATATATATATCTCATGCAACTCATGTATGTAATGTGAAATGAATGGTATGCATGTCTCTCTCGCACACAGCTAGAACCACGAGCTATCATCATAACAGGACATTTCATATAGGTAACTCCCTTCCAACAGTCAGTGAAGACCGATTCCGGGACATTATCAAGCTTACCTTACACTAATGCAACCCGGCCAAAGGTTACACTAGTGCTCGGACTGTGGCTCTCCTTCCCCTGGACCACCTCGAATTGGTGGTGATTTAAGGAAGATGCAGTCCACTGCCACATGGCTCCCTTGGCTATAGGGGAGGATTTAGAGACAGGAATCACATCGTTATCCTCCCTAATTATATCTCATATCATCATATTTCATGTCATCATATATCATATCATCATCACCACCCAATCCACCATATATCACAATCTCACAATGTCATGTGGTGATGCTCATGTATCATCATATTATCATCTTCATCATATCACAATGTCATGTATGCATCATGTCATGTCATGTCAATATCATCATCATAATCATCATCATAGTCATAACATCATCATCTAGCTGTGTGCATACCATGATATATATAGAAAACAGCACATACACACATATCAATATCGTGGTATGAAAGAAACATGCCTATATATACAAATATACATACTAACATACAATACAATACAAACAAACAAACACTTGGTTACCTCAGGTTGTCAATACCACACACATGAGCTCCATGAACTTCTCGAATTGTCCAACACACGTGAACCCCTCTTGGTTAACTAAACAACCTTCACAATAACACAATTCTTCCATTAACATATATATCAAACATCATAATTCAACCACTTTATGTCTAACCCAAGGTTCCAACACCCTTTTCATGTATCAATAAGCTCTTAGGGATCATTCAAATACTACTCAATCACATACACTTCGGATTCCCAATAGCCCTAACCAAGAACAACCTAGGGTTAAGCTCTAAACACATATAATCCCTTCAAAACTCACACTCAAGCAACAAGAATACCAAAACATACTTCCTTAACCCCATTTCATCCATTTCAGTCGGTGTATTTCATTCCAAACTAGAAATCCAACCTTAAAACTGAAAACCCCAATTTCCAATAGAAGAAAATGGAGAGGAAGGAGTAGAGAATGCTTACCAACTTAAATTGAAGCTTCTAAAGGCTAAAAACAACTCCCAATGGCCAAAAAACACAAACCCTATCAGAGCTCCCTTGGTTTCCTTCATCGCTCCCTTCATTTCTTTCCTTTTCGTTCGTCCGAAATGAACCAGATTTAAACAAAATTCCCAATCCTAGTCGTGGTTCCACTAGTTTCAACTGAAACAATGCTACTGGAATGGTTCTTACCGCGGCGGCCCTTCTTCTTACCGCTGCGTAAAGCTCTTCCAGACTCCACTTGAGCCTTCCTCCGTCTTATTTTCTCCTATCCTGAACACCAAACCAAGAAAAATATCATGAGGGATGTTACACTCTCTCCTCCTTATAAAAAATTTGTCCTCGAAATTTCAACGCTTACCTCAAGTAAACATCTCGGGGTACTTCCTTCACATGGATTCTTCAGTCTCCCACGTGATATCATTGGATGTCAAGCCGCTCTATAGGACCTTTATCAACTTAATTGTCTTATTTCTCAACTGCTTCTCTTTAACATCAAGAATTTGCAACGGCGTGACCTCAAAAGTCAGCTCCTCTCGCACTTGAACAACTTCATCATCAATTATATGAGACGGATCTGGATGATACTTCTCAAGTTGAGACACATGGAAAATATCATGTAATCCAGCAAGGTTAGGCAGTAGCGTCACTCGATACGCTACTGGCCCGATTTACTCCAGAATTTGGTATGGACCCATATACCACAGAGTGAGCTTCTTGGCTCGAATTGATCTTCCAATGCCAGTGGTAGAAGTGACCTTCAAAAACACATGATCTCCAACATCAAACTCCAATGGTCTCCCCCTCCTATCTGCATAACTCTTCTGTCGACTTTGAGCTGTAAGAAGCTTCTAATGAATACTCTCTATTTGCCGAGAGGTTTGATTCACAATATCTTGGCCCAAAAGACTCATTTCACCAAGTTCAACCTAACATAACGGCGATCTACACTTTCTGCCATGCAACGCTTCATACGAAGCCATTTGCAAACTCAAGTGAAAACTGTTATTGTAGGCAAATTCAACCAACAACAAAAACTGATTCCAATTGCCTTTATTCTCTAGAACACACGCCCACAGCATGTCCTCCAGAGTCTGAATAGTCCTTTCAGTCTACCCATCAGATTGAGGGTGATAAGCAGTACTGAAACTAAATTTCATACCCATGGCCTTCTGAAGAGATTTCCAAAATCTGGATGTAAACCTAGGATCTCTATCTGACACAATATTCATCGGGACTCCATGCAATCTCACAATCTCTTTCACATACAACTGAGCTAACTTCTCCATAGAAATAGTCTCCCGAATTGGAAGAAAATGGGCCGACTTCATCAACCTATCTACAATGACCCATATTCCATTGTGTCCTGAAGAGGTCATCGGTAATCCCATCACCAAATCCATGGAAATGCTATCCCATTTCCACTCCAGGATCTCCAAAGGTTGCAACATACCAGTAGGCAATTGGTGCTCAATCTTTACCATCTGAAAAATCAGACATCTTGCCACATACTCTGTGATGTCTTTTTTCATACCTGGCCACCAATAACCACGCTTTAGATCTTGGTACATCTTGGTGGTACCTAGGTGAATAGTATACCTACTCTTATGAGCTTCCTCCAAAATAATTTCTAACAACCCGGCAACATTTGGTACACAAATCAGAGTGGCGCAATGAAAGCTAGTGGGCATATGACATCCAGGCGCTGATGAGGGCGAGGAGTGATCGCAAGTGCAAGAAAAAGAGTGTGAGATAAAAAGTAATAAGGCACAGACAAGGAGAGGCTCCAGGCAGGCTTCTAAGTGGGAAGGGCATATGAATGAATCGAATGCATACTGGAACGAGAGGGATCCAGAGACTGTATAGGTATGGGACTATACGATTAAGGATAGCCTAAAGGAATTGATAGGTACTACCTATACCAACAAAGTGCATCTACCTTTTTGGTGGCCTATCCCTTAAGAACTCCTCAATTAAGCATACTTGACTTGGAGCAATTCTGGGATGGGTTACCTCCTGGAAAGGAGGTGTGTGAGTGAGGACAAAACACACCGAAAGGGCTTGCGTTGGTTTGTGGGGACAGTCGTCAATCCGAAAGAAGCGGTCAGACGTTACAGTTAGTATCAGAGCTCGACCTCTCTTAATACGGTATGGTTCGAGGACGAACCACATGGAAGCTGGTGGGCATGTCACATCCGGGCACTAATGAGGGCGGTGAGTGATCACCGGTGTAAGAAAAGGGGTGTGAGATAAAAAGTGATAAGGCACAGACAAGGAGAGGCTCCAGGCAGGCTTCTAAGTGGGAGGGGCATATGAATGAATCGAATGCATACTGGAACGAGAGGGATCCAGAGACTGTATAGGTATGGGACTATACGGTTAAGGATAGCCTAAAGGAATTGATAGGTACCACCTATACCAACAAAGTGCATCTACCTTTTCGGTAGTCTATCCCTTAATAACTTCTCAGTTCAGCGTACTTGACTTGAAGCAATTCTAGGATGGGTGACCTCCTGGGAAGGAGGTCTGTAAGTGAGGATAAAACACATCAAAAGGGCTTGCATTGGTTTGTGGGGACAGTCATCAATCCCCAAAAAGCGGTCGGCCGTTAACTCAACTATAACTTCCAAATCATCAGAGTAGCGAAAAACACTACAAAACACCTCAAGAACACTAGGATGGTTGAGATAGGATGCAGGGCCGCGACCTCTTAGGTTTCAAATTTACTAAAACTAAGGGTCTAGAGCCACGGCGCCCCTTGCTGATGCTATATCAGCATAATTCCCAACTCTCAAGATGAACTTCCGATGCGCATAACTTTATGCTCTGATCTCCTATTGACCTGATTCCAACTCCTGCAAGTCAATCTTGTCCCAATCTAACCATAGACACTAACGTCACCCCATTCCATCTCGATATAGATATTTTGGACACCTGACAATATTTTGGCAACTTTTTTACTAAAACACACTACAAACCTCCTCCAATTGCCACCAAAGGCAATTTAACCATTATAGACCATTCACACATATCCTGAATGACTCAACCAACTTGTCTAAAGAGGTTTCATCTTAAAGGAATCACTCTCCTGGGATTTGACCCCCTTGAAACCCAAAATTGACATAATGGGCTAAATGCCCTAAAATATACCATTAAGGCCCAATTCCACCTTTGGGCTCACATATACTACCATACGGGCTCTTCAACACCCCGAACCATGCATGCAACATAATGCATCATACTCATGACATACAACATCATTCCACAACAATACCATTCATCATTACAATCATCCAAATTCTCATATCTATTACAATCATACTATCCTACTTGGCACAATGTACATAGACCATACACATACACTACAGTGACTTAATATTCCCACATCCAATAATTTATTCCCTTGTCTTCTCCAGACTAGTACCAAAACCTTCACATGAAATGTTAGTTCATGGGAAAGGGGGTGTAAGTCAAAGTCTCAATAATCGGGAACAACCACACAATATATATATACTAATTCATGCAATATATATATTGATCCACACAATATATATATACTAATCCACACAATCATTCACATGGTGCAATGAAATGTTAATAGATGGTATGCATGTTCTCCCTCATACATAACTAGAACCATGAGCTGTCGTCATCACAAGATATTTCAATAGAAAATTTCCTTCCAACAATCGGTAAAAACTGATTCTGGGACATCACCAGGCTCACCTTACCCTAATGCAACCCAACCAAAGGTCACACTAGAGCTTGGACCGTGGCTCTCTTTCCCCTAGACCACCACGAATTAGTGGTGATTTAAGGAAGATGCATCCCTAACTCCACTACCATCTGGCTCTCATGGTCATAGGAGAGGATTTAGTGGCAGGGATGTTTCATCTTATCTACTGCTGCCTGACTCTCCCAAGGAGAGGATTTAGCGACAGGTATTTTTATCATATCATCATCATCATCACCTCAACATCAATCTCTCACTATGCAATCATATGGTGATGATGTAAATGTCATGCCAACATGCCTCGAAATGCACACATATAAATATATCATCATAATCATCATATGGACATACTAGCATACAATGGTATGGGGATGCTACAACATCATATATGCACATCATATACAACCATCATGTCTCAACTAGCCATGCATACCACGATATGTATCATACACATACACAATCAATATCATGGCATGAAAAGGAACATAATTATATACATATATATATCAACATATAATCACATAATACAAACACTCGATTACCTCTGGTTGTCAATACCACACACACCCAATTCCACGAGCTTCTTAGGTTGTTAACATGACTCATACCCTCTTCGATCAACCAGATAACCTCTACAATATCATAACACCTCAATTAATATAATATACCATTTGTCCGAAAGCCATAATTCAACTAGTTAGGCCTAGCCCAATATTCCAACATCATTTCCATACACCATTGAGCTCCTAAAGCCCATTCAAACTTAAATCAATCATACACATCTCGGTTTCCATACTTTCTTTAACAATTTCAACCTAGGGTTAAGCTTAAATTATGCATACTCCTTCCAAAACTCATACCCAAGCATCTTAAACACCAAATCATATCTCATTGATCCCTTATCATCCATTTTAATCGGTGGATCTAGCCAAAACTGAAAACCCCAACATAGATCCCAAAAACCTAACTCAAAACTGAAGAAAATGGAGAAAGAGGAATAGAGATCACTTAACAATAAGAATCCAAGCTCCAGGACACTGAAAAACACCTCCAAAGGCTAGATTACTTGAACCTTAGCAGAGCTTCTTTTTCTCCGTCGATTTTCTCTTCTTCTATTTATTTGAAATGTTTCTGATTTAAGCAAAATTTTCCCTGCTCACTGCGGCTCTAGAAAGCCCGCCACAGCATCATTGCTCTTGGCTAGGAAAAATTTCACCAAATTACAGCTCTCACGCCACGGTGACCCTGCCTCACGCCGTGGCGTCGTGCTCCTCTATCTTCAATTTGAGCTTTTCTACATCATGATCCTTCGGTTCTGCACACAATGCCAATTACATTCGGCTAGCTGGAGACTAAGTTTAGGGACAATGTAATGAGGGTTGCTATAACGGTGGCGAGTAAGTTCGCAGCAGCGTGGAGCCCTTCTGTTTGAAAAATTTTCCAAAATTATAGCTCGCTTGCCATAGTGGCCCTGTATCTCGCTACGGTGTGAAGCTTTTCTGCCTCCACTTTATTCTTCTCCCATCATGTTTCCTTCGGTCCTATACATATCATCAATTGTACTTTGTTAGTTAGTGACTAAGTTTAGATAATGTAATGAGGGTTGTTATAGTAAAGATCCGGTGTCTGGTACCGCTACAAGCGATAAGTTTGTTGCAGCATGAGACCCTTCTGTCTAAAAAAATGTTCCAAGTTTCAACTTGTTTGCCGCTGCACCACTGTTTCTCACCATGGCATGGAGTGCTTCTGTCTCCACTTTACCCTTCCTCTATCCTGGTTTCTCCGGTCATGCACATATCATCAAGTATACTTCTCGTTAACTCGAAGCTAAGTTTAAGATAGTGTACTAAAGGTTGTTACAAAAACAAATATAATTAATTATTTAAAATGGTGTTTACGTTGATTGAATAAAAATAGGAAGCAACTTTTTGAAATATTGCAGGCAAGTGATATGACTTTTGCTTCTTTATGTGTGACTAGTGTTATTTCCTAACTTCTTTTTCACACCTCACAATGCTAGTTTTTCAAAATGAAGCTTATGAAGGGATGTGCTCTTCTGGGTACTCTCAATGATTCAAAGGCTCTTTGTTTTCTTCATCTTCATCTTATTTCAGATTTCACTCATCGTTTGATGATTCAACCTCATTTAGCTATTTAGTCTCATAGAGTTCTAGTTTCATCTTCTTCTTCATCTATTTCTTTGTTGGTAAGATTTTTCTTCTTTCTTCACTCTCTAAATAGAGCTTCCATCTTCTTCCTCTTGTTCCTCTTCAACTTTTCTCTCCCTTTGTTTGGGTGCCATTGCTCCATCTACAACTAAAAAAAAGCCCTGAAAAAAGATTGAACTACTTAACTCGAGAATCGATCCGATTTTTCTGATTTAGACTGATTCTTAAATGATTTCACCAATTTTTGGTCAGTTCCCTTAAAATATGGTGCACCTCATATTTTGGACCAGACCTATGACTGATTCCTAGTTGAATCAACTAGTTCGGTCTGGTTTTTAGAACCTACTTAACACAAATATATATCCCTCCCAGAATTAAACTCTTGACCATGACCAGAACAATGACAAAGCTCTGTGGAAACCACTTGAATTGAACTACCATTATGCTTTTGTAATCGTAGATTTTAAAATATATATATATATATATATAACTTAAGAAAATTTGGCCGCTCCACACCATTTCTTCTGGTTCCAACCCTGTTGATATAAGGCGTATCTCTCGAAATCAAAAAATTGAAGGGTGTTTCTTTTTCTTTTTTTTTTTTCTTTTTTTTTGCTAAGCCAAACATCAAGTTCATTTAAATTGTTTTCTTGCTTAGTCAAGCTAGCAGAGCATATAGTGTCCTCTGTTTTGTTCTCTTTGTAAGTGTATGGTCTTGTCAAAGAAAAAAGAAAATAAAATAAAGGCTTCGGTTCAGATTTCCATAAATCCAGGGCAATGGGTTGATACAATTTAGACACCTTTACAGAAAGAATTTAAAGTTTACTGTCTTTCTGGCATGTCTATGTTGGGCTTTTTTATTATTATTACTATTATTATTATTATTATTATTCTGGAAATGTGTTGCTAGGTTTTTCAGATATATGTCGGTGGCAGAAGGGAGAAAGGGGCCATAAAGATGGGGGCTTGTTCGAATGCTCTTTTAACATCCAAAAACATTGTTTATTGTTTTCTCATGCACATGCATGAACCACATAATCTAGGATTGGAGGATTTAACGTCGCCATGACCATGGTTTCAAATTTTTAATTTTATCGTACATTGCCTACATGATCTCATTACAGAAACATATCCAAAAGCCCACTCTTTTAACATAATCCTTCCCAAAGTACGAACTTATAAAAATACATATATAATAACATATGAGGGGAAAAAAAGCATAATAACATAAAAGCATTAATTTTAACAGTCTAATAAGGTTGGCATATCCTTCTCTTCGTCCTTTCTGATGACACTTTCAGCACTTTCTTCCTTTCTATTTGTCCATTCTGATGTTACTTTTTCTGATAATGTTACGTTCAGCATCTCGTCCTTCTTTTCCACCTTTCTGATAATACTTTCAGCACTCTCATCCTTCTCTTCATCCTTTCCGATGTTACTTTTAGCACTATTTTTCTTCTCTTCAGCACTCTTTTTCTTCTCTTCATCTTTTTTGATATTACTTTTGGCACTCTCTTTTTTCTCTTCGTCTTTTTCCTCGATCACTTTCCTGTAAGTTCTAGCAAATGGGATCAAACTCCTGAAAACCAAGCGTTGGATTGGACGCAACAAAAGATTGCTAGGTTCCCATGGGAATGCTAGCAAAGTAAACCCTGCCAAGAACACTGAAAGGAAAATAATTGCAATGATCATTACAGAATTCGCAAGCCAAGAAAGAGGGCTCATGACTAAATGAACAGCAGCCATAAATGCAATGGACATTGTGATGAGAGCCGAGCCCACCAAGGACAGTGCAAGTCTCCAGGTTTTAGCCGTCATGTATAAGTCACTTAACTGTCCCCATAGCATGATGAAAGAACCAAAGGTAGAACTATACATGGCAACAGTATTACATATTGTATATAACTGGAACATTTTTCTGTTAATCAAAGTTGACATGCCTCTTCTGTTTAAGTCTGGGTCGTCAGAGGCATTTAAGCCTCCTGGTACTGTGAACCCAGCAGCGAAGGTGACAGTGGCAACCAATATTGCTACTAACATAAGGGTGTTGATTTGGTCTTTGTACCACTTATCCAAAATGGGCATTTGAACAAAAGGACGTTTCTCTGTTTGCTCTACATCTTTCCTAGAGGTTGAATCAGCAGACATCATGATACAAACTGCCAGCGACTGCATGTATAAATAGTTTCAATGCTCCATATCCAACAATGCGTCATTGATTCAAGATTGTCATACTATATATGTATGTATCTATCTGTATTAAAAATTAAAAAATATATATATGCTTTTTTTAAATCATTGATATTGCCTTTTATTTCATTTCTGCCTCCCTTTGATCTCCACAAAAAAAAGGGCTAAATTTATATAAAATATAAATTTTTTTCATTATGTTTCCTCTTTAGTCTTGTCTATATCTATATGCCACTGAATTAAAAGGCTTTTTTTTTTCAGTTTTTATTAAGTCAAAAGTTTAAGCTTAATGACCTGTCTATGCAGAGATTTTAGTCTTGTAAAAATTGAGATTAAGTGAAAAATAATTTGAACCCAAAAAGTTTAAATCGTTGGACTTATTTATTTAAAAATGATAAAAGAATTATTTATCATGAGAATAGGAATAATGCAAACAAAATAGAAAAATTGAGAAGATATGTTTGTGTTCTACTGATCATGTTAGATATTTATCCAAAGTTAGATTCAATATTTCAAAATCATATTTAGACAATTTAGATTTTGTCATATCAAAATGTTTGTCTGTGTAGCTTTATGCTTCTATGTTACAACTAACATGTCATTATGTATCAAATAAGGATTGTTTAAAACTTTTTTTATAGAAGTCTTTTAAGGTTAAAGAGAAAAAGAGGACACATTAAACATTAGAAAAATATGTTTGAGACGTCCTTCCTTTTTGTTTGAAATCTGTCAAAATTTCTACAATAAAAAATTAATCCATAATACTTGTGTTCCGCCGTGTAATTAATTAGTCCAACTAAAAAATATGTTTAGGTGAGGCCAGTTAAACTCAAAATATAGTCACATGAAATAGCTTATAGAAATCGTGAAAATTTTATGAGGTACCTCTCTAAGCGGGGGTGGAACCTCTTCATCTCGCAGCTGATACATCTCACGAGCTGCCAAACCTTTATGATTTTCAAGGTTGAAATCCAGTGATTTCTCATTTGTAAGCAAGAGCAACACATTTGGATGGCAGTTTTTGACGGCCAAATGCAATGGAGTGTTCCCATCTTGGTCTCGCTCATTAATGAAGATCTGTTGCAATGTTTTTTCCCTCAAAAGGTAGCTCACCACTTTGTCTTGTGCATTATCTGCTGCAATGTGAAGTATATTCTGACCACTTCTGGTTCGCAAGTCCTTTGGGTCAAGCCATTCTTGTTCAACCATTTTCTTCACCACTTCAACATGACCACTGTTGCAAGCAACATGGACAGCAAGATAGCCTTCTTCATTCCATTCCAAAGTGCTTAGTGGGTCATGTTGTAACAATGTTTCAACACACTTCACATCACCGGTTGATGCTGCCCAGTGAAGAGGACTTCCACGACGATCTCTTGAGCGTAATAGATTGGGTCTTTCTCTCAATAACAGATCCACTAATGCTGATGTTTATTTGAAAACACATTAAAGTCAACGAAACATAAATTTCTCAAAGAAAATAGCTAACATGTGTCATTATGTTTGAAAACATGCGCTAAACGTTCAACTTTTATACTGTATGCTAAAATTCAAGCACTAAGGACCGTGTGTGGTAAGAAAAATAAATAAATAATTTTAAGGGAATTGAAGGGAACACGGGAGAGGTCTTTGCTTTGCTCAGAGTTGAATACAAATGTTTTCTGGCATAGAGATAGAAGGGAAGGAATAAAAGAGCTAAATGACAAAATACCCCTTTTGAAACACCCAAACTTTTTTCTTCACCAACAAAATGCCCAAACCTATTGCCTCTCTCTTGATTTTCTTTTTCGCCCAACAATGCCTCTCTTGGTTCAACTTCTTAAACTTTACTGGTTCACTTCGAACTTCAAAGTTGAAAATAATTTTCGAGTACGAGAAAAAAAAAACAACTTTTTGTCCAAGAAGAAAAAATTACATCAAAAGAGTGACTTTAATAAGATTTAAAATTTTTAAAATTTGTAGTTATTTTAAAAAATTTAAAAATAAAAGTATTTTTAAACTGTTGGGGATTTATTATAATATTTTGATGAAAACATGATTATTGTTAGATTTTAATACAATCTTATTAAAGATTTAAAATATTTAATTTAAAATTCAATAATAATTTCAACCATAGTATTTGAAAATAAGGAAATAAAAATAAAAAACTAGATAATGAGGAGTCCAAAGACAAGATAGATTGTCTTGAGTATATATTATAAATAATAAGAATGATGTACAAATATTAATATATTCATACACTGATAACATATTTTTTCTCAACTTAATGTACATACCTGCATTGGACCTTTTTATTTCTCTTGCAAGCGATCTTCTATTTTGCGAGACAAGTGAATCACCAATGGCTTTACGAATTCTGAAGGGATCTCTATCTACAAATGTTGTTCTGGGTTAACGATTTCTCTAAGAACGGCCAAAATCTAGAAAAAGAAAAAAAACGGAGCAAGAAAAGTAGAGATCGATGAAATATTGTGTATTCATCTTGGTATAGCTCATACTCAGATTTAATTCTAGCATGAGGCAGATTCATTAAGAAATGGTAGGAGTTCATTTCACCCGTGTATTTACAACTTACAAGAATTCATTAAACAATGTGTTTTGGATTTTACAATCAGGAATGTCCGTTTAATTGCAAAGATGGATGGGATGAACTTTTATCACTTCTAATTAAATCTGCATATCCTAATCCAACTTCTGCTCCAATCTTATATGCAGGTGGGAGTATTTTTCTCACAATTAAACTATTATATAATCTGAATTAATATTATCTAAAATAATTAATTTTCAATAACCTTAAATTCAACTGTAACAACAATTTTAAGTGCTTCATATTTTAGTGTGAAAAAAATAGTTTTGAAAAAAATTTACAGCTAACGTAACCAAAATTTCAAAGTGATAGTTTGAAAGATTACTAACTGATTACAATAGTTTTCAGCACTTCATATTTTAGAATTTTTGTCTGCTCAAAAAAAAATTCTTTGGCCAGTAACCTAGATCCTTCTTGGACTTTCACAATTTTTGTAAGCTTTTGTGGAAATTTTTTTCTCTTACTTTTTTCTTGACAATTTATGCCTTTTTCAATTAATACGATCGTTTGCAAAGCTACTATAATTAATGTTGATCCTGCATTGGAATAATTTTAAAATAATTCGTCGATAGTCTTTTAAATTGATCTAGATGTTTAATCTTTTAAATATTGTCCCACATGAATGGACTCCATTTGTATCAAACTAACAGGGGGAAGTTCAAGTACCTGAATTATTGGCTTCCAAAATAGCAGCATGAAGTGGAGAACGAAACTCATGGTCCCACTCAACAGACGCATGGATTGAATCCCTCAACAAAAGCAGAATAATGTCGAGTTCTCTACTCTCAACTGCCAAATACAAGGGTGATTTACTTCTGTTGTTACACAAACGTACTACCTGCTTGTCTGCTGAAAACAGGCTGGAAACCATGTCAATATCTCTCTCCATCACAGCATAATGCAACGCGGTGTTTCCATACTTATCCTTCATCTTGCAAAATTGTTCTATTTTTGATAACCAAAGGCATTCTTGTAAAGCTGTATCAGCTGGAGAACATTGTCTTGCATAGCAACGAAGAATTGTTTCGATTAAATTAGACTTACGAGTTCTAGCAGCAACATGAAGCACTGTTTCTCCTTCGATGATGTTCTTTTGTGTGAGATCAAGTCGAGGGAAGTGATCAGCTATCAGCTCTACAATCTCGCTGCTACCTGCATCTGTTGCTAAATGAAGGACCGTGTTGCCAGATCGGGTAGTTTTCTCCAAAATTTCTTCCATGCACAGTCCCTCACTGCATAACTTCTCTAGTGTAGAAACGAAAAGCTCCATGTCTTTATTTCTCATTGCCTTACATAACTGAGGATCCAAAATCTCTTTTGCCCCACGAGATTTCTCTTGCTCAGGTTTTGCTTTGCCTGCCTTTATTTTCTCGTCTTCTTTCAGTTTATTCAATCTCTTGCCAAAGTTTTGTCTCCATGCTCCCATGTCTAGACGATGTTCCATTGGGAAGAGAGAGAGAGAAAGTTTTGCCTGTTCAAGCGATATCAGCTCTCGATGAACCGAAACCATGAAGGACGTATAAGGCCAAGTCAAGGTAGTGATTCCTTACTTCAATACTATAACGTCTTGTATTATTATCCCTAGCTTCCTGTCATGCGGATGGAATATTTTATTCTTTACTTGCCACTAATTCTGTTATCTTTACCTCGCTGTAAGAAAAGAATTATAAATACTTACTATCTTGAGAATTACACGAGGCACTAAGAGGCTTTTGTCAAACTAGAAGTTTCAGCTTAGTGTATTTTTGGACAAACGGAACTATTTGCTTTGTCTTCTTTTCTTTTTCTTACTGGCTTGTGGATTTTGTCATATTGATCCATTGGTTTTACGAGTCTCAGGAATTGGTCCTTAACATCATAAGTTTTTTCCCCCCTAACTCATCATTAAGTTGCAGTGATGTTTAATCAACCCATCAAACTACTTTTGTATTCAACAAATGTGTTGAAAGAAAACGTGTGATAGAGCAAGTACTTTTTTTTTTCCTTTTCCTTTGGCCCGAGGGTAATAATCATGTGTTAGTAAAAGGCAAAAGCAGAGTAAAAGTAATGAAAGTCACGAGGGTCTCTAAGAAAACGTGAAGGAAAGTAGGGGTATAAGCTCGTTTGGTTGGCTAAAAGAAAATCAAAAGAAGGAATGACATTGAGGGACCAAAAATGTAAATTAATTCGACTAACAGATCTAAATATTATAAAATGACACCATTCTAAAAATAAAATCCTAAAACCTGACCCTCGCCATGCCCTAACTCAAACCAATTGCTCCAATTGTTCCAACGTCAAACCACTCATTTAGTCAATACTATATTCCTTGTAAATTTATAGTCATTAAATCATTTTGTCATGAATATTCCTTGTAAATTTAGAGCCCAATTTCTGTGTATGACTATACTTGTATAATGCACTCCTAAAAGCATCAACACCAGGAAATATTTGTCCAATTCCTACAAACAAATTCTGTCATTTCAAACTATTTAGTTGAGACAGTAATTATGGGGCACTTGATATTGCACAAGGTCAAGGATTCAATCTCATGACTAGAGAAAGTCTAAGCCCATAACATCCCAATAAGTCAAGCAAATTGGTCCTGAAACACATCAAAATACAAATATATGTAAAATCTAACCAAAATAATCAATTAAACTCATACTTTTACACAATTTAAAACTTAAATATAGATATTTTTTAAGTATAAAATAGACATATCAATGACTGAGTAGCAAACAGAACTTGGAGTTGATGGGTTACATTTAGTGCTCGATGTATTTTCTTTTCCTAATCACAGTGATTTTGTTCTTTAAATTTCTAAAGGTGGCTTGGGGTTATGCTATCAAACAAGCTCTTTTAGAAAGCTTTTCTCTCTTCAAAGACTGCTCTCTCCTTCTTAGTTCTCTTTGCTCCTCACACTCTTTCTGGTGTTTTTCTGATATTAAGCATCAACATGCAAGATCCTTCAAATAATTGTTTTCATGCAAGTTCCTAGCCTGAAACATTCCCCAAACTGAATTTATTTTTAACAATATAAAATTTTATTTTTCTTCTTGTCCTGTTTCAACAATTCCAGCAATCCAACAACACAATCAAATAATCCAATCGTTCAGAGAATTTCATCATACATGTATAGAAATTAAAGAGTACAAACTTTAGCCAAAAAACAACCAGTTGATATCCATTAATCTATCAACTTACAAATATCTAATAAATAAAATTGTCACAACAAAATATCTCCAAACAATGTCAATCTATAACTTACATTCTTTTAACACATACTTTACCCATTCTTCTATGATTTCTTGTATGCCTTCTTTGAAGTAGGAAGCACAATGATAAGTGTCCAAAAATACTGCAAAATGAAGCATCAAACTGGGGAATAAAGGCTATTTGACAACCGTTTCCAAAACAGTTTTTTTGCTTTCGAAAACGGGAAAAATAAAAAAACTTGTTTAGCAAACTTGTTTTTTATAAAATGTTCTGAAAAATAAAAAAACAAAAAAATAGAAAACTCAAAACATCTTTAAAATGTTCTATAGTTTTTGTTCTGAAAAACACTCATCTCATTAATGGTAAAATTATAAATTTTGAATATCGCATCTAACACTTACTAATTATAATTTTGAAAACAATTATTCAAACAAATTTTTTTATTTTCTTGTTTCCAAAACTTGTTCTCAAAAACCGTTTTACAAAACTGTTTGGAGAATAATAAAATAGAAAACACTGTCAAACAGGCTCTAAGCATCTCCCACGACATTTGGAATTGAATCACTTCCTTCAGAAATTTCAACCTTCTGTAATTGGCTTTTTTACTTGAATTCATAACAATTCAAAAGAAAAGTATAAATGGAAAAGTGGGTTTGACCTCCACAAACTTATATGTTCCATATTTATTTGATCAGAATGCATCGAATTGGTGATCCTTCAGCACTGACCAACCTAAGAGGTAAGCAATGGATAGAACATATTCCTGCTGGAACATCAAGCTTCAGGACTTCCACGAGAATGATTTCCTGAAGCATTCAAACTTCTTAGTGCATGGCTTAATGTTTAATCTTTTCTACTGAACAAATGAAGAATATCAATATTTTTTTTCATACAAGGATATCCAAAGACAATATTAGCAATCTCACCTCAAATTTCCTTACTATTTTGACCCAGAAGATGTGATTTATATTTAGAAAGGTGGAAAAAATTAACTAGTTATTAGTGAAACATAACGTATGCATTCTCATATCTCAATAATAATGTTTACTCACCCTGCCTTCAAGAAAAGAATCAAGTCATCATAAGCGGCAACAAGTAAGTAATCAAAACCTACATTCCATCACAAAAAAAAAAATGTAAGCACAAGAAAACTGAGCAGAAGTAAACAACATATAAATATGTGCAAAGAACACAGAGAGAAAGATGGTTATGCTACATAGCTACACACAGTAAAATACCCAAGCTGTGCAGACAGAAACCCAAATATATTTTAAATGGAGAGGGAGGTCATAGATTCAGAGCAATCTTCTGAGAGAAGAGACTAATTTATTTGCCATCTCATGCTCCTACTGAGACCTCTAAATAATGTATTCACCATAAAGATAAGGCTACATCAAGCCCATGAGCTGCTTGATCACACAACTACCCAAAATTATTTTGCAACATCTCCATTAAGTAAAGTAAAGAAATTCAATGGTAATACAACTCATTTAAATGCAAAAACATGACGAAATGTTTATCTGAAGTGGCATGACATCTATGAATCACCTCTATTGTCATGGTGAAAAAAGAAAATGGAAATGTCCATACGCACAAAACCAGAGACTGAACCAGTCATTTGACAAGGGGAAAAAAGACAAAAGATGCCCTCCGGAAAAAGTAGACCAAATGTATATGAAAATTCTATATCTTACCTATGAGTTTGATGTCAGTGTTCTCTGCTAGCCACTTTGCTCAGTCCACCATGAATCCCACATAGCTTGGGTCAAACTCCTTTTGAAACATGAGGCGCCTACAAATTTAACAAGTTTGGTTCACATATGTCTTCAAATGAATTAGAAATGACCTAATATTGTCATCATGAGATTCAAGCTTAGATCACCAAGAAATATGACTCCTGCCTCACATTCACCCCCCTTCAATAGCCTATTTATCACATATAGGCATGCATATTAAGTGATTGTGAGGAATAGGTAACATTGCATGGATATGTTAAGATTTAAGGAAATATCATCCACGGAAAAGATCCAGGAGCGGTACTAATGGAAAAGCTGCATCAATCAAGAATCAAGAAAGGAAAATTGTGGCAATAAACAAACTTAAGTCCAATTTTTGTATTGGCACCACCAGTTGTGCCAGATGAAGAATCTGTTTGAGATGAAGAAATTTGACAGAGACATTCTTCTTGACCCTATTCTTCACCTATTTTTCCTCTTCACACCTACTCTTGGCAGGGACAACTTTTTAATCCTGTATTCTGAAAAAGTACAATTTGTTTTGGGTTCATTAATAATAGTAAGAGAAGCATCTTATATTAACTTTCGTTCGTATGATCACCTTGATACCTGGCAAAAGCCCAATAAGCACAATGACACAAAATATCGATTCCTTCACACCAATATCTACATATCCTTCCCCTCTTTATATTAAGGTGTACTTCCAATTCCCTCAACAGCCCTGTCCCTATTTCCTTGATTACCCTTAACACCCTGAATTACCCATATGACACACCTTTTCTTTTCAATAAAGTGAGCTTGGTCCATCAATGTCTATGGTGCATGATGCATCAGCTTGTCTTCTAAATATAGGAACCATTGCATTAGCATATGAAGACCAAAAATGGAATGAGTGAAAAATAAAGAATGAAATAATTGATTCAATTTGGTTTTTCATAGTAAAAATAATACCAACAACTACCTGTATCTTCTTTATCATAATAATTGAACACTCTAAGATAGCTTATATTGTTAAAGATGAACCCATTCCTTGGACCAATGCATAGTTGTATCACTAGGAATGATCATTCCCTTTCCCATTCAAGCATAGTGCTAACCAGAGAAATAGATTAAATATAAGAAGGAAAATTACAGATAAGTAAAAAACGAAAACAACAAAAGCCTAACAAATGGCAGATAAAGCATCTGAAGGGATATCATAGAGCAGAATCATTCTTATCCACGGAGTAAGACAACGGAAAGAGAACCTGGTCTTCCCAAAGCGCAAATGGAATTTGATGAAAGAAATAATAATTATACAGATAGAAAACAAATAAAACAAAATAGTGGAAAAACCACCGCATTATACATTGAGGCAATTAAGAGCGTAATGATACATACACCTCTCTTTTTCAGTTAACCTACAACTTATACACCCATCACTTAGTAGACTTCAAGTTCCTAAAGCAAGAACCAGAGCTTTTTAACATGAAGAAATGAAAGGTAGTTTAGATTTCTAGCTTAAAACTAGGTTGAGTCAAGTTTCATGTTTTCTTTCATAATCTTTATATCAAAGAGGATGTATTTTAAGAACAAATTACACAACATCCACAAGGCACTTGCCAAAAAGAAGTCCCCTGGTAAATGTATAATTGTACTGTAGTCTCGTTGCATGCCCCAACCCCCAGCTAAAAGATTATACTGCAATTCGACTGACAAAACTTCAAGCAAATTGCAAAACTTCAGAAAAACTCAACCAGCAAAAGTTAGGAGCTCAAAAGAAAAAATAGTGAAACACATAGTATGAACATGACCAGCAAATATCAGGGACTGATCTGGTCTAATGTTAATACAGTCTTACATCCTCAATTACATAGAATATGAAAAACCTCCCCCAGTTTTTCTTTCTTTGTTTTTTTTCTAATAATTTGTTTCTTTTTGCATAACCTTCACTAGACCAAGTCAACACAATTAAAGACTGTATTAACACTTTCTAGCCGATCTATAAAGTTAGAGAAAAACCAAGGTGCTTTTCTTACACAATGTGAATTTTAATCGAGCACTATAGTACAGTAAAGAGTTAAATGTGACATGCACAAATGATTTGGGTAAAAAACCAAAGCATACCACTCCTAAAGTCCAGTTTATAGCTCAATGTTATAAAGTAAGAATAATGGTCCCAAACAATGAGAATCGCAGTTCAGAGGGGGGTGTTTGATTGTGAAAGCTAAAACCCATTGTGACAGTTAATAAGGAATGTAAAGCCGACAAAAAAAGAAAGAAATAATAGAATGTTTAAATAATACCTTGGGGATCTCAAGCTTAAAGCTTCGAAAACGAGCCCAAAGGAGAAAGTAGAATCTCGAGCGAGCAGCTGCCAATGCATCAGATTCGTCCACACATACGCGAAGACCGAAACAAGCTGAGGTGGGGGTTTCGCCGGCGATGAGCCAATCGAACGGTGTAGCCGAGGATCGTTTCCGAACTACCAGCGACTCTGTTGGTGCTCGCTGAAATCAGAAATGGAGGAGCTGAAAGGGAAGAGGGAGGTTCGACGGTCCCAAAAAATGGAAACGGACGGCCGAAATAATGGTTTGATTTACAGATTTGAGCTGGAATAAGGAGGCTCAACTGAGAGGAGATCAAAGTTCAAAGAGAGGCGCTAGGATTCGATTAGGGCTGGAAGCAGAGCACGGGGTTGTGTTTACATGGACTACGACGATAACCTCGAATCTTGGTGGACGACAGCGGTGGCGATGCGTGAGAGAGGGAAGGGAGAGAGCTCCGAGCAAGGAGAAGGGTCAATGGGTGAGTGAGGGAAGGGCGAGAGAGCGGGGACGGAGCAGACCTGACTGCCTCTATTCTCATTTTACGGAGGATTAGCTGAAGATTAAAAAGAAAAAAAAAAAAAGAACGTTTCACGGCAAAATTGCAAGCAATTAGTGAACAAAGGCATTGATTCAATTTCAAATGGTTTAACCAACTCTCATCAAAAATTTAATAATAATAACAAAATTAATAATTTTTTAATTTTATATGTTATATATTATATAAAAAATAAAAAATAAGTTTTATAATCTAATCTTAAAATATAAATAAGTTAATATTTATTTATAATCATATTTTAAATTCAAAATATTCAACTAATATTCTACTTTCATATTATTTATTAAATAAAATTATTATTATTAATAATTATATATTATAATAATACTTATGAAATATTATAATATAAAAAAATTATATAAAAAATAATGCTATTTAGCATTAAAAATAATACTATTTTACCTTACAAACTAAAAAATATAAAAAAAGAAATTAAAAAATATTAAAAATTTGGTCGGTTCATTACTTGTTCGTGATCAGTGTTCCACCGATCCTCACCATTTCTGAACTTGCTTGATTTCTCTTTACATCTAGATCAAATCTGTCTTTGGTTCCTAGTTTTACTGATTAAATAAGCCGGTCTGATCCAATTTTTAATACTCTATTTAATTGAGGATTCAAGAAAGTGATCATTGAATCTGATTCAACAAAGGCCCTCATTCTCCTTCAAATGGATTGCAATTGTAACCACACTGACTATGGGATTATTATGGAAGCTAGGAGGATGCTGCAAAGGGATTGAATAGTTATGCTAAAGCATGCTAGTCATCGAGCTAATATTGAGACTGACCTTTTGGCCAAACATGGTCTCTTTCCTTTGTCTGGGTTTCATGCTCTCACCCATAGCCCGTTGGAGTTGTCTAGTATTTTGAGTATGGATTGTACCAGGCTCCGGTCTCGAGTCAACTAGTTGCCTTGTTTTCGACTTTGATATACAAAAAAAAAAAAAAGGAGAAGATAATGTTCCCGAATCAACCAAGAACTCATGAACACTTTCTTGTTTAAACGTTCCAGAATGTCCTTCAAAAAAATAATTGCTTGAAATGTTAAACTTTTGCAAACACTTTCTTAAACAAATATTCCCAAAAATCAACTTTCTAGCACTTTTTTAAAAACACATCCCCAAAATCCCTTTTCAATACATTTTTTCCATAAAATGTTCCAAAATGTGTGTTCTTGAAGCCCAATGTTGTAGTAATATATATGTAAGTACATAGTTGTTCGAACATTTTTTATCAGAATTCTCATGCAATTCTGTGCTTTGGTTGAGGTTTCCATAATTCTATGCTTTGGAGTTTGCATCAAAGTTAGGTTCGAATATCAACCTATTATTTAATTTTATAATTTAAAATCATAAGGACTAAATCTTATGAAATGTTGTTGACTCTTTTTTAATCTAAAGGTAAACAAACAAAATATCAAGCATGCTTTAAGCATATTGTCTCAAATGAATTTTACTTCTGACTTCTAAATCAAACATTATAAGCGCTTGAGATCCTTTACTACAATTTTCCTGAATGTCTTAAAAGAAATTACTGTAAGTAAATGCCAATAAAACAATTAAGAGGGATAGCTTAAGTGATATCTAAGCCCCGATGTTGAGAAAGCTTGAGAATACTGAAACTAAGAAGCTCAAAAGAGTTTCCAAAATCTAAGATAATGGATGAAGCAGGTTCTTTCATGTGAACGGTGGTACTCTCGGTTATGTGAATTGCCAAAACGATAGTTGGATATAAAATGCCTGGAGGTGAATTGAGAATTTAAGTGTGTATGTGTCTGTCAATGTTTGTGCACCTGTCTGGGTGTGTCTGTCGAGCATTTCCACTATATATAAGCTTCCTCTAGATGCCACCAAATCATGATCTCCACTAGCTTAATGCTCTCACCCATTCTCCATGAAGATGGCCACATTCAGCGAAATGCTCAGGATTTGTGTGACGTGAGCTCTATCTGATGTTGGGGCAACGATAGGGTGCATTTTTAATCCAACGGACGTTTCCCCTTACTTGCATATGGGCTGAACCTTTGGAACACTCTTTTGTTGTAAATAGCTATTAATCATAACTAATTATTTTGACCACATATATCATTGGTATATATTATTCATATTTTTAGCCCATTATATGTATATATATATATATATCTCCTAATTTAAAATTTGATATCAATTGTTATTTAATTTTATTATAATTTTTTCGTTAAGCATATTTATCTTATGTGGAAATGATAGATAAGTACCCCCGGGATAAAAAAAATTCTAAAAACATATCACAAACCTACATAATTACAATGAAATACCGGGACATCTAATTGGAAATATTTTTCAAGGTAAAATTTCTTTTTGGCCCCTAAAGTCAAGGATGGAAATATATGAATGTCAGTTGCATATATATATATATATATATATAAGGATCAATAGTAAATCTATGAAAATCAACTTGGAGTTTATGAAATATATTCTAGTCTAATAGCCCATTTGCAAATGATTTTTATAGATTTGTAACTAATCATTAGATATTATAACTGAATCTCAAAAATTTGCAAATGATACCATCAGTAAGTTTAGTTAGGGGTAAAAGGGGAATTTCATTTCAAATAAATTTAAAAGAAAATTTCAATTAGGTACCTTGATACCTCATTATAATTATGCAAGTTTGTGGTTTGTTTTTTGAACTATTATCTCCTAGGGGTATTTATATGTGATTGTCCCTTATCTTATTATCTATATCTTTTGAGTTGGTTGATCACAAAACATGAATATACCTCGTATCATTATAATTATAATTATAAACATTTATCAAATTTATTAAGTTATCATACGTTTATTATAAATTTATAGAGGATTTAAATATTATAACAAACTTAATGAAGTATCAGTCAAAATTTAAAATAACTTATCATTATGTTATGATTTTATTTTATATCAATATCATGTATTTTTGTATTTTTTATTTTCTAATAAATTTTTAATGAGCAATGTTTTTTTATTTAACACTCTCCAAGTTAATGTTTAACCTAATATTAAAAAAATCAAATTCATTAAGACAATGATTCAAAATTTAATAGTCGGACCATAATTGAACCTGTTGTAATTAATAGGTATCACAAAAATTAAAATGATGTAAATAAACAAAAGAAGAATTGAAGATTGAAGAAAAAATAAAAAAGTTAGAAAAGAAGAAGGATATGAATATTTGTTATCAATTACTTTTAAAATCCATATTAAATCTAAATTAAAAAAAGTAAGTTTAAAATAAAAATGTAGATAAATAATATATCACAAAGATTAAAATAATGTTATCATATAAATAAAAAAGATTCAACAAATAAACACAAAAAATGAGCAAAGATTGAAGGAAAAAAAGGGAAAAAATTAGAAGAATGGGAATATAACAACCCACATTCAATCATTCCAAACATGCAAATGGATTAATGGAAAGGTATCATTGGAATTATGTAGGACTTGAAGGGCTAGGACCAAAGGAAAAAAGTACAGAAACAAGGCATTAAATTATGGGAAAATTTTATGTGGTGGAATTGCCAATTTATATTTTTTCCATTGAAGAGGAATTCTCAAGCTTTAAATCAACCTAAAGACCACTTTAATTGGATCTTTTATGGATTAAATTATTATTTTGGAAGGTGACTAAATTTTAGAGGCAGGATTGCCCATCACCACAGTGATAAATACGCTCACCGTAGCACCATTTCAAAATATTGGGGAAATAGAAGTGGCTAGTGCTGCAACACTAAATAAGCTTGACATGATGCTAGTCATGAATTCTATATAAATTAGAAAGCCCTCAACTCTATGGAACATTGTTTTGACGATAGGATTTGGGTAGGCTTTGCTAGGATTTCATATTTTGTGTTTTTCAGCATGATTTTGGTGCTTTTGGAGACTTGATTATTCAAGGTAACATGATTTTTACACCATTCTCTTCTCTTTTCTTGAGCTTTGTGGTGTTATTTCATGGGTCATGTTTGGGTTTTGGGTTTCGTGGGGCTTTTGCTAGATTTTCTATGTTTAAATGCTTCAATGAAGTATTGTTTAGTGTTTACGAGTTTTAGGTGTTGATTTTTGGATGTTTAAGTTGTGATTTCTCCAAACCTTATCTCTAACTTTGGGATTTGGATAATGTCTAAATTTTGTGAGCTAATATTGGTTTTGGGAGTTGATTTGATTTCAAATATGAGTGAGTATGGTGTCAGTTGCTTTATTTTGTATGATAGAAGCCTTAGATTTAGATTTATGGTCATTTAGGGGCTGTGTACTCACTTGATTTGTGTATAAATTAGTTGTATAAGGTGTAGGCTTGCTTGATTAAGATCTCTACACTCCAACAAGCTGTATGGAAGTAAGGAATTCATTAGTAAGTAGTTATTTGACTATGTGAAGAAATTGTGCACTATATATGTCAAGAGACCTTGGTAATTATAAGGGTTAATATTAGGTTTTGATGTTGGTTTTGGCCTTGCACCATGTTTAAAAACACTATGTATTAACTTAGTTTGAATCTCTCTTGTATGCTCATAGTTGATCCTTCAATGGCCTACCGAGGTGTTAAGTGAGTTCGGGCAACTTGAGATAATTGGAGAGTAACCTTTATTTGCAATATATGTTTTGAACTTTTCATATGATGATATGCATTTTTATGGCATGGCTAGTAAGTTTTGTTGTACCCTTTACTCTCTTGAAAACTATGACAAAAAAGTGAAAATGACTACATATATATATATGCATGAAAGTATGGTAGAACTTGATATATGATTATTGTGCATCCCTATAATCACAACATGTATGAGGATGCTATGCTAGTATAATGATGATGATAATAATAATGATGATGATGGTGGTGATGATGATGAATAGAACATGAATGCATGGTGGCATGATATATATATATGATTTGTAGTACATCCCATGTTTATATCTTGTATGATATATGATTAGCATGATAGTATATATGATAGAATGGCATGTTAGCATGACATTATGACATTGTCACTGGATGATGAACACATTGAGCATGATTTGGGTTAGGTGACGGTGTCAGTAAATACCACGTGGTATACCAATCCACTAAGTGGTACACAAGGCCTTGTGTCCAAGTAGTAAGGCTTGTGATATCCCTGTTATTAAATAGTCATCCTTTGGCCAAGAGACTCATGTAGCTATAAATTACGGATGCACCTTTTTTACATGGCCACTAATTTAAGTGATCTAGGTTAAGGAAAACCATGGTCCAACCATTAGTGTAATAGTCTTTAATTGGATCATGACTAGTGGTGAACATAGTAGTTATTCTCGAATTGGACTTTACCTATTGTTCGAAGAGAACTACTTGTTGAAGTTATCTTGTAATGATAACTAACTCTTGATTCTAGCCATGATTATTGGGGTTTTATTACATATCATGGGTATTGCATCTTGTATTGTGTATTTTGTGCATATAATTTTGTATTTTGAACTCTTGTATATATACATATATATATCAAAGTTGCCTCCTTCGTTGTTGTGACATTTGTCTCTCCCATATGGATAACGTTTTCATGAGAGGATTCTAGCTCTAACAAAAAGGAAGCTGAGGAGGATTAGTTCTCCTTGGTGAAGCTTAGGATATTTGAACACCAATGCCTGAGTGTGTTCTTTTTTAGGATACATGTTATATTTATAATAATGTACCAAGTGTATAACATCTATTTGATGCCATATGTATCGTGATAGTGAGAGTCCTTGGAATTGTTTCTGAATCTTGTACTCTTTTGCATGTTGGTACCCAATAGTGGGTATGACCTTGTGTTATGGTTGAACATGTTCAATGAGGTTATTCTATTATGTATGTTTGGTTCTTAAAGGAGGCAAACCTCTTGATGTCTATTGTTGATTGATGTTGGTTATAGTTGTACAGTTAAAGGGTCATTGTTCAATGGTAGCATTACCATGTACGTGCATCGAATAATGGTTGCCCTAAGTATATTTTGATAAGTAAGAGTAGTTTATAATGTTAGTTTGGTTTCTATATGAGTTTAGAGGAATATGAGTATGTCACTCATTAGTGGGAATTGGGGTTCAATAGGAGTCAAATCTTAAAGAAGTAGTTACTTTTAGGTACAACCTCCTTGGATAGTATTCGTATATTATTTGTTACCAATTAGAATAGCTTTGGTGGTTAAACATTTTGTGGTTTGAGAATGTGAAGGGTGAGACTCAAAATTTGGCTAAAAGTGACCATTTTCTATCTCATGGTCCCAATTTTCCATAAGAAGGAATTTTGAGGTATAGTTTGCACTTGTAGTTAAAAGACATTTTGTGTGACTTTTGTTAGGTTTGCTAGCTTCCCAAGAGGGGGGTGAATTGGAAAGTTCAAAATTTTTCTGCAAAAGTGTAATATAACAATGATGGTAGAAGTTTGCAGAAAACAAAGTACAGAAAGAATAAAGAAAATGTAAGGTAAAGGAGGAGATGACACAACATTATCCTGGTTCGGTCTAATCCTCTTGACCTACGTCTAATCCTCAAGCCATCACTTGATATTTTCCACTATTTTACAAGAATTCAGTGGGCTTTTTGCAATGTCACAGTACAACCTTGTGCTCTGCTCTAAGAACACTCAAATCTATACTCTGCACTTTTACAAAGTGTTTTCCAAATTCCTTGTGAAAACCGCTCGCAAGAAAATCTTTCTTCCAGATAAAAACAAAATTTTATACAAAAAGAAAACTCTAATTTAGAGTAAATGTGACAGTTGAAGTGCGGTAAATGAAATGTGAGAGTGAAAAAGGTTTTGACCAACGAATTCAACAAAGTTTCACTATATACAGTATAAAATTGTTACCCACAACTTCAAATGAAGTTTTATTTATAGATTTGTGACTAAACTAGTTGTTAGACATAAGATCTAGCCGTTAAAACATTAATCAATGGTTACTCTGTAAAACTAGCTATTCACCAATCGCATTTAATGCCTCTGACACATTGAAATTAGGATTTTGGGTGTCAATAGATAAATTTTACAGAGACCATAAGCTAAATACTTCAACGTTGAACTTCCAAAATTTATCTGTTCAAGAGTGAAATTTGAATTTTAAATTTATCAAATATATCCCATATTGAAAGATACAAATTTTCATATTTAAAGTGTATCTGTTGAGTATGAACAATTGTCTGATGTTTTTGCAATGTATTCAAGATTCGAATTTTAGAAGTCAAAATTCGTCTGTCAGTGGCTAACTCAACATAGCGCAAAAAGTTCTATTCTTTGAAATTCAAATTATGCATTTCAAAAATTCGTCTGTTAAAGACAAGCTCTAACTAGACTCACAAGTTATCATTTCAAAATTCAAAATTTGAAATCTAAAATTTGTCTATTAGAGGAACTGACTTTGAACTCTTTTTACACTTTAATATCATTCAAATTTTTACAAGGCTTCAGACGAATTTGGCACATTTTGCCAACTATCCTTTACTCGAAATTTGAAATTTCAAAGCTTGAAATTTATCTGTCAGAGATGATAACTCTGGAACTTCAAATTTCAGCAAGTAAAGTTCAAATTTTGCATAAAACATATAAGAATTAACAACAAAGTTCATTTGTTAGTCAATGTTCTCAAAATCTAACATATATTAATATAGGATAACTGTGAAAACACTTGTTTAAATACTGTGGGAACATAAATAAATAAAAATCAAAGCCCTTTACCCCGTTTATATTATGAGAAATCCTAACAAATAATTTTTCACATATTTCTCCTTAAATTTCTTCACTTGTACGCTCTTATACTCCTTTAATATTCTCCTTCCAAGCTCTAGTTATTTGGAATCATTAAAACACTTGATTCAACAACTTTTGGGCTTTGGAATCATGTCAATTGAAGCTCGAAGCGGGGAGCTATGCATGTTGGAAGTTAGCCCAAAATATCAACTAACTGCTGATATCACAACAGGAGATGGCGCTCCAGCACTAGTGAAGGAATTTTTTGTTATCTTGTTTTCTTCCTCTCCAAAAGTGGTCTTTCCAATCCCAATCATGTCTAGTCCAATTTGGAACATTTTTGTGTCCCCAATTCCCATTCCAATGGGTGTGGTGAAACCTATATAAAGATAACTTTGTTAGTTGTATGAGAAGCAATATATTAGATGTCATTGGTATGTCTTAATGGGCTTAGCAATCAATTTATTTAGGCCTAGAGTTGTAAGTTTGTTTTTAAATCTTTTTTTTTTAATTTTCATCCAAACCAGAACCGAATTGGTTTTCATCAGATTAACTAGTTTTTTGGTCTTTGACCTATTCTTGGGGAGTCTGGTTTTTGGAGAGTTCTAAATCAGACTAGGTGTTGGTTGCTAGTTTCACAACTCCTCTTCATTTTTCTTCCAATTCAATTTGCATTCTTCTTGTCATCGTTGCTATCATTTACATCATCATTTGTCAAAGCAATTTAAATAGAACAAATAGGTGAGATTTATACTCTATGCTTGCTTCTTCTGAAATCACTCTATCAACTTGCAAGAATTTTTCCTGTATTTTATAATTTGTAATCTATTCTATCCTACTAATTTATACTTTATGAATTTAATATAATCACACAATACATATATATATATTAATTCCTTTTGATGTATGTATGATTCGCTTTTATTGAAGATATATAAATGCTTTCTTATTCATATGTAGATTATTATTTGAAATTCTAGATTATTAATATTTTTATTTAAATAAAGCGGAAAATACAAATAAACACCAAGGAGGGAAGTTATTTTCAAAATAATACTCGAATTTCCCCTAATTCTAAATAACAACCGAAGTGCCAAATTGGAAATAACATTTGAGTGAGAAAATATCAAACTACTCCTACCTTAATTAAAACAACCTAACCCTAAACCCATTCCATGGCTTTCCCCCACCCCACTTCCTCTTCCGAGACCCACCTCCACCGTCGGTGCTCACTACTACATTGGACACTTTCTAGATCGATTAAAATAGATTTTCTAGATCGGTTCTGGAATTGATGTAGAAGTAGCCGATGTAGAAAGTATCACTTTCTAGATCGGTTCAACAACGGATCTAGAAAATACTTTCTAGATCGGCTGTTTTAAACAACCAATCTAGAAAATGGTTAAAAAGCACATATGAAAAGACTTTCTAGATCAATTTTTTACTTAGAATTGGTCTAGAAAGTCCTTAAAAAAAATCAGCTCTCTATATATATATATGTAATCCTATCTTATTGAACTTGTTAACAAAGAAAAGACATATTACAATAAGAAGTATATGTCCTAGCAATTCAATTACATTTCAGGTTCATGTGCCTGGTAAAAAAAAAATCAGTTTATTTTATAATATAATAACACATTCTTAATACCTTTTAACTAATATGATGGTTCTAACATCAAAATCCAAGACAATGCCTAATAATTATACATAGATGCTCATCCACTAAAAAGCTATTTAGTTTTAGCACAATGCTCCTTTTCTTGTAGAATATTATTTTGGTTAAGATTCAGTTTTAGCTTCTAAAGAAAGCAGCCCAAAAGGTCAAAAATCTTTTCTCTTTCCCAGAAGCTGAAATTTTCATCTTCCTTGCAACTATAGTAAAAAAATAGTACTTTCTTTTGCAAGAGAAGCTCATCCAAATGAACATGCTTACTAGGTCATGTGATGATCCTTTCAATGCAAATAAAACAAAAGCTGAATCCAATCTAATACAACAATTAAATACCTAAAAATAAATGCATCCATTTAGCATAATGTTAATGAAAAAGAAAAACTCCTAAAATTAAGTTTAAAATAATCTATGAATAAGGTAATTCATTGCTTACCACAAATCCTGCAAAAGTAAGCCCACTCTCCACTATTGCCCTATCTAAGCTTCTAGCTTCGTTGACCTTTATGTATTCAATGAATTATAAGCAACAATTTAAAAATACATGCACATGTTGAAACACAGACTAAAATAGCACATATGGTAATCAAGGAACCCTTTTTATCTCCTTTTGATACTTAAGAAATTGTTCCACTTTACAGCATCACATAGGATGGAAAAAGAGAGTTGGAAAGACTAATGTCAATCAAGAGAATTCTTACTGTCATGTCAGGAAGAGACTTATAAGTTAGAGCAAGAACACAGGACCCCTAACATGTTTATTTTTTGTAGGTCTCAACATATGAAGGTGGTGTATCAATAAGCCTATCTTGAATGACCTCTGGGGCACCCTGAAACAATTTGCATAAGAATTGCTTAGTTAATATGAGAAAAAAAAGTTTCACCTAAAGGAAAAGACTAACTTTAAGATAAGAACCTAAAAGATGCAAGTATATCAGCTTCCAATTCTAATTTGTTGAGTTTTTATATTGGCCGATGCTTAGGCCCATCCATAGCACCAAAATAGCCTAAGCTACTTGGCACAAAGAGAAACACAATGCAAAAAAATTTCATCCACAAACACCAACAGTGCAACAATATAATGAAGTATAATCTTATCCTAAAGGGGGCATATATTGGTTCCAAATATTCTTGTATAGCACTCAATCAAGTATTGATAGTTGATACTGCAAACTTTCCAAAATTTGAAAAACATTTTGTATTCCTTCTTTTCTTTCAAAATTCCAAAAGTAAGTTGACAACTCTCTAGATTAAGCCCACATCTAATACAAATGCAATCAGAGTGACAACACTGAGCAAGATTACCATGAAACTCTAAACCAGTAAAACACATACACTATGAAAATAAAAAACTTATTTTGAAATAAAACCAATTAAATTTAAAAATAATAAATATCTCCAATATTATTATATTCCCATTCTGCATTACTACAATTTTGGACCTCACATTCCCCGAAATGTAAAATCTATCTAACAAATCACAAGTCCCCTTTGGTTCTAATGGATAGTTTTATAGAGAATTGAATAAAAATATTATTACTCTCCTTTGTTCAGAAGTTGTTTAGAAGATAAGTCAAGAAAGAGAAAGATTGGTAATGATTATAAATTTAAAAATCACAATAAATACATGACCATAAAATAATAAAACTGAACTATGACATTAATGTCAACAACTGTGAATATGGAAACCAATGAACTACCACCAGTTTCATCTTCTGCTAAAAGCCTTGATTAGTGGAGAAAAAGCCGCATACTGAAAAAAGAGGGAAAACAAATCTGACCAATACCATGCATCTAAGCATTAGACAAACCCGAAGGCCACCTCGCCAGTTTCCCTCATCATTCAACTCAGCAACCTGCCAATTGTTATTAATCTTATTATCATATTGTTAAATTTGTCACCTTAAGTAAATTTGAAACAATAGTCAGTCAACTAAACTAAAGGAAGAGTACTGATGTGTCCATTTTATACATATAAAATACCCACATTTAAGCTCTAAATTATATCTAAATATGTTTAGATTGGTAAATTTTAGCATTGTTTGACCTATTTTTGTGTTTTATGACGTTATAGGCTCATTTGCAAGTATTTGGAGCAAAAACGTTACAAATCATTCATGCTAAAAAGTTTCGACACGCTTCAGTATTTTGATTATAACTATCACATATGAACTTCGATTGAGATGATTTAAGATGCGTTGGAAAGCTAAGACATAGATCTACAACTTTCATGTTTGAGTTTTCCCAAATTCCAACTTTATCATGATTAAAATTGAACTCAAAATATTAACACGAGCTGATAACGTTATGAAGCTAAAAGGTGCACGTTCCGTACAATAGAACCCACCCGGTGCCGGGTCAAACCCATATGGTGCCGGGTCAACCCAGATTTTGATGTTTTTCTACAGTTTAGAAGCATCCGGTGCCATATTAATTGATTTTATGGTCATCCGGCGCCGGGTCATGTAAAAGGGGTCCATAGAAACACGTTTTTGACGTGTTTTCATGATATTTTGAGCTTTTATGGGCTTCTAAAATTTTTCTATATAAGAAGACACGATAGAAACACAACGGGGGATTCAGAAACACACTCAAAAGTCAGAGAACATGATTTTAAATGCATCTGGGAGCAAGTAGGAGCATCTTATAGAGAGAGAGCAAGGAGATTTGGAGAGTATCAGTGATAGATTCATTCTTCTCTAATATAACTCTGTTTTCTTATTATTTTCACTATGATTTGGGATTTTAGTTTTGATTTAATTTCTATTTCCATGAGTAGCTAAATTTCTCAGTCAGAGGTAGGGATGTAGTCTGATTGGGATTGATTGGATTTGTTTCTCTAGTTAAGACTCTTTGATTTGTTCTTCAAGTTATATTTAATTTTTTTATTATATTTCTCTCTTTTGTTCGTTCATGTGGATTTTATGCTTGATTACCATAGAATCTAATTAATGGGTAAATTTGATGGACTGAGAGGTGAAGAGTGAACTTAGACTTAGAGAGATAAACATGAATAACTAATCCAGAGATAGAATTAGGAATTCATGGTGATATATATTGTAGTTTTCAAAATTTAATTAGAAAATTTAGTTGTGCGAGAGCGAGTTGAATCTTAATTAAATTATGACTAATTGACCGAGAGGTAATTAGGACGCTTTAGAAACAATAATCACTATAATTATATAGAGTCTCACTAAGAAATAAAATTTAATTATCTCATAAGGTGAAACCTGATCCCTTGATACATCTAGAACTGAATCAAAACTCAGACATTGTTTTATTTCCTAGTTTTTTTTTATCTTTTTATTTTGAATTATCAATTTGATTATCAATTAATTTTTGGAATTAAAAGTTTGGACGATAAATTTACTACCTTCCTTAGATTCGACCTCTGGAATACTCCGGAGAATTTTTATTACTGTGATTGACCCTATATACTTGCAGGATCCCGATCAAGTTTTTGGCACCGTTGCCGAGGAGGTTAACAGATTTATTAGTTCATTGTTTTTAGTCCTTTTATAAAAAAAAATTTCTCTGAATTTTTGTTCCTTGCTGCATGCTGTTATGATTTAAAAGTCTTAATAGTACTTTTGAATTGATTGCTATGAATCTTGAAATTGAACGTACTTGCAAGGAAAACAGAGCTAAAAGGAGGCACGAGAACGCTAATAAAGTAGTGCCTGCTAGGGCTCAAACTAATCCACTTTGGAGAGATGCAGATAAGCCTACAGTCTATGACAGCCCATCATGTATCCGGTTATCTGACAATGCCAAAAAGTATGAGGTTAAGAACATACACTTAAACTCATTGCCACAATTTCATGGGCGAATAGGCAAAGACACATTGGGCTTTCTAAAGGATTTCTATGACCGAATTGACCAACTTCCCCCAAATGGTTTGACTCAGGAGGAGCTTAAGATGAGATGTTTCAATTTCTGCATGAAGGATAATGCTCGGTGATGGATTTTAAATCTGTCTGAAAACTCCTTGACATCATGGAAGGAGATCTATGATGCATTCATTGCCAAGTTTTACTCTCCTCAGAAAACTGTAGACCTGAGGGATAAAATATATCTTTTTGCACAACTAGAGGGCGAGCCGTTCTATGAAGCTTGGGATCGATTCAAGGATTACTTATATGAGTGTCCACACCATGGATTTCAAGATATGATGCTTGCTAAACTGTTCTATAATGCTCTGTGCTCTACCTCCCAGTCTTTAGTGGACATTGCTGCAAGGGATGGTATCTGACTGTCGAGGAGATGATGAATATTTATGATCAAGTGGCAATTCAGACCAGATAAAAAGGAGTACGAAGCAGGAGAGTACTTGTCAAGGAAGTTAATTCTCACTCTGATGTGTCTGCACAGTTAGAAAAGTTAAATCAATGCATGGATCTTCTTTTTCAACAAAAGAGCAATAATTCTAATCCTTCTAAAGAATTATGCCTTGCATGCGGTAATTCGGGTCATACTGCAGACACATGTGTTCACATGATTGAAGAGAATGCAGAAATTAATTATATGGGATCAAATGTTGAATGTCCATAATTTCTACAGAGAAAGAATGATCCCTTGTCAAACACATATAATCCTGGGTGGCAAAACCATCCAAACTTCTCTTGGAAAAATCCACCAGCATTACCAGGATCCCAGCAACAGGCATCCCCTCAGCCACTAGCACTATCTATAGGAAAGTCTTCTCAGATGGAGGAGATACTTGCTCAAATGATGGCTAGTCAAGTATCTACCAACAAGAATTTGGAGCAATTTATGGTCGGTCAGGCAACTATCAATAAAAATTTTGACCAATTTATAGCTAGCCAGATCACTGCTAATAATGCTACACAAGCGGCTATTCAAAACTTAGAGACACAAATGGGTCACTTAGCAAACATGGTGACTGAAAAGGTACAAGGCCAACTCCCTAGCAACATTAAAGTTAATCCAAAAGAAGGAGTTATGGCAATTACTCTCAGAAGTGGCAAGGAATTGAAGGAAGAGGTGAAGGAAAAAACTAAGGGTGGTAAGAAAAGTAAGGATGAGGAGAATAAGGAGATTCCAAAAGCTTATGGTAATACTGAATGGCAGTCTCCTTCCACTAATGTGAAGCCATATGTGCCCCCTATTCCTTTCCCTCAGAGACTACAAAAGAAAGGGCAAGATGCTAATTTTCAAATGTTCCTGGATATATTTAAGAAGCTTCGTATTAATATCACTTTTGCTGAGGCACTTGTGAACATGCCTTCATATGTGAAACACCTCAAGGAGCTATTATCAAATAAGAAGAAGTTAGAAGAATGCACTCAAGTATCTTTGACTGAAGAATGTAGCACCATCCTGCAAAGAAAGTTGCCTCCAAAGCTAAAAGATCCGGGGAGTTTTTTTGTTCCCTGTGTTATTAGCTCTCAACTGATTAATAATTGTTTATGTGATTTACGGGCTGGTATTAATTTGATGCCATACTCTTTGTGCAAGAAACTTGAGGTCACAAATCTAACACCTACAAGTATGACTCTACTACTAGCTGACAGGTTAGTAAGGTACCTAATAGGAATTATGGAAGATGTACTCGTCAAAGTGAGTGAGCAGATTATTCCTACTGATTTTGTGGTGTTGGATACTGAGGATGAACTAGACATTTCTTTAATCCTAGGAAGACCATTCCTATCTACTGCAAGTGCCTTAATTGATGTGCCAAACGGGAAATTGACTTTTAGAGTCAGGGATGAAAAATTTGAATTTAATCTTGCCACCTCTAACAATCCCACTTTTAAGGAATCTTGTTGCAGTATAGCTATAAGGTAGAACTATCAAAAGCAAGAATTGGTATCTCCTTCCAGATCTTTAGATGTTGATAAAGGTTCAATTCAAAAAATTGCCAAAGAGGAAGCAAAGGTTAGGCAAAAAGTGGCACCTCCTAGTCCCCAAAAGAAAAAGAGCACTTATGTAATCCGAACGGACTGGCTGGTACCCACTTTTATCATAAAGAGCCTCTCTAAGGGAAGGATGAAATTAAAGAGAAGGAAAAAGCTGATTCCTGAATCCGAAGGGCTTAGATCAAAGCCTCCAGAGGGTGCCATCCCATGATCTCCTAATTCATCTGGCTATCAACGTTAAATTTAGCGCTTATTGGGAGGCAACCCAACATTATTTTTCTTCTTTTATTTTTTTGTTTTTCATTTTTGTTTTCTTGCTCTTATTACCCCAAACTCTCTCCCTTAAGACTTTTTGCAGGAGTGAATTGATTATGGTTAAAATAAGCTTGGAACAAACACAAGGAACTCTGAAGAACATTTCAAGTATCATCTATAAATCAGGGGAGTCTCAGTTCCTTTATCTTTTATTTTATTCCTGCAACATTGAGGACAATGTTGAATCTAAGTATGGGGGGAGTTTATTAAATGTTCTTAGTTGATCTGTCCTAAGAATTGTGCTGATGTGTTGAAACTAGAAAATTTTTTCGCAAAATTATGTGCTTTATTGATTTTATTTAGATTTATTTTGCTTATTTTTCTGAGCTAGTGGTTATGTCTATCACTATAGGATACCCAATTGTTGTACTTAATGGGGTAAGATAGTTAATTTACAAGTCAGGAACATGAGTTTTGAGACTATGAAATTGAGCACTATAACTTAACATGTGATAGGTGTAGAAAAGTGACTGAGTTTGTAGGAAGATAGATTATACATTTATTTCTGAACTCAAGTATTTACAATCATTATGTATGAATTTATTATTTAGTTGGAGAGATGATTCAAGGTTTAAATGAAAAAAAAAGGGTAATATATAAATCCACTCCGCTGGCTTAAGCTGTGCTTAGTAACTGGGGGACTTCACCAAAAAGCGTTGTCCTTCACGTAAAACAATGCGGTATGAGTTTTGAGTGTGCCAAAGGCATCTTGGTGTAGCGGGTTATGTAGCTTGAGTAACCGGGGGTACGCATCACAAATGCTAGATCTTCACATCAAAAGAGAGCATAACGGCCCAAGAAAAGCAAATAAATCCCCAGAGAAAATTGAAGCATAAAGTGCGGGGAAATTAAATAAATAAATCCTTATTGATCTCCATTACACATGAGTTGAGTTGAGGTTTATGCATAACTGATTGAGGTATTTTAAGTTCTTAAATAAGTGTTGTAATTTTTCTTCTTCTTGCTTAGTTGGCTGTCAACATTTGTCATATGCTAGGTATACACATACACTAAAGTCTCATGGACTAATGGGAATGATAAGTGAATTGCTATTGAACTTAATATTTGATTTGTTGAGTACTCCTTTGATTTATATTGGTGACGGACTATCAATAGTAGAGAGAAGTGAGTTTGATAAATTTAGAAAATAACTTTATGAGAGTAAAACAATTTTAGTCTCGCTTGAGGACAAACAAATGTTCAAGTGTGAGAGGATTTGATGTGTCCATTTTATGCATATAAAATACCCACATTTAAGCTCTAAATTATATTTAAATATGTTTAGATTGGTATATTTTAGCATGATTTGACCTATTTTTATGTTTTATGACGTTATAGGCTCATTTGCAAGTATTTGGAGCAAAAACGTTACAAATCATTCATGCTAAAAAGTTTCGAAACGCTTCAGTATTTTGATTATAACTATCACATATGAACTTCGATTGAGATGATTTAAGATGCGTTGGAAAGCTAAGACATAGATCTACAACTTTCATGTTTGAGTTTTCCCAAATTCCAACTTTATCATGATTAAAATCAAACTCAAAATATTAACACGAGCTGATAACGTTATGAAGCTAAGAGGTGCACGTTCCGTACAACAGAACCCACCCGGTGCCGGGTCAAACCCATATGGTGCCAGGTCAACCCAGATTTTGATGTTTTTCTACAGTTTAGAAGCATCTGGTGCCATATTAATTGATTTTATGGTCATCCGGTGCCGGGTCATGCAAAAGGGGTCCATAGAAACACGTTTTTGACGTGTTTTCATGATATTTTGAGCTTTTATGGGCTTCTAAAATTTTTCTATATAAGAAGACACGATAGAAACATAATGGGGGATTCAGAAACGCACTCAAAAGTCAGAGAACACGATTTTAAATGCATCTGGGAGCAAGTAGGAGCATCTTATAGAGAGAGAGCAAGGAGATTTGGAGAGTATTAGTGATAGATTCATTCTTCTCTAGTATAACTCTGTTTTCTTATTATTTTCACTATGATTTGGGATTTTAGTTTTGATTTAATTTCTATTTCCATGAGTAGCTAAATTTCTCAGTCAGAGGTAGGGATGTAGTCTGATTGGGATTGATTGGATTTGTTTCTCTAGTTAAGACTCTTTGATTTGTTCTTCAAGTTATATTTAATTTTTTTTATTATATTTATCTCTTTTGTTCGTTCATGTGGATTTTATGCTTGATCACCATAGAATCTAATTAATGGGTAAATTTGATGGACTGAGAGGTGAAGAGTGAACTTAGACTTAGAGAGATAAACATGAATAACTAATCTAGAGATAGAATTAGGAATTCATGGTGATATATGTTGTAGTTTTCAAGATTTAATTAGAAAATTTAGTTGTGCGAGAGCGAGTTGAATCTTAATTAAATTATGACTAATTGACCGAGAGGTAATTAGGACGCTTTAGAAACAATAATCACTATAATTATATAGAGTCTCACTAAGAAATAAAATTTAATTATCTCATAAGGTGAAACCTGATCCCTTGATACATCTAGAACTGAATCAAAACTCAGACATTGTTTTATTTCCTAGTTTTTTTTTTTATCTTTTTATTTTGAATTATCAATTTGATTATCAATTAATTTTTGGAATTAAAAGTTTGAACTATAAATTTACTAGCTCCCTTAAGTTCGATTTCTGGAATACTTCAAAGATATTTTTACTACTACAATTGACCCTATATACTTGCAGGATCCCGATCAAGTACTTACTGTTCTCTCAGCTAGCTCAACAAATTCATATTCAACAAATGCATGCAACTGGCACATAATAGCTATATTAAATTCATTCAATTATCCTCTCTTCAGTAATAATCCAAAGGGGAAGGGGGAAAAGAATCTTGTTACTTGAACATCTGATAAGCATATGTGCAATTTTGACATTCAAGTGGTCAAGTATGTGTATATTTCATAAAAACACTTATAGAAAGAACAACGCGGCATTTGAAAAAAGAAAACTAATATCAAGACTAGGAACAAGGAGACATCTTTAAATTGATAAGGCCAATATAGCAAAAAAGGACTGAAATCAGACAGATGCAAAGCCAAGCCCAAGGGACTAAAACAGAACACACAATGAACATCTTCAAAGGTGAATTCTCAATCTTGATCAAGATGATCCATATCTTATCATATAGCCCCTTATATTACCTCTCAATAGCTCAAACAGAAAGAGTGAACATATGAAATAGCAAACTAGTAATACGTGTTTTCATATTATGTATACCTTGTTAGATAAAGGCATGCCATCAAATTTTGCCAGCCTTGATGCTGAAGAAGCTCTACCATTTGAGGATTGAGGTGGACAAGTCCGAATACTATGCACTCTACCAAATAACACAAATGACAACTAGAATTCAAGGTTGTGCCTTTTGACTAAAGATATCCAATTCACACCAGACACTTATTTTTTCTATCAGCAGAATCCTTGACAATCCTATGGAATAAGAATGGTTCCAAGTAATCAAACAAACATGAATTAAGATAGTATGCAAATTTCTTAATTTTAAATCATGACAAAAAATGTAATAAATAAGAGCAAGATTCCAACTAGTACATACTTGCTCAATCAAATTTATTGACTTATTTGAGTATGTATCAAATAGGTGATCTATTTTGTCAATTTTCTTTGTTCTTGATTTCTTGGGTGTTGAAGAACAACATGAACTAAAATCATTACTGCAGGGAGGTCAACAACTTGGGGGCAATTAAAACAAGATAGAAGAAAGATACAAAGAAACATTTCTACAGTGATGTCAAACAACTAGAACTGTCATGTAGAAATCAACAATTTCAATTTACACATATACATAATCTTTGCTTAATTAATCAAGACTTAAAAGCTTTGCAAGGTGAAATATTAAATCAAACTTATTGATAGAATAAATAAATTTTATCAATAATGCACTATCTTGATTATAAGCCTCCTAATACAAACCAAACAAATATAAAAGCAATGTAAGCCCTTAATCCTCATAAAAAAACACTCTAGTAGAATCGCCAAGCTAAAAATTCCTCCCAGATTGCCAAGTCACTACATTTAAATAACACCATTTCCTATGATAAGCAAATGTGCATTACTTTGAATGACCATCACAAGATTAATTCATAGCAAACCAATATCAATTTCAGGAAACATATGACAATAGAAAACTATATTGGAATGCCTCATATTAGAAATCAATCTTTTTATAAATTCACTCAAAAATTTTCCATTTGACAGAAAAAAGAGAACATCATGAGATTCCAAGGACACACATATACCCATCTATATATATAGCCACAAAAACCACTCACTAACCCAAGGACGCGTATACCCATTGTTAATGTCTGGTCTAGGATTGATGTCTTATCCCACACAACAACCCAATTTTGCCTTAACACTATACCAATGTTTATTAAGATCTTCTAACCCAAACACAAGATATATATATAGCTAATTAATGTAAGACCAGTCCAAGTCCACTATTAAGGTGTTCTAAACTTTTGCTACAAGAATCCTAAGAAATTCACGACCTTACCACACATAAGCAGCAATGAATCTATTTTTGACATTTAACAAATATTTTGTCATATTCATGCAACAATTTAAAAATCAGAATTTACAATATGAAAATATAAACTATAAGGAAACTAGAAGAATTAATATTAGATATTAGATGAGGAAATCGGAACTTACTGTAGCTCTGGGCAATTCATAATTCAAGTTGCTCACAGTTCTGACTTCCTCTTCTTTCCTCTCAATTTTTCTCTTGTTTCTTCTCTGAATCATCCCTTGCTCTCTATTCTCTCCCAATCTCTGACTCCTCTTCAATTGCTCCCTTCACCCTCTTGATGCCTCTCTCAATTCATCCTCTTAAACACGCCAATGCCTCTGCATGAATGAAACTCACAGATTTATAAATGAAAGTAGTAACCAAAAGCGACAAAATAAAAATTGCAATACATAGATCTTTCCAAGTGCGGAAGCTACATTCATTGTGGTGAAGATTAAGCTTGGATTACACGAAGACAAATCCAGGATCAAGACCAACTGAGGACGTTGAGGTTAAAAGACAAAGGATGAGAAAGGTAGAGACGAAGGGAACGAGACCAACCAAGGGTGCTTGCTTGAGATGGAGGGAGTAGAGCTGTGGAGGGAACGATGAAGGAACAACCTAGGAGGTGCGATTAAACAAAGGAATGGAGAGATTTAAGGGTTAGGGATCTAGAAAGCGTAATAAGGAAAATGGATCGGGGGAGGTGAAACTGAGGTCTAGGGAAGTGGAGGTGATTAGGGCAATCTCTAGATTTCTAGATCGAATAATTAAATAGCCAGTGTAGAAAGTTAACTCTCAAGCTATTATTTACAAAAATACCACCGGTCATATTTTCTAGATTGGTTCTTTAAACAACCTATCTAGATTACCAATATAGAAGGGATATTATGTACTAGTGGCTTCTTACCACCATACTACTCAGCCCAAGCTCAAAACATCGACATTGTCCAAATCTAATGAGCATGAGCATGAAGGCAATAGCAGTGATGGATTTGATCTTCTACAAATGGATTTAATCTTCCTTCATTGTCACCTTTCTTCCTCATCTCTTCCCTCCTCCTCTCCCCCTAGTACCTACCTCCCCATTGCCTTAGGCCCTTCATTGTGAATGGACCACCAGGCCTCATCATTGTTGCTGACACCATGCTTTGTCACACCTTATTTTAGGAACCATTTTCCATTCATTTTATATGCTTTAGGTCCCATTAGAATACATTTGGAAACAAAAATAGGCTAATATTAAAAATTGATTAAAAGACTAATCAAGTTAATTTTCATTTAGCACCCTACTTTTTTTTACCAAACTTTAAAAATTTATAACTAATTTTAAAAATATTGTATTGGTTCATTCAAATTTCTACTTGAAGTTCTTTAAGTCTTCTACAAGGGAAAAATAATCAAATGGAAATTCCATAACTTATGTTATACTTACCCAATCTTAGTCTCATTTTGAAACTTAAAGACTTCCCTACATGCTATCATCAATTATCTTTCATTTCTCATCATTTTTCCTAAGATACCGTCTTTCCAAACATTGGTACATGATGAGTACCTTTCTTCTTTCTATAAACTTAGGAATAATATAATAAACATTATAACATCATAAACTTACACATTAATCATTCCAGAACATGATATCATATATTATTAATCATGTCAAATATATATTACATCTTATCATGTCTCATATCTCAAAGTATATAATTACAACATAATTCCAAAATGACTACAATATGTTAGTTAGACTGGATTGCCCAAGAGGGGGTGAATTGGGCTTTTAAAAATTTCTACTATTCAAAATCAATATAACAATACCAAATAAACTGAAAAACAAAGTAAATTTTGAAATATAAATAGAGATGAGTTAAAAAAAATCAAATACAAGGATTTATACTAGTTTAGCTCTTTCACTTGATCCATGTCCAGTTCCTAAGCAATCACCTAAAATTTGTTCACTATCATTGCAAGATTCAAGTGGTTTTTGTGAAAATCACAGTACAGAACCTAGTTTACACTTGAGCTACAATCCTCTTTTCCCATACCTTTTCACAGTGTGATACAATTCCCTTAGTGTTTCCTACACTGAGACACTTCTACCCAAGATAAAGAAAGTGTTTACAGCTTAGATAATCTCTCAAAAGATTAAATAGAAACAATGAAACTCATTGATTTTGAGCTAGAGAGGTAGGTAAATGTTTGAATGCTCAAGAATTAATGAAACAACAATTTAGCACTTATATCACTTAATTTCGTTATTTACTAGTCTTAATGAGGTTCTATTTATATATTTTCGAGCTAATCTATTCATAGAAACAAATTATAGTCATAACTCTACAAAACTAACTATTTACCAATCACATTAAATGTACTTGTCAGAATTTGAACATTCAAAATAAACAACTTGATCATTTAAGCTAGTGTGGCTAATATGAGTTTCTAAGGTATAAGATCTCAAACATTCAAGAGAGAACTCTTGATCATTTATTGTAATATCCCTAAAATATTAGATAATTAAAAATACATAATTTGCAAAAATGAACAGACACCGTTTTACGCAAAATAGGGCAAAGAGGTCATTTTTCTCATTTGGACGAAAAAATAAGAAATTACATTTTTACTCCTAAGAATTTTGGAAATGATGATTTTATCCCTGGAAGAAAAAAGAAAAGAAAAGAAAGAAAGAAAGAAAGAAAAGTAAGTCGGTGGACGCATGGAGAGATTGAAGAAAGGTTTATGAATTTTGGGGTAAATTACACCAATGACCCGAAAGTTTTAAAAATTATAAATTTATCTCGGGTCAAGGGTATTTTTATAAATACAAAAAATTATAGTCAAAATGAAGCTCTCAATGAGTTAAGACCAATGGAATATAGTATGGTATTTATTAAGATCAAAATAATATTTATTGGATAATTATGAATTAATATTAATGTCTTACCCAATAAATGTCAGTCTGGACTACAGGAAAAGACAGTATTCATTCAAGAAAATGTGTGGGTCTTATACTTGAACCAATTGGGATAAGTATATTATGGTAATTTTATATCCCAATATAATTATAATTAGTGTCCCAATAATAGTAAAATATACTGCTAAAGTAGCTTTATTTGTCTAGACCAGTTCAAGATATATCTAGATAAGTAAATATCTGAAAATTTTGGACCAAAAGACTCCCTATTTATTGGCCACCAAGCTGCACATGGAGAATTTCAATTATTTAATATTTATGTCATTTTTATATGGATTTTCAAGAATATTCAAGAATACAAGTTGGCAATATTTGATTGGTTGACTCCTTTATAAATACTCCCTCATGTTGAACATCCAAAGCACTTGAAAAAGAAGGAAGAAGTAGCTGCAAGCAGTGGAGAAAGGAAGGAGTACGTGAGGAGCAAAGGAGAAGAAAAAGGGAGAAGGTAAAATTCAAGAAAAAATAGGTAAAAATCTTGTCTCAACTTCTAATGATTTTTCCTTTAAGTTTTGAATGGTTTAAGGTTAGTTTGCTTGAGTTCCTCTTCTCCTCCTTTGTTGTAAATTTCATCCAAGGTAAAAGAGTTAGGAAAGAAAGTGATTTTTTGCCATAAATTAAAGAGAAAGCATAAGATTAAGTGAAAGGAATAAGGTTTGGTATGTTTGGAAGTAAGAAAATGAAAATCACTTCTTTCCTCTTCTAATCCTTGTTTTGGTCAGTTTGATATGATGGAAAAGAGTTTGATTTCCATTAATTTGATGCTAAAAATGGATTCCCCATGGTCTAAAAGCTTAAGAGCAAGCATGGGGTTAAATAAAAAGTTTAAGGTGAAGAAAATGAAATTCTAGGGTTTTGTGAGTCTTTAAGAAGTAACTCATAAAACCAGTGAATAAAGTGAGTGTTTGATGGTGTATTAGGAATTGATAAAGCCCAAGTAAGTTCTTGAAGGAGGTGGAACCAAGTGGTAAAGTATTGGATTTAAGAGGAAGAACTAAAGGAATATTTTAAGGTAGCTAAGTTTCATATTCTTGCTTTATGTTCTTTCATTGTCTTTCTATGATTAAATTATGTTGCCATCTTGTAATTGTGATTTCTTTGATTGGTCTTGGCTGTAAAATGAGAGGTTTTATTCCCTAGGATGTCTATTTTCTAAACCATTATGATGCCGAATTTTTTTATGACCAATGTGGCAATTTATTGTTTAAATATGATTGATATGATTAAATGTGATCAAATGTGAGTTATTTGGCTTGATTGACATAATTGCATGAAATGTAACTTGCTACTGAGATTGCCCCCAATCTCATCCCCTCATGTATCCCAAATAATACGCACAAGCAATGTCAAGGAGATCAAGGAGCCAAAGAGAATGAAAGAGAGAATGATGCTTGATGATAATTTCAAGTTATGATTGCATATTTTGAAATAATGTATAAAAATTATGTATATGTATATGTATCTGTATCCTTGTACTATTATATTCTTATGAGAATTATAAGATGATTGGCATGGATTTGAAACATGGAATGATCATGTGAACTTGTTATGAAGTCTTCTTTGCAATGTTATATTGCTAGAAGTTCATTTGTAGCAATGAAAGTAAAGTCAACACTGTTTGGCTGAAACAGGGCAAGTAAGTCAAGTGTTATATATTATCTGAAACTAGAGAGAACAAGCTTTCCAATGAGCTAAAGGACACCTAATTTGGATATGTGCATGATTTATAATGTAATTTTAAAATTCAAGATCAAAATTGGACAGTGATGTGAAGGCTGCGAATTTTACTGAATATTTTACTTCTTTTTAAAAAGTGATATAAAATCATACAGATATCCAAAAAATTTAGCGTCTTAAATTTATAAAAATATTTATCTTTTGAGGTTAATATGCCACTGGTTTGAGTTCGATTGGAGCTGTACAATGAGAGATATACAAGTTTTCCCAAGACTGTTCCAGAAAAAGTGATGTTCTGATCCCTAGTGATTTAAATTAATGTTGTGCCCTGTCTAGACTAAATAAATGTATAATAAAAATATGAAGGTAAGTAGACATATATATCTTTCCAATGGCATATAGAATACATGATTTGGCTAAGCATAGAGTTAGATATGAATTTTTAAAATTATGGCCAAAATCCTGGAAAAAAGAAAATGACCAATCAAATGGTGGAAGTTTAAGTATTAAACTGTATTAATTGGTGCAGTTAAATACAAGTTTCATATTTTTTTCCTTGTGTAGAATATTTCTAGCTTCATTTAGAGACTTAAATCACATTAATACCATTTTTCTGGAATTAGTTATGATTTTTCAAAATTTAGCTAGAAAAATGGATAATAGCTAAACAGTAAACTTTGAAAAATTTTATTTTCATATTTAATTCCTTTAATGATTCAAGCTTCTAAAATGGCTTAGTTGGACATTCGAAATGCTATACTACTTGGAAAAATATATGATAAAGTTGGTGTTACATTTATCATGTTTTCTCAAAGTGGTCGAAAGGAAGTCTAGACACGATGATCTATTAAGACAAGCATCTTGAATGTTTAAAGAACACGAAGCTCATAAACTCAAACGTACAAGAAAAAGAACATGATCGTTCAAGGTACTTTAAGGAACAAAACTGAGATTTTGAAAAGAAGACTGAAATGTTTAAGAGAATCTATCTTAAACTATTATTGTGTAAATTGTGAATTTGAGTGGGACCTGTGAACCACAATGAATGTTCAAGTTGAACAACTTGATCATTCAAGAGCGCTTAAGAAGAGTCACACCATTCTACGTATCATTATGAATGTTTAAGAGGTGCAATATAATCATTTAAGACTCAGTATAGAACTACCTCATATTGACCAACAAGCCTAAATACGTTTAAGATGTTAAGCATGATCCTTCAAGCTGTCACCAACAAGAGAGGTCATGAAAAACTTAGAAACTTAAACATTTAAGCTAATTCTCATAAATGTTTAAGAGTAAAAAAAGGTTCAAAAACACTTTGAAAAACATGGACTCTCTTTTGATCGGATTTAGAAACAAAATTTGAACATGTATAATTAATCACCTTCATTTAAGACCCTAAGAGAAAGACAAAATACAATACATCATCAAAACTTGGTCTTCTCTTGGTCGAATCTCCATGTTGGTTCTTGAGGCTTTATTTCATTTTCTCTACTTATTTTGTAATCATCAAAATACATAGATATTCTAACACAATATATTAATAAATCTTCATAGCTCTTTCCCTTTTCCTTTCTCCATGGTATAGCTTAGACCTAAACATGGTTAGAGTTTAAAGGGGATGAGATTTAGAAAAATCTCAATAGCAACATTATTCCATTCAAACATTATAATATTTAAGTAATTGACATACTAACAAATTTTCATAGTATTGCAATAACTTTTTAGGATCAAAAGCATGTTCTTGCAAAATTCATACATGTTCAATTAAAAGTCAAGCATGTTCATACTTGTTCATAGCATAGCCATAGCATAGATTCAAATATAATCAAAATTCTATTACTCAAACATGTTTTTCACATTATGGCCACATAAAATCAAATCAAAACAACTACTTAAATAAAAATGTAAGAATAAGAATAAGTTGCTAACTTGGTGAACTCCCTGGGGCTTCTAGCTTACCTAGCCTTTTTTCCTTCATTCCTTCTTTCAAAGCCTTATCACTCTCTCCTCTCTTTCTCTAGGCATGGTGCCACTTGGGTTTGCAAGAATGAGAAGCAAGTGCTCTCTATTTATAGGCAAACTCTCTTGGATCCAATGGTCTTTAATTGTGCCAGTGGGCAAAATCCTAACTCTTTATCATATCAAACTTCTTCTTAAATCATAATGGTGCCATTTGGCACTATCTTGTTTCATCTTAGCTTTGGGAAGACTTAGCTTACCCTATACCTTACACCTTACACCTTACACCCTTCTTTTCCTTTCTCTTTCTTTCCTTCCATGATGTTCAATTTTCCTTCACACACATACTCTGTTTCTCTCCTTCCTTTCTTGTTGACCATTTCTTTACCACACACTCCCTTAAGGTGGCACCACTTTTAAGTGTTCTTGGTCCATCAAGAGGACTTCTTCATACAATTGAGCCTTGGTCAAAGTCTTGACCTATTAAGTTTTGTCTTACACTATTGGGCCTATGGTAGATATTCTTGACCTAATAAAATTTTCCTTTATACTATTGGCCGTAAAGAATAATTTGGGCCCAACAAGAATTGCCTTTAAGCCTTTGGGTCTAAGATAGTAGTTTGGTCCAATATAAATTAGTTTGGGGGAATTACCATTGAGGACCAAGATCTCAATTTAATTAGAAAATGGGACCTATTGTTCATTTAATTATGAAAATGGACCAACTTTCTAAAATTAAATATAAAAATATGAAATTATCAAAATACCCTCAGATGTTATCTCTCCCCCCACCCTTATGGGTCAACAGTCGATGGCAACTGGTTAAGGAGGATCAACGGCTGCCGATGGCCAGTCAACAATCACCGGTGACCAGTCAACAGCTGTAGGCAACTAGTCAATCTTCACTGGAAAAAATGGTTTACAACTTATTTTTCTAAATTTACAACTTAGTTTTCAAATTTTTATTTTGCAATTTTTTTTTAGAATTTGCAACTTCTTTACTATAAATTTGTAATTTACTTTCCAAACTTTTTCTATGAATTGTTTCAGTGCTTTTGCAACTTCTTTTTGAGATTTTGTAACTTACTTACTCTTAAGTTATAACTTGTTTTCCAAGCTTTTATTATAAATGGTTTCAATGTTTTACAACTTTCTTTCTAGAATTTTCAACTTATTTACTCAAAATTCACAACTTGTTTTTGAAATTTTTATTATGAATTGTTTTAATGTTGCAACTTATTTTGCATATTTTGTAACTTGCTTACTCTGAATTTGTAACTTGTTTTCTAAATTTTTACTATCAATTGTTTTAGTAAAAAAATTTTCTAGTTGCAAAATATATATAAGAAGTTGCAAAGGTACCAAAAAAATTCATAGTAAAAATTTCGAATATAAGTTGCAATTTCAGAGTAAGTAAGTTGTAAATTTAAGAAAGGAAATTGTAAAACACTGAAACTATTTATAATAAAAACTCAGAAAAAAAAGTTACAAATTTAAAGTAAGTAAGTTGCAAAATTTAAAAAAGATGTTGCAAAAGTACTGACAAGATTCATAGGAAAAATTTGGAAAATAAGTTATAAATTTAGAGTAAAGAAATTGCAAATTATGGGAAAGAAATTGCAAAATAAAAATTTGAAAACTAAGCTGCAAATTTAGAACAAGCAAGTTACAAAATCTAGAAAAAAAATTGTAAGGTATTTTTTCAGACAAACGTTAACCGCACCGGCCACCGGCAACTGTTGACCGGCGTTGATCAACTCTTGGCGGCTGTTGACTAGTGAGGTGGGGGAGAAATAATATTTGAGGATATTTTGATTATTTCATATTTTATATTTAATTTTAAAAAATTAGTCCATTTTTGGAATTAAATGAACAATAAGTACCATTTTATAATTAAATTGAGATCTTGATCCTCAATGGTAATTCCCCTAATTAGTTTTATGCTATTAGGCCTTAGAAAAACAACTTGACCCAATAATTCTTACTCTTTTGGCATTGCTTTTTCGAATTTACCAAAAGGTCAAATTCATTCAATTCTTTGTTTTTAGACTTGTGCCCGCATAGTAAAGGTCTCTTTTTGAGCTTTTCCATTCTTAATAAAATATTTTTCCAACTTCCTGGATTATTGTCCATCTAGCAAACTAGCACAATTATGTCAAACAATTTTAATAAATAATTATTTGACCCAAAATAATATTCATAAAATCCAATAAATAAGTTATTTCATAAATAACTTAGAAAATAATAGCTTAGAAAATTAATTTAAATTCTTTAAATTTTTCTTGATTCCATAAATATCCAAAAATTCACTTTATCCATATTTGTGCCATTTTTCAATCATAAATCAAGATAAAAATTTCTTACAATATTCTATACATAAATATGAATTTTGGGATATTACATGCTTTATCCTCGTCACGGTTGTTGTCATCGCCCTCATCACGATCACCATCATCTCCCCTCATCTCCACCGCCATGATTCAATCAACTCTCATCACGGGCTCAAGATCTCTCTCCATTGTTGATCTACACTCCATTGTCTCTATCTTCTTCCATACTTGGCTAGATTCTTAAAGGCCTGGAGCCAAATTCACTTCTCCATCTTCATCTTCTACCATGCATGGCTACATACATTTGCCAAATCTACATCTTTAGGTTTCTATATCTTTTTCTCTCCTATTCTCTCGTGGTCACAAGCCCTTACTCTATCTTCATCTTCAACTAGCGAGTTTTATTTTGGTTTGGTGGCTATTGCTTTCTTTTTTTTGGTTTGCTAGCTTGAAATTGATTGTGAAAGTTGGTTGTAGAAATTGATATTGTGAATTACATCAATCAATGATGTAGAAGTTGTAGCTCTAGTATGTCTTGTAATTTGTCAAGTAGATGAAAAATGTATAGCTGAACTATAAATGTATTTAAGTGTTCATTAATTTGAAAAGAATTGTTGAATTAGATCTAAATGGTTGAATCAATCTCAAGCATTTGTAGTTACAAATCCCAATGCAAGGGCCATCTGTATGCATAAATATGTTGAATTTAATTTCCAAATGATCCCTGTGCAGCTATATATGATCTTCGTGTTTTTATAATTGATCATCATGAATTTGCAAATGATATACATATATTTACAAGTTAGAGGCATGGTTTATATGTTCAAATGATATCATGTCATTTACAAGTGATCCTTGTGTAATTACAACTTGTCATCGTATATTTGCAAGTGACATAAGGTTGTTAACAAGTTACAAGTGTGGTCCTTAGTTCCAATTGATGTTATAGATTGTAAAACTATTATTGCTGTTAAAAGTGCATTGGGGTGTTGTTATAAGCACATATGGTTGGTGTAAGAGTAAAAGTCATATCCATTTGGTCCAATTTTGGTATGAGAAAGTCATTTACAAATGATTTTCTCTTATTTGTAAGTAATTATTGCTCATTTTCAAGTGATCTCAATCATTTGTATTATCATTTTTTCTATACCTTTCAAACCATCAAAGATCCACTTCCCTAATGGTCGACTATTGCACATATTTTTTTATTTGGCACATTTTTGTCATTTGCAAGTAATTTTTGCTCATTTACAAGCATCCCCGGTCATTTGTATTACATTTTTTTACACTAGTCAACCACCAGAGTCTCCTCCCCTAATGGTCAACATTAGAAGTCTGCTTGGTCATTGTTACTGCTATTGCCGAAAAAGTTGCCATCATTGTCAGAAAAAGATGTCATGTCACTAGAATAGTCTTCATCCCTAGAAACCTTTGCCAGAAAAGGCACCAAAGGGAGGAGGAGGGAGGGGGGAGGAAAGGGAGGGGGAGAGAGAAGCTTCTACTTCATTTCATGCAATCAAGGGCATTTTGATCATTTAATAGAAAATCTTAATCCCAATTACATAGCATGGTGGGTTTCTAGAATTAGACAAAATTTAGATATCATTTTGGGAATAACTTCATAAATTAGTATATTTTAAGAATTTTTCCTTAAATAAATGCATGATGACATTGAGTAAATATACTAAATTTTTTTTTCACAACTTATTGGATAGGTGTTACCTTCAATTGCCAATTAGAAAATTGAATGTATGTGTTTAGACTACTATTTTAAATAAAATACTAAATGATGTAAGATGAGTAGGGAGAAGGACCGAGAAGCTAGAAAGAAAATAAAGGAGAACAAGAAGAATTCAAGGGAAAGAGAGATTGAACAAGAAAAGGAAAAAAAAGTAGAGTTTAGGGAGAGAGAAAGATAACTGAAACATAATTCAATTCAACCTAATATTGTCTTCCATTTGAATTACAATGATAGATATTTATAAACTCAATGAAACTTTCTAGAATATTGACAAAATCTAATAAAATAGGGAATTATTTAACATAATAACTAAATTTGAGGAGATTACAAGAATCTTATTTATTTAGAAATTTCTTAAATACTAAAATCTTCTAGAACAGTTTAACCTAAACTAAAAAAAAAAAGAAATCATAAAAATAGAAAATAAATAAAAGATAATATAAATCTTAATAATCTTAAAAGATGTAACGAAATCTTATTAAATTGAAAAGATATTTTAAATATCCTAATTTTTTAAAACTATCATTTCTCTATTATTCTTTTCCTCTTAAAAGAACTCTCCTTCGGAGAGTTAACCACATGACATCTAGATTTGGAAAATCTTTCCAGCAAGTAAGATAATGAAGGATGAGATCTAAAAGAAGGAACTTCTCTTCAAAGATCAAAATATTCTTCAACTCTGGAAACTCCTTCTAATAAATAAGATATTAATGGAAAAAATCACCAAGTGAGAACATTCTGCTTCTCCACAATAGGAGACAACACATGAATGAGGTGGTATAACGACAAGATGAAACGGAGAATCACAATCAACAAACTTAGGAAACAGAACTTTTATGGGTGGAAATTGTTTCAGAGCTCGTTTACTTTTCAAGTTTTCGCCTTCTAGAGGTGAGGGAGACATCACTAGTGGAATTATGTTGGACATCTTAAAAGACTTAGAATCCTCAAATCTGACAGCATGTGACTTATCTACATATTTATTGGAGGAGTCAAACCTCTTATTCATGGCTGTGTGAAATTCTTTAATTTCCGCACTAATTTTGTTTAAACACCTTTTAAGGTCCAGAAAATGGACCATAATATCTTCTGTCATCTGGATCTACTGCTCTGATACCAAATGATGCAAGATGAGTAGGGAGCAAGAGAGAGAGGGTAGAAAGAAAATAAGGGAGAATAAGATAAACTCAAGGGAGAGAAAGATAGAACAAGGGAAGGGAAAATAATAGAGCTTAGGGAAAGGGAAAAATAATTGAAACTCAACTCAATCTTGTCTTCCATTTGAATTACAATGATAGATATCTATAAATTCAATGAAATTTTCTAGAAGATTGACAAAATCTAATAAAATAGGGAATTATTTAACCTAATAACTAAATCTAAGAAGATTACAAGAATATCATTTATTTAGAAATTTCTTAAATATTAAAATCTCCTAGAACATTTTAACCTAAACTTAAAGAAAAAAAATCATAGAAATAAAAAATAATATAAATCCTAATAATTTTAAAAGATACGACGAAATCTTATTAAATCTAAAAGATATTTTAAATATCCTAATTTTTTAAAACTATCCATTCTCCGTTACTAAAAGAATTAACAATCTTTTTATTTATTTTTCAGATCAGTGATATTTTTAGTTATATATGGACACTAACCATGATTATAGCTCTTCATCGACCACCTATTGGATCACTATTTTCCGAGGGTCATTAGGATGCTCCAAAAGCTGAGGCTTATTTTGATCAAACACAGTGAAGCTACTACATTTGGCTATATAGGAGATTATAGAGATTTGATTATGATTTTGTAGTCCTTCTATTTTTTTAGCTCCTCTAGTACTAAATAGAATTTCTTTTATCTTGATTATAAATAGGAGATCATTTTTAAAATACGAGGTAATATTATTATACATTTAAAAAAAATCCTATTTAATTCATCTCAGAAAGAAAGAAAAAGATGAAATAATGGTAATTTTGAAAAAATATCTTAATTTTCAAAAAAATTAAGGTAATTAACTTTCACTTTTAATTTACGTAATTTGGTTAAAATAATTTTATATTAAGGATCAAAAATAGTAATTTAATTTCACTTTCCATTGTCTAAGTTTCTAAAACTAGATTTAATATACATAAAAGGAATTTTATTAAAAAGAGAATGGAAAATAAATTTATGTGCAATAAGTTGGGTACACATTATTAAAAACCCTTCAATAGAACAGCCGTTCCCATTCCCTTAAAAATTGTTTTCTTCCGCCAAACATGATAAAAGAGTCATAGATGTAATTTTGAGAAGGATTGTTGTCTCTTTTGCTGAAAGCCTTAGAATGTAAATTCCCAAAAAGCCATTATAATATAAACGTGCGTTAGCTTTAGCAACTTCTCTCGCTTTGAATTTGAATGCTCTCTCTCCTAAATTTTCAACGCCCTCAAGTGGCGTCACTGGAACAACAGTTCAATGAGCAGCAATACTTGTTCTTTAGCAGAGCACTAGATCATTCATCACCAAGCTCCTTCTTGAACCCATTTTTAAAGACCTGGAGCTCCTTTGTTTGAGAATTGGACTGGTGTCTTACAATTTTATTTAGGACAGCTGGGTTTAAGTATCAAAAAAATTAAGATATTTATTTTTTGGTACAACAGCTTTTTTTCTGAGTGAGACTCAAATTTTTATAAATGAAACTTAAAAATTTTTAGTTAAAACTCAAATTTTTTTCAGCTGACACTCGAATTTTTTCAATTTAGAATCAAATTTTTCAATTGAAATTGAGTTCTTTTTTAAAAAAAAAAACTTGGACACAAAAAACTAAATAATTTTTTTGCGTAAAAAACTCTTGTCCCAATTTTATTTCGATCATTAATAATATTTAAAAACAAAAAAACAAAAAACCTTAGATGTGAATCGAGTCTTGTACCTAATTAGAGTTCTCCTCCAGAAATTTGGACAAGTTATCTCGGTCTCTCTGAGGCGTATGCGTCGGTTTAGGATTGCACGTCTTTCCTTAATTAGAACTACCAGAGACTTCTTCTAGTTTCACAGTCTGGTTAAAATATATGAAAATTTTTAATCTTTTTTTAATATAAAAATTAAAATGCACAATATTTATTATATCAATGTCATTAGTAGTTAGTAGTTTTATTTTTTATATTGAAAATGTTTTTTATTTACAAAATTACTTTTTTGATTTCATTCTACTTTTCATCTTATCATCAAATAATTTTTAATTCTTAAACAGACCAATAGTTCAATAAACCCAAGCACAATTATAATTTTTTAAACTTTTGATCCTAAATTATAATATCAAGTTTAATATATTTTTATAGACATTATACAATATTATTTATTGTTTTCTTATGAAATGACATCATGATTATTTTTTATCGATAAAATTATTATTTTATTCTATTTTATTTTTTCATCTGTGCACCGAGGGTTAATTTTTCTCAGGGGATCTCTTTCTTAATATTAGTCAACACTGCTTAATTTCGAATCTATCGATCCATCTGATCATTTTAATAGCAGTATTTTACTATTTTTCCACTTCAATCATCATCCGAATCATATTTATCACTTTCATGTTTTTTGTCAAACGCTAACACGGTTATACATTATTGGAGAACGAAAGCTCGACGCAAATACCCACTTTGGTTCCTTCTCACTTCCCTTGCCTTCCCTTGTGCACTCATCAAATCGCGCAGCATCACTTGAGCTTCTCTCTCTTTCTACTCTCTGCGATTCATCTCTGGGCTCAGCGCACGACTCACAAGCTAAATAGAGAATCCTCGTTTGTATTTCTTCTCTCTCTCTTTGGAATTTTAGTACACTTTTATTTTTGGACTCTTTCGATTTTTCTTTTTTAATTCATTTTGGTCCATGCAAGCAGAACAATCTCTGCTTTAATGGAAACCCATCTGCGATTTTTTCTTTCAATCGGATGTTTAGCTTAGATCCATCATGGGTGACGACTCTATTATTCTGGATTGGTCGATTGGATTTTTTCGGCAGTATTTGGATTTTTAAGACTTGAATTTCGTTGGTGTTGTTTCTTCAGTTCCTGGAGATTCAAATTAGACTGTCACTCAGTTTTTATTTTAGGTATTACGGATGTATAAGGTAGTCAAATGTGATGCTAATGATTGGGCTTAGTATTTGTTAATACTTAATTATGAATGCCTAAAAAGGAAAATATGCAAATGTAGGGTTAATAGCTGATGTAGTTTTGCATATTTTCCTTACAGTTTAAGAAACGAAAGGCAGCGGTCAGTGTTTTCTTCAGTGGATTTGGATGAATTCTGAACTGCTGGAGTTTAGTTTAGGATTGCTTAATTGACCATTGGTTTGCTAATCATTGAAATAATTTGTACCATTTACTACCAAACCTGACACTAGTTGGAAACCTTTAAGACTTCCTTATCTTTTTGTTAATTTTCTTTCATATTCCTCTTTCTTTCTCTGTTAAAAGGTCCTGAGCTTTGCCATATTGTCACCCTGGTACTTTTCGTGAGAAAACAGCAGTTATGTTATCTGAGCTCAATAGGGATTGTCCTCTTATCCAGTTTAGATGATCCTCTGTAAGCTTTCCACCTGCTGTGGTGCATGCCCAATTCTACCAATCTGCACCCTGTTTTGCAGATTGGGTTGAAAAACTCCTGACCTGAACGGTAGACACTCTTGAATTCCTCGGGTTGGGAGGACTTAATGACTTTGTTTGACGAGTGTCTCTCACCGTCTCTTAGTATTCTACTTAGAAGACTAAGCATGAGGGCCCAATTTTGTTATGCTCTTTAACTTTTTGACATAGTCAAATATGCCCTTATATAAGGGAAAATGTTGGTGATAATATTAGTCGTCTTATTTAATATTTCATTCTTTTCTCGGGAGAAATGGGCTCAGAAGTTGCATTGGTTTTTTATTGTTGAAATTGAAAGTTACAAGTTACAAAATATCTTCTTAGGAACTAGAAGTGCGAAAATTTGATGTGATGCTAATAAGAAAACTGGTAAAGTCAAGATCCTTTCCTCCTTGTATTGCTTGCATGGTTGAGTGGGCATGGCTGTGTGGTAGGTACAAAGAATGGAAGAAGATTGATGGAAAAGTGGAAATAAAAATGAGATTTGTATCCTTGGATGAAAAAGTAATCAAAAAGATGAATAATGATTACAAAGGTATTATAGATATTGCATATTTGTAGAATTATAAATTCCTTTTCAAGAGGGATACCAAATGGGACATGGATCAGCTTATTTGCATTATCCTAGTGTACCATTTTTTCCCATAAATAAAAGAGAGAATAAAAAGAATGAAGGATATGAAATGATGTGGTGCTAATGAGGACAAAAGGTGTATAACATGATTTCTTGGGGTTTGAAATGCTATGATGCTTGCTTGTACTGAAGGATATGTAAATAATGATGTCAATACTCAACACGGATGAAAAGATTTTAAGGTATACGCTACTATGCTTGTTGAGTTACAGATTGCTCAAGGTTGGCTGCTTCAATTATTCTTCACACTTGTTTCTCTGATAATAATCCCTAGACAACCAACTGAAGATATACTGAAAATAGGGTGGATTTTGGTATAGAAGTAAGTCTTAAATTTACAATCCTCCTTTGATTTCTGATATTCAAAATAGTTGAGAAATTTTACTGCTTTAAGTAAAGCGGTTGGATGTATTTTGACGAATTGAATAATCTGCATCATGCATTCAGAGAAAGTGACACAAAAAGTGTGACCTTGTATGAAATCTATAATTCTGTTTCACATTCATCATCTATTCTTTCTTCTCTATGCTTTTTCCAAATACACTACGTGTATCCATTTTTATAAATGTAGAAGATTCGAATTAGTATTTTTACGCATTATTCTTCCCATGCTCAGAACATGCATTACTGTTTTTGACACAAATTGCAGGTCGAGGTTGTCATAGCCGACGATGAGTCTGGCATGCCTTGTGTGCCGGGGTGTGGAAAGTCCATCACCATCACACTCTTTCAGGAGTTATTCTGTCTCAAGTGCTGAAAATGAGGGAAGATGTTATGCTATTTCCAACTGCTTAACCAAGAAATCATCATTACCTCCTCATACAATGAGCTCATTTATTGCATCATCATCCTCCTCAAAAGTTACCCCTCACCCTGCTGTTTTGAGTAACAATGAGATGCCGGGTACTCCCCGGCTTGTACGAAGTTGTGCCGTGAGGAGGGACCTTGTCAGAAACTGGAATTTCGATCAAGTTTTATGGGAAGGTTAGGCTGTTAATATTAGTTAGAAGAAATCTTATGGACCCTTGTGGGATAAATTAGTGCATATTTGCTACCTTGTCTCTAATTTTGTTATGGTGCTGTTGAACTATTGCTTTTCTAGCTTTTGGTAACTTTCTAGAGATTCAAATGCAACATTTTGTTCCTGCTAGTCCTCTTGGCACTACAAAGCCTCTTGGCACTTCTTTGTAGTTCACAATTTTCAATTTCGAAGTTCAAATTTCTTTTTTGCTAAGTTAGTTAGCTTTATTACTTCATTTCCTTTCTTGCAAATGAGAGATTTATTTAGTTAGTAGATAGTAATGTATGATATATCTAAGAGAGAATAATACAAATATGTCATTCATGGTAACTTCGATTGAAAAAAGTAGAAAACTGATAATCGTGAAACCGATCAAATTGATTTATTGAAAAGGAAAAAAGAAAAACTATCAAATTGAAACTGACCATTAGATAATTCAACTCATTTAAGTAAGTTTTTTCAATTTATTTAATGATAAGCAATTTATTAAAAATCCGACAAGACCGATCGGTTGGACCGAGAACAGTGTTAGGTCTTATCCAGAAGTAGAGCAAAACTAGAAGATTATAGAACCGGTCAAAATTGGTTGTGAACTACTATAGAATTGGTCAAAATGTTTTAAAATTTTTAGTTTTTAAAATAAAATAATATTATTTTTAATATTAAATAACATTATTTTTTTTGTATAAATTTTATCTTTTTTTATAACATAAATTTTATTTTTTTACATTATAATATTATATAAATATTATTATTGTACATAATGATTATTAATAATTATTATACATAACAATTAGTAATGATAAATTTAGGGGTGGGGGAGACCGAGTTGGACTGGGTTTTTTATTAGCCCGTGGTTTAGTTTTATGGGATGGGTCGGGTTTGGTCTAGTTGCCCATGGTTTGGTCTGATTTTGCTGGGCCAGTGGACCAGACGAGGTTAGACTGGTTCAACTCAAGCTGGACCGGGTTTTGACCCTTTTTTTTTTAAGAAAAAATCAAAGTTGCTACTTAACCAAAAAAAAAGAAAAAAGAAAAAACCCACAAAACATTATTTTTAAAGAAATCAATATACATATATAAAGATACCTTTGAGAATTTAGGATATAATGAATAAAATGATTATTAATACAATTGGGTAGAATAGAATGAAAAGGGGTGAAAGGAAATGAAATATTTCATTTTTTGAGAGTTTTATAAAAAAACTATTTTATTTAATTATTGTTTAAAATATATCATAAAATGAATAGAATAGGATGATTTTTTTTTAATATTTCCCTTATGAATTTATTTAAATAAAAAATCTAATAGTTATTAATTTGAGAAAAATCAAATTTGCTTTTAAGTTATAGTCATATATACTTATTCCAACAAAAGAAAATTTAAATATCATATTATTAATTGAATTGATGAATAAAATGCTAAGTGGTTATTTGGTATAGAAAATATGATGGAAATTAAACTTATCGAGAAGCAAATTATTCAGTCTTAATTAAAAAAAAAAATTCAAGTTATAAAAAGTTGGATCTTATGTTGTGAAGTTATATTTCTTTACTAAAACTTATAAAAGTTCTACTTCCAAGTTTTTTTTTTATATTTTTATCAAAATATTCCCAACTTCTTAATATTTTTTAAATTGAAAATAGTATATAAAAAATTTATATATATCCTCGGGCCAGGTAAGACCTGTCTGATGGGGTTACCCGAAGCCCGGTCTTACCCGGTCAAGTGGCCTAACCCGAACATCGGGTTTCAATATCGGGTTGAAAAGACCGGGTTTTTTCAGACTGAACTTCTTCGGGTTGGACTAGGTTGGATCGGATTCGGGTTTTTTCCCCACCCCTAAATAAATTTACTTAAAAAATAATGTGTAAAAATATTAGTTGACTATTTTAAATCTAAAATATGATTATAGATGAATATTAATTTATTTAGATTTTAATATTAGGTTTTGAAATTTATTAATAATAATTTTTAATAATATATAACATATAAAATTAAAAAAAAATTATTAATTTTATTATTATCAATTTAATTATGGTTCAACTACAGTTAAATCATTAAACTTTAAATTAGTGTTTTAACTGGTTCAATAACTAGTCTAGTTTTTAATACCTTAAACATTCTTAATATAAAATGATATCAATTTTTAGTTAGTGATTAGTTTTGGTAAATATAGACATCTCTAATTTGGCTTTAAAGCTTTAAGCATAAATTATAGAGCATAAAACTGTTATGACACTATTGTGGATATGAAATTTAAAAATTGAAATCAGTCATTATAGAATTAGTTTTGTGAAATGTTTTTGAAGTATGTATTTTTATGTATATTATTCTTTGGGAAAATTATATTTTAAGGACAAAATTTCGACAACATTTATAGTGAAAACCTTAAAATTTTAAATGATTTTCAAGAGAGTTAAATTACCTTAATTTTGTGTTGAATAAATAAATTATCCTCAGTTATTTTCTTCTAGAATAACGCTTCTTAGAAATTTTGGAATTAAAGGCTTTTAGCTAATTACTAGTTAAAGACTTTCGTGGGTGAAAAAAGTTTACAACTCAGCCTTCTTTTAAGTTACAAGGAAACTTCTTTTTTGTGTGTGTTTTTGAATTAAATTTTATATAATTAATTTTGAGTATAATTGATTTTGTACAATTAATTTTATTATAATTAATTTTATCAAAAAGTAATCTATGTTTGAATATTTTTATTTTAAAAATAATTTTAAAAAAATGAAGTACTTGTTTGGATTATACCAATAATCACCTATGACATAGGATAATCACTTATGTGAAGGAGTGTTCAAACTGATATGACAACATAATCACTTATGAACAAGTTAAGTGACTATTTGATAAGTAGGTAGAAGTTATATATGATAATTATTTATCTTTTCATAATTATTTATTTCATTTTTTTCTTATTATCAACCTAATAATCAATTAAACACAAAAAATTTAAATATATTTATTTTCTTAAAATTACTTATGAAATAAAAATATCTAAATACAAATTACTTTTGACATGATTACTTATCTTCATAATTAATTATGAATAATCACTTATTTTTATATTCAATTATAAATAAACTAATTTAAACACATAATTATTTCTAAATTTCAAATATTAGAAAGCTATATATAACCAAAGTTGATTTAACTTACAAGATTTTCTAGAATTATATATATTCTTATCAAAAAGACATTTTCATCCATGCACTGTATACTTTAGTTTATGGAAAATGTAAAAAATAAATATGATTTGTTGATATATATATATATATATATTTTCAATCTCTTATTAAAAATAGGTTAATATTTTTTAAGAAAAAAATACATTAATTTAAGGATATTTTCAGAAATCTCTTTATATTTAAGATAATTAACTATTTTTAATGACTTGTGTGAATTAATTATACTGAAAATTATAATTTTGGGAAATAATTTAAATTTAAATTTGCAAGATATTTTATGTAAATTTTGTCAAATTTGGGTCCTTGATGTAATTTTCCCGTTAAACGCGAAGTTGAAAATGGCCATTAGATCATTCACATGGCTAGTATGGTATCGTCTTCCTTTATTGCCCAAGACATTCATAATCGAAATTTCTGAAACTGCACTTTCTGGATTTGAACCAAAAAACTACTGAGCGAGGTAGGATTGGAGAAGAAGGAAGAAGCGATGCCTGCCAAGAACAATGCCACCTCTTCCTTTTCTGTGTCTACTCTCTTCCTAGTATTTGTCGTCCTGTGCATTCTTTCACTGATCCTCTTCTTCTTCAGCACATCAAGCCACTCAGATTCCTCTGTTGCTTCACTTTCTTACCAGAACGTGCCTCAATCTACCGCTGATTTCATCAACGTCTACGTCGCAGACCTACCCAGATCCGTGAACTATGGCCTACTCGACAAATATTGGGCCTTCGAGGCAGATTCTAGGCTCGGCAGCGACGCAGACCGTGAGATTCGGTCGAACAATTTGGCAAAAGGCCGGAAATTTCCACCGTATCCGGAGAATCCATTGATAAAGCAGTATAGTGCGGAGTACTGGATCACAGGGGATTTGATGACTCCTCAGGAACAGCGAACTGGGTCGTTTGCAAGACGGGTCTTTGATGTCAAAGAGGCCGATGTGATTTTTGTGCCGTTCTTCGCGACGCTGAGTGCAGAAATGCAACTGGGCATGGCGAAAGGACAGTTCAGGAAGAAAGTTGGGAACGAGGATTACCAGAGGCAGAAGGAGGTGATTGAGTTTCTTAAGAATACAGATGCTTGGAAGCGGTCTGGTGGGCGAGATCACGTCTTTGTTCTCACTGGTGTGTTGCACTTTTTAACTTAGTTTCCATAGTTGCGGTACTTATTTGTACGCCTTTTTGTTTCCGTGAATTTGATGGTAATGGCGAACAATTCAGTGACTTTTCGCATTTAAATTAATTTAGTTTCTTTATTATAGCTGAATACCATCAGTCTAATAACCTAATTAGCAAATAATTTTCCATTATTACTTGCAATTTGTTGCTTGTCAGGTTTTGTTAAAAACTGAAGCATTCTTTGGCAGACCCAGTTGCAATGTGGCACATCAAAGATGAGATTGCCCCAGCTATTCTTCTTGTGGTGGATTTTGGTGGTTGGTTCAGGCTTGACTCCAAATCATCAAATTGTAGCTTACCAGAAGCAATTCCACACACCCAAGTCTCACTACTTAAAGATGTGATTGTGCCATACACCCATCTACTACCCAGGTTGCACTTTTCTGAAAACCAGGAGCGCCACAGTCTTTTGTATTTTAAAGGGTCTAAACATAGGCACCGGGTAGGCGTTGCATCACTAGTCACTCTTAAATTCTTTTATGGATCACATTTCTCAATTTTCATCCAAGCATCTTCCATGATATACAATTGAATTCTTTGACTGCTGTCTCTTACTTGTTAAGTAATTGAATCTGTTGATTGTACAGTTCCTTAAGTCTCATTGTGCTTCATTGTTAAGTAATAGTTCTTTTCACCAAAGACAATTCTGGCATCAGATGAACTTATCTGTGAGTAGTGGCAATATCATATCTCTGACAATTTAAAAATTATGTACCTGCCATGATTAGGCTTCTCCATGATGTAAGGTTCAAAATCAAGTAGATGCATGTGTTTTAATTATGAAAGTATACGTTTGTGTTTAATGCCTCTGTATTTTATTTGCACTTTTACAATAGTTAATATGTGTAGGCTTGGCTGCAGTTCCCTGCTAGCAACTTCAGATTCTGTGTTTTTGCTCCACATAGTTATTTAGCGGTCCATGAATCCATCATAAAATCCCTTAGAGTGAAAATTCTAGTTCATTTTTAAATTCTACTTCCGTTTTAAGAACCAAGGCATTAAGCAACTATGGATTGATTTAACTGACCTGTACAATTCACCTAATATAAAATATTGTAATTAATTAACTAATTAATTAATTTGTTATCTTCAATAACCTCTCCTCATGTTGAAAACTGTGGATATATTTTGATTGGCTTTATTGTACTAAAAGGCCTATAGCAGGAAGTTGGGTTTTTTGAAAACTGATGTCACAAAAGAGCTTATCCTGATTTGCTGTATGAAAATTTAAGCTAATGTAAGCATTACTTGGTACCTACTGAGTTGCAGGGACTATGATCTTTCCTTGTTACCCAAGTCAAAAGCCTGATTTTCCTTTATCCTGCTTTTTTTTTTCTTTCCCTTTTCTGCACCAACGCTTATGACCATGGTTTAACACTTCAAGGAAAATATTGTGACATCTTTCAGGATGTGTTCTCTATTATTTCTTTTATTTTTTGGCCTGAGTTCTCTGTTGTTTCCTAGTCTATGTTAAGAGAATATAAGTGGATGGTGTTTTAGAGTTGGGCTAATATCGGGTAACTTCTAGTGCTTGTTGGATGTACTTAATGTATACTTCCTTTACCTTACATTCCTCTTTCCTCTCTCTCTCTCTCTCTACACACACACAGCCTGTTACGAGATTCAAGGTCATTTTCTTCTGCTTAAAATTGATAGAGAGTCGCTTCCACTTTACTTTCGAACTAATTTTGAATTGAAGGGAGTATAGGACAATAAGTGGGAGGGGAAGCTTCAGTTCCCCTACTATTATAAATATTTTATTAATATTAGGTAATTGTGCAAAACCATTAAGCTTACCACTTTGTTTCGTCTTAGATCGTCTAACTCTCTCCCCCTTTCATTTGTTTACATTAGACATCCTAACAAGAGAAAGGAAAGTCATGTTTTTACCCTCTGGATTCTCTTCTCTTCCTTGCCATATCATAACATACTAGCTCCAATGGTTCTAAAAGATGTATGAGAAAGCTAGTTTTGTGGTTTTGGATTGGTACTGCTATTCCTGTTCCATGCTTAGCCCTTGACAAATTGTTCTACTTGCAGGGAGGCCTAGTTAGAGAGAAGCTGTGGGATCTACTGGTGAATGAGCCAGGAGTTATAATGGAGGAAGGTTTTCCTAATGCCACCGGGCGAGAGCAATCAATAAGAGGGATGAGGACATCAGAGTTTTGCCTGCACCCTGCTGGAGATACACCCACTTCATGTCGGCTATTTGACGCCATACAAAGTCTGTGTATACCTGTCATTGTCAGTGACAATATTGAGCTCCCATTTGAAGGTATGGTGGATTACTCAGAATTCTCTGTTTTCGTGGCAGTCAATGATGCACTGAGACTGAGCTGGCTTGTAGATCATCTAAAAAAGGTTTCTAAAGAGCGGAGAGAAAGATTCCGTAGAAATCTGGCTCGAGTACAGCCCATCTATGACTATGATAATGGTCACCCAGATGGTATTGGACCAATACCTCTGGATGGTGCTGTGAATCATATATGGAGGAAAGTTCACCAGAAGTTACCCCTGATTAGAGAAGCCATTGTTCGAGAGAGAAGAAAACCGCCTGGTGTTTCAGTTCCTCGCCGGTGTCATTGTACCTGAATTGACTTGCTCATCGATCCAAATCCTACATTTATAAAAGTGAATGCATATAGTGCATTTAAAAATAGAGAAAAAAAATGCTGGATGTGGAGATAAGATTTTAATTTTGTACATGATCATATTTTGTGTATTATTTTTTCCCAATGTATCAATATATGGATGTTGAGCTTTGAGGGTCCGATTTGATTATATTTCTTTACCATGACGGGTTTCTGGTCCCATGGAGCTGTTGGGAAGATCATTAGATACTCTGGTGAATGGTATAGCAGAAACTTGACAGCCAAAATATGCCAATATTCTAGAGGAAAGAGAGTATAGTCGGCATATTGGATTTAATTTTCTATTAAAAATTTAAAATAAAATCGACCAATAGTGTAGAAGCAATAGAAATAACAAGATAACTCACGGTGGCAAAATAATATCAAGTCCTTCAAGTCTGCTCCTCAAATGCTTTTTCTTTTTCCCATCTATTTGTTGTAACTATGCGTCTCTTGAGAATCTTCAATAGAAACTTTGGCACGAGCTTGAAGACATTATTTTTCAGGAAGATCTTACGTGGGCTCAAAAGGCAAAATGTAAGTGGTTTGCTCTGGGGAATAAACGTGGGCTCAAAAGGCGAAATGTAAGTGGTTTGCTCTGGGGAATAAACGTGGGCTCAAAAGGTGAAATGTAAGTGGTTTGCTCTGGGGAATAAACGTGGGCTCAAAAGGTGAAATGTAAGTGGTTTGCTCTGGGGAATAAACATACAACGTACTTCCATACTCGAGCTAACTCTAGACGTAAAAGAAATAAGATTAATGCTTTGCTTAATGAGGCTAGAGAATGGATTTATGATGTGGAACAAATTAAAGATATAGCTGTTAAATTCTTCCAAGATTTATTTAGTGAGAATGGTGATCTTGATGCTGCACTTTATTGCAATATGTCATATCCTTCTATTGGTGCTACTTATCTAGACTATTTGGGAAAAAAATTTGAGGAAACTGAGATAAAAAATGTTATTTTTTCTATGGGGGCTCTTAAATCCCCTGGTCCTGATAGTTTGAATGCTTTATTTTTTCAAAGTCAATGGAATCATGTTAGGAGATCAATGGTTCAATTTATTCGGAATATTTTTTATAATCCATCCCTCTTAGAAGATATCAATGAGACTTTTATAGTGTTAATTCCAAAGAAGAATCATCTGGAAAATATTCGAAGTTTTCGTCATATTTTTCTTTATAATGTGATTTATAAGACTATTACGAAGATACTTGCCATGAGAATTAAATCTTTCCTTCTGAATGTCATTGCTCCGAATCAATGTGGTTTTGTTCCGGGTCGCCTTGGATTAGATAATGTCACTATTGCTCAAGAGGTGATTCATTCTATGCATAACATGAAGGGTCGTAAGGGTTTCATGGCTATAAAAATTGACCTGGAGAAGGCGTATAATAGAATTCGTTGGGATTTTGCCTTGAGCAGTCTTAGGGAGATGAAATTTCCTCAACACATTGTGGAGATTATCAGGCACTGTCTCTTATCCACAAAATTTAGTATTCTTTGGGAAGGCAACAAGACTCCTGATTTTAGACCATCTCACTGGATTCGACAAGATGACCCTATCTCTCCCTATTTGTTTGTCATTTGTATTGAAAAACTTGCTCATTTGATACAAGAAGAAATTGGTCATGGAAACTGGGGACCAATTAAGCTTAACAAGGATGGTCCACTTATCTCTCATCTTTTCTTTGTGGATGATCTTATTATTTTTGCAGAAGCTGCGATGGATCAAGTTGAAGTTATTAAAAAGTGTCTTGACCAATTCTGCAAAGTGTTAGGACAAAAGGTTAGCCTTACCAAAACTTGTGTGTTCTTCTCCAGGAATGTCAATCATACCAGGCCTACTCAACTTTGTGATCTTCTTAGCTTTTCCATTACCTTGGATATTGGGAAGTACCTTGGAATGCCCCTTCATCATGAGCTTGTTAGTAAAAACACTTATCATATGTTGTTGACAAGGTAAAACAGAGACTTAGCAATTGGAAGGCTCATTGTTTGTCCTTTGCTGGCCAACACACCCTTGTCTCCTCGGTGGTTACAGCTATCCCGATGTATCTAATGCAAACGGCTAGTCTACCTCTTAGTGTTTGTAAAGTTATTGATAAGAAAGCTAGAGATTTCCCCTGGGGTAATGTTGAAGATAGAAGAAAAATCCATCTGGTTGCTTCGGGTGATGTTCATAAAGAAAAAAGGCAAGGTGGGCTTGGCATTAGACACACAAAGTTACAAAACAAAGCATTCCTTATGAAGATAGGTTGGGGCTTGGTCAAAAACAAGGATGCATTATGGGCTCGTGTGGTTAGGAGCAAATATACATGTGGGGATGATTTAATACCTCGCATTTATGAGAAACGGGCTGGAATTAAAAGCAATTGGGACTTTGTGAGGCGGAACATAGAAACTATCACTAATAGCAATGGCAATGAGACTGCGATGGAATCTTGAGAAAAGTGGATGTTTCTCGATCAAATCTGCTTACAGGTTTCTGATGAATGGGGAAGATATTGCTGGTTATATATGGCATAAAGCTTGGAAATTACATATTCCTCATCGCTGTAAGAATTTCTTGTGGATCATGATGCATGGCCGATTGCTTACGAATGAAGCTCGTTTCAAAAAGGGTTTGAGTGACTCTGATAAATATAGATGGTGTAATGATCGGATTGAAACTAGTCTCCACGTGCTTAGAGACTGTACTAGAACTAAAGAGCTCTGGTCTCAGTTGGTGAAACCTTCATTGCTCCAAAGCTTCTTTCACTGTGATTTCCAGAATTGGTGGCACAAGAATTTGAGGGATAATATGGGGGATGGTGAGATGATATGGAATGATTTGTTTGCTATTATTTGTTGGCTCTTATGGCGTCGAAGAAATGAACGAATTTTTGAAGGAAAAGATATGACTAATGGTAGCATTCTGGCACAAGCTAAGGCTATCCTGCGATGTATGAAGCAAGCTCAAGCCAAACTAAAATCTGTTATTGTGTGTGGAACCAGTACTATTATTCCGAATTCTGAATTAGATGCTTTCCCGGGGTGGCTCATTGCGTAGATGGGGCTCATTCAAGAAGAAATTTAACAACAGGATGTAGGGTTGTTATTAAGAACTTTCATAGTGTGGTGGTAGATGTTCTTTCGATGAGATTCCAAGATGGTGATGAACTGGTTGCAAAGTTGTGGGCTTGCCTTCTGGCTTTGGGATATAGGGTGTAGATGAGCTAAAGTCCGAAGTAACTCTCAAGAGGCTCTCAGTTTGATTACTGATGGATGCTGTGAAACTCATGAAAATAGATCTCTTGTATTTGGAGATTAACAGCTTGCTTCTTAGAGACTGACAAGTTGATCTTGAATGGATTCCATATAGCATGAACTTTGAAGCTGATACTTTGGCAAAACGTTCTCTCTCACTTGTGCCTGAAATTTATTTTCATCACCCTGAATGATTGTTTTTTATTTTTCTTTTCCTTTTGTTTTCTTTTTAGTTGTCTTTTGTTTCAATTTCGATAAAAAAAAGAATAATATCAGAATTTCAATATTATTGAAGGAAAGTGATTATGATTATCTAGAGGATTTAGTAGAAATAAGAAATGTTAATCTCAACTAGAATATTGAAATACTAATGTATCCCGCTCTTAAATATATGATATTTTGTCTTAATTTTAAATATAAGATACTTTTTAGAATATAAAAAAAGTATTTATTATGTATTTTTAAAGCTCTTATTTAATTTGTATCAAAGAGAAAAAAAAATTAAATAAGCATAATTTTAGAAAAATGATTTAAGTTTTGTAAAAATCAAAATAGTAAACTAACTTTAATTCCTATTCTTAATGCGTGTGATTTGATTAAAATGATTTTATATCAAAGGTTGGAAGGAATATTTATTTTCAGTCCCACACTAAATAAAAAAAAATTACCTTATATGGGTGGATCACTACAAGGGTGGGGTTTACTCCCATATGGGTGAAAATTATGATTATGTAAATAAGACATTTAACTACACGTGAATCACCCACATCAGAAATAGAATCATTTATATAACAAGATCTGAATTTTTATTTAAAAATATTAATTAAGTTTATGATACTTTTTTATTTCTTTGATGAGTATAAGGGTATTTCTCAACCAACAGCTGAAAACTAATTTTTTCAATACATATGGCTTATAATATATATTTTGAATATTGTAAATATGTTTTTTAAACAAACTGAGTAATCATGTTAAAGTTTATCAGTTTTGAATATTATGGGGGAAAATTAATTTTTATAGCTGAACTATTATTATATTTTTAGTTATATTATTCTTTATAGTATGACTATTTAAATATAATAAATTTATAAGTTAATTGAAATTAAACTAAGTATTTTATATGCTATACATGATTTTTAATATATATTTAAATATTTGTCATATTTAAGTTAAAAATTAATAAAGAAAATATAAAAAAGTATGTGAAAATTCAATGTATAAAATCCTTTTAATAAATTTACCACATTTGGTTCCCTACAAGAAAATTGAGGGGGAAAAAAGGAGAGTGACAAAAGGGAAAAGAAAGAAGAGGAGAGGAGAGAAGAAATATGAATAGAAAATATGTTTGGTGCAGTAAGGGAAAGAAAAATGTTTGAATGGAGAAATTTGGTTTATATGAAGTATGGAAGGAAAAGAAAATAAAAAACTCAAAAGGACCAAAGTGTTATTTTTATTAATAAAATGCATTAAATTAATTATTTTGAATTATTATTGATAATAAATTAATACAATATAATAAAATAGGTGAAAGGTAAATTTAATTACTAGTAAAAAAGAATTTTTATTTAAAAATTTTTGATTTTGTTTTTTAATTTCAATTAATTTAAATGGTTAATAAAATGTAAGTAAATTAAAAATTCATTTTGACAATTCAGATTCCTTGTTTGATGGATGAAATGGGTTAAGATGTGATTTTTAAAGATTGCTTTAAGATAAAATAAAAAAAATTTACCTAAAAAATAAAAAAAAATGGTGTGGGATATAGGATGATATTATGATATATCGGTATTTTGAAGATTCTTCTTTAGAATAATCGCACTTCCTCCTCCTCTGGGACGCACCACGCGCAGATCTTCCTTCTCTCATCCTCTCGCACAAAAGTACTCACATCTTCTTGTTCCTTTTATCCCCTCCCTCAAATCCACTTTCTCCACTTCTTCAAACCTAACCCCGTTGCCGATTACGAAGAAAAGGGATCAAATGAAGGTGCATATTTGTATGGGAAGTGAAGGATTCCAAAGATGTTGCAAGGAAAGTCGTCGGTGATGGCAGGAAAGAAGCGCATATCAAAGAATTTGCAAGGTAAGATATGTGAACTGGATTGGGGTTGCGCGACATTGTGGTAATAGCAGGGTTAGGATTTGCCTGAAAATCTCATATTGGACTGAGATGAGAGTTAGAATTTTTAGATTGCATATTTGTAGTTGTTGATTTTGTTGGGTACTTCAGTCATTTGGCATCAGCTTCCCACCCTGGAGACTTCTCTCCCCCCAACTGTCGGATGAAACATCTCTCCTTCAAAGGCTGGAAACAAGTCTCCCATCTCCGCACTGTAGCTATCATTCCTTGTCAAACCAAACGTGCCAACCCTGAGAAATAGAAACAAAGGAGCCATTTTAATGGAGTTACTCATACAGAATTGAAAACACTGTACATAGTATGCCAGAAATAGAAAGGGTATGTGTAGAAAAGACTTGTGCTAGTACATAGTATATCCCATACGTTTCTTCTCTCAGACTTTCTTTTTTACTAACAGTTTGTACTACCATTTTGGATTCCTTTTCAGCAATTTCTTGCTGTCCATTCCAGATTTCCCCTTCCTAGTTAGGAGACCCATTAGAAGCACCCATATCTTTTTGCATCTAAACAACTTTTTTAATGTATGAATTAGTTTTCAAATTTTTAAGCATTCATCGAATAGAAAAATGCTTTTACTTTTCATAAGCCTTTCCAAATGAGCCCTATTTTTGACTGGAGAATTCATGTGGATGCATCTTGGAGCTTCGAAACTCTCTGTTTTTTTAGCATTCCTGTTGGTTTAGACTTGTATAGTCTTCATGTTAAGATTGAACTATAAAGTATTGAGGGTCATATCTTGTAGGAAGCTCTTGGCTAATTTTGAATTTTATAATCTTCAACAGATTTGCAATCTGCTTTTGTAGGCATTACAATAATTGTTAGGGGCCTTTAATTTTTTCTAAATATATGATATCTGTTTGTGTTTTGGAAAATTTTCTTTTAAGCATGGAATGTCTAACAGAAATTAACATCATGGATAGTAATTTGAAGGCCATAGGATAGAACATTGGCAGCTTCAACAATGGGATCCAATTCCCTTAAAGAATATCTAAAAAGGTATGAAAGTAACACAGAAGAAGGAAGGACAGATGCAAAGAAGAAAAAGAAGCAAAGGAAGAAGAAACCTCAACCACAAGCAACTGGATTAGTAGTGGTGGATGAAGATCCTATGTGGCAGAAACCAGTAGATCTTGGAGAAGAAAATAGTGACAACTCCTCAGGTAAATGACAAATATTAATATCTATTCTTATGATCTTATCTGACAATTAATAATGGTTTCATTAATTATAGAGTAACATTATTCTATTGGTCTGTTTAGATGAGGAGAAGCCAGTAGTAGATGAAGACATTGAAGTGAAACGTATGAGGAGGCTTGAACAGTTGAGGGCCAAGCGTCCTTATCATTCTATATCTGAGGATGGAAGTGGTTGGGTTTCGCTTTCTCCTCAACATGTGACTTCAAGTAACTTGAATAATGACATGTCTCCACCCCGTAAACAGAAGATTCGGAATGACACTCCTTCGCCAGAACCTGAATTGAATCCATTGACTTCTAATGGAGAAGATGCTGATTTATCACCTCCTCGTCAACATTTGAGACACTATGACACTCCATCACCTGAACCTGCATCACAGTTTGCACATCCCAAGGTCAAGGATTCTGACATATCTCCCCCTCGTAAGCAGAGGGCTCAGAGTGTTACACTTTCACCAGCTCGTAAGTTTAGGCCATCGGATTCTAAATTTGAAGATACTGATTTATCACCTCCTCGGCAGCGACACAAAGGTAAACTGTATGCCATGCCTTGTACCAGATAATAATCTGTTTATGCTCTCATTTGAATGCTGACATTTTCCTTTCTTGCTGACCTCATTGTTGAACATTTGAAGACTACAGGAAAAAGAACCTTGAGACTGCTGAATTGCATGACATATCTCCACCTCGACAAGGTCATCATGATTCTCACTATCAAGATAGCTTACATGGATCCATGGAGTTGGACCTTTCACCCCCAAGGAAAAGAAAGAATGACATGGAAAGACCAGGTTTATCTGATCATTCTCCCAGCCATTCTCATAGTCCTTCTGCAAAAGTTGTTTCACATCCATCTTTGGCTCCTGATCTTTCTCCACCAAGAAAAAAACAAAAGGAACTATCTGTTCCAACTTCTGTGAAGGTTTGGAGAACAGGTTTAATTTCTGGTCAGGATATTAGGGAAGAGATTGACAAAAAGAAGAAAGATGATTGGCTGAGGTAATTGTTATTGGCATAATTTTTCTGTGCACGTTTTATTATATATGATAGGATATGACATGAAACATGGGGCATTGTCCGTACCTTAATTTTTGTATTTCTTATATGCTTAATTTTTTTAAAACTTCATACAGCCTTTTGAGTAGTTGTATGTTTGTATGAAACTTCATTGATGTTTTCTATCCTTGTCTTACAGCTTGTGCAATTGTTCTATGGTTTAATGCAATGCAGGCTTTTCTGGTTATAGTAGTATGGATTTTGGAAATAGTTCTATTAGGTTTTGACTTAAGGATTATTGCAAGATCAGCAACAAAGACTATTAGTTATTCAGTGTTTTTTATATAGTACTGAATGCATTTGATAATTAGTTTAGTGTTGCTTAGAGAACAAATAGAACAATTGATATTTGATAAAGTTATAAGACATGACTTCTTGATCAATGATTTATCTGAAGAGATGATATTTAATAGAGCTCATTGGCGTGGTATGATCCATGTAGTCGACCCCACTTAGTGGAATAAGACTAATGTTGTTGTTGTTGTTGCTGCTGCTTAGAGAACAGGCATGCTTCCTTTCCATTTCATAGTTTGCCTAATTGCCAATTATTTTCTAGGATTATGGTTCTAAACTTGCAGATGTATATTGTCATGAATCAACCTGCCAGAAATATAATAAAATGTTACTCCTGTTTCCTGTTTTGTTGGATGTTTTGAACTTAATTCACTGCAACATCTGTTTCCTGAGTTATTTTGGAGCCAAACTTGAGTTACTGATCTAGTTTGTTTATTTAAGAATCGTCAGTGCCTCTACCCTTTTGGCTCTGTTTACTCTGAGTACTAATAAAATATCTCCAAAAGAATATGGAGTTGATGAGAATTTGAATTTTTCATTCACTCATTCCAGTGGGTAATTATCTCAAAAAGAAATGCTTGTTTTACTTAATAATTGAGATCAAATTCTTTCTGCAGATTTAGAGAGATGGATCCAAACATCAGCGGGCGTGGTGCTGAACCTGTATATCGTGATAAAATAAAAGGTATGGAAAGTGAATCTTCATCTGATGTGTTTTTGTTCAAATGATCTAATATGCCTTTGTGCTAACTATACTTAAATGTAAATTATGCTCTACTCTGCAGGAGAACGCATTTCAAAGGAGGAATACTTGAAGTCAAAACAAAAGGTTGAAGAAAAGCCAAAGGTATTTTTGGTGCACTGCACAATTGCTTGTGGCATAAGCATGTCTTTCCTGGATATAACTTTTTCATGCGTGCACTGTGTACTTAGATAGCATTCCCTTGGTTGTCTGTTATGAATTATGATAGGAGCTACACCCAAATATTAAGTAACAGGGATAGCAAGGGGATTTTTACCACATTCAGGATCCATTTGGTTTGTTTCGGGAGAAGGGAATCTCTTTACCTTGCATTGAAATTGAGATATGTAATAGATAATATATTCCTATTATCATTACTCAATAGTAATTACCTCTTTTACTTTTTTTATTCAAGGACATATATGACATTTCTCATGTACAAAATCACTTTTTCCATTTTATTCTGTATACCAAATGAGCCCTCAGTGAAAATAGATAGAATCCTAACATAAAAAAGATAACACTGGACAAAAGACAATAAATATAAAAATGACAGCAAATGATATTGGCAGAAAAACACAGTAGAATAAGGAAAACCAGAACATTCCGTGGACTATTAAAAGCAAAGATTTGGATAATAATGCAACATTTTGGAATTCTTCCTGAATTGGACAATGCAAGACTTCTGTGAATGTGCTGCACTGATATTTGAATTTCTGCCTCTGGATTTTCATCTATATGTAAAGTAATTTTGAGGTTTCTAGCTTTAGATAGACTAATGTGTAATCAGACATCTAGATCAGCATTAAGCTCTAGGAGATTTTGTCTGAGTGTGCTAAAGAATAGAACATTCTTCTTGATTCCTTCAAATTTGACCAATACCTGAATAGTAGACCAAGCAGAATTTAAAATGATTTCAGAAATTATGCTATGCTAATTTTATACCCTCTGGAATAAGAAAACCGTATGTCTTGCAACGCAAAGAACAATTTTTGTCTGAATGCAATCAGTCTAAATAGAAATCATATTTGCCCTTGTAAACTCAATGGAAAAACAAATGGTCCATAGACTCATCGTAAGTCTCACAAAGCTGACACTTTAGTGGAATCTTGAAATGATGCTGATTAGGAACCTGAGCAGACTTGTGCTGTTCCAAATGAAGAGAATGAGTTGATGTAGAATTCTCATTTTCCACAAACATTTCTGAGGAAAGAACCCCCTCTTTGTATGATGCAGTTGTGCTTTTTGTGAATTTATATTTAGAATTCCATCACCCTTGGAAGGGAATAGACACTCTTAGGTGATAACTTTATATCAATTTATGTTCTATCCTTATTTGGAACAAGATGATGCTAAAATTTGTTTAGTAGTTTTCTTTGGTTAGAGCGGCTTGACTTTATCATGATCTCAACTACTACTGAGAGTCGATCGAATTACTCATGATCAAAGTTCATCAATTTCTGAATTTTACCTTGGCCACCAAAACTTGCTACCAAATTAATTTGACCAGTACTCTCCCCCCCTAATAAATGATCAATGGTTAATTTACTATAAGTTGAAATGGCTCTTCTACATCCATGATAGCTGACGGGTATTTTTGAAGCCATTTTCAAGTGGGCGTTATTTTTCCCATGTAAACATACAGTGCTACAGAATGGTGTTTTGGCAACGAGTTGTTTACTTTTATCTGCTTCATGCTATAGCTAAAGTTTGAATGCAACTTCAATGGATGATTGATCTTATTTATCTCTTTTCCTGAAAAGATGCCTAGTTTAATTCTCAGCTGCCTTGTAATTTTCAGGAGAAGGAAATAGAATGGGGTAAGGGCTTGGCTCAAAAGCGGGAAGCAGAGGCCAGGCTAAAGGAACTAGAACTTGAGAAGGACAGACCATTTGCACGTACGAGGTAATATAAGAAACACCTAAGGACAGTGTTGATTATATTAGATTGGTTATCTTGGCCCTGTCTTTTATGTAACTTGTAACCTATTACTTTCTTATTTATTGTCTTGTATTCATCCTCTGGTGCTAGTCTTATTTTGCTTTGTCAGTCTTTCAATTTTAATCACCTAGTGGATCGTGTGTCTGAAAAATCTAAGCTGATTGCCTACAACAGCAATAATTTGGGAAAGACAAGCAATTCACACTGATTAGATAAATTTTGATGCCTAGACACTAGGCTGTGCATTGGTTTTATGTTTATCACGCTAATTGAGTGGTAGTCTATATAGCTAGAAAGTGATTCATAAATTTTATAGCTGTTTCTCTTTCAGCAGCATTCAGGAGAAGTGCTTTCTAATTCAACATACTATCCCATAACATCATGTGATGATCTGATTTTACGATTTTTTTCCATTATAAGTTTACTGTTTAACCATTATATGATGGTTTTTACACATTTTGAATGGCAATAGTATCGCTATAGGTTGGCTGAGCTACTCACTTCTTTCCTATGAATCTGGATTTCTTGGTGCTAAAAGGGTCATAGAAAGAGAAACCATGTCATGGTGCCAGTTGTTTTTAACTTGCTAAGCATAGTTTGACACCGACATATCTACTTGCAGTGGTTCTCACTCCTGTTTTCTTTTTATATATGGTTTTAATCTTATGTTTTTCTGTGATGATGGGTGTTATTACTTTTTAGCAACTTAATTTGTTGCATATCAGCATGATTTTTTTATTTGATAAAATGATTGACATCTCATTGAGACTTCCTTTATGAACAAGTAATGAGTGTTCAATTTAAATGTTTTTCTTTTGGCTTAATATCTTTACAAGGGTAAATTTCTTTGTCTCTTTTTCTCTATACGAATCTAAAGCTTTGTTATCTGCCAGAGATGATCCGGATCTTGACTCAATGCTGAAGGAGAGAATGAGATGGGGTGATCCAATGGCACATTTGGTAAAGGTAATCTAATAAATTTGAGGCTGACCTTATACATTTACGTATGATGGTGGAATTTATGACAGTTTTGACATGATTCATGGTTTTCTCTGATGGAAATCATCATTCTCAGAAAAAATATCCGGCGCCTATTATTCAAAATTTGGGTGAAGGTGAGAAGATGAAGGAATCAGGTTTTATCGTTCCTCAGGACATTCCAGATCACAGCTGGTTGAAAAGAGGTTTAGATGCTGCGCCTAATCGATATGGGATAAGGCCAGGACGACACTGGGATGGTATTGATCGGAGTAATGGTAGGTTCATATTATCATGTCTCTTGGAAGTAATTTCGGAATATTTTTTATAGTTTATAGTATTATTAATCTTAGAATGATTGACACAAACCGTTTTTTGGGTGGTAGGATTTGAGAAGGAGATGTTCAAGAGAATGAATGAGAAGCGATCTAGAGACAAGGAAGCTTATCTTTGGTCTGTGTCTGATATGTGACTTCTTGTGCGTTGATGAAAATGTTGTACTTCTATTCATATAGAATCCAGTAAATTACAGTTCATTTTTGGAATTTTGTTAAAATTACACACATGTGCCCAATTCTTCTGAAACGAGCCCCTTTTTTTTTTTGAAACAGAGTATAGATTGCATAAATTTTTCTTGAATTTTTGTTTAAATTACGTAAACCTCTCTGGCCAAAAAAAAATACATATGCCTTTCTTTTTTTATAAAAAATATATAGAAGTATCTCTTAAAAAAAAGAAATTATGTGGTTTTAATAAAAATTAATAGAGTTTTATTTAGTATAATATAGTGTTTTGATTTTGGAGAATAAGATTGAATGAGTCGGTGGTTCAATCGGAAAATTGGTCGAGTTATTAGTTAAGTTTTTTAGACTTTCTAAGAATTTTTTAAATTATTTTAGTTGCTGGTACAAAATGTAAGTTTTTAGTATAATTTTTTTTTGTTTCTGTAATCTAATATCGAATAAACATTATTCTTCTTCATAAGTATTAATAATTTACTTAACGAATATTGAGTGTTATTAGTTAATTATTTTGAGTTGAATGCGTTATTATAAATTAATATTAATTTATTTAAATATAAATATTTAGTTATGATATTTATTAGTCAATTTTTTTAAAATTTTTATATAATATTCTAATATATAAAACTAGAAATATATTAATATTATTAAGGGATCAACTATAATGAATCTTGAACTAATTTTCCAACCAGTTTATGGGGATTAGTTGCCCAAACAAAATTGATGAGGTTTTAAAGAGATAAAATAAAAATATCCGTATATTTGAATGAAGTTCAAGAAGGTTTAATATGATTTCTGCGAAGTGCGAACAACGAGATGGGGTACGTTCTAAGTACAGTTGTCAATTTTTGTTTTTCTGTTCTACAAAACCAAATTTTTTTTTCTTAATTTTCTGTGAACAATGATATGAGGAACATTTTAAATAAAAACATGAGTCATGACATTTGAATATATATATATATATATATATTTTTTTTTTCTTTTGGTGGATGAATCATAGGTTGATCTTATACATATGTGTGTGTATAATGACAAATGTTGGTTTAACAAGGTTTTAATAAACTATGAATTTTATTATATATTTTTTTAAAAAAAATTGAGTGGTAATAAACGTATTAAAGGAATGATATGGAAACCAAATTTCTTTAAAAAAGTTTATGTAATTATAACATCAAAATTAAAACGTAACACAGTATAAAAAAAAATTAAAACGTAACAGATTCAAGAACTAAAATAACATTAAACGAATTCATAGCCTACACTGCACACGGAGCAAACAAACAGAAAAACGAAAAACAAAGGGAAAATTGGGAAGAAAAGACCAAAAAAAAAAATTAAAATATCTAGGAAATGGGACAAAAACTCATCCTATTTTCAAATCATGGTAAAATTTTTTCAAATAAAAGTAGAAAATTTCTAAGTTAGAATAGAAATTTGAAAAAAAAAATTATCATGAATTAGATGAATTTTAATCTCATTTTCTGAATATTTTAACTTTTTTATATTAAAAGCCAATTCTCCAAAAACAAAAGCAACTTTTCTTATAATTTGCAAATCTAGTCCAAGCTTTTATTTTAGGCCATGGATAGATGAGACTCCATTTACCACTATCACCATCATACCAATAAGCCCCATCTTCTCTTATACTCCATTTACACTCTATCAGCATCATACCCCTTATTCGCAGTAGAACACTGTCACTCGCAGCAACACGTTGGTTCTGGACTTCCATTGCGTCGAGCTCTGAAACGACAGGTCGTGTATTCCCAGATCGTCGTCTTTGAATTTGCAGTGAATCTTCAGAACCAAACCCTCCCCCAGGTCACCTGTTCCTGATGTTCACATGCCTGCCTCATTGGGAATATGGAGATTGCAGAAGTGCTTCAAGTTGCTCCCACTTTTACTGTGTCTTCCATTAATGGTCCCAGAAAGATCAGCAGTGATGATATGAGAGGCACTAGAGATGGTGATTGCTTCACCATTGTAGATAAGGACAAGGATTATGCTCAGAAATTGCATGTTAATATAGGAGATCAAGGTAGACGAAGGAAGAAATGAATGGGATTTTGTTAAATTGATAAGAAATTAATGTAACAGCTAAGAGTAATTAATTATCTTAAAGAGAGAAAATTCATTTTGAATCGCTTTAGTTTTGTGCACTAATATTGTAATTGAGATGGAAAACTGTTTTCTCCATCAATATATATGTATATATGGTTGGTTGTTCAATTTTCACGATTCGGTTAGGCAGAAGTGAACTAAAGAAGAAATAAAGAAAAATTCCTTGTTTATCATTCGTTTACCATTAATTAAAATTAAAATTCTTTGCAGGATTTGATCACCAAGGAAAGTATTCGAACAAAATGGTGAAATTATTTATATGAAAAATATTCTCTAGACCTTGTGTTAATTGATTATCTTGGAAATTAATGAAATTATTTCTTCGATCTAATCACCGAAAAAAGGCAAGTCGAGGATTTTATGAAGCAACAAATAAATAAAAAGTCAAACAAAATTTCATTTATGATGATGAAATTAAGTTTGATACTTTCAGAACATCAATAATTCGCATTTGGAAAGCTACTCAGTGGAATAATATAACTGCAAATGTTTGATTGGAATAATATAACTGCAAATGTTTGATTGGAGCATTGGAGACAGATTTTCTCATTGATTAATCATATCATGTCTACAAAATTTATTAAGAAAGTTGTTGTCTAACAATCACAACATAAAGATTTTTTTTTATAACATAAACATTTCTACGCTTTTCATTTTTAAATAATTGACACTTCAGATTTTTTTCCCTTTTTTTAAAATAATTGTCATTTTATAATTTTTAAGATAACATTAATTATTTTCTGACAAATTTACTCTTAATAATAACATAGTTAACAGTTCATGTGTTCATAAATAATGATATTATAGTAAAATATACTTATCTTTTATAAATCACTAAGTTATTTCCTAACTTTCTTAATTTAAGGACATAATTCCAAAATAAAAATTGTTTTGAAATAGAAAAATATTTATAAAGAAGACCATTTGAAGAATAAATTAAAAAGAGTAACAGAACAATAGATAGAGCACATATGTGCTAAATATTAACGTTTTTATTTGCGAGAATCCTTTGTGAAATTAGCAGGTTGATTGATTATTGAGTTTATAAGGAGTTCAGTAAAAACAGGTTAATTAGTATAACAAAATATAGTGGATAGTGGTTAAATTGCAAAATTCGAGTGTTAAGCTCCTTTAGATTAGTATGGGAAATAAATAATAGAAGTTGAGCAGAGAAGTCTCTTAATAGCTTCCTAATCTAATTTTTTTTCTTTTGTTAATTGTCCATTTTAATAAAAATCTCTTATTTTGTGTTCGACTCGTTTGTTTGAATAAGGCGAAATTTCTTTAGCCAAAAAAAAAAAAAGAATGAGGTTAAACTTGTTGTGCGATTATTCTTTTTTCCCCTACTTTTTATCTATTGCTTTCAAAAATTTTATTTAGAGCACGTTACATAAGAATGTGACAATGTTTTGAAAGAATTTTAAATAATAAAAAAAAGAAATCTAAAATAGTTTTAAAAAATTTATGTCTCCTTTCCCTTCTTGGTTTACTTATAAACTAAGAAATCATTTGATCACTCAAAGAAGCAAAAAAGAATAAAATAAAAAACTAAAATAAAATAATATTTTTATTACATCAGCATAATGTAAATTTTAATCACTATCTATATTACACATCATCCTTACCATATAAGTTAACTACAAGTACCTTAAAAAAATTACAAAAATAAACGGCATGTTTGATTCTGTTTTTAAAAACAGTTTTTTTATTTTTATGGAAAATAAAAAAACTTGTTTAGTAAACTTATTTTTTTATAAACTATTTTAAAAAATATAAAAATAAAAGAATAGAAAATTTAAAACAATTTTAATTTATTTTATAGTTTTTATTCTGGAAAACACAAGAAAAGGTAAAAAATATTGATCTCATTAATGGTAAAGTTATAAATTTTGAATAACTCATCTATCACTCACTAGTTATGATTTTGAGAATAATTATTTAAACAAATTTTTTTATTTTCTTATTTTTAAAACTTATTCTCAAAAATAATTTTATATAACTGTTTTGAGAATAATAAAATAGAAAATTCCTGGCCTAAAATCTCTTATTCTTAATTTTAAAATCTGTCTACCTAAGACTAAGGCTACATTCTCATTCTAATATTAAAAAAAATAACTGCAAAACGTTGATGAGCGGTAAGGAATAACAGAAAAATGAATGAATCCGAACAAAAACAACCAGTCAGCTTCTGCGTAACCTACTCTTCCTCCTGTTGGGCCCCACACAAATTCTCTTCCTACTAGGAATCCCGCGTCCATCACTACGTATCATCCGCGCGGCCTCGTTCATTTCAGTATCTCAATCCTTGCTCGTTAAGGAACAACCAAAAGGTGAGTGGGTCACGATCACAATTTCGTCTTTATCTCTTTCTATGCTATTCGTCATCTTTCTTTGATATCGCCTCCCAAGCTTTCTCAATTTTTTCCCCTTCACATTTCTTATTCAAATTTGGCTAACATCGGGAATTCTGAATCGCCAAATTGTCTTCAGTATCGAGAATTCTGTATTTGATCCCTGGTTTTTATTTTTTGCGATTCAGGTGACTGGTTTGATCGGAAACTTGACCATGTCGATGCTCGGGTCCTTCTTCAACCGGGGTTTTATAGCTTCCAAATGGTACTGGATCCCCCCCTTTTTTTTCTTTGGCTTCTGTTTTCTATCTTGTGTGTTCTCATATTATTTTATTTAGAATGTGTAATATCCTTGAGTTCTTTTTTAGAGGAAAGACTTATTATCTCTAGATATTTTACTGATACAAATAGGAAAGGATGACGTGAGTTGTCCTTGTTAAACTAATATTGGTAATTTAACCTGAATTATTCGTAATACTCCTTCTAGTGTCTTCCATTATGAGCTTTTGCTGTCCACTAGATGTTTAACTGAATCTTGCAGGTTTTCCTTTTTCCTTGGTTCCAGTTTAATTGTTTGTATGTGATCCATGAGGATAGTGTACTTAATTCTTTCCTTAATGTTCGTGTTTCATTAAGTCAACTGGACAATAGCTCTTTCTGTTCTTAACTTTGGTTTTTCTTTTCTTCCCTCTGTCTAATTTTCTTCCCACATTGTTTACACTTTCAGCAAAACACTGCTGAAGCTGACAATTCCACGTATAAAGTTGCAAAGAAACAGGAGGGAGATTCAGTTAAAGCAGATGCGCCGTGATATTGCCAAGCTACTTGAGACTGGTCAAGAGGCTACTGCTCGAATTAGGGTATACCTGATTTGCATAAAACATTTTTTAGCTTTTTATGTTCTCCTTTTTCAGAATTTCAAATCCACCACCCATGGCAGAAAGAAAGTCTCTTCAGTTTACTATTTTTAGTGCTATTCTTGATAAGATGACCCGTGCAGGTGGAGCATATTATCAGAGAGGAGAACATGATGGCTGCTCAAGAGATCATTGAATTATTTTGTGAACTTATTGTAATCCGTCTTCCAATAATTGAATCACAAAGGTATTCTAGAAAAGTTTAAGTTCTACTTTAATTGTGTGAAATCCCAATGATTTCATGAATCGTTATCCCTCCATAGAACATACTTGGAATAAAACAGAGACATGCATATTTTTATGAACTAGCAAAAGTGGTCAAATTACTGTATTAAGTCCACAAATATAAGGTATCTTTACATATTGCCTCCATTTCTGACCATTAAATCATAAATGGTTTGCTGTCACAGCTAATTGCCTACCATCATCATTACCATGTTTCCACTTATAATGTGTCGATATAAGTTTCATTCTATTAAGCTTGAACGTTGAAATGAACAAGTTGACACGTCGAACTTCAAAAGATATAGAACATGCCTCCACACAAACACACGAATATTAAACTTCATAGTAGTCATATATTTCTAGAGAAAAAAATGACTGACTTTTATACTTATTTTAAGTATCTTACACTGTTATCTTCTAAATCAAATCTACTAAATCAAAAGATGCTAATCTATGTTATCCAAATTATTTATCCAGTTACAACAAAAAGAATTAGGAAATAACTTTAAGTACCTCATCAAGATGGATTCAGCATTCGTTTGTTCTGCTTTGTTTTTTTAAATTTTTTTTGGACTCATTTGTGCCCGAGCTGTGTTTAGCACACGTCCAAACTGGATTAGGCACTTGTCTGAGCTGAAAAATGAACTTTTTTTTTTCATGACATATCCATGCATGAGTCAGATGGCTGTCAATAGTCTGTCATCGCAGCCCTGGCATTAGACACATGATATACCTAAAAATAGTTGCTTTATTAGTTTTGTCTTTTGGTGGATAAGCTGGGTTTCAGCTCATTTTTTTTAGAGTGTATTTTTCTGATATGCTAAATGTCATGACTACTCTTTTGATTTATGCACTACTCTTTTTGAGTTCATGTGTGTTTTGCGTTTTTTGTGCTCTCTGTTGAAGGTTTATTGATCTTCCTGCTCTGTGCTTCAAGTGTGTGTACTTCTTCCTTCTTTTTGCGATTGTCAGAGCCTAAATCTTGCAATTGGAGTATAATGGATAAAGGGTCCAAAGAGTTCAAAGCAGTTTAACAAGAAATACTATAGTTTAAATTGGATAGCTGCAACTCAACCTACTTTGGCTAATATGTTATTTGAATAGCTTACAGAGTCTGTATGAAACTGTAATGCCTATTAATAAATGTTTATTTATATTCAGAATACTCAACCAAAGCCCTCTAAGTATGGATCCTAACCCTTAATGTTGTGCAGGGAATGCCCTCTAGATTTGAAGGAAGCAATATCTGGTATATGTTTTGCTGCACCGAGGTGTGCTGATCTGCCGGAGTTGATGCAGGTTCAACTGCTATTTGCATCCAAATATGGCAAGGAATTTGTATCAGCAGCAACTGAGCTCATGCCAGATTGTGGGGTTAATCGCCAGGTTTCATGAATTTTCAATTTTTATGTGCTTAACGAGTAGGGTAAATGCTATCTCTTCCCATGACATTCTGAATTTGAATTGCAATTGCAGTTAATAGAGCTGCTCTCCGTTCGTGCTCCATCACCAGAAAAGAAACTGAAACTTCTGAAAGAAATTGCAGCTGAACATGAGTTAGATTGGGATCCAGCTGCTTCAGAAACTCAGTTCTTCAAAAAACAAGAAGACTTACTGGTAAGTAATTGGCAGTACTGACTAGCCAAAAGAATATAATTTGTGACCATATATGGAAACTTCTCTTTTTCAGTTTTGTCATTATCTTACATGTTCTCTCCTTGTCAGAATGGTCCAACACAAATTTTTAGTGAGTCTACATTGCCTCTTCCTGAAGAAAAGCACAATGAACCATCATACTCTGCTCCCAATCAACCCAACAAAGAACAACCAGATTCTGATTCTGGCTCTGACACATTAGAATTTCCTGAAGTTCCTCAAGTACCTGTGCTCTCAAATGTAAATGTTGCCACAGCTCCAGATTTGGTTGCTCCTCCTGACTTTCCACATCATGAAGTCGAATTTCACTCATCAAGCCATTCTGGAGTTACTGCAGATGTAAAGCAGGAGCAATTTGAAGAAGGATCAACCATTAACAAGGATGAACCTCAAACCTCTGGTAGAATGGATAATAAGCAGTTTGTGCCATTTATCTCTCCTCAATCAGCATCGCCAGCATCATTTTCCACAAGAAATAGTGACTCACCTCCCTCCCTTGTAAGGATAAAGTCAGAGGCTGATGTGGACTTGCAGGATGTGTTGGCTGCTGCTCATGCTGCTGCTGAAACTGCTGAACATGCAGCGGCGGCGGCGCGGTCAGCAGCTAGTCTTGCAGAAGTCCGTATTAATGAGCTTTCCAAAAGAAGTAGTGAACATGAACCAGATAGTGCCTATGAGAATCCATTCTATACTGGTAGTTCTAACCAGTCTGTTACAACAGAAAAGAGACCTTTTAGTGAGCAAAATACTGCTGGTGACTATGATGGTAACTTTATGAATCAACTGGAATCTCATCAGGATTATAATGCAGCTCGGTCAGCAGCGAGTCTTGCACAAAACCAGAACAGTGACCTCGGTAAGAAAAACTGTCAATGTGAACCAGATAGTACCTCTGAGAATCCATTTTATACAAATAGTGCAAATGAATCTACAACAACAGAGGGGGAACATTTCGCCGAGAAAAATACTGCAGGTGACTATGATGATCATGGTATGAATGGTCTGGAACCCCGTCAGGCTTATAATGCCTCCCCAGGACCTCAATCATCAAGTTTTCCTTCATATGACACTCTTAAGGCAGATTACGATTCTTCTCTTCCCAGTGATCGAGTACTGGATGACGAATCATCTAGTCTGCGGCTTAAGAATTTGCCTTCGATGGATGATGACTTATATTCCTCGTACCCCAATTTATTTAGCTTTCCAAACTCAGATAACGGATCTCAGTCTCGTTTATGTAATCATCATTCCAATTCATGATCTGTGAGAGGGGATTCTGGTCCAACTGTCCCATCGAATGACCTTCGAGTCTTTCTTGTGAGTAGGTGTTATACTATTCTAGCATTTAGCTTCTTTATGTTTTTTTCCTAATTTGGAAAGTGCATGCAATTTCTGGCGTTAATATGGCTGCCTCTGCATCAGTGAACGCTCATCAAGTATTTAGTTGCTGCGGTTCAGAATCTTTTGTTCTTTTATGGAATGGAGAATTTGTTTGATGGTGGCTGAGGCTATAATGAATGTAAAAAGTAACAAATCTTGTATTGGAAATAAAGGGTTTCAAACTTCATAGTTTCACAGTATGATCTTCTTCCTTTTTTTTTTGGTCTGGAGAGAGTGTATGATCTTTGTTTTCATATTTGGTGGAAATTAGATAACGGAGGAATGCTAGTAGAAATATTTACAACTTGTGTAATTGTAGTATGTAGATTTCAGCGAGGGAGTAATTTCTAATTTACTGGTTTCATACTTGAGTAGATTTGGTGCATCACATCATTTTGCTGGTTATTCTGAATATGTATCAAGACGTACTTCTATACTTAAACAAAATGAATGTTGATGACCAAAATGCCACGCTAGTAAAAAACAAAAATCCTATAGAAGCACATCCAAATGTCAAGAGTGCAATTTCCATCACTTAACTTGAGAATTATAAATTAAGAGACATTTGAAACAATACAAGGGGAAAAAAAGAGATTATACTGAACATAACTCATTAATATCAAACCTTCATTAAAATTGTAAATTTATAAAAATAATTTTTTGCCGTCACTTAATGTATTAATATATTAGGAAAGTTATCTACAAATAATTTAAAATTTAAATACAAATCTATATATAACCCAAAATTACAAAAAAAACATTTGCGCAATAAACAAATTTAAAAAAAATCATTATCATCAACATATCATGATCATTAATGAAATAACAATCTAACAAAAAAAATATATCCGCACAAATTTAAAAATCTAAGAAATTTATTATCAAATTTAAAAGTAAAAGATTATCAGCACATGACTCAAAATTCTAAGATTAGTCATTTAACCAAAATAAAACGAACTGAATGAAATTTACAGGATGAAATCAACAGTGACTTAAAACCAGAAGAATACATTATCTAATTATTTTTTGTTGCATGATTGCCCTCTGAATCTATAATAGTAACCACAAAAAGACTTGAAAAATCACGTCCTGTTGCATCATAACCTGTTCAGTAACATACAGAACAAAATCTATATTGTCCGATGCTAATCTTAAAGAAGAACTTTTCACTTGAAAATCCATAAATACCACAATTTGAAATGTTCCATACCCGTACTAGTAAACACCGCTCAATAACAAGATAAAATATAAGGATGTGGATCGAGCAAATGTCTACAAAACTCAAAAGATTAAGCTGCCATTGTTTTATCTAATGTAAACATCACTGTGAAACTGCAGCAGATGATACAGATTTCCACTCATGATAAAGCTAACCCCTACGCACAAATGTAAATGAATACAATGCAGTGGACTTACAAGAGGCATAATCAGGATTTGATGCTCAAAAGGAACCAGAGGGAGGGAAAAGGTTAAAAAAAAAAAAAGCTTCTATAGTTATAAAAAAAAAAAAAAGTGAAAAATATTGCTTTTTTCTTTACTTTTCTGTGCCAAGGTCACCTTGGACCAGATAGCTCAACTGCATGTAGATTCTCAGTCGAGTCAACAAGCCAATCGGAACCAGGATGAGGGGCTAGCTCCACTTCCTGGCGGTACACTTCCACCTTTTGCCACTCATCCCATCGCTCAGCCAAGCCATCGCCTTCAAGCATTCTCACAACTTCTGACATCTTAGGCCGGTCCAAAGGGGAACCTTGTGTGCAAAGCAATGCAACCTGAATTAGCTGTTCTACCTCAGCTTCAACGTAGTTGTTCTGTAAATCAGGATCAACCAGCATTTCCAGCTTTTTCTCTTTCAGAAGTCCTTTTACCTATGAACACGTTCAATATGAGACTTGGAGGTGAAATACTGAAAAGAAAACTTTTGACACGTAAAGAAGTAAGTTGGGCACAGCCACTCAGCCAAAACCAAAACAAGACTAAAGTTACTCCAATGCTTACTATTAAGTTCTCTAATCAAAATTATAACATATGAGCATTTATACAAATCACCACCAAATAAATTTATGCTTTTAATTATATTTAAAAAATAAATAAAAGTTCCTCCATATGTCATCCATATTGGGTACAACAAACAAAATACATTCTGCAAATCATTGCAGGATGTAGTTGCATAAAATTAAACAGCAAAGGTAAAATGCATTTGAACAAGAGGATAGTTTTTATGGTAAACATACCCAATCAAGCAACATAACGTCGTCATCATTTGCAAGCCGAGCAAGGTCAAAAGCTCTTTGTCCAGTAATCAACTCCAAAAGCATGATACCATACCCAAAAACATCAGTTTTCTCAGAAGATTTTCCAGTAGATAGGTACTCTGGAGCTATATGCCCAATGGTGCCCCGAACAGCAGTTGTGACATGGGTATCCTTATAGTCCATAAGTTTTGCCAGCCCAAAGTCCCCAACAACAGCCTCAAACTCTTCATCCAGCAATATGTTTGCAGCTTTCACATCCCGATGAATAATCTTGGGATCACAATGATCATGCAAATAGGAAAGACCCCTTGCAGATCCCAATGCAATTCGCTTCCTTGTAGGCCAATCCAGGGGCAGTTGTTGTACTGGACGCTCTAGAGTAATGCATAAACAAAATTATAAGGCAACCAAAAAAACTAGGGAAAGAATCTTATCTATTGATGCAAGGAATGGTTACTCTAACATTGTCATCCTCTTACCCTGCCATTATATGTAGGAGATGCTAATGGCTAACCTCACTTTTGTGTGTAGGTTAGCATCATCTGCATCTGCCAATGGACAAAAAGACCATTTCTCTCTCTTTACAAGGCACAAAAAATGCAAGGCCATGTAATGAAAGCTGTTAGAATTGCCACTAGAAAGTAAAATGCCCTTGCACTACTTGTGCATTGGAACATTCCATTCAGTGATTAACAGTCAATCAAGCATTATGACTTTCAAAAGTATGGCTAAAAAATGCAATAACATTACCTCTTAAGCATGACGCAACACTCCCATTAGCCATGTAGGGATAAACAAGCAGCCTTTCAGTAGGTGTCATACAAAATCCACGCAAACGAAGAAGATTTCGATGTACAGCCATGCTGATCATCTCTACTTCAGTCTGAAACTGAAGCTCCCCACCAGGTGTGCGCTCCTCTTTCAGTCTTTTCACAGCAACTAAAGAGCCATCTGCCAAGCGTCCTTTGTATACCTTACCAAATCCACCCCTTCCCAGAATGTTCTTATTGCTGAAACTATCTGTTGCAACTTGCAGTTCTCGTAGTGAGAACCTTTTGAGCTGCCCAAGATGAACTTCAGGATCCTCTTCAGCTGCAAATATACTCACTACAAGTCAGAATTAATCCAACTAGCATGTTCAACCAATCTAGTACACACTTAGATGGGAATGCTAACCAGGCACATCAAAGAAAAATTCTTGAGGTTTCCTTCGACGCCACCAGGCAAATGCAATGGCAGGAGCAGCAAATAACAAAGCAGCACCAGCAGCAACTCCTCCAGCTATTGCCCCAGTGGCACTATTACCTCCTGTGATAAGATATACCAAAAGAATATAACAAAGGTGCTTCTTTTATCTCTATGCTCACCACAGCAAACATAAAAGATAAAACCACAAATCTAATGCGCAAGACAGAATCAGATCTTGACCTTACAAAACTAGCCTCTTAAAAGAAACAGTTGACCAACACCTTCCCATTCCAAATGGGTATATTAAGAATCTTCACAAAGGTGATGGAATCTAAAGAAATTAGCAAAATGTCTATGTAAAATATTAAGAGGTTTGAAACTTGCTGGGCACTGTGCTCAGGCAGGGAGGTCCATAAAAAAGTTGGTACTTTTTAAGAGGATCATTGTAATATGGTTGACCAGCAAAAGAAATCCATTCAATTAAAAACTCTAGCAGCCACTACAATAGGAACAAAATGAGCTAATATCACAAAGCTAAGGTAAGCATAACTATTCAGAAGGGCAATTGCAAGAGAGGAATTACTAAATTTGAAAATAAAATTGCCATCTAAATTCTGAAATCCACATCAGAAACAGCAGAAATATTACCTGGGGTAGACACTGGGGATGGTGGGACAAAAGGGGGTGGAGGAGAAAATGGAGGAGATCCTGGACAAGGGTGACTAGTTACCGGCCCACAAAGACCCAGGTTGTTAGCAAAACTGTAGAAAGGAAAGAAGCCCAATCAGAAAACTTTGCAACCAAAATCAGTGAAGAGTAGCACTAAGCTCAATGAGAAACCTGATAGGAGTGAATAATGAGAAGGAACCATTATCTGGAACCACACCAGAGAGACGGTTATTAGATAAATCCCTGCAATTCCATGTTATATAAATTGAGAAGAAAATAGCAGCAATGGATATACAATTTAAATTAAAGTAATAAAGAAGCAGGATATGTTAAAGTAAACTAGCACTCACAGCACTTGGAGAGATGAAATATTGGTCAATGACATGGGAATGGGACCTGACAGGCTGTTGTTATTAAGCCGACTATCCTTAGACAAATATACCAATGAAACAATATTAAGACCTATTCTGATAGCCAGAGAAACAAAACAAAAGACATGCAAATTGCCTTCATTTATATTATTGAAATATAAATGAAGGCAATTTGCACCAAACAAAATAATGGAGGTAAAGAAGTTTTTTATAAGGGACAGAAGTTACAAATTTTCCTTCCATATTTAAGCCAGTATGACTAATCCAACACAATTTAAATAGATAATTAGAAATAAACATGAAACTCTTGTTTTAGTAAATAGTTATTTTTCCAGCTGGAGTGTCACATGTAAATTTCTTTCAATTGGTTCCAACTTCAAAGTGTAAATGCTAAAAAGCACATTTGAAGGTTTATATATGTTTAGAATTTTCACCGTAATACAACTTTGGTGAAATTGAAATTGAAAGTTAATACTTTTTTAGTAAAAAAAAAAATAAGTAATGCCCGCAGTAAGTATACTCACAGGAACCGCAACTTTGACAACTTGCCCAAAGAATCTGGGATAGGACCAGTGAAACTGTTTAAGTACAGATCCAAGCTCACCAAGCTAGTAAGATTCCCTAAGTCACTTGGAATTGGGCCAGTAATATTATTGCTGTAGAGTTCCCTGTTATTAAACTCAGATTAATATGTATATCAAAAAACTATGTTAATAAAGGATATCAAGATCATTATTTCTTTTAATGTGTGTTATGTGGTATTTTTGTAATTCTTGTATTTCCAGGTCCTGGGCTTATGACATTAAACCATTAATGGGTTTTGCTTCAGCATCCAAGTATTACTTACAGGTTTAATAATTGTAGTCTCAACCCATAGAAGATTAGAACTAATACCTAATTCTTATAGGATAAGTTATGGGAGGTTCCTAAACAGCTGTCATGAATTTTTTTAATGAGAATTATAAATTTCAGTAGCAAATTGCTCCCTACTTGGTCTTGACTAGGTTAGTTAACTAGAGTTTACTTCATCCTATATCCTAGATCCTGCTCAAGCCCCAAAACCCGCAGTTATAGATGAAGATGTCCCCATGACTTGAGATGGTCTTAAAATTTGAAGCTTATTTGTCCCCACCTCACTGCCCTAATATAACAAAAAGATTAATAATAAAATGAAAAGTCTTGAGAAGATTGAAACATCAAAGAATAAGGGCATAACATACAAGTACTGCAAATTCTTGAGCTGGCCAAGCTGTGGAACAAGTTGACCAGATAAATCAGCATTTCCTAGATCCCTGACATCAGAAAAAATAAACAAGGTGAGGGAAATTGAGAAAGCAATGTTAGAAAAGCTGTGAAAATAATTGTATGAGATCTTGCATATAGAATAAGCATATATAAGTGATAGATATGTAGAGACAGACAGCTTACACTCTTATTACACTATTATCATTGTTGCATGTTACATGAAACCATGTGCAAGGGTTGACAAGCGTCGGGTCCCAGCTTTGTAAAACATTGTTAGGGTCCTGTAAATTTGTCCTCAGGCTATGTAAAGCATCACCTGCACACAAAGTGTAAGATTGAATAATCAGGTGGGTTAAAAAATCATAATACAATTTAGCATCAAAACCACATGGACGTCTCCAATTACAAAGATACAAGGCAAATCTGATAGAAATTGCAAGCAAGGAACATATAGCACCATATCGATTATAGCATTCAAGCACAAAAATAAGTTTCCTAGTATTTGAAGTACATGAGTAAGATGCTAAGATCTTTTTCTAAGCCAACCTATTAGAAATTTTAACAAAAAATCTATTGCATTAAGTAGCCACGGTCTAAGGAACCATTGAGGATGACAGAAATAAATTGAATCAGAATGATCTGGTAAAGGCAATTTGACAAACAACGACATTGTTACGATTTCATGTGTCACCCATTCATTTCTGAGTTTACTGTGTGCAAAGAATGACAATACTCAAAGCATCTAACAGGCTCAGCAGAAATGCATTGTCTTCATCAAATGATCTCACAGAGAAAACCTTAAGTCTATTACGATGGAAATCTTACCACATTTCTCAGAGATATAATATCTTTCATGACTTCTTGTGCTAAGAGATCACTACATATTATCCATTCTAAATTTTCTTCTATAACTCAAGAAGAAAATATTAAAAAATTTCAAAGAAATACCAAAAGAAAAAATGACAATCTCTAGCTATCATAAGTCACGCTGATCGATCCAAAAGCCAAAGATAAAAGGAACCTATTTGCGGTTTGCCCGAGTAATTACAATCAAGGAAGCAACAAGCAAATGCTCAAACAAGTTTGAAGACAGAGCATTTTATTTAAAGCAAAAACGAAAAACCAAAGCAATGAGCTAAAAGCTAACAGCTTCTCACAAACCTTCCGTGTTTGCAGAAATCAAGCACAATGGATGAACTAACAAGACCCACCAGATGAAAGCAGAAGCCCAGGCCTTTCTCTCCATTTAAGTAAGGAGCCAAAAATCTATGATCCAAATAATTTCCCACACCCCAATACACCATCACAGAACCCCCCTCTTCCCCCAAGCAACCCAAATTACCCAAAACCCTAGCTCCCAAATCTTACTTGAAACACCCAAGTTCCCACCATTACGCTAAGAAACACACCCGCAACAGCATCCGACCCAAAAGCCAATATCAACAAGAGCAACCTCCTCCGGGTTAACCCAGATAGCCAAACCCGGAAACTCCTTTCAACCAAAAATTCATAACATTTCCTCTCTTTTCCTTCGAGTGAAAAACTTTTACTTCTCACTTCCTCGCAGGCTTAGCACAAACACTCTCTCTCTCAGTCTCAGTCAGTCAGTGTGAGATTGTTATCTTCTTTTGAGTGAGGCGGGCACACGCAGTGGAGTTAGAGGGAGAGAGGGGCTGAGAGAGACAGAGAGGGGAGGTAGCTGCCCCAACGGTGCTGACCGCTGCCCGAAACCAGTCAAAACGCCTTCGCGCTATAACGTGGAAAGTGACGCGACTCTTATTAAGAAAAAGGGCCAAGCCAAAACTCCGTTTATGGAGTCAAAAAGGAGGGGGGACTCTGGTGGGTCCTGCGTTCTTCTGATTGCCACGTCAGATGCTTCCAATATTTATTTAATGCATTAATAAATGAATGGTTATTATTATTGTTATTATTATGGGCATTGCCTTTTTGGAGGGATATTCATTTTGAGAACATAAAAATGGGATGAGAATATTGAGGTTGCCACATTTAGTGATTTTGCCATGAGAGTGCATTTCATAAAGCGCTTGGGAAAAGGCACTGATTTTGTGTTGTGAGAAAATTGATTTAATTGCAGGTTTGGTATAAGCATGCATCCTTGCTTTTAGGTAAAGTTCAATTTTGATCTGTTTGGCCAGAAATTAGGTTTTGATTGAAATTGAGGATACATGTCAATGACTTAACAAAAATGGACAATGCTAACCCTCAGATCATATATGGTTCAAATGTAATTAGTGTTAAAACTAGAAAAAAAAAATTTTTGTCATGGTTAAAGAATATTCTCAACGAGCACCATGAACTAATCTTCCTTGCTAAAGGCAAAAAATATACTTTCCCAATTATAGTTGTTTAATAGTGGAGATCAAACTCCTAAATATTTACTTAAGATATCAGAGATTATAATATTTACACTAACACGTACCGGTAGTAATTGGTATTTTGGTTGAATCATTTTCTTTGTTTTTATAAAAAACTAGATTTTTCTCCTTACTCCTGCGAAGGATGCGAATACAAGAATGTTTTATTTAATTTTAAAATATATTGAATTAAAAAAAACTCCTATCGTTAATTCTTCCTATTAAAAAATGATATCAAATGGTATTAATTAAAATTAATACAGATTAAAAAAATAAAAAAAAAAGTGGATTCCACTTAAAATAATGGGAAAAGATAAACCACACATGTAAAAGAAAAAAAATAAATAAATAAGAAAAAAAATTAAACTCATTTAAAAAAAATAAAAAAATAGAAAGAAAAAAAAAAAAGACATGAAATTCAATGAATAGAGTTATATTGGATATGGCAATGTCTCCATTTTACTTTTAATTATATATAAATATAGATTAAAAAAATAAATTAACGATATGATAATATGTGTGTGTGTGAATAGCTTCTTTCTTTGCAGAAATAATGATTACTATTTGACTGATGTGTAAAAACGAGAAATGAAGTCAAAGGCATGCTTGTGTAATATATTGCACTTGAATTGAAGTTATTACAAGCATTTTTATAACGAGTCCATTCCCTCTCCAAAAAAGCTTGATTAAAGGTCCTCTTTTTACCTCGGCATTGCCAAAGTTGTATTATTATATATAGTATGGAGATTTATTTATTTATTTAAACACTTGAAGCAAAATTGGTATACTCAATTGCCCATGAAAACTTTGAAAATGATAGAGGTTGCCCTGTTAAATACTCATTATATATAACTATAAAAATTTCATATAATGTTAAAAGATGCTAAAGATTATAAGCAGTCTTATTTTTTTCTCAAAAAAAAAATAATGGATGAAAGCTGTTGTCCATTGGATAACTTAATTATTACACATCATTCCTAAAGTAATTTTTTTTTAATAAACTTATGAGACTGGACGAAATAATCTAACATGTGTAGCAGTTTAAAAGCTCCTACAAAAACGAATTAAACTCTCTTATTTAACCCCAATAGAAGTGAACTGTGAATAAAATACGAAAATGGAAGTAAATTTGTTTCTTAATTAAACAATTTTATAGGCAAATTATGCTGAATAGGGAGAGAATATAGACAATCTGCAGGATGCTTCTTGACAGTTTATGAATCATATGCATTAAGGACAAAGTCAAATTGATTAATTGAGAAGATTCGTACCGTCCATTTTATTCTGTTGTCAAGTCACATTATATCAACTTCATTTCTTTTTTTTATTTTTTTGGCCTGAATATAAACTTCATTTCAAAACAACGTGGTTTTACATATCAAAACAAGCCATAAGAAAATAACCCTCAAGCGATAAACAAGCAATAAATCTTTTTTTTTTAGTACAACGATAAATCTTTTAAACAAAACTAAGTCTAAAGATTTTTTTTTTGCCATTAAGTCTATGGATATTGAGGATATTATTTGATAATGAAATTAATATAAATGTTTTGTCTTCAAATTTCAACTAAATATCCCTCATAGAATAATACATATTTCTTATGAGTAAAATATAATTAAAGTTATCTTTCTTTCTTAATTCTTGAGAACAAGAAAATCGCACTATTAAAGTTTGAAGGAGGGATAAGAATATTAGCAAGTTGAGAGGTAGTTTAAGCTTTTCAAATAGAAAATGCAGCATTAACGTCGCTTTTCATAGTTGAAGACCCAAAAGTGATATTATTTAAACTCAATAAGTGTCCCATCAAAACTAAATAAATATGATACGATTCTCATTTTAATATGTTTAATTCCCCATTAATTTAGAATAATGTTATATATCAAAGCAAAAATTGCACTACACTAATTTTGATCCCTCCTTCTCCCCAAATTTCAAAAGACTTACTCAATTTTCCAAATGCAAAAATCCTTAATTTGTGTTAATTTTAATTCCTAGGCAGCTAGATAAAGCCTGAAATTAAGCAGGGGATGATGATGATTCAGTTACTTGATCACTTTATGAATTTTCATTTTGTGTATGTGTGAGTCAAAATTAGCCAAAAGCTAGGGTACATAACACTGTGCCCTTTAATTATATTCGCCTTATCCTATCTAAATGTTGTTGGCTATGATTTCATTTGGTGGCTTTGACAAATAGGTGTAAGCTTTATTTTTATTTTTTAATAATAAATTATGATTCTAAGTCACGAATATGTTTATATATATGGGAATTTGTATTGTGATGTTAAAGTTCAATTATATGGTTCATACTCAAGATTAAATCACGAGATTAAGAGTACATTTGGGAGTTTATGATAGAATAGAATGAAACAAATATTAATGCAATGATATGGAATGGAATATAATATTTCATTGTTTGGAAGTTCAATAAATGGAAGGAATGGTTTTGTTTGACCACTGTTTCAGAGTTGATATAAAATAAATGAAACGAAATTGATTATAATCTTTTTATTTCAATATTACCCTTATGAATTAATTTAAATAAAATAATTAGTGGCTATTAATTTAAGAAAAAATGAGTTTATTTTTAAGTTATAATCAAATATTTGTAAAAAAGTCAGATATTAAGTGAATTTTTAAACACACATCAATTAAATGATTAAGCAATTTGGATTGAAAAGAGAAACAATATTTTGGATAAAATAGATATAAAAAAAGATTTAACATAGTATAGAAAACAAGACGTAAGTATGATGTAATAGAGAAAGTGAGAGATACTATACATGTTTATATTAGAATAAGGATAATTTTGTAATTATAATATTAACTTTAGGTCATTCCATCCTTGACCTCTCAATTCGACGATGGAAAAAATTGAGTTTACGATGGTTAAGGATGATTTGAAAGACTATCACTTATCATCTCATTTCTTTATAAAAAATTATCCCAAATAATGGATAAAATCCATTAGTCATCCCACTCCATTACATTCTATCAAAAATAAAACTTCCAAACATACTCTTATAAAGAGAAGGGAATTGTTGTGCTAACTTTTTGGGCAAGTTGCTCTTTATCCTTGAATCTTGGGAAGCACATCTTAAAACAATCATCATTAGTTCTACAATATATTCTCAATAATGACAATAGAGGAGTTTTTCTCCAAAATTGTGTCTTAATCTACAGGGTCACCACCTTGTGATATATTTTCTTTTACCACAACAAAAGAAAGGGCGATTATAGTTTTCCAAATTGGCGACCCAAAAGGGATGGTTTTTAGAAGTGGCGCTGAGTGGGATGAAATGATTTGTGGTAATCTTTTTGGTGTAAAGAAAGAGGTCAAAGTGGGGTCACAAAGTAACTATTCCTAATTATAGAGCATCAATGAATGACTACTACACATTTGCATTTTGATGCATTCGGCATTCCCCTTTCCATTTGTCATATATTAGGTTTGACTTAAATTTTATTCAACTTTTTATGAATAAATTTTTTTAAATAAAATTATGTTTTCAATTATTCATTAGTGAAATATTATATATATATTATAACTAGATGTAGTATTTATATTTATTCTCTTGAACTTTGTACACCATTGTTGGAAAAAAGAAAGAACTTTGTACACCATACTAACCACATGATTTAATTATAATTCAAGTACATTAAAATCACTGTCCGGTAGACTAACCGTAATACCACATAGAAACAAAATATTAAGTCTTAATTACATATAATTCTCTTGAACTATGAATTATGTACATATAATTTTTTTGACCATAAATTATGTACATATAACCTCTTATCTTCGAAAGTTATAATGAATTCTAAACTTTTAAAGCTAAACAAAAAGATCTTTTACTATTAATTTGTCTGTTATTTTAATAATGTAATGTAATATGGCAGCATAACTTAAAATTCAATAGGGTTAGGAACACAAAAAAAATTTTAAGGGAAAATTTTTTTTTGTCAAATTTAAGAGGGTTGCGAGAATGATGTAAAAGGTATAGGGTATATATATGGAACGCGATTCCGTGTGTGGAGGTCAAATCCACACACGGAATGCGTGGATTATGTGAGTGGGGCTTTTTTTTTTAATTTAAAAAAAAATTGTGTGGCCACAGTAATCTGTGTGTGGCCTCATAGGCCGAGCGTGACTTTGCACCGCTCATGGAAACAGCGCCTATATATATATATATATATGATGAATCACATATTATATTCCTTGTGAAAGAACGGACTAACTAACATAAGGAGGTTATTTGCACAAATTTAAAAGTTCAAGGGGATTTTTTTTTGTCAAATTATAAATATTAGGAAATTTATTTGCACTCTCATCTCATAGTTGAAAAAAATTATGTAAATTAGACAAATTCTACCTACATTTTTTTGTTCAAACGAAATGTTAAAAAAAAAATAAAAATGCACATAAAGTTCATAGATTATAACTCATGTGAATAATTTATTTATTTCTAACAATTAATCAATCTTCACAAATTTTCAACTTTTTATGTACGCATGGTGAATAATAATTTTTTTAAAATTTAATGACGAATTATAATATGTTTGACTAAATAGATCTTCAAAGTTTAGTTTCTTTGGATGATTTTTTTTATAATTTTTAGTTATGTCCATGTATGGATAATTAACCTTGATAGATTAATATCTTTGAGGTACAGAGATTTCAGTTGTTTTTTACTCTCCAAGTGAAATAACACATTTGTTAATGCAAGGAAGTTGCTTGCACATCATCACAAATGACAAATTAACGTAGAGTAATCAATTATCAAGTTTTGAAAATCAACAAATTATTTGTACATAACTTAAAATTGAAAAATGAATTATATATTTTAGCTTAAAACATAATATTATTTTCATCAAATTTTGATTTGATTTGAATGAAAACACAACACCGACATGAAAATTTTGTAAGTTAACTAGAAAAATAAAAGAAGAATTTTGTATAACCACCACACCTCATGCCTCCAACCTTAGATGGTAAGAAATGAATTTATAATGTTGAAAAGGACACATTCTTACTTGTTTGTGCCTGAATCCATCCAAAAATATACAAACCCACTAAATTTGGACGTATTTAAATCCACCTGTGTATTTAAATGAAATATAAAAATATTTTCCATGAAAAAAGAAAAAGAAATTATAACAATCAATCATCAAACATTGGTGGGGGGCCCCACCGTGCATTGAAAAAGTGAATTGCCTTTTCCTATGTCGGATTGGGCCGATACCCAAACTACTGTGTTGTGCAAGGATATCAAAATCTAATGAGCAAAATATTCCCATATATGAAAATCAATACAAAATACCCAACTAACAATAGAACAGCAATATCGGGGCTTAAATCTCAATGTGTGGTACACATTCCTTTGTCAAAGTGCTTGGCAAACTAGGCAGATGCCTTTGTGTAAAAATATCAAAATCCAATGAGCAAAAGATCTGTCAAAAAATTTGACAAGCTGAATAATATCTTGTAGTGTGACAAATCAGAACCATTTTGGAATCCAATAACAAATAACAAAACCCCAAAGCAAACTTATTTGGAATTAGGAGATGAAAAGTCTTTGACCCAATTTGTATAAACCCAATGAAAGGATGTTTTTCAAAAGCACTATGTAAATGGGCTGAAAACCTGGACATCATACCAAGCATTTGGGCTAAACAAACCCAACTCTCAACATCTAAGCTTTGAGGCCACACAAACATCAAAATCATAATTTTCAGAGTGGTCAAGTTAAGTGTGCATTCCACAACTAACATCCCTCCCTTAGGTCACATGTCCCAAAGTAGAGGATACCTGTTACCATCCTTTGATAGCTGTATAGGCGGCGGAGAACCACCCGTAAAGCCACAGGCAAACTAATATTGTGGTTGGTGACCGCGCCCCGCCGCAAACGCAGCAAAGATCATAGTAGGAAGGGATCTAAACTTAACACCCACATCCCATGGAGCCATTTCTAGTACAGATTCGAGCATGGCACCCAAACTACTGCTTCCTTTGATATTTAATATAAAATCTTTTTAATAGAATCATGTGTATTAAAAATAGGAGTTGAAATTGATTAACTACTATAATTTTTTTAAATATTATAATGTCTTTCTAAAACCACTCTTATTGAATTTCTTTTGTTCTCTCTCTCTCTTTGATAAATTGAATAAGGATATTTTTTTATAATGCATAATAAATACTATATTATATTTTGAAAAAAAATCATGTATTTAAAATCAAATCAAAAGATCATATATTTAGGACTTGAGGGAGAACTGTTTAGATCTCACTACCCCATACTCTATTCAACAAAGCCAACACCATAATATCCCACCCTCATGGATGGTCATCCATTTTGATCAACATTTTGGATTTCATATGAACATTCACCCCCACTTGTAGGTAGTCACCATTCATCATGAATGCAGAAGTATATATATATTTTTATAAATAAATCAATAATAATAATAATAATAAAACATTAACAAAAGAGTACACCAACCTCTGCCTATTAATGAGGTCCATACAACAAACAAAACAAGAAATACTACAAAAACAAAGTTCTAGGACTATTAATGTCGGACATATAGACAGCTAGAGATAGGTTCCCTGCAAAAGAATTTGGCCTAAGCACGAAAGGATATCGACACTTCGAGATCATCTAACTCTGGCTTATATGGATGTTGATTAATCCACCAAATAGTGTACCAGAAATTTCTTAGGAGAAAGCCAATCTCATTTTCATGACTTTGTTACAGGGGCCAAAAGTGGAAGATCAAATTATGATGGTAAAAAAGAGACAAATTCAACAAATGAAACCTTCTATCATGAATCCACGTTGAAGAATAATGCCATAGCAAAAGCCAACCATTTCGATTAATGTCATCCATACGAAAGGAATTCATTGGAAACCATTAATGTGATGTTAGATAGGGCCAGTGGAAACAAACTCGAGGACCACCTGTAGCAAAACCAAGGAAAAAATAGGAAATGACTTGTTTAACACGATATAATACATCGGACGGTTGTTGCCTAGAGGAATGGATCAAATCATTGTGGGCCTCCCAAATGAATAATAAAACAACAAGTATAATGCACGTGTAGCAAATCAATTCCTCATTTCTTCCATCCATATGTGCAAACCAAGACTTTAGCCATATATCTAATCAATGAAACCCAAGATCATCAACTCTGATGGTTAGGGTAGATCCAAACCAGACTACTCGAGAGAAAGGACACCATAGCAATACATGATTCAGTGATTATGGAGCATTAAGGCAAAAGGGGTAGTCCAAGTTAAAGTTCAAATGATGATCGTGAAGGATGTCACCGGTTGGTAAAGCTCTATGTAGAATCTTCAAGGTATGCAAATGCATCTTGAAAGGCAATTTAAGCTCCCATAAATTTCCCAAAATTTAAGGTAGGTTTAAATGGTTAACTAAGTTTCGGGACAGCCAATATCTAGCCTTAGTTGAATATTCCCCAGAGGAAGAACGTGCCCATTTTAATTTGTCAAATTTAGGAAAAATAGAAAAGGGGGTTGAAAAAATAGCCTGCTGATCCTGATCTGAGTAGTTGCTCTTACAAGAACAGAATTCCAAGTTAGTCTTATTTGCTCGATGAGATCTCCTACCTGTCGAACCTCTAACAGGGGATTTGTGAGTGAGGGCCACATAAATGATGGTTAATAGGAAAAGACAAAACTGAACCAATGTCCCATGTTAGAGAATCCAAAATCATGTTCCTAAATTTGAGAATACCCTTCTAGATCCAGGAGCAACTAGAAGGAATTTTTAGGGTTCCGATCTCCTCCTTTCGACTAAACTTGGGTCTAAGAATTTGAAAACATTAAAGATTATGGACCCATATGTTATCTCCAAACCTGTTTACCTAACAAGGCATCATTCATTGGTTTAAATTTTGGACACCTAGACCACCATGAGACATCGGAGTACACAGAACTTCCCACCTTAAAAAGGTGCATAGATCATCATTAACACCCCAAAAAAATTTGCTACATTTACTATTAAGAACTTGACACTACCTAGGAGGAAAATTAATACAAAAGTAGTAAATAGTAGATGAGGAAACAACGGATTTAATAAGGGTTAAACGAGCAGCTTGAGAAAGAATATGTCCTTGCTAGCTTTGCAACTTCGATGAAACTTTTTCCACAACGTCTGAGAAGATTTTTTCCTTTATTAGGCCCCACATCAATCCAAACACCTAAGTATTTCCGTAACCTTGCAGATGCTTTGACATCCAATAAAGATGATAGGGAACCCCTTTCCGCTACACTGGTATCTTTACTAAAAATCAACTCCGATTTGTGCTTGTTAATACTAAGCCCAGAAACAGCAGAAAATGTTGATAAAACTTCAGAAACAATCTTACAACCTTGTTGGGACACATTAAAAAATAGAATGGTATCATTTGCATACATCAAGTGGAAATAGGAAAAGCATCCCGACAAATCTTAACTCCTTTCCATGAAGGTTGATGATGAATTTGAAATGACAAAACATTAGCACAAAGAAGGAAGAGATACGGAGAAAGAGGATCTCCCTGTTGTAGCCCTCTATGGGGAATTAAAGGTGGGGAAAGAACTCCATTTAGAGAAATTTGGTAAGAAACAGTAAAAACACACTACATGATCATATGAATCCATGAACTAGGAAATCCAATAATCAAGAGAACATTTTCTAAGAACTCCCAAGAGACTATATCATATACCCTAGCAAAGTCCACCTTAAGAGCACCCCATCAAGTTTCCCTATTTTAGTAGAGTGTAGTTTATGGAGGACTTCTGCAGTGATAAGGATATTGCTCATAGTGAGATGGCCTTTGATAAATGCACTTTAATTAGGAGCTATGTAGTTGTCTAGGATCAATTTAAGATTGTTGCGTAATACTTTTGAAATAATCTTGTAACTAAAATTGCACGGACTAATAGGCCGATAATCTCTAATAGATTGCAGACCATTTGACTGAGGAATTAGAGTGATGATATAGTTGTTTAACTCTTTCAACAAGAAGCTTGAAGATCAAAAATTACGAACCGTGGTACAAATATCTTCCTGCTTGACAGTATTCCAATGAGACTAGAAAAAATGTGCATGAATTCCATCTAAACCCGGAGATGGAATTCTAGTTAATCTAAGAGCTTAGGTACGAACTTGAACACAACAGTTTTAATTTCTTCATTAGAAAAAATTGTCGAAAGCATATGAACATGTTGATCTAAGAGCTTAGGAAGAGAAAGTGAGCTAAAAAATATTTGGTATTACAATCCCCATTCAACATCCAAAGAGATTTTGTATGTTGAGCCCACATCATTTCTTTACAATCATACAAGAATTCTAGTTGATGTCTTAGTTCTTTTTCAGAATTATTAGTAATAGATAGGGATAAATTCTTTTGTGCCTCAGGAAATTGTCTTTCCAATATTCGCTCAAGTGAGGCATGTGATGAGGACTTGCGAATTCCTAGTATAATCCAAACATGACATTGCATGATTTGCTTGCACATCCAACAAAAGTCTAGACCACCGCATTGCACTTATTAATCTGGTAGATATTAAAGAGAGGTTGAAACTTTTATAGTGGGGAGTTCTCACTCTTTCAGAGGAGAGATTTTGCTCTCATGAAAGAGAGGTTTCATTCTCACATAAGAGAGATTTTGCTCTCATTAATACTTTAGATATTAAAGGAAAAAAAATGAATTCAGAACATAACGATGTTGCAGTGAAAAATAATTAAATTCAATATTTTTTGCAGAGCTTCTTTCCTTGGCCTTTTGAGCGAAATATAACAAAAAAATATGAAAATTACCAAAATATGATATCTCAGAATTTATTTAGCAAAACATAATATACAAAATTGACTAGTGGCAGTACGATTTGTTGCTTTATACGTAAGTCAACTCATTGCTTATGTTTAATTTTTGTTTTTATAAGAAGCAAGTTGCATGGATGGTCATGTGATTTGATTTTTCAAAAGTGGCACTTTGCTTATGTTTTTTTTTATTTTTGGTATGGAAAGTTAAGACACTTTGTTTTTTCTTTTTTTAATTAATTAAATTGTTTTTTGCCCCAAACAAATTGTAACAAATGCTCCCCCTAATTATATTTATAAAATATTGTTGGCCATTATATGGGTATTAAGGAAAGTTAATTATACTCTCAAAGTTATAAAAAATTAACATAAACTTCCAATTTTACCTCTACTTCTCGATTAAATAATAATAATTATGCAGGAAAAAATATGTTAAAATAGGAAATAATTTACAAGTAAAGGTATTGAGGGTCAAGTAGAAATTTCATATGAAAATCTAAAACTGCAACTTTTAAATATGACCAAATAAATATTTTAGATAATACCTTACAAATATAGGATCGGAGGGAATATAAATTACTAATTATTGGTATATTGTAAAAAAAATTATTAGTCAATAAATTTTAACAAATATTAAATAAAGACTATTAGATCATTATTATGTAAAATAATCATCAAAAAGACATAAATTTAATTAAAAGTCCAACAAATATTAATTAATAATTAACTAATAATAAATAAATAATAATGATTAGAAATAAAATAACACTATAATTAAGAACTAAGTATGTATCAATTATGAAAATATAAATTTAATAATTATTTGATAAAAATGGTTGAATTTAAAATGAAAAAGATGATTAATTAGTAATAATTAGTTATTAAGTATTAAAATTTGGTCACCTCATACATAATGACTATCAGTGTCACATTTTTCTCTTCTTTTATTGCGTCATGGTTGTTTTAGTTGTATGTCCTGTTTTGTATACTGTGATTTAGTTGACATAACTCTTGATGATATTTGTGCAGTATTCAAATCAAACTAAGTAAAGTTAACTAGAAAAATTGACCGGCGAGGAGTCTCAAATACTTGATTTGATGAATCACCATGTTGAAAGGATTATATGTTGTACACAATGCCAAATAAAGTTGGGTCATCCAATAAAGACATAAATGATCCAGACTGATCAAGAATGGTAGAACCAAATGGGGGTAATGAGGACGATGATATGAAAGAAGAAGAAGTGGCCCATACAAATGTATTGGATATGGTTGAAGTAGTAGTGTGATCCCATTTCTCTTTATCTTCTTCTTGAGGAGCAAATGGTGGCTTGGTTAATAAATAGCCATCATGTCTCTTACTTGGTCTTCTACATTGAGGAATTTATGGATGTGGTAGCTCTTATGTAGGTGGAGCAGGCTTAGGTTCTATGTTGAAATGTTGCTCTCTCGTTGCAATTAATATGTTATATTGGTCTTGAGCAACTCTCGTATGAAAATCAGTTGACATTTCTGAAGGGTAATTAATGGCAAACTATACAAATCTTTCGCTATATTAGCCTAAAATTAATAATAAAGCATTAGGTTATGATGTTGTCTATATCAAGAAAAAATAATGATGGTGAAAAGTGATAAAAAAGTTACCACATATCCAGTCGCACTACTAGAAGGATGGACCACCATTACAATACTATTGCATGCACTCAGATATATAATGAAACATCTCATTAACTGGAAGAGCATCAATAGTAGCATAAGGCCAATTAAACCATGCTTCAATGAAGACTCTGTGCACTTCCATCCAATTTTCTGAGGTTTTTCCTCGCAGCTATGTTATGTGAAAATCATCCAAGTTAACCGAGGCCCTTAGAATTGGTTATTGGAGACCAAATTGCCTTAGAACATGATCAGGGTGATGCCATTCTACTATGTGAAAGCATATAAGGGGAATAAAAGCACACTAAATGTCACCTAATTCCAAGCAGTAATCTAGAATCAGGTCAAGATTTCTAAGAGATTCATTAGGTTGCCAAATGATCTCATCATCGGCCATTGCATCAAGTAAACTTCTATAACGTTGTAAAGCTAAGCGATTAGAACGGGAAGCCAGTTGTATGTTTTTCCACCTATAGTTATAATAAAGAACATGTTAAAATATGCATGATTTTGATAATGAGTTAATACAAAATATTAAAGCATATTTTTAACATACCTGCACCCTAGGGGTGGTAAAAGAGGATAGACATTAGTGTTTGGATTTGTGGTGGTGGTCGCTCTGGTGCTAGGATGGAAAAGCAATCCCATGGCCATAAATGTAATGCTAAGCAGCCACCAATATTCACCTTAAAAGGGTTAGTGGTATTGCACATTTCTCTATACAGGTGAGCTATTACTGCTGAGCCCCAACTATATTGTCCAACATCTTCAAAATTCACTAATAATAGAAGATATATTAAATAAACCCTATGACCAGACCTATTTGACATTAGGTATCCACCTATTAATTTGAGGATATATTCACATGCAAAATATTGTATGTCCACATCTAATACATCATCATCTAATTGACTAAAGTTATATTCCAACCAACTCATAAATGGCCTTTGTCTATATATATTCAAAGAAGGTGGACGTTTTCCAAGGTGGTATTCACACATGTCTAACCATTACAATTCATATTTCGTGGCGCCAATGATGGGAAGTCCTACACAAGGAAGGCCCAACTATATAGATACATCCTCTAAAGTTTTGGTTAACTGCGTGTCTTAACATGTGAACATTAGGAAACATTTGGCCAATAAATAGCTCTTCGTTATCATTGAGAGGTAGAATATTCACCAATCCGTTGAAATTAGGAACCGTAGCAAAGTTTACATTGGCCTATGTTAAGAAAGCAATGGCAGACTCTTCGTATTCATTGATATCCTCACTAATCTCATCATCATTACCATTACAATTGTCAACATTGACATGAGAATCGTATTCTTCCTTGTCCTCAAAGTCATCCATGATGTCTTTTTGGAAGAAGAGAAGATGATGGTCCATCATTGTGAACATATGCAAACTATTCAAAATGGTAGATATTTTCAATTGGAGGCATTGGAGATAATGGTCTAGCATCTCCTATGGTCGGGAAGGGATCAAATGGGTGGAAATTTTCCATGTATGTGTAATCATGGATCCTTCTTCCACTGGAAGTGTATATCCACCATCATTCTCTATTGGGTGTGATTCTAGATGATGATCAAGTTCCATATTCAAAATGTTCATATATAACTCTACACACGTAAAGTGAGCAGACAATCAACAATGCACTTGCCACATTCTTTGTAAATCAGAATCGTCTAGTAGTTTCTATGCTTGATAGCATAGCGGGTTTGTCGATATTAGAAATCTATATACAAAATCTGACACGATTTGATTTGCAGGAAGATTAAGATTTTGTCCGGCAGCTTGCTTCAATCCACCCAAAGTAATGTCTGAATCAATACTTATTATTCTCATCTTGTCTGACTCAAATGTTATGCCATCTGGGCCATCAACAATTTGACTATTTGCATATATGCACAAAAACACTGATCTACTATCCATTTCACTTTCTATTTTTATTTTCATGAATACAACGACATTAAAAAAAATTTCATAAACTCTATAGTGACAAATATATCATGTATTTTCTATTTTTCATTTATTTTCCATTTATATTATTAATACATGAAAAAAGAAACAAAAAAGAAATGCACAAAAAAGTCTATTATTATAATTACCAAAATTAAATATTAATTTTGAAATAAAATATTGTTCTTATAATCTATTTAAAATCTATTATTAACTGTATAATTACACAATATTTTATATTCAACAAAGTACATTAGAATTGTCGAAATTAAGTATTAATTATTATTTTTATAAACATTACTAAAAACTAAAATATCTACTAAATTGGTAAATTTATTTGGTTAAATTAACCAAGAATTTGGTCAGATTAGATGGGGCATGCACTGTCAGGAAACTTTTCTATAAAGTGAAGAAGTCGAATGGAAGGCCATTTGACTTCTTAACTATTTTTTTGTTAAAAAAATATTAAACTTATAAAATTTAAAATTGAAGAAATAATTAAAAAAATTAAAAACCATAAATTATGATTAACTAAATTATATTAGACAAAAAATGTTATATCCACACAAAAAATTACACTACACAAAAAAAATATTGCAAAGTGCATTAATAAAAAAAATACACCTACTAACATTAAAATTTCACCTAAGATTTGATACATCATTCTTTTAAAAATAAAGAAAAATAGGGGACAATTGGGTTTTGGGATAAACAAAAAAAGAAGATATTTGGTTTTTTGGTACCAAATTGATTTTTTTAAAAAGAAAAAATTGTTCAAAAATTTCGATTCTCACATAAAAAATTAACTTTAGTACAAAAAATTAACTATAAATTATGTTTAATTAAATTTTATTAAAGAAAGAATTTTACATTAACCAAAAAAATTACACTAAACAGAAAAAAAAGCCATATTACAAAATGCATTAATAAAAAAATAAATACACTTGCTAAAGTTAATATTTTAGCTCATATGGAAACTAAATAGAATCGGAGGGTTCACGTAGAAGAAAAATAGAGTAATATTGCATAAATTAAATAATATAATTATTTAGGTGTAGAATTCAACTAAATTTACTTGTATGAAACTTGATGAAAATTGATTAAGAGATGAATAAGTACCAATGTAAGAAGAAAAACTCCAATCAAAATGAAGTTGCGGCAGTAAATCCCAAAACATACAAGAAGTTAACAAAGATTAGATAATGAAGGTGGAAGTCTGGCAAGATGCAACATGTAGAAATGAAGTGCCCAAAATAGATCTGAAGAAGCAACAAGGAAGGAAGGAGAAGACCTTTAAATAGAAAAGGAAAGAAAAGAGCAACTCTTATAGTATCATGGGCTGAACTATTTGAGCCATGTACGATGCATAGTTAATTTTTTTTAATTTATATTAAATTTTTTTTAATTTATATTAAAAAAAGTAAGACAACATGTAGATGTTCGACTTCTTCATTATTAATTTTTTTAAATTTCAGTCATATTGATCTAATCTTGTGTGCAGGGATTTTAATATTAAATTTCAATTAGAGAATTGCTTAAAAAACATATAAAGAAAAATATTTAAATTTAGTCCTTTTTTAACCATTGTTAATAGAGGTAAACTATTACAAGTTTATAATACAAGTTTACGTAATGATTTTACTTATACATTACAAGTTTAATTAAACTCACAAATTTGACAAACTTGATATCAATCAATACTCTTCTAACACTTCATAACATTATTTTCTAAAAAATTGTTTTTTCTTGAAAAAAAAATTTTTGGACTAGAAACTGTGTTTTGTTAAGAGACAACTATAAACTTTATAGGCAACAAGATAAATAAATTCTGAGCAGCTCATAAAGAAGTTTCGCTTGGGGATTCACGGAAAAAAAATATTTCGCTTGCGGATTTTACTCGGAATATATATATATATATATATATATTGTTTTTTTTTTTGGGGTAAGCAAAGGGGAGGGATTTTACTCTGATTTTTCTCTCTTCAAGTTAAGTCAACAAAATCAAAGCAAAGTTTCACTAAAATATTGATGGATCCAAACAACACATTTGGTGCAAATGAATGAGCAACTATTTTTTTTAGTGTGTAACTCTCTCTCGTGTAATCGTTCGGTTTAGGTAGGCCTCTGTATTGGCCTCTCTCTTTGCTTCTTTGTACAGTTTTGCAGATGAATGAAATTTTCTCCTTCATTAAAAAAACAAATGAATGAGCAACGAAGCTTCCCTCACACACAACCCAGGGTCTATCCTAACATGCAAGGTAACAATGATACAACATGTTTTATTTTTATTCTTCAATCATTGTTGTAAATATATACTATTTTTATCAAAAAAGTTTGATGAGTGAGGTGTAAATATTAATTTTTTTGTTTAATATTTTAAGTTATATGTTTTAAAAATTTGGCCAAAAAAATCTTTTAATTATAATTGAAATAATTGTAAAGTCATGAAAAATAATTATAACCTTAAGAATAAAACCTAAATTGCATCATTAAACTTTCTTGTGTCCTTCATATCAACCGTAAAGAAAAATTACTAGACCAAAAGACACAATTTAATTTTCATATTTATTTTTAGTTTATAATTATTTATTTTAAGACTTTAAAATTATTTAAGTTATAATTGAAAGATTAATTGATATATAATAATATTAATAATTTGTCTTTTGAAAATACTAAGTCATCATTTTTTTTGTTGACTTATTTAATTTGTTAATAATTAGGATTTTTTACTATATTTTAAAAGTTAAAAGTCATAATAAAACTTAATAAAAGTAAAGGACCTCCAAAGTGAAATATGTCTCAAAGTTAAGAAACTAAAAGAAGACTTGTGCTTTAAATTTTAATGTAATAGCACTTTTTTTTTAATTTTACTTATGAATTATGGATTTGATAGTAGCAAAGAATATATATATATATATATATATATGAAGAGATAATTAAAGAATTAACATTTAGTTAAATGAGTTTGACGCAGAAGGAGATTTTTTTTATAAATCCTGAAAATTTAATTATATATTATAAAGGATAATTTAGAACTTTCAACTTTAAATTTTAGCTTTGTCCTTTACAACTTTAATTATTGTCTTCCATAGGTCCTTAAATATAATTTTTCCTTGAAGCTTGAATATTATTTGTGTTTAATATTTGGAGGAATTACAAATTGGAACCAAAATAAAGAATTAATTATAAATTAAAATCTACTGTATATTTAATTATAAAACGAGACCAAATATTTTCAAATGAAACTAAAAAATGATAAGATTATCAAAATGCCATAAAAAAGAGAACAATCCATAATAAAATTTGAAAACTATGCAATGGATTGTGGTAATTGTAGTTTTGGTAACAGGTTCGAAATGCCAATGGATGTGGAAGGAGATGGAGTAACAGGTTCTTTCGGGTTGGGAGCGTCAAGAGCTTTGGTGAGGCATTTTAGTGTCTGGTCAATGTTATCCAAGCGAGCTGTGGTGGTCGATAAAGTTTCTGTTACCTCCTTCATCTCATTGTTCAAGACAGGTAAACGAGTACTTTCTGCCATGGGTCGATGAAGCACCACACCGTGGTACATTGGATTAATATAAACCCAACAAATATTATTTTATTATTAGTTTTTTTTTAAAATAGAATATATGTATGTATGGTTGAATACTTTTTCTTTAAATTAAGAAATGAAAAAGATAGAGTAAAAATAATTTAAATACAAAAACTATTTGCGTATTTTTATGTAACAAAATAATAAAATCAACCATATATATATATATATATATACACTACATTTATTAAACTATAAACATCCCATATTATATTTCATGTAAGATGCCATTTTCTTCATTAATCTCAATCTGAAATAGCAATTTTCATTAGTGAGATAATGAAAGTAATAACAGTAAAAGGTTCTTGGTCAGAAATATGAAAATTCGTAAGAATTGATTTTAAATTTTTGAATTATTAGAGAAATTAAATGCAGCTGATTCAAAATTTAGGAGTGTTATGGATTTTAGCCGTTTAAATAGAATAATATCGTTTTTAACGCGTTCAAACGTACCGAATGGAATAATCTGATCTCATTTTAAATCAGTACTTTGTAAGGGGGGAAAAAGAATTGCAAAAGGTCGATATTCAGGCAAAAAAAAAATTAAAAAGGTTGATATAATGAATTCAAATTTGGCCGTCATTAGCGCAAAATTTTTTTAAAATTGTGAAAAAGGATAATATTTTTATTTTATAAGTAATGGGGTTGGTAAGTCTGGTAGGCATTTTGGGTCTATAAAAGGCCATGCTCTGTTCTGTTGCCACTATCTCTTGTCCATCCATCATCTTCTCCGCTCTCCATCGCCTTACTTTTTTTCCTCTCTCTCCTTCTCACCAACCCCAAACAGATTCCTTTCTCTTTTCCCACCTTTACCCTATCATCCACACGTTTCCATTCTGAATGTATTTCTGTGTTTACAAAAATATAACACAGTTCACCATGCCTGCTGCTGCTGCCACCCCTTCATCAGGTTCCGGCCAAACCATCTGATAGATTAATGATAATATATATATATATATATATAAATCGAGCTAAGGCTCAATTACAAGTCTGCACTAAGCAAGCAACAAAGCACTGGAAAGGAAATAGTAGCAGCACACTATTCGAGAATCAGCATAGAAGACTACAGCAGTGGAAAGAAGGAGACTACACAGACGAAGACACCATAACTTTTCACCTAACCCTACCAAGCTGGCGGCTAAGGTCATATACCCTACATTTCCCTTAACTTCCAAGTGGGTTAACGGACTCTAGAGCTCACACGAAGCTCGCCCAACCCCTCCTCTGCCTTTTGTTGATGCTCCTCAGTGAGTTCAACTCGTGATGGGCCTGGCTCATTGGGTTTTATTATGACACCAACCCGTCGCTCACAACGCCTCCTATGTGCATTGGATTCTTTCAGGTATGTGGCGCATGAACAATTTCCGCAGATTCTCACTCTCTCTCTTGTCTTTCCCCTCTTTTCGAAGTCAACAAAATTAACGAAGTCAAGCGAGGTTTCACTAAATTATTGATGAATCCAACCGACACATGTGCTGCAAAGTTTTTCATTGTTTCTTCTTTTTTGGCCGACACTTCTTCATTGTTTCTATTCTCTGAGAGCTGACATTGCTTGAACAAGCAGAACTATATGTTTTGTTCTCTGCCCTATGGCACATCATATAGACGTTGAAGAATCGCCTGGTGAGATATTGAGGAAACTGAAAGATGAGGAAATAAAGAAACGCGAAGGAAAAGAAAACTCAATTCCAGGTGGGCAGGAGACATCTCAAGGGGCAAAAGGGATTTTGAATCCTGGGTTATGTAACGCAATTAAAGATAAAGATTTTCAGCTTTTCATTTCAACATTGGCAACATTATGCGGTAAGGAACTGTGCGTGTCTGAAATTATGGATCAAACTACCCGATCTGGCAACACATTGCTTCACTTGGCAGTACATGCTGATTGCAGAGAGATTCTAGAGCCGATAGCAGATCACTTCCCCAAGCTTCTAACAGTAGGGAACTTTAAAGGCCACACGGTGCTTCATGTTGCTGCTTTAACTAAAAAGTCTAATTTAATTAAAACCATCCTTGAATGCTCTGAAAGAAATTCTTTAAGTGACAGGGAAGGAGGACTTTGTAGGATGGAGGATAAGTATGGGAACACTGCGTTGCATTATGCTGTGATGAATAGAGATTGTAAAGGCGTTTCTCGCCTGTTCGAAACAGATTACGAGGCGGTACATAAACTTAATAAGGAAGGTAAATCACCACTGTATTTGGCAATTGAGAGTAGAGAACTCACCATTATTAGACGTTTGTTGAAGGCTCCACTCGAGAATGTTGTGTGGCACCCTGGAAACTCTCCACTTCACGCTGCTATTTTGGGAACCAACAATTCAGGTACTTTTCTGTTAATCTACACACACTGACATTTTGCATGAGACATCTTTGGTGGTTTTTGCCCTTCTTATAAACATGGCTCTCTACCCTAACAGACTATGAAGATCTAGTGTGTGAAGCCGTCACAGGTACATGTGTGCCGACAATGAATCCACTGCAAAAAGGCAGAAGAGAATCCAACGCAGGTGTGTACCTTAGGCTGAGAAATTTTATACGTTGATGTTTCAATATATATGCAGTTGGTAAGTGCTATTAACCGTTAAATGGTAATATCTAAATGTTGGCAAAAAAAAAAAGTAATATCTAAATTTATCTAATAGTTTATAATATTGCAAATGGAATGACTTATATATATATCGATACATTTGTTTGAATGTGAAGATTTGCCACCAATATTAGTTGATGTAAGTGAGCGAGATGATTTTGATGAGTGAATTGTTAATATCATGAATTTATGATGAAAATATTTCAAAAACCATTAATATGAAAATCAAAGAACATATGAACACATCACAATTTTTGTGTTAGTCTTAATTAAAAGTAATGTGTGATAATCAATTACTCATCTAATAGCTTACTTGAAGATTACTTCTTGAAGAAGAAATCTTTTATGTGTTACCTAATTACAAAAACGAACGTTGTAGTAGATTACAAGTACTTTAGATTAGGTAAAATCAGACTAATTCACAAGTCATTTAAGATTTAAATTTCAGTTTAGTAAGAAAGTTGAACCTAATATTTTTAACAGATCAATGACAATCCTTCGCTATTTTTTAAAGACATATTTTTCTTTGACTTGAATTAATTTCCAAATATCAGAGTTAGTGCGTCTAATATGCGTGCAAAGAGCTGAGCTAATACGCACAAGGGATTCAAAAGGTGACAATCCCCTTCATTGGGCAGCTTCGATCGGTGACCCTGGTTGTGTTGCAAGAATTTTACAACGAGATAATCTAAGCACCTTGGAGTGGAACGTAAAAGGCCATCTTCCTGTTCATGTTGCCTGCAAAAGAGGTCATGTTGGAGTGGTCAAGAAGTTTGTTGAACAAAAATGGCTTGACCAAAGGGATTTGATGACTCATAAGGGTCAAAATATACTTCACATTGCAGCAAAGAATGGAAAAGACAAAGTGGTTAATTACATTTTGAGTCATAAGAAGCAGCTTGGAGAGTTCTTATTAAATGACAGAGACCAAAATGGGAATACTCCTTTGCATTTGGCCTCCAAATACTTGCATCCAAAGGTGTTGTTCTTGCTCACAAAGGAGATAAAAGTGGATGTTAACCTTGTGAATAACAAAGGTTTGACAGCTCGTGACATTGTATTGCTGCAAAGGGAAGTACCAACCACGTTCCGAGAGGTACATACATGCGTGATGAAATTCTCACAATTCGATATTTTGTAGCTATTTCATTTATAATTTTACTTTATTCTCTTCATGCAAGCAGTTACTGGTATCCTCTATCTTGTATTCTGCTGGTGCAACCATGAGTGAAAAGGGAAGGCGAACGATGAAACTTTTGAATACACAGCCACCCCAAATGGAATGGTTGAAAGACCGAATCAACACGCTCATGCTCGTAGCAATATTGGTGGCCACTGTCACCTATGCAGCTGGTTTCACAATGCCAGGCGGCTACAACAGCGCTGACAATCCAGACTCGAACATAAGAGGCATGGCGTCTTTGGTAGATCGAAAGATGTTTCAGGTATACACAATATGTGACGTCATAGCCATGTATAGCTCCACTATTGGCTCTTTCATCTTGCTGTGGGCACAATTAGGTGACTTCCACGTAGCGTTTAGCGCTATGTACGTTGCACTGTACTTAGTGGGCTTGGCACTGATCACAATGTCCATTGCGTTTATGGCTGCATTTAATCTTGTTGTAAGCAATCTTTCTTGGCTTGCCAACTTTGTGATGATCCTTGCTATTCTGTTTCTTTCTGTGTTCTTCACTGTGTTTGTACTGCTGATATTCCCATTTGGAGCTCGCAATCGTTTCTTGCGTCAAATCTCATACCTGGTTTTCAAGATAGTCATCCCATTTTCTGGAAGTGACAGGAAATTCATAAGCAGCAAGAAGATGAAGAAAGAGATGGAAAAACAATTAGAAAGGGAGAAAGGGATAAAGAAAGGGGTCGACACACCATCTCAGCAAGTTAGTATAGTTACAATGTTTAAAATCCAATTTCTCAAAATCTTTTTCTTGTGATCTGTTTGTCGCATTTAAGTCAAGCTTATAATTACGTTTGTTGATACATCTGCCTTTTGTTCCCTTATGATGAGTGTGATTTATACGTCTAATTTTTGGTGTTTTTGGGTGGTTATGATGATGAATCAATGCAAATAGTTGAATGGGATTGACATATTCACCACCCTATGCATGCAGGATCCGAGGAAAGAGGAAATTGCGCAAGGAACAAATTTATCAGCCAACACAGGCGATAATGGTGCAAAGACGGATGCTGGTCACGTTCAAAAACAGGAGAGGGACGACCTACCACCGACACCGGATGTAAATGGGCAAGAGATCACCGGTACTGGTCTCCTTCGTGAAGACAACAGTTATATATCACGCGTTTCGCCCCAGAGCAGCGGAGAGACGAAAGATATAAATGAAGTCTCCGGAGAAAGGGCGGAACGACGGAAGGGGGATCTTTTTCCGGATGACGCGGAACCGGAACGATACCCTTTTTGAGGATCCGAAATTCCGGGGCCACTTGAGCGGAGAAGAATGAAAAGAATAAGAAGAGGATATTGAATATGAATTTCTTCTCATGTTTTTTTTTAAAATTAAATAATGCTTAGGGGCCCAAGTATTGTTATTTCATTATTATTTTTTTCTATCTTGCTGAATTCTAGAGTCGTTAAAATGATTTGAGCCGAAGAGTTGACTCGTACTGATTTAATGAGTTGAATTAAGGTCTCTTTTGCAAATATTGTTTAATATGATCAAAAGAACCGATTTATTTAACCAAAAAACTAAATAAGTTAATCCATGAGTTAAATAGGTTAGCTCGTTTAACTCATTATAATATTAAATAAAAAATTTTTAAATTTAAAATTATCTCTTAAAATCTAAATTAATATATCATAATATTTAAAAATTAATTTTATATAAAATCTTAAACCCTAATTCTATTCAATATGAATTTTATCTGTATTGGGGCCCTTATTGTCTATTGTTATCCCTCCTCATGTCGTTGATCTAGTTCTGCTTGCTCAGTACCAAAGTTTTGCACACTTGTGTACTTTTTTTGATTCTGGTCAGTACTCTCCCGTATCCTTTTGTCTTGTGTTTTGTTTTTTATAATTTTAATTCTTTTCATGGATCATTATATTTAGAGAATTTTTATTAATGCATGCATTAAAAAAGGATTTTGTTTGCAACAATCATTAGCGAACTAAAAGTGTTATTTCTAAGTATAAGGGAAGTCAGCAAACTAAAAGTTTCTCATAGTCATACATTTTATATCATTATACTTATTTTAATTTTTATTGTCCTCCTTATAATAACATTGTTTTTATGCAACTATGAAACAATATTTTATAGTCATATTTTCTTATATTTCCTTGAAAAATAGAAAGAGAATTTTATATTAGTATACTTAGTTTTTATAACCTTTTGTTTTTCCTCAGAAATCATTATCATGGAACCTATAAAAAATAAGTGTTGGTGACATCAAGGTAGTAAATTTGGACCAAGCAAGAATTTCTTCTCCATCTAATAAAGTTAGGGAGGTTGAAAAAGGAAAAGAATTTCAAAGTAAGTAGCTTAGAACTTGCACCTCAGGGGTTTGGAGATATTTCACTAAATTAGGCAAAATTGACGGCAAAGAGAAAGCTAAATGTAATGGGTGTGGACAAATATATGTTTGTGGCGGGTCGAAAATGGGGACTTCTACACTATTACGTCATATTCCTAGATGCCCACATTTTTCTAAATTTCATGATGTTGGTACAATGATGTTAGATCAAGGAAAAAAATTAAGGTCTAGACAAATCGATAATAAACATGCGAGCGAGATTATTTCCATGGACATTATTGAGCATGATTTTCCATATTCATTTGTTGAGTATAGATGGGTGAGAGAACTTTTCAAGTTGTACAATCCTGATGTAAAGTTTATTATAAAGAGTACTGCAGTGGCAAATGTTTTGAAGTTATATTTTCAGTAAAAGAAAAAATTAAAATAATCTATGCGTAAGAGTCCCAGTAGAATATGTTTAACTTTTGATTGTTGGACAACTTGCACATATGAAGGTTATATTTGTTTAATTGTGTATTTTATAGATGAAAATTGGAAGCTAAATAGTAAAATTCTCTCATTTTCTAAAATGGAGTCTCCTCATAATGGGGTTGAATTAGCCAACAAAGTTTTGGAATGCCTGAAAGATTGGGAGATTGAAATGAAAGTTTTCTCAATTACTTTGGATAATGCTTCTGCAAATGACAATATGCAAGAGATTTTGAAAGATTAATTATGTTTTTAGAATGGTTTGTTAGGTGATGGTGTGTTCTTTCACGTGAGGTGTTATACCCATATATTAAACCTTATAGCTCAAGAGGTTTTGAAAGTAAATAGTGGAGCTTTGCATATGATTAGAGGGAGTATTAAGTACGTGAAGGCTTCTGAGGCAAGAATGATTCATTTTAAGGAATGTGTCAAAATAGTTGGTAATATTGACACTAAAGTTGGTTTGCGAATGGATGTTCATACTAGATGAAATTCTACATTTACAATGTCTAAAAGTGCAATTAGGTATCAGCATGCTTTTGCTAGACTATCCATAACAGATAGAAATTACAAGTATTGCCCATCAAATAAATAGTGGAAAAGAGGAGAACAAATGTGTGAGTTTTACGTCCATTCAAAATGATTACTGATTTGTTTTGTGGTTCAAGTTATCCTACTTCCAATACACATTTCTTGCATGTATGGAAAATTGAATGTTTGTTGACAAATAATTTGAAGAATGGTGATTTAGTAATTCAAGAAATGGCCATGAGAATGAGAGCAAAATTTGACAAATAGTGGGGTGAATATAGTGTTCTCCTTGCACTTGCAACAGTTCTTGACCCTCATTTAAAGTTTGAGGTGTTACATTTTGCTTACAATGGGTTTAATCATCAAACTTGTCAAGAGAAATTAGACAATATCAAGAGTAAGTTATATCACCTTTATTCCCGGTATGAAAGAAATGATTCACCTAATATATTGGGTGAAGTGAGTGTTTCATACATACCAACAACAACACCATTAGTTGAGCCTACTAATGTAAGAGGGGATGAGGAAGCCATTTTTTTATGTAAGTTTATGTTTCTTGTATTATATGATATGTGATTTATCTCTTTAATTAGTTTTTTGTTAATTACTCTCATGTCATTAATAATTTATATTTAAATATAGGAATATATCAAATATATCAATGAAGAATGTTCGTATGAGGGAAAGTTTGAATTGGATCAGTACTTGGAGAAGGCAAACATTGACCCTAAATATTTTAAAAATTTGGATGTCTTGGAATATTGGAAGGAGAACCAATATCGGTTTCCTACACTTTCGAAAATGGCTTGTGATTTACTTAACATCTCAATCACTACAGTGACTAGTGAATCAACTTTTAACATTGGCTCTCGGGTGTTGAATAAGTATAGAAGTTCACTTCTTTTAGATAATGTTCAAGCTCTTATTTGTACTCGCAGTTAGCTACATGGTTCTGAATATAATGATACTGGTAATTTATTAATACATTCATTTGGATAATTATTTTTTATTTTCTTATTTTATTTTTATTTTTAATTTATATGTCTTTATTTATATTGTATTGTAGAAGACACTAATATGCACGGTGGAAATGGAGATATTCATGTTGATGGTGATATTTCATCTACAAGACAAAAAGTAAATATTGTTGAAGTTTAGGACATTAAAATGATGAGATATTTTGAATTTCTTTTTTTCATTTTTTTATGCTAAACATTAGAAAGTTAAATGCTGAAGTTGAAATATTGTTAAATTTGAAGACAATAAAATGATCTAAGATGTTTGAATTTCTTTTTCTTTGTGTACAAATATAAAAAATTTAAATGTTGAAATTGAATTGTATGTATATATTTATTTTTTCTGGTGGGTTAAGTGGGTTAACTTGTTTAATGAACCTAGTGAACCGGATTTTAATTTTTGACCCATTAAACTAAGGTGGGTTAAATGAGTTGACTCATTTAACCCATAACTTGTGGTAAGTTAGCTTGATTAACTCATCTAATTTGTTTGGACAATTCTCCATGGATGACCATGTGACTTGCTTTTTCTAAAAAAAAAAAAAGGGAATTAGACAGCAAGTCGAATAAGTATTGAGTCGACTTGCATATAAAGCTACAAATCATATTGCCACTCTAGTTGATTTTGTATGTTATATTTTGATAAATAAAGTTGGACATATCATGTTTTGGTAATTTCCTTTTTTTTTTGTTATATTTCTTTCGTGCTTCCGATTTGAATTATTTAGTAGTGATGAATATTGGATAATTTAAATAATATTATTTATTGTCAATTTTCGTAAAAGTATTATTTTTTTAATAACAAGTTTAATCTTAAATACTATGACATTTTACGTAGATATCTGGTATTATGCTATTTAAAAAACTATAACATGAGATAAATGTGTGAGAACACTTTTTTTCTTAGATACAATTTGAATTTTACTCAATTACAGTTCAAAAAATCGAACTTAGATATATTTGTAAGGAATTCATTTAAATCCTTCAGTTATAAATTTTTTACAATTTAAATTTTTTATTTTATATCTTTTAAAATTATTTTAATATTTATTTTCTTGGACGTAAATATCTTTTAAAATATATTTATCTCCCTTGTTAAACTCTCCGGCATAATTGTCACGTCTGGTTCAACTAGCCCATCACAGCCCATCTTGTCGATGGAGCCCATTCATTGGCGTAATACGTATCCCTCGTTGGAAGATAACCTTAGTAAAAAAACCTACAGTTTTGACCCAAAAAAAAAAACACTAGAGTGAATTGAAATTAAAAAAAAAATCAAAAATAAAAAATTATATGATTTTTTCATTTTAAAATTTATGAAATAATTTTTTAGATAATAATCATAAAAATAAAACATATAAGAAAAAAAAGAAAAATACTTTTTCTTATGCTAAACAGGGCTTAAATGTTTGATCGGATTGTTTGCTTGCATTCTTCTTTAAAAAGATATTAAGAGTACGGGAAAATAAAATTTTTTTAGACGAATATTATACGAATTGATTTTTGACATTGTAACAACATTATAAAATGCCATATTATGCCACAAATACATGTAAACCAAATAAAAAATTAAGTTGAAGTTCGTACAATACTAAACCCATTTGTATTGCATGCAATCTTTTTTTTTTATTTCTTTTTCCATAGGTCAATAAATAAAATAATGATAAAACCAAAATTTGATATAATAATAATAATTTGTTGAAATTACGTTTATGTGTGCCGGGTAGGAAGAGAAGAAAAAGGCGAAAGCTGGAATCAGCAATTGTATTGATTTAGGGATTTTGCACACTCAAAAGCATATCATTTGGGAGGAAAATAAGGAAGAAAGAAAAACACTACAAAACAGCCATTAGAATTAGATAAACACTGGCAAAAAAAAAAGAATTAGATAAACAAGTCATTATCAAACAAACCCTTCCTTACTTTAATTTATTTCATTTCATTCATTATACACCGATTTGCTTCTTACCTGCCCCAACTTTCTCTATTCTTGAATTAAAAATACTCCATTGATCCACATGCTTGGTGGATTCTACAAGATACTATGATTTTGCCATCTCAATCACGACAAAATTTGAATAAATTTCTTAAATATCTATCATTAATTGAGTTCTTCCATAAATTGTAATATGTAGAAGTTTAATTACTTAAAGGTGTCTATAAAAATTAGTTCAATTGGTAAGAAAGAATAGTATCTTTCAATAAAGGTTGATCTAATTGGTAATGAATTGACTCATATTTCACATGAATATTGGTTCAATTACATTGCTAATGTAAGGATTTTATTGATGAATAATCTATAAGTATAATTTTATACACTTTTTGAACCATTAGACTTGTTTTGATCTCGGCACATCTTATAAAGACATACATATTTTCTTTATTAATATGCACATTTTAAATTCTATTTTATTTTATTTTTAATTTTTACTTTATAGTTGTTTTTTAATTAGCAGTGAGGTTATTATTTTCATTAATTGCTTTACCTTATTCCAAACCCAAGAAAAAGGAAAAATAAAATAAATTTAATTTAGATGATTAGGAAATGAATAACATGCTATTGCTCACCTCATAAATTACAAGTTACTTCCTTCATTTCTTTTTATATGTCATTTAAGTTTTTAAAACACAGATTAAGAAATATAATTAATATATTATAATTTATTTTAAATTTTCTAATATACCCTTCAACAAATAGATAAATAAAAAAGAATAATTAATATTATCTTAAAATTTATAAGTGAAAGATAAATAGATATAAAAATTTTCTTCAAAAATGATAATTAAAAAGAAATGAATAGAGTAATTGTTATGGATATAACATTGTTAAAGTACATGTTCCATAATGTCTTCATTTAAAACTTGATAGTGAAGGTTTAACAGACTATACATAAATTTTGTTCCTTAAATTATCGCCTCTTAGTCTTACAATGATTATATATAGGGGTAGCCCCTCCTTTCTATGTAGCACCTCAGGTATCCATGACCATCCCAATGCAGAAATTTCCCAAATTGATCTGCAACACCCCACAAGCGGATCATCAGTGTACCTTGGGGTTAGAAGAACGCCATGGGGAAGATATGCTGCTGAGATAAGGAACCCTTACACCAAACAGAGACTTTGGCTTGGCACATTTGATACTGCTGAAGAAGCTGCCATGGCTTATGATCTCTCCTCCATCAACATTTGTGGTATTCAAAATGCTCGCACCAATTTTCACCACCCTTTTATATCTATTCCTCAAGCGCTGCTGGCACCGCCATTGTTGCCACCGGAGTTGGAAGCAAGTGATTATGATGGGGTTAGCCATGAGATGAGTGCTGTTGATGACACTTCTGATGAGTCCCTGGTTATTCTTCTTCTAACTCTTGTTTCTAATTTTTGGCTTTATGAGATATGTATAGCGTTTTTGCTCCTGAAATAGATAATGAGAGTTTCAGAATCGATGAATATGAGATGGTAATAGTATGGGAATTTTTTTTCTTCTTCCATATATTATGAACTTTAATGTTGTGCTCAAGCACACCTTTACCCTACTTCATTCTTCAGTTGTTAGACCTCTCTTGTTTAAATGATACCACTGTTGTTATTTATCAAAACAATCTATCCCTCATTTCATTTTAAATCAATCTTTCACTTCTAATTATTTGAAAAACGAAAGTAGTTTATGACAAATTATAGTTACAATGACAATACTGGTTTTAATTTAACACAAAAAAATTTTGAATTTAGTCTGCTTTAAAAAAATTCTAAATTATTCAAATCTAATTTAGACGGTTTAACTTTAACTTTTTTAAACAAATTATGAAAACCAAAAAATGACATGTAGATGTTACTATTTTCAAATGAGAAAGTATCCTTTGTGGTTTAATTAGTAAGATTAAGAATCTATTATCATTATTATTGGTGTTGATAGGAGGTGTTGAAACAGTATGTAGGTAAAATATGAAATTATCAATGCCCATAAATGTGTGATAGTATACTATTCTTAAGGTGTTATTCACTTCCATTGATTTACTGTTGTTCTATAGATCACCCCCAGATTTTATCTTAAGCACTAGAGGTTGCTATCAGCAACTACAGATATCTCCCCTATATGCAGAACAAAAATAGAGAGCATATGAGAGAGAAGAGAAGTGAGGATTATGTGTGTACCATGTCCCTACCTCCTTTTATAGCTGAGAAATATGAAACAGAATTTTAATTCATGACTAAAGAAAACATCCATTTTTGAATGTTGGCAATTAAACTGAAAACTTTTTTTGATTTGAAGATAAAAACGTATGAACACAAAAACTGAAATTGATTTTTTTAATTATTATTATTAAATAGGCTAGATACACACTATTAATCTGTTTTAATCCAACGCTCATAAATGGACCAAGTTCTAAGTACTAAGTACTTAAATATTAATTTAATTTATATTTAAAATCACTTTATACCTTTTAAGTATCATTTGATATGTATAACATTTCCCTTCTTATAAAGACTTTGGGATTGTTATTCTTATTCAATGTGAAACTTTATCCCTTAATTTTTTTAAACTATCCCAACAGGGGTGCCCCAGATTTTGGCACCTCCCATGTGAATCCATTTGATGAATTCCAGTGGGCGGCAAAAGAAAAAAAAGGCCTTTTTAATCCTTTTTCTTCATGTTATAAATTATATTTTAAAAAAATTTAAGTATAAAAAATATAAGTCAATTTATGAGTATTAAATATTTATTTTTATGTTTACTTTTCATTAAATAATATGATGAAGAGAAATTAAGAAAAATATTGATAAGACAAATTATAATTTAATAAAGATAATATTAAAATTTTTTTATAAAATTTCACAAAGTTACAAAATTTTAACTACTTTTAACAATTTTTCTCGACATTATAAAATTATTAAAAATGATTTATAATGGGGAACATTAACATAATATCATATGTTAGCATGATAAAAAAAATAAAATATTTAGAAATATACTATCCAAAAGCATTTATTATTGCACTTCCATATTAAATAATGAAAAATTAATAAATATATATTAATTTATTAAATATTAAAATTACATAAAAATAATACTATAAAAACAATAAAAAAGTTAGCCTATAAAGTTGCTCGGAACCACGCGGGAATGACCTTTCAAGATTCTGAAATAAATAAACATGAAGGTGATTCAACATGAGTTCAATCAAATATATACTCGATCAAATAAGCACGCGGGAGTAAACATTTTTTATGTTGTTACCCCAAAAAAAATATTTCTTATGTTTAAAAAATTACTGGTTCTAGATGCATAGTAGATAATAGAGGTCGAGGAGAGTTTATTGAACTGATCTTTAAATTTTCTTAATTGTAGTTTATTTTTATTTTATTATATTCATGTACTCCCTATAGTTTAAAATATAAGTTTTGTTTTAGAAATTTTGCCTGATTCAAAATATAAATCCTATTTAAATAATATTCAGGATATTAAATATTTTTTTCTAATATATCCATATATGCAATTAAATGTGAGAGAGAAAATTGTTATGAGAATTGTGTAGCTCACTTCATTTAATAATGATAATATTAGAAAATAATGTAATTTTTTTGACAAATTTAATTAGTCAACATACTTTTACCTCATTTTCTTGATCTATGTGCAGTTAGTTCAAATACTCCCTTTATTTCTATATATAAGTTACTTTTAACTTCTTTACACTAATTAAAAAAATTAGTTGACGTTAGTTAGAGTTCTGAAAAATTTTAAAAATTATCATAACTTTTTAATATTATCTTTATTAAATTGTAACCCCATTATAATTATATTTCTCAATCCCTCCCTCTCCATTATAAATGTTTTGGGTTAAATGGGAAAAATAATTTAATATATTTTAAATATTGTAAAATGACTTATATTTTGAATATAATAAAAGTTTCTAGAACATGTATTATATAAAGGGGAGAGAGAGAGAGAGAAGGATTTATATCTTCTGTATTTTGGTTTATAAGACATATATTTTTAGAAATATATGTTTTATAATACAAGACATTTTACAGATTACCTAGTGTATTTATTTTATTTTGCCCAAAATACCCTTAAGAAATAATGAAATTTAATTAATACTAAAAGATTAATTTATGTGTTAATTATATTAAATAATGTTAAATGATGGCAACTTATGAAAGGATAAAATTTTGTTCCGTTATTAGCTAGCACTTTTAATAGATAGTGTGTTGAACCGGAAGGGTATTATTTATCTAAATGGAAGAGCAAGTTTTATCCGAGAAACACTAGCTTGGTAAAAAAAGAAAAAGAAGACGCAACAATAGGGAAAAACTGAAGCCAACTTTTCGGCCCATTGGCAGCCTGATTCTAGAAGGATTGTTGTTTGCTTATATATATATATATATATATATATAGACACACACACACACTCACAGTGAGCACTAAGGGGGAATAGATGAGGCCCTAATAGGTTTTGCGGTTTAGTTTATATAAAGGTTTAGCTGATCTCACCCATTTAACTAAATAGGTCATGTTCTAGTGTATAAGTAATTTATCATATTATGCCTATTTAAATTATTATTACTATTTAATATTATTTAATATATATAATTTAATTAATATTAATTAGTTTTATGAATGTTCTTATTTTTTTATGGATTAAAATATGTGTAGAGATAGGAATTGTATGTACTGTGACATTATTTTTTTTTGATTTTTATATTGTTGTCTTTTTGTGGGTAATAGTAAGTTAATTTGTGAGAAGAGATATGTGCGATTTAAAAAAGTAAAAGAGACTAACTAATAACTTTTCTATTGTATTACTTAAATATATGAATCATAAGATATATATATATATATATATATATAGACCATGCATTTGGTGATCAGAAGTTTAAGGCTTGTAGCTTTTTTTTTTTAAATTAAAGTTGATATAGTTTTTTTTTCATTTTTCTTTTTAATTTTAAAAAAATTATCAGATTGTTTGATTTTAAAAAACTCTAATCTTCTCCTTCTTCTTTTTCTTTTTGGGCAATAAAAAGAAAACATCAAAAGCCATGCACCTATAATTTAAGAAATCTCTCATCTTCTTTTTTTCCTTTAAATAAAATTGATATACACTATGTATCTGATTGTGATTTCTTTAATTAAATATTTTAGAAAATGAAGAAATACTAAGTCAATGCGACTTAGTGCAACATGGACGAAACTGCAATACGTTGGTTATGACATTTTAAAGAGGAAGATAACTTAGGATCTTTATAGAAAAATATTTACAAATGAATATTAGTAGTTAGGAATTTAGTTGGTTTGAGTTAGGAATTCAGTTGGTCCAAGTTGAAAATTTTTAAAACTGACCTTGATTAGGAAATATTTACATATGTGGATCCTAAAATGTCTTTCTTTATTGGGGATCAAATTAGACGGAAGAGATTGATTTAAAATTGTACTAGCATTTTACAGGCTAAGAGGTTCATATGTATTTCATATTTTTAGTTTTTTTATCCGGCAGATATTTTAAATTTTTAGTTATAAATGAGATATTCTTTTGTTTTTTTGGAAATATATAAATGAGATATTCTGGTTGACACAAAAGAGAGAGAGAGATTCGGATTTTAATGTTTTATTATGAATAATTTGCATTTCTTCCCTAGATGAATGGTTGGCATTTATTATGAATATTTAATGCATAATAAATTAATATGAGAGACCAAGCATTTAAACAAAAGTCAATATAATCCCGTATTAACGTGATTGTTTGCAAATGATCATTGATCATAGTGGAAGAATTTAAGATCACTTAAACATGATATTGAGTGTAAATACAGAAAATGCCTCTGGATATTGGACGGTTATTATAAAAGAAAAAAATGTGATTGTTTAAGCCATTAATTTAATTAATGTTGTAGACTTACCAAATATTCAAAACAAGTTAATCAAGTTTGGCTCTTATTTTGGCAAAAAAAAAAAAATCATATTTAGCTCTTACTATTAACTCACCTCATTAGCGATCCAATTCACTTAATTTGTGGTCACTGAATTTGTCCGCGCGCGTGTATATTAACTTAATATATATATATATAAATATAATTTACCTAATTTGAGATCTTGAAAGGCCAATGAAGGGGTGGTATAAATAATAAACTGATAAAAACGATCAACTAATTTGATAAAACTGGCCAAAATTTTACACAGCTCAAAACAAGAAGCTTACAAAAAAAAAAATCACTGATTCCATATTGAATAAAACGTTAAAGATTAAAATACTACAACAGGCCCATCGATTATTAAGTATGAGTCCCTGGCATGGAAATTCTACCCGTTTGGTGCCGGTCTTCAGTTTTGCAGTCGGATGACACCCTTCCATTATATGTAGGTGCGGACCTCGACCATGGCACTACTCTTATACGATATGGGACTCGTTCCAATACCAATTCTTGTCTTTTTGGTTTTTCTATTGATCTTTAATAAGTTTCTCTCTCTGTTTTTTTTTAATAAAGGGGAAAAAGAAAACAAACGACTAGATACTAGATGAGTAGCTAAGTCTATCTATACGAAGCTCGTTATTGATGAACTCTGGCGGTGAATGAAGAATGCCAAAATCCATAGACGCTAAAAGAGCTTTCTTAGCAAGAGCATCAACCACATGACTAGATTCCCTGTTGCAGTGAAGTACCTCCATACACCATGTTCTCTGCGACATTCCTTCAATCTCACTAAACAGCCCATAATCAGGATGTGAATCAAGAGCACTAGAATCCATGATATGTATCACTTTCCTGCAGTCACATTCAATAAGGATGTTTCTCCATCCATAATTAGAGGTGGGAATAGGCCAGACCAGTCCTTGTCTAAACAGGTCAGGCCTGCAATAGAGGCCTTAGGCCTGAGTCTGACCTATTAGCCTATGTTAGACTTTTTTTTAGGTTCAGGCCTGAGCCTGTAAAAAGTCTGGCCAGGCTTGAAGCCTATTTAAAAGCCTACCAATTGGTAGACCTTCAAATAGGCTTAAAAGCCTAGGGTTTGAAGGCTTTAAAGAGGTCATTGACCTGTTTAAAGCCTATATAACAATAAAAAATCAACAAAAGAAATATATATGTTTAAATAAAAAAATTAATAAAAGACTTATCTTGTACATTATTCTACATAGTAATAATAAAAATTAATCTTATAACACTATCCATGCTCAAGTTGTAGTTAAAACCTTATTCAACATAAATGTTTGCAACAAGAGACGCAATAGAGATTAATGGGCGATGACTTGAGAGAATGGAGGTATTGATGGAAGTTGAGTTTAGGTTAGAGTTTGTCAATATGACTGTTTGAGAGAGATGAGAAGAAATTGAAAATAAAGGTGGAACAAGAAGGTGCAATAGAGATTTAAAGTAACTGAAAAAAAATAATATTACATTATAAAATATTTAATTTTTATTATATATTTTATATATAATATAAAATAAAAAATATAAATAGACCTGACTATTAGCCTAAACCTGGCCTATTTAAATAAATAGGTCAGGCCTCATGTAGGCCCGGCCATAGGCCCCCGATAGGGGCCCGACCTATTCCCACTCCTATCCATAATCCCAAGCCATCTTTGACCCCCACAGCACTCCCCAGGCCTTATACAACACACTACCGTCAGCTCCTAGTTTGCACATGAAGCCTCACATGAATTCTCCATTAGAATTCCGAGCAATCCCGCCACAAGCTCCCACACCAGACCTAGTATGTCGAGCATCATCTACATTGATTTTAATCACTCCCTCCGGTGGTGCTACCCATCTACCCCTCTCAATGTAAGGTCTTCCTTGGGCTACTAAATTTGGATTCGGCCACTCAAGGCAGGCACGAGCTCTCCCTCGGATATCCGAAGGTGTGTGTTCTGAACCCTTAAACACATTATCATTCCTAGCCAACCAGACACCCCTGCAAACCATACTAAACCACATCCTCCATTCATATCCGTCCATATCAGTCGTGATGCTCAAATTCCATTGCACCCATGCGCGGACGTGAGTGAAAGAGAAAAAACGTTCAATCAATTCCATGGGGACTATCAAACTCCAAATGCATCTTGCTTGATGACAATCACATAGAGCATGAATGCCATCTTCACGGGCTTCTTTGCAAACCTCACAGGTCTCCGACACATGCATGCCTCGATTCCATCTTGCTGAGTTAGTGAGTCGCTTATCATTCGCACACAACCAAAGAAAGGTGCGGCAGCGCTGGGGCACCTTCAACTTCCACAAGTGTTTCCACACACACCGTGATCCCAGTTAGATTGACTATGAAGTTTACTATAAGCAGACTTGATAGTAAATTCACCATTCGTAGACTATCTCCAAATAGGATAATCCACTTTATCAGTTCGCAACCCAACGTTTATCTTGGCAATCTCCTGCAACCCATACCTAGGATGATAATGTTGGAACTTGATCCAGTCCCAACTACCTGAAGGTGCTAAACAATCAGCCACTTTCCATACGCTAATATCAGCAGGTATTGGTTTAATAGCTAAACACTCGAGTTTATCAAGGTGAGGGACCTAAACGTCATGCCAAAAACTTACATGCTCCCCATTACCAACCCGCCAAGCTACTCCATCAAGCACCTTCTCCCAATTTGCTGTAATCCCTAACCAGGCTTGTGACCTCCATCGCTGTTTATTAACCTTAGGAATCAAGTCCGAGCGGCACTTATATTTTTCACGCAGAAATTGAACCCAAAGTGCATCCTATCTTGATATCAAGCTCCACCCAAGTTTCTGCATGAAGGCACTATTATGTAATTTCGCTTGTCTCAGACCCAGTCCACCCTCCTCCTTCTACCTGCACACTTTATCCCAAGCAACTAAATGAACTTTTCTACTCGACATGCTACTCCCCCATAGAAAATTCCTACATCGTTTGTCAATCTCATGACAGGTAGATGTAGGCAGTGGTATTGTCTGCATAGCGTAAGAAGGCATTCCCAACATCACCAAAGCCATCTAAGTATGTCTTGCCACCAAAGAAAGGGTATTCGCCTTCCAACTAAATAAGTGAGAATCCATTTTGTCAAGTATGAATTGATAAAAAGAAGTAGACACCTTCTGATGATGTATTGGCATACCGAGATATTTGCCCAAATTCCCTGTAGGTAGAAACTCAAGAAAATCACTACTTTCCTTCCCCCCTCGTATGATGCACATTGCGAGAGAGGAAAACTCTGGATTTCGCAGCATTAACCTTTTCCCCTGAGACCGCACAAAAATCATCCAATGTTGCCTTAATGATACCCGCTTGCTGCATGTCTGCTTCAACAAAAGGAATAAGATCATTAGCAAAAAGTAAATGAGAGATAGCGGTACCTTTTTTGCCCAACTTGAAAGGGCGCCAGCTTTGAAGCTCAATCTCATGTTGAATCATATGTCCTAACTTTTCAATAGCTAGTACAAATAAATATGGTAAGATAGGGTCCCCTTGTCTTATACCTCGAGACGAGGAGAATTCCTTAACCTTTTCGCTATTCCACAAGAGTTGCATTTGAGGTGATAGGACACACTCACGAATGACCCTTTGAATAATCTCTGGTAATTGCAGCTCCTTCAGGCATTGGAATATAGAGCTCCATTTAATTCTATCATAAGCTTTTTCAAGATCTGATTTTGATAGCCATGAAGCCTTTCTTCCCTTTGATGTGCCTCATAGAATGAATTATCTCTTGCACCAAGACAATGTTATCCATACTATGTCACGATTTCACAAAACTACATTGTTCAGGGGCAACTAGTAGAGGCATAATTTGCTTTATCCTATTAGATATGATTTTTGTAACAAATTTGTAAATGACATTGCAAAGGCTAATAGGATGGAAATCCTTAATTGTTTTAGAATTGTCCCCCTTGGGAATCAAAACAATTTGCGTGCTGTTCACATTTCTCACCATGGCCGGATATGAAAAATAGATGTTACCATAGCAATCACCGAGTTACCCACACTTCCCCATTGACTCTGAAAAAACAACTGGTTTAATCCGTCTGGTCCTGGGGCTTTTAAAGGACCCATATCAAACAAAACCTGTTTTATTTCTTGCTCTTCCACCCTTTTTCCAATGTCTGCCGTAAGGTGTTCATCAACTACAGGATATGTACACCTAAAATTAACAGAATAGCTAGGTCCTCCCTTATCTGTGTATAACTTCTCAAAGAACTTCGTCCCCATCGCCATTATCTCTTTTTGTGATCATACGACCACTCCCCCATTCTCTAGTTTAATAGCCTCAATCTTCCTCCTTCGCCTAGTTCTTGCCATAAAATGAAAATAACGAGTATTACGATCCCCAGGAGTACAACAGTTACATCTAGACATTTGCAACCACATTACTTCTTCATGTGCAAGGAGTCCTTCCAATTCTGACCAAAGCTTAGAATGGAGCTTCTCAAGGTTCGGATAATATTCTCCGGCCGTCGTTTTCCTATCAATACCCCTAAGCCTCGGTATAAGACGTCTTTTTTAAAATGAATGTTATCAAACACCTCCTTATTCCAACGGGTCACGCTGCTAGTGAAATTAGCCACCGCGTCATTTCACTCTTGACTCCCATTCGTGGCCACCTTCACAAAGTATGAAAAATCTTTAGGCAACACCCAAGGAGCAAAGAATCGAAAGGGACGATCACTTGCCTGCTGTCTCATTAAACTATTCAGCTGAAGAAGGAGAGGATTATGATCTGATTTGAACCCAGGGGCATGAGTAATAGAGGCATCAGGAAAAGCCTCATACCATTTATCATTCACGAGCACTCGATCAAGTCTGCTGAAACTTCTTCCCATACTCCAAGTAAACCGTAGGCCTTGAAACCCAAGATCAACCATACCCATCCTATTACACCATCTCAGGAAGTGTGAGTCGACATTTTCGTGATCACCCGTACCAGAAATTCTCTCATCATGCCCCAACACCCCATTAAAATCACCAACAACAACCTACTCACACCCCATAATTTCCTGGCACCATCTGCAGTTCATGCCATAACGTTTATCTTCATGTGGGATTTGGGTTCCTATAAACAACAGTGAGAAACCACTCATTCTGTTTACCCCCGTCAACAACACCATGCACAAACTGATCCCCAATTTTAATGATTTGAAAATTAAAACTATCATCCCAGAATACCCATATCCCGCCACTGTAACCTTGAGCATCAACAGTGATAAAATTCTTCCATCCAAGTTTATGAGCAAGAATCATGGCCTTCCCATTCTTCTGCCTCGTTTCAAAGAGAGCCATAAAGCTAAACTTAAATCGAGTACGAAGGTCACATATTAGTCAACCAAACATTTTGGACCCAGTACCTCTTGAATTCCATAAAAACAGATTCATGATAATAACTAAGATAAAATATATAAGGAATACCATAAAGACCAAGTTACTATTGCATGTCCTCATGATTGGACTCCAACGTGACGCCCATCTTATCATCATGCTCAGCCAACAACGGATTTATATGAGCATTAAAACTCACATGACTACTAGGGTCTATAGGATTTCCGTCCCCGGCTGTGTCATTCTTACTAATGGTTCCATGATTTATAATCCTCCTATCTGGCCCATCAGAGTTACTCACTTCCATTCTCAAAGAATCTTACCTTTCAATCGCCAGATTTTCATTAGGCCCACTTTTAGTCACTATTGCTTTCTCTAGTACTTGGATCTTTTTTATGGGTTAACGCATATGATGGGCCTACCTCCAAACTCTTTGGCCCATTTACTAATGTTGGCTTAGTCAACGCTAGCTCCTTCTTCTCTTTCATCAAGTTAACTGGATCCACTTTCATACAGCTCTTCTTGTTAGTTCCGTTCTTTTCTCCATTTGGAGATGCACGTGACTTGTTTCCTTTAGGATAGATCCGCTTCCCATTGTTGACGTCAGTTAGAGGCACTTTCTCATTGACCTGTGGAATATTTTCCTTTGGATCTTCAGTAATTGTTAAATCAAGGGCTGTGAATCTTGAACCATTAACTGTCAAATCATAATATGTAACAATCTTCATTATATTATCTTGGACTTAGTTTCTGGGTAACCAAGTATATTTGACATTGTGTGTAGAACCGGAGGAAATAGGACGGAGAAGAGCTCAAAGTGGGAGAAAATGAGCTCCACGTCACGACGAGAAGTAGGGTCACGATGGCGAGAGAGCTGCCGAAAGCAACCGAGCCGCAGCGGGCTTACTAGCGCCATGGCAAATGGGGATAATTTTGCTTAAATCTGAAACATTTCAGTTGGACAGAAAGAAAGGAAACGGAGGGAGCACCGAGGAAGCTTTGCTAGGGTTCGAATAATCTGGTCTTTGGGAGTGATTTTCAGCCTCTTGAACCTTGAATCTTGGTTGGTAAGTAATCCCTACTCCTCCCTTTGCATTTTCTTCTGTTTTGAGTTGGGATTTTTTGGGTATAAGTTGAGATTTTTAGTTTTGGCCGAAATCCACCAATTAAAATGGATAAAAAAGATCAATGAGGTATGATTTGGTGTCTATGTTGCTTGGATATAAGTTTAGAGGGAGTATGCATGAATTATGCCTAACCCTAGGTTGATTTCTGGTTGATGAGGTGTGAGATCCAAAATATATAATATTGATTATGGTTTAAATGGTTATATGAGGTTCATTGAGGTATGAAAATGTGATTAGAACATTGGGTTAGGCCTATATGGTCAAATTGTGGTTTTTGGTTAGGTGGTATATTGTGTTAATTGAGATATTGTGATATTGTGAAGGTTATTTGGTTGATTGGAGAAGTCAAGTCATGGGATTGACATTCAAGAAAACTTATGGAACTTGTGTGTATGTGGTAGTGACAATTGAGGTAACCGTGTATTTGTATTGTTTGTATGGTTTGTATTGTATAGTAAGATATGATAGTATATATATGTATATATGCATGTTCCTTTTCATACCACGATATTAGTTGTGTATGTGTATGGTTTTCTACATATTGTAGTATGTACATGACTAGTTGATATATGATGATTGTATATGTTGTATATGTATGATGTGTAGCATTCCCATACCATTGCATGCTAGCATGTCCATATAATGTTTGTGATGCTGATATATATGTGTGTTTGAGGCATGTTGGCATGACATTGGCATCATCACCATATGATTGCATAATGAGAGATCGATGATGAGGTGATGATGATATGATATGAGATGATGATATGATAAAGATCCTTGTTGCTAATTCCTTTCCTTGGAGAGCTAGGTGGTAGAGGATAGGATGATATGATGAAATATTCTTGTCACTAAATCCTTTCCTTGAGAGAGTTAGGTGGCAGTGGATTTGGCGTGAATCTCTCCACTTCCCCTCGACGCCCGCTAGTCGCCCTTCTCGCCATGGTCTGTGGACCAGATTCCATATCCCATACACGACAGATGGCATTGCACCATCAACATCACTAGAGTTCGTCTATTCTTCTGTAATACTAGAGCCCCCTTGAGACATCATTGTTGCCCCTTCCCCAAGTGACCATTGTGTTTGTTTGGGTAATGATCTGCGTCATGACCATATTTCCTATAAGAAAAATAGATCAAATAGAGGCCCCCATACTCAATCTTCTTCTCCTTCCCATTGATCCAAATAGAGGGTAGCAGCACTGATTTTAGATCCAACTCCCCGCAAATCCTGGGAAAACATCCTTTTGAACGATAAAGGGTATTCATATAAACTTTTAAGACCCTTCCCACCTGAGTACCAACAACATAGAGTATGCCCTTATCATAATAATCCAAAGGAAGCTTCGGAATATGTATCCAAGCAGTAATCTTTGTAACTTCTTCAGCATCAGGGTCAAAGTTGGCCTTTCATGGTTGAATAGCTAAGTAATGATCCATTATCAACCACGGTCCACTAGTCAAAGCATGCTCATAATCTTCTTTGTTACAAAACGTAACTGAGAAATACCTTGATCCTATATCAAGAGTCTCCACTTCACCACAAACACCCATATTTGTTGAAGCTTCGTACTTAAATAATCTTCTTGCACCATACACCCCAACAATGTGACAAACAATGTATGTCTCCATCTTTTCACAATCTTCTTTTGAAACTCTGACAAAAGGACTATATTTGGCCTTTTCTCTGTCTTCTCTAACTTCATCCTGCTCTTCCACCCCTTATCACTCTACCAATCCTCCTTGTCTTCCTCAGTCTCATCCTCTGAAATTTCATTGCCTGTAAAGTCTTGCTTATATGACTTCTTTCTATTCTCCGAATCATCATGTACTGGTTCCTCCATATCTTCATCACCCTTCATCTAATCTTCTTCCCTTGGGATAACTGCAACATCGTTCAAGGCATGTCCATCTCCTGTTTGCACCTCCTTTCGACTCCTCTCCAAGGTGTTGGACTCCTCCATTGACAGAGCCGTCGTCTTCTCACTCGCACCACTATCGCTCCTGCTTAATGCTTAATTTTCTTACTTGATCTATTAGAGTACTTTTTAATAATTTTCTACTTGATTTCTTTAATGCATTTTTTTAATATGAATACATATATTTCATATTTGTACTTCAAATTATTTATTTATATTTGTTTTTCAAGTTTAATCATTTTAATTTAATTTTGATATGACTCTTAAAGTACTTAATAATAAAGATTCATATCGTTTTTTTCCTGTAGCATTTTTTCTTTTTTCTTTAATCTCTACTCACTTTTTTGTTTATTTCTTGAGTCTTTTTTCTTTATGTGATGATATCATTTTATTCTTTGTGATACTTATTATTTATCTATATTTTGATTTTAAGTTTAATCCTTTTAATTTAGTTTTAATATATCTCTTAAAAGTGTTTGATAACAAATATTTATACATTTCTCCTCCTTTAACTTTTTTCCTCTTCTTCAATCTTTGCTATTTTTATATTATTTTAATCTTTGTGATACCTATTAATTGTGACCAATTCAATCCCGGTCAAACTATTGAAACTTAAACCGATGCCTTGATCGGTCTACTGGTCGGTCTTGTTTTCTTAACATTAATTTGAATTTTTTAGTTGATGGCCTTCAATGCTTTTAAATAATGAATTGAATTTTTGTTTTTATATTTGTTTTATATTATTTTGTATAGTCTCTAATCTATTTTCTATTAATATATAAAAGCAATAGTCGAAAACAACATGATGTGCTAAAATGATATCGTGTTACTGAAGCATGATGACCAAGATTTTTAAGGTGACAATTTTGTATTATGACTTAATTTCATATTTTTAAAATGCTTTCCGTAGCATTCTCAACTTTTTAATCTGATTTATTATGTTATTTACGTTGAGATTAATTCATTTTCTTGTAGTCATAATATAAAATATTTTCCATGATATGGGTAGATTTTGTTCTGAATTCTAACGGTTTATAATATTATCTTTATGCTTTATAAATAATTGAAATTAATTCATTTGGTTGTATTTGCTCTATAAATTAATGTGGTGTTTCGTCCTCTGCTATGTTTAAGACAACTTTCATCTTTTGTCGTGTTCATCATGATTGAGATAGCTTTCATCCTGTGCCATATTCAACTTACTCCACACATCCTCCACCATATTCAATTCACTCTGTAACACTTGGACTTTAGGCTCATTTCAACAAGTAATATATCATAATTATGTCCATTGAAGTCCATTTGGTAGCTTGAATCACATAAATGCCCAAAATAAAATTTCCAGGTTAATGGTATTGCTCATTTGGCCATTTTCCATTTTAATAGGTGAATTTTGAAAATTCATAACTAAATTCACAAAAATAATGTGAAAGTGATTCAAGTCTTTATAAATAGTTAAAAACATTGTCTATATAGGAAAAATATGAACTAGAACATTGATTGGGCCATTTGATACAGTAAATTTCAAACATAATTATTGTTCATTTGGTCATTTTTTTGAAATTCTAGTTTCTGGTACTAAATTTGAAAAAATCATATAAAATCACACAAACATCCAATTGAGTGCTCTTTAGACCATTTTAAAGATCTATTTATCTAGTTTTATCCATATATAGCACTCATACATTTAACACAAAAATGTTCAGAGAGTAACTAGTTTACTGTCTAAAGGATAGATTGACCATTTACGTACCCTAATCTTGCAAAATAAAGGCCATAAAGTGCATGCTTGACCATACCTTGTCTTCATATTGTACAATACTTCACATAAGACCTAGGGAAACATATTTACATGAAGGTTCATAGTTATAGCATCCCATATAATTTTATAGAACATTTCATAGCAAAAGACTATTTGAAGCAATAACATCTTAACTAACAATTTGTCTTTCTTTACCTTTCTCCTCCTGGGAAATCTTGCCATGACATGAAGCTAAACAATGTTAGCATTGAGAAGGAATGAGATTCAAAGAATCTTAATAGGTAACATCCAAACATGTAATCATATCATCACATTTAGCATAAAAACATCAAGGAGGCATGTAACATCCTAAGAAAATTAAAATATCTAGAATTGTATAGGGAATTTGAAAAAATGGGCAAACATTGTTTTACGTGAAATAGAACAAAAATGTCATTTTTCTTGGATGGATGAAAAAAATAAGAAAATTATATTTTTACCCCTAAAGAATTATAAAAATGATATCAATGTCCCTAAAGTTATTAACATCATGTGGAATGAGATTGAAAAGTCTTTAGGGGGGGAAATTACATATAATGACCTGAAAGTTTTAGAAATTATAATTTACCCGGGTTAGGGGTAATTTTATAAATATACAAAATTATTGTCAGAATGAAGCCCTCGACAAGAGAAGGCTAATGGTATATTGTACTGAGGGTTAATGTTTAAGAATAAAAAAATAATTAGTGCTGAGTGTCCAAAAGTAACTTAAAACTAATAAAGTAAATTGTGGGCCCAACAAATGGATAAAAGGTAACCAGGACAGGATATGCACCATACATAGATACCATTTTGGACATGATAGTTAAGAAAATATAAATTAAAATTGGAAGAGTCCTGTAACCAACAAATACCAATTTACTATAAAAAGTAGTTTTATCGGTGTGGTTAAAAATTACCCTGTTCATGATAAATTTGGACTAGGAAAAATTAAGCAGATTGGACACTTAAAGCACCCTCATTGGTGACTGGAAATGGACAACTTCAGCAGTCAAATTTTTCCCCAAAACTTCCTCAAGAAGTAGTTTATTTTTGGTCAAAAAGTAAGCATGGTTACTTTAACTAATTAACCATGATTAAGCTATATGATTAAGCCACCTAATTAGCCATTTAATCACTGATTTATTGACCATTCTTCATGAGTCTGCAGCAGCAAATAAAGAGAGAAAAACACAATAAAGAAAGAGACAAAGAAGAGAGAAAAGAGAAGAGGAAGTGAAGTTGAAGATCAAGGCTTGGGAAATCAAGTATCAAGGTAAGATCTATGCCACATCAAGCTTATTCCTTGAGTTGTTTGGTTTGATTTAATGAAGTATTCTCCTCTCCTTTCACCATGAAAGTTTCAGCCATTGAGGATTTGGAGAGAGAAAGGGGAGTTTAAATCAAATAAATATAGAAAAAGGTATAGCAAGGTGACTGGAAGCATGAAATGACAAGTTATTGCAATTATTTTAGAGTAAATGTTTTCCTCTAGTTTTTATGCTATTTTTGGCCTAATTATGGTTTAATATGGAGATGGAATTTCAGAATTTTGACCCCAAAAATGGATTCCTTATGATCCAAAACCTTAAGAACAACTATGGACACAAGGAAAAAGCAAAAGAATTTCAAAGTGAAATTTCTAGGGTTTTGAAGCTTATTTTGGAATGAATAGTAACCATAGCTAGAGATGGAATTTGGTAATTCTGAGGCTATATTTGGATTCTTCAAGAAAAATAACATGGAGTAGAGTATCATTCATCGTTTTTGAGCTAGGAATGAATTTTTGGTGAATTTTTGAAGAATTAGGGTTTCATGAACACTTTTTGAAGGAAGTCATGAAACCATTGGCTTGAGTAGTTGTTTGATGATATGTTTAGGTTTGAGGAAGCCTAAGAAATCTTGGAGTAGTGTTTGGAAGAGACAAAATTCAAAGGAAAGTAAAAAAGAAGCATAAAGGTAACATTATTTTCCTACTTGTATTATGTTATCATATTTGCTTTGAATATGTTTGATGCTTTGTCATATGATTTTGTTGTTGCCTTGTGATGTTTTTATGATGATGGCTAAATTGAATGAGGGGCTTTGAGACCCCGGGATGTCCATTTTTTTAAAAGAAAACTCTGCCTAAATTTTTGTCAATTCATATGACTTAAATGTGCAAGTGTGTTTGATCAATGATTCTTCAATGTTTTTATGAAAATGTGATAATATGATTGCATGTATGGGTAATTGCTATTAAGATTCTTTGAATCTTATCCCTTCTTCAATGACTAACCATGCTAGGTAGAAACAATAGAAAAGAGTTAAGGGAGGAGTTAGATGTATGAAGAAGATAATGTTGAATGGTTGATGATGCAAAGTCATTATATAATATTGTGATCATTTGTATCAACATATGTGAAGATGAGTGAAGTTGCCATTATTTTTTATTATGTATCTCTAAGTTTCTTATTATGTTATGCATGAATGTGGTACAATGAATGATGATGTAAATATGATATGAAGCTCATTTTGCCTAGACATGATTAGAAATGTACAATCTGGACACCCAGAGTGAAACATAGGTACTGTTTATGTAAGATAGGTCAATTAATTTAATTAATATATATTCCCTTAAATTAACCAAATAGAGATTTAAAATGGTCCAAAGATCACCCTATTTGGAGTTGTGTATAATTAATGATGAATTTTCAAAGTTAGGTCAGAATAGGGAAATATTGGGAAACTGAAAACTGGAAGTTAGGTACTAGAAATTTCAAAAGTTAATATAAAATCGTACAGAGCTCCAAAAATTCAGTGGTTTATATGTATAGAAATTTTTATGTTTCAAGTTTCATATGCCACTGATTTGGAGGTAATTGGAGCTATATAATAGATGATATGAGAGTTTTCCCAAAACTATTCTAGTAAAAGATGAATTCTGACCCTTCATGATTTAAGCTAATGTCATGCCCTGTGTAAGTGAAATAAATATACAAGAAAAATATGTATATAAATAGACATATAGAGCTTTCAAATAATATATAGTATGCACAATTTGGTCTAGAATAGAATGAAATATAATTTTTCAAATTCGAGATTAGAAAACTGGAAGATAGAAAAATGACCAAATGAATAATGAAAGGCGATGAAATTTACTATATAAATTGGTCCAACGAAGTTACTGTTTCATATTTTTCCCATGTATACAATCTTTTAAAATATTTTTAGGAACTAGAATCACCTTAATATGATTTTTGTAGAAATATTTATAAATTTTCAAAATTTATCGGGAAAAATGAAATTTGCCAAATGAACAGTACCTGAGTAAATTGAAAATTCTATTTTTAATATATTATGATTCTAGTTTCTAAATCATGATGAAAGACATCTAATATTATCTAATACATGGGAAATGTGTCTTAGTATACGGTGTTACAAGTCAATGCTTAAACACTTTGGTACATTGAAGTCATATGATTTCATAAAAAATTCAACATGGTTTCATTTTGAAAAATGAACATCTTGGGGTCTCAAACCCCTCAATCAAATTAGCCAATAACATAGAAACATCACAAAAGCAACATTGCATTCATATGTCAAAGATACAAGCACATAGAAAACATTTATGATAATATAATGCAAGTAAGGTGATTCAACTATCTTATGCTATTCCTTTGTTTTCCAAGCTCTGTAAACTTTTCCTTTGATCTTCCCCAACCTCCTTGAACCCTAATGCATCATAAATAAGGCCATTATGTAACACCTACCTCCTGACACCTCATAACTTGACCAAAACTTCAACATTTAACCAAACATCAACTCACAATACCTTAAAACAACTCTCAAATGCCTCAAAGCAGCATAAACGACCATAAAACCACCAAAAACTGTGGGCTGGGACCACGGCCGCTATAGTATCACCGCGGCTCCAGCCTCCCCTGATTCTACACCACTTCTAGATTCACTGGCACCATGGGCTGGACTCTAGAGCCGCAGCCGCGGTCCTAGCCCAGTTTTTGGTGGTTTTATGGTCATTTCCACTGCTTTGAGGCATTGGAGAGTTGTTTTAAGGTATTATGGGTTGATGTTTGGTTAAATGTTGAAGTTTAGGACAAGTTAGGAGGTGTCAGGAAGTAGGGTGTTACATTTTAGTATTAGAGCAATGGTTTTGGGCCATTGTTTCTGCTTGAAGTACTACTTGGCACAAATTTAAATACATAGACTATATTCCCACTGCAATGCTAGTCCAGAACCATATAATTGAATGTGTTATTGCTTGTGTGTAGGAAGAATGTCTCGCAGAGGAAGACAGAGTAACAGTGATTTGATGAGGCAGATGCATGAGATGTTAGCTGGCCTCAGTAATATGGTGAATACTCAAGGAGAAACGTTGAACAGGTTGCAAGAGAGAATGGATAGGCAGGAACATGGGGATGTGAATGAAGAAGCTGATATGTTTATGGATCTAAATGCAGGAGAGGATGAAACTGTGGTGGAGCCTGAGAGAGCCTCAAGGGTTGGAAGAAGGGGTATCTCTTCACAGTTGAAGGACTTTCGGAAGTTTAATCCTCCGGCTTTCAAAGGTACCATGGATATGTCGCAGGCTGAGGATTGGATAGAACAAATGGAGAACATCTTTAGTGTAATGGATTGCACTTCAGAGCAAAGGGTGCAATTGGCGACATTCAAGCTTGAGAAGAAGGCCATTAGATGGTGGAGGAGTATTCTCCCTAGTATTGAAGCAATGAATCCTCCTATGAATTAGGGACAGTTTAAGGAACGGTTCTTTACACACTGCATCCCTCCAGCCTTAATGATGCAAAAGGAGGCCGAGTTCCTAACTTTTCAACAAGGGAATCTGTCAGCGGATGACTACATTGATCAGAGTTTGGACCTGGCAAAATATTCCACTTATATGAATAATTATCCTGACGATAGGTGGATGGCTCAGAGATTGTTTGAGGGTGCCCATCTAGAGATAAAGGAGCGACTATCTGTGGTGAAGTTTGTGTCCTTTGAGGACTTATGTGTGAAGATTCGTGCCTTGTATAGACGAATAAAGGAGGCTGAGGAGCATAGAAGGAATTCCATTATTCAGGCATTTTCTCACCTAGGACCTACAGGAGGAATCAGTAAAGGAAGTGGTTCAGGAAATGGTAGTAGCGGTGGTAGTACAGGTTCTAGTGGAGGAAGAGGTCGACATAATCGAGACCGTCATGGTAGAGGAAGAGGCAGGTTTGGTAGAGATCAGTCCAATAGAGGTCGGTTTGGTAGATGACCCTTTTATTGAGGTGACTATGAATAAGGGAGTTCCAGTCAGGGTGAGCACGCAGGAAGAGACTCCACTTCATCTCAATACAGTTTTGGTAGTGCATCAAATCCGTGCATACAATGCGGGTTTAGCCATGGTGATCGTCCGTGTTTGATTTGTTATAATTGTGGGAAACTGGGTCATATGTCGCAGTATTGTTGGGAGCCGAGGCGTGAGGATGCGACAAGAAGGCCCACGATGCCCGGACGAGTTTTTGCCATCACTCGGCAAGAAGTGAATGCAACACCTAACTTGATTAGAGGTAAACTTAAACTTAATGGTTACTCTATTCATGCTTTGTTTGACTCAGGTGCATCGCATTCCTTCATTTTTTTGGATTGTGCTCGGAGATTGGGTATTGTGGTAATGGAGCTGCCTTTTGAATTGTCGGTAGCCATGCCCACGGGAGTTTCATTAAGAACTGCTCAAGCTTGTTTGAATTGTGTAGTTTGTTTTGAACATCGAAGCACTACCCTGGATTTAATTTGGTTGCCGTTGTAAGATATTGACGTGATAATTGGGATGGATTGGTTGGAGGTGAACAATGCCATTCTTGATTGTGCTCGAAAGACTGTGTCCTTGCTGATGAACATCCCTAGTGTTGAAGGGAATGAGAGTGTCTGTTTGTCCTTTGCCCAAGCTGACAGGTATTTGAAGAAAGGATGTCAAGGGTTTCTGGTTTTCTTCTCTGTGAACATGGATATGCAAAGAGGTGTGGAAAGATATCCGGTTGTGAATGAATTTCCTGATGTGTTACACATTACATGACCTTATACAAATTTTTACACACTTGAACCTACAACTTCACTTTGTTTTCCTCTTGGATTTTTCTTATATAATAAACTTGTATTTACCTATTTTGGACCCTAGGATTTTGTTTAAGGGTCAAAATCTTAAAATTCCATCTCTATCCTAAACCCTATTCTAACAAAAAATAAAGAAAAATTGGGAGAAAATATTTACTCCATAAAACTCATCAACTTGTGTTTTCTTACTTTAATCACCTATTCTAAGCTTTTCCCCATCATTATTTGGCCAAGACTCAACTTTCTCTCTCCAAACAAGCTATGGCCGAAACTTATGGGAGAGGAGAGGAAAAGAAAAACCCTACAAAACAACCTTAAACTACAAGAGAATACAAGCTAGAAACCAAAGGATCTTATCCTTGCAACTGGAGCTTGAACTTTTGCTTCTTTCTTCTCATTTTCTCTGTTATTTTTGCTCTCTCTCACTAGGTAATCTTAAGTGCTTAACCATGCATCTTGAGGAGACAGAGAAGATGAGTTAATAGTAAAGTTTCGTTAACTAACTACCCTTGGTTATTCTTTATGCAAATAATTCACTTAATCAAATAAATTAATTTCGTCCATGTCCAGAAGCTGTATCTCACTCCACTTAAGGGGTTTTTTGTCAAAAAATTGCTCCATAATTTTTAACAGCACAAAATAACCTTTACCAATAAGTTTTAACTGTACCAATTAAATATTTTTGCTGTAATTATCATTTAATTGGTACATGATTATTTTAAATTTAATTTTAGACGAAATTCATTCTCTTGTCCAAAAATATATTTATGTGGGGTCCACACATTGTTCCTGTGTCCTTACTACATTTTCTAGGGTCCCTAATTCCTTTTTCACTATAATAATTACTTTCTGACTTCCAATTCTAATTATAAATTCATATGGACTCAATTAACCTTTAAGCAATATTTCCTTGAGTTTGGCTCATTACGAGCTCTGTTTTGATAGAAATTTTAAAAATTACAAAAATATTGACTCGAGGTTAAATTATAATTTTTAATTCTTTCGAGTCATTTCTCGTAATTTTTCTCAAGGACTACATGTCACTAAATTCTTTCTTTTAAGGATTAATTTGCATAGAATTCTTATTTCTTGAGGAAAAACTACAATTTTCTTATTTTTGTTCTAATTTGGAAAAATTACTTTTTGCCTTTTTCCATTGTTAACCACGTCTCACTGTTTTCTGTAATTTTGTATACATTTCAAGATATTATCTGTTTCTACCCTTTATATTATTTAATATCCAATAAGAATTTAGGATATTGCACACTCCATCCTCTGCTGTGTTTTTTCTTCTTTTTTGGTCCTCTGCTGTGTTCAATTCACTTTACCCTTGATGGTCCTTTTACATATGCATTCAATTATTCTGCATGCTTCTAGCAAGCAGTCATCACCTTATTAATCAATGTATCATTTGTGGGGTTATAACTTGGGATATATGTTAGTTTTTGGCCAATTGTTATCTTAATTGTTTGATATAATTGGTCTGTTTTCTTATTGATCTCTACAATTTTTGTTAAAGATGAAGGCTGTTTAATAGTTTTCTTATTGATCTCTACAATTATTCTGTATTTTTGCGTAAGTTGTCGTATATGAATAATGAAAAGTGCTTATAGTTGAAGATGAAGGCTATCTCACAGTTAGTAACATAATTGGATTTATAGGTTAGTTAGCGTTATTTATTTATTTATTTATTTTATTTTGATTTATGCATTATTTGGTATGTATTTGTAATTTATTGCATATATTTTGGTATATATGCCGGAGAATGAAGAATAGCATTTTATGTATTTGTAAGTTATTATATTTGAATGATGTAATTTGATTTATATGAACAAGAATAAAGATAGATGTATAAAATCTTGTGGGGTTTTTTCTTTGGGCCAGTATTTGTGGGGTTATGTCCATTTGATTATGAAGTTAGAATTCAATTTTATGTATTTGATTAATCAATTAATTTTTTTTGTCTTTCCATGAGAATTTCAGGTTGGAAATTAATTTTTATGAATTTTAGTCAAAATTGGATCAGGAACAAAATTACCTAGCATTTGTTGGATCTGCATAGTAATTTTATATCAATGAATTTAGCCAACTTTGGAAATTGTCTCATTGAAGATGTCTACTGGAGATAGTTTTGTGCTCTAGATGTGTAATTGTTTTTTTCTCTCTCTCTGTAGTTTAGAGATGTAAATGTAGAGTTGATTAATTATATATAATCGTTGTATTGAATAATTCTATCAGAGATAGTTTTGTTTTCAGATGTTTTACTCTTTTATGATAAAGAACCCATGTGTAACATTCATCGTTGATTTAAATGTATCCATGATTTTTTTATTGAAGTTGCAATATATTACTCTTTCACCTTTTTAAATGATTTGTTTTCTTTTTGTTTGGAAAAACAAATTATTATTTTTGATTTTCACTTTACTTATTTAGATTCTGATTCAATATTTGGGGATAACTAGATAGAACTCCCATGCTAATGCTGTAATGCACAGGATTTTTCGGTAATTTTGCTCTAGCAATATTTTAAAATCTTATCAAATTCATATTTTAAAGAAATAATTTTGTCATATTAATTATCATACATGTTGGCTTAGTATGGACGAAAGGAATAGTATTTTGTTAAAAAAATAATTTTGTTATATCGATCATCAAGCTTATTATAGCAAATCTTCTAATCATGACATCTGAAGCATTTCTTAAGATGTTCCGTGCATGCATGATCTAGACATCTAGAACCTGAAAAGCAATAGTGCATGAATATTGTTGGTTCCCACCCCCGAAAAAATAAAATTTCCCCCCTTCCCATATATAATTCAAATATTTTTAGCAGTTTTGTTCTATCAATATTTTAAAATCCTGTCAAGTTCATATTTTGAAAATATAATTTTCTTATATTCATCATTAGAATAAATCTTATAGAATAAATAAAATTTTATAATTTATTAATCACACATATATCAATTGAAATAGTAAAAGTATGTAATTGCTGAATCATTATATATATATATTTTGATGAAAGGATCATTATAATTTAAACAAAGCAAAAATATTGAAATCATCATTACAAAAAGTAAAATCACATATCTAGCCTCATACCTAGCTTTACTAGACCCCACACATATATATTGATGCCATACTAACATTTCCCTTTTACCTAATCAACCTATACAAAGCAATTGACCCCAATGGAATAAGCAACAAACCTTGTAAATCTAATTTTTATAAAGAATCATAGAAGAGTATATTTACACTCTTGGAATTTCTTGATATCTATTGGCGATCATAAAGTCAGCATCCTTCATTGCTGTTAGATTAGCAGTGAATTGGCATGAAAAATGATACTTAGAAGAAGCATTTAAACACATATATGGACGATCTTTATCCATCTAAGCAAACAGGCAGTATGCCAAAAATGGCTTTCCTTGGTGGTTAATTTTTTGTGTTCCTTTACCGTTCTTAACTACTAAGGAATTGATTGTTGAGAAAATTTTGTTTGTGGCTGATAACCACAAACAAAAGTATACTTTTCCTTTGCAAAAGAAAGCCATTTTTTTATTAAAAAAAAAGAATAAAGTGACTTTTGTATGCAGTCTTCCTTTTTTTTTTTCCTAAAAAATGGAAAAGAAAATACAAAGATGAATCATCCGACCCAAACCCCATCATCTTTGTTCCTTCTTCAATTTTCTATTCATGGCTTTCAAGAGAAAGAAGATGCAGAACCACCAAAACAAGAGATATACATTGACTCAGCACAATATTATACTAAAGAACGGCAAACACCCCGTAGCATTCACTTCATCTAGAGAAAGGGAGAACAAAATTTAGGGGAAGAAAAAAAAATACAACATCTATCATCCACAACACAAAATCACAAAACAAAAATCAAATCTGGTAAAAATCTTGTAATCGGATTGTAACTCTATATACTATCTTGGACTTTGTTTTGAGTTAATGAGAAATGTAACTACTAATTTATGTAGTTCCAGAGGGACCAAGACCGAAGGAAGGATCAAGTGAGATAAAGTTTGGAAATAGAAACAGAAGCATATCACACTGCGACGAGGTATGGAGCCGCCGTGACGGTAGAGTTGATATTTTCAAAATTTACCGGGCAGAGAGATCTCATGCCTCGGCGAGCTTGCTAGGTGCCGCAGCACGAGTTGTGAATTTTATTTAAATCAGAATGTGATTCACTCGATGGAGAAGAAGAAATTGAAGGAGAAAATGTGGAGCTTTGTTAGGGTTTGTGATTTTTAGTTATGGGAGGTGATTTTTGCACTTTTGGAACTTTAATCTTGGTTGGTAAATGATCCCTAACCTCCTCCTCTCTTTTCCATCTGTTTTTGGTGTGAAAACCATGAGAGTACGCTAGATTTCAAGTTGGTTGATGATTTTACAGATTAAAATGCATGCAAATGGATTATTAAAGTGTTGTTCAGTGTTCTTAAGGCTTGTGTGTGAGTTTAGGAGGGATTGTATATGATTTAACAAGAACCCTAGTTTTGAAATGGTTGAGGGAGCTTGGAATCTAAAATATATATAGGTATTTATGGTTTGTATATGTGTTTGAGGCTTCTTGATCCATGTTGATGCTGTGGGAACAATGAGTTATACTTGGATGGTTGAATTATGGGTTTTGGACTATATAGGTGTTATGTTAATTGAAGATGTTATAGGATTGTAGTGTTCAATTGGTTGATTGGAAGTGTTCAAGTTGTGGTTGGTGCTCCTACGGCTTGCTAAATCCCTGTATGCATTGTGTCGGCAATTTGAGGTAACTAGGATGTATGTTATGCATGATGTATATTTCTGTTTATATATATATATGTTTGTTCTTTTCATATCGCGATATGTCCCAGGCACGACTTGAGATGAAAGGGGTAATCTCTTTCCTAGTCTTATGTATGTATGTGATTGATTTTGAATTTATAGCATGTGACATGTTAGCATCCCCATCATATGAAATTATATGTGTTAATGATTTAGAAGTTTATGTATGCAAGTAATATGATAGTATGAGAGTATCATCACATTATTGAGCATGAGAGCATTGTTGATATTGGGTGATGATGATGTATAATATTATGTGGTATATCGATCCACTGGTGGCCAAGTGGTGAGGTTGATGATTGTATATTATTGCCACTAAATCCTCTCCTATGGCCAGGAGAATCAGGTGGTAGTGGACTTGAGGATACACCTTCCCTAAATCACCACCAATGCAGGTAGTCTAGGGGATTGAGAACCATGGTCCAAGTATTAGCGTGACCTTTGGCCAAGTTATACTAGTGTGCAGAGAGCTTAGTGATGTCCCGAAATCAATCTTCAATGGTTGTTAAAAGGAAATCACTTATTGGGTGTACCTTGTAATGATAACTAACCCATGGTTCTAGTCGTGTACGTATGGGGACATTCATTGCATTGCATTACATAACATTGCTTTACATGTATGTATATATTGTTGGTTGTTGTGTTCCTTAGTTACTGGAACTCTGTCTCACACCCACCTGTGATAAACATTTCAGACGAAGACCCTAGCATTAGCCCGGAGAAGATGAAGGGGTCTTAGTTCACTCCATTGCATAAGGGCATCTTTGTAGTTGGTAGTTTCCATACTTGAGTTATGTAAATTATTGTGCCAAGTAGTTCATTGTTGTGTCTGTTGCTTGTAATGTTATTATCTTGGGTATTTGTTATTGTGTAAGATCTTTATGGTTTATGAGATTGTATTGGAACTCATTGAGATAATGACATGCATGTTTGTCTACTCGTTGGTTATGTCATATGATTTGCTCTCAGACCCCGGTATGGGTCACTTTGTGTTTGTGCCATATGTTTGGTCCTATTAGGCTATATAAATGTGCTTGTGCTTGGTGTATGTAATTGTTGGGTCAAGTGGGTATGTAACCCACCAATCGCCAAGGGGGTCAATTTCTTTAGGAAGAGATTGCCTTAAACTTAGTCCTAAAGGTAATTGGGACTCGGGTAAGGTGTTGGTTTGGCACTTGGAGGCGCAAGTGCCAAGTTTTGGTCCAAAATGTTACACCCTATCTCTTGACACCTCCAGACTTAACCAAAAACTTCAAAAATCCAACATAACACACCCCTAAACATCATGAAACACTTTCCAAAACTTCCAACTAGCAAAAACGACCCAAAAACACCAAAAACTAGGCTGGGGCCGTGGCCGCTACGGTACCACCGCGGTTCCGGCCTCCTCTATTTTTACACGCTTCTGGCCTTACTGGCGCCGCGGCGCCCCTTGCTGATATCCTATATCAGTAACTTCCAACTTCGGGGCAAACTTCCGTTGTGCATAACTTTAGGCTCCGACCTTCAATTGACTTGATTCCAATTGCTACAAGTCAATCTAGTCTTAATTTAGCCAGAGACACTGTTTACACCTCAATCCAATTCCGTATGGAGATTCTGGACCCTCGACACTGTTTTAGCCACTTATTGACCAAAACTCACCACTAACCACCTCTAATTGCCACCAAAGGCAATGGGTCACTTAGAGACCATTCAAACAGGTCCAAAACCTCTAAACCAACTTGTCCAAAGAGGTTTCACTCCAAAGGAACCACTCCTCTGAGATTTGACCCATTGGAACCCTTACTTGACAAACGGGCTACAGGCCTTAAGATACAACAATCAGGCCCAAAACCACTCTGGGCTTACAAACACCAACATACATACTTCTGAACATCCAAAACCATGCAACCATACATACAAAATACATAATCCATACAATTCATACCTTATCCAAATATTCATTACAAACCATTCTATCCTACTTGGCATAAGATACAATATCCAACATTTCAAACACTACATAGACTATTCCCACGTACGTAACTACTACTGCGTCTTCTTCGGACTAGTGTTAGAACCATCACCTGAAAGGTTAGTCATGGGAGAGGGGTGTGAGACAATGTCTCAGTAACCGGGGACAACCACATACAATATATATATATATACTAACCCACACAGTCGTGCAATGCAATGTTAATGAATGGTATGCATGTTCTCCCTCATACACGGCTAGAACCACGAGCTGTCATCATCACAAGACATTTCAATAGATGATTCCCTTCCAACAGTCGGTGAAGACTGATTCCGAGACATCAGCAAGCTTACCTTACTCTAATGCAACCCAGCCAATGGTTACACTAGAGCTCGGACCGTGGCTCTCCTTTCCCTGGACCATCACGAATTAATAGTGATTTAGGGAAGGTGCATCCCCAGATCCACTACCACCTGGCTCTCCCAAGGAGAGAATTTAGTGACAGGGATATTTTATCATATCATATTATCCTCTGCCACCTGGCTCTCCCATGGAGAGGATTTAGCGATAGGGATCTCTCTCATATTATCATCTCATATCACATCATATCATCATCACCTCATCATCAATCTCTCACTATGCAATCATATGGTGATGATGCCAATATCATGCCAACATACCTTTACGCATATATATATCATTATCATCATAATCATCATATGGACATGCTAGCATGCAATGGTATAGGGATGCTACACATCATAATATAAATATACAACCATCATACATCAACTAGCTGTGCATACCACGATATATAAGAAAACCATACATATACACAATCAATATAGTGGTATGAAAAGGAACATGCATATATATACAGATATACATTCCATCATACCATACAAACAATACAATATAAACATACACCTGAGGTTGTCAATACCATACATGTGAGCTCCACAAATTTCTTGAATTGTCCAACACGCGTGAAACCCTCTTAGTTAACCAAACAACCTTCATAATAACGCAATTCTTCCATTAACATAATATACCATTACTCAAACATCACAATTCAACCACTTTAGGCCAAACCCAAGGTTCCAACACCCCTTCCATGCATCAATCAGCTCTTAGGGACTATTTAAACACTATTTAAACACATACACTTCAGATTCCTAAGAGCTTTAACCGAAAACAACCTAGGGTTAAGCTCAAAACACACATAATCCTTTTAAAACTCAGACCCAAGCAATAAGAACATCACAACACACTTCATTAATCCCATAACATCTATTTCAATTGGTGGATTTCGTCCCAAACTAGAAATCCAACCTCAAAACCGAAAAAACCTTAAATTCCAACCGAACAAAATGGAGATGGAGGAGTAGAGAACACTTACCCATTTGAATCCAAGCTCTTGAGGTCTGAAAATCACTCCCAATGGCCGAAAATCACGAACCCTAGCTCAGCTCCTCAGTTTCTCCTTCGTTTTCTTCTTTCTCGATCGACCGAAATGATCCGGTTTTAAACAAAAATCCTGAATCTCGCCGCAGCCTCAACATACCTCACTGCGGCTCTACCACGTTCAGCTGAACAATGCCACTAAAATTGCTTCTCGCCGAGGCGGATCTGCTTCTCACCGTGGCGTGGAGTGTTTCCAGACTCTACTTGAGCCTTCCTCCGTCCTGTTTCCTCCGGTCCTGAACACAATGCCAAGGAAGAAATCGTGAGGGGTGTTACACAAAAACTAGCCATTTTAGTCTTGGATATCTAACATCTACATATGGAGGTATTTTATAGTATGATAGTTGTCTGTAGTTAGATTGGGTGTAGAGTGACCTGTAAGAGTTGGAATTAGGTCAATTGGAGGTTGGAGTGCAAAGTTATGTGTATAGAAAGTTCGCCCAGAAAATCAGTAACTTGCTGATATGGTTGCTATCATGGATGCCGCAGTGCCAGGGGTTTGGTTGCAGCCCCACACCATTCTATCTCTTTGAGGCTACTGCAGTATTGTATCAGGCTACAGCTCTAGCTTTGTTTTGTTTGGTTTGAATGGTTTTGGGTATTCCAAGTGTTAGTTTTTGGGTTTCATGGTGTACGATGTTACAAGAACACTGTTCCAAGTTACTTCCCTCTCTTGGAATGAAACAAAATGCATAACTTTAGCGGAGCTCTAATCAATTTCAAATCAAACCTAGATGAGATAAAATCCTGTACTTGGACATTATTTGAAGAAATCTCTCACAAAAATCTTAGAATCTCTCGCTAGTTTTCTTGCTGTGTTTTTCCTTGGCTAAACAAAGAGGAATGTGTGAAGTGAAGAAACTGATATATATATATATATATATGAAGAACCCAGAAAAGAGGGTTACAAAGGAGAAGGATTGCAAGTCTATGGCTACAATTTTCTCTCTCAAAAAGATAACAAAAGCTTAACTTATTGCAAGGTTTTATCAATATGCAAAAATCATTGTCAAAGATAGAACGACTTTGTGGAGAAGGATTAAAAAAGAGGGAAAAAGCCGACCCTAGTACAATGATTGAATAAATGTAAATCTCTACTGGTTTTATCTCTTTTTTGGTAACAAAAAGGAAGTAATACATCAGAGGTTAACTAAGCTACATTGGCGACTGCTGGTTCTATTTCTTTTTCTTCATTGCTCTATCTCTTCCTTCCTCTATGGATCTTGCTCCCTTCTTTCTTCCTCTCGATCTCTATTATGTGGTATCTCTGAATTTGTCTTGTTTGACTAAAAAAAAAAGATAGAGGATAAAGTGTGAGAGAAAAGAGATGGGGAAAAGATGAAGCAAAAAGGTTGACAACGAAGTGAGAGGGAGAGAGAGAAATGATGAACATGTAATGAAGTGAGAGAGTAAAAAGAAGGTGAAAAAGTGTGTGAGAAAAACAAAAGAAGGGAGGGATTAGAACCATTGGATTTTCTGTTATCAATGGTCAAGAATATTGATTTGTGACTTGTACTTGTTCTAAAACAAAGTTTTCTAGGTGGTTCTAAAATAAATGCAAAGGTAGTTCTTTCCTTTGTGGTTATTCAAAGAATCGCAAAAGAAAATTTGGATTTTTTTTAATTGGACTTTCCTTTATGTTTCTTTTAATAACCACAAAACCTTACTAACTTCTCCACTTCATTTTTCTTAGTATTTGCTTGTATAACTGCTAACCTCTATGCATCAAGGAAAGCAATTTCTTGCATAGTATGGCAAATAGAATAGTATGTTATATAATGAGCCACTACTCATTCCTAAAAGTTGAGGTCTTTATTAATTGAAATATATATACATGCATGCATACACACATACATACATAAATAGACATATATGTTAGTATGCCACAAATACACTAATACATGCGGTCAATCCTATTGAATTAATATGAAGAGATTACTAAAATTGAAGGACTGCATACAATTTAGGGGTAAAAATCTGAAATTCAATAAAAGACATTGAAATGTGTATATTGCATAGGAGCAAACCCACTCTCATATAACATTGCTAACCCGTGTCACTTTTTTTTAACCAAAAAGCCCATTTTACTTTTAGAGCATACCTTTCCATCACAAGAATTATTTCCCAAGAGAGAAAGCAATTAGAGGTTAAGCTATGTGGATAATATCCGATGTTGAGAATCCAGTTGATGGCCACAGGCCCAAGAGTAGCACTGTTTTTAGAGACTCCAGCTGAACTCCAAGAAAGAAAGCTTTTGAGTTGTGAATACACCAATTGCTCTACCAATAAAGTGCTGTAAGGAAAAGTGATTATTGGTGATTGAGTAATATCAAAGGCAAAGCAAACTCAGGCTTTGCAAACTTTAGCCACCCCTTCTTTTTCCAATTCCAGCATTGCAAAATCTTGGTCTTAGTCTGCAGTGATGCTCGAAGAGCTTGAACCATCCCAAATCTTGAAGACAAACCTAGATTAGGGATTTGCAATGATGCTCGAGGATCAAAATCAAAGATTTAGGAAGATGAAGGAAGGGAGGCAGGCGGAGAAAGGGAGGAAGCTTGGGAAGGGAGACAGACAAAGGGAGGAAGACAAAGAAGGTGGAGAATTTGATGGTGAGGTCACCGAAGGTGGAGGACACTGATGGTGGAGGTCATCGGAGATAGAGGTCGCTGAAGGCTTAGCTAGATGGAGGGTGAAGATGGAGGCAACGATGAAGGCTAGAGGGTTTGCTTGTGTTGTGTCATTTTCTTACTTGTTAGGGGTAGGAAGGTCATTTAACAGCACTTCACCTCACACTAAGCATCTTCACTCTTATTTTTGAGTGTAATCGCCTTCACATTAATTCTAGTGATCTGGTTTACCTATGTAAACTCCATGACCTCATTTTTTCACAACCAAGCACACATATTTAGGTGATATAATGAGGATCACTTTCACATATATACCCCCTAGTGAATGAACCAAATGGGCCCTTAGTGCTCTCCATGTCAATATATATATATGGCACATATGAAGGAATAACACTAGCAAGGAAACGTTCTAGAACAACATAGGATCCAACAAATGACATTACTTCCTGCTCACAAAAACACGTAAGAACTTACTTCACCAGAATTATTTAAGGCTGTCGACTATATTTTAGATTTTTTCCTTTTGCAAACACTTGATCCGGCAATATTTATTTATTCCATCATACAAAGTATGAAGAAAATTATTTCTAACTTCTGCTTTAATATTGGACTATCATGTTGGTATATCTTATTTGTCAGAGGAGTAATTAGCAAGTAGTAACATGGACCCTTTATTTAGTAAGAATAATGTCAGATAGGGGTCATCCAATCCATAGCAGTTACACATTAAGTAGAATAAAAAATGGTCTCCCCCCATCAGTTGGCGTGGAGAAAGTCAATTCTAAGTATTTCATTATAGTGACATAAATAATAAAGAATATGAAGCTATAAAAAGCTTAATACCTCCAGGATATGAGTACATATTACCATATAAAACTTATAAAGATTACTTGTATGCAAGAAAATAATGTTTCCCAGTATTTTGCAAATACTTTTTCAAATTTACTCCAAGAAAACATATCCCAATTGTATAACTTTGAGGCATTCCATAGCTATTAGAAACTCCAAATCTAGGCAAACTAAAGGAACTCAAAATTAAATGTTGATAACCATATAGAAAACTGAATTTGTCCAACTAAGCAAAGCAGATTATGAAAAAAAAAACTGTATTAGCAGAGATTAAACAATTCACCAGCAAAAGGACTACTCAATTTTGCATTTTGTAGAACATATAGTACATTGGATCCTCTAACACTCTTGTAATTGAACATGTTGCTTAATGGAAATCTTCCCAAGTTCTACTTGAAGTAGAAAAGAGTCAGCAACATCAAAACTCAAGAGAAACACCCAACAAATTCAATGCAAAATTGGTTTGTAATAAATATATTTTATTGTGGCAGGCATGCATTAAATACACATGCTAAAAGCCTTATAAAAATTTAACACTTACCCAGATTCTTAAATTCAGAAACAAAGTCTTAGAGCACATCATCAATTTTACGACAAATAAATATACATTGATGAGATTGCATGATACCTCCAACAGTGTTGGTACCTCAAATTTAGTCTCTCTTCTTTTTCAAGGAAAAAAGCAACTGAACAAATGTTATCAGTGTGTTGGCCCATTAAATTAGAATGAACCTATCCAAAATTTCAGTTAGGAATGACTATTAGAATAATTATTTCTTAGTATCAACTTTTTTTTTTCATAAATTAAAATTTATAACATGATTAACTCAATGAATTAGCCTCTCTATCAACGTGCAGAGTAACAATAAGCAGGAATAAAAAGTGCGCGCCATGGTAATAACAGATATCTATAGAGAGGAAAAAGAGGTCTTTTATTCTGAAACTGAAAGTAACCGTAAAGATCGATCGAAGTATGCGCAACAACTTAATGGGAGTTTTTATTCTATTGATGGTTTTCTCCATTCTTGTTGACTCCATGAACTTGGGCAGCGTCCGATCGTTCAGAACTAGGATGATTGCCTTTCCATTCAAACAATTGCGTGGCTCAGGGAGGTCACATCTCTAACAGGAAAAAAAATTCATAATCATTATACCAAGTACAATTAATAATGGCCTTTAGACCTTAGTTGATTTTGTTACTTATTCAGATGCACCAATATCTATGTTCAACCTCAGGGACATCTTCCTTCAACTTGAGCCACACCTTCATTTTCTTCTCACAAAAATGCAAATGCTAAATCCTCATTTCTTGGGTTCCAATTGGCATTATCAAAGACATCAATTTGATCCAGTGTTCCCGTTATCATAGGGGCAGTCTTTGGGTTGGTTGCCAGGATCTCTCCATATATTGTTCCAAAGGATTAAAATTGATGCTCGAAGACCGAAGTCAATGGCCCAGTGAAAATCCTCCACTCTTATGGTCATCGAGAGTGATGGAGCAGATCTGACATGGAGGAGTAGAGGTCTCCTCCACATCGCCGGCGATAAACAGATCCAACGTGGTTCAGATCCAAATGTTTGTGGTCCTTCTCCTCCACCAACGCAACTTTGCCCATAGATAAGCCCAACCACTATCGTCTTCTAAGCCACTACTGTCAATGAAGACTATTCTTCTGATACTACCATCACCGAATTTGGGTTCTGGCCAAAACCTCACCACAAAGATTTGCAATTAAATCTAGATTTCGAAAAAATAGAGTGAGACAAATTGATGTCTAGAATAGGGAATGGCAAAAAGATTTTTTTTTGTTGATTTTGATTGAAAATTTTGAATTTAGTTTTAATAGAATGGAGGTTTTTGATTTCGGTGCCATGAGTGAGTGAGTAAGATGAAGCTAGAAACAATCCTTTGGTTGTGGAGAAACCGAAGAAAAGACTTTAGAAGATGATTTAAATTTGAAATTTAAATGATATCCTCGAAAAATCAGGTGTGTGGTGGAAAATTTAAAAATTGAAATTTAAACAAAGTTGATGCAGATTTTCAAAGGAAGAGAGAAGCATAGAGAATGAAAGAACGGGAAAAGAGGACAAAAAAGGAAAATGACATGTTACAATACTTTCAACAGTTGATTGAATGGTAACTCGTGATTTTGATTTATAAGAGAGAAAAAAGATTATTACAGTTGTCATACGCGCGTATCAACGCAAGCAAAAGAGATGGCAATTACGTTAATTATTATTTTGTATGTTATGTATTTTTTCTTTAATGCTAGGGTACTTTTTTATTGAGTCATTACGTTTAAATACATAATATATATAAATCACTATTACAAAAATGATTTTTTACGTTAATGTTTTTTATTTTTTATGTAAGTTGTGGAGGTGATGTGGATATGGCTTAAAAATAAGTAATTCTACATCAATTATACAACCAATGTAGAAATTGATTTTTTTACGTTGGTTACTTTTTAAACCGATGAAGAAATTCAGCTTTAGAAACGTTTATTTTTGAAATTCAGGAATGATTTTAAGATGTTATTCCCGAAATTGTAGAAAATGCTTTTCTTAAAAACGTTTCCAAAACTCCTTTTTTAAAAAGAAAATTAAAATTTCAATTTTTTTGTTGTCCCTGTATTTAGCGAATAGAACAAAAATTCTTCAATGACAATGAATCACAAAAAGTAATAATTCAATTAGGCAAGAAACATATACATCGGACATTAGTAGTATGAAATGCATGCACAAGCAATAAAGAGAATAAAACTTAAAACCTAAGTTCCAGTTCCAAGATGGAACCTTAGGCCGTTAATTTCAGTTAAAGCCTTGAAATAACTTGCAATGACATTTTCTATAGGCAAACAAACATCATGCTATTAGATTTTTTTTTTCGGCCAACATGAGATTGATGTAAAACAATGTCTACCTGGTAATCAATGGTAAGCTTCCTTCCCATGAACTGCAAGACATTGAATGACAATCTCCTCGGCCAAATTCATCATGGTTTGATAGTCTGAATATGCCTCATATATCTAAAATTTGACTAATGTTAACAAATTAGAATGTCAATGAGATATAATTAGAAATGCTTCAATTACAACCAATATAAATACTCATACCAATGTCACCCGTAACCCTATTGATTTAAGATTCTCAAGGTAATCTACCATATCTGAGGAGTAAAAGGATTGGTGCCTAAAGGTGCACCACCATAGGTGTATACTCAAATTTACCTCAATAGTAGTAAATTCAGGATTATGACGAGTAGAAATTCCCTCATTTCTAATTATGAGGCCAATCTCATATACTTTTTCAAACCCTCCCACCTGTCATGGAAAAACACATTCAGGTGGTTAAATTGCCTAATAAAGAAAACTTTGTATATAACACTTCAAATTCATGCGTACCCTGAGTAAGTTTCTTCTACACAACCATCAAAACAGCCTTTTCCAAAAGTTTTTGGATCTAAAATTAAATCAATTCTCCTCAAAAGAAAGATAAAACATTCTAACTAAAACTTGGATAGACAAAGCCATATTTGAAAATGTTCCCCAGAATTTTCTCATGTCCATAAAAAACAAGACCATGACTAGTAATATTATTTGTTTCACTGAATTTCACTACAAAAAAAAGGATATTCTGTGATGATTTTTGGCGGTGATAAAAAAAGGTTGTCGCTAATAGTGGGCCTTTCAATGGTGATGCAAACCATCGTTGCTAAAAGTACACTTTTCAGCGGCAACAAGAGATGTTGACATTGAATGCCTCTCTTTCAATGGTGACCAACAAGAGTCGTTGCCGAAAAACAAACTTTCTACGGCGACAAGTATGTGTTGCCACAAAAAATCGATAATTAGGTGGCAATAATAAATGGCGCCATTGAAGATGTTGACAATTAATGGTGACATTTAGTGTTGTCACCAAAAGACATAAATTCTGCGATGATTTTTGGTTGCCACCAAAAAATGGAGTTGTTCAATGGCTACATTTGTCTCCGTTGAATATAATTAGCAATGACTCTAGTTTATTATTGCAGAAAGTAAGACTTCTAGTAGTGAAGTTTGTGTCGCTGCTGAAAGTAATTTTTATATTTTTGTTTTTTTCCCCTGTAAAACTAATGTTTAATAAGTTGAAGTAATAAATTTGTTTTATTAGATAAATTTTATTATAAGAAAATACATTAAGTTAACTTATAATATGAATTGTAAAAATTATCCAGTACAATGAAATATTTTGAACATTTGGAAGTATTTTAGAAGGTTGAGCTTAGCTAGAGATTAAAGATTTGAAAGGTTATAGGAAGATTTGAAGAATGAAGATATATAAGCTTGATTTCCTAAGTTTTCCCTCCTTATTCTTTATCCTCCTTTCTTATTTTGCTGAACTTAGAGATTATTTACTTATGTTCTTTTAGACGAGGAAGGGAAGCCACTCCCCTTGTTTGGTTAAAAAATTGGGAGGGGAGATGTGACTTCCGGGCGCTGACGAGGGTGGGGAGCGATCGTCGGTGCAAGAATAGTGGGGCTTCAGATAAAGTAATGAGGAGAGAGTAATGAGGCACCGACAAGGAAAGGCTCCTGGCAGGCTTCTAAGCGGGAGGGGCATATGAATGAATCGAATACATACCAGAACGAGAGGGATCCAGAGACTGTATAGGTATGGGACTATACGGTTAAGGATAGCTTAAAGGAATTGATAGGTACTATCTATACCAACAAGGTGTACCTACCTTTTCGGTAGCCTATTCCTAAAGAACTCCTCAGTTAAGCGTGCTTGACCTGGAGTAATTGTGGGATGGGTGACCTCCTGGGAAGGAGGTGTGTGAGTGAGGACAAAGCACACCGAAAGGGCTTGTGTTGGAAATTGTGGGGACAGTCGTCAATCCTGAATAGCGGCCGGACGTTACAGTTGGTATCAGAGACCAGCCTCTCTCAGTACGGTATGGTTCGGGGACGAACCAAGCGGAAGCTGGTGGGCATGTGACATCCGGGCGCTGACGAGGGCGGGGAGCGATCGTCGGTGCAAGAATAGTGGGGCTTCAGATAAAGTAATGAGGAGAGAGTAATGAGGCACCGACAAGGAAAGGCTCCTGGCAGGCTTCTAATATGGGACTATACGGTTAAGGATAGCTTAAAGGAATTGATAGGTACTATCTATACTAACAAGGTACACTTACCTTTTCGGTAGCCTATTCCTAAAGAACTCCTCAGTTAAGCGTGCTTGACCTGGAGTAATTGTGGGATGGAAAGGGCTTGTGTTGGAAATTGTGGGGACAGTCGTCAATCCTGAATAGCGGCCGGACATTACAGGAGAGGTGCAAAATTTTTCTTCTTTTTTCTCTCTACTCTCCTCCAAAATTGGGTTTTTGGAGGGAAGAGGATATAATTTTGATACTTACATTCTAAATTACCCTAACATATCTATAATATTACAAAACTGTTTTGACCATTATGAAACCCTTAGCATTTGTCTCTCACGCTCAACTCTATTCAACATCCACCTCCGTATCAAATAATTTGAATTGAACATTATTAATGCACTATTATAACAATTGAATTTTGTAATAAAAATTTTTAAGTTGATGTTTAGTTTTATAGTGAGATAAAATCTGAAAATTAGTTAAAAAATCTTTTCAAGACACTAAAAAATGAGTAAAATATCATGACATTTCTTTTCCTTTGCCTTAATTATAGAAATCTCTCTGTTATTTTAAAAACTTATGTAGACTTTCCTTAAAATTAAATGTTTTGTTACATAAACTTTCCTCTATTTATAAGATTCCACTCCATATACCCAAACCATTAATTGATCATTAAACCATGTTATTAAACTTTCTATTGGGCCAAAATATCCCCTTTTTAACATAACTAATATTTAAGAATCATTTAAATATTTATGTTAGCCAAAAGATATTTTTACTAAATATATTTTTAGACTTTTCTATTGTATTACAAAGTTGATTACTTTTATCATTATAAAATTTTTAAATATATTTAGTTTAGTAACATTTTAAATGCATACGTTGGCTAACAAATTTTTATCACATTATAAAATACTAATATTTTAAGAATATTTTAGTAATATTTTTAATGGTGGTAACTGTTAGTTAGGCTGGCTTCCCAAGAGGGGGGTGAATTGGGAAGTTTGAACTTTTCTGCAAAATGTCAAAGAGGTGGAGAATGCAATATATGGAGGCAAAATAGAGTGTAAATAAATAACAGTAAAAGTAGCAGAAAAGAGAAGAAGACTCATAAATTTATCCTGGTTCGGTCTCTTCACTTGACCTACGTCCGGTCCCCAAGTCACCACTTGAGATTTTCCATTATTCAGCAAGAATTCAACGGGTTTCTTGCAAGTGCCACAGTACAACGTCAGTGCTCTGTTTTCTAGAGCTCACTCAATCTTTTTCTGCACTTTCACAAAGTGCTTTACAATCCCTTGTGATAACTCCTCACAAGAAAATTTATCTTCTAGATGAAGATTAGATTATTTACAAAGATGAAACTCTCTTGAATAGAGTGAATATAAAAGTTGAAGTACAAGTATTGAAGTTAGAGGGTAGAAGTCTTTGAGAAGAAGATTTGGCAGAGTTTCAGTATATACAAATTTTGATTCGTTACCCACAACTTCAAATGATGTTATATTTATAGATTTAGGTCTCAAATGTCCGTTAGAGACAAAATCTATTCGTTGGAGAAGTTATCCAACGGTTACTCTGAAAAACTATCTGTTAACCAACCGCATTTAAATCTTTTGACATACTAAAATTCAAATTTTGGTTGGTCAACAGACGAATTTTGAAGGAACTGAAGGTTAAAGCTTCCAACGCTGAAATACTGAAGTTCGTCTGTTCATGAAGTGAAATTCGAATTTTGAAACTTAGAAAATGTTTCCATATTGTGATATACGAATTTCCAAGTGAAAAGTTTTTCTGTTAAGTTTGAACAGTGTTTTCAATTTGCTACAATGTCCTCGAAATTTGAAATTTGGAACCCCAAAATTCGTCTGTCCGCAGCAGGCTCAAAAGGCACAGTAGTTCATTTTCTTCGAAATTCAAATTTTCAAAGAGTGAAGTTTGTTTGTTAGAGAGGCCTCTTTTCAGACTTACTTTAACATTCAAATTTGCAAACACTGTCCTTCGTATGTCATTATGCCATTTTAACAGACTCACAACTTTAATTTCTGAAATTCGAATTTCCATGTTCAAAGTTCGTCTGTCAGTGAGCAATTTTGAAACTCAATATGATCTTGATTTCAGATGAACTTTAATATTATTTCAGACGAATTTCTTCAGTTTTCATAAATTTCATTTTGTCTGAAATTCGAATGTTCAAAACCTGAAGTTCGTCTGTTACCCAACAGCTTCTTTCAGATACTTATGAAAATTTGAATTTTGAACAATCAAAATTCGTCTGTCAGAGAGGCATCTCTTCAGACTTACTCAATTTTAGCTCGAAATTCGAATTTCCAAAGTCAAAGTTAGAATTTTCAATATGACATTTCAATGTAAACTTTTCAAACTTCGTCTGTTGGTTGATATTTTTCAAATATTTCATAAAATCAAGTTTTTAAAACATCTTTTCCTCAAATCAAAGTCTTTTACCCATATGTAAACATAATTAAACATCCTACAACAAGTTTTTCACAGATTTCTCTAGGATTTCTTCTTTTGAACTCTTTTTGCACCTTTGACATCTTTACTCCAAGCTCTTGAGAGTTGATTTGGAATCATCAAAACTTCTTGATTCAACATTCTCCCCCTTTTTGATGATGACAAAACAACTTACAAACTGGATTAGTACTTGGGTTTGCTTTAACAAGCTCCCCCTCAACATATGCACTATATATATATATATCAAAAGATATCATAATAAACCATGTGAAGAGATTCAAAGAGCAAATCATTGCAACTTAAGAAATTTTTCAATTTAAACAAATGTTGCTATTACAGAGACAAAATTAATCAAAGTTCTTCCAAATACACATAAGAGGTACAAAATGCAAACAGTCAAAACAGAAACACAAACAATTAAAGCATTAAACAGCACTATAAGAGGACTCAAGCCTAAAATCTAAACAATTCTTCAATCACTTCTTCTTTGGCTTGGTCTTCTTGCTGTACGTCTTCCCAAATGGCTTAGTAGCAGATTTTCCAGTTTGCTTCTTCGTCTCCCCCTTTTTGGCATTATCAGGAAGGCCAACAAAATCAACTGGAGAAGGGATATGAGAAACTGGAATTGCTTGAAGTGGCACAAGAGCAAAAGGGATTTTGGGTTCAATAGGGGACTCAGTGCTTGGTTCCTCATCAGAGATTTCCAGCAGCTCTTGCATTTCCTGCCTGGAAAGAGCCAGTTGAGCTGTCTGTTCCTCCGAAAGCCCATAAGCAGCGAGAGAAGAAGGAGCTGGATCATCAGAGCAAAACATTTCCTCAAGCCTTCTTCTTTGAGCTTGCAGGAGAGCATTGTGAGCAATAGCTTCATAATCAACAATAGGTACAATACTTCTTTCTTCATTGCTTGCACCCTCATGTATAGAAGAGGTGGAAATGGCTGCCACCAATCTTTCAGCTTGCTCGAATTCTTGAGTGGAAAGAATTGAATCCTGAGCATCTTCTTGCATAGCCTCATGAGGGCTTGTTCCTTGAAGTCCTTTTTCTTCCAAACCATAGTCCAAGGGTGGACCAGGACTTGGTGTCCTTATTGTACCAGCAGGCTTAACACCATCTACATCATCATGCTCAGAGGAGACTAGCTCGAAGGGGCTTGGAGGCTCAGGGGTTGGAGATTGGATAGGCACAGAAAACCTTGGCTGAGGTGGAGCTGATGTGGCAGGTATTGCATTTATGATATCTTCATAAGCATCAGCCACCACTTTCATGTTCTTTGCCAACTGATGTATCTGATCTTGCAGATGAGCAAACTTGACATTTTGCTAATCTCTGATGCTAAGAATGAGTGTTAACAGGCTGTCATACAACTCAGTGACCTTGGTTGGCTTGGCACGAGAGGAGGGAGTGGCTGGAATATGAGTAGGCTTGGATAGGGATGGAACTAGCTGAGAAGGCTGAGGTACAGATCTTACAGGGGCCTCAGAGGCTCTTTCTTGCTGTAGGGAGGCATCTGTGATGAAGAATAGATCCTCAGTTTTTCCTACTCCCTTTCCAACCCATCTTCCTTCATCCTTCCCAATTCCCATTCTTTGCAGTTCTTCTTCCTTAAAGATCTCAGTGGGCTTTCCCTTCCCCTTCTCAAGATGCTGAATTCTGTCATATTGCAGAATTCTGGAGATGATAGCTGCATAGGGGAGTGTGGAGTTCTTCTTCTGTCATATTGCCTTGATCATGCGTTAGAGTATGATATGTCCCATGTTGATTAGCTTTCCACGCATGATTGTTGCCATGACATGTGCCTCTACCCTTGTTATCAGATTGAAGCTGCCTCCTTTGTTGAATATGATCCTGGACACTATGTAATGTAGGATCCTTACTTGAACACTGAGGTCTGTGGGCTTCAATACATTTATGGGTGGCTAGTTTTCCTTTCTTCTGAACAATGTCCTCAGATTTGTGCTCTCCTTGTAGTTCAGAAAGGGGCCACCTTCTTCATCAACAGTTTCTGCCTCATCTATGTATTCAGAGGCAGTGATGTCAATCTTGAGGCCATCTTGCCCTGGGATCTCCAATACCTCATTAAACATCTCATCAGTGAGCCAGATGGTCCTTGATCTCAGATTGACTGCCCACTTCTTCTTCTTGCTGTTGTATTTTAAGGACGCATACCAAGACTTCACTATCTCATCATCATATCTCTCCAATACTTCCAATAGATTCTTGTATCTTATCATCCATATACCAGCATCAAAACTATTAGAGACCAAGAAATCCTCCAAGTTTACACAATATGGCTTGATTACCTTTTTGTTGGCAAACTTGGTGGAGTATTCCTCTTGAATCTGTGGAGTGCTCCATAATGGCAGCGTGGTAAGCTCTTATTCTCCCGATTCAGTGCTTTAGGATGAAGTGGGAGCAACAGGTTTAGCAGCAACAGGAATAGGGACCGAAGGTTCTGCTGTCTTCGAGGAAGATGGTCCAGCCTTCTTTGATACTCCCTTGGGTGTGGTTTTCTGGCATTTGGAAGGAGTTTCTTTGCTAGATTCTGCCTTTCTCTTCAGTTTTTCTCCTTCCTTCGTGGCAAATTGGGATTTTACTGAATGTTTTGGGTGAGCTTCTCCTTTGCTAGTTCCTGGATTCTTGACTCTTGCCCTTTTCACGGATGAAGAATGGAGCAAAGAAAGAATTTAAAGGATGCAAAAGGAAGTTTAATCAGTGGGAAATGATGGTTTTTGGTCAGAATTGAAGAGTATTGAATGAAGGATTAGAACAAACTCAGAGAGAATGGGAATAGGGTTGCGTCTGTTCAAATGAAAACCGTCAGTTTTAATGTATGTAACCGTCTGACAGACGAATTTTGAAGGGTCAAAATTCGAACTTCGGGTAGTTACAAGTTAAACCGGTCAGTAAAGCTTACTGACAGATGAATTTTCTTCAGAAAGTTCGTCTGACAGTGGCTTGGTTCAAACAATACAAGATGAACAGATGAACTTTGTCTCAACAAAGTTCGAATTTTGAAGAATGAACATCAAGCAGCAAACAAACCACCAAACAACAGACAAATTAACCATACAAAACTTCATCTTTCAAAGATTCAACATTGAGGAGCATGCTTCAACAGACAAATTTTAAGTTAGAAATTCGAATTTCTATACTTTGTGAAAGTTATCCAACATTCAAATGTTAAGAGACAAACATTAGTACAATTATCATGTTGGACAGTCATAACTTTGAAATTTTGTTCATTAAAATTTGAATTTTGGAGGATCAACAGACGAATTTCGATGCATCACCGAGAACTGTTCCTTCTAATAATAGGCCGAAATTCATCTGTTGGACATCCAAAATTCAAATGTTGACCATGCTGACTTCCGTAGAAACTTAGTTTTTCATGGAAATTCATCTAACACATAATCAATATACGAATTTTAACTTTAAAGACTTACAGATTAGATCCAGAAACTCAGAATTTTTGTCCTTTTCTTCACTTTTTGATTGTTCCATTCCAGTGTGCTCCATTTTTCTGATTTATTGCCTATGAATCTCATGAGGAGCACCTGCAACTTAAATTAAACATACTCCGATGCTGAAGTTAGAATTAATTCAATGTTGAAATATTTAAAAACAGAGTTGCACAAAGATTTACTTACAGTTCATTGGGATTTACTATACCCAATTCTCTTCTGATTTTGCAATATCTGTCTTCTGATAGAGGCTTTGTGAGGATGTCAGCAACTTGATCTTCTGTGGGGATGTATTCCAATCTAATTTCTCCTTTCAGAACGTGATCCCTTATGAAGTGGTGCCTAACATCAATATGTTTTGTCCTTGAATGCATGACAGGATTCTTTGTGATATTGATGGCACTTTGGTTATCACATATTATTGATATTTCTTTCAACTCAACCTCATGATCTTCCAGTTGCTGTTTCATCTAGATGATTTGCACATAACAGCTTCCAGCTACTACATACTCAGCCTTTGCTGTGGATAACGCTACACTATTCTGCTTTTTGCTAAACCATGAAACCAAGGATCCTCCAAGAAACTGACAAGTTCCACTTGTACTTTTTCTGTCAGTTTTGGATCCTACAAAGTCAGCATCAGTGTATCCTTTGAGATCTTCTCCATTGCCCTTTGGATACCAAAGACCCATCTGTGATGTTCCAATAAGATATCTGAAGATTCTTTTCACAGCAGTTGCATGGGTTTCTTTGGGACATGATTGGAACCCTGCACACATACAGACACTAAACATAATGTCAGGTTTGCTGGCTGTTAAGTACAATAGGGATCCAATCATTCTTCTGTACTGAGTTATGTCAAACAGTTTCCCTTTTTCATCCATATCTAGTTTGGTTGCAGTAGCCATAGGTGTCCCCATTGGCTTGGCATTTTCCATTCCAAACTTTTTCAGCAATTCCTTCAGATACTTGGATTGATTGAGAAAGATACCATCATGGCACTGTCTGATTTGCAATCCAAGGAAGAAGTTGAGTTCACCCATCATGGACATTTCAAATTCCCCATGCATTAACTTAGAAAAATTCTTGCAAAGAGATTCATTAGTGGCACTAAATATGATATCATCAACATAGATTTGAACAATAAGTAAATCTTTATTTTCTTTCTTAGTAAATAAAGTTATATTTACTTTTCCTCTGTTGAACCCCTTTTCAGTTAGAAAATTACTCAATCTTTCATACCATGCTCTAGGGGCTTGTTTTAAACCGTAAAGAGCTTTCTTTAGTTTATACACATGGTTTGGTTTTGTAGAATCCTCAAAACCTGGAGGTTGATCTACATAAACTTCTTCCATGATATATCCATTCAGAAAAGCACTCTTTACATCCATTTGATATAGCAAGATATTTTTCATGCATGCATATGCTAACAGAATTCTAATTGCTTCTAATCTAGCTACTGGAGCAAAGGTTTCCTCAAAATCGATACCCTCTTCTTGATTATATCCTTTAGCTACCAGTCTAGCTTTGTTTCTGATGATTGATCCTGATTCATCAAGTTTATTTCTAAAAACCAATTTTGTACCAATGACAGGATGATTTTTGGGTCTAGGTACTAAATCCCAAACTTGATTTCTTTCAAACTGATTTAGTTCATCTTGCATGGCTAGAATCCAGTACTCATCAGTTAAGGCTTGCTCAGTACATTTAGGTTCAATTTGCGAGATGAAAACATAATTAATCATTTGATCCCTTAACTATTTTCTGGTTCTAACTCTCTTGAACATTCCCTATTACTTGATCAACAGGATGATTCCTTTGATATCTCCAAGCTCTAGGGAGTTCTTGAGACATTTCTTCAATATTTTTATCTTCAAAATTCCTCTCCTGAATATCTTCTTCCATGTTAACAGATTCAGATATTTTTGGAGATTCATTTTTACCTTCATCAGAAATATCTAATTTTTTAAAGTTTGAAACAAAATCATCTTCATCAAAAACATACTTAGTAGCAGTTTCATTTTCAATAAATACTACATGCACAGATTCCTCTATTGAATTAGATCTTTTATTAAAAACTCTATATGTCTTACTTTTACTAGAATAGCCCAGAAATATACCTTCATCAGATTTGGGATCAAACTTACCCAAATTTTCTTTCCCATTGTTGTGAATGAAGCATTTGCACCCGAACACATGGAGATGTGACAGATTTGGCTTTCTTCCCTTGTACAGCTCGTATGGAGTCTTTCCAAGGATTGGTCTGATGTAGGCTCTATTTATGATGTAGCTTGCTGTATTTACTGCAGCAGCCCAAAACACTTGAGATAGCTCCTTTTCATTCAGCATAGCTCTTGAGGAGTTCTGTTGAGGAGTTCTTGGAGCTGAGAAGTTGTGATCAATTCCATGCTCATTGCAATACTCCAGGAAGTATGAGTTTTCAAACTCTCCTACATGATCTAACCTGATAGACACAATAGAAATACCTTTCCCATTTTGCACTTTCTTAGCTAAGGTTACAAATGCATCAAAGGTATCACTTTTAGAAGAAAGAAATAATGTCCATGTAAATCTAGAGTAATCATCCACAATTACAAGCACATACAGATTGCCACCTATGCTTTTTACCCTAGAAGGTCCAATTAAGTCCATATGCAGTAGTTCAAGTGGTCTAGTTCAAGTGGTCTAGTTGTGGTGACTACGTTTTTGGATTTGAAAGAAGATTTTGTTTGTTTTCCTTTTAAGCATGCATCACATTCTTTATCCTTTTCAAAAGCAATTTTTGGCAGGCCAGTGACTAGCTCGTTTTTAACCAATTTTGAAATCTGATTCATGTTAACATGAATTAATCTTCTATGCCATAGCCAACTATCATTGTCCTGACTAATTAAACAAACCGAATCCAAGGGAGGAAGTTCATCAAGATCAATAGTATAGCAGTTACCATCCCTTTGAGCTTTGAGGATTACTTTGTGATCACTTTTTCTGATGACCAGGCAAAACTTTGAGTCAAACAGCACCCAATTTCCTTTGTCACATGTTTGGCTCACACTCAGCAGATTGTGGTTGAGGCCTATCACAAACAGCACCTCTTCAATGGATGTTTCAGGATTGTAGCCCATAATGCCAATGCCAACTATTCTGTCATCCTGATCACCTCCAAAGGTCACCTTTCCTCCTTTCTTGTCTCTGAGGGTGATGAACTTCTCCTTGCCACCGGTCATATGGCTTGAGAAGACACTGTCCATATACCATTTGTTGCTCCTTTTAGCTTTGAGACAGACCTACAAAACAGGGTTCAAGTTTTCTTTTTAGGTACCTAAATCTGTTTGGGTCCTTTTCTGTCAGTAGTCTTTTCCCTAGATACAGATGTACCTTTGGGAACCCATTTAACAGTTTTGTTTAGTCCATTTTTCTTCAAAGCACAAGAGCTAGAAATATGCCCTTTTTTGTTACAGAAGTTACATGTGGTAAAGGGACTGCTAGATTGAGAGGCAGGAAGAAAACAATGCAGATAATATTTTTGTTTTGCATGCCTTGGTTGATTATATGATTCAATGTGAGGTGACATATGATCTTTACTTTTATTTCCATTAGCATGCACAAAAAGTCTCATGTATACATTCTGATTCTTTTTCTTAATCTTTTCTTTAACAGCACATTGATCATAGCCAAGTCCAGCTTTTCCTTGTGATATTCTTTGGCTCCCCATTAAAGCAAACAACATATCTTTTCCTCTAGTAAACCTAGACATGCTTTTCACTAAATATTCATTGGTTTGCTTTAGATCAGTGCATGATTTACAGTAGACAAATTCAGAAACAGGTAGAGAAACAATTTCAGAAATATTTTGTTGGGATTCTAGTTTGTTAATCTTTTTCTTAGCTACCTTCAGTTCTTTAGCAACCTTAACAAACTCATCATGCAGCTCATGAAATGCATCCAGTAATTCAGAATAGGAAGGTTCAGATTCATATACCTCTTCTTCTTGATCACTGCTACATGGAATTTCAGCTTCTTCAGAGGCAAGTGCCATCAGACATATGTTGGCAATTTCATCTTCATCATCTTCTTCTTCATCTGAGCTATTGCCCCATATTGATGAGATATAAGCTCTTTTCTTCTTGTCTTTTTCTACAACTTTCTTTTCCTTTTCTTGCTTCTTGAGGAATTGTGGACAATCCCATTTGATATGTCCCTACTTTTTGCACTCATAGCAAGTCACATGCTTTTTTTATTCCCTCTTGCTATCTCGAGCAGCTCATTTCCTGAAGATTTTCTTGTTCCTCTTCTCGCTTTAGAATCTTCAGAATTTTCTGACCATCATAGCCAAAATTTCTTCATTTAGCTCCTCTCCATCGTCAGATTCTTCCTTCTTTTCTTCAACACCTTTGAGAGCAAGGCCTTTCTTCTTTCTGTCTTGTCCAGCTTCCTTGAGAGCTTTCATTTTTTCTTCATATTCCTCAAGGCTGCCAAATAGAGCTGTGACAGAGGCCATTGATTCTCCTCTGGCTTCCTTTATTGTTGTTACTTTGGGTTGCCATTCCAGAGGGAGAGCTCTGAGAATCTTCCTTACTTTCTCTGTTTGAGTGTACTCCTTTCCCAGGCTCGTTAGTTGATTCACAATGAGAGTGAATCTCTTTTGTAGCTCTTTTACAGTTTCTCCTTCTGCCATTCTGAAGCTCTCATATTCTCCAATGCAGGTATTCAATTTGTTTTCCCTGACTCCAGTTGTTCCTTCATGAGCAATTTGTAGTGTGTCCCACATTTCCTTGGCAGTGGAGCATTGGGAGACTCTGTAGAATTCATCCTGATTCAAGGCACTGACCATACAATGTTTTGCTTTGAAATTCAGCAAGACTCTTCTTCTGTCCTCCTCATTCCATTCTGCTTCTGGCTTTTCTATGTGCTTTCCATCTTCTTCTAATGTCTTTGGGACAAAGTCTCCCTTCTGAATGATTGACCAGATGTCCAGATTAATTGACTGGAGATAAATTTGCATCCTCATCTTCCAGTACCCATAGTGTTCTCCACTGAATCCAGGTGGTCTATTTGTGTTGTTTCCTTCTGGTAAGATACTCTCTCCAAAGCCAACCATTGTAATTCCTGGACTGTGAGATCCTTTGATTGGGAATCTAGACTCTGATACCACTTGTTAGTTAGGCTAGCTTCCCAAGAAGGGGGGTGAATTGAGAAGTTTGAACTTTTCTGCAAAATGTCAAAGAGGTGAAGAATGCAATATATGGAGGCAAAATAGAGTGTAAATAAATAATAGTAAAAGTAGCAGAAAAGAGAAGAAGACTCAAATTTATCTTGGTTTGGTCTCTCCACTTGACCTACGTCCAGTCCCCAAGTCACCACTTGAGATTTTCTACTATGCAGCAAGAATTCAACGGGCTTCTTGCAAGTGCCACAGTACAACTTTAGTGCTCTGTTTTCTAGAGCTCACTCAATCTTTTTCTGCACTTTCACAAAGTTCTTTACAATCCCTTGTGATAACTCCTCACAAGAAAATCTATCTTCCAGATGAAGATTAGATTATTTACAAAGATGAAACTCTCTTGAATAGAGTGAATATAAAAGTTGAAGTACAAGTATTGAAGTAAGAGGGTAAAAGTCTTTGAGAAGAAGATTTGGCAGAGTTTTAGTATATACAAATTTTGATTCGTTACCCATAACTTCAAATGATGTTATATTTATAGATTTAGGTCTCAAATGTCCGTTAGAGACAAAATCTATCCGTTGGAGAAGTTATCCAATGGTTACTCTGAAAAACTATCCGTTAACCAACCACAATTAATGCTTTTGACAGACTGAAATTCAAATTTTGGTTGGTCAACAGACGAATTTCGAAGGAACCGAAGGTTAAAGTTTCCAACGCTGAAATACTGAAGTTCGTCTGTTCATGAAGTGAAATTTGAATTTTGAAACTTAGAAAATGTTTCCATGTTGTGACATACGAATTTCCAAGTGAAAAGTTTTTCTGTTAAGTGTGAATAGTATTTTCAATTTGCTACAGTGTCCTCAAAATTCAAATTTTGGAACCCCAAAATTCGTCTGTCCGCAGCAGGCTCAAAAGGCATAGTAGTTCATTTCCTTTGAAATTTAAATTTTCAAAGAGTGAAGTTTGTTTGTTAGAGAGGCCTCTTTTCAGACTTACTTTAACATTCGAATTTGCAAACACTGTCCTTCGTATGTCATTATGTCATTTTAATAGACTCACAACTTTAGCTTCTGAAATTCGAATTTCCATGTTCAAAGTTCGTCTGTCAGTGAGCAATTTTGAAACTCAATATGATCTTGATTTCAGATGAACTTTAACATTGTTTCAGACGAATTTCTTCAGTTTTCATAAATTTCATTTTGTCTGAAATTCGAATGTTCAAAACCTGAAGTTTCGTCTGTTACTCAACAGCTTCTTTCAGATACTTATGAAAATTCAAATTTTGAACAATCAAAATTCGTCTGTCAGAGAGGCATCTCTTCAGACTTACTCAGTTTTAGCTCGAATTCGAATTTCCAAAGCCAAAGTTCGAATTTCCAATATGACAGTTCAATGTAAACTTTTCAAACTTCGTCTGTTGGTGGGTATTTTTCAAATATTTCATAAAATCAAGTTTTTAAAACATCTTTTCCTCAAATTAAAGTCTTTTACCCATATGTAAACATAATTAAACATCCTACAACAAGTTTTTCACAGATTTCTCTAGGATTTCTTCTTTTGAACTCTTTTTGCACCTTTGACATCTTTTACTCCAAGCTCTTGAGAGTTGATTTGGAATCATCAAAACTTCTTGATTCAACAATAACATATTGACTTTATTAGCCAATAGATAAGAGATTTCTGTAATTAAAGCAAAATAAAAAGGAGATAATAGTATTTTACTCTTAAAAAGTTATCATAGATAAGTAAGAAAAAAGATTTTGAGATTAAAAAATTACAAAAGTAATGAATCATGATATAATTATATTTTTTGTAAAGGAAAAGAGATATAAAAAGAATTAAAATTATATGTAAGGGTATAATAATTAATTCATAATTAGGTCCCTCCCTCTTGAACCAAACAAAAAATAATTAAAATACTTCTTCTCCCCTCCTCTTCATTGAGATCCCTCCCTTCCCTTCCCCTTCATTTGAACCAAACACTATGTTAATGTTATAATGTCAATGTTTTATTGTTTTGTATTGATTCCAGGATTCTTTGTTTGGCAATATTTACCTTCTCCAATCACGAATCACTAATTTCCAAACTTTGATATCTACTGGTGAGTTTCATCAATTCTCATCACACTTTCTTCATTGTCTTCAACCTACATCCATCACTTCAATTTATGTATTAGACCTAGTTAGAGATCCCATTTTGGCCCTGGTTGGACAATTGGGCCAATTAGTTGGAGAATTAATTAGACATTTTAAACCTGCCAAATGAGGGATATTAGCCATTGAATGATCTTGATTAACTAGCTATAGTGGTGGAGTATTAATGATATCAAAAGACCATATCGCATAATATATTAATATATTATATTATATTAATATGATAATCTTATGAGATTATAGTATAACATATAAATATATCTTATATATTATTAAAAATAAATTAATATTATAATATTAAGTTTCAATGTTAAATTAATATTTTGATATTATTAATATTAATATATAATAAACTCATATACAATATATTAATATATACTATATATTACATTAATAATGTATTTATATATATGTTTACTTCTACATATATTACTTTTTTTATTAATATATTAATACTATGTGTATATTATTAATATATTTTATATGACAATATAAAAATATACTGTAACATGCAAATTTGTTTAACGTTGATTGATTATCTCACTGGTAGAGGCAATGGTATTAATTATTCAATGGCTTAAGTTCGAATCAATTAGAGGCAATAAATTTATTTTTTTTCTGCATTCGGACTCCTCAAAATTTTTTTACTCCCCGCGCTAAGAAACCTCTAGTCTCAAAAGCGTGAGATTGAAATCCCTAAGTCCCAAATTTTCTCTCATCCTCTTCAAACCTTCAATTCCATTGTTCGTATCCTCCCCACATTTTCACTCATCCTCTTTAAAACTTCAATTCCTTCATTCCCATCTTCTCCGACCTTCATTCCCATCTTCTCCGACCTTCATTCCCATTTTGTGATTATGTTCAAGTTGTGCTCTCCATGGTGCTCGTCTTCTCCGTCATGCTCGTATACTTCAGGTATGTTTCAAGAAGTCCTATGCTTTCTGTTTTTGGTTTTCCTTAACTCTTTTTGCTTTTCTAGTTTTCTTCAAGGTGTTTTGCATCCTTAATTTTCTTGTGGGGTCTTATGAATTGCCCTGTATATAGATAAGAAGCTTTTTTTTCCTAAAAAAAAATTGTTTTTCCCTATGTTTGAGAGGAGGTCTAGTGTCCGTGCTTTTGTAGTTTGTCGTGACTTGTGAGTATGTGGAAATAAAGTTTTTGTGGTAGTGGGGCTTGAGTATTGAGCTAAGTGGTCCCTTAGGATAAATTGGAAACAATGAGAGGACTAATGATGGCGTGGTCTTATTGACCCAAAACTTGATTGTGTTGTCTGACTTGTTTATTGATTCGTTGGCTTGTTTTTCTTGTAGTGGGGCTTGAGCAATGAGCTAAGTGGTCCCTTTGGAAAATTATATATTATTGCTAAAATCTTTGACTGACACAAATAAGAGCTTTCATTTTTCTAAATATATTGGAATGCATGCAATTAGCTTAATACTATAGCAAGAGCCATTAATTTTGTTTTTTCATAAAAACTCCTTACCCTCCCTGTACACCTCATTGCAGCCATCATTTGCAAAGCTTGAGAAGACTAATCACTGCATCACGTAGCTGAGGTATAAAGCTTTGTAGTTAAGCTTCGTTGGACTTACTTTGTAATATGTTTTACTGGTTTCGTTTGCTCTCTTCATAGTATAACGATGATGTATGATGAAATTAGTAGAATCTAGAAGTCACAAAATCTTGAACTTAACTTTAACACCCTTATTTCATGAAAAACATACCATGTATACTAACTTTTGCCCCAAAAACATATAGAGGTTGAAATGTCTATGCAATACATTTGTCACTATTTTTTGTTCTCTATATAATTGGAAAGTCACATGCCAAGTTCCACCACCATATTTGAAGTCTCATATATATATATAAAGAGGCACACACACACACACATTATATCTTATTGGCTAGAAAATAAGAAAGGCACATAACTATGATCTATATCTATATCAATTGTGTTTTCATATAGTTACATGAATCCCTTCTTCCTAGAAGCATCTAAATATTGACTATCTATATAAGACATTATTTAAACTTTGTCTCAATGTAACTTGTAGTCTCTCTATGACTTTTTGCTTGAAAATTTTTTTAATATAATTTTCATAAGTTGATTGCCATGGATAAAGCATTACAGTGACCTAAGTGATTATTTAGCTGAAATTTGACTGGGTATGACTTCATATAGACTTTGGTTACTTGCATAGTTTGCGCTTTATTTATTTATTTATTTTGGTGCTTGAAAATTATGGGTAAAAGTTGGACTATATATGTGAAGTATCTCTTTTATCTTTTGGATTGTCTTTTTTCGATGTCTATTATACGTAAAACTTGCTATTGTCATTGCATATGTGAAGGAATATTCTTTTAGCCTCTGAAATAAACCCAATGCAATGGGGCAAAAAAAAACTTGCTATTGTCACTTGTAAACTTTTTTGCCTAGTTGTAGTGACTAGTGAGCTCTATTTGTTGTCTTTGGAGCCTATGTTCAAGTAGTATCACTTTTATTGTAGACACATGAAGCAGATCTTATTGCATGTGTTCCATATTATTATTTAATTTGTATCAAGTAGGTACCTTTATTTGTCAACCCTTGTCCCTAGAAAAGATGATGAATTTGCATTCATGTCTTGAATCAAATATTTTTGTTGCTCTATTTTAAGTTAACAAGTTACAAGTTACAAAATAGCCTTTTGAATAATGAGAATAAATATCCTTTTCAGGTGTTTGATACTTTGTTTCATCTTCTTTCCTTATACACCTCATTATAGCTATCATTTGCAAGTAAGCTTGAGAAGACAAGTTGTTTCATCACTTGCCCAGCCTCTATCATTTTCAAATAATAGCAACTTAGCTGAGGTAAAATTCTTTTCCTCATTTGAATTGTCAACTTTGTTACTTATGGTTTGTTGGGATGTGTTTTGTGATATATATATTATATTATATTATATATATACCTCATTAATTTTTTTTTGCCATATTATAAATTTTTTCCTTGTATTATAAATTTTTTCACTTCATATTATATATTATAAAAATTTTTCTGCTGTATTCTCATATTTTTAAGTTAACAAATACCAAATCCAACCTTTATATAAACTTTGCAAAGTAGAAGAAGTTCTATATAGTGGCCTTGTTTGCTAAATAATAGTATGCTGCCTAGTTAAGATGAATGTGATGTTTTAGTAATATGAGAAACCAAACTAGTAATGCTTCAAATATCAATTTGGCTATCTCACTTATCTAAACTTGGCTCCTAATGTTATGTAGGGAATAGAAATGGATAAAAGTTGATTAGTTATTAAAGATAGAGCCAATGCAACGTATATTAGAGGAATAGATAGATTTCTAGAATGGGCTTTTAGTCAGCATGAGGTTAGGGATGTAATACGTTATCCTTGTTGGGGGTGCATGAACACTATATTCAAAGTGTGAAATGACATAAGGCTTGACTTGTTGAAAAAGGGTTTTTGGGATAGTTACAATGTGTGTGACTTGCATGGGGAAATTATTAGAAGATTTGAGAGAGACTCTGGGACTTCTAATGTTGTGGGATAAGTTGACACTATTGAGGAGGAGAACCTTGAAAGAATGATATATGATGCATATGGAGTTTCTAATGTGGGTGATATGGATGTTGGATTAGAAGAGAATGAAGAGCCCAATTTTGATGCCAGAAAATTCTATAACTTGTTGAAAGATGCGGAGACAGAACTTTATCTAGGTTATGGCAAGATGTCAAAGTTATCTTTCGTTGTGAGGTTGCTTTTGTTGAAGTGCCTTAACCACTGGAGCAATGCTTCTATGGATGCATTGTTGGCCTTATTTAGAGACATTCTCCCACAAGGAGCTCTAGTGCCAAACTCATTCTATGAAGCTAAGAAGATAATTCGTGATTTGGGTTTGGATTATAAAAAAATTGATGCTTGTGGCAACGATTGCATATTGTATTGGTGAGAATATGAAGATGTACAATCATGCCCTAAGTGCAAGATGCCTAGATGGAAATTGGATAAACAGAAGGGGAAGAAAGTTCCATAAAAAGTCTTACGGCATTTTCTAATAACATCGAGGCTACAAAGACTTTACATGGCAAGAGACACTGCTTTAGAAATGAGGTGGCATAAGGAGAAACACATAGATGATGGTGTGATGAGACATCCAGCTGACTCTCTTGCTTGGAAATCCTTTGACCAACAATACCCTAGCTTCTTAGCTAATCCTAGGAGTGTTCGGTTGGGTTTAGCAAGTGATGGATTCCAACCCTTCGGGAATATAAGTACCAATCATAGCATTTGGCCTGTGGTATTGGTATCATATAATTTGCCACCATGGCTTTGCATGAAGAACCCATACTTTATGATGACACTTCTTATTCCTGGCCCTAAGTGTCCAGGTAATGCAATAGATGTTTACATGCAACTAATGATTGAAGAGTTGAAACAATTGTGGGAAGTAGGGGTACAGACATATGATGCACACTCTCAATCAAATTTCATTATGCATACAGCTATCTTGTGGATGATAAATAACTTTCCTGCATATGGAAACCTTTTAGGGTGGTCAACCAAAGGCAAATTTGCATGCCCATGCTGCCATAAAGACACACATTTCATTTCATTAAGGAGCAAGTTGTGTTACATGGGTCATAGGTGCTTTCTTCCACCCAATCACTCATGGCACCGAAATAAGAAAACATTTGATGGGAAAGAAGAGCATAGTGTTGCACCTATACCTTTAACTGGAGATGGCATACTTAAGAAATTGCAAGGATTAGGTAATATGACATTGGGGAAAGGTCAAAATCGAAAGCTAAAGTGAAAGTGTGATTTCCACACTAATGCATACAACTGGAGGAAAAGAAGCATCTTTTTCCAATTGCCTTATTGGAAAAACTTATTAATATGGCATAATCTTGATGTGATGCATATAAAAAGAAATGTTTCCAATAATATTGTGTCCACGGTGATGGGTGTGGTTGGGAAGACAAAGGATACATTGAATAGTAGGCATGATTTGAAAGACTTGGGGATCAGAAGTGAGTTGCATGTATTCCAAGATGATAAAGATACATGGTTTATGCCTCCTGCTTCTTATACATTGTCCCCCAATGAGAAACAAACCCTTTGAAACATGTTGGCTAACTTAAAGTTTCCTAATGCTTTTGCATCAAATATGTCAAGGTGTGTCAACATCCGTGAGCGAAAACTATTTGGTTTAAAGTGTCATGATCACCATGTGCTATTGCAAGAAATATTTCCTATTGCAATACATGGATTGTTGCCTAAGAAAGTATGTGAACCAATGATAGAGTTAGGAAAAATTTTCAAGAATCTTTGTTCAAAATGCTTGACCTCTGAAGCGCTTGACATTGTTAGATAGAATTAACATTGTGCAAGTTGGAAACTGTGTTCCCACTTACCTTCTTTGATATCATGGTTCACTTGCCGGTACACTTAGCAGGAGAGGCAAAAGCTGGTGGACCAGTTCAGTATCGGTAGATGTACCCAATCAAAAGGTAGGTTGTGTAAATCCTATAATTGATATTTACATTTTTCATTTATCATTGGAATGTACTCAAAGGGTTGCAATTTCTTATTGTAGGTATTTGTAGACACTCAAATCATATGTCAGCAACAAGGTTCGACCTGAAGGCTTAATTGGAGAAGGTTATTTGGCAAAGGAAAGTCTCACATTTTTCTCACAATACTTGGAAAATTAGCTAAACAAATTAAATATGTCACGTAGGAATGATGTTATCTCTAATGATTGTTAGATATTCTGGCTTCCCAAGAGGGGGTGAATTGGGAAGATTAAAATTTTCTGCAAAATATCAATAAAGTGAAGAAAGCAATGGTGATAATAAAATAGAGTATAAGTACATAACAAGTAAAAGTAGTAATAGAGAAGGGAAGACATGGATGTTCATCCTAGTTCGGTCTCTCAATCTTGACCTACATCTAGTACTCAAGCCACTACTTGAGATTTTCCACTATCTTGCAAGAATTCAATGGGCTTCTTGCAAATGACACAGTACAACTATGATACTCTATTTTAGAGCTCACACTTTCTCTTTCTGCACTCTAGCTAAGTGCTTACCTAATCCCTTGTGATATCCCCTCACAAGAAAATCTTTCTTCCAGATGAAGATAAGATTGTTTGCAATGGATAAACTCTCTTAATCAAATTGTATATGAAAGTTGGAGTACAAAGAATGAAGTATGTGAGAGTAAGAGACTTTGAGTTGATGATTTAGCAGAGTTTCAGTATATACAAAGTTAAAATCATTACCCACAATTTCAAATGATGTTATATTTATAGATTTAGGTCTTAACTATACATTAGAGACAAAATCTATCCGTTGGAGAAGTTACCCAACGGTTACTCTGAAAAACTATCCATTCACCAACCACATTTAATGCTTCTGACATTCAAAGTTCGAATTTTGGTTGGTCAACAGATGAATTTTGTGAAAAATGAAAGTTAAAGACTTTAATGTTGAATTTTCAAAGTTCATTTGTTATAAAGGAAAGTTCAAATTTTGATCTTTTAAAAATGTTTCTATGTTGGAACATACGAATTTTCAAGTTTAAGGTTCTTCTGGAAAGTATGAACAGTTGTTCCATTTTGTTACAGTGTCTTTGAAATTCGAATTTTGATACCCAAAATTCATCTGTCAGTGGGCAGTTCAATAAGGCACAATAGTTCATCTATTCAAAATTTGAATTTTCAAAATGCAAAGTTCGTCTGTCAGAGAAGCCTATTTTTAAACTTACTTTAAAGTTTGAATTTCTGAATACTATCATTCGTATGTCAACATATCATCATAACAGGCTCACAAGCTTTGTTTCTGAAATTCAAATTTTCATGTTCAAAGTTCGTCTGTCAGTGAGCCATCATGATGCTCTTTCCAAACTCAATTTTTCATTAGTTGTATTTTGTCTGAAATTCGAATTTTCAAAAGCCAAAATTCATCTGTCAGAGAAGGCACTTTTTAGACAAGTTTCAAAATTCAAATTTTTGCAGTCAAAGTTCGTCTGTCAGAGAAGGCTCTTTTCAAACTTGTTCATTTTCAATATGAAATTCAAATTTCCAAAGGCAAAGTTTGAATTTTCAAAATAGTGTATCAGTATAAATGTTTTAAACTTTGTCTGTTATTGGGAGTTCAAATATTCATGGATTAACATAGAATCATAGTTTTAAAACATCTTTTTACCAATTCAAAGTCTTCTACTCAATTTAAACATGACTGTAGATTCTACATCTATTCTTGTGCTGGTTTTTTTGGAATTCCTCCACTTGAGATCATTTGTGCACCTTTGATATCTTCTCTCCAATCTCTAGAAAGTTGGTTTGGAATTATCAGAACACTTGATTAAACAATGATAACTATGACTTTTCAATATTCACAAGAAGTGGTCAAGCAAGAGGACATTCTAAATCAATTACTCTTTCCCATGAAGAGTTTCATCAAGCAAGAACATATGTGCTACACAACTGTGAAGAAGTTTGGCCATACATAGAGTAAATTAACCTTACATTTGGATAGGTTATGCTGCCATGATTTGAAGTTTTCTAACTCGTGTTGAAAACTTGTAGGGAGCATAGGAATGAACTTGAAGCACAAAGTTCAATGACCAAGCAAAGACATTACAAGGAATTTCCTTATTGGTTTCGTACACGAGTATGTTATTGCCTTTTAAACCTAGGTGCTAATGTTAATTGTTAATTGCTTTAATGATCTTTCATTTGTGTAACAAATGGCTCTTTCTCTCCCTATGTGATATAGGTGTGTTCACAAGGCAATGCAAATGAGGGAGGTTAATAGGTACTCTATGTTTATAGTGAATAGATTTCACTTTCATACAAAAGATCGTGCAATAGGAAAAAAAACTCAAAATAGTGAAGTCATGTTTAGGGGTGATGACACCAATGTGGAAAAGGAATATTATGGTGTGTTGGAGCATATTTATGAATTGTCTTACATAGGGAATAGAAAAGTATACTTGTTTAAGTGCCATTGGTGGGATGTGGATCATATTAGTAGGGGATATAAGGTTGACAAGCAGGGGTTTATAAGAATAAACACTCAATATTCATTAGAAACTAATGAACCATTCATCTTAGCATCTCAAGCAGAGCAAGTTTTTTATGTGGATGACATTGTTGAGCGCGGTTGGCTTGTCATTGTCAAAACAAATCCACGTGACGTTTTCAAAATGCCACTTGAGGATAGTGGTAATGATGTAGGTGGAGATAATGTTATGGGTGATGAAGAACCTTATCAACAACTGGTGGTTCACTTGAACATGTACAATGAAAGTCCTATACAACCTAACATTGTCATTGACTTATCTAGAGATGATGTACAGCCATAAGCCATTATTGAGAATGGTGAACCATCACGAAGAAATAATCATAATACTGGAGAGCTTGGATTCATTGATGACACTGGTACACAATCACCAGTGTACGAAGATAATGAGGAAGAGGATGTGCTAGATGAGAGTGATAGTGATACAAAAGAGGACAAAGTACATGAGAATGAATTGGAAGAGATTGACACTTGTGAAAGTGACACGGAAGGTTCAATTAGATGAAAATATTATAGTCTCATAGTAAAATGCAATATATTTTTAATACTATTCATACGTTAGTATACAATCACCATTGAACTCGCTTTTCTTTTTTTTTTTATACTAGTAATATTATATATGTATATTAATACCATTAATATATTGCTTTTAATACCATTAATATTATATACAATCACCATTGTTATATATTGCTTTTAATACCTTAGTTACATAATCTTGTAGGATGTCATCACTATAGAGAGGTCGAATTTGTAAAGGTCATAATCCTGGACGGGGAAGGCCTAGTAGCACAGATGAGGTGACTTCATCACATATGGCATGTCATGTTCATCCACATTCTCCATTGCCTCAGATACAAGGTAACATTTCTTCTTAGTAGTCACTACTATAGCTTCATGAGGCAAATTGTGACTCTTCCCCTACTCCAATTAGCAGTGCAGGTAAATTTCCTTTAACTCTATATAGTACAAATAACTAGTTCACACAATTTATCACATGTAATTGCTTTCTCCTTTTTGCATGAATGATAGGATCTTGCAATTCTAAGAGGGGAGAGGCATTTATAGGGGAAAACAACTAGATTTGAGAACAAGATTTGTAGGAAAAATTAAAGTAAGACTTCATAATTATATGTTAAGAGTTGTGGGACTTGGAGATAGGGCTCTTGCTAGCCATTGTAGTTTAGTTCTTAGGACCACAATATCCTTCCAAGATGGTGACTGGAACTGTGTTTTTTGAAAGTATGGTGAGGAGATGTGGTTAAAAGTTAATGTAGTATTTTTTTCCCAAACATATTCATGAATGATATTTTCTATTTTATGATTCCAAATGTCTATATTTACTTATGTGTGCTTTAGGAAAACTTTGAACTTGATATTGAAGAAAATGAGGAGTGGTTTAAGAAAGTTGTCTTCGCCTCAATGCAAACTACCTTTAGAAATGTGAAGGCTAGATTGCACATGTAACATTCGGCCACTTTTTTGAGATTGATGACTATCACCACAAACCAACACAAACCTTTTCAGTGTGCTTTATCCTCACTCACACAACTCCTTGAGGAGTTCTTAAGGGATAGGCTACTGAAAAGGTAGGTGCACCTTATTGGTATATGTAGTACCTATCAATTCCTTTAAGCTATCATTTAATCGTATAGTCCCATACCTATATAGTCTATGGATCCCTCTCATTTTGGTATGTATTCGATTTATTCATATGCCCATCCTGCTTAGAAGCCTGCCAGGAGGCGCTCCTTTTCCGTGCCTTATCACTTTATCGTACCCCATTTTCTTGCATCGGTGATCACTTCCCGCCCTTATTAGCGACTGGATGTCACAACACAAGCTTTATTATGCGGAATATGCCACTGACGAATAAAGGTTGGCTAATTGACCTCCTAGTGTTAGTATTGAGGATTGGGACTGGCTTGTGAGGTACTTTGGGTCGCCTTCTTTTAAGGTACCTTATTATTAATTTAAATTCACAACTTTTTTTACTTCATTCCTATAATCTTGAGCAATAATCAATTTTCTTGTAGAATAAAAGTGCAAAAAATAAGTCAAATTGACAGAAATAGATAACAAAGCATACTTGCGGTCCTAAATCATTTGCAGAGATTAAAGAATCTTCTTTGAGTTAAATATCATTCTCTTTAAATTTTTTTCTTTTTCTTTATCTTTCCAACTTCAAGTTAGTATTTATCTTTTGTACATTATTTGTAGAGAGACCCCACCATTGGAATGCTACCACCGCCTGACCGACTATGGGAACTATAACATACAAGGAAGAATGCTGATAAGCAGCGGGTGTGGGCAGATCCTTTGTCACAAGAGATTCATGTATGTGTTTTGTTCTTATATTTTTTCCTAAGCTATTGTATAGCGTGCTTTCAATTACATTACTATTCTTTAATTGTAGGTTGCATACAAGAGGTGATATGACAACAAGAAGGCAGTGAGAGTGATTCTCAAATGAGTCATGATGAGATCTTAACGACTGTTCTTGGTGAGAGATCAAGGCACGTGAGAGGGAATGGTCGTGGGGCACAACCTTTGAGGAAGAGAGCTTATTCCGAGGTTAATGACCCTACCTTGGTGATATCCTCGGGCCAGCAAATAGAAGATGTTGAGAAAAGATTTCAGGAGGAGCAAGCACGGATGAAAGTTGAGCGTGCAACAGAGCTTGAACGGATGGAAGCTGAACGTGCACGAATGGAAACAGAACTTCAAAGGATTGAAGCAAAACATACAAGGATGGAAACAAAACATGCACAATTTCAGCAAAAGATGCAATAGATGGAACAAACACAAAAGAAGATAGAAGCCTTCATGGCAACCTTCTAGTAGGTATTTATTAAGTTTGCACATTTTTTATTTTGAATTGTTTCATGAATTAACTCTTTGGTTTATCCATGTTTCTTATATATCTACATAGAGGTGACTAAAATCTATTAGTAGTGGTAAAATTGAGAATTTAAAATGAATATCAAGTAAGAACACAAGTTACATGGTTGCTTTGATGGCTTATTGTCATAGTGTTATGCCTCTTATACCAAATTTATTAGTATTTGTTGAGAGTCCCTTAATGTGCCACTCTTTCTGTTATTGTTATTGTTATATATATATATATATATGAAAGGAAATATAAGATAATATTTATATATGGAATATAAAAAAAACTATTATGTGTATTTCCTTTGTTGTCAAATTCTTTTGTTTTTTTTTTGTAATCTTAGTTGTCAAATGTATTTCATGGAATTTGTGTAAGGGCTTTTTTAATGTGGAGGTAATAAAATTGTATATTAGTGCACTTTTGACATAGGTTCTTAAATATATAATAGGCTAATTTTTGCTTAAATGTATTGTTTTTACAGGGACAATCTTTGACTCTTGCCACCACATCAACACCTTCTCCTAGTATTAATGTAGGGACATGCAATTTTTGATAGTTTAGCTATGTAGGGGATTTACATAGTTTATGCATTACATGTTATCTATATTTTGTTGATATACATTTGACTTTTAAGTAATGAATTAGATTGTTTGGATAATTTGTCTATGGATTATGTTACAGGTTTTGATATATTGGAATATGTTATAATTATAGGTTTTAATTTGTCTTTGTTTCAATTATTGGTATTAATTATATTCCAATTTCAATTATAGGTTTCAATTTGTTTATATTCCAGTTTAATTGTGTAACATCCTACCTCCTGACACTTCCAGACTTGATCAAAATCTTCAAAATTCCAACCAAACACAACTCAAACAACTCAAAACAACTTTTCACAACCTCAGAACAGTGGAAACAAACCTCAAAATACCAAAAACTGGGCTAGGGCCGCGGTCGCTACAATATCACTGCGATTCCAGCCTCCCCTACTTCTCCATCGCTTTTGGCTTCACTGGCACCGTGACCTAGACACTGGAGCCGTGGCGCCCCATGCTGATACTCCATATCAGTAACTTTCATATTCCAGAGCGAACTTCCGACGTGTATAACTTTATGCTCTGACCTCCGATTGACTTGATTTCAACTCCTGCAAGTCAATCTAGTCCTTGTCTAGCCATAGACACTGCTTTCACCTCAATCCAACTTCGTATGGAGATTTTAGATGCCTGACACCGTTTTGGCCACTTATTGACTAAAACTCACTACAAACGACCTCCAATTGCCACCAAGGGCAACTGGTCACTCAAAGACCATTCACACAGATCCAAAACCTCTAAACTAACTTGTTTAAAGAGGTTTCACCCCAAAGGATCCACTCCTCTGAGATTTGATCCCTTAGAACCCCAACTATACTAATGGGCTACAGGCCCTCAAGCACACCACAAGGCTCAATTCTCACTTTCATCACACATAACACGTACATACCACATACATACAACCAACAACACCTTTCTCCATATATAACCATACATACATCCATACAATCCATATCCATAACCATTCATTACAAAACCTCCTATCTTACTTAGCACAAGATACACTATCCAATATACAAACACTACATAGACCATTCTCACGTACACAGCTACTCCCGCATCTTCTCTGGACTAGTGCCAGAACTGTCACCTGAAAGGTTAGTTCATGGGAGAGGGGTGTGAGACAATGTCTCAGTAACCGGGAACAACCACACATGTATATATATATCTCATGCAATTCATGTATGCAATGTGAATGAATGGTATGCATGTCTCCCTCGCATACAGCTAGAACCACGAGCTATCGTTATAACAGGACATTTCATATAGGTAACTCCCTTCCAACAGTCGGCGAAGACTGATTTTGGGATATTACCAAGCTCACCTTACACTAATGCAACCTGACCAAAGGTTACACTAGTGCTCGAACCGTGCCTCTTCTTCCCTTGGACCACCTCAAATTGGTGGTGATTTAGGGAAGGTGCAGTCTACTGCCGCCTGGCTCCCCTGGCTATAAGGGAGGATTTAGTAACAGGGATCCCAACCTTATCCTCCCTAATCATATCTTATATCATCATATTTCATATCATCATGTATCATATCATCATCACCACCCAATCCACCATATATCACAATCTCACAATGTCATGTGGTGATGCTCATGTATCATCGTATAGTCATCATCATCATATATCAATGTCATGTATGCATTATGTCATGTCATGCCAATATCATCATCATAATCATCATAATCATCAAAATTCTCGTCTAGCTGCGTGCATACCATAATATATAGAAGACAGTACACACACATATCAATATCGTGGTACGAAAGAAACATGTATATACATACAAAAGTACATATTACCATACAGTACCATACAAACAAACAAACACCCAGTTACCTCAGGTTGTCAATACCAAACACGTGAGTTCCACGAACTTCTCGAATTATCTAACACGGTTGAACTCCTCTCGGGTAGCCAAACAACCTTCATAATAACACAATATCTCAATTAACCACAACATACCAAATATCCAAACATCACAATTTAACCACTTTAGGCCTAACTCAAGGTTTCAACACCCCTTTCATGCATCAATAAGCTCTTAGGGATCATTCAAACACTACTCAACCACATACACTTTGGATTCCTCATAGCTCTAACCAAGAACAACCTACGGTTAGGCTCTAAATACATATAATCTCTTCAAAACTCATACTCAAGCAACAAGAACACTAAAACATACTTCATTAACCCCATTTCATCCATTTCAATCGGTGGATTTCGTCTCAAACCAGAAATCCAACCTCACAATCGAAAATCCCAAATTCCCAACCGAAGAAAATGGAGAGGGAGGAATAGAGAATACTTATCAACTTGAATCCAAGCTCTTAAGGTCAGAAAATCACTCCCAAAGACCAAAAATAGCAAACCCTAGCTCAGCTCCCTCGGTTTCCTCCGTCGCTCCCTTCATTTCTTTCTTTTCCGTTTGTCCAAAATAATCTGGATTTAAACAAAAATCCCAAATCTCACAACGGCCTCAGCACCTCTCGCTGCGGTTCCACAGTATTCAGCTAAAACCACGCTACTAGAAAGATTCTCACCACGGCGGCCCTACTTCTCGTTGCGGCGTGGAGCTCTTCCCGACTCCACTTGAGCCTTCTTCTGTCCTGTTTCCTCCCGTCCTAAACACAATACCAAGAAAGATATCATGAGGGGTGTTACAAATTGTATTATTATTATCTTAATTACAACTTCAATGTTAACAAAAAATATTTTGATAAATAACAACTTTCAGTGGCAACTAATGTTACTAATAAAAGCTAAAAAAAAATATCCAACTTTTTGGCGGCGACAATGTCATCGCTAAAAGTATGCCTTTTGCAATGACCCTTATCTTGTTGCCAAAAAGATGTTTTTTTGCAGTGACCTGTATGACTTCGTTAAAGATCAACTGTTGGTGGCAGCAAGAAGTGTTGCCGCCAAATCAACATTTTCAGCAGCGACAACAACTTGCCGTTGACGATCAACTTTCAGCGGCAATAGAAGGAGTTGCTGCCAAATTGAATTTCCAGCAGCAACAACAACTCGCCGTTAAAGAACAACTTTTGGTGGCGACGTCTTTTGTTGCCACTGATAACAACTATTAGTGGCAACAATAGTTGTCGTTGAATATCTAGCATTGACAGCGACAAATCTATCAGTGGTGAATTTTTTTGTCTTCGACGACCACTATTGTCACCACCAAATGTCTATATTTGGTGGCGACTATTTTGTCGTAGCCAAAAACTTTCGGTGACACTATTTCTAGGGGCGGTATGGGGACGACAAAAAGTTGCCGCTAAAAACTTTTAGCAGCAACTTTTCCACTTTAGGTGGTGACTTTTGTTGCCGCTAAAAGTCAATTTTCGTTGTAGTGTTTGTTGTTAATACTAATTGTATCTTGTTTCTTTTATTGCTTAACATACTGGTTGCGTTAAATATTCACTACATCAAACGTAAAGAAATTGATTCCTTAACATTGCCTTCCCCTAACAATGGAAAAAGAATTTTGTGTACACACCTTTTTGTTTAAACTTGTCACATGGGAAGTTAGTAATATGTTAGCTAGTTAGTTAGAAGGACCATGGGAATTAGTGTAAACAAAGGGAGGGATAAGTATAAAGAGGTGCGACGTGGATTCAATATAGTTCTATAGTCTAAATACTTAAATACATTTACAATGTACCAAATCTTCATAGAACACTAAAACCAGAACTTCACAAATGACATATCTATTGTGATATACAGTCAGTTTATTTACTTTGCAAAAGGGAAAAAAATTATATTTCAGTCTCACCAGCATTCTCGTTAAATGCAGTTCAGTGGCAATTCTCAGATATAAATCACTTTGAAGAGAATTATGGTACGTCATAATTAAAGGGTCTGGCTTCAGCTCCCCCAGCTGCTCCCTGGACAATAAAATTAATCAAAACATGGCTGACACAGAAACATGTTCCAAAGATGATGGCATTATTTGGTTCATTTCGATTCAAATTCAAATAATGTTAATATATTAACATGTTTCTTACTTCCAACCAAGCTTAAGCTTTGACTGGCTCTCATGCAGCTAAACCACCTCTTTTACTCTGCAAATATATCAGTTTTGGACTTTAATTTACCTGTGAATCAATAGAACAACCATAATTGTAATTTACAAGTCTATAAGTGACAAAAGGAAATTGATAGAATCATATAGCCTTTCAGGTTCCATCTTTTTCACCCACAATTTCCGATGGCAGCATTGAAAAAAGAAGACAACACTGACATAGACCAGAATATATTAAAACTCAACATAAACAGATACGGAACATTTACGCTGCTCCAATTCAACATCAACAAGTAGCAATGAGCGATTATTTTAAGTGAAATGTTCTCTCAGTAAAAATCCAAGAAAAGAATTTTCTATCATTTTTTTCGAGAGAAAAATATACTATTTTTTGTAGTGTTCTATCGTTAGAAGTTGCGTTATTCTCTCCCTGTTATCTGTTTAACATATGTTATGCACTGCTTAATGTTACTGGGTCAATCCCTTCCTCCAATCCTTAGATCAATCCAATAGACCAAAGTTTAGACAGGAGATCGAAGATGCATGAATCTGGACAAAAGAAGATCTATTTTTAAATAGATAGTATAAGAAAGATAAAAAGATGATGGTATATAGATGATATATATGTGCATGAGTCTCAAACATTTTCATTCTTGTAATGGAAAATAAGGTATGAACGTGTTAGGAAAAAAAAAAAGTGCTATAAGAAACGAGTCTTGATCATGTATGCCCCTGTTAGAAAATGTGACAAAAAGAGTGATGATAATTTATTGCTGATTCACGAGTATCCTGTCCTATTTGAACTGGGCAAGTTAATGTTTGACTGAAATTTATAATTAGTTTAGCAAGAAATCCAATTTTATGATTTGAATTAAATAGAAAATTAGGATATCATAATTAACTCTGGTTTGTGTTTGCCTTAGTGATAAATCAAATAGACTGATTGGACTGGCACAACAACTTTTGAAGAACTAAATAATTTATTAAAATTAACTTGAAATTAATTATAACTTTGGAAAATGATCGTAAATAAACTCAAAATAAAATGAAAAATCAACGTATAAATTTTATTATATTAATTTGTAAGATACATAAACAAAATATGAAGTTCCCACATAATATTTTGGAAATGCTATCACCTACATAAAATTTTGATTAATTTGATTTGATTACTCACGCTCACACATCTGGCATCCCCGACGACTTAACTTATATAACAACAATAAACAATAAAATAAGATGATAACCACAGCTTATTCCACATCAAGCAATCCTGTCATATTTAATTTGTAACATATGCTTACAAAACTAGGACTAGGGTTTATTGGAAATCACATGCATGATCAGTAATTTGGAGTATTAATTAATACGAATATCATCCGAGGGTCTTCTTACCGCAACACATGCGGCCTTGACTTGAAGTTCAGCGTAGTCCTTGAACTTGATGCTTTTGAACAATGGCTCTTCCTTCTTCAAAAGACTTGGGGTTGGCCCTATCTCTTTATCAAGGGGTGGTCCATCTGCAATTGCAACAGGGACCCTTGTGTTTCTTTCGTTCAACATTGCTCGATGCCAAACACTCTTGTACCTCCCGTTGCTCACAAGCTAATATTAAACACACAACAAGAAAGGGTTAATTCATTAGAGGTTGGGACTAATAAAATAGAGGGTGTGGTTAAGTTAAAAATCAATGAAATTATATGTTGTCGTAACATTTGTCATTCAAAGTTTTATTAAGTTTGTATGGTTTAACTTTTTCTTTTTTACATCAAGAGCATTTATATTTTAACTCACCCTTATCATCCAAACTAACAACTTCAAGTGGTTGTATAGTTTAAATTTTTTTTAACTGAATACGTAGGTTTAAAACTTTTTTTAGAATTTAATAGGTGCTGTTAAATTTTTTTTTTACTTTGCTAACTTTATGGCATTTTTATATTTCAAATATACGTAATTCAAACCAAATTATCGTAGCTGATATACACATTGACATATTCAGCATTACAAGACAAATTTGAAAGGAAGATTCCACTCAGTGTACGTATACTTCTACTAAATGAATACAAGACAAAATTTAACAACTTGCACTACCAAAAAATTATTATTTCAGCAGTACGTAGTAAAATTTTGTGTTGCCACTAGACGTTTCGACAAAACTAGATATATCTTTTTATATAGAGAGGACTTTTATGTAGCTGACTAGAAAAAGTACTACTAAAAGTGTGAAAAGAGGTGTAATTTTACGAATCACTATTTTAATCTCTAATAAGAGTTGTGACGTTCTGAAATAACTTTTTGGTGTCATTATTATTGATTAAATGTACCAAGATTAAATTTATAATTTTTAGACTCATCAAGACTAAATTACAAAATTATGTAGATAAAAAGAAAAATAAAATGTACTTGAAAGGTACCTCAAGTTGATCTCCAGGAATGACAATTAAGCAGTTACGGAGAGGATGAACATTAACCCATTTGCCATCGTGTTTCACTTGAAGGCCTGCAATTTCGTTTTGAGCAAGGAGGGTGAAGAAGCCATTATCAGTATGAGGAGGAAGCCCTGAAGCAAGATCTGGACGTGGACATGGAGGGTACAAGTGCACTAGAAGCTTTTGAAACCCAGAATAATCAAAAACCGTGGACTCAATAATAGCATTAGGTTCTAATCCTAAACTCTCCGATACTCCTTGAAGCAAATTCCTCACTATGCCTCTGATCCTCCTAGTGTACTCGAATCCCACCTCCCTGCATTAACGAAAGGCCATCAAATAAGGAAGAAAAAGATAAGAGGCTAAGAAATATATACAACGATTGAGGGTGTTGAAGATGAATATACTTGAAACCAGAAGGCTTGTGAGGGAAATGAAATTCAGGAAAAGTTGTGACCCTTAGATAATCTCTCCAGCAATGGACCTTCTCTCCTTGGCTATGAGAACCAGTGCCATATCTAATGGGTGTGAACACGCCCTCGTCTTTAAACTCCTACTTTTCTTCGAGAGGCAAATAGTGAAACTCGAGTGATTTGTTCATTACTTCCTCCGTCAGGCTCTCGGAGATCCCATGATTTATGATCTGTGAGTGAAACACCCAAATCAAGTAAACCAGAAAGTTAACTCTATATATGTAAGATAGATATTAATTCCATCACTTGGGGTGAGGAAAAGGGATAAAATTTTAATTACCATGAAGAAGCTCCATTCTCGGCAGGCTTTGCCAAGTTCTTGAACAGCGTTGACATGGATTTGAGGATCTTGTGAGGTGAGGAGGGAGATGTCGATGATGGAGATGGAAGCAGCAAGGTCGTCGTCTGCAACATCATCACGACGTTCATCAGTTAGGGAATGGTATGTGCAAGGGATGAAAGCGATGTTTGATTCAGCGAAGGTTTTAATGCTTGAAATGTTGGATATTGCATGAACCTCTTGGGGTTCTGATGAGGAAGAAGTAGCTGCTGAAGCCATGGATGGTGGTCGAATGCTGTACGAAGAAAGTGAAGCAGCTAATTCAGTGACAACTGTGAAATGAAAACTAGGGGTCAGGGGTATAAATAGTTGCGAAAGAAGTGGAAACTTGTAACAAGAGAACTTTTATATAATATTAATGAAGTAGAAAAAGAAAAGTGGACAATACATGATATGCTTATCTACTTTTTTTTTTTGGTGAAAAGCATATGTACTTTTAATTAAGAGAGATAAGAAACGTGATGAGAAACAGTGCCCCAGAGAGCTTTGAGGGATATTCTGCATGGGTATAGATGAAAACCAGATTCAAGGTGGTAGGTGTGATATTTGCAAGGGGCTAGGTGTGATATTTGCAAGTTATTAAAAATCTGACGTGAACCGATTTAGGCGTCAATTCAAGTTTTAATGGTAGGATTGGAAGTGAGCCACAGTCAGATCAATTATAAATAAATAAATAAATTTTGAATATTATGGGTAAAAAATATAAAAATATTCATCCATATATAATCATAAAATTAAATTTTAAACTGAGATAAAAATCATAGTCTGGTATAATATTTTTCAACTACAATTCCAATAGTTTGGGACAATAATTAACCATGATTCACCATAAATATTATAGGCTGATGAGCAATCAAATTCAATCATCCACATTGGAAAATACTAAATGTATAACAATATATAGTGATCTATTCTTGATGGGTATGTAGTTAATACTTTTATTTAGAAATTGAGATAAATATAAATTGATAAAAATAAAAGAAGTTAAAGGTAAAAAAAATGAATGAAAACTTACTTTATCTGTGAAGTTGGTCTTCAAGCGATGAAAGGGACGGAGTTGAAGCCCAAGAACTTGATTGCTACACTTGCGGACTGGAGGAGCATGGTTCCTGAGGACATGATAGCGGACGTTAATTATGGTAAAGAAATTCATTTTCCCCGTTGATTTGTATGTTTTAAATATGGAGGATAATAGGTCTACGAATTCAGGTCCATCTTCTTTTATTTTGGGTGGGCCATTTTTTAGTATAGCTAAGGCACTTATTGATGTACATTCTTTGACATTATCTATGGAATTTGCTGATAATGTTTTCAGATTTAATCTAGTTGCTTCGATGTGAGATGACCCAGGTTTGTGTTCTATACTTTATTAATTCTTCAAACATAGTTTTTAATTAAAATTTTCTACGGCAAGGTTTTTCAATTTTGACGTCGTTGCCATGCTCATCATACGTTCCCACTATCTTTCAAAATTTGTTCAATGTTCATGCACACGTATATATGATATAAAGGGAATAGCAAGACATTAAGTACATTTAAGAGGCATACTAACATTAAGCCAGAATTGAGTTTTATTGGCATTCAATAGTTGACATTTTTATGATAAACACCAACTAAAGTCTAAAGGAGAAGTTTTAGTTGGCATTTGTTCTAAAATTGCCAGCTAAGGCTACGACCTTTGTTGCAAATGCCAATAAAGGTCCCTAGGTTTAGTTGGCTTTTGTAAGCAAATGCCAACTAAGGTTTTTGTTGGCATTTTGAATCTAAATGCCAAAGTTTGTGTTTGTTAGAAAAAACACACAAACCTTCATCCCCTCTTTTTAGAGTTATAAAAAAGAAAAAAAAGAAACCTTCGTCCCCAATTTCAACAGAAAAATTCAAACCTCTTTCGTGGCATCTCTCTCAATCCCCAAATTCAAACACTCCCTAGCTCCCACCCTCCAAGACCATCTCAATCCCCAATTTCAAGCACGTCCCCAACCTCCAATTGAAGCTCCTCATGCTCACTCCCTCCCATTGAAGCTCACGTACCATTTATTCTGGAAGTGATTTGTGAACATGGGTGTGGGTGACATACAGCCACCATGTCTCCAGCCTTCCTTCAAAGCTCACTGTTTGTTAGACCGAAAGCAATTTCAATGAGTACCCATTCATTCACAGTGGTTGAGGTATGTGTATCATGTAATCTCCATTGAATAGCATATACAATATATAGTATGGCCCTCCATGATATAGTATTTTAGTATTTATACGTTAGGATTACCATGGGAATGCGAGATTTTTAGCCTAATAAAACTATCCTTCTCTTGGAAAATTAATCAAATGATGATACAAAAATCATATTGATTAGGGACTAATTCTATCTAATATTCTATTATATCGTTATTCCAATCATTTTCCATCGATCTAATTTTGTCTTTATGGTCCTTCCTTGATTCTTTTTTGTCTAGGTTGTATGATTAGGGACTACCAAATAAGGTAAGAAACAATAAGGGTGGTTTGAGTAAAATTTTATTGTAAGGTTAATAAACTTACTTTCATTGCACTTGATGGGTTTTGGTAAATGTAACAACCCTCATTATGGTACTCTGAACATAGTCGTGAGCTAACATGAAGTAACCTTGTGATGTGTACAGGACTGGAGGAAATAGGACTGGGAAAAGAAGCAAAATAGGAGAAATTTAATATTTGAGGTAAATAAGGGGTCACACCAGGGCGAGACACATGTAACAACTTGGAGAGTATCGGGACCAAGAACACTGGCGTCGTAGTTGGCTTATTTGGAGCCGCACCAAGGGTTGCAAAATTTGTATAAGTTAAAAACATTTTAGCCGAACGTGGAAGGAGAACATAGAGGGAGAACAGAGGAGCTCCGCTAGGGCAATAGAAATCCAACCAAGGGAGATCATTTTTGGACTCAAGAGACTTCGATCTTTGTTGGTAAGTGATTCCTAGCCTTCTCTCTTTGTTTTTCTTCTCTGATTTTGGTGGGAATCTGAGTTGAAGTTTAAGGTATCCAATTTGAGCAATTTTCACTGATTGAAATATGTATAAAAGAGATTAAGAAAGTGTGATTTATGTTAATAATGCTTAGGTATGAGTGTTAGAGGGAGTATGCATGATTTAAGCTAAACCCTAGGTTGGAATTGGTTAAAGGTGTGTGAAATCTGAAATATATGTCGATAATCATGGTTAGAACATGTAATTGAGGCTTATTGAGATATGTTAATAATGCTTGGGTATGAGTGTTAGAGGATGTATGCATGATTTAAGCTAAACCCTAGGTTGGAATTGGTTAAGGGTGTGTGAAATCTGAAATATATGTGGATAATCATGGTTAGAATGTGTAGTTGAGGCTTATTGAGATGTGTTAATGCTCTTGGAACAATGGGCTAAGTTGGAATGGTTGGATTGTGAATTATGGTTAATATGTGCATTATACTAATTTAAAGTATTATGATATTATAGTGGTTGATTGGCTATTCGGAAGCACATGGTTTGTGATGGGTGCTCTGGAGTCTTGTTAAGCCCCTGTGTGCATGGTATCGGTAATCCGAGGTGGCCGGGTGTTTGTGTATTTATGTTGTATGTTGGTATATATATGTGTATATGCATGTCCCTGTTTATACTATGATATCATTATGTGTATGTGTGTGGTTTTTCTATATATATCGTGGTATGCACACAGCTAGACGAGATAGTTTATGATGATGATATATATGTGTTAATGTGAATATATGATGATGATGAGTATGATTTTGTATATGTACATATATGACTGTGGCACCCTCATATCATTGTATGCTAGCATGACCATGATGATGATTGTGATGATGATTAGATATGTGTATTTCAAGGCATGTTAGCATGGCATATACATCACCGCCCATGAGCATAGTAAGATACGGTTGATTGGAGGTGGTGATGAGATGAGATATAATGATATATGATATGATGATATAATGAAAGATCTCTGCCACTAAATCCTCTCCTTGGGAGAGCTAAGTGGTAGTGGACTATGATATATGATTAGGGAGGATAAGGATGAGATCGTGTCACTAAATCCTCTCATATAGCCAGGAGAGCCAGGTGACAGTGGACTGCACTTTCCCTAAATCACCACCAATTCGAAGTGGTTCAGGGCAAGGAGAGCCAACATCCAATCACTAGTGTAACCTTTGGCCAGATACACTAGTGTGAGATGAGCTTGGTAATGTCCTGGAATTAGTCTTCACCAATTGTTGGAAGGGATTCACCTATTGAAACATCTTATGATGATGTCAGCTCATAGTTCTAGTCATGTTGAGGGAGACATGCATTGAAATACGCATTCAGACATGTATCTCATGACATTGGCATCGCACTGCATCATTTGCATACATGTGCAGTATTGATGATATTATAGTATGTGTGTGGTTGTCTCCAGTTATTGAGACGTTGTCACACACCCCCCTCAATGACTAACCTTTTAGGTGAAGACTCTGGTACTAGTTTGGAGATGACCAAGAAGCTACAGGCTTTTCCGTCTTTGGGAATCCCAAGTATAATTATAGTTGTAAGTTAGTTTATGTAATATTATGCCAAGTGGGTGGTAATCGAGTGTATTGCCTATTCTGAGTATTCCTGGGGAGTATTATTGGTATTTAGCATATGAGGTTTGTACAAGTGTCCTGTAAGTATTGGTTGTATATTATGTGATGATAGAATGACTATAAGACGATAGTGATGTTGATGGATGTTATGCGTGATATGGATGGGTGTCATGAATAGGTTAGGTGTGAGTGATGATTATAGTGGACCTCGGTATGGGTCTTTAATGTAGGAGCAGGTGTCTATACGTTAGAATGGTCATTTGCGGGAGCTCAAAGGCAGTTTTGGGTCATGTATGTGAGTTTTAGACACACAACCCATTATGTGGTTTTGGGTTTCAAGGGGATCAGTTCTTAGAGGAGAGGTTTCTTCAGGGTAAAACCTCCTTGGACAAGTTGGTTAAGCTAAATAGAATCTGAGTGAATGGTCCCTGGGTGTCCATTTGTCTTTGGTGGAAATTGGAGGTGATAGGTTGTGAGTTTTAGTTAAAAAGTAGCCAAAATGGTGTTGGGCATCTAGAATCTCCAAATAAAGTTATATTCGAGTGAGATTGGTGCCCATGATTAGATAATGATGAGAGTGACCTGTAAGAGTTGGAATCATGTCAATCGGAGATTGGAGTACTAAGTTATGCATGACGGAAGTTGACCCAGAAAATCATCTTGGCTGCGATGCCAAGCCTTACTGCCCTACTGAGTTTGTGGCAATGTTATAGCAGGCTGCATCTTTATCCTATTATGGTGACTTTCAGGTGTTTTTCCGCTGCTCTAATATTTTGAGAAGTAAATTTGGGCTACGTTTGGTTAGTAGTTAAAGAAATTGATCAAGAAGGGAGGTTTGTTTTGATAAGGTGATACAATAAACTTTCCTTCAATGAAGCTAATGAAACACCCTACCAAAACAAACCTTCAACATTCACTTGTACTCCAAAATACTGGCTAAACAAAACCAAAACAGGAAAATCAGGTCACGGTGCCACAGCCTTAACAGTGTTGCTGCTCGTTGAATAATTTTTCAAATAGAAGGTACTGGCGCTGCGGCGCCCGTATCAGATTTCATATCAACAAAATGCTGATTTTTCAGGAAAATTTTCGATGTCCACAACTTCTTACTCAAACCTCTAATTGACCTGATTCCTACTACTACAAGTCAGTCTCATCCTAATCTAACCATAGACACCAACTTCAATTGAATCTAACTCCATATGGAGATTCTAAATAGCCAACACTAGTTTGGCTTTTTTGTTTTAGGTAAAACTCAAATCTTAAGCACCGCAATTGCCACCAAAGGCAATTTGGCCTCTATAGACTATCACACAAGTCCCATTTGGCTCACCCAACTTGTCCAAAGAGGTTTTATCCCAAAGAAACCTCTCCTCCGAGAATTGACCCCCTTAAACCCAAAACAACAGAATGGGCTACATGCCCAAAACACATATATAAGGCCCAAAACTACCTTTGGACACTCACATGCAACCATTCTAGCTCACAAATACACACTTAAACAATAGTGGCCCATACTGGGATCCATATCATCATCGCACACATATAAACTATACCTAACACAGGTCCACACTTATAACATGTCAACCATCACCGTCAATATCATTGCATAATCATCTATATTATCCAACATCAACTTCACCATCATCCTATCATCACATAACACAAAGGTAATGCTCCTAGAAATACTTAGAATATGCTATACACACAACAACAAACTACTTGGCATAGAATTACATAAACTAAATTACAACTGCCAATTAAACTTTAAATTCCCAAATGCGGAGAGTCCTACAACTCCTTTGTCTTCTCCGAACTAGTATTAAAGTCTTTACCTAAAATGTTAATCATCGAAGGGGGTGTAAGATAATATCTTAGTAACTGGGATAAACACACACATATATATAATATCATGAATATCACACATATATGTAAATGATGTCATGCAATGTAAAATGTTATGATATGCATGTCTCCCTCAATATGGTTAGAACCACCAGCTACCGTCATAACAGCACATTTCGCATAGGTGAGTCCCTTTAAACAGTCAGTGAAAACTGATTCCAGGATATCACTAAACTCATCTCATACTAGTGCACACGGCCAAAGGTAACATTAATTCTTGGATTGTGGTTCTCCTTCCCCTGGACCACCATGTGTAGCACCCGATTTTTAATCTTCCAAAAATGAAAAATTAAAATAAAGTAGAATTGCCACCAAAATTTTTAAAAGGGAAATTTTAGAAAATTTTTTTTTTAAAAAACATGGTCTACGAAACATAAAGGGTTCGTGAGTCGATTGCGTCATGGAGAATGTGTTAGGCACCCTATAATACCCATTCATAACAACAGTTACCTTAAATTGATTATACAAAATCAATGTGACTTTAAACTTATTTTAATTACCTTTATCAAACATTTATAGAGAAATAAGAAAAATAAAATGAATAAATAAAATATATTTATTTATAAAGATGGACTTGACCTAGAATAAGAGTCTAGGGCCTACGTATCCAAATATAGGGATTAAAGTTTACGTAGTTTGGAGGATAAAAATTTGTGTCATTTGGTTGCTAATTTTTTATGAGAAAAATTATATTTAAAATATATAGTTTTTGAAATATATTTATATTTCTTAATTTGTGAAAAGTGAATTATATTTAATTTAGAAAATTATTTTATTTTTATGATTCTTATTGGTAACCCTATGGAGATTCCAAAATCTCACTCAATAACCACTAATAACTCTTAAATTTTCACTATTTTTATTCCCCATACTTTATGATTTTGATAATTAATTTCGGCTAGTTTTGGATTTTAAATTATTCTCATAATTTTAGCTGAATTTTGGATTTATGAGAATTTTGGGATAATTTTTGGAAATCAAATTTTAAATTTAATTATTTTCTATTTTTCCAAATTATTCCAAAGAGTTAATTCTTCCTATTTTATTCTATTTAATAATTCTCAGTGTAATTATGAGTCATTAGTGCTTTAATTGTAATTAAAAAAATGATTAAGAATTGACTCATGTAGGGGTAAAATTGTCAAAGAGCTTTAGAAATTTCTTTTTAGTATTTTATTTATTTTGTTTTTATTATTTTGAAACATAATTTTCCTCTAATTGACCTTAAACTTTATCCCATAATTAATTTGATTTCCTTGAACTAAAATTTAATCTGCATTTATTTAACTGAGTACATAATCTATTCGAAATAATATTTTCTTGCAAGTCATGATTCATGGATATTAAAATTTTGAAGCGACATTTGATCATCTAACAGGGACATTTTATGGGAAATTTATTTTCCTATCTTTCTTATTTTTCCTCATTTTTAGTTACTCATTTATATCCGGCTTTATTTTAATTGTAAAAACTCACTTTTCTTGCTCCATTTTCACTCAACCAAACGCGGCCCTTGCCTTTTCCTTGTAAAATTTCGAACTCTTCTTCTCCATTCGCACAGATCGCCGCACTGACTCTCTTCCTTCACTCTCTCTTTCGTTTTTTTTTTCATTTCCTCTAATGTTATCACTTTCAAGCTTCAACTCTTCCATTTCTAGCTTGTTTCCTCCCATTTCTTCACATATTTCCTTCAACCCACTACCATTTATTCCTTTCCCATCCATTTTTCTGCAATAAAACTGATGGCAAACTCCCTTTCCTACACACAAAAATCCGTGCTCTCATCTCTTCCTTCATTTTATCTTCATTTTCACCACTTTCTCACCATTTTCTCTCCAACCCACCACAAAAACCATTCATCCTCATCATTTTCTAGTTGGGTGTTACTTGACCATCACTGCCATTGAAGGATTAGGAGGGAGCTTGTGACAATGGAGGAGTAGAGTGTTAGATATGCTGGCTTCCCAAGAGGGGGTGAATTGGGAAGATTAAAATTTTCTGCAAAAATCAAGAGAGTGATGAAAGCAAAAGTGACAGTAAAAATAGAGTCTAAAGGAATAACAAGGTAAAAGTAGTATAAGAGAAGAGAAGACACATATGTTTATCCTGGTTCGATCTCTTTATCTTAACCTACGTCCAGTCCCCAAGCCACCACTTGAGATTTTCCACTATGTTGCAAGAATTCAGTGGGCTTCTTGCAATTGCCTCAGTACAACTTGATGCTCTGTTCCAAGAGCTTACAATCTCACTCTTTGCATTCTAACTAAGTGCTTCCTCAATTCCTTGTGATATCCCCTTACCAGAAAATATTTCTTCCAAATAAAGATAAGATTGATTACAATGATTGAACTCTCTAATTTAAAGTGTATATGAAAGTTGAAGTACATAAAATGAAGTATATGAGAGTAGAAGACTTTGACTTAAGAATTTAGCTGAGTTTCTGTATATACAATGTAAAATCATTTTCCACATCTTCAAATGAAGTTTTATTTATAGATTTATGCCTTAACTATACGTTAGAGACAAGATCAAGCCATTAGAGATGTTACCCAATGGTTACTCTGAAAAACTATCCGTTCACCAACCGCATTTAATGTGTCTGACGCTCAAAGTTTGAATTTTGGTATGTCAACAGACGAATTTTGCAAAGACCGAAAGCTAAAGACTTCAACGTTAAACTTCGAAATTCATCTGTTCTAAAGAAAAATTCAAATTTTCATCTTTGACAAATGTTTCTATGTTGGAACATACAAATTTTCAAGTTTAAAATTCTTCTGGTAAGTGTGAACAGTTGTTCCATATTGCTACAGTGCCTTCGAAGTTCGAATTTTGGTGCCTAAAATTCGTCTGTCAGTGGGCAACTTAATAAGGCACAATAGTTCATCTTTTCGAAATTCAAATTTTGAAAAGCCAAAGTTCGTCTGTCAGAGAGAGCTCTTATTAGAATTAATTCAAAGTTTGAATTTTTGAATATTAAAATTCGTATGTCAAAAGATTATCATAACAGACTTGCAAGCTTTGTTTCCAAAATTTGAATTTTCAAAATCAAAGTTTGTTTGTCAGAGAACTAATTTAGAACTCTTTTTAAACTTTATTTTCAGATTAACTTTGATATATCCTCAGAAGAATTTTTCATTTTTCATGATTTGTGTTTTACCAGAAATTTAAATTTTCAAAACCCAATGTTCGTCTATCAGAAAAAGCTCTTATCAGACTTTACTCAAAGTTCAAATTTCTGTAATCAAAGTTTGTCTATTAGAGGAATCTCTTTTCTGACTAACTTATTTTCAATCCGAAAATCAAATTTTAGAAGCCAAAGTTCAAATTTTCAAAGTAATAAATCAATTTTAACACTTCAAAGTTCGTCTGTTAGTGGGTATTTTTCAAATATTCCATGAATTATCATAGAATCATATTTTTAAAACATTCTCTCACAAGTTCAAAGTCTTTTACTCAATTTAAACATAGTAAGAAATTCTATATCTAATCTTATGCTGGTTTTTCTTAGATTTCTCCACCTTAGATCTTTTGTACACATTTGATATCTTCTTTCCAAACTCTAGTTGGTTGGTTTATGATTATCAAAACACTTGATTCAACATAAAAGGTCTTGGATGGAGCTTGGCAAATAGCTTAAAGAGGAGTCCAAATTCTACATGGATTGATGGCTTGGAACTAGGATAACTTCTTTTCCTTTTCCACTTTTTAAATTTCATATTATTGAGGCTAATTTTTATGGTTGGATTGATTATTTTTAGCTTCAAAGTTGTGGAATTACATTGGTTTAATTGCTGGAAAATTTTTACATTTAATTGTTAGACCATAAATTGTGGAACTGGAAATTGTATTGGATTGAAATTGATTATGGAATGTGAAGCATATTTTTGGTTAAGATTATTGTGTTGATCTTCTCATTAATTTAGTAGTTAATTACTTAATTTAGCTTTGTTACAAGTTGATTGAGTAGTTAGTTTCTTGATTAATGAGTTGGTTTGGAATTATGGTTCTTATTGTTGATTTTTGGTCAATTATATGTGAGTTAGTAATCCATGCAATTTTTTTCTTTATATGTCAATTTGTGAAATTAGGATGCCTACAAGATGTTTGTCGAATTGACTTAACTATTGGTTCCTATGCTAAGTGAGTTTTTCATATAACTTGAAATTAGGATAATTAATGGATTTAATTAGACTAATTGAGCACTTTGACATATTTAAGTTATCATAGTCCTTAATTATTTGAAAAATTGATTTTGAACTCCTCGAAGTGATTGCCAAGCTCTATCTTCCATTTTTGCGTTTTCACAACCTTCAATATTTTAATTTGTGCATATTAGTTTATAGTTTTAATACTTGTTAATTTTACTTATTTGAAATTTACATTACAAATTTCTGCATTCTAAAATTTTGACAAACTCCCCCAAAATTAGTATATAGTTTTAGGTTCTTGCATATTTACTTGTTTATAGTTAGTTTTGCATCTAACTTGCATTAGTTTGGTATTAGTTTAGCTCTTGCATCTTAGATAGAGTTTTGCATACATACCCATACTCTGATACTTACACTTTTCATACTTCTTCCATTCTCACACAAACTTGTATATATATCCACATACATTTTCCTACATACTTATTTAATTTTCCTTGTTTTTATAAAAAAATAAAAATAAAAAAAATTATTTCTTGAAATTTTCTCCTTTAGTTTTCATTTGCTTAATTACTTAGTTTCCACCTAAACAAATTTTATACTAGTTGCTCCGGAGTGAAACAACCTTGGTTGCTCATTTTACTACATAATTTTTGTTTTGCAATCAAGTATTAAATTGCAACCTTATGACAAAGTTTGTCAACCACTCAACTTATATACCCGTGAAAGTTCACAAAACCTTACATGGGATGACTCAAAAAAGATATATTAAAAATAGATATGAAACTTTATCATATTTGAAAAAATCATTATTATTTTGTTTTAAAAAAAATATTTTCCTAACTATCATCATTACAAAGCACATAAAAGTTACTTCCTTTAAAGTTATATATGCCTTTTGCCACAACTTTGAATGATAGATATTTCAATGGAATTCCATAGTCTTAAAAGAGAAGATGTAATTATCTAATATCATAACCTTAAAATAAAAAAAAAAAAGAAAGAAAGAAAGGAAAAAACAAAACAAAACAGAAAAGAAAAAGAAGAAGGAAACAAAGAAAGCAAGAAAATGAGAAGGGAAAGAAAAAAGGAAATGAGAAGGAAGAAAGGGAAAAAGAAAAAGAAAAAACAAAAGAAAAGAAGGAAAAAATGAGAAGAAATAAATAAATAAATAAACAAAAACTCATTACAATGTTTAATTTCAAAAGAATATCATAGAGTGTCATTCCACTAATTTAGCCAATATGTTTGGTAAGTATAATCATAATCATGTAGTTATACACCTTGGTTTATGGAACACAAATCATAATATTATAAAAAAAAGGATAAATCTATCAATCACCAACAAGAATGCGCTTCTATCCTTATTAAAGATATTCATGCATATAAGTAATTTATCTCTAGGACCTCACCAAAAGATCATACTTTGGGGTCCATAGAAACAAATTGAAGAAAGACAAAATAAATAAGTAAAATGAAATAAAATAAAGATAAAACAAATATGTACATCACAAATGCATCTCTCCATATTGAGAGATGTTTATTAATATGGTAGTTTATTTCATGGACCTAACAAAACATTAAATTTGGAATCCATGAATACAAAGGCAAGAAGAGAAAAAAAAAATAATAAAAAAAAACAAACACATACATCATAAGCACACCTCCACCTATTGTGAGGTGTTCGATGGTGTGGATATTTTGTCTCATAGATCTCACCAAAACATAAAATTTTAGATCCATGATAAGCAAATTCATAAGAAAAAGAAGGTAGGAAATTCTATTTTATCTAAAAGGCAACCTATTAGAGAACCCCCTAATTATGCAATAGGATGGAATGAATGGAAGAAAGAAAAGGAGAAGGAGGAAAAGAAAGAAAGAAAAGGAAAAATAAAAAATCCTTTATTACCTCCTCCTTTCACGTGCTTCTTCTCTTTTCTTTTTTAACTCTCTTTTCCTCCCTCTCATTCTTATTCTTTTTTTTTTACCCTCTCATCCCCTTTCTTCTTTCTTTGATTTTTTTGTTGTCCCTCTTTCTCTTCTCATCTTGCCTCTATTTATAATGCTAAAAGCAAATCTTTTAATTAATGCTCCAAAATCATAAAAATATCTTTTATTATTTTTCTTTGATATTTACATTAAGATTGATTGATTTGCTTTCCTTTTTTTTATTCATTATTACTCTAATATCAAATCTCAATCCTTGATTTTTCTTTTTACTTCTCTTATTTTTATCACTTTTATAGTTTTATGAAAATCTGAAAAAGGAGAAAATCATAACTCCTCAAGATATGACAATCTTTAGAAGATATTATTTTTTTTAAATTTTATTTTATGTAAACTTTTTCTTTTCTTGTTCATGTTTATTAAAAAATTATTTATTTTTTTAAAGGGGTCCGGACAAAATACAGTGTTCACAATTACTTTACCATGCAATACAATGAGGCAAGTAGATTGCCCCATACCTGACTAACGATCAACCTATATGCCTACCAATTTGGCCCATTCAATTCATTTTTTTAAGAAAAAGAGTCACTTGAGGCCTCACTTTGTTCCTTTTTCACCATATGGGTGTTTGTCACTAAAGTGAAGAGCCATTGAGTCATTCAAGGTTTGTTATCTAGTCATTTTGTCATAAATTGTGGCATGTGCAAGTATCCAGTAAATGGTGAATGTAAATAGCTAATCAAGTGAATTGAAAATTTTAGTATTAAAAGGCATTCCCATTGGTCATGCATGAACCATTTGTGGTAATCAGAAGTCTTCTCTTTCTTTATTTAAGATTAACCCTCTTGGTTATCAAATTAGACTCGAATTTAGAATTTCCCATCACTTTACCTAAGCCCATGGGTCCTTAACATTACTGAATATTTCCCAATATCTCCAGTTTGTCTAAATAAATTAGGAACTCAACTTCTTATTTATACGTCTTTACTTGTTTTAGAATTAGGTAGTAAGAATAGAACAATGCATAGCCACCTAGAGTAACAAGTAAATTCCACCTATCTGGACCTATACTCTAGTGCAATAGAATCATCAGGGATTCCCTGAATTTTCGTGTACATTTTGTACTTCACTTTTATTGGGGACAATTTTCTTTCTTAGGTTGTTATGCACATTGGTGATGCAGACCCCCAGTTACTCAAGCTTACATAACCTACTGCACCAAGATGCTATTAGAATACTCATAGCTCATACTACACCATTTGATGAGAAGGACAACACTTTTTGGTGAAATTCCCTAGTTACTAAGCACAGTTCAAGTCAGTGGAGTAGATATATATTATTTTACACTTATTTTCATTTTAGGTTTTTCCAACTTGATTCATTTTCCTCAAGGTAGATTTTTATGGGTCAATATAGGGAATTCTATTATAGCTCTAACATGGGTATATAAAATTCCAACTCTCTTTTCTCTAACTCTTGTAGGTTTTTCGAGGTGTTAAGTGTAATATCCCTATTTTTATGAGATATTATAAAATGAATAAAAGATGAGAAATGAATTGAAAAGAAAAGGTTATATAGAATTGGGCTTTAGAAGGAATTAATTTCTCATCTAATTTTCTGAAGAAGTTATGTTTGATCCTTAATTGGAATTAATTTTCCATAAGGTCTTTGATAGAAATTAAATTTAGAATTCACCCCGAAAAAATATGCAATATACCACTTGAATGAAAGCCCGCTCCAAACTGAGCCCAATGGTATAAGTATTGCATTCCTGGGAGGTCCAGGTTGAGAGATAGACTAATTTGAAGTTAATGTGAATATTGAAAAATGAAATAATTAAAAATTGGTCTTCGGGTGAAATTACAAGAAAGTGCCCGAAAGAATGGATAATTATATTTTCGACCCGGTTCAAGGGCAAAACAGTCATTTCCCATATTTGAAGAAAAATATGAATATTGAATTTAAACCTCAAGAAATAAATGTTGATATCATAAAGTGTATGAGGAATTGGGAAAAACAGAGAGACACTATTAAGTGCAAAGAAGGGCAAAGATGTCATTTTTCCCGGTTGGATGGAAAAATGAGAAATTATATTTTTGCCCCCAAATAATTATTAAAAGGACATCCATGTCCTTAAAGTCATAAAAATGACGTGAAAATAGTATCAGAAATGTCTTGGGGAAAATTACACCTAAAGACCCGAAAGTTTTAAAAATTATAAATTAGCCCCGGGTCAAGGGCATTTTCGTAAATATAAAAAATTATGGTCAAAATGAATCTCTCAATGAGTTAGACCCAATGAAATATATTATGGAATTTATTAAGGTCAAAATAATATTTATTGGGTAATTAGGGTTTAATATTAATATTTTACCCGATAAAGGTCAGTTTGACTGCAGAAAAAGACAGTATTGATCCAAGGACAATGATTGGACCTTGTTAAAATATATTTTGGGTCTAGATAATGATTTTGGACCAAAATTAATAGTTGGATAATCCTGTACCAATTTAATGACAATTTTGGCAAAAATACCCAATCGGTACGGGTAAATTTAATCGGTAAAGGGTATTTTGGTCCATAAATATTATTTAAACAATTTTTGGCCAGAAGGAGGATGAAACACGTATTATTTGTGAATGGGACATGAAGGGAATTGTTGGAAAAGCTTTTTAAAATAAAAGTAAATGAAAATAGAAATAAAAGTAAATTAAGTTATTATATTATATAATTATCATCTTAAACCATCATTTCATCTTCCTCACGAAAACAAGACATTGGTTCAGTGGAGAAGAAAGCCAGGAACGCGTGAGAGAGAGAGAGAGAGCAAAGGGGAAAAGAGAATATTGCAAGATTTGTCCCAAAACTTCAAGGTATTATCTTACAACCCTTTCCTTGTGTCTCCTAGCAATTTTTAGGTATTTTAATGGTTATTTTCCCTCTATTTTCTTGCTGAAAGTTTCTACCTAGAGAGAGAGTAGAGAGAGAAAATGAAGGTATGGGAAAATTAAGCCATGAAAAGGGTTGTATAGGCCATAAGATGCAAGAATATATTATTAGATTACAAATTAATCGGGTAGATATTTTTCTACAAATTTATGAAATTTTCTGCCTATTTAGGGTTTGGAAATGAAAGAGAATTTCATGATTTTGACCCCAAAAATGGATTTCTTCGGTCCAAAATAGGTAGATACAAGTATGTTGTACAAGAAAAAGCTTAAGATTAAGAAAGTGAAATTTTTAGCTTTTTGAAGCTTAATTCGGAATGAACAGTAACCGAGCTAGAGATGGAATTTGGCAATTCTGAGGCCATATTTGGATTCCTCATGAAAAATTACATGGAATAGAGGTATAATTCATCATTTTTGAGTTAGGAATGAATTTTTGGTGAATTTTTGAAGAATTAGGGTTTCATGAACACTTTTTGAAGAAAGTCATGGAACCATTAGCTTGAATAATTGTTTGATGATGCATTAGGACTTGAAGAAGCCCAAGGAAGCTAGGGGGAGCATTGGTATCAAGTTGAAGAGTAAGAAAAAGCATGAAGGTAGCAATTTACCTATTCTTGCCTTATATTGTCATGTGATTTTCAATGAGTTTGATGACTTGCCTATTGTTTGCTATGATCAATTGTGATGCTTTGAGAATGTTGGCTGAGTTAATTGAGGGTTTTGAGACCCCGGGATGTCCAAAATACAAAACAAAACTCTGCTGAAATTTTTGTAAAATATTATGGCATAAATGTTTAAAAGCATTTACTTGATATTTTATGATGATTATATGCTTAATGTGATAATATGATTGCATGAATGGTGATTGCTATTGAGATTCTTTGAATCTCACCCCCCTTCAATGACTAACCATGCTAGGGAGAACCAATACAAAAGAGTTAAGGAAGGAGCAAAAGGCATGAAGAAGGAAATGATGTTGCAAGCCATTGTGTTATAGGGTGAATGGTTATTTGTGCCTTGCTTTGTATGAAATTATAAAATAGTGAATAATATGTTAATGTTGTAGAAAATGTATGAAAATTTTCAGTTCTGTATGTTGGGATATGAAGTTATATTCTACCAAGTTACATGCCAAAATGAGTTCATTTGCAAGGGTTTTGGCAAGGAAATTACAATGTAGACTGAAACAGGGCATTTTCCCAACATGTCTGTTTCATTCGCCCTTGTTCTATACTTAATGTGAGGGTAAGTTTATGATATTTTTATACCAGATAGAGGGAATCTCCAGCTTTAATATGACACCTAATTAACCCCATTTGGAGTTTTGTACAATTAATGGTGAATTTTCTAAGTTAGGGTTCAGAACAGAGAAAGATTGGGAAAACTGGAAACTGAAAGTTAGTTACTGGAAAATTAAAAAAATGATATAAATCGTACAAAGCTCCAAAAATTCAGTGGTTTATATTTATAGAAAGGTATATGTTTTTAGTTTCATATTCCACTAATTTGGAGGTAATTGGAGCTATATGATAGGAGATATGGAGGTTTTCCCAAAACTGTTCCAGCAAAAGTGGAATTCTGACCCTTTATGATTTAAGTTAACACCATGTCCGGTGCAAGTTGAATAAATGTAGAAGAAAAATATTTATATAAAATATACTCACAGGGCTTTCATATGACATAAAGAATGTTTGATTTGGCTCATGGTAGAGTGACATATGAATTTTTAAATATAAGGTTAAAATCCTAGGGAAGAGAAAATGACCAAATATACAGTAAATGTTTAAGGAATAAACTGTATAAATTGATCAAGTAATTGCTCATTTTCATATTTTTTCCATGTAAATAAGGATTTTATATATTGTTAAATACTTGAATCACTGTGAAATTATTTTTCTAGAATTAGTTATGAATTTTCAAAATTCAGTCGGCAAAGTGGAAACTACCATATGAATAGTAACCGAAAATTTTTGAAATTCTGATTTTCATTCTTATGTGATTCAAGCTTAGAATCAAGTATAATTAGACTTAAAAGGAGTCTAATTCATGGGAAATAAATTTAAAAGTAAGGTGTTACATTAAGATCATCAAAGTAGGCTTTGCCTCTCCCGGCAAGGTCTTTTCCATATACACGACCAAGAATCAAGCCCTTGACAGCATGCTTAAAGGACCCAACTATCTGCCAACTGTGTCGAATCTTGGTGGTTAACTCCTATGGATTTGATTATGCTCAATTATGTTTAGGAGTCCTTGCCTTATTTTAGCATACTAAAATCAACAAGAATCTTTGACCATATAAAGGATCTCCACTTTATTTGACTAGTAGTGACGGTATATTCTCTACGTCCTTTCTTGGTTGTTATTTTCTTCACATTTCATTTTCAAATCCCCCTAACTCACATCTCATTATGTCCATATGATAACCAATGGAGTTTTCTCCTAAAATACCATTTAGTTCACTTGGCCAACTCTTCCCATTTCCCATAAACTAGGTCAGGAAGTTCAAAAAGGTTTTATATATGACTTCTGACTTACTTCATTGTCCTAATATTAAAGAGATAACCAAAGTAATGCCTTAGTGGTTTTAAAAAAACATGTGCATTTAAAATTATGGATCAAACACAACAAGGACAAGGATGAACATCCATGCATGTGATGTAATGAAGACCAAACTCTTACTATAACTAAACTATATGAACTTAAGATGGACAATCCAATGGGGACTATTTGGCTTAATTTTAATGGAGTGACCAAAAAAATGTCATGTTAATGAGATGCCCCTCTTTCCTTGGTGACTAAGGGAGAATATCGAAAGTCTAAGTCGTACTATATTCACAACTTAAGAGCAAGTAAAGATAAAAATATGCATTTTGTTTGGGCATAAAAAAAAGAAAAGAAATACAATGTTAGATAGAAGTGAGGTACCTATTTTCATAGGACTTTAGTGAATGCCTGCCGTTATAGGGCTTTGAGTGCTAGTTGAAACTGGACTTTGGCGATAATGAAGTGCCTATTTCCATAGGATTTTGGTGAACGCTTACTATTACAAGGCTTTACGTGCTAACTAAGACTGGACTTTAGCGATATTGAAATGCCTATTTTTATAGGACTTTGGTGGAGGTTTGCCACTACATGGCTTTTGGTGCCAACCAAGATTGGACTTTGGCGATAGTGAAATGCCTATTTTCATAGGACTTTGGTGGATGCCTGCCGTTACGGGGCTTTGGGTGCCAGCCAAGACTAAACTTTGGCGATAGTGAAGTGCCTATTTCATAGGACTTTAGTGGATTCCTACCGTTACAGGGCTTTGAAAAAGAGGGACCAGTTGGAACTGGCCTTTAATGATAGTGAATTGCTTATTTTCATAAGACTTTGGTGGATGCTTGCCATCACAAGGCTTTAAGTGCTAGCCAAGATTGGACTTTGGTGATAGTGAAGTGCCTATTTTCATAGAACTTTGCATGATGCCTGCCGTTATAAGGCTTTGGGTGCCAACCAAGATTGAACTTTGGCAATAGTGATGTGCCTATTTTCATAGGACTTTGGTGGATGCTGCCATTATAGGGCTTTGAAAAAGAGGAGCCAGCTAGAACTGGACTTTGAGGGGCCTACCGTTACATGGCTTTGAAAAAGAGGGGTCAGGTAGAACTGGGCATTAAGGGGCCTGTCGTTATAGAGCTTTAAAAGTAAGGAGGCAAATAGAACTGGGCGTCGAGGAGCCTGTCATTACAGGGCTTTAAAAAAGAGGGGCCAACCTGAATTAGGCTTTGAGGGAGCCTGCCATTATAAGGCTATGAAAAAATAGGGGCCAGCTAGAACTGGGCTTTAAGGGGTCTTCTATTACAGGGCTTTGAAAAAGTAGAGGCCAGCCGGAACTGGGCTTTTGAGGGAGCCTACCGTTATAGAGCTTTGAAAAAATAGGGGCCAGCCAGAACTGGGCTTTAAGGGATATGCCGTTATAGGGCTTTGAAAAAATAGAGGCCAGCCGGAATTGGGCCTTAAGGGGCATGCCGTTACAGGGCTTTGGAAAAGAGGTACCTAGCATGATGAATTCCATTATATAATGCAATGCATGTGAAATGTAAGATACATAAGAAATAATGTTAGGCTAGCAATGCTGAGTATATCTTTTCCTTATTTGTCTCAAAGGATGAGTAAAGAATGTGAAATTTCTCTTTTGATTAATAAACATGTTCTTTGCCTACCCCAATTTAAGAAGGAATGAATGTAATGCATACAATGAAAGGAGCAAGATTATTTTTTTGCGTCAAATTTTTGTTAAATGAGTACATGAATAGAGATTATGCTTTGTTTTCCCAATTGTGCATGAGGATTTCTTAATTTTGCCAGTTTTTCGAAAAGGAAGAAAATCCAAAGGAAGTATTGCTGTGCCCTTCTTAGAAAGCACCTAACTAGGAACCCCCATTGCAATGAGCATTTTGATGACAATAGTAGAGCGAGCATTTGATATATGAGGGAGATGTTACTTTTGATTCTATATGGAAATTGTGAAAGATAATTTGGAGTAGATCACATCAAATATATCACATTAAGCAATTGTTTTAATATATGTTGACCCTTTATGAATGCATTGATAAATGTGCTATTTGGAAAGGGAGATTTCTAAAGAGACGAAGAAGAAAAGGAAAATACGGAAGGAAAAATGTGTAAAAATGCATTTTTATTGAAAAAATGAAGTACAATGGCAATAGTCAAGATATCATGTGAGTATAAAAAGATATAGTATGAATAGTCTTCCTCTGGAACGTCCTTTGCAGATGGTTCTGTTTATGCCCTCTGAGGATGTTGCCAAAGATATGCATTTCATGAGTATTAAGTGAGTCTTTTCCAAATGGGGCTTCTAGCCTCTTTTAGGCATAATATTTCTTGATATCATCTGCATTAATAGGTCTCAGTAATTCTTGACCATCCATATTAATCAGAATTAATGCACCTCCGAAGAATGCATTCTTGACAACATAAGGACCTTCATAAGTTGGGGCCCACTTGCCCCTGCTATCTTCTTGATCTGGCAAGATCTTTTTTCACAACCAGATTGCCAACTTTAGATTCTCTTAGTCGGACTTTCTTATTGAAGGCTCTTGCCATCCTTTTCTGGTATAATTGCCCATGGCATATTGTCGTTAGTCTTCTTTCTTCAATCATGTTTAGTTGTTCGTATCTACTCGTTCTCTTCTAAATCAACTTCAACCAATATTCTTAAAGATAGGATTTTTACTTCAATAGGTGTGATGGCTTCCATCCTATATACTAGGAATAAAGGGTTGCACCTATTGAGGTACGTATAATGGTACGATAACCATGTAAGGCATATGAAGCATTTCATGTCAGTCCTTGTAAGCTATAGTCATTTTGCCAATGATCTTCTTAATGTTCTTATTTGACACTTCAACTGCTCCATTCATTTGTGGCCTATATGGTGCTGAATTGTGATGTTTGATCTTGAATTGTTCACATAAGCCCTTGACTACTACTATGTTTAAATTAGATGCATTGTCCGTGATGATTCTTTCAACTAGTCCATAACGACAAATGATATTTGTTTTTAAGAACTTGATGAATGCTTTTTGGGAAGGCTAGAGAAAGAATTAGCCTCAATCCATTTGGTGAAATAATCAATGGCAACAAGGATTAAATGATGCCCATTAAAAGCTTTAGGATTGATTGGTCTAATAACATCAATGCCCGACATGGAAAATGGCCAAGGGGAAACCATGTTATGTAATGGGGATGGAGGAACATTTATCTTGTCTAAGTATATTTAACACTTGTGGCATTTCTTAATATAGTTAATGCAGTCCTTCTCTATCGTTAGCCAAAAAAATAGCCACATCTTTGGATTTGCATAGCCATTGTACGTCCATTTGCATGTGTGCCACATGTGCCTTCATGAATTTCTATCACGACTTTTTATGCTTCTTTTGTATCCATGCAACGTAGTAAGGTACCATTGTAACTTCTCTTATATAAAATACCATTGTTGATAAAGAAGCTCATAGCCAAACGGAGAATGGTCTTTTTGTCATTTTCAATGGCGTCCATTAGGTATGTCATATTTGCTACACAGGCCTTAATATCATAGAACCATAGCTAACCATCATTTTCCTCTTCAATATTTGAACAATACACTGGACAACTTTTGGTTTCAATTTGGATTAGCTGAATATGGACACCAGTGTCAACTTGAATCATTACTGCTAATGTAGTTAAAGCATCAACAAAACGATTCTTATCTCAAGTCATATGATGAAAGTTAATGACCTCGAATTACTTGATCAACTATGTTAAAAGCTCTTGGTAAGGAATCAATTTTGAATCCTCAGTCCTCCATTCCCCCTTGACTTGATAAATTATAAGAGCTGAATCCCCAAAGACTTCGAGAATTCTTACTCCAAGGTCAATGGCTGCTTGAGGTCTACTAACACAAACTTAATATTCCGCTATGTTGTTAGTGCAATCAAATTCCAACTTGACAACTATCGGAAATTGTTTCCCTTCTAGAGACACAATTAATGCTCCGACCCCATTTCCAAATGTGTTAGTAGCACTATCAAAATACATCTCCCATTTATCATCTTCTTTACTTTCTTCTATGTCACATATGTCTTCAACTACGAACTGAAAGTCCAATGGATGGTAATCGTCTAAAGGATTTTTTGCTAAATAGTCAGCAAGCACGCTTCCTTTTACAGAATTTCGAGTTATGAATTTTATGTCATACTCAGACAATATTACTTGCCATTTAGAGACTCTATCAGCTACATGTGGTGTAATATCCCAAAAATTTCATTGGATACTAAGTAATGAAAAAGAACATAATTGATGATAACGTAAAATGTATAAGAAATTTATGAAAACAAAGATACACCGTTTTGCATGAAATAGGGTAAAGAGATCATTTTTTCTGGTTGGATGAAAAATATGAAAATTATATTTTTTCCCCTCAAAAAATATAAAAATGACATCCACATCCCAAAAGTGTTAAAATTCACATGGAGAAAGAAATAGAAAATCCTTGGAGAAAATTACACCTAATGACCCAAAAGTTTCAAAAATTATAACTTAACCTTGGGTCAAGGGCAATTTTGTAAATATACAAAATTACTATCAAAACGAAGCCTTTGATTAGAGAAGTCCAATGGTATATCGCACTGGGGGTTAATATTTAAGAATAAAGAAATAATCAGTGCCGAGTATTTAAAAGTAATAGTAAACCAATAAAGTAAAATGTGGGGCCTACCAATAGTTAAAAAGGAACTGGGTTAAGATATGGGTCATACACAGATACCATTTAGGACAGGATAATTATGGAAATATAACAATAAAATTAGAATAGTCCTATAGCTCAAAAATGCTAAATTAGTATAAAGACGGTTTTATCGATACAGTTAAAAAGTACCCTGATAAAGATATATTTAAATTAGGAAAATTGGGTAATTTTTGGACATTCTCCTCCTCTCTTATGCGTGAATTACTACAGTATATGAGGCAATGAATATTTTAATATTTCTTGGGGAAAACTTCTTAAAGAAAGAGATAAAAAAAAAGCAACTTTAGTTAATTAACTGATTAAGCCACTAAATTAAATCACTTAACCACTTAAACCCTTCTCTTCCCTCACCATTTCACGTGTGAACCAGCAGCTAAAACAGAGCAAGAAAATGCAAGAAAAGGGAGGAAGAAGGAAGAGAAAAATGAAGAGAAACCAAAGGAAAATTGAAGCACAAATTGGTAAGTTTCTATACTACCACCTTAAGCTTACTATCTATAGCTTTCAAAGCATGTTTTATGGTTTAGTTTGCTTCCTCTTCACCTTAGGGTTTCAGCCAAATAAGATTTTTAGCATAGGAATGAGTTTTGAACCATTAAACTTAGAGAAAAGCTTAGATTAACCACTAGAAGCATGAATCCATGGATGGTTTGAAGTGATTTGAAGGAAAAAAATTTTCAATCACTTTGAGACAATTTTGGTCAGAACAGGAGAGTATTTAGAGTTGGAATTTCATGATTTTGACCTCAAAAATGGATTCCCCATGGTCCAAAACCTTAAGAACAAGGGTGTTGTACAAAGAAAGATCAAAGGAGAACTACATGAAAAATTTGGGTTTTAGTGAGTAATGTCTTATGTAATTCCGAAAATCAGTGGCTAAATGGATTAAATGATGATATGATTAGGTTCAAGGAAGTGTTAGGAGACTCAAGAAGTGGCATGCCAAGTTTGGAGAGCAAGGGAGCATCATAAGATAGTTCATTTCCCATGCTTACCTTATATTATCATGTTTGTTTTCAATGTGCTTTATGCCTTGTCATATGATTGCAATGATATTTTGAGATGATTTATGTGTATTGGCTGAGTTGATTGAGGGGCATTAAGACCTCGGGATGTCCATTTTTCAAAATGAAACTCTGCCAAAAATTTTATGAATTCATATGACGTAAATGTGTTAATGTATTCAAAATATGTTATCTTGATGTTTTCATACTTAATGTGATGATGTGATGGCATGTTGGGTGTTAACTACTGAGATTATTTGAATCTCACTCTCCCAAATATTAAACCATGAATAGGTAGCAACAATGGCAAGACCACCAAGGAAGAGAAAGGAAAGAAGAAAGAATTTAGCCATTAACTTGATAATTCTAGCATTGGCCATGAGCTTTGACCTTTTGTGTAAATGTGATGTTAAGTATGTTTCTTCAAGTTTTTATGATGCCTTAGGTCTTAGTTAAAGTATGGTATAATATGAAAATGATGTATAGCCATGTAAATATTTTATGGCTTTTGTTTGGCAAAGTAGTAAGATATAAATGGTCATCTTGACCTATGTAGAGTAAACATGCCACTGTTTGAACCTTTTGATGTATGTATGAAGTATGAATGATGTATATGGTTTAACAGTAGACAGGAAGAGCTCTCCAATGGTCCAAAGATCACTTAGATTGGGTCTGTGTGCAATATTTGATGAATTTTTATATTAAATCCCAATTAAAATGATTATTTTGTAGTTTTCATATAAATTGTGAAATTTCACAGAGTATGCTATACAGATCAATACTATCATTGCTCTGACTTATATTTTTCCCATGTATACAAAGTTATAAGCTATCCCTAGAGACTTGAATTATATGCATATGATTTTTATTGATTTAGTTATGATTTTTTGAAATTTAATCAGAATAAATAAATTGATTTGATGAATAGTGACCAAAGTTGAAAAAAATTTATTATGGCATTTATTATGATTCAAGATCCTACTACGATATAAATGGACTTTAGAATGATTACATACCTAGGAAATGGGCCCATAAAAGAGGTGTTACATGTGAGCTCTCAAATATATACTTTAATGGATCCATTTTAGAGATTAACCAGGTGGTGTAGCAGAGCCTATATTGATTTAATCTCCTTGTAGTGCATACTAGCCCACAACAAGTTCACTCAATTGTCTGGTAGCGTGATTCACAATCATTAAACTTGTTGCTTAGATAATAGATTGCCTATTCCTTTCGCCCAAAGTCATCATGTTGTGCTAGTACAGCTCCCATTAATCCAGAGCGTATTGTCAAGTAAAGGATCAAAGGTCGTCCAGGTGTAGAAGGAACCAGAATTGGTGAATTTAGCAGATAATCCTTAATTTTGTCAAATGCTTGTTGACAATTATCATCTCATCTCTCTGTGTTGTTTTTTTTTAGCATTTTGAAAATTGGCTTACAAGTTGTAGTCAAGTTTGCAATAAATTTGGCGATATAATTTAGCCATCCTAGGAAACTTCAAACTTCTTTTTCTATCTGAGGAGGTTGCATTATTGGGATCTACATCTATCCCTTTTTGGATTACAATGAATCCTAATAATTTTCCAGAAAAAGCTCCAAAGATGCATTTATTAGGGTTCAGTTTGAGTTTATCTTTGCCCAACCTTTCAAATAATTTTCTAAGGACTGCAACATGACTTTCCCCTTTATTTGACTTAGCTACCATATCATCAACATATACCTAAATCTCCTTATGTAACATATCATGAAATAGTGCCACCATAGCTCGTTGATATGTTTGCCCAGCATTCTTCAAACCAAAGGGCATCACTTGATAACAATAGGTTCCCCATCATGTAGTGAAAGTGGTTTTCTCTTTATCATCTTCATTCATAGGAATTCGGTTGTACCTTGAATACCCATCCATGAATGAATATCGGTGGTTTCGTGCCATACTATCAACTAAGACATCAATGTGAGGCAATGGAAAATCATCCTTAGGGCTAGCCTTGTTTAAATCTTAATAATCAACACACATTCTTATTTTTCCATCTTTCTTTGGGACGAGAACAATGTTTGCTATCCATTGAGGATACTTAGCTACTTATAAGAAACCCACCTCTAATTACTTCATCACCTCTTCTCAAATTATTAAAGACATTTCTATAGTCACCCTTCTTAATTTCTGCTTTTTCGGTTTGATATGGGGAACAAAGGGATCCTATGAGCAGTGATCCCTGGATCAAGCCTAGGCATGTCTCTATAAGACCAAGCAAACACGTCCATATACTCCTTAAAAAGTTCAATCATTTGCTCCCTTTCTGGATTATCAACTATTTTAAGCTCCTTTTTGTCTTCTTCAGTTCCCATATTTATCATCTCAATTAACTCTTTGTATGGGCACATTCTTTTTTTCTTCTAAATCTAGGAGTTTTGTATATATTTGAATTAATCCTCCCTCATCGAACTCACAATTATGAATATCAGAGGTAATACACATATTGTTGTTTAGGGGCTCAGAAACCTCCACGTTGGATAGGAGTTCTAAGGAAGTCAAATTCCTGAAGGACGAAAATGAATAATAAATAAGAAAAAAAAGGAAAATAAAAGAAAAATTTGAATTTTATTCACATAATCATCTTTATTCAAATAAGAGTTTGGCCTAAAATCTAACTCTTGGGAGCATTAGATGAGATGATAAGATAAAAAAAGGGACAACATAATCAAAACAAGTTACTCTAAAGTAATAATATCTTAAGCATTCTCAAACTCCCAATTTGCCAATTCTTCTCCTAAGCTATCGATTGAGATCCAGGCATAAGTTTTGTCAATACTAGGAGAAACCATTGCAACTATTGACTAGTTGATAACCTCAATAGAAGATGGGAATGTTTTTGTGATGTGAGGAATTTCTTGCTCTTCATCTCGTTTTTCCTTATTCAACCTAGCTAGCTCTTTCATCTGTACTTCTATAGAAGGCTCATACCATATCCCTTGTCGCTTATGGTTCTACGATATATTAATTGGGCATTTGATACCTTGCAGTTGTGCACCTAACCCTTTGCCTTATTCAAACCCATATTTCTCCATTATCTTGGCTATAATGAAGTTAATATTCTTAGTGCTACACTCAGGCTTTTCCATTTCTAGGCTCTGAAATGTTATTCCTTTGTCCTGCTCAGCAACTTCTATATATGGAAGATGTTGAATCAAGAGTTTTGATGATTCCAAACCAACATTCAAGAGCTTGGATTGAAGATATCAAAGGAGATCAAAGCTGTCTCAAGTGAAGATTTTCTGAGTTCTTGCTGTTAGATCTTTTGTAGGATCCTTAGTTTTTGTTATGACTGGGTAAAAGATTTTGATTTGAAGAAAAGATGTTTTCAAACTTTGCTTTTATGTTAAATCTTTCAATATTTGAAAAACACCCACAAACAGACAAAGGTTGAAAGTTCAAGCTAAACTGTCAAGTTGGAAATTCGAACTTTGCCTTTGGAAATTTGAATTTCGAGCTAAAACTGAATAAGTCTGAAGAGAAGGCTCTCTATCAGATGAATTTTGGCTGTTCCAAAATCAAATTTTCATCTAGTCTGAAAGAGGCCTTTTGGTAAACAGACGAATTTCACACTTTCAAAATTCGAATTTCAAGTAAAACGAAGTTTGTAAAAACCAAAGAAATTCGTCTGAAATTATGATAAAGTGCATCTGAAATCAAAATGAAATTGAGTTTGATAAATGCTCTCTGATAGACGAATTTTGAACTTCCAACATTCGAATTTTCATATAAGTCTGAAAGATGCCTCCTTGCAACAGACGAACTTTGAGTCTTCAAAATTCGAATTTCAAACAAAACAAAAATTGAGAAAATAGAAGAAATTCGTCTGAAACTATGTTAAAGTTCATCTGAGATCAAGAATGATTTCAGTTTCAAAACTACTCTCTGACAGACGAACTTTGAACATTAAAATTCGAATTTCAGAAGCTAAGTTCTTGAGTCTGTTAAAGTGAAACATTGACATACGAATGATAAGAACTTGCAACATTCGAATGATGAAATTAGTCTGGAAAGAGTCTCTCTGACAGACGAATTTCACCCTTCCAAAATTTGAATTTCGAAGAAAGTAATCTACTGTGTCTCTTAAACATTCAGTGGACAGACGAATTTTGGGATACCAAAATTCAAATTTCTAAGGCACTGTAGAAAATTGAAAACACTGTTCACACTTAACCAAAAACTTTCTTCTTTGAAATTCGTATGTCACATTGTGAAAATGTTTTGTAAGTTTCAAAATTCGAATTTCAAGTCATGAACAGACGAACTTCGTGCTGTGACATTGGAAGCTTTAATCTTCGGTTCCTTTGAAATTCGTCTGTTGACCAACCAAAATTCGAATTTCAGTATGTCAGAAACATTAAATGCGGTTGGTAAACGGATAGTTTTTCAGAGTAACCGTTGGATAATTTCCCCAACGGATAGATTTAGTCTCTAACGGATATTTGAGACCTAAATCTATAAATACAACATCATTTGAAGTTGTGGGTAACGAATCAAACATATATATACCGAATTTCTGCTAAATCTTCTTCTCAAAAGTTTTTACCCTCTCAATTTCTCTACTTGTACTTAAACTTTCATATCTACTCTTTTCAAAAGAGTTAATTCATTGTAATCAATCTACTCTTCATCTGGAAGATAGACTTACTTGTGAGGAGTATTCACAAGGGGATTGGGAAGCACATAGTGAAAGTGTTTGGAGAGTTTGAGAGAGCTCAGAAACAGAGCATACTCGTGTACTGTGGCCTTAGCAAGAAGCCCACTGAAATTCTTGCTGTATAGTGGATAAATCTCAAGAGGTGTCTTGGGGACTAGATGTAGGTCAAGTGGAAAGACCGAACCAGGATAAATTACTGAGTCTTCTTCTCCCTATCTTTACTTTTCAGCTTGCTCTGTTTCACGCATTGTTTTCATTATATTGTGATATCTTCACTTACTTCACTTTGTGCAGAAAAATTTCAATCTTCCCAATTCACCCCCCCTCTTGGGAAGTCAGCTTTGCTAACAGAAGATAGCTTGGCTTGCTCACTAGAATCTCCCCTTCCCCTCTTACAGTGACAATTCTCTCATCATGGATGAACTTAACTTTTTGATGTAAGGTAGAAGGCACGGCCCCAGCAGAATGTATCCATGGTCTCCCAAGTAGCATTGTGGAAGATGAGTCTATGTCCATAAGTTGAAAATCTACCATAAACTGGCTTGGTCCAATCTCCAAAGGTAGCCAAATAATGCCTAATACCTCCTTACATGATCCATCAAATGCTTTAGCTACCATATCTTTCAATGTCTAAAGCTTCTAGTGATAGATGCTTGAATGTGGTCAATGGAAAAACATTCAAAGCAAATCCTCTATCAATCAACACCCTAGCCACTACAAACCCCTTGCACTTCAAGGTAACATGTAAGGCCTTGGATTGATGGGCAGCAGATTTTATAATCTCTTCCTCTAAGAATGAGATAGTGGATGTAATGCTATGACACTGGCTAACTTTTCAAGAGTTATGCTAGGCTGCACATGTGCCTCATTTAAGGCTTTTTACAAAGCTTGACGATGTTGTTCAAAAGATAAAATCAAAGAAAGAAGTGAGATTCATCTTTTTTAGCTAATCAATTATACTGTACTCACTTTGCTGCATGATTTGAAAGAATTTCTTATCTTTCTTTTGTCTCTTTATGGTTAGCCTCTTTCAATCCCTCACCACTCACTTCTTTTTGTTTTTCCACCTTTTTGATATATGCTAGGAGATAAACCCTTCCACTTCGAGTAACTCCAGATAGGATTGTTATATTAGCAGCCACGTCCGTACTTGTTTCTACTACAATTTTTTGATTTGAAGGTCCTTCAATGATTGAATCATATCTCCAAGGCACAGCCTTATTACTTTCATATGGAAAAAGGGTTGGCATGCTTATAGTCAATGATGATTGCCTCAGATTAGTCACTAGAGGGGTACTAGCCTGATGTGTTGACTTATTAATGGTAAAAGGGACAACATCAGTATTTCCCCTTGGAGTGAGATTTTGGACAACAAGTTCAACATGCCTTTTTTCTACCATGCATATCTCTTCATTAGTTCTTCCTACTACCATAACCTCTAGTCCCATCATTCTTCTAATCATTTTCTTGAATTGAGGGCAAGCTTCAATATCATGATTTGTCATTTTCTCATGGTATTCACAGAATAACAACCCATAGTGTTGTCATTTTTTGTCACCACCCTTAGGATTTTAGGACAAATAACCTGACATCTTTAAATGAGCATAAGGCTCCTTCATAGGGACCTTGATATCCATAGGATCCTTAGAGAATTCAATCCCTCTTTCAACAGCATTGATACACCTTTCATGGTTAGGGAGTGGATTAATGTTGATAGTGGAGTTTTCACTCTCTTTAAGCCGTATATGATTAGAGTCAATTAGGTCCAATACATTCCTCTTGAATGTGACACAATCCTCTATTGAGTGTCCTTAAGTACCCATATGGTATTAGCAAGTTGCATTGGGATTGTACCAAGTAGGATATGGAGGAAGGGGTTGTCTATAAGACTGTGGGCCTAACAATATAGCCTCTAAGAGCTGGTGATAGAGTTTGACATTTGTCATGCTGAAATTAGGCCATGGACAATTATCTCTTCGCTGTATATTTCTTTGCCCTCCAGCTTGTCCTTTTCTACAAGGCGTTGTCCTAATCTGTGCTTGCCTTGGATTCTCCCTACTTGTTTGGTGGGGTATATATTGTTCTGCAGAAAATAGTTTTATAGATTGGATGTAATTCACACCATCTTCTTTCTTCTTAGGATTTTGATTTCTTTTTGTACTACTTTTAGCTCGGGAAACAACAATCTTTCCATCATTTACCTCAGAGTCAATTCTTTCCTAATTTTAATCAAATCAGCAAATTCTATGACATATGTACCTACCATATACTGGTAGAAAGGTTCTTGCAATGTACGTATAAAATATGAGCAAAGCTCATCTTGTATTAGAGTAGGTCAGACTTGTGATGCAACCATCCTCCATCTTTGGGCATATTCCTTGAATAACTCTGTAGTCTTTTTACTCATTGCCTTTAACTCCTCCCTAGTTGGAGCAGTGTCAATGTTGAATTTGTACTGTTTCATGAAGGCATCAATAAGATCCCACCACCTATGGATCTTGGCCATGTCGAATTGCATGTACCACTCCAAGTAGGTCCAGTTAAGCTCTCATGGAAGAACATCAAAAGAAACTTTTCATCTTGTGACCAAATTGACATTTTTGTTAAATAAGCCTTCAAGTGATAAATTAGGTTACCGCTACCATTGTACTTGTCAAAGTCCAGGACTTTGAACTTCTTGGGTATGGTGACTGAAGGAATCAAGCAAAGTTCCTTCAAGTCCAACGATCCCCATGCATCTATTCCCTGTAGGGTCTTCACTAGGGAATTCTGTTTCAAAAGCTCCTTGATCTTGGAAATCTTTCAACTTATTCTGCGTTGAATCTACTTTTGGAATTGATTGAGCTTCATTCTTGATATCCTTTGATGAACTTGTCTTTTCTATTTGAGGAGTATCATCACTACTTTTTGCTTTCCAAGCAGTGGTAAAAAATTTCATCATTTTACTCATTTCTACTATTTGAGCCTCCATAGCAATTATTTGTTCATCTAAGGCAGTAGGTTCATTCTCATTAGTTGAACCCATTTAGTGATTTTGGAAATGTGTGTTATAGGAATAAGTTGAGGCTGCCTAGTTAGATTGCTTTTGCTTTAGACGCGCAATGTTATTTTACCTATTTTGTCCAGCATCGTGTTGGCATAAGGGTCTTTAGGCATGAACACCCTCTATTCCTTATGAGAACCTTATTATTCTACTAAGGGACATAGAGTTGGCAATTGAAATGGAAGGATATTGGATCCCATCCTTGTTCAAAGTCTAAAAATGTTTCCTTTATAAATAAAAATCACAAATTTCCATAATTTGAATGACGTTACAATATCAAAACTTTCTCAAAGTTCTTTCATGAGTACATCATTCTCTCTAACAAACTTGACTAGTCTGGCTCGAGCATTTTGCATTTTTACATCATTGTCTTGCATCTCTCTTGTCAATCTTGTATTTTCCCTTTTTAATTTTTTAACCTCAAAATCTTCTTCAGGATCCTTTCTTCTTTTATTCTTTTCTAATCTCTCTTGTAACTGGATGCATTCTTTTTGCAATCTGTTCAACTCCTCTTGACTTTTGGAATCTGCATCTACTAGCTGTTCTAATTTATTCTCTCTTTCTTCCAACCACTTTGTCAAGTGTTCATTAATTTCCTGCATATTATTCCCTAACAAAGGATTTCTGGGAGTATAAGCAGGATTTGACCCATTTATCATATGCTTCAACCAGGTTGTATATCCTGGAGTTGGATTCACCACTCATTGCCCAAATTCAGCTTTCCCTTTGTACATAACCCTTCACCATGCTTCTCTAATTTTCTACCTTAAAGGTTTCATTTCAAGCTGTCCATGTCGAAAGTACATCTCTTGTACTTCTTCCTTCGATGGCACATGTTGTTCAAATGCCAGTTGTCTCAATGCAAGTAAGGGATTATAGTTAACACATCCCTTAGGTCCCATGAGAGGTATGTTTGGGAAGTCGTCCCAACAATACATAACTCTTTCATCCCACCACCAAACTAACTTCTATAAGATGGAACCTTCTTTTAGCTCAATAAAAATCTTCATCCAATCATCATGAGTTAATTCATCAATTGATGGTCGACTCTTAAATGAATTGAATGGATTTTCTGATCATTCATCCCTTCTTCGGAAATGACGTCCTTTACCAAAAAGGTGTCCTAACATCCATATGTCTAATATTGCTAGGCAACATAGGATTTTACCATTCCCTTTCATATGGCAGTGGGTCAAAGTTAAATATGTTTCTACTAATATTGCAGATGTTGGATTAATCGATGATTCTCCACTGCCTGAAACACACTAATGGCACCTAGATCAATTATGCTTAGTGTCGATGGAAAGAGAATTACCCCATAAATAGCCAATGTAAATACCCTACAGAAAGCGGTTAATCTATGTTTTCTGCCAACTTCTTCAAATGATTTTCTAAGTTCTTGAAATTCCTTCAATTTTCCCTGGGCAAGGCATTCATACCTCTTTTAGGCATACGCCTAGAATTTTTGCTATAACTTCTCAAGTTGGTAATTGCCCAGGATAGTAATATACTGTTGTATTTTCATTCACGGGCATTATGAGGATCGCACCATATTCCTCTAAGGTTGGTGTAATTTGAAAATCCGGGAATGTAAAGCATTTCAGAGAAGCATCCCAATATTGACCTAATTCCACCAAAGCATGGTTGTATATCTTCACGTGCAGTAATTCCAATATGTTACCATACTTATTTTTGAAGTCATCCTTAACACGTCCTTTAATGAGATGACTTAATTGAATTAAGTTTTCAATTGACTATAGTTCTGCAATCAAATTTATTCCCTTTCCTTTGTGCACTTTCCCAGTGTGGTCTTGATTCATGTTTCCATTATGTGCCATTTCCCTTATGCCAAGTTTTTTTAAAAAATGCTGGATAATTCAATAAATTGTAAACAAGTTAAACGTGAGACAATTTTTCGGTTAAAATTTCTTTTTCCTTCAAATTCATGAAGAAATTGTTTTTTTTTTATTTTTTAAAAAATTGATTGATTTCTATTTAATGCAACTGATTTTGGTATGGGAGACTTGAGTAAGAAAACTAATTCCCAATTCTTCTAGGGCCAATTAACCCAGAGCAGAAGGGAAATCATTAACTTGTGAAAAGTCTGAAATGAATACGTGGCTAAAGTTTTTTTTCCCTAAAAAAAATCTCTCCCATATCAAAATGAGTCCATTTGTCTTATAATCTTTTTTAAAAAAATCCATTATTTCTATGAGGTTATCTCTTTATGAGATATTTCTAACATGATAAATGTAATGTAATCATGGTCTATTAGGGTCGGGGACCCATAGACAAATGTTAGGCTACTAATGTATACACCATCATTATGTTATACCAAGTTATGCAAAGATGTTGATACACACTCTGGTGGCAAGGCAACAATGCATTGCCCTTTCCTATGTTTTCTTTTTATAATGATAGGTTATGAAAGAGAAGAATATACTCTCCTTTTTGTCCTATCGTGGGTTAGGCCCTAGGGTATAGGGATATTTAGGCTTAAGAATATCGAGTATTAGCTAACTGGTTGGTTACTAGGGTTTATCTATCAATGTGCCAGTTTTTAGGGTTAGTCTATTGTCCTAATAAGGTCTCCAAGCTATTCTCACCATAAAGGCGAAGACCCCATTAACAAACTTGATCCACTGAAAACTCAAAAGTTCCACGGGGACCAACTTTACAAAATAGGTAACTGCTTGGATGAAGTCTTCACAGTAACCTTTTAGGGCTCCATAAACCCTACAGGGTAACCATTACAAACTTTACTAGTCTAGGGTACTTACGAACCCGGGTATAGGCCGAAAACGTGTGTGAGGAGAATGTGTAAGTGCTCAGTGTGTGAGAAGAGTATACATACTTAAGACCTACAAATTACCCAACCCTCATCTGCTAAGCATATAACAATAAGAGAAATATATAAAACAATATGCAATAAGTACATTATTCATATAGCAAAAAAATTAATAAAATAAAATTATATATCCTAATCATATGAGACAAACAATATTGAAAATAAATAAAAGGAAAGGTAATTAAAATAAAATTAAGGGCACAAAATTTTGTAGAACCAACTTTATAGGGTTGACTCTCAAATAGTCCCCAGTGGAATAGCCAAACTATTGCACCTGATTTTTAATCTTCCAAAAATGAAAAATTAAAATAAAGTAAAGTCGCCATCAAATTTTTATAAGGAAAAATTTTGAAAACCTTTTTTTAAAAAAAAACATGGTCTACGAAACATAAAGATTTGGGAGTCAATTGCATCATGGGAAAAGTGTTAGACACCTCATAATACCCGTTCATAAGAATAGTTACCTTAAGTTGATTATACAAAATCAATGTGACCTTAAAATTATTTTAATTACCTTTATAAAACATGTATAGAGAAATAAGAAAAAAAATAGATAAAATGGATTTATTTACAAAGACAGATTTGACCTATAATAAGAGTCTATAGCCTATTTATTCCTAACATAGGGATCAAAGTCCACGTAGTTCATTGGATAAAAATTCGGGTCATTTGGTTGGTAATTTTAGGAGAAAAATTATATTTAAAATATATAGTTTTTGAAATATATTTATATTTTTTAATTTGTGAAAAGTGAATTATATTTATTTTAGAAAATCTTTTTATTTTTATTATTCTTATTGGTAATCCTATGGAGATTCCAAAATCTTACTCAATAACTACTCAACTTATATACCCGTGAAAGTTCACAAAACCTTACATGGGATGACTCAAAAAAATAGATTAAAAATAGATACGAAACTTTATCAAATTTAAGAAAATTATTATTATTTTGTTTTAAAAAAATATTTTCCAGATAGAAAACGTATAATTTAATTAGTATACCCACGGAGATATATACAATACGCAGTAAATTTATTAATCTAAATACTCACGAAGTTTCCAAAAATCCTACTGGGCAAAAATTTAAAAAATATATATATTTAATGAGAAAATATCATATTATCAAAATCATATGAGAGAATAAGAATAATGCAATCAATCACCTAACTAGCATCATTATAAAGCATATAAAAGTTACCTCCTTTAAAGCTATATGTGTCTTCTAACATAACTTTAAAGGATAGGTATTTCAACTAAATTTCATGGTCTTGAAAAAGAAGATGTAATTATCTAATATCATAACCTTAAAAAAAAGAAAAAAAAAAGAAAGAAAGGAAAAAACAAAACAACGCAAAAAAGAAAAGAAAAGAAAAAAAAAAGAAAAAGAAGAAAAAAAAAGAAAAGAAAGAGAGACAGAAGACGAGAAGGGAAAGAAAAAATAGGAAAGAAGAAAAAGAAGAAAAAAAAAAGAAACAAGAAGGAAGAAAGGAAAAAAATATTAAAAAGAAAGAAAACATGAAAGAAAAGAAGGAAAAAATGAGAAGAAATAAATAAATAAATAAATATTCATTACAATATTTAAGTCCAAAAGAATATCACGAAGTGTCATTCCACTAATTTAGACAATGTGTTTAGCAAGTATAACCATAATCATGTAGTTATACACCTTGACTTATAAAACACAAATCATGATATTATAAAAATAAGATAAATATATCCATCACCAACGATAATGCGCTTCTATCCTTATTAAGGATATTCATGCATATAATTAATTTGTCTCTAAGATCTCACCAAAATATTATACTTTGGGGTCCATAGAAACAAATTGAAGACAAAATAAATAAGTAAAATGAAATAAAATAAAGATAAAACTAGTATGTACATCACAAATGCATCTCTCTATATTAAGATATGTTTATTGATATGGGTAGTTTATTTCATGGACCTCACAAAACATTGAATTTGGAATCCATGAATATAAAGGCAAGAAGAGAAAAATAATAATAATAATAATAATAGTAATAAAAAAATATATACATCACAGGCACACCTCAAACTATTGTGAAGTGTTCAATTGTGAATATTTTATCTCATAGATCTCACCAAAACATAAAATTTTAGATCCATTATAAGCAAATTCATAAGAAAAAGAAGGTAGGAAATTCTATTTTATCTAAAAGGCAGCCTATTAGAGAACCCCCTAATTATGCAATAGGATGGAATGAATGGAAGAAAGAAAAGGAGAAGGAGGAAAAGAAAGAAAGAAAATAAAAAATAAAAAATCCTCCATTACCTCCTTCTTTCACTTACTTCTTCTCTTTTCTTTTTTAACTCTCTTTTCCACCCTCTCATTCTTATTCTTTTTTTTTCACCCTCTCGTCCCCTTTCTTCTTTCTTTGATTTTTTTGTTGTCCCTCTTTCTCTTCTCATTTTATCTCTATTTATAATGCTAAAAGCAAATCTTTTAATTAATGCTCCAAAATCATAAAAATATCTTTTATTATTTTTCTTTGATATTTACATTAAGATTGATTGATTTGCTTTTTCTTTTTTTTCATTATTACTCTAATATCAAATCTCAATCCTTGATTTTTCTTTTTTTCTTTTCTTATTTTTATTCCTTTTGTAGTTTTATGAAAATATGAAAAAAGAGAAAATCATAACTCCTCAAGATATAGCAATCTTTGGAAGATATTATTTTTTTTATTTTTTTATTTTTTGTAAACTTTTTTTTTTCATATTTATTAAACAAATTCTTTTTTTAAGGGATCCGGACAAAATATGGTGTTCACATCATGAATTGGTGGTGATTTAAGGAAATTGCAATCCATGGCCGCCTTGCTCTCCTAGCCATAGGATAGGATTTAATGTCAAGGATCCCTTCCTTATTTCACCATATCATATATCATCATATCATATCATGTATCATATCTTATCATCACCACTCGATTCACTATTTCTCACAATATACATGTGGTGATGATGTTCATGCCATGTCACTATACAATCATCATCATTGTCGTATCATCATATTCATCATCATGATCATGCTAGCATGCTATGTACACATATAATATCATGTTTATCAACATCACATATTAATGCCAGGAACTTGAAATCCATACTACGTCTAGCTATATGCATACCATGATATATAAAAAAACTATACACATACACATAACGATATCGTGGTATAAACAGAGACACGCATATATATATATACACACTAACATATAACACATATACAAACACCTGATTACCTCAGATTACCAACACCATGCACATAGGGGCTTAGGCAAGCCACCGGAGCACCAATCATGAACCATACGCCTCCAATTAGCCAATTATACACTACACACCATAATACCTTCAATTAGCATAATGGACACATTAACCATAATTCACAATCCAACCATCCAAGCTTAAGCCATTGTTCCAATAGCACTAACACATCTCAATAAGCCTCAATTACACATCCTAACCATAATTATCCACATTCATTTCGGATTTCATACTCCCTTTATAATTTCCAACCTAAGGTTCTACTCAAGCCTATCATAATCCAACCAAAACTCATACCCAAAGCTTCCTAACACTTCACAACACTTTTACAACATCAAACCAAGCATTTTAATCGGTGGATTCATCCAAAATTTTGAAACCTAACATACTCTCACCGATTCCAAACCAAAAACCGAAGAGACAAAAGAAGAGGGAAGGTTAGGGGTCACTTACTAACTAAAATTAAAGCTTCTAAAGTCCACCATCACTCCCCCAAGATTGGATCCCGCAAGCCCTAGTAGAGCCTTCCATACCTCAAGTAAGGATAATGGTAAAAGAAGTATAGCAATCGAGGTAGGGTTACAACCATTAAGGATGGTAACTTATGTAAACTTAAACCGAAGGAGATGAATAGTGAGAAGAAGGGACATCAATGTTGAAATCTTAAACCTTCAATCCATTGACATTGACTGGGATAAATGATGACAGTAAAGATCTGAGAAAACATCAAATGAACAAGGCACAACTTTAAACTTGAGAAAATGATGTGAACATTGTGCTAAGAGGGTGAAGATTATGTGCACCCATGGAACTAGATCTGTAGATATGAGTTTGTACAGGTCTTGTCAGCAAAGATATATCACCTTGAACTGAAAAGGTGACCTAGGGTGAAGAATGATGGGCCTTAGCAAGTTAGGGTTTTCATTTTTGGGGTTGATTTCATTGTGGCAAGGGTATTTCATCTTTTCATGATGAATTTTGATCCCCATTTAGTAGTATTGGTGGTTAATTGGGATTTGCTCCCCTCCCTAGTTTGGTCTAGGAGGGGAAGTCCTTCTCCTTATTTGATTTATTCAAGATATAGTGGGGAGGGCTTCCTTCCTCTAAATCAAACAAGCTCAAAGACACTATTTGGTTCAATGGAAGAGAAAGAAGAAATTTAAATTTTCCCTTTCTTGTGTTTGTGATGAAAGATCCAAGCAGAACTTGTCCAATTGAACCTCTAACAACTTGGAAATTGCCCAGGAATGTGCTAGAATCAAGTAAGAACACACAAACAGCAAAGGAAGCAAGAGGAAATATGAGAATCTAAAAATTAACAAGAAAGTAATGCACAAAAATAATAAGAAAATAAGGAAGATATGTTGGTCAATAGGATAAGATCCTAAGAGAATTTGTCTCTTAGAACCCTAGCCTTAGGACGCTATAAAGGAAAAACCACTCATTTGATAAATTTAAGAATCTTCTCAATAACACAAGGGATATAAGAAAACACTCATAAGAAAAGAACATAAATTCTGAAAATTTATTTTTATTAATCTCTTTTTTTTAATATATAAGTGGCTCCTTATATATAGGAATAAGGCAACCAATAGGCTAAAATAAAATAAAGAAAATAATTAGATCTAATCCTAAACGAGGCACCATAGTCTAAATAAAAAAGAAAACAAAATATTCTTCTAAACCACTCCTAAAGGTGGCACCTTTTTGCTGAAAAGAAATAGAAACTTCTAGAACCTAATGCTTAAAAATTTGGAAATAATTAAAATTCAATATCTAAGACACAATCTTTGACTATAGGCCTTATTTCTGAAAATTTAATAATAAAAAACAAAAATTCTAAATAAAATAGAATAAAGAAGACTCCTTTTTAGTTGAACACATGAGTGGCACATGATCACTTAAGTAATCTCATCTAATTGGGCTTCTCTTGGGCTTGGATTTGAAACTTGTATTTTGGAGTTGATGATCACACGTACAAGCTCCTTTTGGACTGCAACTTAAGTCAAGTGAATGTGCTCTAATCCATGGAGCTTTTGGATCACTTCAATGCTTTGGTTCCTTATTCTTGACTTTGGCCCACCTAAGCCTTACAATGGATCTTTATACCTCCAGGCTTGGTCAGTACCTTGATCAAGTCTTCCAAACTCTCTATACTTCTCTCTAAACTCTTACAAGTCATGCCTAGCCCTTATTCTATCAGTTTGTTGGAAGGAATGGGAAGGGAGGGATTTGCTTATTTCCCTCCAATTCCCTCTACTTTTGGAGGGGCCAGAAGGATAGGAAGGAAAGGAAGGGAAAATTAACTTCTACTTATTGAATCAAATGAGAGATAATCTCAATTTCCCTCTTTTCTTACTTATTGATCCAAATGAGGAAAAATTTTAATTTTTCCTCCCTTCCGCTTCCTTCCAAATGCCTCCAACCAAATAGAAGGTAAAAGAAAAGTGAAATTTCAAAAAGAATAAAACAATGTAATTATTTATTATTTAGTATTTTTATATTTTTCTTTTGTATTTCTTATATATATATTATTGTTTATTTTCATATTTTATTTTATTATGAATGATGCAGCTTTCTTTATAAATTATAATTAATCAACTGAGCTTGCTAAGTGTCAATATCCTATTGGTAGCTCTAACTAGGAGTGCATAAAGACCAGGTAAGACCAGTGTAATATCCACATTTTTATGGGATGTTATAAAATGAATATAAGAGGAGAAACGAGGCGAGATGAAAAGGCTATATATAATCAGGTTTTAAAAAGAATTAATTTCTCATTTAATTTTATGAAGAAGTTATGTTTGGTCCATAATTGAAATTAATTTTTCATAAGGTCCTTAGCAGAAATTAATTCCAGAACTTACCCCAGAAAATATACAATATACCACTTGAATGAAAGTCCGCTCCAAGTTGAGTGCAATGGTATAAGTATTGCGTTCCCGGGAGGTCTAGGTTAAGAGATAGAACAATTTGAAGTTATTGTGAATAGTGTAAAAAAGAAATAATAAAAAATTAGTCTTTGGGCAAAATTACAAGAAAGTGCCCAAAAGAATGAATAATTACATTTTTGACCTGATTTAGGGGCAAAATGGTCATTTCCAACATTAGAAGCAAAATGTGAATAATGCATTTAAGACTCAAAAATGAAAAAGTTGACATCGTAAAATGGAAAAGAAATTGAGAAAAACTGAGAGATACCGTTACACATAAAGAAGAGCAAATATGTCATTTTTTCTAGTTAAACAGAAAAATGAGAAATTATATTTGGGCATGAAAAATTAAGAATCTTTGCAATTTGGTCCCCCAAGAATATTCCAGCGTGCAAGGGAAAGGAGAAAGAATTTGGGGAAAATTACACCTAAGGACCTGAAAGTTTCAAGAATTATAAATTAGCCTCGGTCAAGGGTATTTTTATAAATATGAAAAATTATAGTCAAAATGAATATTTTAATAAGCTAAGCCCAATGGAATATAGCAAGAAATCTATTAAGCTCAAAATAATATTTATTGGGTAATTATAGTCTAATATTAATATTTTACCCAATAAAGATCAATTTAGACTACAGGAAAAGGCAATATTGATTCAAGGACAATGATTGGACCTTGTTAAAATATATTTTGGACCAAGATAATGATTTTAGTCCAAAATTTATTTTTGGATAATCCTGTACCAATGCAAGAACAATTTTGGTGAAAATACTTAATCAATACAGGTAAATTTAATCGGTAAAAGGTATTTTGATCCATAAAAATTTTTGAAGTAATTTTTGGTCAAAAATGAGCTCAAGACACGTATGAAGTGAAGAAGGGATACCAAGGGAATTTTGACAAAAGCTTTATTTGTCAAAAGTAGCTCAAGTCAAACATAAAGTTACTTTATGACTTATTAACATATAATTACCTTGGTTAAGCCCTTAATACATCATCTTCTTGCCTCGTACGCGTCTGAACCAGCGGCTGAAAGGGAGAAGGAGTCATGGAAACAAGGAGAAAAATAGACCAAGCAAGAAGTAAAGTTTGACTCTCAAACTTTCAAGGTAGGTTTCTATGGTTGCTATCTTGCTTATACTTGAGTTTGGAGAAGTTTTATAGATTATTTCTCTCCATTTTACCTCTGAAATTTTCTGCCTAGAGAGAGAGTAGAGAGAGAAAATGAAGCCATGAAGAAAGGGATCCATGAAAAGTGATGTATAGGCTTCAAGGATTAAGATTATGCCATTAGATTGCAAATTAATTGAGTAGATATTTTTCTACAAATTTATGAAATTTTTTGCCTATTTAGGGTTTGGAAATGAAAGAGAATTTCATGATTTTGACCCCAAAAATGGATTCATTGGGTCCAAAATAGGTAGATACATGTATGTTGTACAGGAAAATGCAAAAGGAAAGCAAAGTGAAAAATTAGAGTTAAAGTGAGTTCTTTATGAAGGATGTCATGCAATCAATAACTTAAGACCTTGTCTTATGATGCTAAAGGGTTTCAAGAAGTGTTTTAAGATCCATGGAAGTGCCAACAAAGTTTGGAGATCATTGGAAAGCAAGAAGGTAGTTATTTTCCTTGTTATGCTTAATGTTGTCATACTTTGTTTCCATGATAATATGACTATGCCATATAATTGTTTGAATGCTTTATGATGTATTTTCATTGTTGGCTAAATGTTTGAAGAGTTTTATGACCCTAGGATGTCCATTTTACAAAGTGTTACTATGCCAAAATTTTTATGGAATTGTATGGCATAATATGAAGTTATGATTTTCATTCATGATTTTATGAAATGGTATGATAATGTGAATGCATGATTGGATATAACTACTGAGATTCTTTGAATCTCACCCTTCCAAATGATCATCATGACTAGGCCCAAGCTATGGTAAGAAGGGGTCAAGAGTGCCAAGGAGAAAGAAGAAAGAGGATGAAGCATAATGTTATTTTCAAGTTATGATCTAGTTGTTTGAAATGATATGTAAAGTTATGAGCATGTTACTAAATATGTATCTCCATGCTATTATGATCATTAAAGCATTATGAAATGTTATGTATGAATTTAGTACAATGAATGATGATGTATTATGTCTATGAAGCTTACTTTGTAAAGTTGTGATTGGAAATGCTCAAGTAGAACACTTTGAGGATAAGGTAGATACTGTTTATGCAATACAGGGAAGCTAGGTTAAGTAATGTATATGCTCTTAAAGTACACAAGTAAAGCTTTAAAATGGTCTAAAGAGCACTCCATTTGGAGATGTGTATAAATTATAGTGATTTTTCAAAGTTAGGGTTCAGAACAGAGAAAGATTGGGAAAACTGGAAACTGAAAGTTAGGTATTAGAAAAATTAAAAAGATGATATAAATCGTACAGAGCTCCAAAAATTTATTGGTTTATATTTATGGAAATTTCTATGTTTTAAGTTTCATATGCCACTGATTTGGTCGTAATTGGAGCTATATAATAGGAGATATGGAGGTTTTCCCAAAACTGTTCCAGCAAAAGTGGAATTATGACCCTTTATGATTTAAGTTAACACCCTTCCTTGTTCAAGTTGAATAAATGTACAATAAAAATGTACAGTAAATTTTTGAGGAATAAACTGTATAAATTGGTCAGGATAATGATCTATTTCATATTTTTTTCATGTATATAAGGTTTTTATCTATTGTTAGAGACTTGAATCACTATGAAATAATTTTTCTATAATTAGTTATGAATTTTTAAAGTTCAGTCGGTAAAGTGGAAACTACCATATGAACAGTAACCAAAAATTTTGAAAATTCTGATTTTCATTCTTATATGATTCAAGCTTAGAATCAAGTATAATCATATTTAAAAGGAGTCTAATTCATAGAAAATGAGAAGAAAAGTAAGCTGTTACAACCAGGATGATAGTTAACCCGATACCCAATCTTAAAAAGTAGTTAAAAAATAAATTAATTTTATTTATTAACAAAAATATAATTATATTCACCTAAAATGTATTTCCTTAAAAAATAAAATTTATTAAAATTATAAATACTCAATAATCATGCATTATTTTTACACAATATTAAGAAATCAATTTAAAATTTTAAATAAAATTAAAAGATTAAATACTTAACAATATTCATAATAATGATATAATCAATTTATTATATATAATGTATTAAGAAAAATATCATATAAAAATAATATTTATAATTTTTAATGAAATTTCAAATTATATATATACTGAGACCGGGTTCAACATCAACCCGTACCCAACCTGATTTGGTCTCTGGGACCAACCCGGTATACCAGGTAAGACCGAGCCTACCGGGTTGGTTGAACACCCTTAGCTCTAACGGAACTTTCTCTTTCGTTCGATGTTTTATCATTTTAAAATATTAGTAATAGTAATTAAGCATCTTAAATATATATTTGTTTATCATTTCTTAGCCAAAAAGAAATTTTGTTGATCATTGTAAAACCTTTCCTAAAATTGCATTTGTATTATTACTTTTTGTATAAAGTGACTTTCAACAAAAATCCTCAAGAACAATAAACTATAATATCGACATCTTAAAATGAAAAAAAAGAGAGAATTCATATAATTTCAATTTCTCAATAATTAGGTATTAAACATATTAAAGTATAAGAAATATTAACATTAAATATAATAAAATAAAATTATTTAACATTCTTATTTTTAACTAAGTATTAATATAATTATTATCAAACAAAAAACAAAGAGAGTATAAAAGTTCATTAAAAAGTTTAAACCCCGGAGAGCCAGTGGATCTTGTTTTGGCTTCATTCTTTAGCAAGATATTAAAAATTGAACTAGTCATTAAATCGGTCAAAGTAACAGTTCAAGGTTCAATGGTTCAATCAGGGTTGAACCATAACTAAACCGGTAGTAATAAAATTAATAGTTTTTTTAATTTTATATGTTATATATTATTAAAAAATATCATTGATAAGTTTTATAACCTAATATTAAAATATAAATAAGTTAATATTCATCTATAATAATATTTTAAATATAAAATAGTCAACTAATATTCTATTTTCATATTATTTATTAAGTGGATTTATTATTATTAATAATGATGTATCATAATAATAATTATACAATATTATAATGTTAAAAGAAAAATTTTTATACAAAAATAATATTATTTAGTACTAAAAATAAAACTATTAAATCTTAAAAACTAAAAAAATAAAAATAAAAATAAAAAATTCAAACCGATTCTAAACCTGTTCAAAGCCAATTTAGTAGGTTCATGACCAGTTCTATAACCTACTGGTTTTGCTTTTCTTTCAGACTAGACCTGGCACCGGTTCCTAATCCATCTGGTCAAATTGGGCAGTCTGGTCCAATTTTTCACACATAGTTCTTGAGATTCTTTTTGGATTTGCCTTCCTCCTAATAATCAATCAAAAAAACTAAGTCTTTTCTAACCTTTTAAGAAATGTTGGAATATTTTAGGGAGAAGAAATTAATGACATAAATATTATCAGAATGTCATGCGTAACATAATTGTTGGGTTGCACCCTTGATGGGTAGAGAGCCAAAACAAAAGGGCCCAAGCCCAAATAAAATAAATAGTTTTTTCTTAATTATTACTTTAATAAGAGAGGGAGGGAACGGTCAATGTTAACCGTTCCCACACACCGCTTGCCCGAGAGTTTTAAGTGATCGTGTGTGTGCGTGAAGTTTAATGAAAAGCATCAGTTTCTGAAAAACTCTTTCTTCTAAAAGAGTAACACTCTCGATTCTCTATGAGTTGCTCACTCTCTTCCTCTCTTGAAAACGCTCTCGCTCTTCCTCTCAACTTTTTCCTCTTGAGTGTATCTACGATGAACCAGTGAATGAAGTCCAAGTGACTTTGTTTCTACCGCTTAGTGTTTTTCATTCTCTCTGTGTGGAAGAATACATTCTCGATCAGTATGTATGTTTTCCCTATCTATTTATTCTTTCATTGGCATCAGAGCATGTGTTTAGATTCAGGGAAAAACTATATCTGCTACAATTTTTCATTTGAAAATTAGAACTTGTTTCTCTGAGTTTCATTATTTGCATACGGTATATTTTTCTTATGAGTTTTTTTTTTGTATATGTTTGTATACTGTTTACACCCATAAAATATGCAAATAGGATTCGTTATAGGCGATCTCAAATTTTAAAAATATATACACGATACAATTTTTGAGTTCTGTAAAATAATTCCTTCCTAGACAAAGAAATACATTATCATGTAGAGAATGAAGAGATGAATAAAAGGCTACTAAAATCGCATTAAATGAACACTGGATTAGAGAAATAGTGGTGAAAAATGTTTTGAATCTGTGGAGAAAATTCAAAAAAATTGGGTTTATTCAAATCACAATTTTTTGGACAATAGGAGGCCACCATCATGTAGAGGATGATGAGACGAGAAAAATGACACCAAGATCACCCCAAACAGACGCCGGATGAAGGAGAAAATGGTGAAAAATGGTGGCGGGTTCGCCACCGGGTCGGGTTGACTCGGCTGGAGATCAGGGATGACCTCAACGACACGTCGTTTTGCTTTAAAAAAAAACCAAAAAGGGAAAAATCGACTACGTATAAAAAAAAAAAAGGATTTGGGCCGCAGAAGACTAGCCCAATGAATGTAAAAAAAAAAATTTCTAGGCCGCAAATGACCAGCCCAACAAAGAAAAATTAAAAAAAATAATTTTTTTTGGGCCGAGAACATTTGGCCCAAAATAAAAAAAAAGGGGGCTGGGATTGCTGATGTGGCTCATGGGGCCCATTAGCACGCGATTTGGCTACATGGAGGACACTATCAGAATGCCGGTGATGCGTGGAAGATGCTGGGCCGACGCGTGTGGACGGATTCGCCGTATACGATGGCGCGTGGAGTTCACGCGCCACCCTCGCGAGTGGAATTTGTTATTTTTTCATTTTTTTTGGTATTCTGGACTTTCTTGGGGTGTGTGAGGGCACGTCCAGGGGTATTTTTGGGCCACGGTTTGCTTCTATAAATTCCTAAATTCGATATCTTCAATTCGATATATTATTTGCCTAGTTTTAAGGTAATTTTCAATTTGTTTAGAGCTATTTCAGTACATTTTTTTAATTAAAATTTTTTTTTCAAAATTATTTTAATAATTCCTACTATTTTATTGAAGGTAAACAAATAATAAAGCAAGAGAATTCTGAAAGCACTGAAATAGTTGGATATGGTCCTCCAAGTTATGAGTATTTGGAAGAACTCATTCTAGAGGGTGAATTTTTTTATGAAGATCCTGATGAGGAGTTTCTAGAAGAAGAAGAACATCCTGAGGAACTTCAAGATGTGTATACAGATCCAAATGGGCCAAAGGAAGATGAAATTATTTTTGAAGAGCCTAAAACTGAAGATCAAGAAGTAGATCAACCCCTTATCCACTCTGTAACTCAAGACATAGCAAATAGGGATGCAACAAAAATAAAACATTTAAAAGACTTGTATCCAATTCTTGCAAAGTATTCATACTTTGTGGTGAATATAGAAGATGCTGAGTTCTTCGTGAACGTCATAATTAAGCTAAGAGAAAATCTGAATACATAAAACAAGAAATATTCAGATTCCACCTGGGTCGATGCGATTAATAAAGCCATGAAAATATCGAATCGCATTCTTAAGAGGAAAATTATTAATTTCTATTTTCCTGTTTAATTTATATATTTTTTATTAATTTTTTTTGTACAATAACTATGTTCTTGTATGGATTTAATATTTTTTTAATATATACTTTCTTTGAGTTGGAGCTCTTAAAATACGAGTTTTTTTTTAGTTAATTATTCTAGTACTTGTATTAAAATCTTAATAGAAATAATGGTAACACTAGCATCCGTGTGATGGGAGATACACTTGTGGTCTCCTTAATTATGGAACTAATGGAATTATTATTGTTCTAATAAGAAATAATACAAGTATATGACATTGTATATATTATACTGTGCTACATGTATATTTTATTAATATATTCTTTAGTTCAGCTCAATAATAAAATCCTTTATGTGGGATAGTCTAGTAACTGATTTGAGAATGGCAACCAAGAGTATAATTGCTGAGCTGAACAAGGAAGATAAACTAAATGGGGACAATTGGGACATCTGGCACACAAAGGTTTCGTATATATTGGAAGAATAAGATGCTATAGAACCACTGACTGTAGTCATGGCACAACCTAAAGCTGGCAATACTGCCCAACATAGGAGAGACCAAGAGGTCTACATGGCTTGGAAAAGGAAGAACAACATAGCACGTATTACTATGCTGGGTACTATGGCCAATGACCTAATGTGTGAATATGAGAAATATTCAACTGCACAAGCCATGTGGACTGCATTAAAGGATAAGTTTGGAGGTACCTCTACTACCAAATTGAGAAGGCTGACATTTAAGTTTGATACTTATAAGTTAAGGCCTAACACTCCTATGAAACAGCATCTACGAGAGATGGGCAACATGATCAGAGAACTGAAGGAAGCTGGGTATGAATTGTCTGATGAACAGCAGATCCAGGCTGTCATAAGGTCACTCCTTTCAAGCTGGGAACACATGAAAGTCAACTTAGCTCATAATGAGAATATAAACACTTTTAGTGATATGGAAAAACACCTGGAACTTGAAGATGAACGTCTAGACGCCTACAGAGCCTCTGGACAAGCCTATCTCATTGAAAAAGTAGGAACTTCTAACCCTAAGCCCAATTCAAAAAAGGGCAAGAAATATCAGAAAAAGGGTAAGAAGAATGGCCCGAAATTTAAAAAGGGAAATAAACCTTTCAAGAAAAGAGGGAAGAAAGGTGGAAAGAAGAAGAAGACTGACATGAGTAAGGTTAAGTGCTATTCCTACTTGAAAATGGGTCATTTTGCTAGGGATTGCCTTGAGCAAAATGAAAGTGAAAAGGTATTAGTGAATTATGTTAATTCACATATGTCTTATGTTTCAAGCACTGTTTTTTTAACAGAAATTATTTCTTCTTCTTGGATAATTGACTTTGGCTCCACAAACCACGTGAGTAGGGATCGAGGATCCTTTACAGAGTACCGTCGATTGCCAAATCAAAGCAAGTGGCTTGATGTTGGTAACAACGCGAGAATTGAGGTGAAGGGTATAGGAACCTACAAATTAACTTTGCGAGGTGGGAAAACCTTGATCCTCTATGATGTAGTTCATGCACCTGACATCTGATTTCTATTTCCTGCTTATTAATTTATGGGTTTAATGTAAATTTTCATAATAAAGTAGCAGACATTTCATTAAGGACAACCTTTTATGGTTCAGCTTTTCTTTCAAAGAAGTTCTTTGTTATGGACATTGTTGGTGATTTTTATATGCATGATTGCTTTGCAACTTCTTCCAATTCAAATGTTGATATGAATGCTTGGCATGCTAGACTAGGACATATTAATCAAAATAGAATGATTAAACTAGCTAAAGAAGGATTGCTAGGTACAATTGATAAAATGGAAATGTCCTTGTGTGAGCATTGCCTAGCTGGTAAAGCAACTAGAAAACCATTTGGATCTGAAACTAGGACAAAAACTCCGTTGTAATTAATCCATTCAGATGTTTGCGGTCCTATAAGTGTGAGGGCAAAACATGGAGCTGTTTATTTCATCACTTTAATTGATGATTACTCACGATTTGGTTATGTCTATTTGATGTCACATAAATCTGAAGCACTAGAATGTTTTAGACAATATATGAATTTAGCTGAAAATCAAATGGACAAGAAAATCAAAGCATTAAGAACCGATCACGAACATGAATATTTATCGGATTAATTCAAAAAGCTCTGTAAAGAAAAGGGAATAGTAAGGTAACTTACAATCCCTGGCACCCCACAACAAAATGGTATAGCCAAAAGAAGAAATAGAACATTACTAGACATGGTTAGGTCTATGATGGCACAAGCCAATCTACCCATTTCGTATTGGGGAGATGCAATTTTAACAGCAGCCTTCATACTTAACCTTGTGTCCTCAAAATTGGTCACATCAACACCCTATGAGCGATGGACAAATTGTAAGCCGAATTAAAATATTTTAAAACCCTGGGGGTCGGCAGCTTATGTCCATGATCCTTCCCACAAATATGAAAAACTAGGTCCAAGAGGGAAGAAATGTATCTTTATTGGATACTCTAAACAATCTAAGGGTTACGTTTTCATTGGAGAAAACCAGGATGGAAGTGTCATTGAAATAGAATCTAGAGATGCAGCATTTCTAGAAAATGAATTTCCTAGTAGGGGTGAGGTAGATCGTACTGTATTTCTTTATGAGATACATGAAGAAACTGAGGAACAAATTTATATACCTCAACCTCTTAATTCCAGTGGGAGCTCACAAGGACAAGTACAAGATTCTGTTCAAGAACAGAATAACTTACAAGAGATCCCACTACGGAGAAGTAACAGAGAAAGTGTACCAAAGAGACATTTTCCAATAGAAGGGACTGCACTTATAGTTACCCTATAAGATTATGATGAGCCTAATTCAATACATGAGGCTTTATTATGCCTTGCTAGTAATGAATGGAAGAAAGCAATGGAAGAGGAAATGAATTCAATGAGGATCAACCAAGTCTGGGATTTGGTTAATCTTCCATCTAGACGTAAGGCAATTGGGAATAAATGGGTTCTCAAAATTAAGAGAAATACAGATGGATCAATTGAACAATACAAGACTCGATTGGTGGTAAAAGGGTATACTCAACAGGAAGGTATAGATTATGAAGATACTTTTTCACCTGTTGTGCGTTTTAACTCCATAAGACTTATTCTGGCAATAGTAGCAAGTTTAAATTTAGAATTACATCAGATAGATGTAAAAACCGCATTTTTAAATGGTGATTTGGATGAAGAAATCTATATGCAATAGCCATTAGGTTTCATTGAGAAAGGGAAAGAGAATAAAGTCTGCAGGCTATAAAGGTCCATTTACGGACTTAAACAATCATCCAAACAGTGGTATTTAAAGTTTCACCAAGCTATAACCTCGTACGATTTCCAGATGATTAATGAGGACCACTGTGTATACATTAAGAATTTTGAAAAGAATCTTGTGATATTATCCCTTTATGTGGATGATATACTATTAGCCGAAAATAGTCTAAAATCGATTATAGTTATCAAAGAATGGCTATCTTCAAATTTTGAAATGAAAGATATGAGTGAAGCTGATTATATACTGGGAGTTAAAATCCATAGAGATCGCCCAAGAAAATTAGGGTCTGTTTGATAGTGTTTTCTATTTTATTGTTCTGAGAACAGTTTTGTAAAACTGTTTTTGAGAATAAATTTTGAAAACAAGAAAACAAAAAAATATGTTTGAATAATTATTCTCAAAATCATAACTAGTGAGTGATAGATGAATTATTCAAAATTTATAACCTTACCATTAATGAGGTGGATGTTTCTCACATTTTCTTGTGTTTTCCAGAACAAAAACTATAAAACACCCTAAAGTTGTTCTGATTTTTTTGTTCTTTTATTTTTCTATTTTCCAGAACAGTTTATAAAAAACATGTTTACTAAACAAGTTTTCTGAATTTTTTGTTTCTGAAAACAGAAAAACGGTTTTCAAAAACAGAACCAAACATGCCCTTAACATCCCTTTCTCAAAAAAATTACATTGAGAAAATTCTTGAGCGATTCAACATGAAAAATTGTAAACCTATGGATACCCCTATTTCAAGAGGAGAAAATTTGAGCCGAGATATGTGTCCTCAAACTGAGTCTGAAAAGAAGATGATGGAAATGATCCCTTATTCCAGTGTAGTTGGTAGCTAAATGTATGTGATGATGTGTATAAGACCAGACATATGTTATGCAGTTGGTTTGGTCAATAGGTACCAGTCAAACCTTGGACTAAAACATTAGTAAGTTGTGAATAGAATCCTGAGATATTTGCAAGGCACAGCAGATTATACCCTATGTTATCAAGGAAGCGATTTACGCTTGGTAGGATACTCCGATGCAGATTGGGAAAGAGATCTAGATGAGTGCAAATCGACTTCTGGATATGTTTTTCTGCTAGATAATGGAGCTACATCTTGGTATAGTAAGAAACAGACTTGCATTGCTTTGTCTACCATGGAAGCAGAGTTCGTTGCATGTTCTGCAGCAGTACAAGAAGCAGTATGGTTAAAAAGATTCATAAAACACTTAGGGATCATTGGTGATAAATTGGATCCAATTTTGATAAACTGTGATAACGAGGCTGCCATTGCCTACACAAAGATCCCAAGTATCATAGTAAGACAAAGCACATAGACACCAAGTATAATTTTGTAAGAGATGCCATAGCATAGAAAAATGTTACAATTCGCCATATTCCTATACGTCAAATGATAGTTGATCCTCTTATCAAGCCAATACCTAGAGATATATATGTTGATCATGTAAAATTATTTGGTATTCGTAGGATATGATGTAACACAAATCTCTATAATGATCAATTATATGAATAAAATTAAGTGCATTTTTCTATAATTGAGTCATTTGAGTACATATACTTCTGAAAATATACAATGTCTAATATGTTATACATGTTAATAAGGTTAGCTTTCTCACACGAGCAACTGCCTTTGACACTCATGGAGAGTGGGTAAAGATGAGACATCTTTTGTATTTACCAGTAAATCTGCAAGAGGGTAGATATGATAGTTAAATAATACAAAATAAGTCACCCCAACAAAAGAAGAGAATAGGTCAGGATAAGATCCAATAAATATAAATTTTGGATTGAATTATGGATACCTACAATCTATAATACATGTAACCAGATGATGAATTCTCTAACAAAGACGTTATAATAAGTGGAAGCATTGGTAGAATTCAGGTTAGACACTGTGTGTGTCTGAACTTAAGTCTGTACGGTGTTAACAACAAACCAAAATCGACATACGCTCTTATGTGATAAGAGTAACACCGTAGCATGCAATTCATACTGCATGTGTTTTTTAAAAAGCACAATTGGGAAGCAAGTGAATAGATCCCTACTTTATTACTGTGTGAGTCCCTATCAGGAATAAATTCTCTCATTAATGTCCTTATAACTTTGACATTTTCATGGAAAATGATTAAATGTTAGCTACTTTAGCATATATCCAATGGTCATGATAAATTTGATCAAAAGGTATTATGCTAGGAAAGCAATTGTTTCATATTGAAATGAAATATGGACGAAAGGAAGATTATCTAAATATATACACACTTATATTGGTGTCTAAGACATGTTCATTAAAAAGTTATGATGTTAACATCTTAAGCGTAGACACTAAGTATACAAGAGTTAGGCAATCTAAGTTTATATGAAAACTTATGAGGGATTATATTTGCCATGGATGAAAATGTATATGGGTAAATCTAGGACATTCAAGGCATAATACATGAACAAGATAAATGTGAAATACATAAGGTAATTTTATACTAGTCCTTGAAAAGGATTTCTAGTATAAAAATACCTAATTATAGAGGTCATGCCCATACAGTTACGGTAGAACACTTAGTATGAAATGAAAAGAAAGAATTGTATGAGGTTAACCCATCAAGTATGAGTGGAAGATGTTCAGTTACACTCTTGATGGGTAGAGAGCCCAAACAAAAGGGCTCAAGCCCAAATAAAATAAATAGTTTTTCTTAATTATTACTTTAATAAGAGAGGGAGGGAACAGTTAGTGTTAACCGTTCACACACACCGCACGCCTGAGAGTTTTAAGTGATCGTGTGTGTGCGTGAAGTTTAATGAAAAGCATCAGTTTCTGAAAAACTCTCTCTTCTAAAAGAATAACGCTCTCGGTTCTCTATGAGTTGCTCTCTCTCTTCCTCTCTTGAAAACGCTCTCGCTCTTCCTCTCTTGAAAACGCTCTCGCTCTTCCTCTCAACTTTTTCCTCTTGAGTGTATCTATGTGAACCAGTGAATAAAGTCCGAGTGACTTTGTTTATACCGCTTGGTATTTTTTCATTCTCTCTGTGTGGAAGAATACATTCTCGATTGGTATGTACGTCTTCCCTATCTATTTATTCTTTCAATAATGTACTATAAATGTATCATATTCAATGTGGGCTTTTTTGGAAATTCTTGTGCTTAATAGATTAACAAAAAAAATTATAATTTTTTGGGCAAAACACCAATCAATTTTATATGAAAAAAACTTAAAACTATGCACTAAAAAGAAAAAAGTCAAGTTGAAATATAATATATGGCTTTACGAAGCTAAATAGAAAATAATACATATATATAATAGTACTATACCTCATTATCTCAATTGTCAGTGTTATTTTGCCTACCCACACTAGAAGGTGAGGCTTTGGATTGCTATTTACATTAGATGATTTTGTATAATCTCACAAATTCAATTGATAAAAAATATTATCAGTATCATTTTTCCTACCAAAAAAAGTTATCACTATCATTTTAAAATAGTTCCCCCAACTATAATGGTTACTTAAGATTTAATTTTTTTGTAAATTGCTAAGATAATAAACACTCACTTTTAAGTACAAAAATATATTTAATATCCAATTATCGAGTCAATGACCCACATATATCATTTGTACAGTCACTTTTAATGAAATCGTTTATTATTTAGGAACATGGGCCAAATTGCTTGAGTTAACTTGTTTAACTAGAACCTGCAAATTGTTCAAAAAGAAAAAACCCTGCAAATTGGTTAAAAAAAAAAAAAACCAGCCATACAAATTGATGAGTGATGACGACTTTTTCTTTTGCGGGAAGTTAAATCGAATAAAACCTCTATATCTTGGTTAAAAAAAAATTTAAAGCCTCTATATTCTTCTCTTGTGTCCGGTACCATCAGCCTCACTGCTTTTATACCGACGTGGAATGTGGACTGGACAGCATTTTCCTTGCTTGAGTTAAAATAAGTGTTACTTACACCAGAGAACGGGGTCTGATATGATCATTAGTTTGTAAGGTAGCCCCTGATACTTTATTGGGTCGTTTTCTTTCGTACAGTTGATGAACAAGAGTGGCAGAGAGAAAAAGTTGTGCCATTACTTTATTTATTTCTTCTTAATATCCAATACAGACAGATAGTTTTCAACCTGATCACTCAAATTAAATATTTTATAGTAAAACTTACTACCGAACAAATTTCATATGAGTTATAGATTTTTTAGTTAAAGTGAGAAAAGTTTAAAATATCCAGTGCATTTACTAAAAAGAAACCAATGCAAAAATTAAATACTCCCCACCTTTGCCACCAATATTAAATATAAGTAACTAGAAAAGTATTTTTATAGTTTAAAATATAAATTATTAAATAATTTTTTCATAAATATCCTTTATTACTTAGAATAAGGGAGATTGCATAAAAGATTAAATTTATAAATGGAAAGATATAATATTTAATTAGGAGCTAATTAAAATGTAAATTAAATTTAGAATAAATTTAAGAAATTTAATAACTTTTCTTATTATTGGAGATGAGTTAATATTGGCATATACTAATTAATATTTTGGCTAATTAAATTTATGAAATTGACTAAAATTACCTAATGCGTGTCACCATGTATACTAGTTATCCAAGAAGCATTTATTACCATCAATTTTTCTATCTATTCATATAAAATAATAATAAATTAATATTTATAAATTTATAAATATTAACATTATATAAAAATAATAATAATTAAAGAAAACGTTGCCTGCAACATTGCAGGACTCTGAAGTACGCTTTCCACATACGAAGTAATATGAAATAATATAAACATGTGAGTGATTAAAATGCTCTAGTACGAGCCTGTCAACTTCTTTACCACAGAAAAGAGAAAGTAGACAGTAATTAATTATGTTGGTGGTTTGTGGATTTCTTCACAATAGATAAATAAGCCAATTTGTTCAACACAAATTATGTCAGTGATTAAACATTAATTACATAAAAATAATAATCAATAAAAAAACATAGCCTGCAAAATTATTAAAAAACATGTCAGTGATTTTCTTTCTGGCCAACCAGTGATTAAAGATATTTGAATTTGTAAAGTAAAAAAGATCAAGATCCATATCTTAATCGATATATTTATCTATAAATTTAAATATTTTCAAGTTTTTGTATTTTTTATCAGTAACAAAAAAACTTTTTATATGTTAGGTTGATTAAGCCTGTGCCATGTTCAATTTTTTCTTAATTTACATAGTTATGAGGGACGACAACCCTCCTGCAGGAGAGGCCAAATCCTCTCTTTTTGAGATCAAAATCTCACCTCTGTGGCTTGCGTTTGTGCCCCGTAAACTCGGTGGCTTTCTCCCCGGCTCCGACTAGGTAAGAGAGTGCTCCTGGTATATGTGCATTTTGCTTTGTTGTGCTATAGTTCAATTGTTCTGTTTTTGGGTTTGTAGGTTGCAAGAGAGCTTCTCTCTCTACTAATGTCCAATGTAGAGAGGTGCTGAGGCCGATGAATTGGCTTTTGGAGAGCTTGCCTTTGCTTTAAAAGGTTGGTTTTGGGGTTTGGAGAAAGGGCGTTTCTCAAGGCTGGATCGTCTTCTGACGTTGACAGCTTCTGTTGAGGTCATTTCTCCCCCATAGTTGATGCGTGGAATCTCATCAAAATGGAAAAATGAGTAAAATACTACACTTGTCAAAAGATTTTACTAATATACTATAATTTTTATAAAATTTACCAAAATACTACACTCAAAATCGTAATCCAAATTAACATTTTTACATGTTTATTTTTTTTTTAATTAACAACACAAATCGTGAATTTGAATCACGATTTGTGTTGTTATACAAATTTGCGGGCTGCCATAATAAATTATTTTTTAAGAACATGATGCAAATCGTGAAGTTGCCTCAAGATTTGCATCATGTGTAACAAATGCCAATAAAACATAATTAAGGTAATGATTGTTAGGTAATGATTAATATAAGGTAATGATAATAATTATTAGGTAATAATTATAATAATTGTTAAAATAATAATAATAATAATTGTTAGGTAATGATTAATAATTGAGTATAATAAATGCTCATTTAGTTTATATTATAAAACATTTTGTATGAGAAATTATTTGTCTAAAATATAAGGTATCGGATATTTTTTTCTTATATTACCCATATCTTTAATGCGTCCATACTTATAATTTATAACCATACAATAATAAAAAAATTAGGTGTATAATAAAGGTAAAATAGGAAATATATGTACTTTTTACATTGATTTCAAGTAAAGAAATGATTTTCTTAATATGTGTATAATTGATACAAAATATCTTATAATGTGGATTGGAGGGAGTATACCCTATTTGTTTCAATTTATAGTGCATTTTTTACTACCGCACACGGATGAAGACAATAATTAGTAACTAAAAAAGTTTCCCATCTTTTCCTAAATTACCCTCATTAAAGACATTGGACCTTTGGAAATATTTTAGTAATGGAAAATTTTTGAGCCAACTAGTTAGGGGCAATGTTGGATAGAAAAAAATACACTATATAATCAGTAAAGTACACTATATTATTAAATAAAGATTTCTAAAAAAAGTGCAATATATAGCGAAATGGAGGAAGTATTAATTAAAAACTTGTAAATAATAAAAAATTAGTTTTTAAAGATAAATTTTTTTAACAAATTAATTAGTAATTATTAAATTTTAATTAATAAAGCCAAATTTTCACAACAATTAAAGGTAAAAATTTTTTATTTCACAAAACAAAAAAGAAATTGTTAACCTTATTCGTAATAACTTCCTGTGCCACATCTTGGTCTCCTCCGAATACGTTGTGGTCGACCCTGTCTTATGGGTTCTTCTTCATGTTGAAATTCAGATGACTCAATGGCAGCTGCAATCGGTGGGGTATTCAGTTCAAATATAGGAGACTCAATTGGAGGAATTGACTGTCGTGGGGTCATAAACACTTCATTTGATGACCCACCAACTTCAAATGAATAATTGTTATACTCGGGCTCAAAAAGTGTTGAATTCCCCAATAAAGACATAAAAGACCCGAATTGATGTAAATTGGGCGATCTTAATTGGGATGCAGATGACGGTGGCATATAATGGTATTGAGTATAAATATCTGAAGAAGAAGCGGCTCCAAGATTTGGTTCCTCTGCATCTCCCACCACATGTTGATTTTGTTCCTCTTCTTCTTCAGCCACAACCGGTGGTTGAGTTGACAAATAACCACCACGTCGTTTACTTGGTCTAAATTGAGCAATCACTGGACGTGGTAGCTCATTTGCAGGTGGAGCAGGCTGAGGGACCATGTTGTAGTGCTGTTCTCTTAATGCCATTCTAATATTTTGTTGGTCCCGTATAACCCTTTGTTGATATTCCCTGGTTGGCATTAGTAAAGGGTCTTGAATACTTAACTGAATTAATTCATCAGCTATGTCAACCTGAAATCAACAATAAGACATTATTAGTTAATGACATTATCCATATAAAATAAGATAAGAAGACAATGATTTTAGATCCTAACCGCAAAACCGGTTGCTGCACTAGAAGGGTGGATCCACCGTCGAGTGTGTCTCCAATACCATCGCATGTACTCAGATCTGCGATCTAATGCTTCATGTACCACAGGTGATTCAACAATAGCATTATGCCACCCAAACCATAATGTAATATACTCCATGTGCTTTTGAATCCAATTTTCTGTTGTTCTTCCTCTTAGTTGGATTGTGTGGCAATTTCCTAACCAAACTGGAGCGATAGGTATAGATTGTTGAAGACCAAATTGCCTAAGCACACGATCAGGATGATGCCATTCAATTATATGGAAACATATCAATGGGATTGAAGCTCGCCAAATTTGTGGTGACTCTAAGCAATATCCTGGAATTAATTGCTGCACTGTTGGAGATTCATAAGGCTGCCAGATTATGTCTTCCTCCCCCATTGCATCAAGCAACTTCCTATAAGTATGCAACACCTCTTTAATCGGACGAGGTTGTCCTCCAACCTTCTTCCATCTATAATGACATGAAAGAAGTTGTTAAAATTTGTATGGTTAAAATAATAAGTCAAAATCAAATAGTTCAAGTGTAAATTAAGCATACCTATATCCTAAGGGTGGTAATAGAGGATAAATATCTGTACGTGGATTTGCTAGTGGAGGTCGTTCTAGTGCTAACATTGGGAAGCGATCCCATGCCCAGAGATGGAGTAATGTCATACATCCCCCTATCCCTTTCTCTGTTTGGTCTGTAGCATTGCACAATTCTCTAAATAAGTGTGCTAATACTGCAGAACCCCAAGAATATTGGCCAGTACTTGAGAGATCCCAAAGCAATGGAAGGTACATTAAATAAACCTTATGGCTTGACATGTCTGGCATTAAAAGGCCACCAATCAACCGGAGTATGTATGCACGAGTGAATCTTTGTACTTGTAATTCATCTGCGTCATCATCAAGGTTAGGAAAGTGTTCTGCTAGCCAAGTAACTGGTATCCTTTGTCCATACATATACTCTGCAGGTGGTATAATGCCAAGTCCCATATGACAAACATCAGCCCAATCTAAGTCTGTATTACCACTCACAGGTAGTCCTGCACAAGGAAGGCCCAATTGAATTGCCACATCCTGTAGAGTAATTGTGCATTCCCCACGGGGCATATGAAAAGTATGGGTCTCCGGATGCCACCTCTCAATAAGTGCTGAAATTAAAGCTGAATTATACTCAAATTGACTTATTCTAGCAACTCCATAGAATCCAGTCTGCATAAGATAAGGCATAATTTGGATTGGTGGCTCAATTAGTCGGTCTTTATGCATGACTCTTCGAGTTTGAAGAATCCGATTGACCTGAAAAAGTCAAAATAAAATATCTAATGATTATGAACAATTGATAATTAGATGTGAAAAAAAGTTACTTACATTTTGAGTCCATACAGCCTCCGAAATATGTTGTGGTTGTAAATATAATAGTGAATTGTCCTTTGGACCTGGGTTAATAATGTGGTGTGGTTGTGCCATTTGAGAATTTTCTCTACAATGTTCTTAGTTAATTAAAAATAAAGTACAATCTAATATAGTCACTATAATAAAATCATACAAGCAATTACAATTAACAATTTCCATGCCTTTTGCAATATTTTAAAAATGTCATATCCATATATTTGATAAATCTTAAATACATAGGAAAGTATACAAATTAACGTCTAGAGGCTTGATGTTGTGGACAAGTGGAACGATTATGACCTATTTGCCTACATAGCTCACACTTATTAGGTTGTCCGGCCATAGTCCAATCCATTTCATTACGTATTCGAGTTGAACGAGGACAACCTTTTTCTCTAATCATTGCAGGGTCTGGGATCAAACTTGGAATATCAGTTTCTGGCCAATGAACCTCATCACCTATCGGATGGAACTCGTTACTATAAGCAAGGCTCATGATTTCTAATCTGAAAACTGGATCCACAAATTGCAAATGGTCTACTTGTACAAAGGCACATGCTGCAATGACATGCATTCATGGATACTTCTGCACCTAAAATTCTCCACAATCACATGTTCTTTCATTCAAGTTTACCTTGTAACAACGACTAAATTGACGGAGTTGAATATTGTACGGCTCAACAACCTCAAATGATGTTTCTCTTCTATCATATATGCGAACAATGCATGCAGATGCACGCTGTGTTGCCATTTCTAACTTTCTGTTCAATGTCTCAGAATATACTTGTCCAGCAGCTATTTGTACATGCACTTGTTGGGCACGTTTAACAAAATAGTTGTTGACCCTATACATGGTAGCCTTCACAATACCAGTAATTGGCAAACTCCGAACACCTTTAAAGACACCATTCATGCATTCAGCAAGGTTTGTTGTCATGTGACCGTAACTTCAGTACCCATTGTCATATGCGCGAGACCATTTTTCTATTGGGATGTTGGCAATCCAAGCAGCTGCAGGTGGATGAGTCAATGCAATCTCTTCCAATTATTGGTTAATATAATGGCGCTGATATGCATAGCCTGCAAATAATTAGAAATTTATAGTTACTAATTTCATTATCACATGTTAATTCATGTGAACAAATCAATCAATACTTACCGATATTTATAAATTTTTCCTTCAACCAATTTGTTCCATGTGCTTTATGGAGGTTAGCAGCCACATGTCGTAGGCAAAAAACATGATATCCTTGTGCTCCTTGCCATCCAACACGTTCACTTGCAACTGCAGATATGATTGAAGGATGTCTATCATAAATTAAACATATCCCGGTTCTACTCTTAATGATACATTGTCGCAAGTGATATAAGAACCATATCCAAGCAGCTTTTGTCTCCCCTTCAACAACAACGAATGCAAGTGATACAACATTATGGTCACCATCCTGTGTTACGGCCATAAGAAGTGTGCCTTTATATTTTCCATACAGGAAAGTTCCATCAACTTGGATGATAGGCTTGACATGATTAAATGCATCGATACATGGTTTGAATGCCCAAAAAACACGCTTAAACATGTCAACTGGCTGCCCTTCAGAATTGGTTTGTGAACATGGCTTGCTTAAAATTTTAATATACGACCCAGGCATGAAATGTTGGACAGCAACTAACCACTTAGGTAGTAATGAGTATGAGCTCTCCCAATTACCAAAAGCAATAGCAAGTGCTAATTGCTTTGCTTTCCATGCTTTCCTGTATGACACGGTGTACCCGAACATTGAATGCATTCGCTCAATTATTTGAGAAACTTTAACATCCGGTTGATCAGTCACCATTGCTACTATAGAAGATGAGATGACATCAGCATCCAACTTAGGGTGATCTTGACTTAATGATGTGGCTAAACATGTATGAGACCCCATATATTTGGTGACTTTCCAAACTGTTCCATTTCGGTTTCTGCAAGCCCGTAGCCTCCAATTGCAACCAGATCCATAGTTTATACATCGATATTCTTCATATTTATTACTTGACAAATATACCTTGAACGTATGATGAACTCGGACAGAGTATAGTTTTGCTGCAAGTCTTAGTGCACGGACATTATTAAAAGTCTGGTCAATTTCAAACTACTGACTATTATTAACAGATAGAATATCTCTCATTCCACTAAACTCAGGAGCTACAGCTAACTCTACATTAACACGTGAAAAGAAATTAGCTGCAGGCTCTTCATGTTCATTTGTATGCAGTGTTAGGTCTGGGACATTATCACCACCTTCACAATTCTCCTCATGGGCCTCATGTTCATTCTCATCATCATTATTTTGACCACCGGCATTTATTAAAAAATCATACTCATCCTCATTCTCGAAGTCATCCATAATATCCTCAGTTAGATGAAGTGAAGATGATGGTATAGTATTACCAACATTTGGACAAGGATCAAATGGATGAAAATTTCCCAAGTGCATACTAAGCCTTGATCATTGTTCTTCTGCATCCACTTGATTGCTACTTGATGGGATTGTAGATGGCACATGGACCTGTAGTGGTTGTGATTCGAAATGGCTGTCAATCTCTACATTCGAAATGTGTGTATACAACTCTACTCCAGTCAGTTGATTTGAATATTGTGAATTCATTTGCCACATCCTTTGTATACCATGATCATCTAAGAGAATAGATGATTGGTGCCATGGTGGATTTATGTATACTAGACATCTATATACTAACTCTGACACAATTTGATTAGGAGGAAGTTGAAGGTTTTGCTCAATAACTTGCTTCAATTGAACCAAACTAATATTTGAATCAACACATATCATTCTCATATTGTCTGATTTAAATGTCACACCATGTGGACTAGTACATATCCGTCCATTTGTATATACGTACACCTATTCTGTTCTACTGTTCATTCTTGTTCCTATTTATAGAATCATTTATTATCTATTCATAAACAAGAAATAAATATGAATGCATAAAAAAATTAATAACTACACAATAAAAATTTATAGGCTAATAATCTGTGAAGATATCGAACAAAAAATTTTTTGTTAACAAAATTATACTTCATATAACATGTTATTATTCCTAACTACAATTTATTTATGCAATTATACAATTTATTTATTATCATTTAAAACTTGAATTATTTGTTCCACACTTAAATTAATGACTAAATTTATTATATAAATTCATATATGCATGACAAAATTTAATATATAACAAATTATATATCATTTTTTTGCATGCCACCGATTTTTATATATTATAATTTTTATTTTAACATAAACATATATGAATACATTTAATACAAAGTGTAGATATATAAATTGTTCATATATATGATTTGTTTATATGATTTTTTTAATAAGTTATATATAATAAATTGAATTTATTATTTCATAAATATTTTTAAGCGTTCAATATTTTTATTTTTTTTAAAATTAAGGATCAATTTCTTAATTTTTTTATATAAAAATTATGTATGATTACTTAGTGCTTCTAATTTCATAAAATGTTATTTTTTATGATAATTGTATTTTTTAACAAATACACTTTAGATAAATGTACTTATATTTTTGTTCATAAATAAAGTTAATTTATTATTTTTTAGAATATAAGTTTATTACATTATATAAAATATATATGCATATATATAAAGAATCAAGGAAGTAGCTATATCGGGCCAAATTATTTTTTATAAAAGTTAAAGCTGATAAATATCATATAAAGTTAGATATAAAAATATTAAAATTATGCTAAACTTTTAAAAATCAAAATTATTTTTATACTTGATGGAAAATTTTTTTGAATTTTTCTTAATTTATTATTAAAAATTTGATTCATGGAAATTGATACTCTTATAATGATAATTTTTGTCCAAAAAAATATTTCTCTTTATTCAAAATTTCAAAAATTTGCATTCTATTACAAATGAAACAATATTTTAACATCATAAATATTGTCTACAAAAATCATAAATGAAACAATATTTTAACATCATAAATGAAACAACAAAACAATTTGTATTCTATTATAAAAAATCTTATAACATCACGAAAGTATACAAACATAAAGGATTTAAAAACTAAATATTTTAACATCATAAATGAACCAAATAAAAATAAACATATTATAAATGAAACAATGAAAAAAATATTCATTTCAACTAGCAAAAAAAAAATTCTTTACAATCCTCCTCTTTCTAATCTACTGGTAAATTTAGGACTTTAAGATAATGGGGGGGTGGTATGTTTAAAAAAAGTTCATTACTGATTATCAACTAATAAATATAAAAATGTTAAAATTATATATATATATATATATTTAAATAAATTGTATATTTCATAAATGTCTTCTATAATATTTTTGCATTGAACTTACTCTTGAACTTTTTTCTACATTTTTAAATAAAAATATTGTTATTCATATATTTTAAATCATGCTTTAAGATAAATAAATAGTACATTCCATAAATAAAAAATTCTACAAAATTATAAACTCATAATAATTAATAAATATAAAAAATAAATTATTTTAGAAAATGAAAACTAATAGTGGTTTCCTAAATAAATGATAAATATATGCAGTAAAATTTAACAATCTTAAAAATCTAACAACCTAATATAATTGCAGTAAAATCAAAATAAACTAAATAATTAGATTATAAAATTAGATATATGTAATATATAACAAAATATACTTACTTGTATTCTGGTGTAGAATTTGTAGAAAAATGAGTGAAGATCAAGATAGATGTTGTTGAGTGAAAGATCAAGAAACTAGCTCTCGGCTAATGATCCAGCAAATTATTCTGCTTCAAACAAAGAAAATTTTTTTTGCAAGGTGAAGCTGTCAGAAGAGGAGCAACTGAAGTGAAGATTCAAAAATGAAGAAAGTTTCATGATCTGCCGAAACTGAAACCTCTTATATAAATTAAACTGAGTATTCCTGTAACATCACGCAGCTACTCTTTAATTTTTAGGCATCCCTATATTGATTGACGCAACGCTGCAGGCACAGCGTTGCGTCAATCAACGATGCATGCAGCAGCGTTAAATGACCAAACGCTGCTGCATGCAGCAAATATTTTTTTTTTAATTTAAAAAATTAACCCTGCCATGGGGCAGAGTTACACTGCCCCATGGCAGCATTATGCTGCAGCGCCAGTCAGCTTGACTGGCGCTGCAGCATATGTCACTTAAAGTCACAGACTTTAAGTCTTGTCACGGACAGAGAGAAAACTCTGTCCGTGACAATATTTTTTTTAATTAATTTATATATTATAATTATAAATCACTTTATTCTATATTTATACAAATCGTAAAGTTGTGTTATGATTTTCAACTTAACTCTTACTACACAAAACGGAATTTCACACTACGATTTGTAAAAAGTGTAGTATATTAGTAAATATTTTTAAGTTTATTGTATATTGGTAAATTTTTTTTTTATTATTATATTTTGATCAAAGAGCCCATTAAAATCTGCTTTCTCTTAGGTAGATTCGTTGATGAAGGGAATAACTAAATTAAGGAGGGTTTTTACACCACCATCCTTAGTACTATTTATGGTTGCTGGTTTATTGTGAGATGGCATCCATGGCCTTGTTTTGCCTTTGGTTTGGTGGGTGGTGTGGTTTTTCTTGGGCCAAGTCTTTGATTATTGTTTTTTTGTTGTTTCCTTCGCCTTTTCTCCTTTTTGTGGGAGTTTGCTTGTTCGGTGGTTTGCAATAGTTCCAGCTTGGTCTCCGGTGGGGTTGTTCCTTGGTTAGCTGGCTTACCGCTATTGACATGGGTTGGCATCAGATCTGGGTTAAGTAGCTTTAGTGCTATTTTAAGGCCTTCTTTCTGTATCTTTGTTTGTCGTTAATGATGTATTTTCTTTCTTGGCAAAAAAAAAAGGTATATGGGACAAAATGGGTAATCCGTATTCTGCAATGAATTCACTCATGATAAATTGATAAATTGGGTAAAATAATAATCCTTAGATCTATAAGGATTAACACCTAAGAATGCAGTAACTTGCAATTAATTTTGGTATGAACTTATGTTGGTAAATAAATTTATTTTTAGATTTCTTTCCTTTCATGATGGTAAACTTAGCAACGAGTTAGGTATGTCTTTAACAGAGTTTGATTAATTTTGTCCAAAAAAAATTGATTAAAAATTACTAAATGTGCACTTTTAGGAAAATCATTATTGTCATTATTATTGTGAAATTATATTATTTTTCATCTATTATTTTTAAATCAAAGACAATTTTTTAACAATTAAGTTGTCAGTAAAAAAATATTTGATTTAGAATTGAATTTTTAACTCAAAATGTTATTAAATCTGTGAAGAGAAATATAAATACATGTTAAGGTTTATAGGTGCTAGACATATATAATATGTTGTTTTTTATCAGATACCTTTTGAAATTAAGCTTATGAATAAGAATTAATCAAATGCATAAAATAAAATAAAAAAGAGGAAATAGTAGAGCTAAAAACGCAGGTTAAGCTATTGGACCTGAATAATGGTAATTAAGAACCCAATGTCAAGGGCCCATGGATCACCAGATTGCTAGAAGGATCGAGTGTTTGCATTGACATTCACGAGTACGTTTCGGAAAGCAGACACTAATCTTTTTCAGCAAGGTTTCGCGGCAAATATGTTATTATTTGTTATTGTGATGTCCATGTGGTAAAGGAGGCTGCTTTATTAGCTTGCTTTCCTATTTTATTTTTTTAATTTTCTGATGAAGGTTTCAAAAAGATTCATTTTTCATTCTCAACTGTGATTTTTTTTATTAAATATTTTGATGAAAAATACATAGCATTTTTCCTAAAAGTAGTAGTAATTTCACTTGCAGAAGTTATTATTGAGGATTCAGAAACTCTCTACACAAAACTCACTTTAAAAATGAAAGCTCTGAAATTTTATAAAATTGAAAGTCTTGTTTTGTTATTGCACTCCTTCAAAAAAGTTGAAGTAACCGTGTAAGATTCGATTCGGTACTTGGAATATTGATACTTTAATAGGTAAATCTATGAAGGTAATAGACACTATGATTTGAAGGAGAATTAATATCTTGTGTCTTCAATAAACTAAATGGGTAAGAGAAAAAAATTAAAGAGATAAATACTACTGGTTTTAAATTTTGGTATGTAGAGAAGGTCAAAGTAAAAAATGGAGTTGGTATTATTCTGGACAAAGTTTGTAAAAAACAATGTAATGAGACTCAGAAGGATTAGAGATAGGATATTGTCCTTAAAATTGACTATTGGACACAATACTTTCAATGTTATTAGTGTTTACGCACATCAAGTAGAGTCAAAAACATATATTAAAGATAAATCTTGGGAAGATTTGAAGGGTTTAGTTAAAGACAACCCACAAGAGGAAAAGATTTGGGGACCATGTGGGGAAAGAGACAAGTTAATATGTGGGAGTTCATGACAATTTTGGTTTTGAAGGATTAAATGAAGATGTGGATTCCATTTTTGATTTCTCAATAACTTATAATCTCAAGATTATAAAAACTTATTTTAAGAAACTTATTTTAAGAAACTTATTTTAAGAAACGAGAGGAGTATTTAGTCACATATAAGAGTGGAGCTTAAAGGTCACAAATTAACTTTTTTCCTGTAAGAAATTCAGATAGAAGAACTTGTAAAGACTGTAAAATGATCCCTGGTGAAAGTTTAACATTACAACATAGGGTCTTGGTTCTTGATGTGCTGGTTAAGAGTCATAAACTTAAAAGTTGAAAATTCTTAAATATTATGATCAAGTAATGGAAACTAAAACGTAAGCAACAATTGATCTTTACGAGAAAAGTATTGGAGGAAGATGATTAAGACTAGTAAAGAAGTGATAACATCTTATGAGATGAGATGGTTAAAAGGATTAGGAATACCGTTAAAACAGACTTGGGTGAATCCATAGGTTTTAGACCTAGAGATAAAGAGTATTAGTGGAGGAATGAGAGTGTGCAAGAGAATGTTAAATATTAAAAAGAGTGTTTCAAAGCCTTACACTTGTGCAATAACTAGAAAATTGGAAGAGTTATCGTCTTGCAAGAAAGGAAACTAAGAAAGTAGTAAGCGGGGCTCGATCTAAAGTTTTTGAGTAATTCTACCAAGATTTAGAAATGAAGAATGATGAACGTAAGATTTATAAAATTGTCAAGAATAAGTAAAGAAAGTCAAGAGATTTAGATCAAGTAAGATGCATTAAGGATGAGGAAAGAAAAATTTTGGCTACTAATAATGATATCAAAGAAAGATGGGAGAACTATTTTTATAAGTTCTTTAATGATGGATTGGGTATGATTAGTGATATAGAAAGTTTAACAACTTATGAAGATGAATTGAATTTGAGTTTCTATCATAGGATCCAGGTTGGAGAGGTGAAAGAAGCTCTTAAGAGAATTAATAATGGTAAAGCTATTGGCAATGATAGTATTCCTATCGAAGTTTGGAAGTGTTTACGAGAGAAGGGGGCTTTGTGGCTAACCAAACTTTTTAATGAGATTTTAATATCAAAGATAATTTCAGAGGAATGGAGAAAGAGCACTTTAGTGCCTATATACAAGAACAAGGGAGATATTTAGAATTGTACTAATTATCGTGGAAATAAAACTCATGAGTCATATCATGAAACTTTGGAAAAGAGTAATTGAGCAAAAACTAAGAAAAGAGTATCATATTTCAAAAACTAATTTGGATTTATGTTAGGACGGTCTATAATAGAGACTACTTATTTATTAAGGGGTTTGATTGAAAGATAGTAGAGTAAAGAGAGAGGTTTACATATGATTTTTATTAATTTGGAAAAAGCATATGATAGAGTACCAAGAGATGTATTGTGAAAAGTAATGGAGAAAAAATGTGTTTGTGTGGCTTATATTCGAGTCATAAAGGATATGTATGAAAGGCAACAACAAGTGTAAGAATTCCTAGAGTTGAGACAAATGACTTTCTTGTAAGGATAAGTTTATATCAAGAATCTTTCTTGAATCCATACTTGTTTGATTTGGTTTTGAATGTTCTACCAGAATATATATAGGAGAAAATTTCTAAGTGTATGCTTTTGGCAAATGATATAGTTTTAATTGAGGACGTAAGAGAAAAAGTCAACTCTAAATTAATTTGAGTTATGGAAACATAATTTGGAATCAAAAGGCTTCCGCTTGAGTAGAAGTAAAACGGAATATATGTATTACAAATTTAACAAGCGGCTAGTTAGAAATGATTTAGAGGTAAAAATTAAAGAGCAAATCATTCTAGAAGTGTCAAAGTTCAAATATTTATGGTTGATTTTACAGAATAATAGTGAAATTAATGGGGATGTTATCCATATAATACAAGATGGTTAAAATGGGGAAAAGCTTCAAGAGTTATTTATTATCGTAAGGTACCTACTAAATTTAAAAGCAAAATTTTATTGAATTGCTATAAGGCTAGCGTTGTTATATGGTAATAAATGTTGGGTTCTGAGAGGGCAATAAGAGCATAAGATGAGAGTAGGAGAGATGAGAATATTGAGATGGATGTGTGTTCATACAAAAATGGATAAAATACGAAATGATTATATATGAGGAAAAATTGAAGTAGCATCTATCAAGGAGAAAATGGTGAAAAATTATTTAAGGTGGTTTGTGCATAAACAAAGAAGAGGACAAAAGGAGCCAGTAAGAAGAGTTGATCAAATGACTTGAAGGCTTATTAAAATGCATAAAGGAAAATCAATACGGACACTAAGAGAAATTATAAGAGGTGATCTCTTGATAAATGATTTATCTGAAGAGATGATGTTTGATATAATGTATTTGTGTCATATGATCCACGTAACTACCATAGTTAGTAGGATAAGGTTAATATTATGAATATTGTTATAATAGTGTGTGAGTGAGCTTTAAAGTGTGCCAATAAGAATGATGGTAAGAAAGTTTGGGAGGAAGAGAGGGAAAATGACTGGAAGAAAGAAGAAAGACCTGAAGTGCTGAATTGGATAAAGTACAGTTGTTGATATACAATGTTTTTCTTTTATTGAAATATTTTTTATTGTATTTCTTATGAATTCGTAAACATGTATTTTTTCTCTCAAACATTTTATTGAGATATTTGTGAATAAATAGAAAGTAAAAGTATAATTTTGATCCTTAACTTTGTATCATATTTCATTTTGGTCTATTAATTTCATTTTATTTTTATTCATTTAATTTTTAAAATATAATCAAATTTTTTTATATTACTAACACTATTTACTATTTTAATATAAAATGTTTGACAAAGCATTTTCTTTGGGAATTGATAGACATCAAACTTTGGAATCCAATGTCACCCGCAAGTAAATTTCAACCAACAATGGCTGCTTTATAATGACAGCCCTTAACACTGTAAATTAAATGTCATCATTTGAATAATAAACTAATGTTTCCCATCTTGGCTAACAAAGCATTATATATTTATACAACTCTTTTATTATGCTAAAAAAAAAATCGTAAGATTAAAATTCCTGTTAAATACTCCTCCACTTTGCCACTAATCTTAAATATACAAGTCACTAGAAAAGTATTCTTATAGTTCAAAATATAAATTATTAAATAATTTTTTTCATAAATCTCCTTTATTACTTGGAATAAGAGAGATTAAATATTATAACAATAGCAATAGTTTTATTCTATTAAGTGAGATCAGCTAATGGATCATACAATATTAATAGATTTTATCAAACACCATCTTTACAGATAAATTATTTATTAAAAGGTCTCAATTTATAACTTTCTTTAATGTTAATAAGGGAGATTACATAAAAAAATTAAATTTGTAAATGAAAAGATATAGTATCTAATTATGGGCTAATTAAAAAATAAATTAAATTTAGAATAAATTTAAGGAATTTAATCATTTTTCTTATTATTTGAGATGAGTTAATATTGGCATATACTAGTTAATTTTTTGGCCAATTAAATTTACAAAAATGGCTAAAATTACCTAATGTGTGTGGACATATATACTAATTATCAAAGAAGCATTTATTACCATCAACTTTTCTATCTATTCATATAAAAAAAATCAATATTTATAAATTTATAACTATTAACATTACATAAAAATAATAATAATTAAAGAAAACGTAGCCTGCAAAATTGCAGGACTCTGTAGTACGCTTTCCAGATACGATGTAATATGAAATAATATCAACATGTGAGTGATTAAGATGCTCTAGTACGAGATTGTCAACTTCTTTAACACAGAAAAGAGAAAGTAGAAAGTAATTATGTTGGTGGTTTGTGGATTTCTTCGCAACAGATAAAAAAGCCAATTTGTTCAACACAAATTATGTCAGTGATTAAATATTAACGTTAGTTAAAAATAACAATTAATAAAAAAACGGAGCCTGCAAGAGCTAAAATCGTGGGAGACGCTAGTTGAGCCTGAATAATAGCAAGAACCCAACACCTTCGGCCCATGGATCATCAGATTTCCAGAAGGATTGATTGTTCGCTTTATATATATATGTGTGTTGCATTCTTGTGAGCGTTCCTGTGATTCAATCCCACTTTCATTGTGTAATTACAGCCTCTAACCTCCGTTTGGTTCGAAGGGCTAGCGGTTTGGGGGGTGAGGAGAGGAGAGGAAGGGAAAAAAAAATTTTCAATCATATTTTTTTTCTAACTAAATAAAGGAAAGAAATACTTGTACGCACGTCTTTAGATAAAAAAAAAAAAAGAAGAAGGGATAGGAGGAAAAATGCTCCTCTGCTATTATGTTTGAAAGAAAAAAATAGTATGAAAAAGTTTTTCTCCCTTCTAAATCTCTCAACCAAATAGAGACTAGAGGCTAAGACAGTTCTCACCTCCTCAACCCCCCAAATAGGAGCATTTACCAACTGTGATGACCCCAAAAAGGAAGGAAGGTTTTGGTGGGATCATCTATTTCATCAAACTTTCGCTCATGGTGCCTGCTAATTTTCAGATGTGCCCGTGGGGAAGGAGGCTTTTCCTATTTTATTATTTTCAAACAGATTTATTTTTTATTTTCAACTATGATTTTTTTGATTAAATATTTTAATTATCTTTAAATATTGTTAGGCCACACATATCATCCACCTTTTATGGGTGAAGAAAACAAGGCGCAAGCCCAATACCTATTATAGCACTTTGGGCTAATTATCTCAAAGGACAAAATGGGAGGGAACAGTCATTTTATCCACTCTCCCATTTTGCACGTAAGAGAAACATTGAGGGGACATGGAAATAGTGAATGAGAGTTTTTTTTTTGTGAAGAGATAATTCTCTTCCGTTGTGTGGGGTTCTCAAGCTGCTCCCTCAGAATAACCATTCTACATTTTTTTTCTTCATTTGTGTTATCTATTGTGGAGATTAAAAAGAAAAATCCAACCTGTGATTTTTCTTTATTGTGTGTGATGTTATCATATGTCTTTTGTTTTGCTCAGTGGCAAAGCATCCTTGATGAGTATGTATTCTTTTTTTTTATCTCTTTAATTTTTTCATCATTGGCATCGGAGCCTTGAGATCCTAGGCCAATGTTATACTTTTTTAATGCATCTGTAGTACATGTTTATTAAATAATTGTCATGCATATGTGATTCTCTACTATGAATTCCTACGAGTTTGAATAGTGATTTGCTGAACAATTTCTTTTTCCGCTACTTACTTGTTCAATGCAATCATATCTCTATGTCCATATGTTTGCACAGCTTCGATGTCTATTTTTCTTTGTATGTGAGTGCATAATAAATTTATGGGTAGATTTCTTTTCTAAAAAAGTTTCTAGAAATTTCAAACATAAAACGAGTTCAAATCACATTTATTTTTCTTCCCCGAAAACATTCTTCCTGTGAACCTGTTATGTATAAATCAAAGCACTTGAAATTGGGTTCCTTAAAATTGCGAGTTTTTGGACTAATGGCTACCATCATTGTGTAGATAATGAAGACATGAAGCCAATGCCACCGAAATTGAGTCAAACGGACATCGGAGGAGGGAGAAAACACCCACAAAAAAGGTGGTAGGTCTACAGGTCCTCCACTGGGTTGGATCTGGGTCAGAAAGACTCAGTGAGAGGTCAAGGAAGACCTCTACTACATGTCGTTCTGGCCATCAACCAAAACAACACATCGTTTTCCCAAATGACATCTACGTTTTAGTTAAACATAGTGTCATTTTTATATTAAAAAAACGGATAGGGCCTTTGTTTTCAGACATTGGGCCGGATTCAACCTGGGCCCAATATCCAATGTGTCTAACAAACAACCACAAAAAAATAGGGGGAAATGATTTGGGTGGGAGAATGTTAGGCCGAACCCAATTCAGCCCAATGCATAAAATTAAAAAAAGAAAAAGTTTTCGATTATCATTATTTAATTAATTCATTAATTATTAAATATTAAATAAATAAAACAATGCTGACATGGCTCATGGGCCCAGTAGTTAGCATAATGGCCATGTGGAGCACATCTTCCGAGTTAGCATGGTAGGTGAAAAACATCTACTTAGTGCGTGTCGCCAGATCTTGCCTTCATGAGGGCGCATGGAATGCACACGCATACCTTGAGTGTGGGGTTTACCCATGTTTTCCTATTTTTCCCCAATCTGGTCCTTCTAGGGGTGCGTGAGGGCATGTTTAAGGGTATTTTTGAACATGGATTGTTCCAAAAAAATCCCTTAATTCATGTGCTTCATTTTGATATATACTATGCTTATTTTTTAATAAATTTTTTATATTTTTATGGCCATAAAAATAAATAAAGTCCCTAAAAGTACCTATTTTTCATTTTTTTAGGTACTATGAGTTCTTTCAAGTTCGTATCCTTCCTTGAACTCGAATCACAAGGACTCTCTTAGCCTCTACTACTTTGTCTGACTCTAATGCAAAGCTCCCAATATAGTCTCCATTGTTCCAGTTTGATCCTTTAGAAGAGGGTGTTATAGCAACTCCCCCACCATTGGCTGAAACTTTTGAACACCTTCAAAACAATCCCGGTGAACATTTAACTGATAATACACTGGAACTTACTTGCTAGATCTTTATGGTAGTTATGAGGATGATGGTTACAATAACATACCTCTTGATACAGAGCTAGAAATAGATTCAGAGGAAAACTCAAAAGAAGATTCAAAGGAGGACCCAAAGGAAATCTCAAAGAAAAGGGGCATCTCTAACACAACAATTGTGACAATAATATACATCCCATAGAGGAGCACATTGCAACTCAAGAAGCAGCACCAGGGGTGCAACAACACACTTCTATAGAGGATCCCTATCTCCCCATCGATTCTCCATCTAATGTCACTCACTTAGTCAACAGATTACATCATGATTTCACTCATGATGCATCTCCTCTATGGTCATTCTTATCTGTGCTAGTAGAATACTTCCTAGTAGACATGGTGTTTGATGGTCCTCTCTATTATGAACAGATTGGGGTCAATCCCATTTTAGATAATCTTCCTCCTGATGACTTCCAGACACCCATCACATCCACCATACGAGCTAATCTTGAGCCATACGTCTTTGAAGTCATAACTCTTTTGAAACAACATGAAGAACAACACTTGCAGAATTATCTTGAAGCAAAATATCTTGAGCTAACATATGCAAATCCTTTACCCAAGAGACAGGCAGAGAATGTGTAAACATCATAAAAGAACATAACAAAAGGGGGGAATAGAATGCTAGTTTTTTATTTTTTTTATTTTCTTTTATGAATGTTATTGTACATATTTTGTTAATCTAGTCTATGTTGTTACTTTGATTAGTTATGGAATGTTATGAAATTTCATTTATGCAATGAGTATTGTTTTTTATTTAATTTTATGTCTGAATGAGAGTACTTCATCTGAGTAGGAGTACCTATTTTGAGTGGGAGCTCCCAGATATAGAATATCTAAAAGCAATGTGTAATATAGAAATTATTTACATAAATTTTTGGTAAGAAATAATGACGAAATTAGATTACATGTGATGGGAATAGACAAATGTATATTCACAATCATGGACTTAATGGAATCATTATTGACTTACTAAAGGATAAGTGCAAATAAATATGATATTGTATATTTAATAAATTTATTGAATTTGGTGCTCAAAGGCTTGTGTTAATCCTTAGAAGAGTAGTTTACATATATAGGCATAGGAGGGAGTTATTCTAGAATAATAATCTTCCTAATATCCCTCATAAAATCAGAGAAATAGACATGATTTGATAAGATAATCTAAATCTAAAAAGATAAGAATAAATCTGGAACTAAAAAGGAAATAAATCAGTGGATATAAAAGGATAAGAAATATTAGGGTTAGGGTAATGTGTAATGGGCTTTAATATACTAAAGCCCACTTCCAACAAAATTTGTGCCATATGTATGTGTAGAATGGCTAGCAAAAACATTATCGCTGAGTTGAATAAGGGTGATAAGCTAAATGAGAACAACTGAGACATATGATATCGTAAAATATCCTACATATTAGAGGAATAAGATGTCATTGACCCATTAACCACTGTGATGGTAGAGCCTGAGTAGGGTAGCACGACTCAGCACAGAAGGGATAGAGAGGCTTATGAAGTCTTGAAAAGAAAGAATAACATTGCACATATCACTATGTTAAGTGCAATAACTGATGATAATCATAAATTTTTATTCTCCTTATTTAAGCATTTTTAATATTGAATTTTGGCTAATTTTGTGTGATTTATATGATATTTAGGAAATTAGCCTTGATTTGAAATAAATGAGAATTTTGGAATAATTTTTGAAAATTAAGTTTAAATTTTAATTATTTTTATTTTCTAAATTATTCCAAGAATTTAATTCTTCCATTTCATTTTATTTAATAATTCTCAATGTTATTATGGGTCATTTGTGATTTAATTGTGATTAAGAAAATGATTTGAAATTGATCCATTTATGAGCAAAATTGTTAAAGAACTTTGAAATTTTCTTTTTTAATATTTTATTTCTTTTATTTTTGTCATTTTTGACTAATAATTTTTCTCCAAATTGAACTTAAATTTTATCCCATGTTTAATTTAATTTTATTGGATCAAAATTTAATTTGCATTTATTTAATTGGGAACATAATCTATCTGATGTAATATTTTCTTGCAGGTTATGGTTCATAAAAATTAAAATTTTGAAGGAGCATTTTGATCCTTAGAGAGGAGGAATTTTATGGGAAATTTATTTTCCCAACTAATTCATTTTTCCTTATCTTTAATTATCCATTTTTATCCATCTTTATTTTAATTAGTTTTTAAACCACTTTCTTGCTTCATTTCCACATAACGAAACAGGCCCTTGCATTTTCTTCTTCCTTATTTCCGAAGCCTTTGTCCAAACTACTGCGCGGCGCCTCCAGGAGCTCTTTTTCTCACCTTTTACTGTCTTCATCATCGTCTCTCAAGTTTCTCTGAGATCCCTCCATTTCTTCCATTCTCAATCACATTTTGGACTTCCTCCTTCATTCTCACACACTTCAACGACTTCCCCTTGCCCTTCACCTTTTGTTATTTTCCGGCGCTCCTCCATTTCCGGCTAGCTTCTCCACTTCCATACCATTCTCACTATTTCCTCTACCTGGCCTACTTTTCTTTCATCTATTTCACGCTACCTTTATTTCTCCTTTGCCATGGCCGAATCCTTCCCTGTCTCTAGTGAAGATTGGAAGCTCGTGAGCATGCAAGGCTAGGGTGTTTGTGGTTCTTTCAAGGGGCAAGGCAAGGAGTTTGAGACTTGATCTTGACTTGAGCATAAATAGAGGAATGAGAAGTTTTCTTTTATTATTTTTATTTTTTTAAATTTTATTTGATTTTATCTTAAGTTTTCTAAATTAAGATTGATGAAAATTTATAAATATTTTGATGATTGAAGACTGGATTTGAGTTTAGAATGTATTGTATACATTATTATAGTTGTTTAATGTTGATTTGAGTTGGATTTAAGCTTGTTTCAGATCTAGAATTTTGTGTATTTTGCCCATTTTGGTGTTATCTTGATTAATTCATTGGTTTATAATGCAATCTAAATAATGTTATGTTTAATGCTGCATAATTAGGGAGTTAATTATCTAATTTTATCCAATTTTTCAGATTTAACATGAACTCAATTAACATTGGGATTAAGTTTAACTAATTAGATTAGACTAATTCTAGATAATTAATTAACAACTAGAGGTATCTGGGATTAATTAATTATTTAGATTATGCTTAAGGTAATTAAGTGTTTTATCTAATTAGTTTGCTTAATTAAGAACTTACTCATTCCTATTTTAATTGGACTCAAGTTAAGATAGGCTCGAATTATTTGTCAAGCTCGTGAATGATCCACATTTTCCAAAATTGAACACTTATTTTCTTTTAATCCTTTTTTAGTGTTTAGCTTATTTTAATTAATTATTTTTTTAATTTGGTTTAGCTTTGAATTAAAAATAAACCCCCCCAAATCTTAGTTGATAATTGACATTTTCATATTAAATGGTTTGCATTGCATTTCATAAAGAAAATAATAATATAGTTGTATTAACATTTTAATTTAGTAATAATTAGTTTGCATTTTGTTTATTTTAAATTTAGCTAGTTTAGTTTGCATTTCATTTTATTTAGGACTAGTTTAGATTTACTTTTTAGTTGCTTTTTAATTTAGTTAATTTTGCTTAGTTTCAATTTTAATTTTTGCATTATTATTATTTTTTATTATTATCATTTAGATGCATCATTTTAACTTAGAAATTCACAATCTCTTACTCACATATTAATAATTGCCTCTCTTAGAACACGACCTAGGTTGCACCTATACTACAAATCATTTGCACCTAGTATTAAATTGTACAGCTCTCAATATGGTTCATCAGCTGACGATCTTATGTGCAAATTTGAGAGGTTTACCATTGCTCATTCAATTTGGATCACACTTAAAGACAAGTTTGGTGGTACTTTAGCTACTAAACTTTGAAGGCTCACAATCAAGTTTGACACATACAAGTTGCGGCCAAATACTCTAATGAGGCAGCACTTAAGAGAGATGTCGAACATGATTAAGGAGCTAAAGTCAGTAGAGCACATGCTTTCATATGAGCAGCAAGTACAAGTTGTGATTTGATCACTCTCTTCTAGCTGGGAACACATGAAGGTAAACTTGACCCATAATGAAAGCATCGTCACTTTTGACGTTGTGGACCGACACCTGAAACTTGAAGATGAATGGCTAGAGGCTTACAAAGTTTCTAGCCAAGCATACTTAACAGAGGGTGCATGTCCCTCAAATTCAAAGCTTAAGCCCAAGAAGGGCAAAAGGTTCCAGAACAAAGGGAAGAAAGGTGGCCCAAAAATTCAAAAAGGCAAGAAGAATTTCAAGAAGAAGGGAAAGAGAGAAGCCAAAAAGCCTGACTTTTCAAAGGTCAAGTGCTATGCTTACTAAAAGATGAGGCCTTTTGCTGAGAATTGTACTGAGCAAAATAAGGTATTATTGAAACCTTGTACTATTTCTTATTCATTCATATCTAGTACTATTTTTCAAATAGAAATTATTGTTTTCTCTTAGATAATAGACTTAGGGGCCATAAACCATATGACCCAAGATAGGGGATCATTCGTAGATTTTCGTTGGGTGCCAAAATTCAGCAGATGACTTTTTGTTGGAAACAATGTAAGGATTGAGGTCAAAAGCCTTGGAACTTGCAAGTTGACTTTGTGTCGTGGCAAGGTCTTGATCTTGCGTGACGTACTTTATGCCCCAGATATCTGATGAAATCTTATGTCAATCTGTAGTCTTGTTCATTATGAGTTTTTTGTTTATTTTCATGATTTAGTTGTTGACATTTGTAAATGAACTATATTTTACGGATTTGGCTTTCTATCTCTTGGTTTCTTTGTATTAGATGCTGTTGATGATTATTTTAATTATAGTTATAGTTGTTTTACTACTTCTGCCTCAAATTTAAATGTTAATATGGATGTATGGCATGCTAGACTAGGACATATTCATCAAGATAGAATGACCAAACTAGGGCAGAGACTCCTTTGCAATTGATTCATTATGATATTTGTGGCTTGATAAGTGTGAGGATGAGACACAGAACCTAGTACTTCATCACTTTTATTGATGATTGTTCACATTTTGGTCATGTCTACCTTATTTCACATAAGTTGGAGGCACTAGAATGCTTTAGACATTATATGAATGAGGTAGAAAATCAATTAGATAAGAAAATTAAAGTGCTAAGAACCGACCATGGATGTGAATATATGTCAAACCAGTTTAAAGAGCCCTCTGAAGAGAAGGGAATTGTTAGACAGTTAATGATCCCAGATACTCCACAACAGAACAGAGTAGCTGAGAGGAGAAATAGAACCCTTCTTAACATAGTTAGATCAATGATGGCTTAGGCTAATCTCCCAATTTCATATTGGGGAGATGTTTTATTGATTATGGCTTTGATACTTAATTGTGTGCCCTCAAAGTTAATCACATTTACACCCTATGAGATGTGGACAACACGCAAGTCAGATCTAAGCATCCTGAGATCCTAGGGGTTAGCTGCATACATCCATGACACTTTCCATAAATATGAAAAATTAGGTTTGAGAGGGAAGAATTGTATCTTTATAAGATGCTTTGAATAATGGAATGGTTATGTTTTCATTAGTGAAAACATAGATAGGATTGTAACTGAGATTGAATCAAGGGATACTATATTTATAGAAAATGAATTCCCTTGCAAAGGCGAGGTAGATCATTCTCTATCTCTTTATGAGACACAAGAATATTGGAGTGAAGGTCAAACAATTCCACCTCAACCTGTTAATTCGAGTGGGAGTTTTGACATGCTGGAGAATTCAAGTAAACTAGTAGAGGATCCTATGCAAAAAAAAAAAAAACATTGCGCTAGATATTCCACTACAGAGGAGTAATAGAGAAGTAATATCCAAGAAACATTTCCTCATTGAGGGTGGAGCATTTATTGTTACTCTACAAGATGACGAAGAGCCTAATTCAGTTCAAGAGGCTTTATCATGCCCTACTAAGGAACAATAAAGAAAAGAAATAAAGGAAGAAATGGATTCAATGAGGACTAACCATGTTTAGGACTTGATTGATCTTCCAACTAGCTGAAAGGCAATTGGGAACAAATGGGTTTTCAAAATTAAGAGAAAAGAACATGGATCAATTGAGAGATGCAAGACTTGTTTGGTTGCAAAGGTGTATACACAACAGGAAGGTATAGATTATGAAGATACCTTTTCACCTACTATATGCTTCAATTCGATTAGGTTAATCCTGGCTATAGCAGCAAGTTTCAACCTTGAACTACATCAAATGAGTGTCAAAACTACATTCTTGAATGGAGAGCTGGATGAAGAAATCTATATGCAACAACCATTAGGTTTCATAAAGAAAAGAAAAGAGAAAAAGGTTTGCAGACTGTGAAGGTCGATTTATGGACTAAAGCAATCATCCAAATAATGATATTTGAGTTTTCATCAGGTTGTAACCTCATATAATTTTCAAATGATTGAAGAAGACCATTGTGTTTACACTAAGCGGTTTCAAAATAATTTTGTTATATTATCCCCTTATGTGGATGATATATTACTAGCCTAGAATAATCTAGATTCAATCAAAACCATTAAAGAATGGTTGTCTGCAAACTTCGAGATGAAGGACATGGGTGAAGTAGACTACATCTTCAGAGTTAAAATCCAGAGGAATCGCCTGGAAAACCAAATATCTCTTTCACAAGAAACTTACATAAGAAAGATTGCAGTTTAATATGAAAGATTGCAAACCCATGGATACCCCTATAATAAAAGGTGAAAATCTGAGCCAAGCAATGGGACCTCAAGATGAATCCGAAAAGAAAGAAATGGAAAAGTCTCTTACTCAGGTGTAGTGGGCAGTTTAATGCACACAATGATGTGTACAAGACTGGATATTTGTTATGCGATCGGACTTGTAAGTAGATATCAATCCAACCTCAGATAGAAACACTGGAAAGCTGTCAAGAGGATTTTAAGGTGTTTGAAAGCCACTGCAGACTATGCGCTATGTTATCAAGGAAAAGATCTACGTTTGGTAGGATTTTTTGATACAGACTAGGTCGGAGATTCGGATAAGGGCAAGTCAACATCAGGATATGTTTGTGTTACTGAACAATGGAGCCATTTTCTGGTGTAGTAAAAAATAAAAATGTATTGCTTTATCTATTATGAAAGCAGAATTTGTCGCTTGCTCAGCCATAGCACAAGAAGTCATATGGCTAAAAAGATTCTTAGAACACTTGGGGGTTATTGGTGAGACATCAGATCCAGTGTTAATCAAATATGATAGCCACGCAGCTATTACCTACACAAAAGACCCTAAGTATCATATTAAAACTAAGCATATAGATATCAAGTATAATTTTATTAGAGATGCTATAGCAAAAAAAGTGTTATTCAATATATCGCTACACGTCAAATGATAGTGGATCCCCTAACTAAACCAATACCTAGAGATGTGTTTGTTGATCATGTTGAACCTCTTCGTGTGCGTAGGATATAATGTAACACATGTTATGTAATGGATAATCTCATGAATGAATAAATATATGTGAATAAATATACAATGTTTGGTATGTCGTACCGGCTGATAAGGTTGGCTCTCTCACACAAGCAACTGCCTTTGGTGCTCATGAGGAGCATGCAAAGATAAGACATTTGTGTTTACCATTAAATCAGTAAGAGTGCTTATATGATAGAGAAGAAACACAAAATATATGTCACATCAACAAAAGTAAGGAATGAGTTGAGGTGAGATCCAACACATAAATTTTCGATCGAATTATGGATGACCACCATCCATAATACTTGTAGCCAAATAACGAATTCTCTAAAAATGACATCCTAAAGAGTGAGTGCCTTAGAAGAATTCGGGTTTTAGGCAATGTGTGTATCTAAACTAAAATCTGTACGTATCAACAACAAATCAAAATCGACATACGCTCTTATGTAATAAGAGAGACATTATAGCATGCACTTCATACTATATGTGTTTAAGAACTGCAATTGGGAAGCAAGTGAATAGATCTCTACTTCATTGCTGTGTGAATCCTAGAAAGGAATAAATCCTTTCATTGATGCCTTTAAGACTTTGACATTATCATAGAGAGATGATTCAGTATTCGCTATTTTAGCATATATCCTATAGTATGATAAATTCAATCTAAAGGAGTTATGCTAGGAAAGCAACTGGTTCATATTGAATGCTATATGGGCAAAAGCAAGATTACCTGAAAATATACACACCCCATTCTAGTGTCTGAGACATGTCTATTATGAAGTTGTTTCATTAACATCATAAGTGTGGACGCTATGCATAAGAGATAGGCAATTTGAGTTTCCGCTAGATACTCGAGAGGGATTAGATTTGCCATGAATAAAAGTGTATATAGGTAAATATAGGGCATCTGAGGCGTAATACATAAATAAGATGAGTACAAGATACATAGGGTTATTTTTGTGCTGGTCCAGATAAAAGATTTCTAGCACTAGAATATTCAAATGGAGACATTATGCCCATGTGGTCACGGTAAAGCACTTAGTTTGAAATGGAAAGGAAGAATTACAAATAATTATTCTATCAAGTGTGAGGGGGAGATATTGGACAATACATATTATCCACCCTTGATGGGTGAAGAAAACAGGGCCCAAGCCCAATACCTATTAGGACACTTTAGGCTAATTATCTCAAAGGACAAAATGGGGGGGGGGGGGGGGGAAGTTATTTTATCCACTCTCCCATTTTGCACGTAAGAGAGAACATTGAGGGGACATGGAAATAGTGAATGAGAGTCTTTTTTTAAGAGATAATTATCTTCTGTTGCATGCGTTCTCCGGCTGGTTCCTCAAAATAACCATTCTACATTTTTCTTCTTCATCTGTGTTATCTACTGTTGAGATTAAAAAGAAAAATACACATGCGTATGTCTTTTGTTTTTGCTTAGTGGCAAAGCATCCTGGACGAGCAAGTATTCCCTTTTTTTTATCTCTTTAATTTTTTCATCAAATATGTTAAATGAAAAATACATAGCATCCCTCTCAAATTAAGGACAAGTGTCACCTTTCGGTATTTTTATAGTTAAACTCCAGTAACTTTCGCTAATAGTAGCGACCTTCTTCACTGTTGCAAACCATCTGCGTAAGAGTCACATGCGTCTATCGAATAAGACCTGTCGAGTAACCCAATGTTTTCCACTTCATAGATATATTGCTACTTGATTATCTCGTAAGTTCATTGTTAATCACTAGCCACTAATTCAGTAATACATGATTCCTAAAAAATTACCTCACTTTGTCACCTTTTCTTTGAACAGGACACGGTGATCCATAAAGTTGAAGCGGTCTTCTTTTAATGTACTTTTACAGCGTACAAGAAGGGCAATGCTATATTCAGGACCTTCATAATTCATGTAGTCCATGACAATATTCATTTTCAGAGGTCAATACTACGCCGGCACATGATAACCTTTACTGACTTCACACTAATTACACCCATTTGTACTTTAATGCCATGAGACATTGGGTATTTCGTCCGTGTCCAACATAGAGGTGGCAAAATGGGCCGGTCTATCATGGGTCAGATCAAGCCGAAAAGCTTGGCTTTATAAGCTCGGGTTTATAAAGATTGGGCTTGCGGGCCCATGTTTATTAAAATATTTTCTATGTTTTTTTTAATTTTTCTATATAATTACTTAAATTAATACAACTAATGATCACCATCATTACTAAAAATCAACATAATATTTAAATTTTATAATTTATACATCACTACTTAATAAAATAATGTGTTTTTTAATATTTTAAATAAAAAAAGCCTCATTATCTATTCTGATTCCTATTTTTAAAGTCTAATCCGCCTATTTTATCGGATTAAATGAATTGGCCCGTTGAGTTTGACTCATATTATTAGCTCTAGTCTAGCAGTTCATAAGTGAACTGTCTCCAATACCAACACTACCACTAATTGATAAGCATCATTCCATCTTCACCATCAAAGAGTTAATGTAAAGGTTTGCTAAGCACCAAATATAATACTCTCTCTGGTTCTAAATATAAGGTACCATCTAGAAGTATTATTTGGTCCCAAATATAAAGCCCTTTATAATGTTGTTTGGTGCATTAATTATATTTTTGTTTCCATATTCCTAATTTATAATTAATAGGTGAGAGATAAATCATATATGAAGTATAAAGGATGATATAATTAATAGGAATAAATAGTGAAAAATATTGAAATTTCTTGATAAATTTAACGATCCAACTCTTTTTTTTTAAATGCATAAAGTAGTTAAAAGTGCCATTTAGAATTTGAGGAAATAAGTTTCACAGCCACCTCCACATACACCTAAGCTAACTCAAAGTTACCATACATGGAGCCTATCATGTCGTTACTTGATAGACTGAGAATGAGTTATTTTGCTCCCATCTGGATTTTGCCGTTTTATCAGTTAACCATAGCTAACGATCTCCTAATCAATCAGTGTCGTGCTGAGAAGATGCATCTTCTAACAATCCACAAATCACCTTTGACTAATTTTATAGCTAAATAGAGATGTAGAGAACAGCGGAACTACATTATTGTTCTTATATTGAAAAATGAGAGTTACATTATTTTTATTGCATTACTATTTTTAATTTCTTATGAACAAACTTGCATTTTTTTCTCCAACACTGTAAAACAAATTTGGATCCGAATGTCTGCAATCGATTTATATTAAAAGTTCAATCTTTTTATTATTAAGATGGTTATCATGTTGTCGTGAAAAATTAAACTATTTGAAAATCATATCTAAAATCCCAAAATATAAAAAAAAAAAAACTATGTTAATTACTCTTTTTAAAATTTATTAATAAATTATAAGAATTTCAATAAGAAATGCTTCAGAAATAAAAAACAATTTAATTCTTACAAAATATTTAAGATTTTAGTAGTTTTTTTGTTGTATAATTATTTGACTATGTTAGATTTGAGAATTGTTGGGTAGCTATTTCAATGTAATTTTTTTTTTATAAAGCTTAAACTCGAGATTTTTACTGTTCAATCCAATCACCAAGTAAAATTTTAATAGTGTTTTTTAACCAAGGTATTTAAATGTTTAGGTAATCCAATTAATTTTCTCTAACATTTTTTTCCTTGAAAGTTGATACTTATCGTATAAGTTAATGATTGCATCAAAAGAATTAATTTCAAAAGTGATAATTCCAAACAATGAGAAATCAAAATAAAAAAAATTACTTTCTAGTTTACTTACCTTTTATGAAAACTAGAGGTGCTGGCCCATCGCAATGCGTGGGCATATTTTTTTCATCAAAATTAATTCATAATTTAAAATGATGTTCTCCCCTCTTTTAGTATTGATCCATTTCATTGTTATTTATAAATAGTAAGAAAATTTACTAATGCGATAACATACAGAATATGTATCATTATTTTATTGGTTAATTGCTTCCAATTAGTTTAGTCATTGTTATCCTATGAAGCGCGCCAGGACACTTTTTTTCACGATATGAAATAAATGAGGCAAAAAAAAAAAAAGCGAAACAAACAAACAAACATGTCTAAAAAGATGCGAAACAAACAAAAACATAACTTTGATGGTAGTACATTGAAAAAAGAAACGCTTCCAAAAATGTCTAAGAAAGGACATAGCGCTGTAATGCTTTTTTTTTTTATTCTTTATTTTTCATATTTTATTTTATGATAAATGATGTTGCTTTCATATCTACTGTGATCAAGCCTTTGCTTGGTATTTTATCATTTAAAAAACATTTTAATATAATGATATTTGCCTGTCTTATCAACTCACTAGTCACTTAATAATAATAATAATAATAATAATAACAACTAACGAGTATGCAATTAAAAAATGAAAAATTGTTTTTCCAAAAAAATGAAAAACAAATGTATTGTCATGTAACTAAGAAATAAGAAAAGTGCTTTCTATTCATTTTCAAGGCCACAAATGCTTAAAACATGTTCTCTATTTATACCTTACATAAAGAAAACACAATCTACATACAGTGTATACCCTTTGAAGATTATATGCATTAATTATAGAGAAACTTATAATAAGCCATTGATTTGGAGAATAAGTAGTTTTAAATATAGAATTATAAAGAACAATTGTCACAAGATGTTATGGAAATCCACATATCATAAAGTTTTATAACACTCCTCACATGTACTTGACAAATACTCCCATTGTTTTTCGAAACAATTGCCACTTTGGAATTTTTTCTTTGTTTCAAAATAATTGCCACTTTACAATTTCTAAGAGTGCATTAATTATATTTAGACAAATTTACCCTTCAATAATAATAAAGGGGGAGAAAAATATTGAAGAATACTACATTATTAATAAAAGTATTATAGTAAAATATAATCAAACTTTGCCAATTTTTCAGTTATTCATTAGCTTTTTTTAGTCCACAAAAGTAACAATTGTTTCAAACTGGAGGGAGCTTTGTGCCTTGATTTTGTCTTATAGAATTTAAATTTAAATTTTAATATCTCTAGTTTACTACTACTACTATTATTATTTTAGGTCTAATGCCTATGAGGAAGACTGATATGGGTGAATCCTACTTAAAATACCAAAAAAGAATAAGACAAACTTCATCAAATATATAAGAAGGTAACATTGTTCAAATTGAAACAAAAAGGACAGATTATCCTCTCACATGAAAAGAGGGACTGAAAAGTGCAATGAAGCACTATTATTATCAGTCGAACTCGAGGCTTCAATCCAAATAATTTACTCAACGCTGTCTCTTAATCTGATGATTATTTTAGCCCTGGAATAACAAAGTAGCAACTCATGGGTGCAAAAGGGCTATATTCACAAAGATTAATGTTTGGCTAAAGAAGAGAAACTGAATACACAGTTCCTCATTCTGAATGATGTCTTGACCAATGCAAATACAATCAGATGCCATTAAAAATAAAATAAAATAAAAGCCGATTTAATTCCCTTCAATCAAACAACTGATAACAAACTTCCAAGTCTCAACCAAAATGGAAAATCCCTGTAATCTAATAACTAGGAGGTATTCTGGTATCAAACCAATTGAATTGATTACAGTACGTCAAAATTAGTCTTCAAGAATTGGATTTGGTCTTGCTGCTACTTCTTTAGGTCTCTCCAGTTCCAACTCTTGGTTTTCATGTATCTGCCTAATCCATTTACTCATTTGGTGATTGGTCTGTGCATTAAATTCATTTGTGATTTGTAAGGTTAAAAAGCAAAGAAAAGCAGCTGCTTTCTGCTTCGAGATCACAAGCACAGTTCAACACCGTAAATAAAATTTTGTGGAAAGTGAAACTGACAACGATAACTGGTACAAATTGCAAATCTAAATGAAGTAACACAAGCTTTCAGATTTTCAAAATTGTTCTACAGAAAGTGCAACATTTGACTTACAAAAGTAAAGCAAGTTTGAAAGCAGAACAGCAAACTTGATACAGGAAGGAAGAAATCATACTTCATTTAAGTGAGTTTACGCCAGATTGATTTCGATGATGCATTTAAGCACTTCACTCGTGGGAAAACAAAGCCAGTCTTCGGAGGTCTTCCATCGATAAGGGAATTTTCATATATCTCCTTGCACTCTTGTATGACCTGGTTAACAAAGATAATTACATAAGAAATCGAGAACCATAAAATTTCTCCAGCAAAGCTCTTCTGAATAGTGGCTGACTTTAATTTTTCTTTTTCTACTTTCACCCATTTCTTCCCATTACAAGTTTGGGACAACTGGTCTCCCTTAAAATGATAAAAGTATCACGGAAGCCCCTAGAAAATAAGTTCAATATGTCATGGCGAAAACTATACAAGAAATGTTCCCACTAGAATATGCTCAAAGTTTGTTGAATGGCAGGGATTAGGCTTAATACTTGTTAGTTGATACTGTAAAGCCACCTTGCATTTTGTCTTCTGCTTAAAAATAAATTTACATGAAGGCAATGCTACAATCGCCATAGTTATTTGGATCACATTGAATTGAACATATGTTACCACTAAATAAATGCTCCATTCGTATTCTCTGCTTCAGAAGATATTTCTTGAGTTCAACGTCAAGCAAAATAATCACTGAATTTAATTTACCTCCTTGGCATCCTTCCGAGGGATGCCTTCTCGCATACCAACAAGCTTCTCAACAACTTCAGCCTACAATAGCAGAGAAAACTGGTTCATCAGCCAGGACATCTTGAAATTTCAAATTTAACGAGCTTTGAGACAGTTTCTTCTAAAAGAAACCAAAAAATTTTGTAGTGGATAAAATGGGAGAATAATTAAATCTAAAAAGAAGAGGATAACATGAGCATTCAAGGCGTGACAACCTTTCAAGCTTAATTTTTCATGCCAAAATATAAAATGATAGTGTAATAGACCTACTTTAAGAATGTTACAATTGAGTGGCTGGAAATCACATGGTTAATAGCATTTATGGCAAATGGATCACGTTATTATTGTACACTTTTTTTATTATTTTTTTGTCAACTTTTTATTTTTTTTAATTTTCAGTTTAATCCTGTAATTTGTTTTAAATATCTGCTGCTGGTTAATAGTCCATGATTCTTGGGCATTTGGTGGGCAGTTCTCCACAAGAATCATTCTTCATAAGAATCAAAGTGATTTATTAAGGATTAATGGGCTGAAGTCAAATGCTGTTTTTTCCTTCATAGTTTCCTACTTTAAGAGTCTTTACTTTTATTAATGTTCACGTTTGTTTCCTTTTATTGGTGATTGGTTGAACCTTTTGTGGTCTACATTCTTCTATAAATTGAGATCAATGTGTTCAAAATAAAATAAGAAATTTCAGAGTAAAAACCTAGGACTACTTTTATTTGCAGTCATATATTAATTAGCTATAATTGAAAAAAGGATCATATTGAGTATAATTTTACCGGGCAGTCTGGTTGGTGTTCAAGAACATTTGTATAGATGAGTGTGAAGGTATCCAAACTCTCTGCTGAAGCAAGTTCCCTTAAGTCACTGAGGATCCTCAATCTGCTTTCAACTTTCTAATCCACAAAGTCATGGAAATTACAATAAGAAGCTTTAGAACAGTATACCCAGACTCAACAGCATAATTTGAACATTAAGAATGACCATAGTTAAAGGCATGAAATGAAGAGCTTACAGAAACACTTATATATTCCCTAAAAAAGTCCATGATAACCTCTTCATCTAACCTCATCCTTTCAATTGTTTCTTCCTTAATGTAGTTTTTCTGCAATCAAATGACAAGTGAGTCAATGGTGCCATATGAATGGTAAGTCGTTACGAAATGCACAGTTGGAGTCCAGATGTTGAAGAGATAATTAGTTATTTGAGTAAGGAACCTGTGTTAGAAGATGATCAATATAAACGATCACTGTTTCCTCAAGGCAGGCTTCAACGAATCTTCTAAAAGATCTTTCTTCAATGTACCTTGAATAAAAAGCTATAACGGGTAAAATTTTCACAACAGACTAGATATTGAACAATCAATAAATAATGATAAAAGAGAACAGGAACTGACTGCTTTCCCATCTTTGACTTGTTAAAGAATAACGCAGGAAACTCCATGGAAAATCAAATGGTGTTCACATAGTTCTATCTTTTTCTTTTGCAAAAGTAAATTTCATTTATTAACAGTCAGGAATGAAACCAAGTATGCTGGAATACTTGATGAACATCTCAGGCTAGAAATGTCCTTCGCTCCCTTTCCAATTTAATGCATTATACTTCTTAGGAAACAAAGGAATACCCCTTTCCTAAACCCTTTCACACACGACCCCAGTTTGAACCCTTGATTTGGAACCCCTTGCTCCTGCTGGCAGAGGCCAGTAACCTACAGGGTAACTTGGCAGTATTGCTAAAATCAAGTGAATAGAAGGTATGATTGCATGAACTGTGACTCTTTTTTCTTCTTTAATTTTTATATGAGAACAAATTTTCCACCTCTTTGTGCTTATCCTTTCTCATAATAAAACTTATTTTCTGTAAAAATGGAAATAGATAGTATTAGAAAGATAGGGGTTCTATATAAACTATCCTTTTCATTATTTCCCATGGAAATGGTCGGCAGTAATTAAGCCAAATCCATTCTATATTAGTTGATTTTCTCTCTCCCCTCCCCTCCAAAAAGAAAACATAAGGACATATTTAACCCTGATGACATTTTAAGATTCCCACAGTACCAGCAAGAGTTTTGTTCTCCTATATTCAAGAAAGACAACTTATGATTAACCATATGAAGCCATCAAGATGCAGAAATGAACTCAAGCATTCATCAAGGAATCGAAATGTTGCAGGATGGAATTCCATTCCATTGGCGCTAGGGTTCTGTCTTGAGCCAGTCTGCCATAGGACCTTTAATTCTTGTTATCATAAAAAACTCTATACAGGTTGTCAACTAAAATAAGGAGTTGGAGGTTTTCATAAACATCAATTCTTGGGTCTTGCTTCACAGCTTAAGTATTTAGGTTAACTGATTTCTTTACCAGAACAAAAGAAAGCTGATGGTGGAAATATTTTGGCATAAGTGGAACAATGAACAAATTAGGATACTGAGATGAGGAAATAAACTTACATTTTAACATCAGAAAAATAATCACTAAATGTTGCAACTAAGTACTCTGTTACTTGCCCCTCGCTCCACTCTGGAATATGCGAAAGAGAAGGCAATTTTTTAATTTAAACAATTAGCCAAGTTCTAAGAACATGTTCTTGCAAAGACAGGAAAGAAAAGATGGTCAATTGACTTGTTTGTAAAACATTTAAAACTAATATTAGTATATGCAACATTTAAAAACATGGCATAAAGAAACCAAGTCCCTGATATTAATAGCATATATCAAGTACTAGAAAGGAAACTTGGAATTTATCACAAACCTTAGAGTCTTTACAATGGCTTTCATCTGATGATATCTTAAAGTTCAAGAGAATGGCATTTTTTATACTCAAGAATTATTGAGACAATAACAATACAGAGCTGAAGGACCAGGAATCACCCCAAAATCACAAAGAAACAAGACAAAAAAAGAAGGGGAAAGAAAAAAAGAGAAAGTACAACAGCGATCCTGACTTCCTCTGAAATCTGACAGAAGATCCATAGGCTTATACTCAATAGCCAGGGAAATTGTCCTATCCTAAAGAAGATTCAGTGTTAGAAACAGCTGGGCAAAATTCTTGAGTTCAGCTCCAACAAAATGCAACACATGCCTACATAAAGAGCATGGCTTCACAACACCATACCCTTCCTCTTAACAAGGAAGCTCAAATTTTGGGCCGGGAAGTGAATCAAAGAAGTGGGAGGACAAATCTATAGAATATCCCATGTAATGCATACTGAATATGGCAAATGTGGATTTGATCTTGGAGATCATATTCTTATATAAGACTAGATTTCAAATGTTCATAGCAAGCTAAATAGTGCTTTGAGTGCTGATGTTAGGAAAGAGCTAAGCCACAAAAACCAAAGCAACTTAGCTAAGCTTTTGCAGACCAGATCCTTGCATTGCAATGCACTTAACTGGAGAAAGGATGTCTGGTCTTATAAAATATTCCATTGGACCTCATTTACGACACAGTAGTACTGTTACATTGAATATTATAAGTACAATAATATGTCAGTAGGTAATGAGGAAAGGCACTTAACCTGTTTGGTATAACTTCACCAACAACTCCTGGACACCGGGATCTTCAAAAATCACACACACAGTTTGATGCACAGCTTCCTGTCATCAAAATGCAAAATTTATATTAGAATAGTTTAACCCCATTCCAAATAACTGACATTACCAAATCAGACAGGTTAAGTACATAGATAATGCTGATAAACTTTTATTCATGTGCAACAAATTAATAGGGTGTGTTTAAAGGATAAGAGACATGCAACATGCAAAAGTGTTCTCTTATCTGAAAAAGAAATGTCAGTGCTTGAAACAAATGGCACTGGGACAGTCACTGGTTTGCTTGAAGGTACAAGACTTGTGGGTTAAGTGGGTACACAGTTAAGTACAACCTAAAGAAAATAAACTGCTATAGAGCCATGCTGATAGCTATTCAGTCAAACCCTATGGTACAGACGACTAAGAGACATTTGCTCGAGTTGCAAATTTTAATGCTATCAAATTATCGTTCTCTTTGGGACCAAATTTAGGCTGGCATCTTTATCAAATAGACATCAATAATGTTTTGTTTAAATGGTATCTTGAGAATGAAGTCAACATGGAGATTCCTTCGGATGGGTATTTGTGTGAACTGTGAAGGCAAAAATAAAGTGTGTAAGCTGAACAAGTCATTATACATCCTAGAGTAATCTCTAAGGGCTTGGTTTGACAAATTTAAAAGAAATGTGAAGAGCTATGGATATGTTCAAGGGCAAGCCAATCGAACATACCCTATTCTTGAAGTTCACTTCTGGAGGAAAGATGGCTGTTCTATTTGTTTATGTAGACAATACAGATGTTCTAGGTGACTTTGAGAGGAAACAAGTTGATTAAATGGTGTACTTGCTAGAGAATTCACAATCTAGGAAACAAGTTGATTAAATAGAGAACAAGGTAGTATTAGATGTCCAAATCTCACATTGAATAGAATGAGACACTTTAAGGGATAGCGGGTTAGCTTTACCACCTCAATAACTAACTTTTAGGGGGAAGGTTCTCCACCCCACTTGGGTGCCCATATATTAGTATCAAAGATTGATTGTCAACAACTACAAAAAGGGCTACATCCAGAGTGTTCTAATTGACAAAGAAGCTGAGTCAAGTGTCGTAAAGTGTGGTCAGCTCTCCAAAGATGGTTTATTGATGGAGATCAAGGTAGCATGGAGTACCTAAATCTCATATTGAGTTGTACAGGATACTTTACGAAGCACTTCAATGAAATAGTTTTCTCATCCAAATAGCTAGCTTTTGGGGGAAATTTCCTACCCTACTTGGGTGCCCATCAGCAAAGAATGGCTCAATCAAGAAAGGAAATTTCAATTTCTCAACAAAAAATACACTCTTGAGCTTCTCAAAGAAACTAAGATGCTTGGATTTAAGCTAGGTAATGCTTTATGGAGTCTACTTATAAGAGTTTTAAAACAAGGTGGGATTCCTATTGACACTAGCAATTATCAAAGACTAGCTGCAACACTCATCTATCTCTATCACTAGATCTGATATCCCCTTTCTTAGGAGTGCTTTAAGTCAATATATGAATAAACCCACTGAAAAACTTATGGAAGGGGGTTCATAGAATCCTGAGATAGTTAAAGTGATTCATGGTAAAGGCATCATTTCTACGAAAGGTGCGAATAGGAGTATAAGGATATAGAATAGACAAACTTATCTAAATGGAACTCCTAATGGATTAGGAATCCATCTTTATCAAAAGTTTATCATTTCCAGAGTCTCAAAGTTTTCTTATTATTTAGGAGTCTTAATGATCTATATCATTATCTTCACAAGTTTATGTTGTAGTTATTTTCTACTTTATATTAAGGGCTGCCACTGTATGTGAGTTCTGTGTGTGCAATCCTCTTCAGTTATCATATTTCTATCAGTAAAAATTTATTTGGAAGAACAATAAATATAGATTGTGTACATATTTGAATGCATGATTAACAACAGAAGAAAAAACATCAACTATTCAGGGTAAGATATAAAAGGGAAAAAAAAGAATAATGTGTTAATTGTGTTATTAATAGCCTGTCAAAAGCTGTCCATACATACTTCATGAGATATTCAAGCGTGCTGGGGCTGAAGGTTAAAAGTGACGGCTATTTTCAGGGTCTATGGTATAAAATAGCTAACTTTCAAATGAACTAGAAAGTTATACCAAGTGACTGGACAGGGAAATCTTGTTTCTCAAGGCATCTAGTTCGAGTTAAGAACTTAAGATAACTAATTTTTTTCTTCATAACCATCCATTGCTCCATGAATGAGATGCATCCTTATCAACATAAATGACTTACTGCACCCTATGCATTAAATTTCTGCAGGATCCAAGCCAGTGAAAAAAATGACCTATGGCTCTTTTGGAGATTAATATGTCATCAACATGAATTTGGAAATCTCCATTGAGAAGGAATCACAAATTAAACTCTAATCATAAAAAGCATCATGCTGAATCTTTGCAGATTAAAATAATGTGGATTCAATAAATATCCACCAAGAAAGCATTAGAATAATACATTTGCAGACACTTTTATACCTTAGCAACATCGAGAAATCCCTTGCAGGTGTCTTCAAAATTAACCTGCAATGAAAGCAAATCTGAAGATATAAATTCAAGAAAAAGAAATGGATAATATCACTATGTCCAATATCAAGCGCAAAGAACATGCAGTTTCCTTTCCTGTTCAAATAAATGAAACTATATAAAGGTGGAAGAATAAATACACGAGAGGGATGAAGTATGCTCCAAAGTAACAGTACTGAAACTGAAACAAGAACGGAAAAGAATAAAGGAAAGAAACGCAATCATGCAGTAATGATGGCAGTCCCTCTGCATATCCAATAAAAGACACTCCCTGAGAAAGGCCATGATAGAACACCAAAGAAGGCCACAAAATAGTTGTTCTATCCCAGACAGACACCCTTAAATAAAAGAGCATTCCTTTCCAAACAAATTTTCCAAATCACAGAAAATTTAGAGGTGATGATTCAACATTTAAGTCATTAAGCAAATAAATATGCTTTTGACTATCCATAAGTCAAACAATATTCCTTTGCTGTTGATAATCACAATATTCCATTGCTAGTCCTTGTTGTTCACGAATTATAATCCTCCATGTTTCTAACTTGTCCTGCCAAAGCTAACTGAACCTTACGTATCAGTCTTTAGAATGGTTTCTGACTTAAACCAAAGAATGGATCTTTGACCCAAAAAAAAAAAAAAACTGTCATCTTCAACTAGAAGGTGGTCTAGACTTGACCAGTGTTATTCACCATCCCAAAACTAGCATTGCTTTGTAAATGCTAAAGCTCAAACTTGGAGCCAAGTTAGAAGAGTAATGATCTCTGTTTCAAACAATAGAAAATCATGATATGACATGAATAACAAGAAACAGTCCACTTGGTAGATGGTCAAAATTAATAGTAGCCTTAGGCAATGTGTACTTAGTAGGATTGATACTAATGACATGCATATTCACAGACCCAATAAAGCTGTTTTTCCTGATATATATTTATGTGTATGTCTTCCTTGGATCAGAAGCACAGCCTATTTTACGTTGTCATCTGGCCGCGTTCTTTTTAGGAATCAAGTTATTCAAACTCTAACTGGCTGTGTTTACTGTTGCAGTGGGAAAAGATTGTGTTTATTCGAAGTCACAGTTTCTTTGAGGGGGCTTCATTATATTTCTCTTTTACTATGCTGACTTTAGGAGGCTAACTCAGTGTCATTCTTTGTACAATTTTAATTTCGTGTTACCCAGAAAGATTTGATTTCTTTTCTTTTCTTTTTTTCTTTCAAAAATGAGAAGCCAGCAAATATATTCAGAGACATAATCTGAACAAGCATTTAAACATGGGCTTGGACAAAGAAACACTAGGAATAAGCAAAAATTTGAAATCCCAATTTCTGGTCAACAACTTCATAAACAATACTGGGATTTCCTTCAAAGGGAGGAAAACAGTGGCAAAACAATAACTCTTGTTGACCATCCAAACTTTTCTTCAAAATGAAATAAATCATGTTTCTTAAAACCAACTTCCTTTGGCCAAAAAAAAGAAAGGATTTCCAGAATCCCAGATTATACGTAGCAGGGAATTGTGGGAACTCGATGCAGGAAACATCAATAAGGGAGAACAATATCAATATGAATTCAAGAAAATGCAATAACAACAAAGATCATCAAACTAGACAGAACAAAAATATAAACCAAGCTCCAAACCTGCTCAGCAAAATTTTGTGAAAGAGCTTCTATGGTGCTATTACTCAACTCCATGGCAAGATCATAGCAGCGCAAGTTGTTGTTTATCTGAATACAACATTCGGTGGAATCTTAAGTTAACACAAGCTTCAAACCAATGCCGTATTGAAGAAATATGTCAATAGCCTAATGCTCAAAAAAGTACATTAACCATTGCACATAAAGGTTCAAGACCAATTTCAGAAGCAGGTTCTTCAAGTCCCTTCTTTTCAGCTGCTTGAAAATCAATCATCACCTGTAAAATTACAGAATGTCAAAAACAAGGATAAAATCAGGGGCTCTATAAGTTGAGGTTATTTGGTGATATTATTGATAGAATGAAGAAATTTTATCATGTTGCACCACTAAGAAAATTTATTTGCAATGTTTTGTCTAATTTTCATTTTTTACCGAGAGGAGATTCATCAGTTATGTAAATATCTCAAAATTGAAATTACCTGAATGGTTGCCAAGGCAATTCTGTATAACATGACATCTGTACTATTATCTCGAACAATTTGTACCTGCTCTCCAAGTATCCTAAACAGGTCAACAGCTGCTGGGGTATATAGCTTTCCATCTTCTGTTTTCTTTGGGGGCTGTGTTTTGTCAGCCTCCAAGATATTCATGTACCATTTCTAAAATCCCACATGAATAAAGCATAATATTAGGTATGTGATGTAGGACAGGGTAGGGGAAAGATAGAAGATAGATGAGAAGAGAAGAAATTTAAGAAGAGGAAATTTACTGAACAACTCTCAATAGTCAATCAATAAGGAAATAGCTCTGAATATAATGAGGTCCTAAGACTTATTTATAGAGTCTCAAATTCTAATCTAACTAGGATCCTAAAATAGTTTAAATTTAAAAGATAAATAATAAACTAAACTATATCCTAAATATAAGATAAAGATAAATCTAAACAAAATAATTAAATCTTAAAAGATAAAATAAATTCAAAACAAATTAAATCTAAATAATCTTAATAATTATTTAAATCCTAATTATCTAATTATCTTTTTTGCATCATTCTCCCCCGCTTGAAAGAACTCTCCTCCGGAGAGTTAAACCGATACTTCATCTCCTTGCTTCCTTTCACAAACTGCTTCTTGGTCAAAAGATAAAGGCTTTGATTCTTTAACCTTGACTCCCTTTGTTTAGTCGAACCTTTATTCTCAATCTTGGGCTTAGCAAGACGTAACAAGATTGTCTTCCCCTTATACTTGAATGAATGAGTGTTCACCCGACTATGGCTTGTAACATCATTATCATAGAGCCATGGCCTTCCCAACAAAACGTGAGCAAAATCCATAGGAAGGACATCACATAGAACTTCTCCATGATACTCTCCCAATTGAAGGAGAACAAGGCATCGATTTGTAATGGTTTAAAAAATCTTTCCATCAACCCATGCTACTTGAAAAGGCTTAGGATAAGGTTCTAGCTTAAGACCAAACCTAGCAACTCCTTGGCTAGAAATTGCATTCATGGCGTTTTCTCCATCAATAACTAACTTGCATGACTTACCTCCACACTTCACAAAAGTTTGAAAAGTACTTGTTCTCTTCCAAGAGTCATCAGGCGAGGAGACAGGCAACATGCACCTCATCACACCCATGGGTCTTGTCTAACAATCATCCACAATAACCTCCTCGTCCACGTCTGAAGGACACTCAACTGGGTCAATCACCACGTCAACATTTACCACTTCATCCTTATGCTCAATCGGGGATTCAAGAAGTAGAGCACGTTATGGACACCTAGATGCGATGTGATCTTTAGAATGACATCAAAAACACTCAATGGCAGAACCACTAGGGCGGAAGTTGGATCTTGTCGACTCAGCATGCTTATAAGTGCTTCCAGTAGGACTAGTCTGATTAGATTGAAACGAAAAATTAGTCGTAAAAGGAGGCACTCCAGTAAAGTGGTTGGATTGCGTGAAACTATGAGTCTAGCGAGAATCAGTACCCTCAGAAGTAGAACGCTTGCCATATGAATTCTTGAGTAAAGACTCTACCTCCAAGGCCTTATGGTAAGCCTCCTCAAGAGATTTAGGAGGATTCAATTTAAGTTCTTGCTATATGTCAGCTCGAAGACCATTGACAAACTTTTGAACTGTCATCCAAGGATCTTCCTTAACTTCACATCAAATCATGAGTTCGTCAATATGAGCCATGTAATCAAATACCGTGGTGGCCTGTCTCAAGTTCATCCATCGATTGAACAGCTAGCTCTTGTAATAGGTAGACACATATTTCTCTTTTAACTTCATCTTCATCTCTACCCAAGTACTAATCGAGGGCTGTCCTAAGTGCTCTAGTTGCTGCTACTCATTCTGCCAATACTTCTTGGCAGACCCAACAAGCTTCATCTTAGTGAAACAAACTCGATGCACATTGCTCATCTCATACCATTCAAAATAGTCCTCAATGCTAGCCAACCAATCCAAGAAGGCGCTTGAATCTAATTGGCCGTCAAACTCAAAAGCATCGACTTTGACCTTATTAGAGATGTCATCCAGCTGTGTCTGTCTATAACCTCCCCTATGATTTTGAGGGGTTGACTCATATCTTTGGTTATAGTAATCTCTTTGCCTACGATCAACCCACTGATTTTCTACATAGTCTTGCTGGGAGTCCAAAGTTATGTGAGTAGGATTCCTGAAACTCCTGTTTCTATTATCGTTTGCAAATTGACGATTCCCCATAGGTGGAGACCTTGCATTACTAGAGGAAGGAGTGTATTCATTCCCTAAGTTGATTTCTCTGCGAACCTTTGAATCTTCAATTGTGGCTTCTGTTGTATATTGTTTGTCTGTGCCTTTTATGGTTTGCGCAAGGTCTTCAAACATCTTCCTTAAGTCTTCAATGCCACGGTTTGTTTCCTCAAACCTTCAGTTCATATTCTGATGCACCATCACAATTGCTTGATCTATATATTTTGTGCTGCATCTCTCAGCTTCCTCAAGTTGATTTTGAGTTATTTGGGAGTTTTTAGTCATGGTAAATCCCAAAAATACTTGCCGCTAGTCTAAAACAGAGTAGAAATAAAAGAAATCACGCGAAAATACCTCAGAAACAGTGAAAAAAATGTGATCGGATGAATCTAGGCACTATAGCGCGTGGGGTGTGTGAAGCCCACGCGCAGGGGAGTTGGCCGGCGCATGAGTGCACGTGGCTAGGATGCCAATGACGGCGTTTGGTGGATAGGCCGGGTTTTCAGCAGCAAGGCGACCGGTGGTGGTGGCGGTGGTGGTGGTGGTGGAGTGATTTGACATCGGCAGCTACAAGTTCTGGCTTCGGCAGAAAAATTCCTAGAGTTCCAGCAAGTGTTCTGGTGGTTTTCCGATGAGGGAAGTGTTTAAGGGCGCGGGGAAACCTACTCTGATACCAAATTGATGTAGGACGGGGTAGAGGAAAGATAGAAGATAGATAAGAAGAAGAGAAATTTAAGGAGAAGAGGAAATTTACTGAACAACTCTCAATAGTCAATCAATATATTCAATCAATAAGGAAATAACTCTGAATACAATGAGAGGTCATAAGACTTATTTATAGAGTCTCAAATTCTAATCTAAATAGAATCCTAAAATAGTTTAAATCTAAAAAATAAATAATAAACTACACTATATTCTAAATATAAGATAAAGAGAAATGTAAACAAAATAATCAAATCTTAAAAGATAAAATAAATTCAAAATAAATTAAATTTAAATAATCTTAATAATTATTTAAATCCTAATTATCTAATTATCTTTTCTGCATCAGTATGATAAAAAGGTGATCCAAGGAAGAATTCTGAATAATAGTCAAATGAATAGATAAGGTGGCTAAGAATTACTCTTGTTGTAGCTTGCATCCTTTCAACATATGAGTTCATGAGAGGATCCATGGCACCACTTTCAGAACAAACTTGAGCCAGAGATTCATCGACTCCTAGCCCAATCAAAGCATCTTGATATTCAACTACCCAACTGGTCACCTACGAGATAACCAAAAAATTAGGAAATAGTAACACCTAAAAATTACACCAGATACTGAAGAGGCAAAGACCAATAATTCCCAAAAAAGGGAAAAGCTTATAAAATAGCTATTTGTTACTTCAATCAATAAATGTAGTAAAGAAATGATGAGTTAATTTTAGCATTTTTCAATATCAAAAAGCCAGAAAATCTTAACTTCCACCAGGACATGAACAGTTGAACATCAAGATAGCCCATAAGTTATCTATTAATGCATATCGAAATCTCTAAACTTTATTGTTTTCTTTGAAAACTGTAAACTGACACTAGCAAGTAATGTTTCAGCAACAAGGAGTTCAACATCGCCTAAGATGCATGCATATGGAGCTAGGATGATTTGCATTCAATTATAATACAGTTCCATTTTAAGATATGAATTCATCAAACACTAGTAGGAGAGGCATTACTCTCAGGATTACAATATAAGTATCCCATTCCCACATTTTTTGGCAATAGAAGAAACTTGGAAGTTTGTAACTGTAAGGGACCCAAAGTTTGAATTTGTTCTGGGAGGCAAAAATGCATGGCTGGCTCACTTTTGTTAAGAGAGAGTATGAAATTATATGAGATAACAATTAACATCAATGACAATCCAGCAAAATACCTTTAATATCTCAATATTTGTTAAATTATTTGCCCTGTCACTAAGCAACCTTAGCATCTGAGTAAACCTTTCTGTGTACAGGTTTACCATTAGCTGAAATATTTCATATCTGCCAGCACAGGAAACTGAATGAGAGCAAATTAAACAAGTAAATAAAGAAACCCAAAAACAAAAAATGCTTCCTTAAGCGTGGTAAAATATGTAGACTATCCTCACATACAGAACCAATGTCTAAGATACACTTTTACAAGCCATAATAACAGTACACACACACACATAGATATTTGTACATGTGGTTTTCAATGAGTGGCAAATTAAATAAAAGAATAGAAAGAAATATGATTTTTTAAAAAAAAAAAAAGCTATTAATAAATAGAAAGAAGAAAATATATTGAGATAGAAGATATTACAGCAGGAACCATACCCAAATAATATCTCAAGAGAATGACATGTTAACAGAAAGCCTGCAGAAAAGCAGGAAAAATCAAAAGACAGTAATTCAAAAATGGGGCAGACCTTGGAGGAAAGCAGGGCGCTACATAGTCATAGACATCTCCAAGTTCCTCTTGAATCTGTGTGATATAAAAAGAAAGCTTTCATTAATAATGGATATAAATAGGAGATTGGATGATATTGAACAAATGCGAGGAACAGGCACCAAATTCTGATTTTCTGTATCAATGATGAAACTCTTTTGTATAATGTTATTTTTAAAATCAAATGGAGCACATACACAGGGTGTGAATTGAATGATGGATAAAGAGAAGGCTCCCAGTCTAAATGGTTTCAATATGACTTTTTCCATGCGTTGTCCTTAGTGAATGATGATCTGATAAGGGGTTTATGAGTTTTTTTTAGAGTAACTACTAGTATGTTCATGCATGACTTCAGACCCGTTAGCATGATGTCGTGTTTACAAGATCATCATAAAGCTCCTTCCTTTGAGGTTGGGGGAGGTTGTTGGGGATACTATCTTTGAGAACCCATATACTTTGAGATTCTGCTTTTTAGTAGTTTATGTGGCGAAGGACATTGTTGAATTCCTCCGTCCCAACAGCTGAGTTTTTTAATAGCTTATGCATTCATCAGGATTGTATTTAATTGTAAGTCCAATTTCCACCATAACTCTATTGATTGATTGCTTAATTGATTGATCTTTGCAACAAACCTTGCTCATCACATCTACCATAACTTTTATAAGTTACAATGCAAAACTGTCATGAAGAGAACTATGAAATACCTCATATAGAAACTAAGATATATTTGTATTATCAAAAAATACAAAAAATGTTACAATATTTCCATGCATAGATTACATGTTAATTTAATATAACTGTCTCCAACAGAAAGAACGCGGTCTCAATCTCATTTCCAACCATCGTATATTAAAATCTCATGAGGACACATAATAAATCACAAAAAAAGAAAGGTAATGAACTGCCTTTTAAGATTCTCTAGGATACAACTATGAAAAATAATAATCGATTTGTGATGGGAAGAAATAGAAATAAACTGATAAGGGAGAAAAAGAGAAAAGAAAAGAATAACTGATATTTGGTCCGGGAGAAAAATAAAGAGTAAATCATTAGTAAAGCTTTAAAAATAGTCACCCATACCTTTCGTGCTTCCTCTAGAGCTGCTTTCAGGTCCTCATACACAAGCTGATCCATAAATTAGATTGGAAATGAGTTGCATACAGGGTTTTATATATATATATATATGTACGTACGTATGTATGCATGTATATGTATGTTCAAAAATACAAGAGTCTGTGTGTGTAAGGATGTGTATGGATCGTGTAGTGCAAAAAGTGAGGCACCTCCGTAAGAAGCTTGTTAAACCGCTCCTCTACAGTCTTCCGTATTTGTTCATAGCACTTATCTTTATAGCCTTTCCCCTGAACCTTCAGCTTCTGCTGTGCTACATTTTTTATACTGGCAGAACAACAAAATCTTAAGTGATTTCAAAGTAAAACTTGCACCTTATCAAGTGAAGATATTCTCATGTTGGGAATACGACACTCAAACTCAAAGGATGACATGACAATTAGATATAATGGGTGTTAGCCCCAAAGTTTATTCAGAAAACTACCGATTGTTTTTATGATAACACACCCTGGCACATGAATTAAAAGCTTAAGGATCCGTAAAGCATAGTGAAATCTCCAATAGATGCTAACAAAACCTGGTTCTACGGGAACAATGATTTGGAAAAAGCATCAAATCTGACTTTTTTTCAGGTAGAAGTATCAAATCTGACTTTGATGTACTAATGTTCAGAAAATGATCACAAAAACAAAGAATGCCTCTTGAGGTTAATGTTCAAGGGGTAGGATTAATAAAATGAAGGACTCATTCTCACCCAAAAAAAAGTGAATGATTTCTAGCAAATCACAAGTAAATGAAATCCAAATGAAGAATAAGAGAAACAGCAGATTTCAAGGTCGCAGAAGAGGAGAATCCATAATAAAACTCTACTCAGAACTTTATCTGGAAGAATTCAGATCAAAACAAGGCAAGCTCAGATTTTGAACTAACTGAAAATATTGAGTTAACTGGAAACAGACGCAGACACTGTGCAGTCAAACTTGGATTAAATAATGTAATGGCTAGTTTGAGTTCCTTTATGATCTTCAACAACCATTTCATGGCCCAAAAAGTATGTCAGAGTTTCACAGCAAACCAGGGATGCATCCAAGTATAATGAGTATAGTAATCTTATATTGCTTTCTTTCATTGGTTAATTCTTTTCTTGCCAATTCATTAGGAAAACATTGAAGTTGTGTCTGAAATTATATTCATGGTTTTTGTATTAGATTGAGGTTAACTGTAAACCCTATGCTGTGAGAGGGTATCCCTCTTCCCTTTTACATTATTGTAACATTTCTCCCTTACTATGTCACAGAAGGGTAGTTAATGATTCATTGAAGGTGAGTGAAGAAAAACCATCTCTATGTTTTAGGTAAGCATGATAAACCAACTTGCGTCTTTGCCTGTGTGCTTGTGAGCTGGTTGGATTAAAGAAACCCCTCCATTGGCAAAAAATCCTTTGGGTTCCAAGGGGACTGGAAAAAGGTCATTGTTCAACTCGAACCAGGATAAATCTTCTATGTTTGATCTTCTTCATCCTTATCTCTTCAACTTTTTCATTTACATTCCACTTTGTTCATTAATTGTAAAACTAGCCACCGTTTGTTCTTGCACATTGTTTTTGTTAGTTAGAATTGCTGTCCTATCTCTTTGGAAAAGAATTGTATCACTTTATTTGCATCAAAAACATGTTTTAGACCTCAACTATACAGCTGCATCCTGTTCTTAAAGTAAACTCAGTTCAATAGATTGAATGTTGTCATAAAAAGCTGAAAAAGTGCACCGCCCAATTCAAATCCCCTTCTTTTGTGTATTTAATTATAACAACGGGAAGATATAATAAACATAATGGTAAATCAATTATAAAAAATGTAAAGATTTTTGTCAATTGAAAAAAAGTAAGTTACTTGGCAGTTTTTCGTGTGTTTGCAATTGATTCTAGTGCACCATCCCCCTCAGCTTCAGCTGCTTCCTCTGCAATCTGTTGATCAAGGATTTCTTGCATTTCAACAACCCTAGAGCAGGATTGACAAAGATAAATCAACATTATGTTAATTTGAAGAGCACAATGATAATCTACTCACATATTGCCCTGTCCACAGATATTCATAAGGAAATCCAATACTGAAAAAGCAAAACTATAATTTGAAGAGATTTGAGTGATACATACAATTATAACTAAAATAATTAACTTGTTCACCAAACAAAAAATAATAATTAATTTGTTCAAGTCAGGTGGTTGCATATTCAAATTAGTAAAACTCACTTTGTAGCAACAAATTTCAAAATAAGCAAGAAACAGGATATGAAATTTGCCAGCTTTCATTGCTTCAAACCCATTTGGCATCAAGAAATCCTAATACCCAATTGTGTCATCAGCCATTGTAATATCATCCCAATCTGAAAAACAACGTCTTCAACAAGAAATTGGAAGGCCTAAATCACATCTTGAATTTGTTGATCAAACATCAAGTAGATGTTCCGTGGCAACCTCAGGTTAAATTCCCTCTCCATATGCTCTGGGTGCTTCAAAATCTGGTTTATCGAATATTTGGGTCATTCACTCTAGAGCCACAAACCACATGACACATCTCTCACAAAAATTCCTTACACAGCAACCATGTCTTAGTAATAGGGAAATCATTGTTGCCGATGGATCCTTGGCCACTGTCACAGGGCAAGAAAACATTGTTTTGAACCCATTCATAACCCTTGAAAACGTTTTACATGTTCCTCAATTGTCCACGAATTTGCTATCTGTTCATCAACTTTCAAAGAATTTAAATCGCATTGTTGTTCTCCCTTGATTCTCATGTTTTTCAGGACCAAATTATGAGGAGGATAACAGGTGATGCTAAGGAAAGACGCAGACTATACTACCCTGTGCTGCCTAATGACCCATACCAAATATGGTTTTATCCCCCAAGGTTTGTACATCCTTCATTAAGTGTCCTAGTGTTGTGCTTCCTAAGTTGTTCAAAGCTTTAAACCTTGTGATTTTCATTGTGATGCCTGTGACTTTGCAAAACATCATTATGTTTCATTTGAAACAGATAAGAATCATTCCTTTATATGTAGGAAAATAATTAACATCCCTGTTATTTTCTTTAATATGTGACAAATTTAAAACTTACCAAACATCTTATAGTTCTATATACTCTTGCTATATGTAGTTAAGACCTGATACAAAGTAGCTTAATCCTATAAATCTCTTTTTAACTCCTCCCCATTAAGTTTATTCTGAGGCGTCAAAGAGTCTTCAATCAATGCAAGAAGTTTTCAGCACAATCATAAAGTGGATGTGCGAGAATTTTATGAATGAACCATTAACAGTAATAATTGAGTTTTAATGGGAACATGGAACTGCATTAAAACACAGTCAAGCCAGAAGGGAACTGCATTAACTGACAATCCAAAAGGAGGAAAAAGAGAAAAGTAGAAAGGTAAATGTAATTATCTGCCAACATACCTCATAGCACGAACCAGAGTTTGAGGGCTGCAAAAAAACAAAAAAAGAATTATGCATATTATTGTAATCAAAGCACATAGGTCCATGCTCGCCAATGCAAGGCAGCCTCTTTGCTACTGATGGAATAAAAATCAAACCAACTGAATTGTCATTCCTGTATCTTCATTCTTGTACTAAGTAATCATAGTTCTCTCCCACATCCTCACCAAGCACACTGCTGCTTGTGGTGTATATTGAAATAGTGATCCTTTTGTTTTGAGATGTTTATTATAAGAATTACATGTTAATGAAAAAAATGTGAAAACAAAATGCATTAATATCTCATGATTCTAGACAAAGTGGACAAAATCCTTGAAATTATCTAGTTTGAGCTAGGGCTCACACGTAAAAATCCCAAACCTAAGCAAGTCCTTGAAGGCTTCAACTAAAGCATAAATGACTCAAAGCTGTAACAGCCTTAAAATCAATAGAAATCATAACGATTTCAAATCTCAAAGAGTACTCAATTAATAGAAGTTGAAATAAGTGAACCAATTTCATAGACCAAACAAAATGTGATTGCAAGGAGTAATGAAAATTCTGGCAAGTTATCATCACCAAGAAAATCCACAAAAAGAAAAAGGCACGAACCTTTCTTTAGAAAGTTTATAGAAATTGGAAATATGGCCCCATAATGTCTTCTCAAAGGTCTCCCAAGTTTGATCTACATCTTCAAAATACTCTCTGAGACATTTGCCAAGATTAAGATGAGGGAAAATATATTCCTAGATTGAAAAAATACAATGAACATGAAGGAAGCAAAATCATTAATCAGTGATCTTAGCCGTTTTATCATCATCTAAATAGTCACTTTCAACTTTCAAAAGCATATGAGACAGTTCAAATAACTGAATTATTGCACTCAATCCTTGATTTCAACGAGATCACATGTTGCACAAAACCAAAATTAATTTAATTTCACTTTAGAACAGGATTACCAACCATTAACATGCTTGATTTATAAATAATGTCTTTAAAATGATAGTAAATTGGTAATTTCATTTCAACAAACCAGTGATCCTTATATATAGTTACAAAATATGAAACCTGTTAAAAGATGATGGGCTTTTGTGGTTGCACTTTTACTCCTAATGCTAATAGGATAATTATTCCTAGTCTTAACACCATAAGCTAGTGTAATGTGGTTTTCCTCAATCGAAACAATACAATCAACCCTTTGTGAAATTGAGCTCTTACTCAAGTTGTTATTAGTCGACAAAATTGTTTATTGGTTAAGCTCATCATTGTTGGAGCCACAATCAATGGTCTGACTAACAAGTTGAGGTTTAATGAGCTAATTGAGTTCTATACAAGCTCATCGTTGAGTTCATTGCAAGATGATTTTACAGCTTATAGCCATCAATGTAGATGCCCAAGTTACAAGTTCATACTTGACCTTGTTAAGCTGCAAAGTTGCTATTATTCTGCTTCCGTTTTTTTCTTCTTCCTGAATAAGCATTTATTTGTTAAATTCATTTTCTTTGAAAATTATAACAAGAAAGATTTTAGTCAACTTCATCTTGAGGGGGAGTGATGAAAAACCAATTGAAATTTGTTGGAAAGGTGAGGCATAGTTTTATAGGACAAGGACACCATTATCCTATGGGATCAACATCCTCAGCATTATTATCTTCAGGAGTGTAAAAATGTTATCCTCTAGACAATTATCTCTTATCATTATCTGGAGATTAGGATATCTGATATTAATACCATAGTATATCTTCAAGTTTCTGTATTTATAATTATTTTCACTAATATTATAGAAGAAAGTAGGAGGCAACCATTAAGCAGGTCTCTACAAGAGGAATCAGAAACAGGAAATTCTTGTGATGCGTGAAGGATCAGGTGGCAGCCAATGGTTGGTTTCACAAATAAAATTGCTAAGGGTGAGAGAAAGAACAAATAAGAGGGGCCTGGAGCAGAGGAAGACAGGCTTAAGAAAGAAACGTAGTGGTTTGTTTGGAATAGACTAGCTGCTTCAAAAATGCTAGTGTGTTAATTGTTTTTCGGTCAAATTCTGAATTTCTTGACCAGAGACAGTACATTCTTCAACCAAAATCCAGAGGTATTTCTACTCCCTTAAAAGCCATGTTTTGTTGAATTGTTGCCACGCCAATGTTGATTATCAATTAAAAGGCAATGTATCATCTTTTGTCATTGACTTATAATAATTTTTATTCTTTTGAGGGTTATCTCTGGTTCTAGTTCTTGTTCTAAGTATAAATTTCCAAAACCTATCCTGTACAGAGGACCAAAAATAAGGACCTTGTAACATCAATTGACTATAGAAAAACTCAAAAAGCCTGCCCTAGTAGAGCCAGATTCAATCCAGAGGTATTTCTACTCCCTTACTACCAAAAGCCATATTTTATTGAATTGTTGCCACTTTAGTGTTGGTTATCAATCAAAAGGCAACATATCATCTTTTGTCATTGAATTATAATAAGAATTTTTATTCTTTTGGGGGTTGTCTCTGTTTCTAGGTCCTGTTCTAAGTATAAATTTCCGAAACCTATATTGTCCAGAGGACCAAAAATAAAGACCTTGTAACATCAATTGACTATAGAAAGAACTCAAAAGCCTGCCCTAGAGGAGCTAGATTCAAGGATTTTTGTTCTGTTATCCTTTAAAAGGGAAGACTCCTTTTCAAAAAATAAAAATTAGGGAGGAAGGGTACTCTTCTTTATTACTAGCATCATTTTTCTGAGTGTGTTATTCTTTATGTCAAGTGGTTTCAGAGCTCAGTTGCACTGCCAGGTGAAGAAGGATTGCCATTTCAAATCCAACTGGGTTGACAAAGAAGCATCAGTCCAGCATTGGCTGGATTAGAGAAACAGACTTCTTAGAGTGTAGGCTCATCCCTCTTATCGGCCTGGCTTTTAAGAGCGGAGTCTTCAGCAAATTGGATCATAGATTGAATATTAACAGAAGCAATATAGAATTTTTTAAATGAAAAAAATATCAAAGGATCATCTAAAACTATTCATCAACAACACCAGTAAGTAACCACATGATTATATGACTCAGGGTCGATTGGGCAATCATCTACTAGTATGAAGACTTTTAATAACCACTAAAAGTAGCATCAGATCAAATAGCATACAAATTGGATCATTGCTCTAGAACTAAGGCCTTGTTTGGTACATGGCAAAGGAAAGGAAGGGTGAGGGAAAGGCTATGTTTCCATGGTTTCGTATGCTAGAAAGGAGAGAGGGCAGGTTTCCAAGCATGATTTCCAATTCGCCTGAGGTTTCCACAGAGAGATGGAAAGTAACTGTACACTATGGAATTAAGGTAAAAGAAGGAAAAGTAAAAAATGCCCCTATCAAGTTACTTTCTGGTTTAAGGGAGAGGGGCAGTTTAGTATACAGCCATTTAATAAAACAAGTGGATCACAGCATGATGATATGATGGGGGAATAATGGCAGATTGAAATCATTTCAAAAAATGTGCCCAGCCTCCTCCATGATTCCAGCTAGCAAAGCTCATAAATCTGAAAGTGAACTTAAGAAGACACAAACCTTAATCTGCCAACCTCTTCCTTGTGAGAACCTGCAGCTGCTAATGCAAACCTCCGCTTCCCATCCAAGGCTGTTAACCTCTGTAACAAGAAAAGATGAAAAAAGGGGAGAGAGAGAGAGAAGGAAAATAAAATTTCAAATGCACTTGATGTTAAGATAAGCATAATAATTAATCATGGAATAAGTAAGACTAAGACCAGCATTACCTCATATGTATTGACAATTTCCTTGTCATCACTCAAAGAATCCTGAGCCTCTGCTGCCTCAACAGAGATGGACATCATACCTTCAATATCCTATTAGAGGACAAAGAAGTTAAATGGACCAAAATTATAAAAGGAAGAATATACACATATAAATGTCGTAATAGATCTCTCCAGGACCAGGTTGATATCTGTCTCAACTCTCAACTCTTAACTTACAGATCAAATAAATTATAAATGGTTGATAGTTCATACAGCACTGGAAGCATTTCAGTGGAAGTGTGGGACTGCATCTTTATTTTAACCATGATTCACCAAGAGAAGAAGTAAGAGGAAACAACAACCTTTCAGTGGGAGGGGAGATTAAGATATCAACTCTCAGGACAAAGTAATGATTCACTATTTAATCATGGTAAATGATTTCATTAACAAGGATAAGAAAATAACCTTCAAGGTTGTGTTTAAATTATTTCTTGCATTGCTAAGTAGCTTTATCTGGTCATGGTTTTCAATTAACGTTTGGCATTCCTGACAAAGCCTGATTCACACAGAAAAGTACATTATGCTCAAACAGAAAGTATTCAAGATTGCAAGACTAAACAAGCACACAATAAGAAATAACATTTGCTAGTTTATCTCATTGTTTACATACTTTTCAATAGAGACAAAGATTTCACGAAGGCGGTTTATTGTCTTCTGAGATGAGTTAAGGGATTCCAATCCGGCCTGTGCTTGCTCAACCTGCATTCAAGAGTGATTTTGGGCAAAGCAACATAAGGCGAGAGACAACAGTTCCAGAGTATTAACACAAAGTGGAGAACGCACAAGGTGATGCATATTCAATGGTATAAATATAATGCTGACATAGTGATATCCACAGTTCATATAATGTATGCCTTGTATTGCTGCAGTAGAGAGCATGCATGATACATCCCTTTTCTTTTCTGCAACCTAGATTGTTTAAGATGATACCGAGTATCCGGCCGAACAAAAAAAAGATGATACCAAGTAGAGGGTTTTCTTCAAAAAGGGAAGCTACCCGGGGGTAGAAGTTTTCACTAATGTAAATTAGGTTGGATCCATCACTGATAGGAGGTCCACTACTGGATAATGTACGTTTGCGTGAGATAAACTGGTGACTTGGAGACATAATAAACAACATGAGGTGACTAGGAATGGTGCAGATGCAGAATTTCAGGTGCTTGCTATTGCCATTTGTCATGCCCACAAAGATTCCATGTGGATCAGAAGGCTTGTGGAGGAACTAAAGATTCCATTTGACATGCCCACAAAGATGTACTGTGATAACAAGGCTACTGTTGCAATTTCCAAGAAGGAAATTTACCATAATAGAATGAAGTATGTGGAGATTGACAGTTAGTTCATGAAGGAGAAAATCAAGTCAAAGGCAATGGATCTTGCTTATACTCCCACTCACTCATGAGTAGCAGACCTGTTGACTAAAGCTGTTACAAGGATCAAATTGAAGAACTCAACTCCAAGCTAGGAATGCTTAACATCTATGTCCTAGTTTGAGGTGGAATGTTGAAGAGCAAATTTTTTTTCCTCTTTCAGAGCATGTTTCTTATGTTTGCATTTACGAAAAAATGATTGTCTTGGAGTTTCTGTACTGCTTTTCCTTGTATCTCATGTTTGAGGTTTTATTTCCATGAATTGCATTTGCTGTATGAAGGAGATTGATAGGGATCAAGTTGCAACCATTTCCATTTTTTTATGTACTGAGTTTTTTATAACGCAGTGGAATAAGATCAATCAGAATACAAAATTCTGAGTTCTCCATTTTAGTATTCTTCAATAATAATTACCTGCTCTGCAACCATTGTACTGAGCTGTGCATCATTAGCCTGTAAAATAAAAAAATTAATTTACAAAAAAAAAAAACAATGTAGCAACTCCTAAAATTATGCATTTAATATGGGCAATATTATAGAATTATGAAAAGAGACAGCATATTTCAAATCAGAGAAGAGAGAGAGACAGCATATTATTTTATAACAGTAAATGTCAACGCAGAAAATTTAACCAAAACATTATTACCTTAGGCTTTAGAACCAACATGTTGAATTGAATATCTCATTAGTATCTTCATCTAACCATCAGTCACATGTATCAAACTCAGAATCCAATCCTCTATGGTGGGGTGGGGATGGGGGTGGGGGTGGGGTTATTTATTTATTTATTTATTTTAGTTTCATTTTGTTTGTGGTGGTGGTTCAGGTGTTTGGGAGGTGGGGCGGGGGGGGGGGGGGGGGCCTTAGCACAGTGTGTTAAGCCTCAAAGGGATCCACCAGCTTTTTAGTTTTTTTTTTGTCCATGTTTTAAATAAAATATAAGAACCAATCCTTGCCGGGACAGCAGGTGAGGATTAGCTCACATTAACCAAATAATCAATTCATTTTTTTTCCCTATTTTCTCATATTGATTCAATAATTATGCCATGGTTTGGGCATACACCCAATAGAAAATCTGAAGTTCCCACCCAAGAAATGAAGGAAAGATAATGAAGAAAGTATGCATAATGCATCTTCAGTACAAATGGAAACAAAGTAATGCCCCTAAACAGAGAACGGAGGTGAAATTGGTTTTTGAAAATCTGCTCCTTTGTTCTCCAACACATTACATCATTCTCTGAACATCATGTTTAGGAGAGAAGCTATAAGAAATGGAAATGGATGTTTCCTCCCTCCTGTTGTTATCTTTTTTCCCCCATTTTTCTTGGCCTCAATGTTAATTGAATTGGCTATGGGAAAAACTGTGTGCTGACTGCATGCTTAGGAGATAGTAATCACTCATTGATCTCCTCCCTACCCCACAAAAAGAATTTAGCTACCTCAAGATCTTCTACTTCTTCACACGACATTGTCCAATTCCAATTAGTTTCCCACAAAAATTATTCATCTACAGCCCCAAGTTTCTTCTGGAAGGTTGATCATTGCCACGATAACTTCGAACACAAATGAGGAGGGAAAGAAATCGGAAGCAACGAAAGTTTAGTAACAACACAGCCAAAAAATTGATTGAAAAGAAGAAAGAAATTTGTTAAAACTTTCAGCGGTATGCCAACATAAAACAGAGTTCATTACCATAATACACCTTGCTACATCTAAATTGCCTCATTCTTAATAAATAAAAAATATGACTCACCAAGATCCTGAATAGAGAAATCAAGCACGCCAATAGCAAACCATCAAAGGCAATAAATTGAATTGAACCGGTACCTGTTGACGTGAAATGTAGTCGGCCTTGATAGATGAGATTGACTGCAGAAGCTCCGGAAGTGGCATAAGCTTTGCCACCTCGCGAACTGCGGCTTCCTTAGCTTCAACTCCAAGATCTTCAGCCATCATCTTGTAAAAGTCACAACTCAAAAACCGCCCACGTTTGAAGGACACGAGAAAATCGATTTTATACGTAAAATCCTCTTATAATTCTCGGACAGACTCAGTACCCAATACGAACAGAACCAAAATTCAGCTTAAATTGAATTCAATTTTACGAAAATGAAAAGAACAGAGCCTTCAAGACCACAAATGTGTGGTATAACTAGAGCAAAATTGAGACTTTCGCGGATGTTGAATTTGGAGCTGACTGCTTGGAAAAAAAAGAGGGAAAGAGATGCGACTGAGAACAAATATGGATTCAGAAATCGATGCTGGTATAGAAAAAGGTCGTCGTGTTAAATGATCGGTAGCTTCGAACGAAGATCGACGACCCTTGTGCATTCCCGGGTGAGAGAGAGACGAGAAAGAAGCGGTAAATAAAATGGAAAAAGCTGAAGGAAGCAAGGAAAACCCGGAAACAAAAAATCTATGTAAAAGGTCTACCGGAGAAGTCATTTTGTATTTGGCTCACAAACAGTCGTGGCGTTGTGCTTTCTTGGCTATATTCAACTTTTGCCAATTTTAACTCCTTTCCTTTACTTCTAAGTTGGTAAAATAATACATTTTTTCTTTCTTTTTTCCATGTTCATAGTTACTGTTACCATTTTTTTAGCAAAAATGATGGAATATAATTTCACTCTAAACTAAATACGGAATTTAGCCATGATTATTGTTCAAATGTATCAGAAATCTTTTTGTTTGGCTAAAAAATAAATCTTTTTGGGCGCTTCTTCATTTTTGCTCCCTTCTTTTAATAAATAGAACATTGCTGGTACAGGATCAAAAGAGATCGTATGTGTACAAGCACTGTCATCATCGACCACCTTAATACAGTAATTAAACCTACATTGACGTCCCAGTTTTGCAACAACGTGAGCATATTTAATAGCTTCTCTGTACACGAAGGTCACGTTGGCGTCCCAGTTTTGCATGAGAAGCTTCTCAGCTTCATGTCAGCTGGTTCACCAACTCCGCCTGAGCACAATTGGTATATACTTCTACCCTCCTCCATCCTTCATTCCAAGTTAGCTTCAGACCTTGAAGGATCAATCCGTGTAATTCAGCCATCACAACTGGAACATGATCCAACCGGCTGTTGAAACCTTTGAGCCTATTATTTTCGTAAGCCATAATAATTAATAACTCCTCCACAAGCAGCAAAATTATCAATTTGCTTCGAACTATGCCGCATCTAATCTAACTCGGTCTTGAATTGGAGGCCACCATTTAATTCTGGACCAAGGTTCTCTTTCCTTTGGATCCGCAAACATGCCTTTTCAAATGTTCCAGTGACTGAAAGTGTACGAAATTCACTCACACCTATCAATTTATATATATATATATATATAATTTTTTTTGCCAGAATTTATCTACCAATTTACCTATCAATTTATTTATTTTTAATAAATAATTACTCCCTTTAAGTCTCAAATACAAGAGAAGGGTTTTCGTGGTCACAAATATGAGTCATTTGATCATTAAATAATTTTTTTCAAAATATTTTTTATTAAGTATATTAAACAAAAATAATATAATTCATTATTAGAAAGATATAATATTTAATTAGGGATAAATTTTAAAAATATATGAAATTTAAGATAAATCTAATGAGTTTAATAATTTTTCTTAATATATATAAAATAATTAAAATTAATTTATATTTAAGATCAAAGGAGTAACATTTATATTTATACCTATATCTATAATTATAGTAAACTAGGTCTAATCGATTGATATTATTCCCTAGTTTCAGAAATTAATATTCACTCAAACTCATTTTATAGCTCAAATATGATGATTTTTGTCCTTAACAATTGATAGCATCGGATTTTTGTACTTTTAATCACTCATGTTTAGTATTTTTAACGAAAAAATATAGTTAAAATAGATTTAATTGTATAATATTTTGACTTAATGACTAGTTTCAAACTTGGGGTTAAAATGATATTACTCCCTTTGTCTCATATTACAAGACAATAAAAAAGATTTTATGCTTATTAATAAATATTTATTATATTCTCAAATTTCTAAAAAAATCTCAAAATTTCTAGTTTTAGCCCTATTAATTACATCATTTTAATTAAAATGTAGCACATATTACAATACCAATAATATAATAAATAAGAGGTAAAAATGATAAATTACTACATATCAGATTATATTATGAAATTAAAAATAACATTCATGTTACCTTATAATATTGGATGGGGAGTAATTTAGAATTTTAGACTTTTTTGTAATTATATTTTGGGTCCTTAGATGCCATTTTTTTGAAATTGAATGATTATACTCATCTTAATCTCTTATATTTTATATTAATTATCCATATTTTTAATATTAAAAATGAGCTTAATTAAGTGAGAATAATTGAGTTTAAAGTAAAAAAGTCAAAGTTTGTACTAATTAAAGATTTGTTATTTAAATAAAATATCATAAATCAATTTCACTCATTCTCTCCCTTCCACACACTATTTTCTTTTTTTTTCACGTTCTTTTTCTTTCATTTGACATTATTTGGAAATTAGTTTTCATATTTTAAGTGGACATTTTTGGAAAAATGCAATTTCCCATTTTCATTTAATTAATTTCATAATTTATCACTTATCCACCTGAATTTCTTTTTCCATTTTCCTGCATATTTTGCACCAAATTTCTAGTCATTTTCCACCATTGGATTGCATTCTTATCCTAGACTTGCATTGACCCATCAGCCAAAACGTGTTTGACTTGAAAACAAGAACATTCAAGACAAACCCAAAACACACGGAAAAAATAGTGGGAGAAGACAAAGTTCTATTTCACAACCAAAGAGAGAAGCGGCGTTTTCTAAGGTGAAAGTTGAGATTTTTTACCTCTTCAAATTTTAAGCGAATCAAGTAGAGGAAGCAACCCATGATCACAACGTTGAGTTAAGCATAGGAGAGCTACAAACCAAATAAAAAAAAAGTAAGCCATGAGCCGATGCCAGAGAAAGAGAGAACTATTAGGAATTGAGAGAAGCACAAAGTGAGAATGGGTTGAGGTACATATCCCTCTAAAGCGCGAAGTATTAATGTGTGTGTGTGCATATATATATATATATATATATCATTGTCATGCATTTTAGAGAATTTCAGAGTATTTGACCAAAAATTAATATAAAATTATAATTCACAAAATTATATAAAATTATAACTAATGAGGCTATTTTTGTTGCTAAATTCCTACTAATTATTTAACTGAGCAAGGAATAACATCTATCTTACTAATTTCCTCACTAATTATGTTTATTTAATAAGAAATGAAAAATGTCTCGCTAAATTTATCACTGGCGATGAAATTGTGCATTCCTTACTAATTAAGTATTTTATTTAAGGAAAATTGATCCCTCACTAAGTTAAATTTTTCTAATAGTGTATGATTGACTTTTTTTAATGGTCATAAACCGCCTACTATTATACCGCCAAAAAAAAGATGACTTTGTAAGCAGTTATTAATCGGCTATAAAAATCCCTTTTTTGTAGGTGGTTATTATGATAATCACCTACAAAAATACCCCTTTGTTGGCATTTTTATGTAAAACTATCTGCTTTTCTCTTTTTCTATGAAAAAAATCTGCAAAATATCCAAAACAGCAACTAAACTCTATCCAAGTGAAAATTCAAGTGTCCAAGTAAAATCCAATGAAAAATTCATCAGTATAGGCAACAATCAACAGAACAAATACATGACAAACTTCAAGGTTACAAGGTCTAGTCGATTCATATATTCAGTAAATTTAGTACAAATAGATGAAGATGCAGCCAAAAAAAAAAAGAAAACAACTCTATTTAGATATATTCAGATCTGGCAACGGCACACCAAAATCTTACAAATCTATTTAGATCTATGTTGTTTTTGTGGGTGGAATAAACATCAAAACTGGAAGCTCTTGCTTTGTGTGACCAAAATCACACAAACAAACCAGAATCTTCCAAGTCCAAAATCTTCAATGACGTTTGCAACGTATTTCATAGATATTTGCACTACGCCAAAGATCCGTTCAATGCATATGCCATCTGCAAAGTCTTCTTACATAGCTATGCTTTGTGATGGTCGTGAGGTGACGTTGTTTGCTAACGTGCGTCTTCTCTGCCTGTTCACTGTGGACTCTGATGGGAATCAATGAGGTGTAAGAATAATGATGGCTATGAGAGGGAAGATAGTGGCTAGGGAGGAAAGTTACCATGATGACAACATTTGGTGCCAATGGCAAGAACAAAAGCGATGAGGTGGAGGAATGGGAGATAGCTTCTCCGGTCTTCAATCCTTGCACAAAGTCACGGAGGAAGAGGGAAATAAAGTTGATGAAGGGAGAGAGAGTTTAAAGGTGAAAATAGGTTGATGAGAGGAAGCCACAAAGTCATGGAGGAAGAGGAAAAGGGAAATACTAATTAAGTTGATAAAGAGAGAGAGAGTCAGAGGTGAACATGGGTTTAAGAGAGGAAGCAATAAAGAACATTAATATATTTTTAATGGCTGAAATTTGGGATCTGTGGCATGTGTATTTCTTTGGATCAAACTTTTATATTAACGTTTCTAGATGGTTCTAAAAATAACAGCCTATAAAAGTAAGGTGAAGACTTTTGCAAGCGGCTCTAAAAGTAACCTCCTACAAACATTTGTAAACAATATCATGTTAATATTTTACTTAAGATATTAGAATGTCAATAAATCCTAGCCACTTATACTAAACTTTACTATATTAATAATTACTTTACATTACATTAATATTAAATGTAAAGTGAATATTAGAATATAATGCAAAGTAATTATATTTTATTCAAGTTAAATCTTAATATTTAACTTGAATAGTGAAGCTTGACTCACTTTCGTTCTTTATATTCCATAGTTCCTAATAATAATGATATCAAAAGGGGAGATTCATCCAAAGATTCATCCAAAGCTTGACTCACTTTCTTTTATTCTCAGCTTCTCCTCTATACTTGAACTTCGACTAATCTCCTCAACCAACATATTTAATGAGAAAATCCACTTCCAAGATATTAAGCAAGATGTAGATGATTAGATCATGCCCCAAGTTAACACAAACCTTTTTTATAAACCAAAGGGGAAATTCTTTACCAGATCTTATTATGTTATCAGGACTGTTGGAGAAATCATCCATGTTAAACCTAACGAAAGAATTCATCCTTTTATCTCTATACTCTATTAAACAACACTATAAACACTACAAATATTTACATGTAGGATATGTCCAAGTTGCCATTAAACCTTTAGTAAGAAGAGAATTAAATGTTTCTTACTCCTTTGCCTTAGAGATACTAGACATGATGTATTTACTGACTCACTTTTAGGCATGGTAGAAGTAGGCCCTCATGATGAACCAATTTATTTTAACAACTATTTTGACAAATGTGTTAGTTTAGCTTATGAGTAGGTCATGGACAGTCTCAAACTAAACATAAAATTAAATGGATTCTACATGAAAATTGGATTTACCTAAATTGCCTTAATCTATAGAGTCTCATGTAAAGTTATGAATTCCGTAATCTTTCCTGTCTAGATACCCTAAGAAATAGGTCACATAACCATATTCCTAACTGACTACACCTGAGCCCATATTCACATACCAAAATTCATCCGTTGGGAAGATGTCACCTTACTAGAACTTTGGCTAATGAAGAAGGCTTCTCTATTTGTACCAATGGCAACCCTAGAAATTAAATTTATTACTTAGAGTTCAATTGGATCTGTTGCCATAGCCTTTGATAGAAGTAAAATGTCCTTTAGTAGAACTTCTAGGGTTGATACTCGAACATCCAATGATGACTTTAGAACAATAGCCTCTAAATTACCTAGGCATTCTATTTCTCGATTTCACAAACTATTCCCCAAAGTGTTCCCATTGGTGTCTCTTCCACTATCCATCTCCAAATATTAGACACTTCTTCAAATGTTCCCAGACCAACCTACAAAAGGGATGAGGAAGGACAAAGGTCTATGGCATCTCCAACCTATTCTTCCATACATGATCCATTTGAAGTTAATGCTATTTCAACAGAATTTCAAATAGATAAACCCCTTTTACAAAAAGATTTTTATTTGAACAAAAATAAATCTGCTAGTACAGCGTACCAAACAATACATAATCATTCCAAAGAAGCTATTGTTAATATCCTTGTTGCCATATTTTTTGCGCAACTTAAAGGATGGGGGAATAATTATGTTTCAGCTAAAGAAAAACATCAAAATTTTAATGCCATAAAAGTTGAGCCAAATGGTACACCAATTAGGGAAAATATAGAATATATCCTTGATGCCACTAATACATTAATGGTACACCAAAGCTAAGTAATGCCCCCCTATGGATGGATTGCTCGATCTCCAAGGGAGTCAAGAGATGAAGTCCAGGCAGGGCATTTATAGCAACTTTTGCAAGGGCATCTGCATGACCATTATGTAGCCTGGAAATGTGACTTAGTTGAATAGACCAACTTCTGCCAAGGATGCCATGAGCTTCACGTATCAAAAAGGCATGATCATGCATGGATATATCTCCTTCTTGAAGACAAGAGATAACATCAGCTGTGTTACAATGAAGAATAATTCATCTCAATCCCACGTCCCAAGCTCTTTTAAGTCCCATTATACATCCCTATAATTCAACTCAAAAACTATTAGTGGCATCTATTTTTAACATAAACCCTTATGTAATTCTTCAGTCTTCCATCATAATGATGCCTCCACACCTAGCTTGACCTAAAAGGTGTGAAAATGCTCCATCAACATAAAGTTCTAGACATACAGGCTGTGAACTCTGTAGATCTTGTAATCTTGGTTTCACATGTGGCTAGTAATTTTTCCTGTCCTGAGGTTAAAACTCGTAAGCTTGTCGAAGACTCTCAATGACTCGTTGTGGGGTATTGGACCCATGATAAAAAATTTCTGGTGTTTTGTTCTCGCCACAAGATCCAGCAAATAATGGTGAATAACTCATTCCATTATCCCTTGCTAGTCTTAGTTTGCCTATGCAGGTTTGTGTCTCGCCAATTCTTGAAATCTGAGGAGAAAAACCAGCCCTTTAAGATCTTTGAATGAGTTCATTCCATGTATCTTGAGCAAGACGAAAATCTTGAAGCACATGGAGTGAGTCTTATTGTAGTGTGGGGCACAATTCACACCTTCCATTCTCATGAAGCCCACGTCTAAGCTTTTCAGCATTAGTTAGGATTTGATTTTGACACATCTACCATGCAAAGACTCAACAGTACTAAGGCACTCTAAATTTCCAGATTTTGCTCCAGACAGGATTTGAGGGCCAATTGGTGCATTAGAAGAGAGTGATAGGCTAATTTCATAATGAAGCACCTATGTTTCTCAAATTTCCATTTTGCCTCCCTGTTACCATCAACTCTCTATATCATCTCGAGTCCTCTATTCACAGACTTCCACGTCGATTTAATGCCAAGCCAAGCTCTGGATCCAACACATGAATTATTAATGGATGGAACAATATCAATCCCATAATGGTATTTGCCCCCTTATAATCTTAGCCCAAAAAGCTTCTCTATTATGGATAAGGCCCCATCCAAGTTTCATCATAAAAGCTTGGTTTTGGAGCTTAGAATATCTGAGGCCAAGTCCCCTTTTTCTCTTCCTTAACAAGCCTTATCCCAAGAGACCATATGCATGTGTCTTCTTTCTGGAATAGAGCCCCAAAGAAAACCACGAGCCGCCTTATCTAGGTCATCACAGCAACTTGCAAGTAATAGTGCAGTTTGTATGGCATAGTTAGGAATGGTGGCAAGAACAGAGGACGTTAAAGTGTGTCTCCTAGCAAGAGATAAAAAACTGGATTTGCAACCTCTGAGTCTTGTGTGGACCTTGTCAAGAACATATTAGTAAGTAACTTTATTAATCCTCTTATGATGCAAAGGAACCCCCAAATATTTCACAAGATCAGTCGTCCTTGTAAAACCAAGATACTCACTAATCTAGGCAGCCGCATTATGATTAATGTTAGGGGAGAAAAAATTCAAGTTTTTGACTGGCTCACTTTTTGCCTTGAGACATTGCAGAATGCATACAGACATTGGTATCCACATGAACAGTGAGTCCAACTCGAATGGCATGCTAGCACCTTTGTTTGCAAACATTCATACCTTCTCTCTGTTCATCCATACACTTTTTCTCCCTGAGTGTAAGGCTGCTCTATCTCTAAGGTGAGTGGAAATTCTCTCTTGATTATATATCTAATAACCCTAGTCTATATCAATATATAGATAGAGTTTATTATTTGGTTAATTTAAATCAAATATTTAAATTAAATCAAATATTAATTAAATATATTAGTTTAAATTAAAATCTATCACATAGAATTAAATTTAAAACTAATTTATTTAAATTGATTTAAATGTTATATATATATCAAAATATTTTATATATCAAATATATATACACATTTATTTATAAAATTCATACGCCCTAAATTGAACGTTGAATTCATTGAATCTAGACACATTAAATTCAATGAATCTAGATATTTTAGCTCGAGTAGGTCCGTTCTTGTGTGTGATCTTACAGGCCCATATGATGTTAACAATGGGCCAATGGCACTATTGGATTCACAAGTTACAAGTAGCCAAATCATATGAGATCGGTGATTCAATGCAACATATCATATAATCTTATCTTATCCCTTTTGTCTCATGATATATAGGTTAAGTATGAGGTATGGAAATGTCATCCTCATCTTACTCGATCATCACTTTCTTGATCTCCAAGCAGACTGACAGAACAAATGGAAACTCTTCCATTCAAGCATGGTTATACATTTTTCAGTCTCACTCATCGAGGGGCCCATATAAATTTCTCCATTAATTAGAGGGACAAATTCCATCTTGACAATTCATCTTCCTCCACATGAATTCCATTATACCCGATTATAGCCTTTATGATCTCCTGATTAAAGATGTATTTTGATCATGTCAAAGCACAGTGTTCCTGTTAGAGATTGTGCCCTAAGCTAATCATGGTATTATGAATATTGTATTTCATTATGAAAAAAAGGTGTTTTTCTTACATAATTATATTTTTATGTTTTTCTTTATAATAATATCCTTGGATAAATCATTTTATCATAAATGTCCCTGGTAAATCATCTTTGTGAGAACAATGATAAACTAAGGCTAGTATGATTTTGATTGATAATTATGTATGAAGATACAAATTAAAATCATAACCTCCTATTAGGGAATAGGCACTGGATTAAACAGTCATGAGATGGCTACATGGATCAAGACATAAACATATCTCACATATAACCGTGTCACTAAGCCCTCAGACCTGAGATCACTATGGCTTCCTACATGATAAACACTATACTTTGGCATAATCAAAAGTCACCTTTAATCGGGAGATCATAAAGGCTATGATCGAGCATAGTGGAACTCATGTGGAGGAAGATGAATGATCAAGATGGAATTTGTTCTTCTAATTAATAGAGAAATATATCTGGGCCCCTCGATGGGTGAGACTGAGAAATATATGGTCGTGCTCAAATAAAAGAGTTTTCATTTATTTTGTCAATCTGCTTAGAGATCGAGAAAGCGATAGTCGAGTAAAATGAGGATGACGTTTCCATGCCTCATACTTGACACATATGTCATGAGACAAAAGGGATATGATGGGGTTATATGATAGATTACATCGGATCTCCGATTTCATTTGATTTGGGTAGTCATAATGTCTTACTAGAGGTCACTTGTGACTTGTGGGTCCAATAGTATTATTAGCCTACTGCCAACATCATATGGGCTTATAGAGCCGCACATAAGAACGAGTCAACTTGAGCTAAAATGTCCAAATTCATTGAATCTAAAAATGTATCTAGATTTAATGAATTTAATGTTCAATTTAGATAGATAGAATTTTAGATATATATATTTGATATGTATATATATTAAAATTTGAAATATATATATGTTTGATATATTACATATTTGATATATATTTCAAAAAATATATATATTGTTCAAATTAATTCAAATAAATTAATTTTAAATTTAATTCTATATGATAGATTTAAATTTCAACTAATGTCATAATCTAAACTTGATTTAGATTGGATTCTAAATTTTGAATTTAAACTAATAATCTAAATTTGATTTATGTGATAAATTAAATCTAGATTTGATTCTAGATATAGATTAGATAGTTAGTTTAAATTTAATCTATTAGATAGATTTAAATTCAAACTAATATATTTAATTAATATTTAATTTAGTTTAAATTATTGATTTAAATTAAACAGATATCAAATTCTATCTATATATTGATATAGATTAGAATACATAATCAACACAATTTCAAATTACCTAAAGAGAGAGCGATCGTACACTCAGAGAGAAAGACTATATAGATGAACAATGAATAGCAAAAAATGTACGGACGAATAGCGAGAACTATACGAATGAACGACGGACTATACAGAAAAACAACAGGACTATACGGATGAATAGCCAAAACTGTACTGATGAATAGCAAAAATTGTACGGACAACAACGGGACTATACGGGCAAATAGTGAAAACTGTATGGACGATTAGTGAGGCTATACGGACAAATAGCGAAAACTATACAAACAAACAACGAAACTATATGGATGTACGGACATTCACAAATAGAGGTGCTAGCACACCGTTTGAGTTGGACTCACTGTTCGTGTGGATACCGATAAAGGGAGCTGATCAGACATGTTAGTTCCTGGGGTCTAATGAAACAAAAAAAACACCAAGGGACGCACTGGATGTAAATTCTTTTTCTATATCTCGACTTAAGCAATGTTGACAGATCTAGGGAGAGAATTTCTTGATAGTTTTCCACTGCGTGTGTACTGAAATTCCCAACAGTGGTACCAAAGCCACGTCAATGGTTGTTTAAGTTGAGTTCTTGAGTAAATATGATTACATATATGTGATATGTGTGTGAATTATATTCTGTCTAATTCATTTGAATCTAATATTGTGTATGCATGTGAACTATGGATTTTTTACTTGATTATGAATCTCTTAAACAAATCCATTTCTAGTTTCGAATATGACGTTATTAGATTCAAATCAGTTTCATATATGTCATGATTAGAATCAAACATGTTTCAGTTTTGTATATGATATGTTTTCAAATTTATTTCGTATGAGTTTGATTCAATTTTGTTTTTGTATGTGATAGGATTAGACTCAAATCCATTTCAATTTCAGTTTTATACGTGATGGGATTTTCAATATGTTTCATATATGCTTAAACTGATTTAACGCTAAAATCACACTGGTTACAGCTTTTCATTAGATAAGATGTTTGTGATATACATGTTGTAATTTGTTTGAATTGGATGGGTATGGTGCATGATATGGCCCTAGGATAATATTGTGATTTTAAATACAGCCTACGTGTTATGCCTCTCTCTATATTCTAGATGTACATTCTCTTCTCACCTCACTCCCCTCAAATGTTCAATCGATGTTTCCTTTTGTATATAAGTGTCATATTAGAAGAATCCTTTCATTGGCTTGGGAGGATATAGGTTAGATAGGCCATATTATGACACATTTATTTTATGCTTTATGATGAGATCATATGCATGTATGGGATGGCACCATTATATATATGTTCATGTGATGAATTGATGTATGAATAACAACAATATAATAAAATCCCTCGAATTAAATTTTAAGTATAAATGCCACCAATTAATGAACACCTATTAAGACTTTGATCACCTAAATGTAGGATCTACCAAAGTGGAATACACTTAAGTTATCTTAGTGAGGCAGTTTGGGTAATAGTGATACTCATAAAGGTTCATGATGCTATGACTTAATTGAAACTATCAGAATGGTTTTGGGTCTCAAGGAATTAGATGAGATTAAACATGCCAGGTCATATAATAACAAGATCCCATAAAGATCTAAGAGTTACATGTGATGTAATTAGTAAATAAGTTACCTACCTAAATAACTTAATTTTAAGCGTCTTGCCAAAGTGAACTTACAATTAAGTGAAATATGGGTCTTAACATGCTAAACTAAATTGAGGGTTAATTTTTAGTAGGAAATTATTAATTTCATTTTGCATATTTTGTTGTAGAAAATGTCAATGAATAATTCTACTATACTATCATTGCAATATGTCCTTGAGAAGGATAAACTCAATGGGACCAACTTCCTTGACTAGTTTAGGAACTTGAGAATTGTTCTCAAGCAGGAGAGAAAGTTATATGTCCTAGATGAACCAATTCCTGAAGAGTCTGTAGCCAATGCTCCAAGAGCCCAAAAGGATGCCTATAATAAGCATCTCAATGAGTCTATGGATGTAGGATGCCTGATGTTAGTCACCATGATCCCAGAACTTTAGAGAGATCTGGAACATATGGAGGCTTATGAGATGATTGGGCATCTCAAGGAAATGTTCCAATAACAGGCAAGGTAAGAAAGGTTTGAAATCACGAAACCCTTACATTCCTACAAAATGACTAAAGGTACATCAGTTAGCTCTCATGTTTTGAAGATGAAAAACTACATTGATCACCTTGAAAGGCTCGAATTTCCTATAACCTAGGAGTTAGCTACATATTTGATCTTAAACTCACTCCCAGAGAGTTATGACTAGTTTGTCATGAACTACAATATGAACAACATGGAGAAATCAATTTCTGAATTGCATGTGATGCTTAAAACTGTCGTGCAAAACATCAAGAAAAGCCTAGCAGTGTTTTAATGGTTCAGAAAGGACAAGGAATGAAAAAGAAAGGTAAGGGAAAGGGAAAGGGAAAAGGCCTGAAAAATAAGTCTAAGGGACAAGACCAAGCCCAAGCCCAACCCCAAACCTAGGCCTGAAGCCAAGAAGGCAAAGCCTCCCAAGGAAGGACTCTATTTTGAATCTAACCTACCTATGGCACTGTCATCTAGGCCACATAAATGAGAAATGCATTTCAAAGCTCCATTAAGAGGGACTTGTCAATTCATTTGATTTTGAATCATTTGACACTTGCAAATCTTGTTTATTGGGAAAGATGACAAAGACACCTTTTACTGGACATAGTGAAAGGGCCACTAATTTATTAGGCCTAATACATACATATGTATGTGGTCCATTAAGTACAACTGCCAGAAGTAGTCACTTGTACTTCATTACTTTTATAGATGACTTTAGTAGATATGAATATATCTATCTAATGAGACATAAATTTGAATCTTTTGAAATGTTCAAAACTTTCCAAAATGAAGTACATAATTAACTTGGCAAATCTATTAAAGCACTTCGATCTGATCGAGATGGTGAATATTTGAGCCAAGAATTTATTGACCATCTTAGAAATTGTGGAATTGTCTCACAATTAACTCCACCGGGAACACCATAGTAGAATGGTGTTTCTGAATGAAGGAATCGAACCCTATTAGATATAGTTTAATCTATGATGAGTCAAACAAATCTTCCACCATTCTTTTGGGGCTATGCATTAGAAACAGCTTCGTTCATACTAAACTGTGTTCCATCTAAGGAGGTTGAAAAGACCACATATGAGATATGGACTGGAAAGAAGCCCGGTTTGTCTTTTCTCAAGATTTGGTGATGCGAGGCATATGTTAAGCAATAAGTCTCAGATAAGTTAGCACCTAAATCTATAAAATGTTTTTTGTGGGGTATCCCAAGGAAACTAAGGGATACTACTTCTACAATCCCACTAAGAATAAAATGTTTATTGCTCGGAATGGTATCTTTATAGAAAAAAAGTTTGTCTCTAAAAGAACCAGTGGGAGTAAGATAAATCTCGAAGAAGTTCGAGACCCACAAAATTGCATTGAGCCAGAGATGAAAGAACGAGAAGAATCACAATAAGTTGATGAGCCTACTCAAGTAATACAAGACCTAAGAAGGTCTGATAGAACATGACATCAACCTCAAAGATATGGATTTCTTTTAACTGATAGTCATGATGTGTTGCTCTTGGATCAAGAAGAGCCAACCACCTATCAAGAGGCCATAATGGGATCTGACTCTGAAAAATGGTTGCATGCCATGAAGTCTGAGATGCAATCCATGAATGACAATCAGGTATGGACCTTAATTGACCCACCGGAAGGTTTAAAAACCATTGGGTGTAAATGGGTTTTTAAGAAGAAAACCGACATGGATGGCCAAGTGCATACCTTCAAAGCACAATTAGATGTAAAAGGATTCAAGCAAACTCATGGTATAGACTATGATGAAACCTTTTCTCTAGTCACCATGATTAAGTTAATCAGGATTCTTCTTGTCATTGCAGCATACTATGATTATGAGATTTGGTAGAAGGACATCAAAACAGCATTCCTTAATGGAAAGCTGCTTGAGGGTGTGTACATGACACAACCTGAGGGCTTTGTATGTCCAGAAAATTCTGCGAAGGTTTGCAAGCTTCATAGATCCATTCATGGATTGAAGCAAGCATCTCGTAGTTGCAATCAACGTTTTGACGAAGTCGTCAAAGAGTTTAGATTTATCTAAAATGTTGATGAACCTTGTGTTTACAAGAAGGCTAGTGGGAGCACAATTGTATTTCTAGTGCTTTATGTTGATGACATCCTACTCATTGGGAATGACATTCCTACCTTTCAGAATGTCAAGACTTGGTTAGGCAAGTGTTTCTCAATGAAGGACTCAGGAAAAGCCACCTATATCCTAGGGATTAAGATCTATACGGATAAATCCAAGAGGCTAATTGGCCTAAGTCAATGCACTTGTATAGACAAAGTATTACATAGGTTCAGTATGCAAGATTCAAAGAGGCGTTCCATACCCATGTCTCATGGCATCAATCTCAGCAAAGCTCAGTGTCCTTGTTCACGAGATGAGCAAGAACGCATGAGCAAGATTCCATATGCTTCGGCAATTGGATCTATTATGTATGCCATGTTGTGCACTCGACCTGATGTCTCATATACCTTGAGCATGACTAGTAGATATCAGTCAGATCCAGGTGAGAATCACTAGACTACTATCAAGAATATCCTGAAATACTTAAAAAGGAGTAATGATGTATTCTTGGTGTATGGAGGATTAGAAGACGAGCTGGTTGTAAATGGTTACACAAATGTAAGTTTCCAATCTGACAAAGATGATTCTAGATCACAATCAGGATTCCCATTCTATTTGAAAGGTGGAGCAGTTAGTTGGAATAGTTCCAAGCAAAGCACTGTAGTTGATTCTACAACGGAAGCTAAGTACCTAGCAGCATCAGATGCAGCTAAGGAAGCTGTTTGGATTAAGAAGTTCATCACTAAGCTAGGAGTGGTGCCTACCATCTCAAATTCAATAGATCTTTTTTGTGACAACAACGGTGCAATAGCACAAGCTAAAGAGCCTAGGTCACATCAAAGAACCAAAAACATGCTCAGGCGATATCATCTCATAAGAGGAATCATAGATAGGGGTGATATAAAGATATGCAAAATGCCAACTGATGACAATGTTGCTGATCCTCTTACTAAGCCGCTTGCACAGATAAAACATGAGCATTATGTTAGGTCAATGGGTATTAGATACATCAACGATTAGGCCTAGTGTAAGTGCGAGTTGTTGGACATTGTGCCCTAGGCTAATCATTGTATTATGAACATTGTATTTCATTATGAAAAAAGAAGGTGTTTTTCTTACATTATTATATTGTTTGCATGTTTTTCTTTATAATAATATCCTTAGATAAATAATTTCATCCTAAATGTCCCTAGTAAATCATCTTTGTGGGAACAATGATGAATTAAGGCTAGTATGATTTTGATTGATAATTATGTGATAATTATGCATAAAGATACAAATCAAAATCATAAGCACTTTTTAAGGAATAGACGCTGGATCAACCCATCATGAGATAGCTTCATGGATCAATTCATAAGCATATATCATATATAACTATGTCACTAAGCCTCTAGACCTGAGATCACCATAGCTTCCTACATGGGGAACACTATACTTTGGCATAGTCAAAAGTCACATTTAATCGGGAGATCATAAAGGCTATGATCGGACATAGTGGAACTCATGTGGAGGAAGATGAATGGTCAAGATAGAATTTGTCTCTCTAATTAATAGAGAGATATATATGGGCCCCTCGATGAGTGAGACTGAGAAATCCATGGTCGTGCTCGAATGGAAGAGTTTTCATTTATTCTGTCAATCTGCTTGGAGATTCAGAAAGCGATGGTTGAGTAAAATAAGGATGATATTCCATGCCTCATACTTGACCTATATATCATGAGACAAAAGGGATGTGATGGGGTTATATAATAGGTTATATTGAGTCTCCAATCTCATATGATTTTGGTAGTCACAATGTCTTACTAGAGACCACTTGTGACTTGTGGGTCCAATAGTATTATTTGCCCACTGCCAACATCATATGGGCTTATTGGGTCACAAACAAGAACAGGCCAACTCAAGTTAGAATGCCTAGATTCATTGAATCTAAAAATGTGTTTAGATTCAATGAATTTAATGTTTAATTTAGGGTGATAAAATTTTACATATATATATATATATTTGATATATATATGTATATATATTAAAATTCAAAATATGTATATATGTTTGATATATTATATATTTGATATATATTTTGAAATATATATATTGTTCAAATTAATTCAAATGAATTAGTTTTAAATTTAATTCTATATGATAGATTTAAATTTAAATTAATGTCATAATCTAAATTTGATTTATATGACAAATTAAATCTAGAATTGATTCTGCATATAAATTAGATAGTTAGTTTAAATTTAATCTATTAAATAGATTTAAATTCAAACTAATATATTTAATTAATATTTGATTTAGTTTAAATTATTGATTTAAATTAAACAAATATCAAATTCTATCTATATATTAATATAGACTAGAATATAGAATCAACACAATTTTTAATCACCCTAAAGAAAGAGTAGTCATACACTCAAAGAGAGAGACTGTATGGAAGAATGACAAACAATGAAAACTGTACGGATGAACAGTAAGAACTGTACATATGAATAGCGGACTGTACAGACAAACAACGGGACTATATAGATGAATAGAGAAAATTGTACGGACCAACAACGGGACTGTACGGACAAACAGTGAAACTATATAGACATACGAATGTTCACAAATAAAGGTGCTAGCATGCCATTTGAGTTGGACTCATTGTTCATGTGGATACCAGTAGAGGGAGTTGATCAGACGTGTTAGTTCCTGGGGTCTGACAAAATGAAAAGAACACCAAGGGACGCACCGAATGTAAATTCTTTTTCTATATCTCGACTTAAGCAATGTTGACGGATCCAAGGAGGGATGTTCTTGATAGTTTTTCACTGCGTGTGTGCTGAAATTCCCAACAATTCCCATGTAGGAAGCCATGATGGTTTCAGGTCTGTAGGCTCAGTAACACGGTTATATATATATATGAGATAAGCTTATGACTTGATCCATGCAGCTATCTCATGACGGGTCGATCCAATGCCTGTTTCCTAAGAGGTGCTTATGATTTTGATTTGTATCTTCATACATAATTAATCTATAATTATCAATCAAAATCATACTAGTCTTAGTTCATCATTGTTCCCACAAAGATAAATGACTAGGGACATTTAGGAAAAAATGATTTATCCAAGGATATTATTATAAAAAAGAAACATGCAAACAATATAATAAAAGAAAAAACATGTTCTTTTTTAATAATGAAGTACAATATTCATAACATAATGATTGACCTAGGACATAATCTCCAACAAATTTTCCTTCTGAAGTTAGCTCCTTGGTGAAACTATTTAGAGTTCTTGTCACCCAAAAGGTAGCAATTACACTTTGATTTTTGTGCCCATAATATTTCTTCCTGAAGTAGAACCTATTCAAGCTCCTCCCACAAAGATCTTTGAAGTTGTTCCCGAAAGGAAAAGCATCTATTAGCTCTTAATTCTCTATTGATGCCGTCTAATCTGCCAAATAAATGCCTTTTATGATGCCCCAAATGGCCAAAGACTTCAAATTGCCATGATTTAGTATGATTAGTAAAATTTATCACATTCTTGTGCCAGCTCCTAGGTGAATGCCATGCGTCTTTCACCAAATGCCTAAAATCATCGTGCAGCAACTAGGAAGCAACAAACCTGAAAGGTTATGGAGTATAACTTCTACTTGGGCTAGGTTTGACTCTTAAAAGAATTGGCCTATGGTCAGATTTGTACCAAAATAAATTGGCAACCGAAGCCCAGGGAAAGACTTCCAAAAATTGAGTATTGGCAAGGATTCTGTCCAACTAGCTTTGACAACCATCTCGGTGCCAAGTGTAAAAGGGTCCATGACATCCTAAATTTGTGAGGCCCAGGTCCTCTACAAGATGAATAGATTCATGGTCAAAAGCAATAAGCCTAGAGGAGTTGGATAATCTTTCATGACCTAGGAGGATACTATTAAAATCTCCCCCTACACACCAAGGTCCAGTAACACAAGATTGAAGAGTCCGAAGCCCCTCCCCTAATTGTCATCTTCTGATAGGGCTAGGACTAGCATAAACACAAGTGAGAAAAAAATTGATGCCCTATCATTCACCCTCAAATGAATGAATTGTTCACATTTTTCCTCAACAGTAAGATTCCATTTATCATCATCCCAAAGCACCGAGATACCTCCTCTAAAACCAACAGCATCAATAATTTCCCACTGGTGGAAACCAAGAGATCTAGCAATACATTGTGCCTTTCCTTTGCTAGAGTAAGTTTCTAGAATAGCAACAAGATCAACTTTATAATTCTGCATCATTAAGTGGATGAGGCTAGAAAAGGACTTGGAGCTAGTGCCCCTACTATTCCATATTAGACAATTTATGGATATCATTTGGACAAGGGGTTGGATTTGAAAGATCCATATCATCATTTGGAGATACGTTCTCATCAAGAGGGCCATTACTATCCAAAAGGGGATTATTGGCGTCCATGGGATTAAAATAAACTTGATCCATTCCATTAGCTTTAAAGGACCTATTATCCTCGACTTTAACGAGGCTCATGCTCATCATGCCAAGGTTTTCTTGTATAGAGGAAGTGGGGGATGTGGAAGAATTTGGATTCCGTTAGGCTTTATCTTTACTATAACTAGACAAAGGAGAAACATTTTTTAGGCCTAATGCCCTATTTGTCTGCTTGATGCTACTTGGCCCAATTGGAGCCCACTCTCTTTTGTTTGTGATATCTTTCTCAAACTGACATTTCTTAACTAGCATAGTTTTCCTTAAGGTATTTAAACCAGAACCAACATTATGCTTTTTTGTCACCAGATTTTTCACACTGAATATCATATCCCCATTTATTTTAGATTTCGCTAAGGATATCTTGCTATTTATCCTCCCTCCCATAATCTTATCCTTAATAATCTTAGCCTCCAGAAAATTTGCTTTTCCTCCTTGATTACTCGAGATACCAGATTTATGTTTAGCCCGTCATTTGACCAAGGTCCACGGACCATAAGCTTCTTTTGAATTCGGCAACTCCTGGCCTACTGCCATCAATATCGCCACCAAGGAACTATCTTCATTGCGAGAATGCTAAGAGCTATCGTGTGGGTTTGTAGGTTTACTAGATTTTTTCACATACTCTTTCGTAGCTTCTTTCTCAACATGGTTAATCCTCTGATAATCCCTTTTGTCCCATTCGCAACCTGAGAGCTAGCATGAGTGCAATTAGCATCATCATGCTTGTCTAGGCATGCATCACAATGATGACCATATTTCCCATAATGGAAACAAATTTGGTGTAAACCTTCACACTCAACATGCCTCCTCTCGCCAAAGATTGTTATTCCTGGTTTTAGTCTTTTGGTCTAGTTAATTTCAACACAAACCCGACCAAAATGCCCCCTGGAAGTAATGGTGGTAACATGATCAATCTTCAGAGTTTTTCTTAGTAGGCTTCCAATCTTCCATAAACTGTCTGGGGCAAAGAACTCTGACGGTAACATAGGAATCCTAACCCATGTTGCTATTTTTCGATTAGTGTCAGCTGTCCAAGGATTGAAATTCGGCCTCCATTTCTGTACTAGGAGGTAGTGATCGGCCACCATCCAAGGTCCCTCTTGGTACACTTTTTCAAGGTCATCATCATTTGAGAATGTCAAAATAAAATACCCATTATGTAAGTCAATTGTTTTGAAAGCTTGGGAAGTCTTCCAAATTTGAATCAAATTGTTATTCATGTGATAAAGTGGTATCGTCCTTCCTAAAAACTTCACAATTTGCGACTTCCTCCATGGAACACACCAGGCTTCATATTGCTGTTGTGAGACCTTTAAAGTGGGCCATAATTCTTCCTCAACATACTTCTTCTTCTCCTGCAGTATCTTTTCATCTTTCAGATCCTAGAAAAAGTTCTTTAACCCCTCAATATACTCCTTCCGGGATTCCTCAAACACAACACTCCTTCTACTATCTTTGTTAACTGGACATGTATGGATCTCTAACAGTTTATCCCTATATGAAAGTTCATTCCCACAACATTTTTCATGATTTGATTCAGGCACTCCTCTAGCCTTAACTTTTTTTTACTTCGTTCCCACAAATCATGTTCCTCCGTGCTCCCCTCGACCACCGGAACCCCCTTACCTCCAGACTTCATGCTCTCCATTAGCATTAGTGGTTAGTCCAACATTTTATAGGAGATCCTTCCTTATGAAAAGATTGATCTACCAGATTTCTTTCAAACCTTAAATGTTGAACTCTAGCCAATTTTAGGTGGTATAGAGACACCTTTTTGACCAAAGTTTATAATCGTGAAGATAGCCAACAACCATTTTGTAAAGAAAAATTCCTAATTGGCCTTCCAAAATCTTTAGCGGACAAGGTAGGAGAGAAAATTAGAAACCAAGTTAATGGAACAATTCCTTATAAGCATTTAAGTTATGGTCAACTCATAGCTTATGTTCAAAAAGTTGCTTTAAAAATCTGTCAAAATGATAAGATCAACTCCCAATTAGCCAAATAAAGAGCTCAAAACAGAAAAGACTTAGGATCTTTCTTTGAACAATTTGGATTTTGACCTTGTAATAAACATAAGTCCAAACTCAAACCCTCATAAAAATATCATAAAAAAATCATGAAAACCTTCATCCTAGAAATATTGGCGTAATACTCCAGCCTACAAACCAAAAAGAGAATTTAGATCCGAGCGTCCTATTGAAGTCCCTAAAAAACAAATAACTTGTTATAGGTGTAGGACACCTGGACACATATCTAATTATTGTAAGTTAAATAAGAAAATTAGAGCCCTTAATTTTGAAGAAATTGTCCTTTAAGAGCTTAACAATCTAATGATAAACACTTTTTGATGAAGAAAGCGATGACCAATCCTCTGAAAAGCTTAACCTAATCCAAGACTCTTCATCTTCTGAAGACTTTAACTGAAACACCTTACTTTTATCTATATTTTCCCATATATTGTAGTATGTATAATGTCCAATTAGCTCATATTAAGAGCTTGAATCATTAATAGAACTAAAATATTTAAATAAAAAAAACGTGGTACTATTCATTTGGTTCTCAAGTTTTCTGGATGAATTTTAAAAAAATCATAACTTAATCCAAAAAAATCATATCAATGTGGTTCAAGTATCTAAATGAAGCTAGAAACATGATATACAAGATAAAAATATGAAAGTTTTATTTAACCTGACCAATTCATACAGTTTATTACTCAAACTTACACTGTACAAATGGTCATTTCTCTTTTTTTCAGGATTTTGGCCATAATTTTAAAAATTCATATCTAACTCTATTCTAAGCCAAATCATGCATTCTCTATTCCATTGGAAAGATATATATGTCTACTTATCTTCATATTTTTCTTATACATTTATTTATTCTAGACAGGGCACAGCATCAATTTGAATCACTAGGGATCAGAACATCACTTTTATTGGAACAGTCTTGGGAAAACTTGTATATCTCTCATTGTACAGCTCCAATTAAACTCAAACCAGTGGTATATTAACATCAAGAGATAAATATTTTCATAAATGTAAACCAATGAATTTTTTAAGCTCTGTACAATTTTATATCACTTTCCAAATAGAAGTAATATATTAAGTAAAATTCGCAGCCTTCACATCACTGTCCAGTTTTGATCCTGAACTTTAAAATTACACTATAAATCATACATATATCTAAATTACATGTTCTTTAGCTCATTGGAAAGCTTGTTCTCCCTAGTTTTAGGGAATATATAACACTTGACTTACTTTCCCTGTTTCAGTCAAATAATGTTGACTTTACTTTTATTACTATAAAATAAACTTCTAGCAATATAACATGGCAAAGTAGATTTCATAATAAGCTCACATGATCATTCCATGTTTCAAATCCATGCCAGACATTTCATAATGATAATAAGGACATAATAGCACAATGGCATAGATCTAAAAGCATATACATGGTTTTATACATAATTTCAAAATATACACTCATAGCTTGAAAACACCATCAAGCATCATTCTCTTCTTCATTCTCCTTGCCTTTTCTTTGAACTCCTTTGCCATAGCCCGTGCCTATCATTTGGGATACTTGAGGGGGTGAGATTGAAGGACAATTTCAGTAGCAAGTTACATTCCATGTAATTATGTCAATCATGTCAAATATACTCACATTTAATCACATCAATCATATTTAAACAATAAATTGTCACATTGGTCATAAAAAATTCGACAGCATAACGGCTTAGAAAATAGACATCTTGAGGAATAAAACCTTTCATTTTACAGCCAAGACCAATCAAAGAAATCACAATTTCAATATGGTAACACAATTTAATCATAGAAAGACAATGAAAGAACATAAAGCAAGAATATGAAACTTAGCTATTTTTGGTGCTTGCACTTGGCTTTCCTCTTTAAACCAAAGCTTCCTCTAGTTTTCCCAAACTTCCTCAAGTCCCTAAATATCATTCAATACATGCTTAGGCCACTGATTTCATGGCTAATCACAAAAAGTTCTCATAAAACTCTTGAAGCCCTTAAACTCTCAAATTCTTTATCTTAAGTTCTATCTTTGAGCCAATACTTGTCCTTGAAGTTTTTCATCATGGGGAATTCATTTTTGCCATCAAATTAATGAAATTCCAACCTTAAGACACTCAAATAATCTGGCCAAAAATCTGCTGCAAAGGAAAAAGAATGGTTCTTTGACAAAGTTGTTTAAAACATACCATACTTGTTTCCTTTAGTAAAATCTCATGCTTTCTCTTGATTTTATGGTTTAAAAACAACTGTCCTTCCCATTAATCATGCTTGGCCAGATTAGAATAGTGGATGAAGGAGAGAAAATTTCAAGGGAACTAACTCATAGAGCTTAGAAACTATACTAGAACACTTAAAAAACACGAGGTTTGCTTACCAATTTTCCTTGCTTTTCTTCCTTATTTTTTCTTCTCTTTTTCTTTCCTCCTTCACCCCACGTAGCCTCCCTTTCTTTCACCTTTGCTGTAGCTTCTCTTCGCCCTTTCTAAGTGTCCAAAATGTCCAACTTGAGGGGGTATAAATAAAAGATGCTAACCAATGAAATCATGCCACCAAAGCTTCTTGATTTTTCTTGCAAATTCATGGAAATAATAAATTAATGCTATTTTGTCATGTGAACCTTGAGGATCACGAAATAGGGAGTATTTTGCTTCAAAATATTGTACTTTTATTTATCCAGATATGTCTTAAACCGATCTGGACAAATAAAGCTATTTTAGCAGTATATTTTACTATTATTGTGATACTAATTATAATTATATTGGGATATAAAATTACCATAATATACTTATCCCAATTGGTTCAAATATAAGACCCACACATTTTTCTTGAATGAATACTGCCTCTTTCTGCAGTTCAGACTGATCTTTATCGGGTAAAATATTAATATTAAATCATAATTACCCAATAAATATTATTTTGATCTTAATAAATTCCATACTATATTCCATTGGTCTTAGCTCATTGAGAGTTTCATTTTGACTATATTTTTCATATTTCCAAAAATACCCTTGACTTGGGGCAAATTTATAATTTTTAAAACTTTTAGGTAATTAAGTATAATTTTTGCCAAAATATTTGACTTCTCTTCCCCACATGAATTCTTATATGGGGAAAAAATTATTATTTTCATAATTCTTAGGGGTAAAAATGTAATTTCTCATTTTTCCGTCCAATCGGAAAAAATGACATCTTTATCCTATTTCACGTAAAATGATGTCTATCCATTTTTGTAAATTTTCTATGCATTTTTAGTTATCTAACATTTTAGAGATGTTATAATTCTCTTCCCCTTAAAATAAATTTCATCCTCGAAATTTAGATACATACTAATACCTCTTATTTCCTTTCTCCTAGTTTCCCAATTTTCCAGACCATTTTTGCTAGAGAAATACTCATTTACTTGACTTTTAGTCAATATTTTACCCTGGTATCATTTAGTCATTTATAATATTTGAAAAGTTTGATTCATACTCTTTGAACTGGGAATTGTGAGGACATCATAAACTAGTTTTACTTTAGGGGTATTGAAAATTTTCATATAACATACTCAATCTTAATTCTCATCTTTACTTTCATAACGTTCTCTTATCTTGTTCATACTATACTTCCATTATTGGCACCTGATATTATCTCTTTCTCTACTTTCATTACTTTAGGCTATTCACATGAATAATCTTTCTACCAAGGTATAAACTCGTCACATTAGCTTTGCCTATATGACATTTACAAGCCATCTCATATTTGCCTTTCACTTCTTTTCTTTTCTTTACCTCAAGTCTAACTCTTCTTTTATCTCATAATATCTTGAGGTTATTGTAATCTCAAACACTTTTATAGTAATACCATAGATATAACAACTCATAGTAGCTATAATAACTCTTAGTAACCCTTCTTGAGAGCATTATTTACTGCTACTATAAGTGGGAACATGTTTTTCATAAAATTATTATATAAAACATTAGCTAATACCTACCACTCAACCCTATTACATTACTCGTATAATTATAGACCCCTATGGTCATTATTGGATCAGAATTAATCATCTAAGGGAAGGAGGTTTAGCCTTTTTAGCTTATAAAAACTCATTTCTTAATCTCTTTTCCACGTCAGTTTCTCTTCTAACTAAGCAGTAAGACAACTTGAGAGAAATTTGTCATAACATCTTGCTAAACTTAGAGACCTCTCGTCTCTATTACAGTGTTCGATCTCTCCCATTTTATAACTTTACTTGTTTTACTAGGATCTACTATGATCCATATGGGAGATTTTGTAACCTATTAACCGTACTTCTTAGAGCCCAGCTCCCATCTACTAAGTTCAGCAAGTTTTTTCTTTAATTACATTTAAAAAATTCTCAATTGCCTTTCATGCACCTCTAAATGTTTGAGGTCACAATAAACTATTCATTTTTTATTCATGTAGCCTAACAGGTGCTTTTAGTAAGACTATCATAAATTCTCGGTGCCTAAATTTAATTATTGGCACTTTTTTTTTAACCTTTTACATCTTTTTCATATTTCCCAGTAGGTCACTCATCATGAAATTTCCCTCACTTGAGCACGCTTAATTGTAAAGTACTAAGGGATTCTGCTGCACTCTTGTTATTCTTTGGACTTAGAAAATGCGTCATTAGTCTTCATTTTAAACTATAACTCATCTATGTGACCTCTAGATCACTTATTGCTTTTAATTTTAGGGAATTCATCCCCTATACTCATACTGCTTCTTTTTACTCTAGCCTTTACTAGCTTGGAGATTCATCTTACCACTATGCCTTTACGTATAAATATACCCATGGACCTTGTACTATGCTCATCTTATCATATCTTTAAGATCTTTTGGCTCTTTGTGATTCAGGGTCTAAATAATATTAAGGCAGTGGTCTCTAACTTTTTACTCTTATGACATATATGCTTTATCTATTCTTATACATAACTTCTTAGTTATTTAGCCACGGTCGATTAGTAGTTTAGCAATTTAAGGAAAACTTCTTAACCCTTCAAAAGTCTCTTGCTAGCTCAGTTAGAATCTGGCCCTTAGCCTCCCACCATTACTCATTCTTGCTCTATCGAGCATTAACCCAAGAGCCACTTTCCATTACTTTGCCTTGCCGACTCATCTGATGGGGATTTCATGTCTTTGCTCAATTGGGCTTCTCCCCAAGAGCTACCTTCCATCTGCCTTGCCTTGGCTCCTTTTATCATATGGAGGATTTCATCTCTTTACTCAATTGGGCTTCTTCCCAAGAGCTACCTTCCATTTGCCTTGCCTTGGCTGCTTTTATCAAATGGAGGATTTCATCTCTTTACTCAATTGAGCTTCTTCCCAAGAGCTACCTCCATTTTTCATCACCTTGGCAATTAATGGAAGATTATATTCATTGTGAGATCTTTTGGCCGAGAACTTTCTTTTAGCTAGATTTCATACTAAACTCAGCAATCGACTATCTCAAGGTTTTTTAGTTCCCTAACTGCTTACCACTAATCAAATACCTTAGGCTCATACTTTGTACCTTATACCTCATAAGTATACTAACTTTTCTTATAGAGGCATTGCATCTTATCAAACTTTCTTGTTTGAATCTTACATCAACTTTCTTGTCTATTCTTAACATCATTTTTCAAGTATTTCTTAACTTGAGCTATCAACATAACATTTAACTTAAGCTCAATACCTGGAACACCTTCAGGGGGTAGGCAAAATCATCATCTTGCTCATACAATCTAGAAGGAGATTATTTGTAAAAGTTGATTCATGCCAATGCTCACATCACTACTAGGGAAAGACATACAAATCTTTGTATTGCTACGGTACTTATTTAGACAAACAATGGAGATTATAGCCTAGTTACTCGTCAAGACATTCTCATATAACTTATATAACAGTAACTTCCAGACTCAACTTCTTAGCATAGCTATAGGATTCGGCTTGCACCTGAATCATATCTTTACTAAGGTCAAGTGACTTATAGGCCCCAGACTGAGATTAGCACAAAGACTTTTTGCTGCGCTTATGGTCTGGGGTTGGCTATCTCCAAAGTACTGTCACGAGTATAGTGCCCCGACTCTTTATACTTAAAAGCACACATTCTTCATTGCTAAGTATAGCCTTCTACTATGAGCCTTTTCACATTCTTAAAAATAGGAGTTGGCTTACTCAACTATCTCCTCTGTGTTTATTGCCTTACTTTTATCATATTTTCAAAAATACCCTTAACCCAGAGTAAATTTATAATTTTTAAAACTTTCAGGTCATTAGGTGTAATTTTTACCAAAATATTTGACTTCTCTTCCCCCATAATTCTTATATGGGGACAAAATTGTTATTTCCATAATTCTTAGGGATAAAAATGTAATTTCTTATTTTTCCGTCCAATCGGAAAAAATAACCTCTTTGTCCTATTTTACGTTAAACTGTGTCTGCCCGTTTTTGCAAATTTTCTATACATTTTTAGTTATCTAACATTTTAGGGATATTACATTAACTAAACCCAAAGTAATGATATTTCTTCTTTAGATGGAGAAATAAAAATGATTACTAAAGAACAAGACTTTTTACTTAAAGTCATTTGTGTTTTGCTTGACTCTAAAGAAAAATGACATTATCTAAAAAATTAAAAAGAAATATGTGAAGAAAATACAAAAACACAAGTTTTAACTTCAAAACCCCCCATAATAGCCAAGAAACACAGTCTAACCAAGACCCTTAAAAGATTCAACCAAACACCTAAACCTATCATCATCCAAGACCTTCAACATGAAATAAATAGTCTTAAAATAAAAATTAAGAATCTAAAGCTGAAACAAGAAAAATAGAGCTAAATGATTAAAAATATAAAATTATCCAAAATCAATGATCCAGCTCAATCTGATAAAAAAAAATGCAAATAAAGAAGAAGAAGAAGAAGAACTTTCTGCATCTTTCCTTAATTTAATATCAAAATTAAAATTCCAAATGTTTTACATGAATGTCAAAATAATTATTAATCATGAATTTGTCCTTGAAGAAACAACCTTGTTTGATACAAGAGCCACTTCAAATTATTTTTTAGAAGGTCTCATCCCAACCAATTATTTTGAAAAAAATCAAGGAATGCCTTAATAATTGCAATGGTGGTAATGCCTTAATAATTGCAATGGTGGTCCTATTGGAGTTAAATATAAGGTAACTAATGCCCTTATAGAAAATTAAGGTTATCAAGTAAAAACCCCGTTCACCTTAATCAAAGATATTAAAAATAAAGTTATCTTAGGAAAACTTTCAGTTGATGAACCTTTCCCATTAGGTATGGATGAAGAAGGAGTAATCACTAAATATTTGGGAAAAACCATCATCTTTCCATTCATCAAAAAGCACATAGTTAAAGAGCTTAACTCTATTCTTCTAAAGGAAGGGCAAATTAATTTTCTAAAAGGACTTTCCTTTAAAATTGTTGAAACCTAGTTAGCTCATCAGATCAAAAGAAAATCCAAGACTTTCTCACCCAAATCCAAAATTCCATATGTTGTGATATTCCCAATGCCTTTTGGGAAAGAAAGAAAGATTCTATAGAATTATTTTATGAAAAAGATTTTCATGAAATCTAGGACCTCCTTATTGAGAAATTAATTAGGAAGAGTCATAGTGCTTGGTTTTGTACTGCTTTTTATGTCAATAAAAATGTAGAAATAAAGCGAGGAATCTCGAGACTCATTATTAACTACAAACCTCTTAATCAAGCTCTTCAATGGATTAGATATTCTATCCCAAACAAAAAGAACATTATTAATTGTCTTCACTCAAACAAAATCTTTTTTTAAATCTGATATGAAATTTAGTTTTTGGTGTATTCAAATAGGCAGAAAAGATCATTATCAAACCACCTTTATTGTCCATGTTGGACCATATGCTATTTCATGCCTTTTAGATTAAAAAAATGCTCATTTTGAATTTCAATAAATCATGAATGAAATTTTTAACCCTTACATCAAATTTATCATTGTTTATATTGATGATGTTTTGGTTTTTTTTCCCAATTTGTTGATGTATTTATATTTAAATATATTTATATTTTTGTAGATGTAGTCAAAAGAAATGGTCTTACTATTTTAAAAACAAAAATTAGTCTTTTTCAAACCAAAATAAGATTCTTGGGACACCATATCCATTAAGGCATGATAACTCCTCTTGATTGAGCCATTCAATTTGTAGATAAATTTTCTGACCAAATCTTTGATAAAATCCAATTACAATGTTTTTTAAGTTGCCTAAACTATGTAGGAGACTTTGTTCTACAATTAAACAATCTCATTAGACCTCTTCATGATTACCTCAAGAAAAATCCATTTATTTGAACTGACATATACACCATCATTGTTAGACAATCAAATCGCAAGTTAAAGAGTTCATGTGTCTTACTTTGCCCAACCGTTATACTCTTAAAACAGTGGAAATTAATACCTCAGGTTTTGGGTATGGAGGAATCCTCAAACAGCATCTTGATAGAAAAGAAAGTATTATTGCTTTCACATAACAACACTAAAATTTAACTAAACAAAATTATTCAACTATAAAAAAAATTAAATTTTAACCATTGTCTAATGTACTACAAAGTTTCAAGGTGATTTATTAAAAGAAGCAATATTTAATTACTAAAGAAACATTTCCTACCGACTGAAACAAATCTTAACCTAAAAAGATTCGCTAAAATTTTCTTTAAAAGAAGTATTAGCCTAGAGCCTCTATTGGTAATGGAGCAATGAATGGGCCGTGGTTCAATATATTTTACTGGCCTTAGATAAGTTAGGCCTCATCAAGGATACGCATTTACCCAGCCCACTGTGAAAATTTTTTTTATGAACAGGCCAAGATCAAATATTGCTTCACAAAAAAATATCAAAATATCTTGTGTAAAAAAACAAATCAAAATTTCCTTACAACTTCGGCGAAAAAATTCTCAAAGATTTAAATAAATTACAATTTACTCATTATTATGTATCCTATTATTATTATTATTATTATTATTATTATTATTATTATTATCATTATTATTATTAACTTCTTTTAATTTAAAATCCACTTCTTTCGATTTGATCATAAATAATAAGTATAGAAGTACATAAATTACCCTTTTAGCATTTTCATAGCAAAAATTTCCTAATTTTGCTTTCCTTCACTTTACTTTCAACCCTCATTATTATTATTAAATAGAAACATCGTCTCCATAATAAATTGTTAATTAATTTAATTAATAATTACCAAATATTTTGAGTGTTAATTATGGAGAATTAAGAATTAAGGAGGACTCATGAATATAGAAATAGAAGAATGAAGGAAATGGCTTGGTATATATTTAACATGAGACTTTTGAATTATATATTAAGAGATAGATAGAAGTATTGAATCCGGTATGAATTAATTTTACGTTTCAAAATTCAACAACTTTCAAAGTTGAAACGCTCTGTATAACAACAAAATCCCCATACTTAACATGGCAGCATCTAGCTAATCATAGTAAACTACGTGCATGGTGGCTAATCTGTTTTTTTTTTTCAAATTATAAAAGTTACTATGCATAGTATAGAGATAGAAAAAAAATCTATATCTACATCTTATAAATCTACATGAAGTTTCACTATTAATAAACTATAGTATGTAAGTAGTGCAAAACTCTCCACTTGTGAACTTCATTAGAAAAAAGAAATTAATTATTTTAGATGAAGCAGCTATGATCTGTCAGTATTGTGTAGAAGCCGTGCATAGAACATTTAAAGATATTTTGCAAACTATAAATCTAGACAGTCATGCTCAACCTTTCAGTGGAAAACGCATGGCTATGCGTGGTGTTTTTGGATAAATTCTTTCTATGATTTCGAAAGGATAATGAGCTGAAGATTTTAATGTATCCATAAATCGTTTCATATTTATAGCAACATTGCAAAGTTTTCCAACTAACAAGGAACATGAGGCTTCAATCTGTTCCATCTAACATGCATGAAGAAACTCAAAAATTTGCTGAATGGATTTTAGATCTTGGTGATGGAAAATTAGCACAACCTCATGATGGTTATGCTGATATTGATATTCTAAAGCATTTACTTATTACAACTTTTAATGATGCCATTGAAGCTATAGTTGAAGCAACTTATCTTGGATGAGCTTGAAAAAATTATTCTAGTTTAGAATTTTTCATAAATAGAACAATTCTAGCTTTCTACTATTGAAGCTGTTAACAAGGCTACCCAATTACATTCCCAGGTGACATGACAGTTGTAACATCTAAATTTTTATGATTTTGTTTGAATTCTAGTTTAGAAAATTACTGCATAATTAGAATTAAAAGAGCTTAAATATCTTATGTAGATCAAAGTAGGGACTAAATTGCAAAGGATGATCAGGGACCAAATTGCAAAGAAAGTTGGATGGCATAATTGAAAATATTAAATATTAGCAAAAAGACAAAAAAGGGGACATAGGTGTCATTTCCTCAAACAAATCATCTGTCCAGTATTTACTAAGACTGGTTATAGGAGGTGATTCAAGAAAATTCTCGTAAGAAATTATACTCTAATAAGCAAAACCAGAAAATAGATATATTGGGCAGAAAATTGATCCGAAGTTCCATAATCTGTAAATTAATAAGAATTAGAAAATAAGTCTAGATTAGAAAACTCAGATATATTAGGGCATAAAAAGAGATACTGGATTTTTCTATAAGGTTTGAATAGCCATAGAATCGGTCTAATGGATATTGGGCCAAAATTGGAGTCCGGGCCCAGTAAGACTGCACCGGTTTCTTAATGGGCCAAAAGTACTATTCATGGAGGCCCAATAAAGGTGTAGAAAACCCTAATAGGCTAAGGATGATTTTTGGGAAACCCAGAAGTATTATTGACAAGAATAGCTCAAATGATGTTAAGAAAGGATAAAGAGCCCAATTCACCCGATTTCCAGGCTAATTAAATTATAGATGACCCAGTAGACTATGAAATAATCAAGAATAAGTTCAAAATAATATTAGAAGGTTTATAATAATCCTCCATGCAGAGAAGTTACAGGAAAAACTAATCAGCACTAATTTTATCGGTATTTTCGGTTAGAGCCCAATAAGGTAAAATATCTTCTAAAATAAATTATATGGGCTTAGAAATGATTAATTAAGGTCATAATGAGTTTGAAATTCATATTTTAAATATATTTATGCATGAAAAATTTTACCAGACAAAATTTACATAATTAGAGCTCGAAAACCCGGTATATGTTAAAATTGGGCCTAGAATTAAATGTTTTAAGCCCAAATAATTAAAGGCATCATATTGGGCTGAATATGGACTCAAAATTTCGTGCAAAAGGAGTGGAGAAGAGTTAACCACCATGTATGACACTATTTCAAAGATTATGTGTCAAAATTTGAGGTTTGGATGAAGTAAGCTTATGTAAGCATAATGATGCAATATTTACCTTATTTGGAGATAAAAGTGGCATCCAAATTAATGACAAGAGAGGGAAAATTAATTAGATAACAATTATGTGAAGAAATTAGGTGTATGGTGGAGAAAAGAGATGATGTAGTGCAATTTTGGCCCTTGGATCAAAAGTTAATCAAATGGATGGAGTTGCTTCTTGTTGTCTATAAATAGGCTCTTCCTCCCCTCCATTATTCACACCAAAAACGAAAATCCACCATATATTAGTGAGAGAGTGAGTTATAGAGAGAAGGAGGAGAAGAGGAAAGGAAAATTTGCAAGTTTAAGGTAACATCTTTTCCCTTTCTTGCATTTTATTTCTAAGTGGTTGTTAGATCTTGTATTTCTATGATTGGTAGGTAGAAAACATGTTTATGTTATGAATATGATGATGATGTTGGATCAAAATGGTGAAAGAATGATGAATATGCTATGAATTTTGCATGAACAAGCATGAACATGTGAAGAACATGATGAACATGCTAAAAGATGCCTTTTGATCCTAAATGTTACCATGCCAAAATGAAATCATGTTTCTTGCAATTATTTTTAAATATTATGCTAAGAATGGGATTATGATGTTATTGGGATTTTCTTAAATCTCACCCCACCAAATATCTAACCATGATTAGGTTCAAATCATGTGAAAGGCAAGGAGATAAAGGAGGATGCATGAAGAAATGTTTAGATATAGGAAGGGTATTTTGGATACTTATGTAATATCAAGTATAATGACATTTTATGTCACAATATGTAAATTATGTGTGACTCCTAGATGATGAATAAAAGTATGTTTTGGATCAATTTTATATGTGTTATGTGACTACCATTGAATATATGGTATTATGGAATTTTAGGGAATGAAATTTGGAAAAATTAGGATAAAATTGTAAGTAAATTCACGAAATTTACTGTAGCAATCTGCCTAATAAAATTCCAAATTAATATTTTTTCCTTATAGAGTATTTTAAGAGATGAATATAGCAATTTGAATCACCCTTAAATGATTTTTCTAGAATTAGTTATGATTTTTCAAAATTCAGCCAAATTTTTATATTTACCAAATGAATAGTGACTTTTGGTAAATTTTTGGAATTTTTGAATTTGGCCCAAATTTGCTTCCAAATACATCTAATTGGGATCTAAACTACTAATAATAAATAGTAAATGGTTCCTAAGGTTAAGGTGTGATAATAGTATTTATTATTTTTTCTCAGTTAGTGCTACTTATTCTAGTGGTAATGATTGCTTTGATGGATTATATAGTACTAAATTCCTAAATAGCATCAAATGCTCTGGGTTACTACCACATAAACTATCTTTAAAAATTGGAATGCCTATTATGCTAATTAGAAATATTGACCAATCTTTAGGATTTTGTAATGGAACCAGATTAATCATTTCTCATCTTGCTAAACATGTAATTGAACAAAAAATTTTTATACATCACATGGATATGGAACCCTCAAAAATAAGGTGGCCTTTCAAATTTAATTAAGAGAAAGCAATTTCCACTTATAATTTCTTTTGCAATGACTATTAATAAAAATCAAGGACAATTATTGATAAATGCTGGCTTGTATTTGCCAAACAATATTTTTATCCATGGACAATTATATGTTACTACTTCTAGAGTGAAAAAGATCGGTGGATTAAAAATTCTTATTCTTGACTTAGACAACCAACCTTTAACTAGAACCACAATTGTTGTCTTCCAAGAAGTATTTAACAATGTGTCACTTGAATCAAGTATCTATTATAAAACATTAACTTCTTGTCAACAGCTTCATGTGACAGGTATAAATTCGAAAATCAATATCCAATCTATATTTTTGTTGCTTTCGAAAATGACTACAACTTAATCAAATTCTGATTCAAGTCATTGGACCTTTAGCTCCAATATAGTGTGTTCGTTCTAGGAGAAGTACAGGAAAAACGGGATTTTATTTCTTTTGCTACCTTATAGCATGATTGCTATAAATAGTTAGATCCTATGAATGTAAGTATAACAATACTTAATTTTCATGTTTGATAAGCTCAAATGGTCCATTGTTATTGTCTATGAGTTTCTTTGGTTCTCAGTTTTATAAAATTAAGTTAAAATAAATGAAGTTTGTAAAAATAAAGTTTAGATAAAGTAAGTTTCTTGTAAGTTATTATGTTTACATATCCTTTTTGTAAAACTAAGTTTGATAAAAAATCTGTTTGGGTTATAAGGATTAAAAGTACTTTTAGATATATAATATAAAGTAAATTTGTTTCTTTTTTCCTAAGACCCATGTTTTATTAAGGAAAAGTAACTTTTTCATTCTTTTTTTAAAATCACAATTTAACCCACTTTTCATTTTTTAAAAAGATAGTTTGTGTTTGGTCAAACACATCTTCTTAAAAAACTATGATTTCTTTTTCATAAAAATGAACCAAACAAGCACTATGTATTAAAAGTTTTTTTTTTCCTTGCTTTTTTAGCGAGACAATGCATCCACCTTTATGGATCAACTAGCTGTAACCGGAAGCTTTCTATTAGAGGTACATATCAACTAATGTATTTATTTGTTATATTTGAAAATAATTAGATACTTTCCATTGACATGATCTTTCTCTCAATGAATACTTCAGCCGGAGTTCAATTCAATGACTGTTTAAATGATGGGCCAATTAAATGATGGGCCAATCATGCACATCCCTTAAAAGTAACAGCTATTTTATTGGGCCATTGGGCTCCATGTTCTGTTCTTTATTGGGCTTCATTCAAATTTGTGACATCCTGCATTCGTGTAACCCAGGCCTTTTGTCCACTGCTTCTTGGCTCATTAGCCAATCGTCATTCCATTCCGCTCCTTATTTCTTTGTCACCTAAAGTTTCATTACAGTACTATTTGATTACACAACCCAATCGATGCATTGGAGAAATCAAATTAACTATACATGTCATACCTGTGAATTTCTCTCAGACTTCTCTTTTTCTTCCAGTAATTATTATGAATCAATTACGTCTTCTCGGCACTGGTCTCTCTCCTTTTGGTCTTTTTCCGTTTTTTCATCTTTCTTTCTATATTATTTTCTTTTACAGACTAAATTAATACACTTTATTTAAAATATAAGTTATATTTAATTATTTTTTTTATTAAGAAGAGTAATTAAAGTTAGTTACATATATAAATTTTTTTAAAATATTACCCTCATTAATCTCTCTCAATCATAAGAAAAAAAAAATCAAATATTCATTTTAATTGAAGTCTATCATGAAAAGTGGAAAAAATGAAAACATAATATAAGTAGTTGCTCATTTTCAGATGACTTATTTCTTTCTATTCAAAATATAAGTTCTCTTTAACAAAGTGCATACAAATTAAGAAAAAGGAGTTAAACTACTTAAATTTGTCAAAAACTTATATTGTTTTTCAACATTACTCTTAATAAATATAATTTCAAAAATAAATTTATTTCTCATGAGCTAATTAATGATAAGGGTAAATTAAGAAAAGAAATCATTAATACTTTTAACTTTACCTAAAAAAAGCTTATATTTTGGTTTAAAAAATTTTTTAAAAAAAGACTTATATTTTGATCTAGACGAAATACATTTTAAAAGATTAATTCTCTAAAAATTTGCCAAATATTTTAAAATGGAGGGAGTACCTCTTGTTTGTCTGGCAATAGTCTTTCAGTATATGTATTATTAATTGTAGTGAAGTAAATATAGTTTTACAATAAGATTTTGAGTAACTGTACCGGTAGAATAAAAAGAGAAATCAAAACTGAGTTTGATAATGTGTTTTTTTTTTTGCCAAATGATAATATTAATATGTCTGTCTATGTAAGTCTTTTTCAGATGTTTATTCTTCATAGTTTATAAACGGTACTTCTCACTTAATAAAACGAGGCATGTAGTACAACGTACTTCACCCGTCTAGTACTATAAAAACAAGCCCCTATAAATAAACCTTAAATGAACTGATTAAGAACCACAAGTTAAAGCGATACATATAAGCTTCTATTAATTTCACCTTGTTGCCTTCTTTGTTTGTGTGTGCCATCTTGCTTATATTGTCTTAAATTCGGTGGCTAATTTCTTTCTTTTTCTTTTTTAAGTGCTTCCTGACACAACTCGATCACCCGAAAGTTGATAGCTTCCAAGGCTTAATTTTTTGGGGTAAGTTGGCAATCTGCTTTTGTTTTTATTATTATTATTATTATTATTATTTATTTATTTATTTTTCGTTTTCAAACATTTGGGTCCCTTTTCTACTATAAGCAAGGTATTTGCTAGAAAAATCATGGCACAAGTCCCACTGCCCGAGTTCTTTTTCTTTGTATGAGTTTCTTGTTTCGCATGAGAAACAAGTATGGTTTAATTTGTAACATGTATTCGGAAATGAATCCTGAATACTTTCGGTTGTTAACTTAAACATATTTTTTTATTGTATGGCGAGCGGATAACTTTTTTTTTTTATAACACAACAATGCACCTTTTTAACTTTTAAATCTGTATAAATCATAATATTCCATTGTTGGTTAGTGTATTATTTCACACCAGGTACGTAGTGATAATTAGATCTTTGAATTTTTTTTTTTACAAATAACATTTTTAAACTTCAATTTTTTGGCCCATTTTTAAACCTAAATTATATAGATAAATTATCTAAATTTTAATTATGTACAGTATAGTTAACCTTCTTAGCATATCAAGTCTATTATTAAAAAAATGAACTAATTGATTCAAAATTGAAATCCTACGAAATCAATGTAATCAATATAACCATATCAATGTTCAGGCCAAAAAAATATGTAACCATCAGTATAAAATTTATAATAATACTATTCACAAGTAGGAAATTATGTAATTCATTGTTAAATTTTATGTTGTTCAAAATTCAAGAGAATTTTTATATATAATTTAGCTTTTTAAATTTTAGTTCAATATTAGCTATTAATACTTTTGGAAAAAAAATTATTATTGAGAGCTTGATCTCCTGAGAAAAATAAAACTCTTTATGCTGAGCTTATTTTGAGGTTTATAGTAATAAACATACTATTTTTTATTTTATAAAAAATTACAACATTGTACAAATTCTAAAAATTATCCATAGCCCGTCTTCACCTTTGGATCCAGTTTTGAAGTTTGGGTCAGACACTCATCCTCTACAGTAATGCTATAATGTTGTAAGAAAGATAATGATGATACCAAAAAAAAAAAAAGAGTACATGGGACCCATTTCTTTTATTTGCGCTATCCTAATTGATCTTTTCTTTCTGTTTTTATTTTTTTTTTCGGTGAAAAGGGGGAATATATTGATCAAAGAATATTTCTTTCTTTCTATCTTTCTTTGACAACACTATACGCGGTAAATTATTTAATGTAGAGGACTTGAACTCCAAAAATTGGATGTCTATCAGGATGTGGAAAAAAGTGGCTCATCTAAACTAAGTGCAGATAAAGAGTTACTTTGGATTAACTTAGGTGATAAATTAATGAGTCCATCTTCTCTCTGCTTTCTCACATGATTTGAAAATAAATACAAGTACTTTGTGTTTTCTTCCCACAAATTCCACTACACTGGCTCAAATTACAAATGTTGATGGATGTATGTTTTCTGCAAAGGGAAAACATGAGAGTATGACAATGAGAGAAACAGGTATAGATTTTCTTTTTCCTTTACTTTTGGGCAACAAAGAGACAGATGAACTTACAATTATATGCATGGAGTCTACTTATTTTCTATCCCTTTTGGGAAAACCGCACTTAGGTACCTAAAAAATTTAATAGTTTAAAAAATATACGTGAAACTTCCCTAATTATCCTAAGATATTGAAAATTTTTTTGGTGTGAAGTTCCGTTTTAACCTATAAAGTTGAGGATGAAAGTATATAAGAATTGGTTGCAAATATACAAGAATCACTTATAAATTCATGAGGAGTAGTTGCAAATCAGCTTGAAGCAGATGGAGTATAGTCAGATATCCTATTTTTAAATTATCTTTGTAGATTTGCAACTGATTTTTGTATATTTGCAATTGATTCTCATATATTTGCAAACGATACCTTTGGTAAGTTTAATCATGGGTAAAATGAGATTTCACAGCATAATAAAATTCCAATGAGATAACTAAGTATCTTATGGCAATTAAGCAAGCTCTTGGTATATTTTTGGAAATATTTTATTTGCAATATATTTAAGTGTTACTCTCTCCATCACATATTATAAGGTAATATGAGGTGTTTTATGTATATTAAGAAATATTTATTATATTTGTAAACTTTCAAAAACAAAATAAAATTTTTTATTTTATCCTTATTAATTCTACTCATTTAATTAAATATAGCACAAGTTATAATACTAATAATACAATAAAAGATGGAAAAAATGACAAATCACTTCATGTTACTTTATATTATGGGCCAAGAAATGTAACGACCCTTATTACATTATCCCAAACTTAGTTTCTAGCTAATGAAACACAATTGATGATGTGTACAGGACCAGAGGAACCAGAGCAGAGAAAAGATTAAAGTGGAGATAGAGAAGCTCCATGTTGCGGTTAGACATAGGATTGCTACGGTAAACAAGCTGGAATTTCGTAAAATTTTTCAGACAAAAGGGCCTTACACCACGGTGAACTTACTCGCCGCCGTGGTGCCAGATCTTGGATTTTTATAAATCATAAGTATTTCAGTTGGCCAAGCGAGAGAAAAATGGAGGAGAGAAGAGGGAGCCACGTTAGCGATTTAGATGTTCGGCCCTTGGAGGTGATTTCTAGACTCTAGAAGCTTGAAAAAGTGTTGGTAAGTTATCCTTGCTCCTCCCTTTCCATTTTTTTTTTCAGTTTTTGAGTTAGATTTTAGGATATATATGTTGAGTTTTTGGTTATGGCCGAAATCTACCGATTCAAATGGATGAAATGTGATTAATGAAGTGTTATTTATTGTTAGGAAGCTTTGGGTTTGAGTTTTGAATGGATAGTGATGAGTTTGAGTTGAACCCTAGGTTGATTTTGGATTAGGGAGGCATGAAATCTGAAATGAATGTGATTGGTTAGGATTTGAATAATCATTTGGAGCTCAATGATGTATGAAAATACAGTTGGAACCTTGGATTAAGCATTATTGGTGGAATTGTGAATTTTGGGTAATTATGCTATATGTTAATTGAGGATATTAAGATATTGAAGAGATTGTTTGGTTGATCGGAGGAGTGTAAGTCGGGGTTGGACAATCCGAGAAGCTTGTGGAGTTATGAATGTGGTATTGACAACCTAAGGTAACCAGACGTTTGTGATTGATGTGAATATATGTTGATTTATATATATATGCGTGTTCCTTTTCATACCACGATATTGGTTATGTATGTGTACAATTTTTTTATATATCATGATATGTACATGGCTAGTTGAGATAGGATGATTGTGTATGATGTGCATTTATGATGTTGTAGCATCCCTATATCATTGCATGTCAGCATATCCATATGATGATTGTGATGATATATATATATACATATGTGTTTAGAGGCATGTTGGCATAACATTGACATCATCACCGCGTGCATAGTGAGAGATTGATATTGAGGTGATGATGAGATGACATATGATGATGATAAGATAAAGATCCCTATCACTAAATCCCCTCCTTGGGAGAGCCTGGTGGCAGTGGATAAGATGATATGATAAAATATCCCTATCACTAAATCCTCTCCTATGGCCAGGAGAGCCAGATGGTAGTAGATTTTGGGATACACCTTCCCTAAATCACCACTAATTCATGGTGGTCTAGGGGAATGAGAGTCATGGTCCAAGAATTAGTATTGCCTTTAGCCGGGTGCACTAGTATAAAGTGCGCTTGGTGATGTCTTAGAATCAGTCTTTACCGACTGTTGGAAGGGAGTCACCTATAGGAAATGTTCTGTTATGAAGACAACTCGTGGTTCTAGCCATGTGAGAGGGAGAATATGCATACCATTCATTGCATTTCATTGCACCATGTGCACGATTGTGTGGATTACTATATATATTGTGTGTGGTTGTTCTTGATTATTGAGACTTTGTCTCACACTCTTTTCCTATGATCTAACATTGTAGGTGAAGGCTTTGGCACTAGTCTAGAGAAGATGAGGGAATTGTAGTCACTCTGACATTGGGAATCTTCAAGAAATCAGTGGTGTGTGTAATGTCTATGTCATATATTGTACCAAATAAGATAGTATGTTTGTAATCTATATGATAACAATGATGTTATAATGATGATGGATGTAAAATGTTGATGATGAATGACCTATGATGGTAATGACAATGATGTAGTGTGGTTGTGTACATGAATGGTTGTATGTGTGTTGTAACACCCCTCATGATATCTTTTTTGGCATTGTGTTTAAGACTGGAGGAAATAGGACGGAGGAAGGCTCAAGTAGAGTCTGGAAGAGCTCCACGTCGCGGTAAGAAGCAGGGCCGCCATGGCAAGAACCATTCCAGTGGCGTTGTTTCAATTGAAACTGGTGGAACCGCAACGAGGTATGCTGAGGCCGTAGCAAGATTCAGGATTTTTGTTTAAATCCGGATCATTTCGGACGATCAGAAAGAAATGAAATGGAGGGAGCGACAAGGAGCTGTGCTTGGGTTTGTGTTTTCCAACCATTGGGAGTGATTTACGGACCTTAAGAGCTTGAATTCAAGTGGGTAAGCGTTCTCTACTCCTCTCTCTCCATTTTCTTTGGTTGGAATTTGGGGTTTTGAGGTTGGATCTTCGGTTATAGCCGAAATCCACCAATTGAAATGGATGAAATGGTGTTAAGGAAGTGTGTTTTAGTGTTCTTGTTGCTTGGATGTGAGTTTTGGAGGGGTTATGTATGATTTGAGTTTAACCCTAGGTTGTTTTAGGTTAGGGCTCTTGGGAATCTGAAGTGTATGTAATTGAGTAGTGTTTGAATGGTCCCTAAGAGCTCATTGATGCATGAAAGGGGTGTTAGAACCTTGGGTTAGGCCTAAAATGGTTAAATTGTGATATTTGGATATTTGGTATATCGTGTTAATTGAAGAATTGTGTTATTATGAAGGTTATTTGGTTAACCGAGAGGGGTTCACGCATGTTGGATAATTCGAGAAGTTCGTGAAACTCACGTGTGTGGTATTGACAACTTGAGGTAACCGGGTGTTTATTTATATTGTATTGATTATATTATATGATAGTACGTATATTTGTATATATATGCATGTCTCTTTCATACCACGATATTGATGTGTTTGTGTGTACTATTTTTATATATCGTGGTATGTTTACAGTTAGATGATGATTATGATTATGATGATGAGATATGCGATGATGACATTGATATGATATGACATGATGCATATATGACATTATGATGATTATAATGATGATGATATGATGATACATACATGACATTGTGAGACTGTGATAGATGGCGGATGGAGTGGTGCTGATGTGATGACGATATGATGTATGATGATATATATATATATGTTAGGGAGGATAAGGTTGGATATATATATGTTAGGTGTTGAATCAAGCGTTTTGATGATTGCAAACCAATATTCAAGAACTTGGAATAAAGATATCAAAGGTGCACAAAATGTTTCAAGTGAAGAAATTTTAGAAAAATTAGTGCAAGAATAGATGTAGAATGTTTAGTAATATTTTAATTTAAGTAAAAGACTTTGATTTGGTGAAAAGATGTTAATTCATGGGATATTTGAAAAACACCCACAAACAAACAAAGTTTGAAAGGTTTATACTGACATGCTATTTTGAAAATTCGAACTTTGGCTCTGGAAATTCGAATTTCAAATTGAAAATAAAACAAGTCTGAAAAGAAGCTTCTCTGACAGACGAATTTTGTCTTGAGAAATTCAAATTTTGTCTTGAGAAATTCAAATTTTGATACGTGTCTGAAAAGAGCTTTCTCTGACAGACGAACTTTGATTTTTGAAAATTTGAATTTAAGATAAAATGCAACTTATGAAAATTGAAAAATTCGTCTGAGAATATGTCAAAGTTCATCTAAAACCAAGTTTAGTTAGAGCTTCAAAATTGCTTACTGACAGATAAACTTTGAACATGAAAATTCAAATTTCAGAAACAAAGCTTGAGAATCTGTTATAATGATATGTTGACATACGAATGATAGTATTCATAAATTTAAATTTTGAAGTAAGTTAAAAAGAGGTCTCTCTGACAGACGAACTTTACTCTTTGAAAATCTGAATTTCGAATAGTTGAACTATTGTGCCTTATTGAACTACCCTCTGACAGACGAATTTTGGGTTCCAAAATTCGAATTTCGAAGGCATTGTAGCAAAACAAAATTACTGTTTACACTTAACAGAAAGACTTTCAACATGAAAATTCGTATGTTCCAATATAGAATCATTTTCTAAAGATGAAAATTTGAATTTTGCTTCATAACAGACAAATTTCGGGAGTTTAACGTTAAAGGCTGTAGCTTTCGGTTTCTGCAAAATTCTTCTGTTGACCAACTAAAATTCGAACTTTGAGTGTCAGAAACATTAAATATGGTTGGTGAACGGATAGTTTCTTAGAGTAACTATTGGGTAATATCTCTAACGGCTAGATCTTGTCTCTAATTTATAGTTGGGGCAGAAATCTATAAATAGAACTTCATTTGAAGATATAGGTAACAATTTTTACTTTGTATATACTGAAACTCTGCCAAATCATCTACTCAAAGTCTCTTACTCTCACATACTTCAATATTTGTACTATAACTTTCATATATACTCTGATTAAGAGAGTTTATTCACTGTAAATAATCTTATCTTCATCTGGAAGAAAGATTTTCTTGTGAGGGGATATCACAAGGAATTGAGAAAGCACTTAGTGAGAGTGTAAAGAGAGAAAGTATGAGCTCTAGAAACAGAGCATCAATGCTGTACTGTGGCATTTGCAAGAAGCCCACTGAATTCTTGCAGGACAATGGAAAATCTCAAGTAGTGACTTGGGAACTGGACGTAGGTCAAGTTGGGAAACCGATCCAGGATAAATATCTGAGTCTTCTCTTCCCTACTAATACTTTTACTCTTTATTCATTTATACTCTGTTTTACTATCACCTTTTACTTTCTTCACTTTCTTGACATTTTGCAGAAAATTTTTTAATCTTCCCAATTCACCCCCCTCTTGGGAAGCCAGTTTATCTAACATTAGAGAGGATAAGGTTGGATATATATGTTAGGGAGGATAAGGTTGGATATATATATGTTAGGGAGGATAAGGATGGATTATATGTGTTAGGGAGGATAAGGATGGGGATCCTTGCGAGGGTGAGATGCATTTCATTTATTTCCCATTACATTCATGAATTGTGTGTGATATATGTATATATGTATGTGTGTGGTTATTCCCGGTTACTAAGACATTGTCTCACACCCCTCTCCCATGAACTAACCTTTCAGGTGACGGTTCTGGCACTAGTCCGGAGAAGACGCGGGAGTAGATGCGTACGTGGGAATAATCTATGTAGTGTTTGTATATTGGATAATGTATCTTGTTCCAAGTAGGATAGAAGGTTTTATAATGAATGAATGGATATGGATATGGATTGTATGGATGTATGTATGGTTATGTGTGGAAAAGAGGTTGCTTGTGGTATGTATGTTGTGTGTTTGTGTTATGTATGGTGAAAGTTAGATTTGGGCCTGATAGGTGTGTTTAAGGGCCTATAGCCCGTTTTGTTAGGTTAGGGTTCAAGGGGGTCAAATCTCAGAGGAGTAGTTCCTTTGAGGTGAAACCCCTTTGGACAAGTTAGTTTGGGGGTTTTGGATCTGTGTAAATGGTCTCTGAGTGACCAGTTATCTTTGGTGGCAATTGAAGGTGGTTAGTAGTGAGTTTTGATCAATAAGTGGCCAAAACGGTGTCAAGGGTCCAGAATCTCCATACAGAGTTGGATTGAGGTGAAAGTGGTGTCTATGGCTAGATTGGGACTAGATTAACTTATAGGAGTTGGAATCAAGTCAATCGGAGGTCGGAGCATAAAGTTATGCGCTTAGAAAGTTTGCCCCGTTGTATAGAAGTTGCTGATATGGAAAATCAGTAAGGGGCACTGCGGCGCCAATGAAGCCAAAAGCGATGGAGAAACAGGGTAGGCCGGAGCTGCGGTGGTACTGTAGCGGCTATATCCCCAGCCTATTTTCTAGCATTTTTGGGTACGTTTCTGTTGTTATGAGATTTTGGAGAGTTGTTTTGAGAAGTTGTGGTTGAGTTTAGTTGGATTTTGAAGTTTTTGCTCAAGTTTGGAGGTGACAGGACGTAGGGTGTTACATGTGTGGTGATGGAATGGACTTGGGTATGGGGTCATTGGTGTTGGTACATGAGGTTGAGAGTTGAATTGGTCATATGTGTGAGCCTAAAAGGGAATTTGGGCTGTGTGTGAAATTTGAGTATATAGCCTATTTCGTGAATTTGGGGTTCAAGGGGGTTAAATCTCAGAGAAGTAATTCCTTTGAGGTGAAATCTCTTTAAACAAGTTAGTTGAGTTAGTTGGAACCTGTGTGAGTGGTCCATGATGGTCAAAATGCCTTTGGTGGCAATTGGTACTAGTTTATGATGAGTTTTGGTCAAAAAGTGACCAAAAAGGTATTGGGTGTTCAAAATCTCTATATGAAGATGGAATTGAGTAAAACTGGTGTTTATGGATAGATTGAGACAAGATTGACTTGCAGGAGCTGGAATCAAGTCAATCAGAGGTTGTAGCATAAATTTATACCCGTCAGAATTTCTTCCGAAAAATCAGCAATTTACTGATATGGGAACTGATGTTGATACTGTGGAGCCAGAAGCTTGGCTGCGGCACTAGTGTAGCAGGCCATGGCCCTAGCCCTATTTTGGGTGGTTTAGTTTTCTATGGAGGTTTTGATTAATTGGGATTTAAAATTGGAAGTGTTCTGGTCTTGTTAGGTTAGTTTATGAAGTAATTGGTGAAAAATGAAGGTATGTTGGAGTATGGTGTTACAAGAAAACTCTTATATTGCTTTATAATATTAGACAGAGGGAGAATTTTCCCTTCCCTTTTCTACTTCAAATGAATTACAAAGAAATTAATTTTTATGGAAATGAAAAAAAATAAAATCCTCTAGACTAAATACAATTAATCACCATCTCTAGATTAATTGTAATGACAAAAGGGGAGTGCATCTCTCTCTCTCTCTCAATTCTGATTGAATTGTATGTTAGTTAGCGCGCGAGAATGGCGTGTTGGATGGAAGGTGCGCGTGTTAGCTTTTGAATTATCTTATAGGCTGGTGTGTTCACAACTAATCACCATCACTTGATGTGCATTATGATAGTAATTATGAAATATACTATATATATAAAATTTGAATGACACGTGAATAACGAAAATGCAAGTGCCGACGGTGGAATCTTGATTTTTATAAGGATGTTGTATTAGCTGTCGTTGAACATTGGAGTTGTAAACACACCAAAAATACTATGTCTCCTTTGGTTGGGAACAACACGTTTTGCTGAGCAGTCACATGATGAAATTCCGATCCCTCTGGCTTGTTTTATTTGCCAGGTTCCAGATTTGTTCAATCTTTATGCAGTTTTTCAATCTTTTATTATTATTATTATTATTATTATTATTATTATTATTATTATTATTTTCTTTTGAGTGCACCCGATATCATAGACTCACCTTATTTTACTGAAAGATTTATCAAAATTAATTTGACATAACTACATTTCTAGGACATGAATTCTAGATTTCTGATTAAGTTAATACAATTATATTACTAATTGAATCAAGCACTTGGTGGTTATAGTTTTTCAATGTTCTCCTCTTGCTTACTAGAATTATTATTAGCTGTTTGATAGATTGAATAGTAGGTGACTTCATCATCCAGTCAACCAAGCATATTCCCTGTTCTATGTGATTCAGATTTATTTAATTATTTTTTTATGTACTATGTGATTCGGATTTAAATCATAGAATTAGCTAACGTTTAATTTAAGTGACTGTAATATCTCAATAATGTCGGAGAAAAAATGGGTTCTATTTGCTAATGAAGGTTGATCCATTGGTAAGGACTAAAACTCATACTTTATTAGGGTATGGGTTCAAATGTAATATATAATTTATTATATAAATATTTTTATAAGTGTTCTTTAAGTTCTAAGTTCTGAGACCTATTTTAACTTGATGAGCTATTGAGACTTAACTTATTTAAACTTTTATTTATAAAAAAAACTAGTATTCGGTCCTTTGTTTCTTCATAATTAGAGGTAGATAATACTAATTCATCAAGATTTTGAGTATTATCAAATCTAAATGGAATAAGTTTTTTTAATATATATATATATATTTAATCTATATAGTTTAAATATAATTTTTTGCTTACAAAAATATCAAATTCTTTTCATTCAACCCATAATAATGTTGGCGTACGTGTTGAATGGAAAATTTTGTTGTCCCTGAATTATGGCGCAAAATTTGTAACGATAAGTCAATGATGGAACTATTGAATTTGCAAGCAATTAGTCTAAGTGAAAGCATGCAATTACACATATAAGCAAGAATATTTTCACAAATATCATTACTGAAAGGGGATTATTATAGTGATTTCAAATTGACTGGAAAGTTCAAAAGGGGATTATTAGCTTATAGTAATGATTATCTCTTCTTATTTCTTAACCAGTTTTGGGTGTCTTCGCCTTCTAAAAAGACGTTTTGATTAAAATCTTCCATGCCAACATGTAATGTAAGATAATTCCTTATTTCCTACAATTCCTCGGGTTACAGACGTCATAGCTAATTAAAAAAAAACAAGAGATTAGTTAACATCATCATCAATTAAAATTTGACTTTAATTATTGATCCAAAATTGTTTTTGCTTCATTAATCAACTTATAAATTAACAGATCTTAAGTATATTGGCCATGCACATACGATTTGATGCGGAAAATAATTTATAAATATAAAACCCCTGTTAAAATATTTAATTCAAATATGATCAACCTTTATGGATAATCGTAAAATTTGATGCGGAAGATCAATATGCATGGTCAATATAGTAATTATCAATCCAACGCAGACCAACGGAAATCATGAAAATCACGAAAATGTATACTTTGAAGCAAGTTCCCGTATAGTACTATTATATATATAATGTATACGTGTGTGTGTATAATTATATATAATACTCAGGAAAGTTTGATATATTTCTTTATTTCAATGGGAAAAGTGAGAAATTAAAGGACCAAGTTGAAGCAGCAGTGTACAAAAAGAATATTAAGATTAATGACCGAAATAATGTTAATAGTGTGATCACATGAGTTTAATGTTTCATAACCAAAAATTATGTACAAGTAACATTAAAAAAAATGAAAAATGATTAAAGCATTGAGCAGTTAAGTGGGGATTGACAAAGGGGATGGCGAAGCTTACTCTATATATAGCTCCTATGAAGACGGAAGAAGCCATAGAGAGGAAGAAAGAGAGAGCAATGGATTTAATGAACAAACATAGTGTCTTGTTAATTCTTCTGGGTTTGCTTCTTCTTTGCAAGGCTCAAGGAGCTGTTCATCACTATGACTTCGTTGTAAGTTCTTCCGCTTGAGAATAAGATGTATATTCTAGTTAGCAATATTCTAAGAGACCAGGATGATGATTTTCTGTTGGAATTTTAGCTTTAGATGATCAATGGAATGCTCAATGTCTTTCTCTACATATTCTATACATAATTACTTACACACAAGCTCTTTTTGAGATTTTGCTCTACCATCCATAGTAGCTTGAATTTGGATTTGCTTGTGAATAGTAGTGGTTTTTCAACGATGTGATTTGACTGTTTGTGTTTAATTATTTGAGTGATTGGATAATTTGAATTTGAATTATTTGAAATTAAATAGTACAATATTTATCTATATTAACTTCTCGTTTGGATGAGACGAGAAAATGAAGAGAAAAGAACAAATGTGGGGAGAAAAAATAATGAGAAGAGAAAGATGGGTAGAAGAGATTTTTTCTCTTTATATTTGGATGAACCGGAGAAAATATGAGAGGGAGAAATTAAAAGGTGTCTAATTTCACAAGCTTTAGGCATCAATTATGATTTTTCATAAATTTTTGACCAGAAAATTATGATGGTTAGTTGAAGCAATATCTACATATTAAGTGTTTATTAAGAAAATCATAAAATATATCCAAATATTCCGTCTTTAAAAAGTTACCATCTTTATATAATATACACATAACACTGACATTGCACATTTCTTATCAAGAATCTTATCAATTATTATATAATTGTTTTTCTACCTCTAATCTAAATTCTAAGTTAAAAAATCAACTAGGTATTAGCTATAGCTAAGCGTGAATGCTAATTCTTTTAATTAATTAAACTTGTGGGTGTGGATTCCAGCTGCAGGAAAAAAACTTCACAAAGCTGTGCAGCACAAAGAGCATATTGACGGTGAATGGAACCTTTCCTGGGCCAACCATTACTGCTCACAAAGGAGATACAATTTTCGTTACTGTCCACAATAATGGAACTTACGGTGTTACTATTCACTGGTAATTAATCATTTATCCACAACCAAATTATTATTTTATAGCCTTCCATAACATTTGATCCCTTTCCATCATTTACTTTTTGAGAGATATCTGTTCGTATTTTCTCTATACAAAAAAAAGAAAAAAGAAAAAGTTTAATAGATTAGAAAGTTAAAGAAAACTAATGCTTTCGGAAAGGAATCCGAAGCCACCACACATCTAAGGATGAACATGTGGTGATGGTGGTTATTTTCAAATGTATTGGTCATTTTGAAATGAGAATGGATCATTGAGATTCGATTTCAACGACTTAGACTTTAAATTTTTATTTTTATTTTTTAGTTTAATCTTTTTAAGTTGACGGTTGAAAACATTTTTATTCTGTGTTTTGTTATATTCAAAATAAAAAATATTAAATATAGAAAAATAAAATATAAAAGCCAAACAATTAAAAGTAAATTTAAATGATTCAAATTTGAAAGGTGAAATTATATTTTGAGACCAAAATAACAAATTTATTATAAAATATAATTTTTTACTACTCATTTTTTCAATTTTATTACCAATATTCTATATTTTGATATTTTTTATTAATTAAAATTTTTCTTTGTAATTAATTTACTCTATTAGTTCCTAACTTTAATTCCTGCAATTTGAAAGGAGTATCTTGCTGACCGTGGGGATGGGATGAGTATTATTTACTCACTTTTAAAATGAACAGAAGATTGTTTTTCTTAAAAAAAAAAAAAGAACAGAAGACTGATTTGTCATATTTTTAGTCTTTAAAATTTCATAAAATTATAACAGAAATGATATTTCATAAATTGAGTAGTTTTATTTTCTGAAATAATGTTGATTACAGCAAATGTTGGTAGCAAGTTTTTGTTAGTTTTCTCAGTTTAATGAAGTATTATTCGAGCCAAACAAAATTATTATCTATCGATCAAGGGATCTCAGGATCGATGTTTGAGATACATCGTACCAATGATTCAAATAATACAATTTATCAACAAATTTATAGAACTTATATTGAGTCATAAATAATACAATTCACTTTAAACTTTGAGTACAGCGTAAGCTTCACAAACTTGTTTCTTTGAATTCTTTACTTCACGCAACACTAATTAAGTAAACTTAAATTTTTAATGCAGGCATGGAGTGAGACAACCAAACGATCCATGGTCAGATGGACCTGAGAACATAACACAGTGTCCTATCCCACCAGGAACAAGCTTCACTCAGAGAGTCAATTTGGCTCAAGAAGAAGGAACCCTTTGGTGGCATGCTCACAGTGATTGGACTCGTGCCACTGTTCATGGAGCCATCGTTATCAAACCTGCTAATGGATCTACTTATCCTTTCAATGAGCCCGATGGCCAAGAAACACTCATTATTGGTGAGTTCGATTTCTATGATAATATTCATCTCTCAATAATAATTTTTCTTGGTGTATTTCGTATCAGTAAGCCTGTTATTCTTGCTTGCAGGGGAGTGGTACAAGGGAGATGTGATGACACTCATCAAGGACGCTTTGGCCACTGGTGGCGAACCAAATGCTTCTGATGCGTACACCATTAATGGCCAGCCTGGAGACTTGTATGATTGTTCTAATGGTAATATAATAGTGGAATCATTAATGTTAAAAGAAATTAGATTGAGCCCAACCGCTGAGCGATTGTTTTATTTGGTGAGGGTCAGGGTTGTATTTGTTTAACCAAAAATTTTGAGTTCAAACCCTTGAAATGTAATAGTGTTAAATATTTAGTGGAAGAACTTGCGAGTTGTGCTTGATTTGATTTAGATTAGTTTGGATATGATAAATACCGCAATTAAGGTGGGGTAGATCTAAGATACCAAATACACATCCAAAATAGGAAAAAAGGATTGAAACGGCTAATTGGATTGATAAATTGGTAATTAAGCTATCATAGTAAAGAACTATAAAAATTGGAACATTTTAAAATCGGTCGGTTTCTTGCATAACATTTCATTATTTAGGAAATGACATGTAAAGTTGATCTCTCAATTGATTCTATTTTGCAGATACGACACACCGTTTTACTGTGGAGCAAGGAAAGACGTACCTCCTTCGCGTAATCAACTCCGCCATGAACGAAGAACATTACTTCGGAATCACCAACCACACACTCAGACTCGTAGGCACAGATGGAGCCTACGTCAAGCCCTTCAGCACCCCTTACCTTATCATCACGCCAGGTCAAACCATGGACGTTCTCGTCAAAGCTGATCAGAACCCAGGTCACTACTACATGGTCGCTTCCATCTTCCACGACGGCGCATCTCCGGCCGATAGCACCACAACCACAGCCATCCTGCAGTACAGCGGAACCAACACTACTGACCATCCTCCATCGGTGTTTCCAGATTTTCCAGACACCGACAACTCTACTGCCTCTTTCAGCTTCACCAACAAGTTGAAGGGTTTGGCGAGTACGCAGGTTCCAAAGGAAGTGAAACGGAGGATTTATATGACAGTCGCTGTGAACCAACTTCCATGCAATGCTAGTACTTGTGCTGACACCACCAAGCTCGCGGCTAGTTTGAACAACGTGTCGTTTCAGATTCCGAGTATTGATATATTGCAAGCTTACTACTGGTAATACGCGCTGTATTTAGCGGGGTTCTTATTGTAGCATATGAACAACTTGTTATTTTCCCAGAAAATTAACAGCTTGATTTTGCAGGAACAAAAGTGGGATTTTCACTAAAGACTTCCCAGATGAGCCTCCATACTTTATCAACTTCACAGATCCTGACAATAATGCGTTCACGACCACAGGGACGAGGGTGATAATGCTGAACTACAATGACACTGTGGAGATAGTGTGGCAAGGGACAAATAATACGATGAATACTGCTGAGAATCACCCAATGCATCTCCATGGTTTCAGTTACTATGTTGTGGGACAAGGTTGGGGAATTTTCAACAATGAGACAGACCCCAAATCCTATAACCTCATTGATCCTCCCGAAGTTAACACCATTGGCCTCCCCAAGAACGGTTGGATGGCTATGAGATTTGTCGCCAACAACCCTGGTATATATATGTCTTGTAATTTACCATTCATGAGCATTTGAAAAATCCATTAATGATCTGATATGGGAGATTTTACTGAAGAAAGTGGATTAATTAATTTGCAGGGGTATGGTTCATGCACTGTCATTTTGAGAGGCACAGTAGCTGGGGTATGGACACTGTGGTGATAGTCAAGGACGGAGGAACCAATGAAACAAGCATGCGTCCACCTCCTAAGTATATGCCTCCTTGTTCTGGTTGATGGAATATTACATCATTAATTAATTCTACAATGTGTTTCTGAATAAATTATTATATTGTTTTCTAAAAATTAAATCTAAGTTTCATTTGCGACTCGAAGAATCAAGTTGATAAGAAATTCAATTAGTTTCAGTTGTTTGAGCAATGTGTAATCTAGAAAATGGTTCATGTGTTGTTAGTTATATGCATATTGCTATATTATTTGGAACTCCTCTTATTTGGTGAGGCTTTGAATTTCCTCATATTTAGTGTTATAATATTGAAGAGTTTGATTGTTTTGCAAAATGTGGTGCAGCATGTGTATTCCGAATTCTTTTTTATTTTGAAAAATAGTAAGAATTTCGAATGAAATAGTAATCCTTCTATTATTTCTATTGTTTTATGATGGGAAATAATTATTTAGCCTAAACATCAAGTCTTTCACATCAATATCAGATTTTTTGGCGCCAAATTTTAACAATTGAATTTCTTTAATGCTTTCAATATGTTTTCTTTCATCATATCCCCTCTCAAATATTAACACCGAACTCTTACAAATTCTTGATTAATTCAAACCAATTACCACATAATTCTAGTTAATGGTTTGAGCCAATTAGAGTTTTCAAACTCATCAAGTTGTTTACACTACAACAACAACCTTATCCTATTGAGTAAACTCATCAAGTAGTTCATGATAAAAAACAAAAAGAATCATTAAGTTGTCGAATTTTTTACATATATAAATGGTGAGTGAATAGAATGCAACTATAATAAACTAAAAAATACAATTCATTGGATGCTCCTTAAAAAGCAGCACATGTAATTTTTTTCTTTTGATTAATAAAACAGAACATGTAATTTTTTTACTAAAACAGTACATGTAATTAATTATTCATGATTGTGATAAGATGTGGCGTTATTTTGAACGTGTTAGTACTTCATTAACTAAATTAATGGTATTGGGTCTCAAACTCTCAATAAATGAAACTGATGGAACCAAACTTGTTGCCATTCAACCAAACAAGGAATTTAAATCCAAGACGCAAAGTAAACGTAATCCTTTTGGGTTGCAAAATAGCACAGAAAGGGTGATATGCAATAAAAATCAGAAGGAATTGCCGAAATGCGAGAATCCAATTTAAAAAAGCTACAGTTACTTTTTGTTTGGCACCTTACTCAAAAGTCAAAAAGTGGAAATAGCCCAATTTTTGTGCAGAAACAACTGACTTTGCACAAAATTATGATTTCGCCTTCATCGCAATCAACCACTCAGCATCCTAGTCAGCAACGTGGTCAGCATTATTCCTATATATGTATCCAAAATTCGCTTGCCACATCTTAGCCACATTTGCATCTGTTAACAACGTTTAGGGAAAATTTAAAGATTAACGGATTGATCAAACTGTTCAAATAGTAATAAGGAGTACGTAGTTTAATTTTAGAAGTATAGAAACGCCTATTTTAAAATCTTGTGAAAGTATAGGGACTAAACACTTTTTTTTTTTTATCATCAAGGACATTCTCAATTGACTATCCAAGATTAATTTCTTTGAGATGTAAAAATTGCTAAAGTGAGTTTTGACTTTCCCAACAAGGTATATTGTAATAACCCTCAGTATATTATCCCTGGACTTGGTCTTCAACTAATGAGAAGTATACCCGGTAATATGTGCAGGACTAGAGGATAAGGAAGGTGGAGGAACAACAAGAAGACATAAACACTCCATGCCGCGGTGAGAAACAGGGTAGCTGCAACGAGCGAGCTGAAACTTGGATAGATTTTTCAGATAGAAGGGTTCCATGTTGCAGTGAACTTACTTCCCACCGTGGTGCCTAACCCCGAATTGCTATAAATCAGAAGCCATCTTAGTTGACACGGAGGTAGAAATTGGAGGGTGAAATGGAGGAGCTCCACTATGGTTCTGTTTCTCTAGCCTTTGGGGATGATTTCTGGCCTTGAAGAGCTTCGATCTTGGTTGGTAAGTGATTTCTAACCTTCTTTCCACTCTTTTCTCTTCGGTTTTAGGTTAAAATCCATGGGAGTATGTTGGATTTTAGTTGGGTTGCATTTTCCACCGATTAAAATGTTTGATTTGGAGCTGTAGAAGTGTTAGGAAGCTTTGGGTATTAGTTTTGGTTGGATTGCGATAAATTTGAGTGGAACCCTAGGTTGGAAATTGTAGAGAGAGTGTGAAATCCGAGATGTATGAGGATGATTATGATGTGAATGGTTAATTAGAGCTCACTAGTGTATAATTATACTATGGAAACTATGGGTTAAGCCTGAATGGCTAAATTGTAGATTTTGGTTCTAATGAGTATTATATTAATTAAAGGTATTATGATATTCTAGTGGTTGATTGGCTAATTGGGGGCGTATCGTTCGTGATGGGTGCTCTGGAGGTTTGCCTAAACCCCTGTGTGCATGGTGTTGGTAACTCGAGATAACCGGGTGTTTGTGATATCTGTGTTATATGTTGATATATGTATGCATGTCTCCGTTTGTACCACAATATCATTATGTGTATGTGTATGATTTTTCTACATATCCTGGTATACACATGGCTAGTTGAGGTATTTGTATATGATAATGACGAGTATGATATTGTATATGTGCATAGGTGATTGCAGCATCCACATATGATTACATGCTAGCATGACTATGATGATGATTATATATATTATTAAAGGCATGTTCGCATGGCATGTACATCACCACCCCATGAGCATAGTGAGATATGGTGGATTGGGAGGTAGTGATAAGATGAGATATGATAATATATGATATGATGATATGATGAAAGATCCCTGCCACTAAATCTTTTCTTATGACCAGGAAAGTTAGGTGGCAGTAGACTATGATATGATATGATGATGATATGATTTGGTGATAAGATGAAACGTCATTGCCACTAAATCCTCTCTTATGGTCAGAAGAACAGGGTGGCAGTGGATTGCACATTTTCTAATTCACCACCAATTCAGGTGGTCCAGGGGAAGGAGAGCCACAGTCTAATTGCTAGTGTGACCTTTGGGCAGGTATACTAATATGAGGTGAGTTTGGTGATATCCTAGAATCAGTCTTCACTAGCTGTTGGAAGGGAATCATCTTTTCAAAATATCTTGTGATGATGCCAGCTTGTGGTTCTAGCTATATTTGAGGGAGACATGCATTGCATGACATTTGACGTTGCACTACATCATTGCATATATGTGTGATATCAATGATATTAGCATATGTGTATGGTTATCTCGGTTATTGAGACATTGTCTTACACCCCCTCCTATGACTAACATTTCAGGTAAAGACTCTGGTACTAGTTCAAAGAAGACCAAGGAATCGTAGGCCTCTCCGCATTTGGAAATTTAAAGTGTAATTGGTAGTTGTTATTTAGTTTATATAAGATTGTACCAAGTAGGTTGTTGTTATGTGTATCACCTATTTTAGGTATTCCTAGGGAGTATTATTGGTATGTGGTATGATGATGTTGTGTAAGATGATATTGAGTGATGATAAATGGTATAGTTACAGTTATACACCAAGTTTGTGGTTGATGTGCCTATGACATTGATGATGGATGATATGTGTTAATTATGGATATATGCTAGGCATGGTTTGTATTTATGTGCAATTCATCTTCTACATGCTACTACATGATTGGTTAATTAAGTTAACTTCCATCTTAATCAAATAATTAAATATAAGTACTTGCATTGAATGAAATTCTCCTAAAGTTCTACTAGCCAGCTGATTAAGAGTGAGACTATCTTCAATAAGAAATTCTTAATTCCCTCAACTTAATTTGATAAAAACTTAGAAAGCAGTTAAATCAACATTTCAATCAAGGTTTCACTTAAAATCTTCTTTTTTTCTTGGGTGAATTTCACTTAAAATATCTATTTGACTTTTTTATGCTACTTTTATAACTCATTTGGTTTAGGAAGTACTAAGCCAAATGAGTTATAATAATTAAACCACAAATTTGATGTACTTTTATGACTCTTATATGATTGGTGTATTTTGAAGTACATAACTCATTTGGTTTAGGAACTACTTTTATAACTCTTATATGATTATGTCTGTAAGTATGTTCTTGCATGTAGGCTAGGGAGTGGTACCAGGGAAATGTGACAACAATCATGAGGGACACTTTGGCCACTTGTGGGGTTCCAAAAGCTTATATATTCTGATGCTTACACCATTAATGGCGAACCTACTTGCATGCTTGTTCTAAGGGTAATACTATTAGTGATGTTATCCAAGGTATAAAAGTTAGTGACAATCATAAAAATGTTCATGCATGCACGTTGGGATTAAAATATTATGATCACATCAGTTTAATGTTTCATGACCAAAGATTATGAATAAATAACTAAAAAATAATGAAAAATGATGAAACCATTAAGCAGTTAGCTAGGGATTGACAATGGGATGGCCAAGCTTAATTACTCTATAGATTAGCCCAGATTCTTTCCATACCTCCCTTTCTCTCTCTCTCCCAACTTTAACATTTTTGTGTGCTCTTAATGAAGTTGATTCTCTATTTAGAAAAATAGAATTAACTTCATTAATTTTTAGGATTCTTCATATTATGCATTTACTACAATCTTACCATATTTTTGGTAACAACCTTCATTGCATTATCTCGAATTTAGTCTCTAGCTAATGAAATACAATTGATGATGTGTGCAGGACCAAAGGAACTAGGGCGGAAGAAAATTAAAGTAGAGGCAGAAAAGCTTTACACCACAGTGAGACATAGCGTCGCCACAGCAAATGAACTAGAATTTCATAAAATTCTTCAAACAGTAGGGCTTCATGCCCCAGCAAACTCACTCACCGTTATAGTGCTAGATTTCGAATTCTTATAAATTAGAAACGTTTCAATTGATGAAGCAGAGAGAATTGGAGGGAGAACTGGAGAAGCTGCGTCAAGGCTTAAGAAATCCGACCAAGGGAGATCATTGTCGGACTCTGGAAGCTTGATTACAAGTTGGTAAGTGATTCTTGCTCCTCCATTTCCATTTTTCTTTGATTTTTGAGGTGGATTTTCAGGTATATATGTTGGGATTTTGGTTTTGGATGAATCCTACCGATTAAAATAGATGTAATGGGATTAATGAAGTGCTATTTAGTGCTAGGAAGCCTTAGGTTCGAGTCCTGAATGGATTGTGATGGCTTTGAGGTGAACCCTAATTTGATTTTGGTAAAGGGAGTATGGAATCCAAATTTGTATGTGGTGTACAATTAAATGATTATATGGGGTTCATTGATGTATAAAAATGGTGTTGGAACCTTGGTTAAGCCTAAATAGTTGAATTATGAATTTTGGATAATTATATTACATGTTGATTGGGAATATTATGGTATTGTAGAGGTTGTTTGGGTTATCAGAGTAGTGCAAGTCGTGGTTAGAAATCTGAGAAGCTTGTGGAATTCATGTGTGTATAGTATTGACAACTTGAGGTAACAGGGTGTTTGTGTTGTATTGTGTATATTATATGTTAGTATATATATTTGTGTATATATGCATGTTTCGTTCATACCACAATACTGTTATTTGTGTGTATGGTTTTTCTACATATCGTGGTATGAATATGGCTAGATGATGTAGGATATGATGATGAGTATAATCATGATTATGAACAATAATGTGACATTACATGATTTCATAGCATGACATTGAGAAACATGGGATTGATGATGATGATATAGTGAAATGACATGAGCATCATCACTATATAAACATTGTAAGGAAAGATGGATCAAGTGGTGATGATGATATATGATATGATATAATATGATAATATATAATATGGTGAAATAAGAAAGGGATCCATGTCGTTAAATCCTCTCCTGTGGCCAGGAGAGCAAGATGGCAATGGACTATACCTTCCCTAAATCACTACCAATTTACGGTGGTCCAGGGGAAGAAAAGCCACAATTTGAGCATTAGTGCTACCTTTGGCTAGGTACACTAGTGTAAGGTGAGCTTGGTGATATCCCAAAATCAGTCTCCACTGATTGTTGGAAGGGAGTCACCTATACAAAATGTCTTGTTATGATGATAGCTCGTGATTTTAGTCATTTGTGAGGGAGAACATGCATCCTATTACATTCTGCATTAGCCCATTATGTAGAATCAGGGTTTAAGGGGGTAGTTTCCTCAGGATGAAACCTTCTTGGACATGTTGATTGAGCTAAATAGGACCTGTGTGAACGGTCCCTAAGTGTCCAAGTGGCTTTGGTGGCAATTGGAGTTTGTGAGTTAGGGGTTTTGGTCAAAAAGTGGACAAAATAGTGTCGGTTGTCCAAAATCTCTATACGAAGATGAATTGAGGTGAAATTGATAACTATGGAAAGATTGGGACAAGAGTAACCGGTAGGAGTTGAAACCAGGTCAATAGGAGGTTGGAGCATAAAGTGGTATGTGTCGGAAGTTCGCCGCAGAAACTTGGAATTTACTGATATGATATTAGCAAGGGGCGTCATGGTGCTAAGTGCTATTAACAAAATCATGCCGTAATAGTATTATAGTTGCTGCAACTTGATCTCATTTTGCTTCTCTGAGGCCGCAGCACCACTGTAGTTGGCTGCAGCCCAGCCTCTTCTGATGTCTTTTGGTGCTTTTTATGAGGTGTAATGTTTCGGGAGTTAAATTTTGGGGTGTTCTCATTTGGTTTGATCAGTTTTTTAAATGATTGATCAAGATTGGAGGTGTGTTGAAGTAAGTTGTTACATTTTTCATATGCACAATAAGAGACCCAGAGAGAGAGAGGCCTGAAGAGAATCCATGAGCCTATATATATAAGTCTTATGATGAACTGAAGAAGCTAGCTAGCCACAAAAGAGAAACATAAATGGACGTGAGGAAACATGGTGTAATATTATTGATCCTTTTGGGTTTGTTGCTTCTTTGTGAGGCTTAAGGTGCTATTTATCACTACGACTTCATTATAAGTTCTTCCATTTCAGAATAATTAAGTAATATTGACTTGTTTTACTGTTTTACCCTTTCGTTATTATCAAATGGATTATTTAAAAGAATATTTAAACTAAGAACATTTTGATCAAAAATTATAAATTTTACAATATTTTAGAAATTATTTAATAGTTTTCTTGATTTATGTGAAGACTGTATAACAATAATTTTTATGAACCGAAAGGAGTAATATATAATATTTTTCTACCCTAATCTAAGTTCTAACTTAAGAAAAGTAAACTAGCTAGCTAGCTATAGATAACTGTTGATGCGAAATCATTTGTGCGAAAACTTCACAAAGTTATGCAGCACGAAGAGCATATTAATAGTGAATGGAAGCTTTCTAGGGCCAACCATTATTGCACAAAAAGGAGATACAATTTTTGTCACTGTCCATAATAATGGATCTTATGGTGCCACCATTCACTGGTAATCATTTAACCATAACCAAATTATTATTTTATAATTGGCCTTCCATAACTTAGATCCAAGTTCCATCACTTATTTTTAATAGATATTTATTATCATTTCACCCAAAGATTTGATCAGCATGCGTCATTCATTGAAGCAGATTCAACAAATTCATTTTGTAATTAGGTTTTATATAGTTAAGTTTGAATTTAATTTCAAATCAAATTATACAAATTATATTTTGAGTATGTAGTTTTTTTTTGCTATACAAGGGGTGGCTTAGTAGATGTTGGTTGTAGGTTCCTGTTGGTTTTCTCAATTTAATGTATCATATTAAAGCCAAAAAAAAAACATAATAATAATCCATCAATCTTGGGATGTTAGAGATATATCATACCAATGATTCAAATATCTCCTTAAGAAGAATGTGAATTTACGTAACATCTATCTTCACCATATTCCTTCAGAGTCTTTATAATATCACTTAGTACTTAAACAAACCTTTAGTTTTGAAATGTAGGCATGGAGTGAGACAACCAAATGATCCATGGTTAGATGGACCTTAGAATATAACACAGTGCCCTATCCCACTAGGAACAAGCTTCACTTAGAGAGTCAATTTGGCTCACAAAGAAGGAACCCTTTGGTGGCTGATTGGACTTGGGCCACTATTCATGGAGCCATTGTTATCAAACCTACTAATGGGTCTACTTATCCCTTCGATGAGCCTGATAGCTAGGTGTAACACCCTATTAAAACAAACTCCTACACATCACCTAAAACCTTGAAACAACTCCTACAACCTCACAAACACAAGAAAAACTCTGGATAGAACAAGAATAGGGTTGAGCTACAGTGTCACGGTAGCTAGGCTTCTAGCACTGTGGTGCCTGTATCGAAATCTGCATCAGCAAAATGTTGATTTTTAGGATGAACTCCCATCACACACAACTTTGTTCTCTGACCTCTAATTGACTTGATTCTAACTCCCACAAGTCAATCTTGTCTTAATCTAACTATAGACACTAGATTTATTTCAATTTATCTTTGTATGGAGATTTTAGACCTAGTCACATTTTGACTAAAATTCACAATCAACTACCTCCAATTTCCACCAAATGCAAATTGGCACCCAAGTACTATTCATGCAGGTCCTAAATGGCACAACTAACCTGTCCAAGGAGGTTTCATCCCAAAGAAACCACTCCTTTGAGATTTGACCCCCTTGAACCCTAAATTTATATAATGGTTATATGCCCCAAATTACACAATTTAGGCCCAAAATCACTTTAGGCTCAAATATATGGCTAATTCGACCCACAGACACATGCACTAATGACACAGACTTGTATTGGGCTCTAAAACATCAATCACACATGAAACCCATACTTAGCACATATCCAAAACTCATCATCATCAATATTATCATAACAACATTGTTAAAATAGTTAGCTTCCCAAGAGGGGGGTGAATTGGAAAGTCAAAACTTTTCTACAAAAACGTAGTTTACATTGAAAGCAGAAGCTTACCGAAAAACAGAGTGCAGTGAAAATGAATGTAATTGTAAAGTAAGGGAAGAAAGGACTCAGAAATTTATCTTAGTTCGGTTTGATCCACTTGTCCTACGTCTAGTCCCTAAGCCACTACTTGAGATTTTCACTATCAGTAAGAATTTAATAGGCTCATTGCAATAGCTTAGTATAGATTGATGATCTATTCCTAGAACACTTAAAATCTATACTCAACACTCTTACAAGTGTTTTCTCAATTCCCTTTGTGATTCCCTTCACAAAGAATTCTTCTTCCAAATGAAGAAAAGATTTTTATACAGAATAAATACTCTATAGAATAGAGTAGATATGAAAGTTTAAGTGTAGTAAATGCTGTGTATATGTAAAAGGCTTTGACATAGAAATTTAGCAAAGTAATTGCAGAGATAAGCTCAAATTCATTATTCACAACTTCAAATGAAGTTTTATTTATAAATTTGTGACTTAACTAGTCGTTAGACACAAGATTTAGCCGTTAGAAACTTTAACCAATGGTTACTCACCAGAAATATCCGTTCACCAATCATATTTTAATGTATCTGACATGCCAAAATTCGAACTTTGGGGTACAACCGACAAATTTTGCAGAGAAGGTTAAGGATTTCAACATTAAATTTCAACATTTGTTTGTTGAATTGTGGCATTTGAATTTGAGTTTGTCAAAGATATCCCATGTTAGAACATATGAATTTTCATATCAAAAGTGCATCTGTTGAGTTTGAATAACTGTCTCATGTTTTCACAGTGCATTCAAAGTTCAAATTTTAGAAGCTGAAATTCGTCTGTCAGAGGGTTGTTCAATGTAACACCTTGATTTAGGACCCTTTTTCTATGCATTATATCATTATAAAGTCCATTTATACCATAGTAAAATCTTGAATCACAAAATATGTTATAATAAAATTTTCCAAAAATTCAGATACTATTCATTTTAACCAAAACCCTTTTACTGACCAAACTTCAGAAAATCATAACTAATTCAATAAAAATTTTATGCAAGTGATTCAAGTCTTTAAAGATAGCTTAAAAGATTTTCTACATGGAAAAAATATAAAACAGAGCAATTACTGGGCCAATTTATACAATAAATTTTATGAATTTCTATTGTTTATATGGTCAATTTCAGAAAATCTAGTTTTCTGGAGCTAAATTTGAAGATTTACCATAATTCGTACACTCATCCAAATTGAGTGTTCTTTAGACCATTTTAAATATCTTTCTGTCTACTTTCTAATCATATATAACATTTATACTTTATACCACAAAATGTCCAAACAGTGGTAGGTATACCTTGTAGAGGTTAGAATGACCTTTTACATCCTAGTATTTTACAAAACAAAAGTTATAAAATATTTACATGGCTATAATTTATCCTCATCTCATGCCATACATTCACTATGACCTAAAGGAACATAGAATCTTGAAGAAATAGATTTAACGTTGTATTTACAAATTTACACAAAAGCTCTAAATTCATGACCATTGCAAGCCATATTAACTTAAACACCAAGTTCTTTCTCCTTTCCTTTCTTTTGCTTGGTGGTCTTGCCATGATTGCTTCCTAAACATGGTTAGTACGTGGAAGGGTGAGATTAAACCATATTGTTATACGTTACTTTATCATACTTTTTCCTGAGTAGTAAAGCATATTTAATGTTCAAATAACTCATATTAGAGGTTTGAATCATCATAGAAACCATATTGGGTAAAATAGAGAAAACAATGTTACTATTCCTTTGGTTCCAAAGTTTTTTGGATGAATTTTGAAAAATCATAGTTAATTCTAGAAAAATCATATCAATGTGATTCAAGTATCTAAATGATGCTGGAAACATGATTTATAAGGGAAAAATATGAACCTAAGGTCTGACCATGCCAGCTTGTACAGTTTAATGCCCAAAATACACTGTACAAATTGTCAAAAATGCATATTCCAGATTTTTTGGCCCAACTTCAAAAATTCATAATAAATCACATAGATGGCCAATTCTCATGTTCTTTGGCTTTTTGGAAATCCCTGTTTGTCTAGTTTTTGAAAATGTATAAAACTTATGTATTATATCACACTTAGGATGAATAATGATCACTAAATCATCAGCTACAAAAATTGGCTAGAATATGCTCTTATATTGCAAAATATTTGTATATATTCCATACATTGTTTAAACTTGCTCATACCATATTCTCATCATCAAAAGAGACTCAAAATAATATAATGGTAGCAAGACATAACTTCACAAACTCCCATATAATCTTACATATAATTACATAAACACAAAGAGCTCTAGCTATTATGATATTAACAATCCATAGTCTTCTCCTCACCCTTTGCCTCATTGAGCTCTTGCCATGCTATGAAACTAAAATGTGGGATACTTGAGGGGATGAGATTGGGAGGCAATCTCAGTAGCAAGTCACATTTAAAGCATTATGATATTCATTTCATAGATTAAATCACATTGAATCACATTTGAACATCAAAATACCACATTGGTCACAAAATTTTCTGCAGTATAGCGGCTTAGAAAATGGATGTCTCGGGGATTAAAACTGCTCATATTACAGCCAAACCAATCAAAGAAAACACAATATGCAATGTGACAGTTCAAATTCATCACAATATATCATATAAACATCATATGAATATAGTGAAAGAACATAAAGCAGTAAATGGACTTAACTATCTTAGTGACTTCCCTTGGCTATACTCTATGCTTTCAATGGTTGTACAAGCTTCCTAACTCCTCAAGTCCCTAGATAACATTGAACAATAACTCAAACCATTGATTCCGTAGTATAACACATATGGTTCAAATGAGACCCTTAAAACCCTTAATTATGCAAGTTGTCTATTTTAGCCCATACCATGAAGTGTATACTTGTTCCTAAGGTTTTTGGCCATGGTGAATCCATTTTTGACATCAAAATTATGAAAAACCCACTCTAAGAACCATTTTTTGTCTGACCAAAATCTGCCTCTAGGAGAAAATATTAGCTTTCCAATTTACTTGCTTCAAAATATACCTAGTATACTTCCTTTCACGAAACTCATGTCTTCTCATAATTTCATGGTTAAAAAACACTTCCTCTCCCTTAAACCATGCTTGGCCGAATTAGAACAGCAAAAGGGAGTAGAAAAATTTTCATCTCAACATTCCAAAGTACTTAGAAACTAGACTAGAAAGCATAGAAGATGACTCACCTACTTTGCTCTTGATTTCTCTTCTTTATTTCTTCCTTCTTGCTCCCTCACATGGCTGCCTTCTTCCTCTCAAAATTTCAGACCACTCTTTCTCTTTTTTTGCTCCTTTTGGTCGGGCAAAGTAAGGGAAAGGAGGGAATATATATAAAAAAACATAACCAATGAAAGCATGCTACTAAAACTTATTGATTTTTCTTGCAAATTCATGAAAATATTAAATTAATGCAATTTTGTCATGTGTAGCTTGTGGTGCACGAAATAGGGAGTATTTTGGTCCAAAAATATTGTACTTTTATTTATCCAATATATCTTGAACCGATCTGGACAAATAAAACTACTTTATCAGTATATTTTACTATTATTGAGATACTAATTATAATTATATTGGGATATGAAATTACCATAATATACTTATCTTAATTGATCCAAATATAAGACCCATATATTTTTCTTGAATGAATACTGCCTCTTCCTGCAATCCAGACTGACTTTTATTGGGTAAGATATTAATATTAAATTCTAATTATCCAATAAATATTATTTTGATCTTAATAAATTCCATATCATATTCCATTGGTCTTATCTCATTGATAGCTTCATTTTAATTATAATTTTTCATTTTTACAAAAATACTCTTGACCTAAGGTAAATTTATAACTTTTAAAACTTTCAAGTCATTAGATATAATTTGCCCCAAAATTTATAAATTTTTCTTCGGGACGTCCATTGCCTTTTTCTTCCTCTTCATTTTTCTTTTTTTATCCTTTTTCTTTTTCTCTTTCTTTTTTAAGAGGAAAATGGTCATTTTTTTCTTTTTCCTTCTGATTGAGATAATTGATCTTTTTACCCTATTTCATGCAAAATAGTGTATACCCATTTTTGCAAATTCTTTATACATTTTAAAATATTAAGTTTTAAACATTGAGAGAAAAATTTCAAGATATTACACATTATCACAATTTGCATAAAAATATTATATAAACTTTAATCTATCACATAGGCACATTGAGACATATACATTTCACAAAAATTTTGACAGAATTTCATTTTAAAAAATGGACATCCCAGGACTTAAAACCCCTTATAAAACTCAGCCAACAACCTAGAAATATCACAAAACAACATTTCATTCATATGCCATGGTGTTAAATATCAAAGAAACAAATATGACAATGTGATGCAAGGAGATTTAACTACCTTTGAGTGTTCCCTAGCTTCCCACACCTGGTACACCACTTTTCAAGCCTTCCACAACTTCCTTGAACCTAACCATATCATCATTCAAGCATCTTAGCCACTGTTTCCAAGGGTAACATTATACAATACACATTAAACCTAAAATTTTCACTTAGCTTTCCTTTGAGTTTTTCTTTAAACCAACACTTGTATTTGACTAGTTTGGACCTAAGGAATCCATTTTTGGGGTCAAAAATATGAAATTCCAACTGTAACGATAAACCCTTTTTGGTGAAAATCATAGAAAATGAAGGAAAATCGCTATACTTCATAATACCTTAAACTACTTCCTTTTTTGTGCTTTAGGTGACTTATTTAGCATTTCTCCTAAGTTTAATAGTTGAAAAACTCATTTCCTTCATTAATCATGAATTGGCTAAAGCCATAAGAGAGTAAAGGAGAAAAACCACACCATGAATCATGCTCCAAATACTACCAACAAAAAGCCTAAGGTGGTAGATTAACTTACCAAAGTTTGTGCCTTTGTTTTCCCTTGAGCTTTTCTCTTCTTCTTTCTCTCTTTTTCTCTTCCTTTCTTGTATTTTTTTCTCTATGTTTGGTGTTGAATGACTCATGAAAATGAAGAGGAAAAAGAGAGTTTAGATGGCTTAATTAAGTGGTTAATCATGGTTAATTAGTTAACCTAACTATGCTTACATTTTGTGCCAAAAATGAACAACTTCTTGGAGAAGTATTGGGACAAAATTTGGCTGACCAAGCTACCCCATTTCAGATGCCAATGAGAGAGTTTCAAGTGTCTAAAATTGCTCAATTTTTCCTTGTCCAGATATTGCTTGAATTGGGTAGTTTTTAACTATACCGATAAAACTGCTTTTTACAATAATTTAGTATTTTTAGGTTATAGGACTATTCTAAATTTATTTTTATATTTTCTTAATTATCTTGTCCTAAATGGTATCTATGTGAGGCCTATATCTTATCCCGATTATCTTTAACTGTTCGTGGGGCCCATAATTTACTTTATCGATATAAAGTTACTTTTAGACACTCGGCACTCACTATTTCTTCATCCTTGAATATTAACCCTCAGTACCATATATTATTAGACTTCCCTCGTCAAGGGGCTTTGTTTCGATAGTAATTTTATATATTTACAAAATTGCCCCTGACTCAGATTAAATTATAATTTTTAAAACTTTCAGGTCATTAGGTGTAATTTTTTTCAATAAGGTTTTTCTTCTCAATCCACGTTATTTTTATAAATTCGTGGGTTGTGGATGAAATTTTTGTAATTTTTTAGGGGCTAAAATATATTTTTTTATTTTTTTATCCAACCAGGAAAAATGACCTCTTTATTCTATTTCACATAAAACAGTATTTGTCCGTTTTCACGAATTTTTTTATATATTTCATGTTACCATTTATTATTTCCTCTTTTATTACTTAATATCCAATAACATTTTAGGATATTACATTTAACATAGTACAAAAGTTATCTTTTGTGAAATTTGAATGTTAAACTATAAAATTTGTCTGTCAGAAGTATACTCTAACAAGACTTATAAATTCTTATTTTGAAATTTAAATTTTAAAGTCCAAAGTTTATCTGTCAGAGAGGATGACTTTGAACTCTCTTTAAACTTCACCAATATTTAAATTTTGACTAAGTTTCATATGAATTTTACACATATTCACTAACAATGCTAAAAGGGAGTATTCATAAAAATTTATAGCCAACCAAAATTTGCCATCAAATATTCTTGAGTTTTCTTGATTTTTCTTAAGAAAATGACATAATTAATTAAATAATGGAATTTCAACACGTGCTGCTAGTTGAGCACAAATTTGAGGGCAATTTGGTCCAAAAAGTTTAGATATTTACTTATTTAGATATATCTTGGATTAGTTTGGACAAATAAAGCTACTTTAGCAATATATTTTACTATTGTTGGGACACTGATTTTAACTATATTGAGATATAAAATTACCATAATATTCTTATTCTAATTGGTCATAATATGGGCCCACATACTTTTTTCCAACTTTATTTGTCTTTATGGGGCATATAGTGCCATTTTTCCGCGTAGTAGCGCTTTTTAACATAAAATTCCGTTAAACTTTTAGGCATTTAGCTGTGATTTCCCCCAAATTCCTAAACTTTTCTCCATTTCCTTAATAAGTCCACCGCATTTCCTTTTTTTTGGGGGAAAAATCATCATTTTGAATTTCTTTTCCTTGACCTTAAATTTGACATTTTCACCCTTTTTTATGCAAACCGGTGTGTACCTATTTTTGCAAATTCTTATAGATTTTAAAATATTGAGTCTTAAACATTCAAGAAAAATTATAGGATATTACATTTCCCCCACTTGAAATAAATTATGTTCTCGAAATTTAAAACATACATTATATAAATAGTTTTGGATATTGCTGCTTCGTATCAACTTCCATTTCCTAGGTAGCTTCATCTAGAGTTAAGCCTTTCTAGACCACCTTCACTAAAGGTTTCTAGTGTGTCCCTGTTTCTCAGCTTCTTGCCTTGATAGTTAATTATTCTTTTTGGTTTTACCTCATAAGACATATTATCTTGTAAATTAATATGTTCATATTCTATAATATGTGAAGGGTTTGACTAGTACTTTTTCAATTGGGAAACATGGAATACATTATGAATTTGACTCAAATGAAGGGGAAGAGCTAGTTTATAGGCTACAGATCTAGCTTTAGAAATAATCTTGAATGGTCCTATATATTTCAGACTAAACTTTTTAACTTTAATTGATCGACCAACTTTAGTTGTAAGAGATACTTTGAGAAAAACATGATCTCTAGTCTCAAACTCTAACAGGTTTCTCCTTTTATCAAAATAGCTTTTCTGTCTACTCTAAGCCATCAACAATTTCCTTTTTATCATTTCTATCTATTTGGAGGTTTGATCAACCAATTCAGGACCTAACATTTTCCTTCCATTCAATTATGTCCAACACAGTGGAGGCCTGCACCATCTACCATACAGTGCTTATTGAGCTATTGGGATACTAGAATGTAGCTATTGTTATAAGCAAACTCAGCTAATGGTAAATACACATCCCAGTTCCCTTTCATTCCCAATACGTAGGCTCTTAGCATATCCTCCAAAGTCTGTATAGTTCTCTCTATCTGACCATCCATCTGATGATGATAAGCTGTACCAAATCTTAACTAAGTTCCCAAGGCTTGCTGCAAAGATTTCCAAAAATTAGATGTAAATCTTGGATCTCTGTCTAAAATAATATTGTTTGACATACCATGTAGTCTCATGATTTCCTTGATATACAATTGTGCTAATTTGTCCAGCGTAAATATTGACTTAATTGCTATAAAATGAATTGACTTTATTAATCTATCAATAATCACCCAAATAACATCATTTCTAGAAGATGTTCTTACTAAACCTATAACAAAATCCATAGAAATAAGATTCCATTTCCACTCAAGGATCTCGAGAGGCTGCAACATACTTGATGACTTCTGGTGCTCAGACTTTATTCTCTGGTACACTAAACATCTAGTCACATATTGAGTAATATCACTCTTCATTCCAGGCCACCAAAATATTTTTTTCAAATTATGATACATTTTTGAAATACCTGGATGAATTGTGTATTTACACTGATGGGCTTCTGTCAGAATCTTTTCTTTGAGTTTTGCCACTGGAGGAACATAAACTCAATTTTGGAATCTCACCAGACCATTATTAGTCACATTAAATTCTTTTAGTTCTCCCTGTTTTAGCTTTCCCTTAACTGTTGCTATGAACTGATCCTCTTGTTGGGCCTGTATTATATCTTTGTAAAATCCATTGCCAATTCTTTTCTCATGCAACCCAATAGATAAATTAAAATCTCCAAAATCTTTAATTAATTTCATTTCATAAATCATCATATGGGTTACATGAATGGTTTTTCTACTCAAAGCATTGGCCACAATGTTTGCTTTTCCTTGATGGTACTTAATAGAATGCTCATAATTTCTTAGCAATTCCATCCATTGCTTCTGCCTCGCATTTAGTTCTTTCTAATCTTCTAAATATTTGAGGCTCTTGTGGTCACAGAATATCTCAGTGGTAGCACCATAGAAATAATGTCTCCATATCTTTAGAGCATGTCCTATTGCTGCAAGTTCTAAATTATGCGTAAGATAATTTTCTTCATAAGGTTTTAATTGATGAGAAGTATAGGCTACTACCCTTCCATCTTGCATCAACACACAACCTAATCCATGCTTACTAGCATCTGTATAAACCTTATATGGTTTCTGGGGATCAGGTAGAGTTAACACAGGGGAAGAAGTTAGCCTCAGTTTTAATTCTTGAAATCTTTTTTTGCAATTACTATCTCACACAAAAGGATTTTCTTTTCTGGTCAATCTCATAAGTGGCATTGCAATTCAAAAAAATTCCTTCATAAATCTTCTATAATAGCTTGTTAGACCTAGAGAACTTATAATATCTATGATAGTTTTGAGCCTCTCCCACTTTAGGATTGCATCTACTTTGCATAGATCTACTGCGACCCTATCCTTAGAGATAATATGTAATATCCTAAAATTTTACTAGATATAAAGTAGTGAAAGAGGAAGAAATAAATGATAACATGAAATATACAAGGAATTCACGAAAAAGGACAGGCACCATTTTGCGTGAAAAAGGGGCAAATATGTCATTTTTCTTGATCAAATAGAAAAATGAGAAATTATGTTTTTACCTCTAAAGAATTTAAAAAAATGATATCTATGTCCCTAAATTTAAGCAGGGAAGAAATTGAAAAGCCCTTGGGAAAAATTACACCTAATAACCTGAAAGTTTCAGAAATTATTATTTAATCCCGAGTCAAGGGTAATTTTGTAAATATGTAAAATTATAGTCAAAATGAAGTCCTCAATGAGAGAAGTCCAATGGTATATGGCACTAAGGGTTAATGTTCAAGAATAAAGAAATAATCAGTGCCAAGTGTCTAAAAGTAACAGTAAACCGATAAAGTAAATTATGGCCCCACCGATGATTAAAAGGTAACCGGAATAGGATATGAGTCATATATAGATATCATTTGGCACATGATAATTATGAAAATATAAAAATAAAATTAGAATAGTCCTGTATCCCAAAAATGCTAAATTACTGTAAAAAGCAGTTTTATCGGTATGGTTAAAAATTACCTGGTTAAAGATATATCAGGGCCACAAAAAATTGAGCAATTTGGGACACATGGATACCTCCCCATTGGAATGAAAATGGGATATATGGGACAGCAAACTTTTGGTCCAAACTTTTCTAAGAAGTAGTTGATTTTTGAAGTCAAAAAGGTATTTTAGTTTGGTTAACTTGCTAACTGTGGTTAAGTGCATAATTAATCACTCAAACCCTTCTCTTTCACATGAAAACCAGTAGGACAACAGAAAAGAAAATGCAAGAAAGGGAAGGAAAGAAAGAGAGAAAGAAAGAGGAAAAATTAAAGGAAATTGAAAGCTCAAGTTGGTAAGTTTGTATCCTACCACTTCAAGCTTGCTATATATGGTTTTTAAAGCATAGTTCATGGATTAGAAATTCTTCTCCATCTTCTTAGGGTTTCAGCCATGTCATGGATTTACCAAGAAAATGGGTTAAGGGAAATGATAGAATGTTCATTTAAAGCTTGAATATGCAAGTAGTTTGTTGTATAATAAAGTGTAGCAATTTTCCTCCATTTACCATGAATTTTTGTCAGAACAGGGGGAGTGTTTAAAGTTGAAATTTCAAGTTTTTGACCTCAAAAATGGATTCCCCATGGTCCAAAACCTTAAAAGCAAGTGTGTTGCACAAAGAAAGATCAAAGGAAAGTTAAGTGAAAAATTTAGGGTTTTGAAGCTTAATTTGGAATGAACAATAACCATAGCTAGAGATGGAATTTGGTAATTTTAAGGACATATATAGATTCCTGATTAAAAATAACATGGAATAGAGGTATAATTCATCATTTTTTATTTAGGAATGAAATTTTTGTGAATTTTTGAAAAATTAGGGTTTCATGAACATTTTTTTGAAGGAAGTCATGGAACCATTAGTTTGAGTAATTGTTTGATGATATACTTAGGTTTGAGGAAGCCTAAGAAAGCTTGCAGAAGTTTTGGAAGGTCCAAAGAGTGTTGGACAACGTGTGGGAAGCAAGGAAGTACTATGAGATAGATAATCCTCTTTACTAACATCACATTGTCATTATTGTTTCTTTGATATTTGACACTATGGCATATGTATGAAATGTTGATTTGTGATATTTCTATTTTGTTGGCTAAGTTGTATGAGGGGTTTGGAGCCTCGGGATGTCCATTTTACAAAATGAAACTTTGCCAAAATTTTTATAAAATGTACATGTTTCCAATGTGCCCATGTGATGGACTTTGTTTACTTGATGTTTTCATGCTCAATGTGATGATATGATGACATGTATGGGATTTATCTACTGAGATTCATTGAATCTCATCCTCCCACATATTAACCATGATTAGGTAGCAACAATGGCAAGACCTCCAAGGAAGAGAAGGGAAATGAGAAAGAATTTTATTATAACATTTATGTGATTCAAGCTTCTAATTAAGTATAAATAGGTCTCTAATGAGGCCTAATATATGGGAGATGATCCTAAATAGAGGTGTTACATAATATGCCCCAAAAACCGTACCTCTGTGAGCCAAAACTTACACTTACTAAGCTTAGCGTACATGCTCTTTTCTTTCAAGACTATTAGGACAATTCTCAAATGCTTTTTATACTCTACTAAAGATTTGGAGTGCACTAAAATATCATCGATAAAGACCACAACAAATCTGTTTAAATATGGCTGAAATATCCAATTCATGTAATCCATAAAGATCGCAGGTGCATTTATGAGACCAAATGGCATAATTAAAAACTCATAATGCCCATATCTAGTTTGAAAAGCAGTCTTAGGAACATCCTCTACCTTGAGTCGGAGCTGATGGTACATAGATCTCAAATCAATTTTAGAAAACACAAATGCCCCGACCAACTGGTCTAATAAATCATCAATTATGGGCAATGTGTATTTATTTTTAATCGTAACTTTATTCAAGTCTTGATAGTCAATGCAAAGTCTAAGGCTCCCATCTTTCTTTTTTCACAAATAACATTGCAGCGCCCCAAGGAGAAACACTTGGTCTAATAAATCCCTTTTCCAGTAGCTCCTCAATTTGCTTCTTTAACTCCGCCATCTCATTTGGTGCCATTCTATACTGTGGTTTGGAAATTGGAGCTGTTCCTGGCACTAGGTCTATTGCAAACTCAACCTCTCGTTCTGGGGCTAAACTACTAAATTCCTTTGGAAATACTTTTGGAAATTCTCTTACTACTTGGATACCATTAATACCTTCTTCTACCTAAACACTTGTAAAAAAGAAAATGAAATAACCTTGACATCCTTTCTATAGGCATCTCTCAGCTTGAGTGGTTGTTAGGAAATTAAACATAGTCTCAATATATAAGACATTTTGAGGATCAGATAGGATTAGGGTTTTATTTCTACAATCAAGGAGAATATTATTAGCAAACAACTAGTCCTTTCCAATGATAACATCAATATCAGGGAAAGGTATACAAATCAAATCAATGGTAAGACAACAATGTTCATACTAGACTACAAAATTAAGACACACATAAGAGGTTATAGCTTTATTTCCTGTAGGGGTAGACACATGTAAATCATAAGGCAACATTGTGAATACTAGACCCAACCTCTTAGCACAGTTATAGGATATAAACGAGTGGCTAATACATGAATCAAATAAAGCTTTTACAAGATAATCATTAATCTTAATTGTACCTTTAATCAAATCAGGCAACTTATGAGTCTTTTGTTGAGTGAGAGCAAAGACTCTTCCCTATGCTTGAGGTTTGGTGTTGGCTATCTCCATTGTGCAGTCTCGAGCATAATGTCCTAGTTTTCCGCATTTAAAACATACGTTCTGCCTAGTAAAGTATACTCTAACACCATGAGCCCTTACGCATTGATTGCATACTAGTGTCTAAGCAGCTCTTTGTCCACTTAATTCTCCTTTTTTACCTCCTATTTTCAGCTTTCTATTATTACCACTCTAGGGCTATTTTCTTTTCTGACTTTTCCTCATTTGGTAGTAGCAACTGCAACTTGTCTAATATTGGTTGGTGGAGTAGCTATTAAAAATTTATGATTTAAATTGTTCTCTATGATCCTGCTCACTTCATCCAATGTATTAAAAGTTTGAAGCTATATTAGAGCTACTCTGTCCTGGATGGCAAGCTTGAGTTCTGTCTCCATCTTTTTAGTTTTCCTTCCCTTGTGGTCATGTTGCGAGAGATAAGTTGAGTATCTAGATAGCTGGATAAACATTGCCACATATTTATCTACAAATTGATCTTTTACCTGCTTTAGAGTGATAAATTCTTCTTCTTTCTCATCCCGTACTGAGCATGGAAAATATTTGTCATAAAATTGCTCAAGGAAATTTTCCCACATCAATGAAATATTTCTAACGTGCATGATCAATTCTATATTTTGCCATCACTTGTCAGCTTCTTTCTCAAGCATATATATGGCAAGTAAGGCTTTCATCTCTGAGCTATATTTCATTAGTCTGAAAATTTTCTTAAGGCTTAATATCCAATCCTCAGCAGCTGGCACATCAAATCTAACATCAAATGAAGGAGGTTGATGTTTCCTGAAATTTGCTATCATATTCTACTTATTTACAAAATCAATAACATTTCCAGCTGCCTGTTCTACTAGTGCAGCTTAGGACATTTTTTGTTGGGGTTGTTGTACTAGAGGTTGTTGTTGCTGTCTTTCTTCAGCTTCTTGATGTTGTCTTTGTGCCTCAATAGTATGTTGCAGTTGCTTTATAGTTCGTTGTTGTTGATCCAACCTTTCCATAATAATTTGTAATGGATCAACTAGCTGCTGGTCCCTTGGTACTTATTCAGTGACTTCTGACTCAACTCGTTTTCTTGTACGAACCATCTTTTATTAATATAGACAATTCAATTTATAAAAATAAAGCAATTGTACCAAGAATATGCAAAACAAAACATTTCATTCACATATAGCAACTTTGTACATCTAAATTTTCATATTTTAAACATATTCACATAGTTCTAAACTCCTAACATCTAACTGTTTATATATATATATATCAAAATTAGCAGTTCTATTATTTACTTTTATACATATTTACATGAACATCTCATAACTAGCTCTCAAGGCATCTTAGAGCTTGATCCTATATCCTTAGTATCAAACTTCTTTTTCCAATTCAATCCTGAGTATCTCTTTGCGTGCTATTTTGTGAACACACTCTATCATATTCTCCGGCCAATCTCTTAGAAGCTCATCTCTCACTGGCCCCTAGTATGGGTCCTCTACTGGTAACATTTCTATAATAGCATTGACCCATGCCGATTTGTAGTAATGTCAACCTCGTCTATCACAATGATACCTTGCATCATTCACATTGTCAAGAAAAGTCAATATCGGAGACTCCGAGTTAACCTGTAGACTATACTCATAGCACTTGGTCATGATCTCCAATGTCCTTTTGCCATCATGATATGGCTGTATTGATTCTACATCCTAAGGTGGCGGTCTAGGCTTCTTGCATCTAAGCTTCTCAACTCATGCCTTGCCTTCTTTAGTACAAGCCTTGACACAGTGTTCAAGATAGAAGAACTCTTGGCCTTGCAACTTAGTACAAATGGGTGTCTAGAATATATCTCTGGGAATTTGTCCAACCATAGTATCGATCCATAACTTCTCTAGATACTGCAAATTTCTATTAGCCAGATACTGCTTGGCTTGCTTTACCTTACTAACTAAGGTAAAAATTTGATCCTATCTTGGATGATATTTGGCACAGTCCTTGAAACATTTTCTCACTATTCTGTAGACAATGTGATAAACGTCCCTCAGCCCATCAATGCTATTTTTTGGATCTAACAGGAAACCTGCCTCAATATCCTCAAAATCCTCTTCCACCACTAGTCCTTCATAACCATAGGATAGAGGAGGTATAGATTGAGCTGGTACTATAATATTTCTATCTTTATGAGATGTTATAAAATGAATAAAAGATGAGAAGTGAAGGGAGATAAAAAGGTTATATACTTGGACTTTAGAAGGAATCAATTTCTCATCTAATTTTTAGAACAAGTTATGTTTTATCCTTAATTGGAATTAATTTTTCATAAAGTTCTTAGCAGAAATTAATTCCAGAATTTATCCTGAAAAATATGCAATATACCACTTGAATGAATGCCCGTCCTGAGTTGAGCACAACAATATAAGTATTGCGTAATCGGGAGGTCTAGATTGAGAGATAGACCAATTTAAAAGTTAATATGAATAGTGAAAAAGAAATAATAAAAAATTAATCATTGGGTAAAATTTCGAGCTCGGAAGAATAGATAATTACGTTTTTTACCAGACTCAGAGGCAAAACGGTCATTTCCCAGATTAGAAGTAAAATGTGAATGTTGCATTTAAACCCTAAGTAAAAATATTCATATTGTTAGATATGCTGGCTTCTCAAGAGGGGGGTGAATTGGAAAAATTAAAATTTTCTGCAAAAGTCAAGAGTGTGATGAAGACAAAATTAATAGTAAAACAGAGTATAAAGGAATATCAATGTAAAAGAGAAGGGAAGACACATATGTTTATCTTGGTTTGGTCTCTCTATCTTGACCTACGTTCAGTCCTCAAGCAATTACTTGAGATTTTCCATTATCTTATAAGAATTCAGTGGGCTTCTTGTAATTGCCTCAGTACAACTTGATGTTTTGTTCTTAGAGCTTACAATCTCACTTTTTGCACTCTAGCTAAGTGCTTCCCAAATCCTTTGTGATATCCCCTCACAAGAAAATCTTTTTTTCAGATGAAAATAAGATTGATTACAATGAATGAACTTTCTAATGTAAAGTGTATATAAAAATTAAAGTGCAGAAGAGTGAAGTATGTGAGAGTAAGAGACTTTGACTTCAAAATTTGACAGAGTTTCAGTATATACAATATAAAATCATTACCCAAAACTTCAAATGAAGTTCTATTTATAGATTTATGTCTTAACTATACGTTAGAGATAAGATCTAGCCATTAGAGACGTTACCCAATGGATGCTCTGAAAACTATCCGTTTATGAACTGTATTTAATGCTTCTGTTACTCAAAGTTTGAATTTTGGTTAGTCAACAGACGAATTTCTCAGATACTGAAAGCTAAAGACTTCAACGTTGAACTTCAAAGTTCGTTTGTTATAAAGCAAAGTTCGAATTTTCATCTTTGAAAAATGTTTCTATGTTGGAATATACGAATTTTCAAGTTTAAAGTACTTCTGGAAAGTGTGAACAGTTGTTCCAAATTGCTACAGTGCCTTCAAAGTTCAAATTTTGATGCCTAAAATTTATCTGTCAGTGGGCAGGTCAATAAGACATATGATGAAAGACCCAAGCGGAACTCGTCCGATTGAACCTTCAATGACTCGGAATGAACCGCGGATCGTGCTAGAATCAAATAAGGACACACGAATAGCAAGAAAGAGGAAATATGTGAATCTGAAAATTAAGAACAAAATAATGCACGAAAATTCAAGAAAATAGGAAAGATATGTTGGTCAATGGGATAAGACCCTAAGAAAATATGTCTCTTAGAACCCTAGCCTTGGGACGCCACAAAGGAAAACCACTCCTTTGATAAGTCTAAGAATTCTCTCTAGAACACAAGGGATACAAGAGAAAAACTCACAAGAAAGAACATAAGTTCTAAAAATTCATTCTCATTAATCTGTCTTTTTCCAAAAGTACATAGGTGGCTCCTTATATAATGGAATAAGGCAACCAAAACCCTAGGCTAAAATAAAAAACGAAAATTACAATGAAAATAGAGAAAATAATCAAATCTAATTAATCCTAAAGAAGATACCACAATCTAAATAAAAAAGGAAACAAAATATTCCTCAAATCAATCAAAAGGTGGCACCTTTCTTACTAAAGCTAATAGAAAATTCTAGAGCCTAAATTTTTAAAATAGGAAACAACCAAAACTTAATCTCCAAGATATAATCTTTGACCAAAAGCCCTTATTTCTGAAAATAAAATAAACGAAAATTTTAAATAAATTAGCTTAAAGAAGATTCCTTTTTAATTGATCACATGAGTGGCACATGATCACTTAAGTAATCTTCTCTAATTGGACTTCTCTTGGGCTTGGATCTGAAACTTGTAATTTACAGTTGATGATCACATCTACAAGCTCCTTTTGGGCTACAACTTTAATCAAGTGACTGGGCTCTAATTCGTAGAGCTCTTGGATCACTTCAATGCTTTGATTCCTTGCTCTTAATTTTGAACTCTTGCAAGCCATGCCCAGCCCTTACTCTATCAACATAATAGTTCATCTTTTTAAAATTTGAATTTTCAAGATTTAAAGTTTGTCTATCAGAGAGAGCTCTTATCAGACTTAATTCAAAGTTCAAATTTTTGAATACCAATATTTGTATGTCAACAGATTATCATAACAGATTTGCAAGCTTTATTTCTAAAATTTGAATTTTTGTCATCAAAGTTTGTTTGTTAGTGAGCTAACTTTGGACTCTTTTCAAACTTTACTTCAGAGAAACTTTGACATATCCTCAAATGAATTTTTCATTTTTCATAAATTGTATTTTATCAAAAGTTCAAATTTTCAAAGCCCAAAGTTCGTTTGTCAGAGAAGGCTCTTATCAGACTTATTCCAAAGTTCAAATTTCTGCACTCAAAGTTCGTCTGTCAGAGGAATCTCTTTTCTGTCTAACTTACTTTCAATTCAAAATTCGAATTTCAGAAGTCAAAGTTCGAATTTTCAAAGCAATAGATCAGTTTTAACACTTTAAAGTTTATCTGTTAGTGGGTATTTTTCAAATATTCCATAAATTATCATAGAATCATATTTCTAAACCATTCTTTTGCAAGTTCAAAGTCTTTTACTCAAATTAAACATAGTAAGAAATCCTATATATAATCTTGTGCTGATTTTACTTGGATTTCTCAATTTGGGATTTTCCATGCACATTTGATATATTCTTTTCAAGCTCTAGAAGGTTGGTTTAGAATCATCAAAACACTTGATTCAATACATATCATAAAATGTATAAGGAATTTGTAAAAATGTGCATATACTGTTTTGCATGAAATAGAATAAAGCGGTTAATTATCTCAATTGGAAGGAAAAAGGGGAAAATGATACTTTTACCTATGGGAAAAAGAAAAATAAAAGAAAAAAAAGGAAAAGAAATGCAATGGACGCTAATGGAGAAAAGTTTAAGAATTTTGGGAAAAATTATACCTAATAACTTAAAAGTCTTAAAATTTATAAATTTACCTCTAGTCAAGAATATTTTTGTAAATATAAAAAATTATAGTCAAAATAAAGCTCCAATGAGCTAAACCCAATGGAATGTAGTATAAAATTTATTATAGTCAAAATAATATTTATTGGGTAATTATGATTTAATATTAATATTTTACCAGATAAAAATTAGTTTTTATGACAGGAAGAGGTAGTATTAATTTAAGAAAATTAGTGGGCCTTGATAAAATATATTTGGGGTTAAGATAATAATTTTGGACCAAAAGTAATTGTTGGATAATCTTGTACCAATTTAATGGTAGTTTCAAGAAAAATATTTAATTGATGCAATAAAATTTAATCAGTAAAAGATATAATAGTCCATTAAAATATTTGAAGCCATTTTTGTACACTTTTTCTCTTGAAATCACGTCTGAACTACAATTGGGATATATGTGGAATTTTTGGGAAAGCTTTATTAAAGTTAATCTAATTTGGTTAAATTAACCAATTATACTATTCACTCCTCTCATCTCTCTCCTCAAGAAGCATGATTAAACACTTCAAACACTCCTTCTTCTTCATTCTTGCATTTGAACCAGTAGCTCTAAGTGTGAGAGAGAGCAAAAAATTTCAAGGAGAGGAGGAAGAGTAAGAAGCAAAGTTGGAACTATAAACACCAAGGTAAGGTTCTAAGGCCCTAAGCTTGAATATTTTGGTGTTTTCATGGAGTATTTTTCTTCTATTCATCTCTGAAATTTTCTGCCTGGAGAGAGAGTAGAGAGAGAAAATAAAGCCATGAAGAAATTAATCCATGAAAAGTGATGTATAGGCTTCAAGGATTAAAGATATACCATTGGATTGCAAATTAATTAGGTAGTTATTTTTCTACATTTTTTTGGAATTCTTTGCCTATTTAAGATTTGAAAAGGAAAGGGAATTTCATAAATTTAACCCAAAAAATGGATTCCTTGGGTCCAAAATAGGTTAGAATAAGTGTGTTGTACAAGAAATTTCCAAAGAATAACTATATACATTTTTAGGGTTAAAGTGACACTTTGAGAAGCAAGTCATGTAATTCTTAGATTTAAACTTGTTTTGATAATGCTATAAGGTCCAAGGGGTAATAGAAGATTGAGGGAAAGGTGTGCAAAGTTTGGTAGAACTTGGAAAGCCTAAAGGTAGTTATTTTACCAATTACATATTTACATCAAAGTTGTTAAAATTATTTACAATGATGTTTTGAACATGCCATGCTATAACATTGATGTTTTGTATTGTATTTAATGTGTTGGCTATTGAATGAAAGTTTTTATGACCCTTGGATGTCCAATTTTTAGAATGTTGTCATGCCAAAAATTCTATGAAATTGTATGGCATAAATTGGTTGATTGCCTTCAAATGATACTTCTATGAATTGTATAATAAAATGTGCACATATTTGGTTATAACTACCAAGATTCTTTGAATCTCATTCTCTTTTCAAATGTTTCACTTCATAGGTCCAAGTCATGGCAAGATTGCCTAAGAGGAAAAGGGGAAGGAAAAGCAAGCTCTTAATAAAAATGAATTTTCTTGCATTAGTGTTTTGTTTGGAGTATCTTACAAAAATGATGTGTATGATTTTAGGACTTTACTTGAATATAATTATGTATATATAGATCTAACATAATGTAATGTGCAAAGTAGAGACATGAAAATGGCAATGTATGTATATATTAAGGTGTATTTTGCAAAGTTGAATGATATAAGTGGTCATTCTGAGTACTGTTGGGAAATATGTGTACTGTATAGATATTTTGATGTGTAATACATGAATGCTTTATATGTTGTAAACTGGACATGATTATCTTTCCATGGACACCAAGATCACTTAAATTCGAGTTGTGTGTGAATTATGGCGAATTTCCAAATTTGTGTTAAAATCTGAGATTTTCAAAAAATAATCATTGCTACAGTAAAGTTTATACTGATTTACTGTATAAATTGGTCAAGCATTTGCCCTGTTCAATATTTTTTTCGTATAGAGAATCTTTTAAGCTATTTTTGGAGACTTGAATCACCTTAATATGAGATTAACCAAAGGAATAATACCCAAAAATGAAATAAATTAGTTTAAGTTATTTTATATAATCAAGTCTCTAATCAAACATTAATGGACTTAAATGTAGTCTAATACACAGGAAATAGGTCTAAGTACGAGGTGTGACAGATAATACCTGTAGAGGCACATCTACTATAAGTTCTTGACTAGGTTATGAGGTACCCTCTACTGGTACAATACTAGATCCTATGCTCTCATCCCAATCTAGATCCAGCCCATCATAATATTCACTGATCTTGCTTTGGCTAGATGATGACATCTTCACCTTTCACCAAAGCACAGAAGCAGATACAATTAGTTATTCCAATCCAAAGGAATAATAATTAATTTCTATAGATTCAAACTTTCATTTTGCCTAAATCTTTAATCTGATACCAAAAATTTCATATCTTACTTTTTTACATTATTTCCATGTATAATAGCATATATGATACTAAAATGAACCAATTTAGAAGCTTGAATCATTAAAAGATCGAATGAGAAAAATTCAAATTTTCAAAACACTATTTATTTGGTAATTCTATTTTTCTGGCTAAATTTTGAAAAATTATAACTAATTCCAAAAAAATCATATAAGATGATTCAAGTCTTTAAAAATAGTTAAAAATATTTCGTACATGAGAAAAATATAGAACTGGAATTTAATTGTGTTAATTCATTTAGAAAATTTGTCTAATTCTATTATTCATTTGGTCAAAATTATTTTTCCAAGTTTTCTAACCCATATTTAAAAATTCATAACTCCTAGTGCACACGTCCAAATTAAGTGTTCTTTGCCTCTTTGAAAATTTCTTTCTATCTACTTTCTAGGAGTATATAACATTCATATAGACAACTAAATTTCAAATAAATAGTAACCATATGACTAATAGGTGCACATAATTGACAGATTTGTATACCAACTTCCAAAGCTAAATACATAGCATGATTACATAGCCCAAACTTGTTAAGACTAAGTTTTTAATATTACAAGACACTTAAAATAGTATGAAGCATAGCTTCATAAATTCACACAATAATTTGGGAAAATCTCAGTAGCTAGTTTATTTCATGCAAATATATCATTCAAGGTTCACAATATTTCACATACAATAACATAAACCATTAAAATATCATATTGTTAAGTAAAAATTTTGGCAGGGTTTTCTCTTAGAAAATGGACATCCCAGGGAACAAAACACCTCATTTTACAGCCAAAACCAGTCACAAATCAATATAATAACAATATAGCAATAAGATATAATCATGGAAAATAACAAAGAATAACATATTGCAATAAAATAAACCAAGCGACATTTTATGTAATCCTTTGCTTTTCCACTTGGAACCAAAGCTTACAGTAACTTTCTTGAACTCTTACAAGTCCTAAAATATCATCCAATATCAACTTAATCAACTGTAAGTAAGGGTTGTCTTACAAAGTTTCTAATTAAATTTTCACTTAGTTTATCCTTGAGCTTTTCTTGAGTCCAACACTTGTTCTTAGCTAATTTGGATCCAATGAATCCATTTTTAATATCAAATTATTGAAAATTCAAATCTTTTTATACCTTAGGTCTGATCGAAGAACTGGGCATAAGGAAGGAAAAATGAAATTTCTAAAACTTGCTTCCATTCATTTCAAAACTTGTTTCTCTTGCATTATCTCATGGTTTCTCAAAACTTTATGGCATAAAACCACTTTCTTCATTCCTTTAGACTTAGGGCAAAGTTAGGACAGTAATAGGAGAGTAGAAAAGCTCAAGGAAACCATGGAAAACTACTCAAAAATCTAAGTTATAAACCATAGAAATCACAGGATAAAATTTACCTCACTTGGCTTTTCTTTCTTCTCTTCTTTCTCTCTTCTCCTTCACATTTTTCCTCCTTTCTTTTCTAGTTCTCAGACTTCTTTCTCCCTTTTTTAAGCTTCAATAAGTAGGCCAAACCATGAGCCAAAAGGAAATATTTATAAAAATTTGCAGCTAACCAAAATTTGCCACCAAATCTTTTAGAGTCTTCTTGATTTTTCTCAAGAAAATGACATGGTTAATTAAATAATTGAATTTCAACATGTGCTGCTGGATGAGCATGAATTTGAGGACAATTCAGTCTAAAAATTTTAGATATTTACTTATCCAGATATATCCTGGACCGGTCTGGACAAATAAAGCTACTTTAGCAGTATATTTTACTATTATTGGACACCAGTTTAAACTATATTGGGATATAAAATTACTATAATATTCTTATCTCAATTGGTCAAAACATGGGCCCACATACTTTTTTCCTACTTTAATTACCTTTGTGGGGCCTACAATGCTCTTTTTTCAAGCACTGAGTGCTTTTTGATACTTGATATAAAATTTTTCTCCACACAAATTCTATTAATCTTAAACCATTATACCATTGGGTTTGCCTTGTCACGAACTTCGTTTTAACATAAAATTTTCATAATTTCAAAATTACCTTTAATGGGCAAAATGTAATTTTCAAAACTTTCGGGTATTAGCTATAATTTTTACCAAAATTTCTAAACTATTCACCATTTCCCGAATTTGCTCACGGCATCTCTTTCTTTTTTTTTTAGGAGCAAAATTTTCATTTTTGAATTTCTTTTTCTTGACCCTAAATTTAACCTTTTTATACAAAATGGTGTATATTCATTTTTTTCAAATTAAAATATTGAGCCTTAAACATTCAAGAAAAATTCTAGGATATTACAACCTCCCCTTTTTCCTGTGTTTTCTATGCCACCAAGTAGCTATGGTAATGTGGTAACAGGAGTTCCAGATCATTCTCCAAGAGAAATCCCTTAAAGGAACAATAACCACATGGGATTTCCAGGTGAATTTGTTTTCTCTATTCAGAATTTTATTTCTATAAAATAAAGTAGGGCCATTTACTATGTCCTCTCCTTCATAATTTTATTATTCCTAACATTACCATTAGAGCCATTCAGGGTCACGCCTTTCATTGCTTATGGCCCTCCTCCTGCCATGTTGTTCCCTGTTGTAGAACCTCCTCTAAATATGCTCATGAACCAAATTGATTATTACTTTAAGTAAAACACTTTTGCATTCTGTTGTTTGTTTTTATCTATAAACACTTTAGAATTTGAATTTTTTATTGCTTTTGGTAGTGATGCTAATATAGTGAAAGATAAGTTTTTAAGATCCAACATGTATGAACAGGGTTGGGTTCCCATTACTTTGATAGCAAGCTTTCGTCAAGTAAGTTAATTGTGTTAATTAGGCAATACTTTCATCACTTTTACCTTAGATCCTTTGAATATATTTTGTCCACAAGTCTGTAAGATTTTTCAGTGAAGTGTTATTCTAGAATATATATATAATATTGACCTCTAATCTATCATGGTTGTATGGCTAAATAATTTGTAGTTTTGTAATACACTATTGCTTGTAGTGGCTATTTTTAAGATTATTACATTTGAAGTTTTTTTCCTTAACAAGTTGACACCATGATGCTTATTTCTTTGCAATTAGTAATAGTGGGTCAAATTAAAGGCAATATATAACAGCATCATAGGACTAAAAAATTAGAATGGATTATTTTCCTTGGTGCATATTTGGAAATATTCTTATGTTGAATTTCCTAATCTTAAATCCATTGTACTTAATATATTTAGCATAACCTTACTTGATGGCTACTTGTCTATGTATCTCACAAGTAAATTAAAGAAGCAAGTTTTTTTTTTAATATCTTTATGATGAATATTCTACCTTTGGTAATGTTGCCTAGCTAAAGGGTGTAGACTTGATTTGGTTGTTTGAAGTACTTTATGATTTATTCTTGTATCTCTTATTCATAAAGTTTGATATTTCTTGTTTTTAGTTGCATGCTATACATTTTTTCTCCTATTGTTTGTGTAAGATTTTTGTAAATATGAAAATTTTGTTACTGTAATCTGTATTTTTTTTAATTGTCGTATTCCTTAAAATATTTATGTTGAATATATAGTTATATACAATGCTTTTGATATTTAAAGAAGAGTCTCTCAACTTTTTGTCCTATCGGAAGTGGATATAGGGAGAGGAAGTAGGAGCATTAACATGGTGGTTACTCTTCCAACAATCAAGGATAATGACAAAGACATAATGTTTTACTATTAGACCTATAGCTGCTTTATTCTAGCTAGTTTAGTATTTTGGGTATATAGATCAGATGCAAAGACTAATATGTTTTACTATTGGAGTTGGTTTATTTTAGTTTAGTTTAGTATTTTGGGAATAGTTAATAATATTTTAGTGTGATATTGGAAATATGATATTTTAATATGAGACTTATATGAATTTTACAATTTTCATTCATTCTATTGAACCTTCTTTTGGGATATAGCTTTAGTAAAGGTTCACTTTAGACACATACTCAACAATCATTGTTGGCATTATAGTTGTTATAGCTATAAAATTTGCTCAAGTATTTTGGAAATTTGGTTGTAAATATAGGTCTAGATATAGATTACACTTATTTTGGTGTAAAAAAAAATTCAAAGTGACATTGGTTTTTTAATAGAACCAATATAAAAAGCATATATTTCTATATTAGTTTTGTATTATTAAACAATGTAAAAGCAGTTTTTCTACATTGGTTTTTAATACAAAATCAATGTAAAAGCAATTATTTTACATTAGTTAAAAAACTGATGTAAAAGTAGTTCTTTCTACATTGCCTGCTTTTACATCACTATCAAAATTGATTTAAAAAGACTAAAAAAATAGATGTAAATTGGGGTTCTATATAGTAGTGCTATTAGAATAGTTTCTTTATATCAAGGTACATTTTCGTAATACCTGTATGAATAGTATATTTACTTTGATGTACCTCTACTAGAATCTTTTCTCTTAAAACAACTACTAAATATTGTTAGTACATTTGTTGATTTGTTAAAATCTTGCATCTCTCCATGACTGAACTTTTCTTTAACTACTTTTACGAACTCTTCTTCTTGTTAGGCTTTTATTAAGTCTTTCAAAAATTTAATGCCAATCTTGATCTCATGCACTTGAAGAAATAAACACATATCCCTAAAATCTTCAAGCATTTTCATTTCATTAATTATCATGTAGGCCACATGAATAGTCTTTCTACTCAGTGCATCAACCACAACATTAGCCTTTCCTGGATAGTATTTAATAGAATGATCATAATCTTTAAGTAGTTCTATCCATGTTTTTGTCTTGTACTTAATTCGTTTTGATCTTTTAAATACTTAAGACTCTTGTGGTCACATAATACTTCTACGGTTCCACTGTAGAGATAATACCTCCAGATCTTTAGAGCATGCACTATAGCTGTAACACCCTACCTCCATACACCTCCAGACTCAACAGAAAACTTCAAAATCTGACCAAACGAAACCCAAACATCTTAAAACAACTTCCAAAAACTACAGAATAGCGAAAACGAACCCCAAAATCACTAGAATTTGGGTTGGGCCGTGGCCGCTATAGTACCGCCATGGCTCTGGTCTCCCCTATTTTGTATATGCTACTGGCCTCACCGACGCCGCGGTGCTCTATGCTGGTTTTCTATACTAGCAAACTTCATCCACCGGGGTGAACTTCCGACACGCATAACTTTATGTTCCGACCTCCGATTGACTTGATTCCAACTCTTACAAGTCAATCTAGTCCCAATCTATTCATAGATACCATTTCACTTCAATCCAACTCCATATGGAAATTTTAGACCCCTAACACTATTTTGGTCACTTATTGACCAAAACTCACCACTAACAACCACTAGTTGCTACCAAAGGAAAATGGTCTTTTAAAGACTATTCATATAGGTCTAAAACCCACAAACCAACATGTCCAAAGAAGTTTCACCTCAAAGGAATGCTTCTTCTGAGATTTGAACCCCTTGAACCCCATTTGACAGAATGGGCTACAGGCCCTAAAACACATCAACTAGGCCTAAATCCACTATGGGCTCACAAACACCACCATACTGACTTCTCAACATTCAAAACCATGTAAACACCATAATGTAACATGCACATCACATACATAACCATCCTTACAATGTCGTGCATTCAATACAAAACCTTTTATCCTACATGGCACAAGTTACATATCCAAATTGCGCATAAACTACATAGACCTAGTATTCCCATGTTTGATGCTACTCCCGCATATTCTTCGAACTAGTGCCAGAACCGTTACCTGAAAGGTTAGTTCATGGGAGAGGGGTATGAGACAATATCTCATTAACCAAGAATAACCACACATGCATATATATACATATATCTCATACAACGTATGAATGCAAATGTGAAATGAATGGAATGCATGTCTCCCTCGCACACAGCTAGAACCACAGGCTGTCGTCATAACATGACATTTCATATAGGTAATTCTTTTCCAACAATTGGTAAAGATTAATTCCGGGACATCACCAAGCTCACATCCCATTAGTACACCCTTCCAAAGGTAACACTAATGTTTGGACCGTGACTCTCATTCTCCTTTCCCACCACGAATTGGCAGCGATTTAGGGAAGGTGCAATATATTGCATGCCTTTTCCCTCCTGGCTATAGGAGGCGATTTAGCAGCATGGATCCCATTCTTATCCTTCCTAACATACATAATCCATCCTTATCCTCCCTTACATATATCATCATATATCATATCATCATCACCACCCAATTCACCATATATCACAATCTCACACTGTCATGTGGTGATGCTCATGTATCATCATATAATAATCATCATCATATCATAATGTCATGTATGCAATGTCATGTCATGTCAATATCATCATCATAATCATCATCTAGTTGTGTGCATACCACGATATATATAGAAAATAATACACACAATACATCTATATCGTAGTATGAAAGAAACATGTATATATATACAAATATACGTACTATCATACAATATAAACAATATAAAATAAACAAATACTCGGTTACCTCAGGTTGTCTATACCATGCTCACATGAGTTCCACATGCTTTCTTGAACCCCAATCCTATGGATTTTGCTCGAAACCGAAGATCCCAACTTATAACCGAAAAACCCAAAATTCCAACCGAAGAGAATGGAGAGGGAGGAGTAGAAATTACTTACCAACTTGAATCCAAGCTCTTGGACATCAAAAAACACTCCCAAAGGCTGAAATCTTCAAACCTAGCAGAGCTCCCTCGCTTCTCCTTTGTTTCTCCTTTGCCCATCCAATTGAAATGATCCGGATTTAAGCAAAAATCTTGATTCTTGCCATGGCTCCACCAATTTTCAGTAGGAAAAAGCCACTGGATATGCTCTCGCAGCGGCGGCCCTACTTTTCACAATAGTGTGGAGCTCTTTCAGACTCCACTTGAACCTTCCTCCATTCTGTTTTCCTTTGGTCTTAGACACCATGCCAAAAGAAAGTCATGAAGGGTGTTACAATAGCCACAACTTCTAAATTATGAGTGCGATAGTTTTCTTCATGAGGTTTTAACTACATAGAAGTATAAGCTACCACTCTACCATCCGGCATTAAAACATAACATAACCATTCTTCCTTGCATATGTGTAAAGCACAAATGGTTCTTTAGGATTAGGTATAGTTAATACAGGCAAAGTAATTAATCTTCACTTTTGTTCATTAAAACTATTTTCACAATTCGTATTCCACACAAAAGGTTTGTCTTTACAAGTAAGGCTAGTAAGCGACAAAGCAATTTGAGAAAAGTCTTAAATGAAACATCTATAGTAGTTGGCTAAAGCAAGGAAACTTGTTATCTTAGTTACAATCTTAGGTCTCTCCCACTTTAAGACAACATCTACTTTGCTCGAGTCCACTGTGAACCCATCTTTGGAGACAACATGCCCTAAGAAATGCACCTCTATGAGCCAAAAATCACACTTGCTCAATTTAGCATACATCTTTTTTCTTTTAAAATTGTCAAAACTATTCTCAAATGCATTTCATGTTCCTCTAAAGACTTGGAATACACTAATATATCATCAATGAAGACCATAGTGAATTAATCTAAATAAGGAAAGAAAATCCTATTCATGTAGTCTATAAAAATAGCTGGAGCATTCATCAGACCAAATGACATCACTAAAAATTCATAATGCCCATAGCGAGTTCTAAAAACAGTTTTGGGAATATCTTCTACCTTTGCTTGTAATTGATGATACCCTAATCGTAAATCAATTTTTGAAAACATTGTGGCCATATCTAACTAATCTAATAGATCATTATTTCTAGGTAATGGATATTTGTTTCTTATTGTTACTTTGTTTCGTTCCCTATAATCAATGCATAGTCAAAAGCTTCCATATTTCTTCTTTACAATTAGTACTGGAGCACCTCATGGAGAAACGCTAGGTCTAATGAATCTCTTTTCTAGTAGATCTTTAGTTTGCTTCTTTAGCTCTACCATTTCCTTAGGGACCATTCTATTTGCTGCCTTAGATATCAGTCTTAATCCTAACACTAAATCAATAGCAAATTCTACCTCTTACTCCAGTGGTAAATCCTTAAAGTCCTTTAGGAATGTTTTTGGAAATTCCTTTACCACATGTATCTCCTCAATCCCTTCATCTACTTCCACACTTACTAAAAAGAAAACTATGTAGGCTTGACATCCTTTTTCTGAAGCATCTCTCAACTTAAGCAGTTGATATAAAATTTAGCTTAGCCTCAATATATAGGACACTTTTGGGAGTAGGCAGGATTAAGGCTTTGTTTTTACAGTTTAGAAGGATGTTCTTTGTAGAAAGCCAATTCATGCCTATGATAACTTCTATGTCTAGAAGAGGCATGCATATCAAATCTATTGTGGTACAACAGTGGTCATACTGGACAATGCAATTTAAGTAAAACAGGATGTGATGGCTTGGTTACGAGTGGATGTGGAAACATGCAAAGCATACAGTAACACAATAATTGTGAGACCCAACTTTTTAGCACATTTATAGGAAATAAATGAATGGCTAGTACTTGAATCAAACAAGGCATGTACAGGATAATTGTTTACTTTAATCATACCTTCAACTAAACCAGGTGATTGTCAGGCCTCGTGCTACATAAGAGTGGAGACCTTTCCTTGTGCTTAGGGTCTAGTTCATGCCATGTCCACTCTACAGTCCCTAGCAAAGTGCCCAGGTTTTCCACATCGAAAGCATACATTCTGTACAGCTAGACATGGTTTCACGCCATGTGTCTTGCCACATTGTTTATACACTAAGGCTTCTCCTTACACATCTCTTTGTATAGCTCGTCCTCCTTCTCTCCTGCCTGCCTTTTTGACTCTTATACTATTTCTATTCCATTGCTTTTTCTTTTTCTTGCCTGATTTTCCTTCTTCAATGATAGTCTTTCTGACATTAGCTAGAGCAGCGATCTTGAAACTCTTATAGTTCACACTATTTTCTGTTATTCTGTTAACTTTACTAGTGTATTAAACTCCTTGATCCTTATCGGTGCAATCCTTTTTCTTATGGCTAGCTTCAAGCCTTATTCTAGCTTCTCAATTTTCCACCTCTCATCATCATGTTGTTGCAGATAGGTGGAATACCATGCCAGCTAAATAAATATAGCCACATACTCATCTAATGATTGATTTTTCTCTTACCAAGGCATAATGAATTCAGTTTCTTTCTTGTCTCTCACTGATTGTGGAAAATACTTGTCATAAAAATACTCCAAAAATGTTTCCCAAGTTAGAGGTATAATATAGGCCTATAAAAGTAGCTCTGTGTTTCACCAATAGTGATGTACCTCTTTCTCGAGCGTGTAAATAGTTAGCAAGGCCTTTATTTCAGAATCACAACCTATCAATTAGAAAATATTCTATAAGCTCAAAATCCAGTCCTTAGCAGCTTGTACATCAAACTTTCCTTGAAATGATGGACGATAGTGCTATGGGAATTTAGCTATCACATTTTGCTGGTTAGCAAAGTCTATTGCAACCTAATTTAGTTGTGTAGCTGGGGGTTCCATTTGTTACTATGGCCTTGGGAGTAGCTCCTTAATTCTAACCTCAGAACATTGCCTCTGAGTAGCTATATTTCTTTGCAAATTCTCAATAATCCATTATTGTTGATCCAGTTTGTTCATAATAACTTGCTGTGGAGCTTCTCCTTGCTCAGGAGTCACTGCCCTTACCTGTGTTCTAGTGCATGCTATTTGTATCTAAATAATAATAATTAAAATCATGAACATATATTAGTAGTACTCAGAGAATATATATAAACATCACATTTCATTCATATAGCTTAACTTTATACGTGCTTCCTTCATAGTCATTTATGTTGGAGATTATGCCCTATGACAATCATTGTATTATGAACATTGTATTTTATTATGAAAAAATGTGATTTTTCTTTTATTACATTATTATATAGTTCACATGTTTTTCTTTATAATAATATCCTTAGATAAATCATTTTATCCTAAATGTCCCTAGTCAATCATCTTTGTGGGAACAATGATGAACTAAGGCTAGTATGATTTTGATTGATAATTATGTATAAAGATATAAGTCAAAATCATAAGCACCTGTTAGGGAACATGCGCTGGAACAACTCATCATGAAATAGCTACATGGATCAAGTCATAAGCTTATCTCATAAATATATAACCGTGTCACTGAGCTCTCAGATCTGAGATCATCATGGCTTTCTACATGGAGAACATTGTACTTTGACCCTAGGATCGGGTATAGTGAAATTCATATAAAGGCTATGATCTGGTATAGTGAAATTCATATAAAGGAAGATGAATGGTCAATATGGAATTTGTCCCTCTAATTAATTGAGAGATATATCCGAGCCCCTCGATGAGTGAGATTGAGAAATGCATGGCCATGCTCAAATGGAAGAATTTCCATTTTTTCTGTCAGTTTGGTCGGAGATTGAGAAAGTGATGGTCGAGTAAGATAAGGATGACATTTCCATGTCTTATACTTGACCTATATATTGTGAGACAAAAAGGGATGTAATAAGGTGATATGATAGGTTGTATCAGATCATCGATCTCATATGATTTAGATAGTCACAATATCTTACTAGAGGCCACTTGTGACCTGTGGGTACAATAGTGTCATTAGCCTACTACCAATATCATATGAGCCTGCAGGGTTGCACACAAAAACGGACCAATTCGAGTTAGAATGTCCAGATTTATTGAATCCAAAATGTGTCTAGATTCAATGAATTTAACGTTCAATTTATGGTGTATGAATTTTATAAATATATATTTGATATATATACATAACTTTTATAAAATTTGAAATATATATTTATATGTTTGATCTAGTGTATACATATATTTGATATAAATATATTGAATATTTAGAAATATATACATATATATTATTCAAATTAATTTAAATGAATTAGTTTTAAATTTAATTCTATGTGATAGATTTAAATTTAAATTAATGTCATAATCTAAATTTGATTTATATGATATATTTAAATTTAGATTTGATTCTGGATTTAGATTAGATAGTTGATTTAGATATTATTCTATTAGATAGATTTAAATCTAAACTAATCTATTGAATTAAGATTTAATTTAATTTAAATAATTGATTTAAATTAATTAAATAATAAACCATATCTATATGATTATATAGATTACAATTATTATATACAAAATTAAGAGAGAGTCTCCACTCACCCTAAAGATTGAGCAGCTGCACACTCACATAGAGAAAGTGTACGGATGAACAGAGAGTACATACGGATGCATAGAGAGAGCATACAAACATTTACAAATAGAGGTGTTAGCACGTTGTTTGAGTTGGACTCACCATTTGTGTGGACACCGATAAAAGGAGCTAATCAGACGTGTCAGTTCTTGGGATCTGACAGTGAAAAGAAAACTAAAATGGCACACACTGAAGGTAAATATTCTCTTCTACATCTCAATTTAAACAACATTGATGGATCAATGGGAGGGTTTTCGGTGATGTTTTCCGCTGCGTGTGTACCAAGATTTCCAACACTTTATGCATTAGTTCTTTCATTCTACTAGTCACACTATCTATGACCACATGTATATCACACTCAAAAATTTGCAGCCAATCAAAGTTCTTTACATATATATGTATTCACAAAAATTTACATCTCAACTAACATCTAAGAGGAACTAGGGCTATCTAGGAGGCAAGTAGATACTGGATCCTTCTCCGAATCCTCTTCTAAGTCCTCCTCTAGGTCTTCCTCTAGTCCTTGCCCTAGTTCTCCTTCAGGTTCTATTTTAGGTTCCCCCTCTATCGAGTACTCATGTGATCAGAGCTCTATATGATCAATCTAGGTTCCATTCATATCTTCCAACTCCAGCCTCAATTGTTCATGATGCACTAGCTCTCGAACATAGTCATGCAAGTTCTCAAGCCATTCATTTATCGGCCTCCAATAATCATTGTCATTAGGTAGTATAGTCATGACTGCATCTATTTAGGCAGGTTCAAAGAAATAACGGCCTTGAGATTCCATAAAATTTCTTGCATCCCTCACTGTATCTAAGAAAGTGATTATTGGGGAGTCTCACTAACTCTGGTGGCTTTCTACGTATAATCTAGTAATAACATTTTCCACTATGAAAGCATAGCTACTTGGCATTTCAAGAAGTTTATAGCTCTCTACCGCTGGTTGTTTCCCTTTATGCTTTTTCGTCTTTTCTTTTTCTTATTGCCTTTTCTTTTTATCCTTGGCTTCCAAAAAGTAAACCTTGTAATAGTCTGCTATGTTCTAGAATTCTCTCCCTTCAAGCTTCACTTTAATTGCAGTCAAGAACTCATCACTCAGTATCTCATTAACTAGAGTGTCAATCCAGATCTACTCAGGGTATCGGTTCCCTTGTTCTTCTAAAACCTCTTGAACTTGTGATACTCGGTTTGTGAAAGTCAACACTCTATCCGGTCCCTCAAAGTATGCCTTGTATCCTCAGAATACCTACGTATAATCCGCTAAACTATGTACTCAACATCAGCAGGTCTATCATTAAGGGTATTGTCTGGGCCCATGAAAAATATCATCTTGAAATCTACATCCTTAAATACCTTTACCCCTCTCTCATGTGGAGGCTTATCCATAACAAGCTCCTAATGAGAAGGTCCTATCTCAAATGGTATCCGTTTGATACTTCCTAATTGCATCACATTAGAGCTCACACTCTCTTCCCTGCTATCTTCACCAAGCACTAGCTCAGGCTTCATAAGAAAGTCCACAATTGAGATGCTTATGGATGCAGACATTTGTCCTGTCCCACAATAACAACTAATTAATAGACTAATATAAAGGAATATTAATAAATAACATATTCCTTTTGCAAAACTTAACTAAACTAATCTAAATTCAATGCTCTGAGAACTTAAACATTTGGCTCCGATACAAAAAAATGTAACACCTAGACCTTATGCTCAATTCCCATGTATTAGGTCATAATTAAGTCTATTTATGCCCAATTGGAAGCTTAAATCACATGAAAGTTGAAAATAGAATTTTCATGACCTTGGTACTATTCATTTGGTACTTGTCCATTTTACTGGGCAAACTTTGAAAATTTATAACCAATTCTAAAAAAATTGTATGTAAGAGATTCAAGTCTCAAAAACAAGAAGACTCATTGTATACATGGGAGAAAAATGAATCATAACATTAACTGGGCCAATTGATGCAGTAAATTTTGAGAATAATTACTGTTCATTTGGTCATTTTCTGAAAGGAAAATACTTATATGTTTTTGCTTATGTTCTTTTTGTGTTATTTTCCAATTAAAAGTTAACATGTTGGTTGTTTTTTAATATATTGTAGATTTAGTCATTAATTATATATTAAAAGTATTAGCCTCTTGAACTTAAAAAAATTTAAAATATCTACATGTTAAATTTTAATTGGAGAATAGCATGAAAAGCATATAAAGAAAATCATATAAGTTTAGTCATTTCTGAAATTCCAATTTTTTGGCCTAAATTTGAAAAATCATATAAAATCGTACAAATATCTAAATTGAATGCTCTTTAAACCATTTTAAAGCTCTTTCTATCTAGTTTTCATTCATATATAACATTCATATGTTAAATGTATAAAAGAACAAACAGTGACTGCCATAACATACAAAGGTCAAAAGGGCCATTTACATCCCACATTCTTGCAGAATAAAGGCCATAAAGTATATACATGGCTATAACTTGTTCTCATATCATGTTATATGTAACACCTTGATTTAGAACTATTTTCCCATGGATTATACCTCATTAAAGTCCAATTATACTCAATTAGAAGTTTAAATAATATAAAATGTTATAATAAAATTTTCCAAATTTCGGGTACTATTCATTTAACCAAATTCCTTTTCCCAACCAAAATTCGGAAAATCAAAACTAATTCAATACAAATCAAATGAAAGTGATTCAAGTATTTAAAAATAGATTAAAAGATTATCTACATGGAAAAATATCAAACAGAGTAATTACTTGACCAATTTGTACAGTAAATTTTGTGAAACTTCACTATTCATATGGTCATTTTCTGAAAATTCAGTTTTCTAGGCGAAATTTGAAAATTCACTATAATTTGTACACTCATCCAAATTGAGTGATCCTTAGATCATTTTAAATCCCTTTCTGTCTACTTTCTAACCATATGTAACATTCGTATTTTACATCATAAAAAGTTCAAATAGTGGCAAGTTCACTCTGAAGTGGTCAGAATAACCATTTACATCCAAGTACCTTGCCAAACAAAAGTTATAAAATATTTGCATGGCCATATTTCATCTTCATATCATATCATACTTTCACTAAGACCTAAAGCAACATAAAAGCTTGAAGAAACATATTTAACATTGTTAGGTTGGCTGGTCACCCAAGAGGGGGTGTAAATTGGGTGATGCAAGATTTTTACTCTTTTTGGATCACGACCCAATTTCACTAAGAGTGCAGCAAAACAGGAATAAATAGAGAGAGTTGTGTGCAGTAACTGAATAGAGAAGATGAAGAACAATATACAACAATTTATACCGGTTCAGCCCAACCACTAGACCTACATCCAGTCCCCAAGCCACCACTTGAGATTTTCACTATATCCCACATGTTTGATCCGGGCACTTGTGAAGCCTGAGTATATCCCACAAGTTTCAATAGGCACTTGTGAAGCCACTCTCCCCACACCCTTACAAGATATGTAAATCCCTTAGTGTTTCCCCACACTAAGATTCTACCCAGAATATGTAGAAAGAAATATTTACAGAATGAAAACTCTCTTGAAGAGTAGATAATACATTGAAAGTTCACTCTATTGAGGTGGGTTTTTCAAACAATGCTGAGATAAGTTCAAATGATGTTCTATTTATAGTTTTGTAGTGTAATTAAACGTTAAATACAAGATCTAGCTGTTAGAGACGTTACCCAATGGTTACTCTGCAAAACTAGCTATTTACCAACCATATTTAATGCTTCTAACATTCTGAAATTCAAATTTTGGGTGTCAACAGGCAAATTTCGCAAAGACCATAAGTTAAAGACTTTAATGTTAAACTTTGAAGTTCGTCTGTTCTAAAGCAAAATTTGAATTTTCATCTTTGGAAAATGTTTCTATGTTGGAACATACCAATTTTCAAGTTTAAAGTTCTTGTGGTAAATGTGAACAATTGTTCCATATTGTTACAGTGCCTTCGAAGTTCAAATTTTGATTCCCAAAATTCATCTATCAGTAAGCAACTCAATATGGTGCAAGTTCTTCCTATCAAAATTTGAATTTTGGATGTGGAAATTCGTCTGTTGGCTATTCCAGAAGTATTTCCACATTCTAGAGATTTGAAATTCAAATTTTCAAAGTCAAAATTCATTTGTTATACTTGAAGTTCGAATTGTAGATGTGAAAATTCATCTGTTGGCTTTTCTAGAAGTATTTTCACATTTTAGTGTTTCGAAATTTGAATTTTAAAAGCCAAAATTTGTCTGTTAAACCTAAAGTTTGAATTTCAGAAGCCAAAATTCGTCTGTCAGTGGCAAGCTCAACTTGGCACAAAGGTTCTCTTCGAAATTTAAAATTCAGAGGCCCAAAATTTGTCTATCGCAGCGGAACCTTCGTAACTTCAAATTTTACACTGTAAACAGTTTTGCATAAGCTATAACTCTCTCATTTTAACTCCAAATTAAGCAAATGACCTATGGTTGGAAACCTCTCAATGTCTACTTTCAAATGAAAGAAGTTTCACATAAAAAAATTGTATTCTGTGACACATAATCAAAATAATGATAAGAGGTCAAAATTGAAAATCCATATCTTACTACTCATCTTCAAATGACCATAGCTTTTTCATATGACCTTTATTTTGAGTGAAATAACCTTATTTGAAAAGCTTTTTAAGTCTAGTTTCATATGAAATAAGTTTTACATCAAAGTCATATGTATTTTGAGGGATGTATTAAAAGAACTAATCAAAGGTCAAACTCTAGATTCTTGAAAATCAGATTTCACTATGTTTAAAAGTAAGGATATATTACTTTGATACCCAAATCTTCTTGAGTTAATCAAATGCAATTGTAAATCATTGAGTTTTATTCTAAAGTTCAAATTTTGAAATCAAAATTCATTCGTCGGAGGGAATATTTTTGAACTTTTTTAGTGCTTAAATATCAGACGAACTTTGTCATGACTTCAGACGAATTTTGCACATTTCACTAACTATGCTTGACTCGAAATTTGAATTTTAACACATGAAATTCGTCTGTCAGAGGTGATATCTCTGGAACATCAAATTTTAATCATCAAAGTTTATATTTTCACAAAGTATATGAAGTTTAACTTCTCAAAATTCGTCTATCATCAGAGTTTTTCAAATCTAACATATGCTAACATCAAATTTACTTAATCTAACTCATTTAAAACATATGGTAACAAGATTAAGTAATTTTTAAAGATTAATCCCACCTCAAGACCTAAGTGAAAACAAATATACCTAGTCTTCAAATGTTGAGTTTCACTTCCACTTGATTATTTCCTTCTTGACATGCTCCCTTCTGATCTTCCATTTTTTAAAGCATCCTTTCTCTTCTTCTTTTTTGAGTGAGGCATGATATTGATTTCCATTTTTATATTCCAATGCCTACTCTTCTTACTTGGACCATCCTACATTTAATATATTACTCTTACAAACTGTAACGTTCGGCAGCTATTCGGGATTGATGATTGTCCCCACAAACCAACACAAGCCCTTTCGGTATGCTTTGTCCTCACTCACACAGCTCCTTCCCAGGAGGTCACCCATCCCATAATCGCTCCAGGTCAAGCACGCTTAACTGAGGAGTTCTTAAGGGATAGACTACCGAAAAGAAAGATACACCTTGTTGGTATAGGTAGTACCTATCAATTCATTTAAGCTATCCTTAACCGTATATTCTCATATCTATACAGTCTTTGGATCCCCCTCGTTCCGGTATATACTCGATTCATTCATATGCCCCTCCCGCTTAGAAGCCTACCAGGAGTTGCTCCCTGTCGGTGCCTCATTACTTTATCTGAGCCCCACTTTTCTTGCACCGGCGATCACTTCTCGCCCTCGTCAGCACCCGGATGTCACACAAACCAAGTAGTTAGTCTAGTTTATATATCCAACTTAATATATTATTCATTGTAAAAGTACAATTGATATATTTGCACATAGCATGATATATATACATTATAACCATAATTAAATACATGCTAATGCACATTTTACTTCTTTAAGGAACATTATATATGTCAGATACATATGATGCATTTGTTCCTTATTATTCTATATTTGTCATTATCAAAACTTATATTATACTAAACCTTACAAACATCACATTTACAAATTTATATAAAAGGTCTAAATTCATGGCCATTGAGAGCAAAATCAAGTTAATGATCAAATGCTTTCTCCTTTCCTTTCTCTTCCTTGGTAATTTTGCCATTGTTGCTACCTAATCATGGTTAATATGTGGGAGGGTGAGATTCAAAGAATCTCAATAATCTCAATAGATAAATCCCATACATGCCATCATATTATCACATTGAGCATGAAAACACCAAGAAATTATAGTTCATCAGATAGGCAAATTGGAAACATAAACATTTTACAAAAAATTCAACAGAGTTTCATTTTGTAAAATGGATATCTCAGGGCTCCAAATCCCTCATACAACTCTATCAACAACATAGGAATATCACAAATCAACATTTCATACATTTGGCATTGTGTCAAGTATCAAAGAAACAATCATGACAATGTGATGTTAGTAAAGGGAATTAACTACCTTTATGTGTTCCAAAGGCTCCCACACTTGGTACTCTACTTCTTGGGCTTTCCAAAACTTCCTTGAACCTAGCCATATCATCATTTAATCAATTTAGCCACTAATTTCCAGAATTTCACAATGCTATACATATTAAACCCAAACTTTTTCACCTAGCTTTCCTTTGAGTTTTTCTTGAATCTAATACTTGTACTTAACTAATGTGGACCCAAGGAATCCATTTTTGGGGTCAAAAACTTGAAATTATAGCTATAAAAATAAATCCATTCTGGCCAAAATTCATGGAAATAGGAGGAAAATTACTATACTTCATTTTACAACAAACTACTTCCATATTCAAGCTTTAAATGAACATTCTATCATTTCCCCTAAGTTTGATGGTTGAAAAACTTCTTTTCTTGCTTAATCTTGATTTGGAAAAAACCCTAAGATAAGGAGGAGGGAGATATAATGCATGGATCATGCTTCAAAGACCATAGACTACAAGCTTGAAGTGATGGAAAGTAATTTACCAACTTAAGCTTTTAACTTCCACTTGAGATCCCTCTTGTTCTTTCTCTCTTTCTCTCATCTTTCTTGCATTTTTTTCTCTTCTATTTTGTTGCTACTGAACACTCGTGAAATGAAGTGGAGAGAGAGTAATTGAGGGCTTAATTAGGTGGCTAATCATGGTTAATTAGTAAAAGTAACCATGCTTACTTTTTGGCCAAAAATATCAACTTCTTAGAGAATTTTTGTCCAAAAATTTATGCTGCCCAAGATGCCCCAAATGTCATGCCCAATGAGTGATCTGAGTGTCCCAAAAATGCTCACTTTTTTCTGATCCAAATATATTCTGAACTGGGTAGTTTTTAACGGTACAGAGAAAACTGCTTTTTATAGTAATTTAGTATTTTTTAGCTATAGAACTATTCTAAATTTATTTTTATATTTTCTTAATTATCCTGCCCCAAATGATATCTATGTGTAACCCATATTCTATCCCAGTTACCTTTCATCTATCCGTGGAGCTCACAATTTACTTTTAGACACTCAGCACTGATTATTTTCTTATTCTTAAACATTAACCCTCAGTACCAATACCATTGGACTTCTCTTGTCGAAGGCTTTATTTTGACAGTAATTTTACATATTCACAAAATTGTCCTTGACCTGGGGTTAAATTATAATTTTTGAAACTTTTAAGTCGTTAGGTGTAATTTTTTCCAAGGACTTTTCTATTTCTTCTCCACGTAATATTTAATAATTTTGGGATATCAATGTCATTTTTATAATTCTTTAGAAGCAAAAATATAATTTCTCATTTTTTGATCTAACCAAGAAAAATAATCTCTTTGCCATTTTTCACTCAAAACAGTGTCTGCCCATTTTTTACAAATTTTATATGATTTCTAGATATTTTAACTTTCTTGTAACATTACATTATACATTACATAGGTCCTAATGGTACATTATCATATTGATGTACATATCTAACATTAAACATGTAAAGTTACATAATTGCTTGAAATATAACACCATTGAGATCAAACACATCTTAATCATTAATTTCTTTCTCCTTTCCTTTCTCCTCCTTGGTAACCTTGCCTTATTGTGTTCCTAGAGATTGCTAGCATAAGGGAGGGTGAGATTCATGGAATCTTAGTGGCCATTGCCCATTCATGCAATCATATTATTACATTTAGCTTATAATCATCGAAGACTCAAGTATCAAACAAATTAGCACATTAGGCCATATGATTTTGTAAAAATTTTGACAGAGTTTTGTTTTGTAAAATGGACATCCTGAGGTCTCAAAACCCTTTATTCAACTTGGCCAACAACATAAAAATATCACATAACAACATTACAATCATAAGACAAAGCATCATATATTTAGTAAGCAAATATGATAACATTGTGCAAGTAAAGGGAACTAACTACCTTATGCAATTCCTTTGCCTTTCAAGCTTTGTACACTTTTCCTTTGGCTTTCCAAAACTTTATTGAACTCTAATACATCACAATTTAAGGTCACTAGCCATTGTTTTCATGATCTCACTCAAAAAGTATGCATAAAACCCTTTATTTTCCCTTTTGCATATTTTTTATTTCTCCTTGAACCAATACCTGTATTTAGATTATTTGACCCTAAGGAATCCATTTTTGGGGTCAAAATTGTAAAATTCCTTCTCTATCCTTAACCCCAATTAGGCCAATAATAAAGAGAAATTGAGAGAAAATGACTTGCTTCACAAAACTTGCAACAACTTGTGGTTTCATGCTTTATTCACCCATTCTAAGCTTTTCCCTAGAGTTATTTGACAAAAGCTCAACTTTCTCTCCCTAAATATGCATATCCAAAATTTCTAGGCTAAGGAAGGAAGAAAATAACTCAATGGAATCAACTCTAAACGCTTAGAAACACAAGCTAAAGGCCTTAGAATCATGCCTTACTTCTTGAATCACTAAGCTTTCCTCTTGCCTTCTACTTTTCCCTTCGAGTTTTTTACTCTCTCTTTCTTACTCTTCTTGTGCTGGTTTGGACACCAAAATGGAGAGGAAGGAGTGTTTTAATTAGCTTAATCCAAGGTCTTAAGGAAAGATATCTAACAGGTGAATAATGCACAAATGTTAGTTTACTACCTTGGTTAATTCCTTGTGCAATAATCCACTTAAATGAAATAAATAAATTTCTTCCTTGTCCCAATGGTTTCTGCCACGCCATTTAGAGGGTAATTTTGTCCAAAAATTTCTCCATAATTTTTATTAGTCCAAAATAACATTTACTAACAAATTTTATCCATATTGGTTGATTACTTTTACCGTAGTTATCATTTAATTGGTACAAGTTTATTCTAAATTTAACTTTGGACTAAATTTATTTTCTTGTCCCAAAATATATTCATGTGGTGTTTACACGCTGTTCCTGTGCCCTTATTGCACTTTATAGGGCCTCCAGTTCCTTTTTCGGTATTATAGTTACTGTTCAACTTTTGATTCTAATTATAAATTCATACAAACTCATTAGCCTCTAAGTAGTATTCCATTGAGTCTGGCTTGTCACGAGTTCTGTTTTGATAGAAATTTTTAAAATTACAAAATAGCCCCTAACTAAGGTGAAATTATAATTTTTAATTCTTTCGGGTCATTTCTCATAATTTTTTCTAGGGACTATGATGCATGAAATTCTTCTTCTGTTTTTTCTAAGGACTAAATGCATAGAATTGTTATTTCTTGAGGTAAAAATATAATTTTCTTATTTTGGTATAACTTGGAAAAATTACATTTTTACCAGTTTTTGCTTTTAGTTGTATCTCTCCATTTTCTGTAATTCTTTCTACATTTTATGTTATCCTTTACTCTGCATTATATAATATCTAGTAAAATGAGAATATTACAATAAATGTATATATTTGTCCTTTTCATATCATAATATATGTTTTTAGATATGTAAAACCATTTTTTATATCATGATATGTTCATGGCACAACTAGTGAGAATATGGCAATCTCTTATCTTTTCCTTCACATGTAACTTATATGGCGTCCCTATTCATAGATTTGTATATTCATGAATATATTAGCATGATGTCCATAATGATGATGATATATTTATGTGCATGATGTATGATAATGTGTTAGCATGGCATGGAAAGGCATTATCACTAAAATATGCATATGGGACATTAGTTGTTAGCTGATGATGTCTGATAATATCATGTGATATACCAATCATGTAACATTCTAAATGGTATAAAGGATACCATGGTATGTATAATGATATAGGAATATGGCATGGAATGCATGAAAAGCTAGATTTTTCCCTGTAAACACTGGTTGTCTTACAAAGGTCATTTCCTAGGGTAGAAAATAAAATCTTAAAATTGCATTCTAGCTCTAAGAAAAAAGAATTATTTACAAGTTAGTCCTTAAAGGGGAAGAATTAGTTGCACATAAGTCATTGGGAAAAATTACAAGGAATGGCCTGATAGAATTAAAAATTATAAATTCTTCCAAGTCAAGGGCAATTTCATAATTTTCAAAATTTATGTCAAAATGAAGCTCACGACAAACTGGACTCCATGAAATTCTACTTAGAGGCTAATTGAATCCATATGAATTTATAATTAGAATCGAAAGTCAAAAATTAAATATTATACCGAAAAAGAAATTGTAGGCCCCATAAAATGCCATAGGGAGACAAGAACAATGTGTGGACCCCACCCAAATATATTTTGGGACAAGATCATGAGTTTAGTCAAAAATCAAATTTAGAATAATTCTATACTAATTAAATGATAATTACGATAAAAGTAATTAATTGGTATGGGTAAAATTTAACGAAAAGGGTTGTTTTGGATTGTTAAAAATTAAGAAGCAATTTTTTGACAATAATGCCCTCAAAATGGCATGATAGCAGCTGTAAAGACAAGGAGAGAATTTATTTATTTTATTAAGTGAATTATTACATAAAAGGTTAACCAAGTTGGTCAATTAACTTGAGAATACTATTCACCTATTTGATCTCTTTCCTCAAGGTGAGCAGTTAAGTGAATTAAGCTCTTCATCCTCCATATTCTTTATGTCTAAAATATAAGCAAGAAAGGAGAGAAAGAACTCAAAATTTCGAAGAGAAAAGAGAGAGTAAGGATCAAAGGTTGAAAGCTCAAGTAAGCTAAGTGAGTTTTTACTGCCTCTACCTTGTGTTCTGAAGTATATGGTGAAGCTTTCATGGAGTTTGTCTTTCCTCTCCTTCCAAAAGAATTTCGGTCATGCCCTAATGAGAGAGAGAGATGAGTTTTTGAACAATAACCACTATGCCAAAAATAGCCTATCTTAGCGCTTAATAGTTGGCAGTTATAGGGAAAAACTCCAATAAAAAAGATGTTGAGGCTTTTCTTAGTGCTTCTATAAATAACCGCCAAGAAAAGTAACTTTTCTTAGCAGTTATTTATAGAACCGCCAAGAAAAACCTTCCGTAATTTTTGTTGGAAGTTCTCCAAATAATCACCAAGAAAAAATCAGACTTTTCTTGGCAATTATTCTAGAACTGCCAAGAAAGGCCATTTTTTTTGTGGTTCACCAAATAACTGCTAAGAAAAGTCTAACATTTTATTGGAGGTTATTTGAAAAACTACTAAGAAAAGTTCTTGCAACTTTTTATAAAAATAACACAAGCCACGGATCAGTAAGCAAGCTATGGATCAATAATTATAACCATTGATAAAAAAGATCTAACAACCTTCCTTTCTTTCTATCTCTTTCCCTAACACATCTCTTTCTACACCCACTCTCATAATATTTGATTTTAGTTTGTTCTCTCTCTCTCTCTCTCTCTCACTCTATCAACTCATTCTCAATCTCCAATCATCAAGTTCTGCCTCTTTTCATTGCGTCTTCAAATTGTTGACTCTTCCAAACTCGACTGTACTCCCTTGTCAAATGACGCAATGCTCCTCCCATTTGCTTAGACTCTCATGATGGCATAGCATCAAGGCCAGCAATAGATGTAAGTGGACAAATAAACAAGTAGAGGATTGGTGGATCTCGGCATTAAGGGTCAAGGCCTACATCTTGCATCAATGGCTCTATCTAGATCGATTGGTTCTCTCGACAATGATGGCAATGGTGGTGTAGCCAACCAAATCTGATGTTGAAGGTGGTATGCGTCACTGGTGGCAGTGGCTACTGTAACGCCCCTCATGATACTTTTCTTGGCATTGTGTTCAAGACCAGAGGAAATAGGATGGAGGAAGGCTCAAGTGGAGTCTGAAAGAGCTCTACGCCGAGACGAGAAGAAGGGCCGCCGTAGCGAGAAGCTTTCCAGAGGCGTTATTCCAGATGAAACCGGTGGCGCTGCGGCGGTATCTATGGGGCCGCGGTGAGAGTCGACAAATTTGCTTATATCCAGATCAGTTCAGTCGGACGAGAAAGAAAGAAATGAAGGGAGCGACGAAGGGAGACTAGGGAGCAGTGCTAGGGTCTGACATTTTCGGCATCTAGGAGTGATTTTCGGACCTCAGGAGCTTGGATTCAATTTGGTAAGTGTTCCCCACTCCTCCCTCTCCATTTTTCTTCGGTTAAGTTTGAGATTTTCGGTTGTAAGGTTGGATTTCAGAGTTGGGGTGAAATCCACTGATTGAATTGAATGATTTGAGGTTAATGGAGTGTGTTTTGGTATTCTTGTTGCTTAGGTGTGAGTTTTGAAGGGATTATATGCGTTTTGAGCTTAACCCTCGATTGTTATTGGTTAGGGCTCTTGGGAATCCGAAGTATATGTGGTTGTGTGATGTTTGAGTGATCCCTAAGAGCTTACTGATGCATGTAAAGGGGGTTGGAACCTTGGGTTAGGATAATATGGTTGAATTATGATGTTTGGTTGTTGGAACGTTATGTGAATGGAAGAATTATGGTATTGTAAAGGTTATTGGCTAATCGAGAGAGGTTTACACATATCGGACAGTTCAAGGAAGCTTGTGGAACTCGTGTGTGTGGTAACGACAATTGAGGTAACTAGGTGTTTGTTTATTTGTATTGTATTGTATATTGGTATGTATATTTAAGTATATGTATATATGCATGTTTCTATCATACCATGATATTGATGTGATTGTGTGTACTGTTTTCTGTGTATCATGGTATGCACACAGCTAGATGATAGTCATGATGTTTATGACGATGATGATTATGTTTATGATGATGATTTTGGCATGACATGACATGATGTATACATGTGATCATGATAGGATGATGATGAGCATATGATGGTACATGAGCATCACCACATGGCATTGTGAGGCCTTGATATATGGCGGATTGGGTGGTGATGATGTGATGATGATATGATATGATGATATATTTTAGGGAGGATAAGGATAGGATCCCTACGGCTAAATCGCCTCCTATGGCCAGGATGGAAAGGCGTGCAGTGGACTGCACCTTCCCTAAATCACTGCCAACTCGTGGTGGGAAAAGGGAAGGAGAGCCATGGTCCAAACATTAGTGTTACCTTTGGTTGGGTGCACGAATGGGAGGTGAGCTTGGTGATGTCCCGGAATCAGTCTTCACCGACTGTTGGAAGGGAGTTACCTATACGAAATGTCCTGTTATGACGATAGCCCGTGGTTCTAGCTGTGTGCGAGGGAGACATGCATACCATTCATTGCACATTGCATTCATGAGTTGTATGGAATATATATATATATGTTTGTGTGTGATTGTTTCCGGTTACTGAGACATTATCTCACCCCCCCTCTCCCATAAACTAACCTTTCAAGTGACGGTTCTGGCACTAGTCCGGAGAAGACGCGGGAGTAGTTGTGTACGTGGGAATAGTCTATGTAGTGTGTGTATTCCGTATATGTATCTTGTGCTAAGTAGGATTGAATGGTTTGTAATGAATGTATGATATTGGGAGTATTGTTTTATATGGATCAATGACATGGTTGAAACTGGCTATGTATGGTAGTGTTGGTAAGCTCAGAGCGGTATTGGGTCTTGATGGTTTATTTGAGGGCCTGTAGCCTGGATTGTCGAATTGGGTTCCAAGGGGTCAAATCTGAGAGGAGTGATTCCTTTGAGGTAAAGCCTCTTTGGACAAGTTGGTTTGGGGGTTTTGGACCTGTAAGATTGGTCTGGGAGTGTCTAGTTGCCTTTAGTGGCAATTGGAGGTTGTTAGAGGTAAGTTTTGGTCAATAAGTGGCCAAAACGGTGTTATGGATCCAAAATCTCCATACATAGTCGGATTGAGGTAAAAGTGGTGTCTATGGATAGATGGGGACTAGATTGACTTGTAGGAGTTGGAACCAAGTCAATCTGAGGTCGGAGCATAAAGTTATGCGCGTCGGAAGTTCGCCCCAGAATGTTGAATTTACTGATATGGTATATCAGCAGGGGGTGCCGCGGCGCCATAGGAGACAGAAGTGATGGAAAAACAGGGGAGGCCGGAGCCACGACTGTACTGTAGTGGCCACGGCCCCAGCCCAGTTTTTGGTGTTTTGGGTGTCGTTTCAGCTGTGTTGAAGGTTTGGAGAGTTGTTTGAGATATCAGGGTTGTGTTTGGTTGAGTTTTTGAAGTTTTTGGTTAAGTCAAGAGGTGTAAGGAGGTAGGGTGTTACAGCTACATTGGGTCATGGCTCGTCCATCTCCTTCTCAAATGCAGCTACACCATTCACACCACTGTTAAAGATCTCAGTTACCATCATCTCTTATATTTCTTAATCATGTATTGTTAAGTAGTATTGTTAATCCATTGCATTACATACCTTTTTTCAATTTCTCCTTGTTTGCTGAATGATAGATGATGGTTATGAAACCAAGCATTTAGAAGCCCTTGAAGGTACTGTTGCTCGCCTTTGTCTCTTCTAAATCAACCTCCTCGACTACAACTCCATCGTTGCAGCCATGGATAACTGCAACCTTTGATATTTTTTTTTAGAATGGATGCATACTTAATGTGTTTTGAGCTATACATTTTGCTCACTACCTAGTACTTGCTGTGACTATATCTGCTTCCTAATTTTGCTTCTATTGTTTAGTATTTAGGAAAATATCATGTTTTATACTGCCTCCCAAGTGTTCGACCAAATGTCTGAGAGATGCACATTTATTTGCTCCAATTTTTTTCCTTTCATGTTTTCATAATTTAATTGATAAAGGCTTCATATTTTGATCCTAAATATTTGTTTATGATTGGAAATAATGATCAGTATCCCTTCAAGCTAGAACTACAATTGTATATTATTTTTAATTAAAAAAAATACTTTGTTGGTAGTTCTGCGCAAGAACCACCAACAAATGGTGCTTTTTATTGGCAGTTAAAAGTTGTTAACAAAAGTCACCACTTTTCTCGGCGCTAAGATTGTTGGCCGTTCATAACCACCAAGAAAAACCAAAATAACCGCCGAGAAAAGCCTATTTTGGCATAGTGAACCTTGGGGAAAAGTATAGACTAGCCATTAGGTGCAAGGATTCATGGCTAGTTTGATGTATTTTGAAACAAATCTTTTTTTATTCCTTTGCTTTATCACTAAAAGCATATATAAAAAAGGAAATTAGGAAAAAATCAAAGGAAAAATTTATTCCAACTCCATATCAAAAAATAAAAATATATAAAAAAATTCATGTTAGATACTTTCTCTTCGTGACATCGTAGACATGGAATCTCTGCAAGCCATTGTTGTCACTAGATCTTGATTCAAACCATATATCACAATGCTAGGAAATTCCAGAACATTAGCAAGGTAAGAAAGAACCTGTATAAAGAAAGAGTAGGCTAAGGAAGATAAAGACAGTAGATGAGGAAGATCATTAAGAGATGAGGAAGATCACTAACAACAAATACCACAAGATTGGCATCAGCGTTCTTGATGAGGGATGAAGGTCACGGATAAGGAAGATTGAAGAACTACATTAGATCTGAGATCATAAGGGGCGATGTTCTTAATGAGGGATGAAGGTTAACAATGGCAGCATGTTGGACTCAATCAATATAGTAACCCTCAGTATACTATCCTAGACTTAACCTTGAACTAATGGGAAGTATACTTGATGATGTGTACAGGACCAGAGGAACTAAGATTAGAGGAAAGACAAGAGAGCAAACTGGAAGAAATGGAGACAAAAACTCCCAGACCGTGGCCTGAAATAGGGGCACTGCAATGAACAAGATAGGGAATGATTTATACTTTTCAGACTGAAGGGCTCCAAGCCACGGTAAACTTATCTCCCGTTGTGGTGCTAGACCTCGAATATCTATAAATCGGAAGTCATTTTAGTCAGCCAAAATAAGAAGAACGGAGGGAGGAATGAAGGAACTCCATTAGGGCTCCAGTTTTCAACCCTTGAAGGTGATTTTCAGACCGTGGGAGCTTGTATATCAGTTGATAAGTGATTTCTCCTCTCCTCTCTTTTCTCATCAGTTTTGGGTTAAAATCCATGGGAGTATGTTGGATTTCCATATGGTTGTATTATCCACTTATTAAAATGCCTGTAATGGTGTTGTAGAAGTGTTATGCAATGTTAGGAAGCTTTAGGTATGAGTTTTGGTTGGTTTGTGATAAGTTTGAGTGCAACCCTAGGTTGGAAATTGTTGAGGGAGTGTGAAATCCAAGATGTATAAGGATGATTATGATATGGATGGTTGTTTAGAGTTTATTAGTATGTGTTTATGCCACTGGAACATTAGGTCAAGTTTGGATGGTTGAGTTATGGGTTATGAATTGATGTGTTGTGTTAACTTGGGATATTGTGATATTATAGTGTATAAACAGCTAATTGGAGGTGTATGGCTTGTTATGGGTGGTTTAGAGGCTTGCCCAATTCCTCTGTATGTGTGGTGTCAGTAAATCGAGGTAACTAGGTCTTGTGTATGTTTATTATTTGTTGATTGTATATATATACATGTTCCTGTTCATACCACGATATTGTTATGTGTGTTTGTGTATGGTTTTTATACATATCATGATATGCACATGGCGAGATGTGACATTATATGATGATAATATACATATGTTGATGTGGCATTATGTGATTTAATAACATGTTAGCATGACATTGATGAATATGAAAATGATGATAATTGTATGGTGACATGGCATGAACATCATCACCACATGAGCTTTGTAAGAAAAGGTGGATCGGGTGGTGATAGTGAGATATGATATGATATGATGATATATGATATGGTGAAATAAGAAAATGATCCCTATCGCTAAATCTTCTCCTATTGCCTATTGGTAATAGACTGCACCTTCTCCAAATCACCACTAATTTGGGGTGATCCAGGGGAAGGAGAGCCATGATCCAAGCATCGTCTGATCTTTGCTGAGTACACTAGCATGAGGTGAGCTTCGTGATGTCCCGAAATCAGTCTTCACCTGCTGTAGGAAGGGAATCACCTATTTGAAATGTTCTATGATGATGTCAGCTCGTGGTTCGAGCAATGTTGAATGAGACATGCATTCTATGATATTTAGTATTACACTACATCATTTGCATATATGTATGATATGGATTATATTATTGTAGTTGTGTTTATCCCAATTACTGAGACTTTGTCTCACATCCCCACAATGACTAATATTTTAGATGAAGAATCTAGTACTAGTAAGGAGAAGACCAAGGATTCATAGGCCTTTCCGCATTCAGGAATTTCAATTATAATTGGTATTTTGTAATTTAGTTTATATAATATTGTGCCAAGTAGGTTATTATGGTTTGGTGCCTATATGAGTATTCTGGAAGTACTATCTATGTGCTATGTGGTGATAGGATGATTGTGATGTTGATTTTGATAATATGGATGATTATGTAATCATATTAAGGGTGATGGACAATATGTGAAAGTATGATATGTTCTATAGATGGTTTATGTGTATGTGATGATGATATGGATCTCGGTAAGGGTTATTGTTTAGGCACGTGTTTGTGAGCTGGATTGGTAATATGTGTGAGCCCAAAGGGGGTTTTGGGCATTGTATGTGTGTTTGGGCATGTAATCCATCATGTGGTTTTGGGGTTTAAGGGGGTCAAATCTCATAGGAGTGGTTCCTCTAAGATGAGACCTTTTTGGACAAGTTGGTTGAGTCAAATGGGACCTGTATGGATAGTCCATAGTGGCTAAATTGCTTTCGGTGGCAATTAGAATGCTTAAGGTTTGAGTTTTGGCTAAAAAGTGGTCAAAATGGTGTGGAGTATCCAAAATCTCCATACGAAGATGGATTCAAGTGAAATTGGTGTCAGTAGTTAGATTGAGACGAGATTGGCTTGTATGAGTTGTAATCAGGTCAATCGGAAGTCAAAGTATGAAGTTGTGTGTGTTGGAACATGGCCCTAGGAATCAGCAAATTGCTGATATTATATAAATGGAGGACACTGTGGTGCCAGAAGAATAGCTATAGCTCTAAGTGCTGCCAGGCTGCAGCCCAACCCTGTTTTGGGGCTGTTTGAAGTTTTTCTCTAATTTTGATGCTATGGGAGTTGAACTTGGGGTCTTTGAGAATAGGTTGTTACAATCAATATCATAAACATCCACATCGACCACTGCGAATCTGGAAGGAGATAGAGGAGGTGATGAGGATGTGAGAATGTGAAGGTAAACTTTGCTAATGAGAATGGGAGAAAATGGAGAAAAAGATCAAAGGAGACTTTCTTAACATCAATGACGTGAGAGAGAGAGAGAGAGAGAGAACAGAAAATATAGGTTGGTGAGAGAGAGAAATATAAAGGAAATTAATTAATCTGGACTATTAAATTTTTTAATCAATGGCTATGCATATCAATACATGCTATGTGTTTCTTTCGAAATAAAGTTACTAAGGTTTTTGTTGGCAATTATAGTAATAACCTCCAAGAAATGGTCAGACTTTTCTTGGTAGTTATTTCTATAACCACCAAAAAAAGTCTTGACGAGATTCTTATAGGTAGTTCCATTAAAAGCTACCAAGAAAAGTCTGACTGTTTCTTCATGGTTATTTATATAACCGCCAACAAAAGTCTCAACTAGCTTTCATTGGTGATTATAAAAATAATTGGCAAGAAAAGTATGACCTTTTCAACAAAAGTTTTTATCTTATTTTTGTTGGCATTTTTTCCCATAATCGCCAACTATTAGGTGCCAAGAAAAGCTATTTTTGGTGTAGTGGCTAAGGCCCTAGTTTAGGTCAAATTATAGTTGTTCTGTGTGTATGTTGTCTTGATATGTAGAAATCTTGCTTCGATGTTGGATCTTAGTCCATGCGTGGTAGAATGGATACATAGCCCATTTTGCTTTGGGGTCAAATTCTAAGGGAAAGGTTTTTTAAGGATGCAACCACTCTAAACCAAGTCCTTGGGATGTTTAGGACTTGGGGAATGTGCTGGTTTGGGTTTAGTTGTTGTGGTTTACATTTGGGAGTCCAAATGCCAAGTTTTTGCACAAAGTAGAACATTTCGGTTTAGGGTGTCTAAAATATACATACAGAGGTATTTTAAGGTATGGATGGTGTCTATGGCTAGATTAGGATTAGAGTGACTTGTGAAAGTTGGAATCAGGTTAATCGGAAGTTGGAGTCGAATTTTATACACAACAGAAGTTGGTCCTGAAAATCAGCAAAACTGATATTGCATCAGTTCATGTGTCCAAGCTGCAGCACCACACTCCTCTATTTCCTTTTCATTTTTATCCAAAATAAATCCATGCCATGGTACCCTTCTCTCACGCTGCGGCGATACTCTACTCCCTTGGGTCTTTTGTGTTGTTATGTCCTATTTAGGTGATGTTTTAGGGGTTTAGTCTTTAGGATGTTACAGGTTAATTTCTAGCTTCAATGAATGAGATCAACATTTACAGATCTTTTTTTCTTTAATATACCATATAGCTATTGTTAGATTTTGTGGTCAAAATATCTAACTCTAGACCTAGTGATTTCAATCATCAAAGCCCAGTCCTTATCTTGTTATTTTGTGGGTTTAAGAGGTTTATGATTTAATTTTTTTTCTTCTCTTTGTTCTTGGTTGTGCTGCAAACAAATTGATGTTTTCTATCAACATAGGATCCAAATAGGGTCTAGATGATATAATTGTTACTTTTCTATATCCCAGGGAAAAAAAAGGAAGAAGAAAAGAGAAGGAAAACATGTTTTAGCTATGGAATGAACCTTGTTGATTGATATTCTTATATTTGATTATGCATCCCTTCTTCTTATTTCAGCTGTAGTATTTTCTAGTGAAATTGGAATGAAGTTCAATGATAGCAATTTTGGTCCGCCTCCTGGCAGTAGGAAACTCTTCTAGCCAACGAACTTGCAATAGGAGCTAGCTCTATGTGTAAACTAGATAAATAATCTATGTATAAATTTGCACTACTACATAATTGGGCTTCAGGAACGCACATTTTGGGACGTTTATTAAAAAAGCGTGCTAAAAAATGATGTCGGGAACGTGTTGTGGAGAACGTGTGCTAGAAAGTTCAAATTTGGGAACGTTTATTTAAGAAAGCATTCCCGAAATTTTAACATTTTGAGCAAACCCTCCTCTGAAGAACCTTTGGTAACGTTCAATTGAAAAAGCGTGCCTGAATTCTTAACTGATTCAGGCATGATATCTTCAATTAAGCGTTCTCGGTAGTTTTTTTATTTTTTGTTTTAAATAAATTTTCATCCAAAGCCTTCTTAAAATAAGAACAGAGGGATCGAAGAAGCTAGGTCTTCTCATTCAACCCTTCCCTCTGTCACCCATCAACACTTCTTGCTCAAAGCTCTTCCCACCTATCTCTCGCCCTTCCTTGTCTTACCCATCGCCATCACCATCGACGACCTGTCCACTAAGATTCAAGGTTTAGGTCATCCCCCTAACATGATCTCAACCCATCCCCTTCTCTTCCGCTTTTTGCGTTGGTGCTACTCCACCATACACTAATGTCGACGACTTCTCTTATCGGAGTTCCTAGCGAAACCCAAGCTGAGGCCATCTCTCCATCTTTGCAGTGAAACAAGGCAATGCTTGTCCAACTGAAGCAGCGGCACTTGTCTCGAGATCCTTGCATCGCTTCTAGGTTACTTTTGATCACTTTCCTCTTCGTTATTTGTTGAGTTGGTTGGGCATTTCACAATTAATGTCATCAACCGAGGGGAGGAAGTGATGATATGATTTTGCTGAAATTCCATGCTTCCATGGGGTTCAGTAGAACGTTGTGTGCGGTCTGAACTTGTTTGTGGTGCGTATTCTTAAATTTTCCAGATTTTCTTGTTACATTTCAAGATGGTGCAAAATTCCAAAAGCCTTGTATGCTCTAGTGGATGTTTTAATGCAAAATTTTATTGATTTTTCTGTAATTCATTAGGGATTTTAGAGTTTAAACATGATGGGAGTTTAATCAATAATGCACTTTGCTTTGTCATGATCATAAATGTTTAGGTACTAAGAATCAATTGGGTGAAGCACTGATCTTGACTCGATGGAATTCTGATGTGAAAATAATTTTTGTGGCCTGAGCTGTTATGTTCTCAATGCTTTGCTTATGTTTGGTATTGAATCTTACTAGAGCAATAGTTGCAACTGAAAACTGTGCTGTGTTGAAATTTATTATTTCTTATCTAACTATAGAACAACATATCCGACTATGTATTTGGCAGATGCACTTTATATAAATCTATTATTTCTTATCTAACAGTCGCATATACTCCTTGGTGTTGCATCGGCTTCCTTTGAAAAAAATTGCATAAGAGGTATCCAAGCTGATAGGGAAAGAATTTCAAAATTATTACACGTGGTGAGTTGTGGCTTGAGTAGCCAAATTTTTATTAATGCTTATTTTATATTCCAATGCTATTTATTTATCTTGTTTGACATTTTAAATCACCCTGTAATCACTAATGCTTGTCCCAACCTTAGGTTCCAAATCTTTCTACTGAATTACTTATTTAGTTTGTTCTTGGTGAAACTTTTCTTGTGAGGTAGACGTAATTCAAAGAATCTCTAGTTTGCTCATAAAAATCTAGTAGTAACAAAATGAAGCATTACATTGTTGCGAGCAAAGGACAATGAAGTCAAAAATATGTTTTTTTATCTGCAAGTTTTGTGTGTGGGATGTATTTATTCCATGCAAGTCTACAGGGTATATTTTAATTTCCTGAATTCAATGGTTTCAATGTAATATTGCTATATTTTCTCATGCTACTTTTTCCCCTCCCTTTTGCAGCCTATCCAAGGGTCTTTTCTGGCTATTCAAAAACTTAATGGATCAAAGTTAGGCAAATGGCTCATAACTGTTGACTGGGTAGTTCCAAAGAAGATAGCAGTAATACAAATACGACACTACTTTAGAAAATGGTAAAATTTTTATATTTTGGTACAATTGTTACTGCCATCTGCCATACTTAATTTAAGCAAGCTTTTTCCCTTATCTTTTCTTGAATCTTAAAGAGCTGGTATTCTAGAATTGGGGGCATGTTATGTGCTTGTCTAGACTTGTGCATAAGTTTGCTAATGTCTTATTGAATGAACCAGTAGTACTAATTCATTTAAGAATGTTGAAGGCATTATCTTTTATCTGTGACTCAAGAAATTTGGATGACTTAGGTCCTTTATTTACTTTTATATGTAGTAGATAAAAATCTGCCTACATTTATCTATGAATCAATAATACTCATGCTTTGATGCCACAAATATTTGTCCAGCACTCTGTTTTGATCTAAGAATTCATATTGAAAGTTTTGTTCTCATCTATTAGTTATTGGAATTTTGTTGAAGATGAGAGCATGATTTGGAAAAATAATGGCGTGCTGGGGCTGTCGTTTGGTGATGAATGTTTTGATGTAGTTATTGAGAAAGGAACTATGGTAAAACTGATTCAAATCATTTTCCTTTGAGACCTTTAATAGAATTTTAATATGATATTCTAACTTGATTAGATATGATTTCTTTATAACTGATTTTATGCTTCAATAGTCAATTTTGATTTGAAGGATATTATTGTTCGTGGACAATCGTGACCCATGACATCTAAAGCCTAGAATTATATCCAGGGTTATTGCCATGCTGATAGACGTCCTATATTTAATGCTCCAACTTTTAGCTAGTCTGTTGAGTGGACCACCTTTGGTGAAACTTTTCATGATTTTGTCTACGTGTTTAAGATTAGTCTATATAAACTTAAATTTGTTTTTCATTTTCAGTTTTGGCTGTCTTTTTTTTTTTACCAACGGCTATGTCTTATTTTTTTTTCTTTTTTCAGATTGCTTCTAACTTGAGAAGACACCTATCAAGATGCTCATAAGTCTCAAGAGAAGTTGATTTTTAAGCACAACCCATCAAATGTAGTAGTTTTTCTCTTAATAGAGGTTTTAAAAATATTTTTTAGGTTTTTTTTCTTGTTTGATCACTTTGTAGTGACATGATATTAATTATTTGTGATTTGTAAATTGATATGAATTAATAAAAGTCAGTGTTTAGAACTGTGTGTACTAATAATATTAATAATAATAAATTTTGTTTTTTTTAAATGAAAAGAGGCTTCGGGGACGTTTTCATGAAAAGCGTAGTTGTTGTGGAGAACGCTTTTATCTGAAAAAGAAGCGTGCCTGAAGCTTTAGGGAACGGTCACATATGGAACGTTTTAAAAACGTTCCGAAAGAGCAAATACAAATGTTCCCAAAGCCAATTTCTGTAGTAGTGTTAGGAGTGGAACTTGGACATTTGTATAGGATTTATCTTTGTTATTTATCTACTCAAATTATTACTTTGATTTTGATTCCATGGATACTTATGGATTATTTTTTGTCCTTGCTATGCTCCTTATTATCTCCTGGCTTCTTAACAAACCGCATGCTAATCATAAAACCTCAAAGAAGAATAGTAGGTTCAATTCATAGGTGTTTCCAGGTTCTTCTCTAATCCACTCTGCTTTTATTATTTATTTTTCACTAACTTGTTTTTTCTATTTTAATTTAGAAAGTTTTGTCTTGGAATCGTGAGTTATTTTGCATTACTTTTTGACTTAGACAATATTCAAGATAATGTGAAGCATGGTAGCTTGTGTGGAAAACATATTTTCCTAAAAAAATTACTTTCTAGATTTGTTGCTATATAACCAATCTAGAAATTCTAGAAAATCTGTTTTTTTTAAAATACTTTTTAGATTGGTTATAATTTTAACCGATCTAGAAAGTAATACTTTCTATATCAACTACTTCTACATCTTTTGAAGAACTTATTTAAAAAGCCTATTTTCTCCTAATCTAAAAAATGTTTGTTGTATTCAATACAATCATATCAATGTTTTTGACCAAAAAAAAATATATAACCAATTAGCCATCAATATAAAATTTATAATAATACTATTCACAACTAGTAAATAATGTAACTCATTCCTTCAATTTCAAGCACAAGAACATGGAAAAGTGGATCATCTAGACTAAGTGCATAGGTGATAAATGAGTCCATCTTCTCTCTGCTCTCTCCCATGGATTGAAAAATAAATACAAGTACTTTATGTTTTTTCCCACAAATTTCACTACATTGGCTCAAACTTCAAATGTTGATGGATGTATGTTTTGTACAAAGGGAAAACATGAGAGAATGACCATGACAAAAACAAGTGTAGTTTTCTCTTTTTTAGAATGACCATGACAGAAACAGGTATAGTTTTCTCTTTTTTGGCCAACAAAGAAACAGAGATGAACTTCACTTTTATAGAACTTACAATTACAAGAATGGAGTCTACTATTTTTCTATTCCTTTTGGGAAAATCCTACTTAATTACCTCAAAAATTTAATATTTCCAAAATTGTATCTAAAAATTACCTAATTACCATAAGATACCTGAGTATCTTATTGGGAATATTTTTGGTGCAATGTTTCATTTTAACTCATGAAGTCATGGATGAAAACATATGAAAATCAATTACAAATATACAAGAAGCACTTGAAAATCCATGAGGAGCAGTTGTAAATCAACTTGGAGCATATGAACTACAGTTAGATATCCCATTTCTAAATCATCCTTGTAGATTTGAAATTGATCTTTGGATATTCACATTGATTCTCACATATTTGCAAGTGGTATTTTTTGTCAGTTTAATTAGGGGTAAAATGGGAATTTCACACTAGGATAAATTTCCAATTAGTTACTTAAGTATCTTATGGCAATTAAGCATGTTCTTGGTATATTCTTGGAAATATTTTATTAGTAGGGCATTTAAGTGTTATTTTCCCTTCCCTTTTCTACATCAAATGGATTACTAAGAAATTAATTTTTATGGAAATGGAAAAAATTAAATTCTCTAGACTAAGTACGATTAATCACCATCTCTAGATTATTACCATGACAAAAGCGGAGTTCTTCTCTCTCTCTCATAATTCTGATTAAATTATACATTAGTTGAAGTTAACGAGAATGGCGTGTTGAAAGGTACGTGCTCTAGCTTTTGAATGATCTTCAAGGTTGGCGTGTTCACAATCACAACTAATGACCATCACTTGATATGAATTATGATAGTAATTATGAAATATATATACTCCCAGTTTAAAACTATATGAGACATTCTAAAATATATTTTGTTCTAAAACAACAGATATAAATAATTTTTATTTAATAAATTAATGCATTTTTTCTAATTTTATTCTTAACTAAAATAAACTTATATTATTACAAGATATGAGTTTAAAAAATAAGAATATTAAATGAGAATATTTATAAAAAAAAATTTATAACATATTTAAGTTGTTTGGTTTTTCTAATGATTTAATTATTTATTTTTTAAAATTTTAAAGTGAAGATAATATACATATAATAATTTAAATGACACGTTACTAACGACAATGCGAGTACAGACGGTGGAATCTAGATTTAATAATGACGTTGTATTAGCTGTCGTTGAATATTGGAGTTGTAAACTGTAACATCCTACCTCCTGTCACCTCCGAACTTAACCAAAAACTTCAAAATCTGACCCTACACACCCTGACATCTCAAAACAACTCTTCATATTCATAAACACAACGAAAATGACACAAAAGAACCAAAAATTGGGCTGGGGCCGCGGCCGCCACAGTACCGCCGCGGCTTCGGCCTCCCCTATCTCAACATCGCTTCTGTCTCCTCTGGCGCCGCGGCCTGCCTTCCCTCGCCGCGGCGCACCCTTGCTGATATACCATATCAGCAATTTCAACACTCCGGGGCGAACTTCTGACGCGCATAACTTTATGCTCCGACCTCCGATTGACTCGATTCCAACTCCTACAAGTCAATCTAGTCCCCATCTATCCAAGGACACCACTTTTACCTCAATCCAACTCCGTATGGAGATTCTGGACCCTTGACTCCGTTTTGACCACTAATTGTCCAAAACTTATCACTAGCTACCTCCAATTGCCACCAAAGGCAACTGGTCGCTCAGAGACCATTCATACAGGTCCAAAAACCCCCAAACTGACCTGTCCAAAGAGGTTTTACCTCAGAGGAACCACCCCTATGAGATTTGACCCCTTGGAACCCGACCTGATCAAAAGGGTTACAGGCCCTTACGCAAACCAACAAGGCTCAACAACACTCAACCATACATACCACATACATAAACATCCATACATAGCCAATCTCAATCATAACATTATCCATTACAAACCATGCTATCCTACTTGGCATAAGATACTAATACAACATACACACGCTACATAGACTATTCCCACGTACACAGCTACTCCCGCGTCTTCTCCGGACTAGTGCCAGAACCGTCACCTGAAAGGTTAGTTTATGGGAGAGGGGGTGAGACAATGTCTCAGTAACCGGGAACAACAACCACACACATATATATATATATACTGATCCACACAGTCGTGCAATGCAATGCTAATGAATGGTATACATGTTCTCCCTCATACACGGCTAGAACCACGAGCTATCGTCATCATAAGACATTCAATAGATGATTCCCTTCCAACAGTCGGTGAAGACCGATTCCAGGACATCACCAAGCTCACCTTACCCTAATGCAACCGGGCCAATGGTTACACTAGAGTTCGGACCGTGGCTCTCCTTCCCCTGGACCATCACGAATTGATGGTGATTTAGAGAAGGTGCATCCCCAAATCCACAGTCACCTGGCTCTCCCTAGGAGAGGATTTAGTGACAGCGATATCATTTCATATCATATCATGTCCTCTACCGCCTAGCTCTCCCATGGAGAGGATTTAGCGATAGGGATCTTTATCACATCATATCTCATCATCATCACCTCGTCATCCATTTCTCACTATGCAATCATGTGGTGATGATATCAATGTCATGCCAACATGCCTCTACATACATATATTCGTATACTATCATATCATATATCATATGGACATGCTAGCATGCAATAGTATGGGGATGCTACACATCATAACATATACAATCATCAAGCCGTGCATACCACGATATGTAGAAAACCGTACACACATACACAATCAATATCGTGGTATGAAAAGGAACATGCATATACGTACATATACATATCAACATATAATCACATAAAACAAACATCCGGTTACCTTAATTGTCGTTACCACACACACACGATTTCCACAAGCTTCCTTGAACTGTCCAGTACGCGTGAACCCCTCTCGATTAGCCAACAACCTTTATCATGTCACAAATCTTCCATTAACACAATATACCAACAAATCAAACATCACAATTCAACCACATTAACCTAACCCAAGGTTCCAACACCCTTTTTATGCATCAATAAGCTCTTAGGGATTACTCAAACACCACACAACCTCAAACACCTCGGATTCCTAAGAGCCATTACCGAAAACAACCTAGGGTTAAGCTCTAAACACACATAATCCCTTCAAAACTCACATTCAAGCAACAAGAATACCAAAACACATTCCATTAACCTCAAATCACCCATTTCAATCGGTGGATTTCACCCCAACTCGGAAATCCAACCATACAACCGAAAATCCCAAATTTCAACCGAAGAAACTGGAGAGAAGGGAGTAGGGAACGCTTACCCACTTAAATCCAAGCTCTTGAGGTCCGAAAATCGCTCCTAGATGCCGGAAAAGTCGAACCCTAACACTGCTCTCTCGATCTCCTCTGTCGCTCCCTTCGTTTTCTTTCTTTCTGTCGCGTCCGACTGATCCGGATTTAAACAATTTTTACGACTCTCGCCGCGGCTCCAGCACTCCTCGCCGCGGCTCCACCAAAATTTCCAAAACAACGCCACTGGAAAGCTGCTCGCCGCGGCGGATCTGCTCCTTGCCGCGGCGCGGAGCCTTTTTCTGGTTCCTCTTCAACTTATCTCCTCCGGTCCTGAACACCGTGCGAACACCGTGCGAAGAAAAGTATCACGAGGGGCATTACATAAACACGCCAAAAATAGTTGATATTTCATATTTCTCCTTTCGCATGAAGGAAGGATATTATTAGAATCAAAACATCAGCACGTTCATGAAGTCAATGAAAAGGAAAACAATATATAAGCAAAGGACCAACAAAACAACATTAAAAGGAAAAGAAACAGAAAATTAAGTAATAGCTTCAGTGAGGCCTTTGACTCTAGCAGTATGCTGAGTCATTGCTTTGATGGAGTTTACTACATCTGCTGCACGAAATTCCTCATTAAAGAAAAGCCTCTTGTTTTGTACTTATCAAAGTTTCTAGCAAGTTATTCCAAAACAAACCACCCATGTGTCATTGTGCCTCTTATCAAGATTTTTGAGCAACCACCTATTCTAGGCTTGGCTGTGAAATTCAAAATACTGATGTGAAGGAATTAAACATGACCAGCAAGCAACAACAAAGGGGCATCTACATAGAATATGCTCAATATCTTCTATGTCATCTCTACAGAATTCACATGTGGGATCTTGAGTCATATGTCAACAATATCGTTCGTTATTGGTGAGAAGACGATTTTTAAGAACCAATTAAAGGAAAGTTTGAACTCTTTGGGCACCCGGCCATTGCCAAGCTAGATTCCATTTTTTGCTACTGGGTTCCCAGTTGGTGGTTGATAAGGCTTCATAGGCTGAGGAAACAGTAAAGTTACCTTGAGAAGAATAATTCCAAAAGCCAAATTCTTCACCATCATCATGCTGTGGAGGCTTAATTCTTGCAATCTATAGTTTGGCATCTAAAGGCAGAAGGTGCTCAAACATTTCCCAATTCCATTCACTAGCTTCATTAATGTACTCTTTAACGGTCTTACTGAGCTCTTCAGGGGGAATGTCAGAAGTAGATAAATTCTTCAAAAGACCAAGGTCAGTAGCCCATCAATCTTGCCAGAATTTTATAACCTTGCCATCACCCAAATTCCATTTAATACCCATAGTAGTTTCCTCCCACACCATTGCAATGTTTTTCCACCAATGGGAACTGGCTTGATTTTTGAAATCATCTATAGTACCATTTTTCCATCCATACTTTGCTTTCAAGACTTGAACCCATAGCAGGTCCTTTTTAGTGATAAGCGAAAATGCAATCTTCATGATAGAAGCATGGTTTTGCTGTCTAAGATTTCTAATTCCACCACCTCCATTTATGGGTGGTTGATAAACCTCAGACCACTTAACCAAGTTAAGTTTCTTGCCACTACCGGTTGAGCCCCAAATGAAGTCCCTGATTAATTTTTGAAGCTTGTCGCAAGTTGCTATGGGTATTAGGAATGATTGTATGGAATAAAAGGGAGTGGTGTTCAAGACAGATTTTGCAAGAGTAATTCTGCCAGCCAAGGAGAGAGATTTTGCTTTCCATCCTGATTGCTTTTGTCTAACCCGATCTTCAATGTAGCTAAAGGTGGCCTTGGTAACTCTTTCATGAAGAATTGGGACCCCTAGGTATTTGCCTAAATTATATGTTTTAGCAAAATCCAGTTCTTCACAAGTTTGAGAGGCAAGCTGAATGTTAACATTTTTTGAAAAGTAAACTTTTGTCTTTGAGTAGCTAATATGATGTCCTGAAGAGTCACAAAATTCATCCAGAACTTTCTTAGTGACAGGTATCTAGTGATCAGTGACTTTACCAAATAGAATTAGGTCATCAGCAAAAAAGAGGTGTGAAAGCAGAGGGCCACCCCTCTCAATCTATATGGGTTGCCAGGTCTTCCTGCTACCTTCTCTAGCAATGACTTGAGAAAGTCTCTCCATACAAAGGACAAAAATATATGGTGAAAGTGGGTCATCTTGACGAATTCCTCTCGAAGCTTTGAATTCTTCCAAAGGCTTGCCTTCCCAAATAACTTGCATTCTAGAGCCTATGACGCACTTCATTATCAAATTGATTACTCGATCAGGAAGTTGAGCATCCTTGATTGTTTCTTCAATAAACTTCCATTTCAATCTATCAAAGGCTTTTTCCAAGTTCACCTTAATTGCCATCCACCCTTGTCTGCCCTTTCTAGATTTCATAGAATGGAAGACTTCTTGAGCTACTATAATGTTATCAACAATGTTTCTTCCTTGTATAAAGCTTGACTGATATGGGAGTATCAACTGAGGCATAATACTCTTAAGCCAATTGGCAATAACTTTTGTGATTATCTTGCAAATAACAGTGCATAAACTGATTAGCTTGAATTCTTTTAGGCTTTTGGGATGTTTGACTTTTGGAATCAGGACAAGAAGAGTTCTGTTAAATTCAGAATTGAGTTCATTGCCATCGAAAACAGATTTAACCAGTTCATGAATAGATTAGCCCACTAGATCCCATTGGTTTTGAAAAAACGTACAGAGCATGAATTCCATCAATTCCTGGGACTTTAAGTGCCTTCATACTGAAAAGGGCTTTTTTTGTCTCCTCAAAAGTGACAGTACCAGATAATATATCCAAAGCATGAGCATTTAGCAAAGGAAACATACCTTTTTGAGGGTATGGCTTGTAACTATCATTACTACAGGCATAGAGAGTCTTGAAATAATTGCTGACCATGCTCCTGATAACATCTCCATCCATTTGCCAATTTCCTTCTTCATCACATAGCCATAGTTTTTAGTTTCCTTCGTTGAATTTGGGCTTTAGTCTAAAAATATGATGTATTTCTGTCACCAAGATTGATCCAATCACCTTTTGATTTTTGAAGCCATAGCGTCTCCTCTTGCAAACAAGCATCTTCAAACTCCTGCTTGAGTATCTCTTCAAGTTCGTTCAAGTATGATTAAATTCTGACGTCTTTGCTAGCTTGTCTTATTAGGCAAGCACCATATTTGTTCAGTCTTTATACAGCTTTTCAATCTTTTATTAATGTTTTTTTACCCAGTATTATTACCTTTGCCAAGTCCACTTTAACTGAAATATTTTTTAAAGTTAATCCGATATAATCCATTTCCAGAGTTTGAATTCAAGATATCTAATTAAATTGAAATAATTATCTAATTAATTAAATTAAAAACATGGAGGTTATAGTTATTTAATCTTCTTTTCTTGGTTACTAGAATTACTATTAGATGTTTGATCGATTGAATAGTATTTGACTTCATCACTCTCCATTTGATTTTAACCTCAAGATTTGAGCAATGGTCAACTAATTAAGCATATTCATTTATCTATGTGATTTGGATCTATTTATTTTTGGATATACTATACGATCCGTCTGCTAATGAAGATTCATCCAATTGACAAGGATGTGACTTATACTTTATAAGGATATGAGTTTAGATGTAATCTATATATAATCTATTGTATAAATATCTTTATAAGTATTCTTTGAGCCCTAAGACTTATCTTAACTTGATAAGTCATTGGGATTTAACTCATTTAAACTTTTATTTATAAAAAAAATTATATTCAGACCTTTTTTCTTCATAATTATAGGTAGATACTAGGGATTGATCGAGATTTTGAGTATTATTATATCTAAATAGAATTATCTCTTTTAATATATATATATTTTTAATCTACATAGTTTAAATAAAAGTTTTTGCTTACAAAAATATCAAATCCTTTCCATTCAACCCATACTTATGTTGGAGTACGTGTTGAATGGAAAATTTTGTTGCCCTGAATTATGGTGCAAAATTTGTAACGATAAGTAAATGATGGAACTTTTGAATTTGCAAGCAGTAATTTAGTCAAAGTGAAAGCATGCAATTACACATATAAGCAAGAAAACCCTGTTATTTTCACAAATATCATTACTGAAAGGGGATTATTATAGTGATTTCAAAATTGACTGGAAAGTTCAAAAGGGGATTATTATCATATAGTAATGATTATCTCTTCTTATTTCTTAACCACTTTTGTGTCTCTTCTATTTCTAAGAAGACGTTTCGATTAAAATCTTCCATGCCAATATATAATGTAAAATAATTCCCTATTTGCTACAATTCCTCGGGTTAGAGACGTCATTGCCAATAAAAGCAAAAAAGAAAAAAAAAACAAGAGATTAGTTAACATCGTTATCAATTAAAATTTGACTTTAGTTATTGATCCAAAATTGGTTTTGCTTCATTAATTAACTTATAGATTAACAGGTCTTAAGTATATTGGCCATGCACATACGATTTGATGCGGAAAATAACTTGTAAATATAGAACCCCTGTTATAATATTTAATTCAAATAAGATCAACCTTTAAGTATAATTGTAAAATTTGATGGGGAAGATCAATATGCATGGTCAATATAGTAACTGTGTCAATCCAACTCAGACCAACGGAAATCATGAAAATCTCGAAAATGTTTACTTTGATGCAAGTCCCTACATATATCGTACTATTGTATATATAATGTGTGTGTGTAATTATATATAATACTGAGGAAAGTTAGATATACTTCTTTATTTCAATAAGAAAAATGAGAAATTAAAGGACCAAGTTGAAGCAGCAGTGTACAAAAAGAATATAATTAATGACCGAAATAATGTCCATGCAAACATGTCGGAATAAAATAGTGTGATCACGTGAGTTTAATGTTTCATAACCAAAAATTAAGTAACATTAAAAAAAATGAGAAGTGATTAAAGCATTGGGCAGTTAAGTGGGGTCCCCAACGGAACTAAATGTATCAATTTTGGGGCGACGGCGCCTAAACACGTGTAATATATTTATTTAATTTAATGTTATCGTCCTTTAAGATATTTTTCACTTCGCCCCCTCAACTTTTTAACAACATAATTGGCAACGCGTTGACCATTGCAAGCAAAGAACATTGAACTAGAAATTGAAGAGGGATTCCACAACACACTTTTTTATTATTTTTAGTAGATGTAATCTTATTTTTTTCTCTAATAAAATTATGTAGTATTATTTTATCTGAACAATATATGTATCTACTTTTTTTTAAGAAAAAAATTAAATCATTATATTTAAGGTTTTGTTTGGAAACACAAAAAATTATGGGAGGAAATACTGAGAGAGAGAAAAAAAAAGAGGAACCTAAATAATTAGTTATCTAGGTTTTTTCTAATTTTTTTTCCCTAATTTTTCTCATCTCCATATTCTCTCCTCATTTAAATAGAGGGTAAAACTTTTATGTGCTCTCATTAATATTTCAAAATAATATATATATTTTCAAATAAATAAAATATAATAAAGTTTCTTAAGAAAGATCTTTATTTCTATTTTTAAAGAATGACTAACAATACAAGTATATCTTAACTCCTACTCTTTTATAAAAAAAATTTTCTTTTCAATTTCTTTAATAATACTCTCTACACTTTATGTAAAAATAAAATTTTATAATAAATAAAAGACAAATTTATTACAATGAATTTTTGTTGCATATATTGAAAACAAAATTATAAATTATATTCCTATAATTTTTTGTGACAGTGTATTTTTATTTTTAAATTTTAATAAATATTATTATATTAATTAGTTTAAATTTAATAAATATTTAAAGTGATATTTTAAATAATTATTATTAATCCTTTTGAGTTTGCTTCTTCTTTTCAAGGCTCAAGGAGCCGTTCATCACTATGAGTTCTTTGTAGGTTCTTCCATTTGAGAATAATATGTATATATTCTAGTTCTAGCAATATTCTTAGAGACTAGAATTATTTTTTGTTGGAATTTTAGCTTTAGATCATCAATGGATTGCTCAATCTCTTTGTCTACATATTCTATAATTACTTACAGATAAGCTCTTTTAGAGATTTTTAATTACTCTACCATTTATACTAATTTGAATTTGGATTGACTTGTAAATAGTAGTACTTTTCGAGCGATGTGATTTGGCTGTTTATATTTAATTATTTGAGTGATGGAGTAATTTTAATTTGGATTATTTGAAGTTAAATAGTACAACATTTATCTATTTTAATCCTCTATTTGGATGAGAGAAGTAAATAGGGAGAAAGAAAATGGATAAAAAAAATTCTTGAGGAAGAGATTTTCTTTCCTTATATTTGGATGAATGGGAAAAAATGGGGAGAAGAGAAAAGTTGATAACCAATTGCATAAGTTTTAGGCATCAATTATGATTTTTTTTAAATTCTTGACCAGAAAATTATGATGGTTAGTTCAGGTAATATCTACATATATATTAAGTATTTTTTAAGAAAATCATAAAATATGCCCAAATATTCCGTCTTTAAAAAGGTTACCATCTTTATATAATATACATATAATCCTGACACTGTACATTTCTTTTCATGAATCTTGTGCATGATGCATGCGTATGCTGTTATTGGTTTTGTTTTTCCTATTAGCATTATATTAGTCGGGCTCTATTGGATAATTAAGCTCCATTATATTAATATGGCACAAGCTAATAAATTATTATATAATTGTTTTTCTACCTCTAATCTAATCTAATCTAAATTCTAAGTTAAAAAATCAACTAGGTATTAGCTATAGCTAAGCGTGAATGCTAATTCTTTTAATTAATTAAACTTGTGGGTGGATTCCAGCTGGAGGAAAAGGACTTCACGAAGCTGTGCAGCACAAAGAGCATATTGACGGTTCTTGGTAAAAAAAAAAAAAAAAAAAGAGCATATTGACGGTGAATGGAACCTTTCCTGGGCCAACAATTACTACTGCTCGCAAAGGAGATACAATTTTCGTCACTGTCCACAATAATGGAACTTATGGTGTTACTATTCACTGTTAATTGATCATTTATCCACAACCAAATTATTATTTTCTATATAACTTTCCAGAACATTAGATCCGCTTCCATCATTTAGTTTTCAAGAGATATCTGTTCGTATTTTCTGTATAAAAAAAAAGTTTAATAGATTAAAAGCTAAAGAAAAATAATGTATTCGGAAAAGAATATTCCAAAGCCTGGACACATCTAAGGATGATCATGTGGTGGTAGTGGTCATTTTCAAATGTGTTGGTCATTTTCAAATGAGAATGGAACAATGGGATTCGATTTCAATGATTTAGACTTTAAATTTCTATTTTTATTTTTTAGTTTAATTTTTTTAAGTTGACAATTGAAAACATTTTTATTCTGTGTTTTGTTACATTCAAAATAAAAAATATTAAATATAGAAAGAAAATAAAAGTCAAACAATTAAATGTAAATTTAAGTGATTCAAATTTGAAATGAGTATTTTTTTTAATATAAACTAGGAGTATCTTGCTAATACTTGTAACACCCCTCATGACTTTGTTTTGGTATTGTGTGTAGAACCAGAGGAAAATAGGATGGAGGAATGCTCAAGTGGAGGAAAATTGAGCTCCACATCGTGGCTTGGAGCAGGGCCTCTGCAGCGAGAAGAGCTCCAGAATGAGGTTTCCGGCTAAAAGCACCGGCGTTGTGGGGAACATACTAGGAACCATGATGAGAATCGAGATTTTTATTCAAATCCAGATTATTTCAGTCAGACAGACGAAGGAGAAACGGAGGAGAAACAAGGGAGCTTTGCTAGGGTTTGAAGATTTCGGCCATTAGGAGTGTTTTCTGGAATCCAAGAGCTTGGATTCAAGTTGGTAAGTGATTTCTACTCCTCCGTCTCCATTTTCAATCTGTTGAACTTGGGGTTTTCGGTTGTATACAAAGATTTCTGGTTTGCGCTAAAATCCACATATTAAAATGGATGAAATGGGATTAAGGAAGTGTGTTTTGGTATTCTTGTTACTTGGATGTGAGTTTTGAAGGGTTTATGCATGATTTGAGCTTAACCCTATGTTATTTTCGGTTATGGCTCTTGGGAATCCAAATTGTATGTGGTTGAGTAGTGTTTGAATGGTTGTCAAGAGATTATTGATGCATGAAAGGGGTGTTGGAACCTTGGGTTAGGTTAAAGTAATTGAATTGTGATGTTTGGTTATTGGTATATTGTGTTAATTGAGGAATTGTGATATTGTAAAAGTTGTTTGGTAGCCTGAGAGGGGTTCAAGCGTGTCGGATGACTCGAGAAGTTCATGAAATACGCATGTGTGGTATTGACACTTGAGGTAATCGAGTGTTTGTTTGTACTGTATTGTTTGTATTGTATGATAGTACGTATATTCGTGTATATATGCATGTTTCTTTCATATCACGATATAGATGTGTTTGTGTGTACTGGTTTCTACATATCATGGTATGCACATAACTAGATGATAATTATGATGACTATGATGATTATGATGATGATTAGAAATGATGATATTAACATGACATGACATGATGCATACATGACATTGCGATATGATGATGATGATTATATGATAATACATGAGCATCACCACATGGCATTGTGATATTGCGATATATGGTGGGTCGAGTGGTGATGACGATATGATATATGATGATATATGTTATGGAGGATAAGGATGGAATATATATATATATATGTTAGGAAGGATAAGGATGAGATCCTTGTGGCTAAATCGCCTCCTATGACCAAGAGGGAAAAGGCGTACAATGGATTACACCTTCCCTAAATCACTGCCAATTCATGGTGGGAAAGGAGAAGGGGAGCCACGGTCCAAACATTAGTGTTGTCTTTGGCCGGGTGCACTAATGGGAGGTGAGCTTGGTGATGTCCCAAAATCAGACTTCACTGACTATTGGAAGGAAGTTACCTATATGAAATGTCTTATTATGACGACAGCCCATGGTTCTAACTGTGTTCGAGGGAGACATGCATTCCATTCATTTCACATTGCACTCACTGGTTGTATGAGATATATGTATATATATGTGTGTGTGGTGGTTCCCGGTTACTGAGACATTATCTCACACCCCTTTCCCATGAACTAACCTTTCAGGTGGCGGTTCTGTCACTAGTCTAGAGAAGATGCGTGAATAGCATCAAACGTGGGGATATTAGGTCTATGTAGTTTGTGTGTGTATAATTTGCATATGTAACTTGTGCCAAGTAGGATAGAAGATTTTGTAATGAATGTATGACATTGTAAGGATTGTTATGGATGGATGTATGTATGGTTATATATGTGGAAATGTGTTATATGTGTTATGTATGATGAAAGGTGGAATTATGCCTGGTTGGTGTGTTTTAAGGACTGTAACTTGTTTTGTCAAGTTAGGGTTCAAAGGGGTCAAATCTCAGAGGAGTGGTTCCTTTGAGGTGAAACCTCTTTGGACAAGTTGGTTTGAGGGTTTTGGACTTGTATGAATAGTCTTTGAGTGACAATTTGCCTTTGGTGGCAATTGGAGGTTGTTAGTGGTAAGTTTTGGTCAACCAATGGGCAAAATGGTGTCTGGTGTTCAAAATCTCCATACAGAGTTGGATTAGGGTGAAGTTGGTGTCTATAAATAGATTAGGACTAGATTGACTTATAGGAGTTGAAATCAAGTCAATCACAGGCCAGTGCATAAAGTTATGTGCATTGAAAGTTCACCTCAGTGAATGAAGTTTGCTGGTATAGAAAACCAACATGGGGCACTGCGACGCTATGCAGTCTAGTAGCGAGTGAAAAACAGGGGAGGTTTGGAGCTGCGGCAGTATTGTAGCAGCCAGAGCCCCTAGCCCAAATTTTGATGTTGTTTAGTTTGTTTCCGCTGTTCTGAAGTTTTAGGAAGTTGTTTTGAGACGATTTGGTTATGTTTGGTTGGCTTTTTAAGGTTTTGGTCGACTCTGGAGGTGTTTGGAGGTAGGGTATTATAACACTAGGGATGGGAGGAGTATTATTTACTCACTTTAAAATGAGTTGAAGATTGTTTATCTTAAAATAATGAACAGAAGATAGATATGTCACATTCTTAGTCTTTAAAATTTCATAAATTTCTAAAAGAAAGATATTTCATAAATGAGTAGTTTTATTTTTCTGAACTAATTTTGATTGCAACAAATGTTGGTAGCAAGTTTTTGTGAGTTTTCTCAGTTTAATGAAAATATTATTCGAGGCAAATAAAAATATCATCTATCAATCAAGGGATCTCGAGACTGATGTTTGACAAGGATAATATGAATTTAGAAACAATTTTGAGCACAACTTGTACTTCTCTACCAATATATATTTATTTTAAAATATTTATAACAATTAACTATATTATTCATAAGTTATAATTATTGCGATTTGTTTCAAATTTCGAGTAAACCATAAGCCTCACAAACTAGTTTCTTCAAATTCTTTACATCACACTTTTCTTCATACAACACTAATTAAGTAAACATTGTTGAATCAAGAGTTTTGATGATTGTAAACCAACACTCAAGAGCTTGAATTGAAGATATCAAAGGAGATCAAAGCTGTGTCAAGTGAAGACTTTATGAGTATTTGCTGTTAGATCTCTTGTAGGATCTTCAGTTTTTGTTATGATTGGGTAAAAGATTTTGATTTGAGAAAAAGATGTTTTCAAACCTTGATTTTGTGTTAAATCTTTACCTATTTGAAAAACACCCACAAACAGACTAAGGTTGAAAGATTAAGCTAAACTGTCAAGTTGGAAATTCGAACTTTGCCTTTGGAAGTTCGAACTTCGAGCTGAAACTGAATGAGTCTGAAGAGATGGCTCTCTGTCAGACGAATTTTGGCTGCTCAAAATTCGAATTTTCATCTAGTCTGAAAGAAGCCTTTCTGGTAACAGACGAACTTCACACTTTCAAAATTCGAATTTCAAGAAAAAATGAAGTTTGTGAAAACCAAAGAAATTCGTCTGAGACTATGATAAAATGCATCTGAAATCAAAATGAAATTGAGTTTGATAAATGCTCTCTGACAGACGAATTTTGAACTGCCAACATTCGAATTTTCATATAAGTCTGAAAGAAGCTTCTTTGTAACAGACGAACTTTAAGTCTCCAAAATTTGAATTTCAGACAAAACAAAATTTGAGAGAATAGAAGAAATACGTCTGATACTATGTTAAAGTTCATATGAGATCAAGAATGATTTAAGTTTCAAAACTGCTCTCTGACAGACGAACTTTGAACATTGAAATTCGAATTTCAGAAGCAAAAATCTTAAGTCTGTTTAAGTGAAACATCAACATTCGAATGATGAAATTAGTCTGGAAAGAGTCTCTCTGACAGACGAATTTCACCCTTTCAAAATTAGAATTTCGAGGGCACTGTAGCAAATTGAAAACACTATTCACACTTAACCGAAAAATTTTCTTCTTGAAAATTCGTATGTCACATTGTGAAAATGTTTTGTAAGTTTCAAAATTCGAATTTCACTTCATGAACAGACGAACTTCGTGTTGTAACGTTGGAAGCTTTAACCTTCGGTTCCTTCGAAATTCGTCTGTTGACCAGCCAAAATTCGAATTTCAGTATGTCAGAAACATTAAATGCGGTTGGTAAACGGATAGTTTTTCAGAGTAACCGTTGGATAACTTCTCCAACGGATAGATTAAAGTCTCTAACGGATATTTGAGACCTAAATCTATAAATACAACAACATTTGAAGTTGTGGGTAACAAATAAAACAAGTGTGTACCGAATTTCTGCTAAATCTTTTCTCAAAAGCTTTTACCCTCTCAACTTCTATACTTGTACTGAAACTTTCATATCTACTCTTTTCAAGAGAGTTATTTTATTGTAATCAATCTACTCTTCATCTGGAAGATAGATTTACTTGTGAGGGGTGTTCACAAGGGAATTGGGAAGCACATAGTGAAAGTGCTTGGAGAGTTTGAGAGAGCTCAGAAACAGAGCATACTCATGTACTGTGGCCTTAGCAAGAAGCCCATTGAAATTCTTGTTGTATAGTGGATAAATCTCAAGAGGTGTCTTGAGGACTGGATGTAGGTCAAGTGGAAAGACCGAACCAGGATAAATTACTGAGTTTTCTTCTCCCTATCTTTACTTTTCTGCTTGCTCTGTTTTACGCATTGTTTTCATTATACTGTGATATCTTCACTTACTTCACTTTGTGCAGAAAAAATTCAATCTTCCCAATTCACCCCCCCTCTTGGGAAGTCAGCCTTGCTAACAAGTGGTATCAGAGCCCGGATTCCCATTCAAAGGAACTCACAGTCCGGGAATTAAGATGGCTGGCTTTGGAGAGAGTATACTTCCTAAAGGAAATAACACTAACAGACCACCAGGCTTCAGTGGAGAGCATTATGGATACTGGAAGATGAGGATGCAGATCTACCTTCAATCAATTGATCTTGACATCTGGTCAGTGATTGAAAAAGGAGATTTCATTCCAATGGCTCTAACTGAAGATGGAGGACACAAAGAGAAGCTGGAAGCAGAATGGAATGATGAGGACAGAAGGAGAGTCCTACTGAATTTCAAAGCAAAGCATTGTTTAGTCAGTGCCCTGAACCAGGACGAATTCTACAGAGTCTCACAATGCACCACTGCAAAAGGAATGTGGGATACTCTGCAGATTGCACATGAAGGAACATCTGGAGTCAGGGAGAACAGGCTGAACACGTGCATTGGGGAGTATGAAAGCTTCAGAATGGGTGAAGGGGAAACTGTAAAGGAGCTGCAAAAGAGATTCACCCTCATTGTGAATCAACTAAAAAGCCTGGGAAAAGAATACACACAGTCTGAGAAAGTGAGAAAAATACTCAGAGCTCTACCTCTGGAGTGGCAGCCCAAGGTGACAGCAATAGAAGAAGCTAGAGGAGAATCAATGGCTTCTGTCACAGCTCTCTTCGGCAGCCTTGAGGAGTATGAAGGAAAGATCAAAGCACTCAAGGAAGCTGGGCTGGACAGAAAGAAGAAAGGCCTTGCCCTCAAAGCTGCTGAAAAGGAAGAAGAATCTGATGAAGGAGATGAGCTGGATGAGGAAACTCTGGCTATGATGGTCAGAAAATTCGGAAGATTCTACAGCAAGAAGAAGAGCAAGAGATTCTTCAAGAAAGGAGTAACTGGAGAAAACAAGAAAGAGGCAAAAGAACCTGTGACTTGCTATGAGTGCAAGAAGCAGGGACACATTAAGTGGGATTGTCCCCAATTCATTAAGAAGCAAGAAAAAGAAAAGAAAGCTGCAGACAAAGGGAAGAAGAAGAAAGCCTATATCTCATCCATCTGGGGTAACAGCTCAGATGAGGAAGAAGAAGATGAGGATGAGATTGCCAACATTTGTTTAATGGCACTTGCCTCAGAAGAAGTCTTACCCTCATGCAGCAGTGATCAGGAAGAAGAGGTATATGAATCTGAACCTTCCTATTCTGAATTACAAGATGCATTTCATGAGCTTCATGATGAATTCATTAAAGTTGCTAAAGAACTGAAATTGGCAAAGAAAAAGATAAATAAGCTGGAATCCCAAAGCATAGTTTCTGAAATTACCTCCTTGCCTACTACTGAATCTGTTTATTGCACTTCATGCATTGAACTCAAGCAAACTAATGATTATTTAGTTAAAAGTATGTCTAGGCTCACTAGAGGCAAAGATATGTTGTTTGCATTAATGGGGAGCCAAAGAATATCACAAGGAAGAGCTGGTCTTGGCTATGATCCATGTGCTGTCAAGGAAAAGATTAGGAAGAAAAATCAGAATGCTTATATGAGACATTTTGTGCATGCTGAGAACATTAAAACGAAAACTAATGCATTACATCACATTGAAACATATGATCAACCAAGGCATGCTAGACAAAAGTATTATCTGCACTGTTTTCTTCCTGCATCTCAATCTAGCAGTCCTTTCACCACCTGTCATTTCTGTAACAAAAAGGGACATATTTCCAGTTCTTGTGTTTTGAAGAAAAATGGACTTGGCAGGAAAGCTGAATGGGTTCCCAAAGTTGCATCTGCATCTAGGAAAAGATATACTGACCAAAAAGGACCCAAGCAAATTTGGGTACCTAAAAGGAAAATGTAAACATTGTTTTGCAGGTCTGTCTCAAAGCTAAGAAAAGCAACAAATGGTATATGGACAGTGCCTGCTCAAGTCACATGACTGGTGATAAGGAGAAGTTCATCACCTTGAGAGACAAGAAAGGAGGAAAGGTGACCTTTGGAGGTGACCAATATGGCAAAATCGTTGGTATTGGAATTGTGGGCAAAAATCCAGAAACATCCATTGAAGAGGTGCTGTTTGTGATTGGCCTCAACCACAACCTGCTAAGCGTGAGTCAGACCTGTGACAAAGGAAACTGGGTGCTATTTGACTCAAAGTTTTGCCTGGTCATCAGAAAAAGTGATCACAAAGTAATCCTCAAAGCTCAAAGGGATGGTAACTGCTATACTATTGATCTTGATGAACTTCCTCCCTTAGATTCTGTATGCTTAATCAGTCAGAGGAGTGATAGTTGGCTATGGCATAGAAGATTAGCTCATGTGAACATGAATCAACTGTCTAAACTAATTAAAAATGAGCTAGTAACTGGTCTACCAAAAATATCTTTTGAAAAGGATAAAGAATGTGATGCATGCCTAAGAGGAAAACAAACTAAATCATCATTTAAATCCAAAAATGTAGTCACCACAACTAGACCACTTGAACTGCTGCATATGGATTTGATTGGACCTTCTAGGGTAAAAAGTCTTGGTGGTAATATGTATGTGCTTGTAATTGTTGATGACTATTCTAGATTTACTTGGACATTATTTCTTTCTTCTAAAAGTGATACCTTTGATGCATTTGTAACCTTAGCTAAGAAAGTGCAGAATGAGAAAGGTATTTCTATTGTGTCTATCAGGTCAGACCATGGAGGAGAATTTGAAAATGCATACTTCCTGGAGTTCTGCAATGAGCATGGGATTGACCACAACTTCTCAGCACCAAGAACTCCTCAACAAAATGGAGTGGTAGAAAGGAAGAACAGAACCATTGGAGAGATGGCTAGAGCTATGCTAAATGAGAAGGAACTCTCTCAAGTGTTCTGGGCTGATGCAGTGAATACAGCAAGCTACATCATAAACAGAGCCTACATCAGACCAATCCTTGGGAAGACTCCATATGAGCTGTACAAGGGAAGAAAGCCAAATCTGTCACACCTCCATGTGTTTGGGTGCAAATGCTTCATTCACAACAATGGTAAAGAAAATCTAGGTAAATTTGATGCCAAATCCGATGAAGGTATATTTCTGGGCTATTCTAGTAGGAGTAAGGCTTATAGGGTCTATAATAAAAGATCAAATATAGTAGAAGAATCAGTGCATGTGGTCTTCATTGAAAATGAAACTGTTTCAAAACATGTTACCAATAAGGATGATCTTACTTTCAATTTTGAAAAACTGGAAATTTCTGACAGAAGTAAAACTAAACCTCCAAAGATATCTGAATCTGTTGACACAGAGGAAGATATCCAGGAGTAAGAGTTTGATGAAGAAAATAATGAAGAAACAACTCAAGAACTCCCTAGAGCTTGGAGATATCAAAGGAATCACCCTATTGATCAAGTAATAGGGAATGTTCAAGAGAAAGTCAAAACCAGAAAACAGTTAAGGGATCAAATGCTCAACTGTGCCTTTATTTCTGAAATTGAACCCAAATGTGCTGAAGAAGCCTTAACTGATGAATACTGGATTATGGCTATGCAAGATGAATTAAATCAATTTGAAAGAAATCAAGTTTGGGATTTAGTACCTAGACCCAAAAATCATCCTGTTATTGGTACCAAATGGGTTTTCAGAAATAAACTTGATGAATCTGGAACAATAATCAGAAATAAAGCTAGATTGGTTGCTAAAGGGTATAATCAGGAAGAAGGTATTGATTTTGAAGAAACCTTTGCACCAGTAGCTAGGCTAGAAGCTATAAGAATACTGCTGGCATATGCATGCATGAAAAATATTTTATTATATCAAATGGATGTAAAAAGTGCCTTTCTGAATGGATATATCATGGAAGAAGTATATGTAGATCAACCTCCAGGTTTTGAGGATCCTACAAAACTAAACCATGTTTATAAACTGAAGAAAGCTCTCTATGGTTTAAAACAGGCCCCTAGAGCATGGTATGAGAGACTGAGCAATTTTCTAACTGATAAGGGGTTTAACAGAGGCAAAGTTGACACAACCTTATTTACTAAGAAAGAAAATAAAGATTTTCTAATTGTTCAAATCTATGTTGATGATATTATTTTTGGTGCTACTAATGAAACTCTTTACAAGAAATTCTCTGAGTTAATGCAGGGAGAATTCGAGATGTCTATGATGGGTGAACTCAACTTCTTCCTTGGACTGCAAATAAGACAGCAAAATGATGGTATCTTTCTCAGTCAATCCAAGTATCTAAAGGAACTGCTAAAGAAGTTTGGTTTGGAGAATGCCAAACCAATGGGAACACCTATGGCCACTGCAACCAAACTGGACATGGATGAAAACGGGAAGATATTTGACATTACTCAGTACAGAAGAATGATTGGATCCCTGCTATACCTAACTGCCAGCAGACCTGACATTATGTTCAGTGTTTGCATGTGTGCAAGGTTCCAATCATGCCCCAAAGAATCCCATGCAACAGCTGTGAAAAGAATTTTTAGATATCTTATTGGAACATCACAAATGGGTCTTTGGTATCCAAAAGGCAATGGAGAAGATCTCAAAGGATACACTGATGCTGATTTTGCAGGATCCAAAACTGACAGAAAAAGCACGAGTGGAACTTGTCAGTTTCTTGGAGGATCCCTGGTCTCATGGTTCAGCAAAAAGCAAAACAGTGTAGCCTTATCCACTGCAGAAGCTGAGTATGTTGCAGCTGGAAGCTGTTGTGCCCAAGTCATCTGGATGAAACAGTAGCTTGAAGATCTTAAGGTTAAAATGAAAGAGATACCAATCATGTGTGACAACCAAAGTGCTATAAATATCACCAAGAATCCTGTCATGCATTCAAGGACGAAACATATTGAAGTAAGGCACCACTTCATAAGAGATCACGTTCTGAAAGGAGAAGTTAGACTGGAATACATCCCAACAGAGGATCAAGTTGCTGATATACTCACAAAACCTCTATCAGAAGACAGACACTGCAAAATAAGGAGAGAATTGGGAATGGTAAATCCCAGTGAATTGTAAGTTATTTCTGTGCAATTCTGTCTTTAAAGTTTTTAATATTAGAATAAATTCTAACTTGAGCATCGGAGTTTGTCTTAGTGTAGTTGCAGGTGCTCCTTGTGAAAATCAATGGCTAAAAGTTTGAAAGATTGGAGCACTCCAGATTGGAGCAACCAGAAAATGAAGTGAATAATAATTATCCTAAGTTCTGGATCCATTCTGTAAGTCTTTAAAGTTGAAATTTGTATGTTGTTTGAATAATAGAAGAATTTCATTGATAATCTGTGTCTTTGAACTGGTCAACATGGTCAACATTCGAATTTTGGTTGACCAACAGACGAACTTTGGCCTGTTATGCCTTGGAACAGTTCTCGGTTATGCCTCGAAATTCGTCTGTTGAAGCTTTAAAGTTTGAATTTCCAAAATCAAAAATTTCAAAGTAATGATTGTCCATCACTGTTATACGAATTATTACTTCTTAACATACGAATGTTGGACAATCTTTGCAAAAATTGAAAAATTCGAATTGTCAAGTTCAAAATTCGTCTGTTGAAACATGTTCTTGATGAATGAATGCTTGAAAGATAAAGATCTGCATGCTTAATTCGTCAGTTGGTTGATGGTTTGTGTAATGCTGTCTTTTTCTTTCCAACATTCGAATTTTGTTAAAACAAAATTCGTCTGATATGCTTGTATTGCTTGTTTCAAGCCACTGTCAGACGAACTTTCAAGATGAAAATTCGTCTCTCAGTAAGCTGTGCTGAACGGTTTAACTTGTAACTGCCCGAAGTTTGAATTTTGACCCCTCAAAATTCGTCTGTCAGACGGTTACACACGTTAAATGCGACGATTTTCCACAGAACAGACGTAACCCTATTTGTAACCTCCCTGAGTCTGTTCTGATTCTCTCTTCAATCCTCTTAACTCCTGTCCAACAACCGTCATTCTTCACCGTTTGAACTTCCATTCGCATCCTATAAACCTATTCTCAGCCACATTCTGCTTCATTCAACCGAGAAATGGCAAGAGTTAAAATTCCTGGAACAGGAAAAGCTGTGGCTCGTCCTAAAAGGAATGTTAAATCTCAATACGCTACCAAAGAAGGAGAAAAATCAAAGAGAAAAGCCGAACCCAGCAAAGCTACTCCCTCTAAACGCCAGAAATCTTCATCCAAAGCAGAATCTCAGAAAACTGGACCCTCTTCTTCAAAAAGTGCAGAACCGTCTATTCCTGCTGCTGCCTCTTCTGCCTCTTCCAGTACTGAATCTGGAGAGTTTGAATTGACTACACTGCCACTGTGGAGCACTCCTGAGATTCAAGAAGAGTACACTACCAAGTTTTCTACTAAAAAGGTAATCAAGCCTCATTGTGTAAATATGGAACAATTTCTGATATCCAACAATTTTGATGCTGCTGTATGGTTGTTAAGATATAAAAATCTGTTGGAAATTGCTGAAAAATATGATGATGAGGTAGTGAAGACTTGGTATGCCTCTCTTCAATATAACAGCAAGAAAAAAGAAATTGGAGGTCACTTTGAGATCAAGGACCATCTGGCTTGCTGATGAAACAATCAATGAAGTGCTGGAAATCCCAGGTCAAGATGGGCTAAAAATTGACATAACAGCCTCTGGGTATATGGATGAGGCAAGCACAGCTGATGAAGAAGGTGGACCCTTTCTGAACTACAAAGAAAGCACCATCTTGGACACCTTATTCAGGAGAAGGGAGAACAGGCCAACAATAAATCTGTTGAAGCCCACAGACCTAAGTGTACAAGTCAGAATCCTGCACTACATAGTGTCAAGGATCATTTTCAACAAGGGTGGTAGCTTCAATCTGATAACAAGGGCAGAGGCTCATGTGATGACTGCTATCATTCAGGGGAAGCTGATTAACATGGGTCATATCATCATCTAAAGAATGATAAAGGCAAGAGATCAAAGGAAGGATTCCACACTCCCCTATGCTGCAATTATTTCAAGAATCCTGCAGCATGCTAGGATTCAGCACATTGAGAAGGGGAAAGGGAAACTCACTGAGGCTTTCAAAGAGGAGGAACTGCAAAGGATGGGCATTGAGAGAGATGAAGGACGATGGGTTGGAAAGGGAGCAGGGAAAACTGAAGACTTGTTCTTTGTTACTGATGCATCACTCCAACAAGAAGGCACTTCTGAGGCCCCTGACAGATCCTTACCTTAGCCTTCCCAGAAAATTCCATCTCCCTCCAGGCCTACACACCCTCCTTTCACTCCCTCCTCACGAGCCAAGCCAACAAAGATCACTGAGTTGTTTGACAGTCTGTCAACACTCATTCTCAGCATCAGAGATGAGCAAAATGCCAAATTTGCTCATCTACAAGATCAGATCCATCAGTTGGCTGTGAATATGAAGGTGGTGGCTGATGCTTATGAAGAGATAAGAAATGCAATTCCTACCACTTCAGCTCCACCTCAGCCTGGTGTCCCTGAACCTACTCTGTCTCCATCCCCTGTGCCTCCAAGTCCCTTTGAGATTGCCTCCTCTGACCATAATTCGGATATTGATGATGCTGATGCTATGAGAACACCAAGTCCTAGTCCACCCTTGGACTATGGACTAGAAGGAGAAGGTCTTCAAGAATCAAGCCCTCTTAAGCCTATGCAAGAAGATGCTCCGGATTCAATTCTGTCTATTCAAGAATCAGAGCAAGTTGAAAGACTGGTTGCAGCCATTTCAACCTCTTCTGTGCCGGAAGGAGCAAGCAATGAGGAAAGGAGCATTGTACCTGTTATTGATTATCTTGTCGTTGCTCACAATGCTCTGCTAATAGCTCAGAGGAGAAGGCTAGAAGAAATGTTTCCTCCTGCTAGACCAGCTTCTTCTTCTCTTGCTGTGTATGGGCTTTCAGAGGAACAGAGAGCTCAACTAGCTCTTTCTAGGCAGTAAATGCAAGTGCTGCTTGAGGTCTCTGATGATGATGCTGAAGAACCTGCTGAGCCCCCTGCACCAGTTCAGCCAGAAATTCCTTTTGCTCCTGTCCCCCTTCGTGCTGTTCCTATCACTCAGATACCTCCTCCAATGGACTTTGTTGGGCTTCCTGATGATGCCAAAAAGGGGGAGAAGATAAAGCAAACTGGGACTAAGCAAGCTGGAAAATCTGCTGAGTCATCTGGAAAAGGAAAGACTTACAGCAAGAAGTCTAAGCCAAAGAAGAAGTGATATTTTTAGATCTTAGGCTGAATCTTCTTGTTGTATCTTGTTTTAATTGGTTGATTGTAATTGGTTGTTTGTTTTTTTTTTTTAAGAACTACTCTTTAATTGGAATTTGTATTACAACAGTTTGGTGATACATAGTATGTTCATGGTTGCAATGTTTTGGGCTTTGAATCTCTTCACTTAATCAGTTGCTTTGATATCTTATGCATATGTTGAGGGGGAGCTTATGAAAGCAAACCCAAGTACTAATCCAGTTTGTGAGTTGTTTTGTCATCATCAAAAAGGGGGAGAATGTTGAATCAAGAGTTTTGATTATTGTAAACCAACACTCAAGAGCTTGAATTGAAGATATCAAAGGAGATCAAAGCTGTGTCAAGTGAAGACTTTATGAGTATTTGCTGTTAGATCTCTTGTAGGATCTTCAGTTTTTGTTATGATTGGGTAAAAGATTTTGATTTGAGAAAAAGATGTTTTCAAACCTTGATTTTGTGTTAAATCTTTACCTATTTGAAAAACACCCACAAACAGACTAAGGTTGAAAGATTAAGCTAAACTGTCAAGTTGGAAATTCGAACTTTGCCTTTGGAAGTTCGAACTTCGAGCTGAAACTGAATGAGTCTGAAGAGATGGCTCTCTGTCAGACGAATTTTGGCTGCTCAAAATTCGAATTTTCATCTAGTCTGAAAGAAGCCTTTCTGGTAACAGACGAACTTCACACTTTCAAAATTCGAATTTCAAGAAAAAATGAAGTTTGTGAAAACCAAAGAATTCGTCTGAGACTATGATAAAATGCATCTGAAATCAAAATGAAATTGAGTTTGATAAATGCTCTCTGACAGACGAATTTTGAACTGCCAACATTCGAATTTTCATATAAGTCTGAAAGAAGCTTCTTTGTAACAGACGAACTTTAAGTCTCCAAAATTCGAATTTCAGACAAAACAAAATTTGAGAGAATAGAAGAAATACGTCTGATACTATGTTAAAGTTCATCTGAGATCAAGAATGATTTAAGTTTCAAAACTGCTCTCTGACAGACGAACTTTGAACATTGAAATTCGAATTTCAGAAGCAAAAATCTTAAGTCTGTTTAAGTGAAACATCAACATTCGAATGATGAAATTAGTCTGGAAAGAGTCTCTCTGACAGACGAATTTCACCCTTTCAAAATTAGAATTTCGAGGGCACTGTAGCAAATTGAAAACACTGTTCACACTTAACCGAAAAATTTTCTTCTTGAAAATTCGTATGTCACATTGTGAAAATGTTTTGTAAGTTTCAAAATTCGAATTTTACTTCATGAACAGACGAACTTCGTGTTGTAACGTTGGAAGCTTTAACCTTCGGTTCCTTCGAAATTCGTCTGTTGACCAGCCAAAATTCGAATTTCAGTATGTCAGAAACATTAAATGCGGTTGGTAAACGGATAGTTTTTCAGAGTAACCGTTGGATAACTTCTCCAACGGATAGATTAAAGTCTCTAACGGATATTTGAGACCTAAATCTATAAATACAACAACATTTGAAGTTGTGGGTAACAAATAAAACAAGTGTGTACCGAATTTCTGCTAAATCTTTTCTCAAAAGCTTTTACCCTCTCAACTTCTATACTTGTACTGAAACTTTCATATCTACTCTTTTCAAGAGAGTTATTTTATTGTAATCAATCTACTCTTCATCTGGAAGATAGATTTACTTGTGAGGGGTGTTCACAAGGGAATTGGGAAGCACATAGTGAAAGTGCTTGGAGAGTTTGAGAGAGCTCAGAAACAGAGCATACTCATGTACTGTGGCCTTAGCAAGAAGCCCATTGAAATTCTTGTTGTATAGTGGATAAATCTCAAGAGGTGTCTTGAGGACTGGATGTAGGTCAAGTGGAAAGACCGAACCAGGATAAATTACTGAGTTTTCTTCTCCCTATCTTTACTTTTCTGCTTGCTCTGTTTTACGCATTGTTTTCATTATACTGTGATATCTTCACTTACTTCACTTTGTGCAGAAAAAATTCAATCTTCCCAATTCACCCCCCTCTTGGGAAGTCAGCCTTGCTAACAAACATGAATTTTGAAATGCAGGAATGGAGTGAGATAACCAAACAATCCATGGTCTAATGGACATGAGAGCATAACACAGTGTCCTGTCCCACCTGGAACAAGCTTCACTCAGAGAGTCAATTTGGCTCAAGAAGAAGGAACCCTTTGGTGGCATGCTCACGGTGATTGGACTCGTGCCACTGTTCATGAAGCCATCGTTATCAAACCTGCTAATGGGTTTACTTATCTTTTCGATGAGCCCGATGGCCATGAAACACTCATTATTGGTGAGTTCGATTTCCATGATAATATTCATCTCTCAATAATAATTTTTCTCGGTGTATTTCGTATCAATAAGCATGTTATTCGTGCTTGCAGGGGAGTGGTACAAGGGAGATGTGATGGCACTCATCAAGGACGCTTTGGCCAGTGGTGGCGAACCAAATGCTTCTGATCCTTACATCATTAATGGCCAACCTAGAGACTTGTATGATTTTTCTAATGGTAATATTATAGTGGAGTCATTAATGTAATAAAAATTAGATTGAGCCGGACCGCTGAGCGATTGATTTACTTGGTAAGGGTTAGGGTTGTACTTGTTTAACCGAATGTTTTGAGTTCAAATTCTTGAAATACAACACCATTAAATACTTGGTAATAGAACTTGCCACCTAAAAGAGTTATAGTTGACTTGATGTAAATTAGTTGGGACCCTATAAATCCCCCAATTAAAATAGGATAGGCCTAAGATACCAAGTATACATGAGAAAAGGAAAAAGAAGATTGAATTAGACAATTCGACTGATAAGTTGGTAATGCAGAACTACAATGACACTGTGGAGATGGTGTGGCAAGGAACAAATAATACGATGAATACTGCTGAGAATCACCCAATGCATCTCCATGGTTTCAGCTACTATGGTTGGCTTGCTATGAGATTTGTCGCCAACAACCCTGACGTATGTTTGTCTTGTAATTAACCATTCATGAGCATTTGAAAAATCCATTAATGATCTGATATGGGAGATTTTACTGAAGAAAGTTGATTAATTAATTTGCAGGGGTATGGTTCATGCACTGTCATTTTAAGAGGCGTAGTAGCTGGGGTATGGACATTGGTAATAGACAAGGATGGAGGAACCAATGAAACAAGCATGCTTCCATCCCCTAAGTATATGCCTCCTTGTTCTGGTTGATGGAATATGACATTGTTAATTAATTCTACTATAAGTTTCTGAATAAATTATTATATTGTTATCTAGAAATTAAATAAGTCTGAGTTTCATTTGAGACTCGAAGAATCGAGTACATGAGAAATTCAATTAGTTTCATTTGTTTGAGTAACGTGAAATCCAAAAAATGGTTCAGGTGTTGTTAGTTAAATGCATAGTGATATATTGTTTGGAACTCTTATTTGGTGAGGCTTTGAATTTCCTCATATTTAGTGTTATAGTATTGAAGAGTTTGAGTGTTTCTTCAAAATGTGGTGCAACATGTGTATTCCAAATTCTTTTTTATTTTGAAAAGTTGTAAGAATTTCTAATGAAATAGTAATCCTTCTATGATTTCTGTTATCTTATGATGGGAAATAATTATTTAGCCTAAACATTAAGTCTTTCACATTAACATCAGATTTTTTAGGGCCAAATTTTAACAATTGAATTGCTTTGATGCTTTCAATATGTTTTCTTTCATCATATCTCGTCTCAAATATTAACACCGAACTCTTACAAATTCTTGATTAATTCAAACCAAATACCACAGAATTCTAATTAATGGTTTGAGCTAATTAGAGTTTTCAAACTCATCAAGTTGTTTATGGTATAACAATAGCCTTATCCCATTAAGTAAACTCATGAAGTAGTTCATGACCAAAAAAAATGAATCATCAAGTTGTCAAATTTTTGACATATATAAGAGTGGTGAGTGAGTAGAATGCAACTATAATAAACTCAAAAATACAACTCATTGGACGCTCCTTAGAAAGCAGCACATGTAATTTTTTTCTTTTAATTAATAAAACAGAACATGTAATTTTTTTTATAAAAACACGTAATATTTTTTACTAAAGCAGTATATGTAATTTTTTTGTGGGCCAAAAAACAGCACATGTAATTAATTATTCGAAATTGTGATAAATATTGTGTTATTTTGAAGTTTTAGTACTTTATTAACTCACTACTACAAAATTGAGTTTTCTTAACGCATTTACATATGCGGTTATATAAAAAAACACAAACAAAAGTGAGGCGGAGGATTTGTAGACGCTTGTTTAAATAACCATCTATAAAGGTTACTATTTTGTAGGCGGTTATCTAACTAACCGCCTATAAATCTATTATTAGTAAGAAAAAAAATTTATAGATAAAAAATATATCAATAACGTAGGTCGTTATTTAGAATAACCACCTACGTGTATTTTTAATATAAACATACGTTTGCTTTTTTAAAAAATGGATTAAAAATGGAGATGGTTATTTTAAATAACTGCCTACATATATATAAAAGTAATATTAAAAAATATCTTACAAATATATTAAAAATATGATTATAAATATATTATTTTTAAAAATATATATGTAAAGAAAAAAAATCCATAATGTTGGTGGTTACCCTACGTATTCTTTTAATATAAAAATATATTTATATTTGAAAAAAAAGATTATAAAATGTAGATGATTATTTAAAATAATGGCCTACGTATGTTTAAAAAATTAATATTAAAAAATATATAAAAAATGATTATAAATCTATTATTTTTTAAAATATATATAAAGAAAAAATATATATCCATAATGTAGGAGACTATCTATAATAATCTCCTACATATATTTTTTATTTAAAAAATTAAGTACATCAGTCATTATTTAAAATAACCACCAATGTGTATTTCAAAAAAATTCCCTTTTTATATCCCCATTTGTTTGATTCATTCTATCACATTTCCAGAGCTTGTGCACAAAGTTTTCCCTCTTCCTTTCTCACTTTTTCCCACAATCCTTGTTGAATCAAGTGTTTTGATGATTCCAAACTAATCTTCAAGAGCTTGGAATAAAGATATCAAAGGTGTACAAAAGATTTTAAGTGAAAAAATTCTGGAGAAATAGGTGCAAGAATAGATGTAGGATGTTTAGTAATGTTTTGATTAGAGTAAAAGGCTTTAATTTGATGAAAAGATGTTTTAAAACTTTGATTCTATGTTAAATCATGGAATATTTGAAAAACACCCACTAACAGATAAAGTTTGAAAGGTTTATACTGATATGTCATCTTGGAAATTCGATTTTTGGCTTTCGAAATTCAAATTTTGTACTGAAAATGGACATGTCTAAAAAGAGATCTCTCTAACAGACGAATTTTGACTTAAGAAAATTTGAATTTTGATAAGTGTTTGAAAGGAGTATTAAGTAACCGACGAACTTTGGGTTTTAAAAATTTGAATTTCAAACAAAATGTAACTTATGAAAACTAAAGAAATTCGTCTGAAATAATGTCAAAGTTCATCTGAAACCAAGTTTAGATTGCGTTTCAAAATTGCTCTTTGACAGATGAATTTTGACTTGCGAAAATTCGAATTTTGATAAGTGTCTGAAAGAAGCATTCAGTAACAGACGAACTTTGGGTTTTGAAAATTTGAATTTCCGACAAAATGTAACTTATGAAAAGTAAAGAAATTCGTCTGAAATTATGTCAAAGTTCATCTGAAACCAAGTTTAAATTGGATTTCAAAATTGCTCACTGACAGACGAACTTTGAAAATGAAAATTCGAATTTCAGAAACTGAGCTTGTGAGTCTGTTACAATGATATGTTGACATACGAATGACAGTATTTATAAATTCAAACTTTGAAGTAAGTCTGAAAAGAGGTCTCTCTGACTGATGAACTTTGGCCCTTGAAATTCAAATTTTGAATTAGATGAACTACTGTGCCTTGTAAGGCAACTACGGACAGACGAATTTTGGGGTTCCAAAATTCGAATTTTGAAGGCACTGTAGCAAATTGAAAATACTATTCACACTTATCAGAACATCTTCAAACATGAAAATTCGTATGTCACAATATAGAAACATTTTCCAAAGATCAAAATTCAAACTTTGCTTCATGACAGACAAGCTTCAGACATTCAACGTTTAAGTCTTTAGCCTTCGGTTTTTGTGAAATTTGTCTGTTAGCCAACCGAAATTCAAATTTTAGAATGTCAGAAGCATTAAATGTGGTTGGTTAATGGATAGTTTTTCAGAGTAACCATTTGATAACTTCTCTAACGGATAGATTTTGTCTCTAACGTATAGTTGAGACCTAAATCTATAAATATAACATCATTTGAAGTTGTGGGTAACGATTTTAACTTTGTATATACTGAAACTCTGCAAAATCATCTACTCAAAGTCTATTACCCTCTCACTTCAATATCTGTACTTCAACTTTCATATTCACTCTGTTTAAGAGAGTTTAATCTTTGTAAATAATCTTATTTTCATCTGGAAGAAAGATTTTCTTGTGAGGGGATATCACAAAGGATTGGGGAAGCACTTGGTAAAAGTGCATTGAGTGAAAAAGTGAGCTCTAGAAATAGAGCATCATCTTTGTACTGAGGCATTTGCAAGAAGCCCACTGAATTCTTGCAGAATAGTGGAAAATCTCAAGTGGTGACTTGGGGAATGGACCTAGGTCAAGTGGAGAGACCGAACCAGGATAAATATATGCGTTTTCTTCTTTTTACTGCTACTTTTATAGTTTATTTATTTATACTCTGTTTTACTATCATACTTTACTTTCTTCACCTTCTTGACATTTTGCAGAAAATTTTTTAATCTTCCCAATTCACCCCCTCTTGGGAAGCCAGCTTATCTAACAATCCTCTTGGTTCATGTCAAATTAGTTAATCTCGTCCAAAGATCTCTACCTCCGTTCATCACTTCACAAAGTCTGTGGCATCTTCATGTTTCTCCAGGTTCGTGTAGCTTCTATATGCTTTCCTAGGTTTATGTTGGTTGTCTGTGGCTTCCCAAGTTCATATCTTTCATAAGGGCATGCGGCTTCTCTATGGGTTCTCCAAGTTCATGGCTTCTCCATCGTTTCAACAAGTTCATAGCTTCCCCAAGTACAAGCTCCATCATGCTTTGTTCGTGTAAGCCCTGTCCATCATGTACTCTACTTGTAGGTTGTTGATGGTGCTCGCCATCATACTACGTTTGCTTTATTTTGGTAATTTTGTTCTCATGTCTTGCTTTTGAGTTTATTTTAACATTATCTTGGAAATCCTATGTGGGGCTTGGTTTCAATGCAAGGTAAAGGGCATGATTTTTGTGACAAAATTGATGCCCTCAAGCTGTTTGATGGAATGCCTATTTGGTATATATTTGGATGGTCCTTATGAGTTGATCCATTTGCTAGCTAGCAAATTGAGATGGTCTATTTAAATTTGGATTGCCCTGTCTTGATTTATGTGAAAAAGATAGAGGTGATAAGGCATATATTTTAGGCACCTAGAAAAAAAAAGATGAAAATTATAAACATGTTGATAGATCATTTCCCTTATGCTTGGATAGTAGCTCAATGAGTTTCCCTTAAGAAAACAAGTTCTTCCTAACTTGTTAATATAACCTTTTATTTAATGAAAAATGCTTATCTCATAACTTTTAGTTAAGCAATGACAATTTACTCTTTACCAGAAAATCTTCCTAGCTTCATCACTACAAAACAGGATGTACCTAGATGGAATAATGTTCAAAACTAGTGTTCATAATAATAGGATTATGGAGAATATTTAAATAATTAATTAAAAATAGAAAATATTTAGGTACGAATATCCTTACTTTAAAAAATTAAGACCTTATATGTGTTATTTTTTCAGGTCCCAATATATATCCTGGAAATTTCTTTCTTGTACTATATCTTGACTTTAAAAAATTAAGCCCTTATATGTGTTATTTTTCTTTATTATTATTGATTGAGATATTTTAATTGTCACGTAGTACATTCCCATGTGTCTGCAACTTTCCACGGCTCAATTTCTTTCTACCTTATGAATCAGTAAAAAAAATGTTGGATTAAAGGACTCTTACAAATTTTTGGGTGTGGTGTTTTGGGAGGGGGGATATTGTGGTTTCTTGTCATAAGTTAAGAATATCCTATTTCTTCTTATTCTTTCTATCTAATACTCTTTCGAATGATGCTCTTTAGCATATGGATGATGTGTATTGGATGTGTATCTATTTAGATTGTTCATAACAGAAGAAATCTAAAATATTGCTTTAGCAAATTGGCTGACACAATTTGATGTCTTTTGCTATTATTAGAGGGTGTCTGTGAACTCTAAGAAAGTAAAACCAAATAACCATGTCATCAGTTTCTAATATTTTATTCTTTTTGTGCACAGATTTTTTTAATGGTTCTTATTTGATCAATTTTAAGTTAGTTCCCAAAAAAAATCATACTAAGTTGATTTTAAATTAGTCAATTACTTGAACATAAAGTTTGTAGTTTCTCTATCTCTTTCTACTTTATGTGAAATCTTTTGAAACCAGTATAATGAAGAATTTCTACTTGAATGCACAGAACACTAGTCTTAGGGCATCTTGTAATCTATGGTGGTTATAATGCTTAGCCTAAAGATATTTTATACTGTCTATGTCATATTAATCTTGTTTATATGTATTTGACTATCATATGAATGCAAGTACTTGGGTTTTAGTGTGAAAAAGCCCAATGTGCTACTTAATAAATTTTCAGTTTATCTTACATGTATATATTGATTAGCTTACTTATATTAACTGTTTAACTCATTAAAACTATCAATGACATTGCAAGGATATGTTACATTACAACTAACTCGAGATCAAGGGGATTCTAGAAGTTTTTTTTCCATAAGATCAGTCATTGGGTTTTCTTTGCATTATTTATCCTGCAGCTGCAGATGAAGTTTGAAAAATACATATAATTGCTGACAAAAGGGTTTGTATCTTTCTTCTTGGTGCTTGTGTCCTTAAGAATTTGTGTCTATTTAGGTGTTTTAACTTTTAATATTTCAACCAACAGGTTCAAGGAGCTGTTTTTTATCTTCTAGAGGAGAATGCTAAAGAGTTACTGAATAAGGAAATACCACTTGGCACCACTATTTCTAAGATTACTATAGTAAAATACAATATTTAATTGCTATGTGGCTGAAAAACTTTAGTGTAGTGTATGACATGAATTTTGTTTGGCATCAATTTGAAACATTATTTATTTAGTTGTGGATTATCTTAGTTTGTTTAGATTTGTGACTTTTTGTTTAGTTATGGGTTATCTTAGTTTGTTAAAATTTGTGACTTTTTGTATAAAAAGAGGGCTTAAAGCCTAGAAAACTCTCATTTATAAGCCGTTATGTTGTTAGTTTTTCTTAAAAATTACTTTTCTACAATTTTTTATCATTATAATTTTTTCTTTTGTTAGGAAATTTTTTATCATTATACATGATTTCTTATTAAATAATTTCTTTTAGGTTGTAAACTAGCCTTTTAAAAATATTTATGATAATATTAAAAATACAAAATTAAACAAATTGTTGGCCCCTCTTACAATTTAGTGCTGCATCCACCCTTGTTTGGAATAATGATTCTCCTTATGCTTAATGTAGAATTATTGGGAGGCCTAACTTCTAGGTGAAGCTTTACTGAAATTTGTATACACAACTTAGGAGTATGGATTGGAAATGGATGTTTGCGAGTCATTTGTCTAAGAAATATTGGGATGGAGTAAAAGATTTCGTTAGGTTTGTAGTTAAGCATATTGCTCACACTGATAAACTCATTTGCCCTTATTTGAAGGGTTGTCATGGGAGGTTAGTTAATGCAATTGAGTTGAAAGAACATTTAGTGTGTCATGGAATTTATTGAAGTTATACACATTGGACAAAGCATGGTGAGCCGAACGATGGGTATAGTGATCAGGGGTATAGTGGAAGATATGGATTGACTGATTTCAACTCAAGTATATTTGAGGCTGACCATCTTGAAGAGATGGCAAATGTAATTGAAGATGAAGTTCGGGATTGTCCTCAGATGTTTGAAAGGTTGAAAAATGATATAGAAAAGCCATTGTACTCAGATTGTACTAAATTTACGATATTGTCAATTGTGTTGAAACTGTATAACTTGAAAGCGGGTAATGGGCAAAGCTATAAAAGCTTCACAGAATTGCTTGCAATTTTGAAGGATTCGCTACCAAAGGGTAATGAGCTTCCTAGCTGTACATATGAAGCTAAAAAGATGATATGTTCTATTAGGATGAGCTATGAGAAGATACGCGTATATCCTAATAATCATATTAAACCATTTTTATTAATTTTATTTGAGTATTGTGTTTCATACAGATATTAAGCCAGCAAAATAGTGAGAGTGCTAAGCTTCAACAATACCTTTACAGAGGCAGCCATCTAGGATACTCCGGAATCGAAGATAGAATGGTGCATGTTTTTAGTTTTGTTTTTGTAAATATATTTTCCATAAAAGTGCTTATATATTCATTTTTGTAAACATCGTTCATCCTCAGATGTTGCAGCTATGGCACTTAAGGAAATGGAGGAATGGAAGAACAAAGAAATATCTGCATTGAAAGAGTTAGTATATAAACAAACAAAGGTAATTGATCAAATACAATCATTGCATAGGGTGCAAGTGGAGGAAGCTGACCCTTGTAACATCTAAATTTTTATGATTTTGTTTGAATTCTAATTTAGAGAATTACTACATAATTAGAATTAAAGGAGCTTAAATATCTTATGTAGATCAAAGTAGGGACTAAATTGCAAAAGGATAATCAGGGACCAAATTGCAAAGAAAGTTGGATGGCATAATTGAAAATATTAATTATTAGCAAAAAGACAAAAAAGGGGACATAGATGTCATTTCCTTAAACAAATCATTTGTCCAGTATCTACTAAGACTGGTTATAGGAGGTGATTCAAGAAAATTCTAGTAAGAAATTATACTCTAATAAGCAAAACCAGAAAATAGATATATTGGACAGAAAATTGATCCGAAGTTCCATAATCTGTAAATTAATAAAAATTAGAAAATAAGTCTAGATTAGGAAACTTAGATATATTAGGGCATAAAAAGAGATACTGGATTTTTCTATAAGGTTTGAATAGCCATAGTATCGGTCTAATGGATATTGGGCCAAAATCAGAGTCCGGGCCCAGCGAACTGCACCGGTTTCTTAATGGGCCAAAAGTACTATTTATGGAGGCCCAATAAAGGTGTAGAAAACCCTAATAGGCTAGGGATGATTTTTGGGAAATCCAGAAGTATTATTGACAAGAATAGCTCAAACGATGTCAAGAAAGGATAAAGAGCCCAATGAGCCCAATTCACCCGATTTCCAAGCTAATTAAATTATAGGTGACCCAGTAGACTATGAAATAATCAAGAATAAGTTTAAAATAATATTATAAGGTTTATAATAATCCTCCATGCAGAGAAGTTACAGGAAAAACTAATCAGCACTAATTTTATGGGTGTTTTCGGTTAGAGCCCAATAAGGTAAAATATCTTCTAAAATAAATTATATGGGCTTAGAAATGATTAATTAAGGTCATAATGAGTTTGAAATTCATATTTTAAATATATTTATGCATGAAAAATTTTACCAGACAAAATTTACATAATTAGAGCCCGAAAACCCGGTATATGTTGAAATTGGGCCTAGAATTAAATGGTTTAAGCCCAAATAATTAAAGGAACTATCTTGGGCTGAATTATCACTCAAAATTTCGTGCAAAAGGAGTGGAGAAGAGTTAACCACCATGCATGACACTATTTCAAAGATTAGGTGTCAAAATTGGAAGTTTGGATAAAGTAAGCTTATGTAAGCATAATGATGCAATATTTACCTTATTTGGAGATAAAAGTGGCATTAAAATTAATGACAAGAGAGGGAAAATTAATTAGATAACAATTATGTGAAGAAATTAGGTGTATGGTGGAGAAAAGAGATGATGTAATGCAATTTTGGCCATTGGATCGAAAGTTAATCAAATGGATGGAGTTGCTTCTTGTTGTCTATAAATAGGCTCTTCCTCCCCTCCATTATTCACACCCAAAAACGAAAATCCACCATATATTAGTGAGAGAGTGAGTTATAGAGAGAAGGAGGAGAAGAGGAAAGGAAAATTTGCAAGTTTAAGGTAACATCTTTTCCCTTTCTTGCCTTTTATTTCTAAATGGTTGTTAGATCTTGTATTTCTATGATTGGTAGGTAGAAAACATGTTTATGTTATGAATATGATGATGATGTTGGATCAAAAAGGTGAAAGAATGATGAATATGCTATGAATTTTGCAAGAACAAGCATGAATATGTGAAGAACATGATGAACATGCTTAAAGATGCCTTTTTATCCTAAATGTTACCATGCCAAAATGAAATCATGTTTCTTGCAATTATTTTTAAATATTATGCTAAGAATGGGATTATGATGTTATTGGGATTTTCTTAAATCTCACCCCACCAAATATCTAACCATGATTAGGTTCAAATCATGTGAAAGGCAAGGAGATAAAGGAGGATCCATGAAGAAATGTTTAGAAATAGGAAGAGTATTTTGGATACTTATGTAATATCAAGTATAATGACATTTTATGTCACAATTATGTAAATTATATGTGACCTAGATGATGAATAAAAGTATGTTTTGGATCAATTTTATGTGTTATGTGACTACCATTGAAAGTATGGTATTATGGAATTTTAGAGAATGAAATTTGGAATAATTAGGGTAAAATTGCAAGTAAATTCACGAAATTTACTGTAGCAATCTGCCTAATAAAAGTCCAAATTAATATTTTTACCCTATAGAGTATTTTAAGAGATGAATATAGCAATTTGAAGCATCCTTAAACGATTTTTCTAGAATTAGTTATGATTTTTCAAATTTCAGCCAAATTTTTATATTTACCAAATGAATAGTGACTTTTGGTAAATTTTTGGAATTTTTGAATTTGGCCCAAATTTACTTCCAAATACATCTAATTGGAATCTAAACTACTAATAATGAATAGTAAATGGTTCTTAAGGTTAAGGTGTGACAACCCTAGTGTCAAAGATAGTTGTACTCTTCATTCTGCACATCTCCCTGAGGTAATTCCTCTCCTTATTAATGAAGCCCATATTTTTTTTGTATATATAAATTTATGATGTTATGTTTGGTTTACGGTGTATCATATTGCCAACTATGGTTGGATACCATGACTCGTCATGTGGTTACAGGAGGGCATGTGGATAATAGCACAAGAGGAATATTACACAACACACCCTTACCTGCAGGCCATTTGAGAGTATCCATTGAAGTTTTGAAGGAGGAGAATGCCTTGTTGCTTGTTCCTATTGAAGAGGCAGATATAGTAGTAAAGGCAGTGGGTAGCTCCGTAGCATGGCCAGCAAACCTTATTACCTTGATATGTCAGTTGACACTTCATTATAATATGCTATTATGTATTCTCTAGTCCATCCCATATTAACCAACTTTGCTGCATAGGCGAAAGAGAAGCAAGCCAAAGATCAAGTCCATCTATAAAGGTATGGCAATTGACACTATTATAATTTGCTATTGTGTATTCTCTTGTTTATCTTACACTTTATTATAATTTGCTATTGTTGTCTAACTTTGTTACAAAGGGAAAAGAGAATCAAGCCATAAGGACAGGGCAATCAAAGGAGTCAAATGTTCACCAAGCAAAAGGATTGCCTTGACCTAATTTTTCTAACAAACATCACAAACTCTCAAGAAGATTAGCAGACGAAGGTCAATGGAGGATATTGAGGGCTAAGTACGACATGAGAGTGTATAATAATGAAGCCTTTGAAGCAATAACTATAGATATCATTAGCATTATAGTGGACCATCAAAAGCTTGAGACTATGAATATTAACATATACATTAGGTACATGAACTGCAATCCAATTGACCTTTCATTTTAATATGGATTATTAATACATTTGTTTTTCCATGTTAGGTTATTGTATAAAAAGTTCTTGGTTCCTAACAATCTAATAGATAGATTTGTGTTCCTTCACCCTCAAGAGATATAAGCTTTTCAAGCCGTGATGCCCTAGAAGAGAATCATAGAACAATTCCAAGAGGTTGCGAATGTGTTCTTAGCAAGGGCTAGTGAGGATGTGTTATTCTTGGCACCTTTCTATCATGGATGAATAACTTAACACTAAAATTTTGAATGATGACTTATTTCACGTTAAGTATTTAATCATAATTTGCTAACGATGGTTTTTTTTATTAGACACTGGATGTTGATTGTGATCAATCCATTAGAGCCAGCAATTTTGACTCTGCACATGGACTTGGGCCAGAAACTCACAAGCAGATGATGGAGATATTCAATCAGTAAGAATAACTTTTTTCTCAACGTACAATGTTACATTACCCTATTTGAATTCAATATTTTTGTATGTTAATTTTATTTTCTCATGTTTAATAGAGTCGTGAAAATGTTTTGCTCAAACTATGGGTTGAACAACAAAAGTAATAAACTTGGCAAGAAGCAAACAATAAAATATTCACAATTATAGAAATGGACATCGATACAAGTATTTATAACTTCATATTCAAGTAAAAAATTAAGATTGACTTTCCTTGTAATTAATATCTATATATATATTTTGTTTAGTGTCCAAAGCAAAATAACGACATTAACTGTGGATATTATATTTTGAAATTCATATCATTATACATGGCTAGAGCTCCATCCCAATCAAAGTACGTCATTACATTGTACATATCTTAATTAAGTAACTTTTGATTAATTTTAGTAATGTAACTTGATTTCTTTATGATATTTTAATTTATAGTGCTTTCTTGATACCTTCTATACTGGATACTCTAAAGTTGAAATTGATGAACTCATTGCCGAGCAGAGTAGCTATGTGGTTGATTTCTACATGAGTGCAGTGTCAAAAGGGGAGGAGGGAGATGTGGTAATATTGAATGTGGAATAAAAGGTTCATACATTAGTATTCTTGGATCTAGACTTTTGGTTTTGTATTTTGGTTGCATTTTAAATGTTATGCTCCATAATTTTATAGACATAGAGCTTTATATAGTCTTTCATTTCATTTATATAGCTTTTCAAAGTTAAAGTTTTGTATAGAATTTGGTTTTTGACCTCATTTGTTGTTTAGTGAGTGACTTAGTTACATGCCATTACATGATTGTTCTGGTTTGTGCCCACGATTTAAAGGTATTGTCATATATGAGATTGTTTTTGGTTTGTTATTTGTGGTTGCTGCTTTATACATTATACTATATATGCTGGGTTTAATTGCAGGTTGAAAAAAACATATATATATGGGGAATCCAAAAATTTAATATTTAAAAAAACAAGGAAACGTAGGCGGTTATCTATATAATCGCCTACAAAAGGTGTCTCTTTATTGACTTTTGTAGACAGTTATCTGTATAACTGCATACAAAAGGCAACCTTTCTAGGCAGTTATTTCCGCCAACAAAAGTTCCCCCTTTTCTTGGTGGTCTGATAGAAGGCAGTTCATAACCACCAAGAAAGGCCAAAAATGACCCCCTAGAAAACCCATGTTTGTAGTAGTATAAATTAATGGTATTGGGTCATAAAAAATCAATAATTTAAATGAATGGAACCAAACTTGTAACATCCTAAGACCAAAGATCCAAAAGCCTACCAAAAAGGAGGCCAACTATAACAATAAGGAAAACTGAGGATGGTGCCATGGCTTGAGAGCATACCACCGTGGTATGCTTTTCATGATGTAGGAGGCTCAAGTAGAATCAACAATTATGGATCCTGCTTTTGTGACTATCACCAAGGGAATACAGATCATGATATTGAGGATTGTAAGGTGTTCAAAGGAGTTGTACAAAAGATAATGGTGTTTGGGATTATTAGAGTTGAAAGGGGAATATCGAAGGGTAGGCCTATATGCATGATGGTGGAGCAAAGTATGTCACCAACTATTAACAAGTCGAAAGGATCACTCCTTTAATCAATGCACAGTCTCCAACTTTAGAAGGCAAGGAACAATCATTTCCCCTTGAAATAGTAAAACCTCTACCTCCATTTACTAGTAGGTCTAGAGAGGTGCTAAGTTCAAAAAAATCCCTTTCGGTTGTTAACTCAATTGCTCAGGTAGTGGCACATAGGAGAGAACCAATGGCACTTATTCATGTGCCGACACCATTCCCATATGATAGTGATCATGCAGTACCTTGGAATTATGGCCTAAGAACTAAGTATCTCTCAGTGTAATACCTTACTTTTAAACACCTTCGAACTTGACTAAAAACTTCAAAATCCAACCAAACACAGCCCAAACAACTCACAAAATAACTTCCCAAAACTTTAAAGCAGCAGAAACAAACCAAACAGCACCAAAAACTGGGCTGGTGCCGCGGCTGCCATAGCACTACTATGGCTCTAGCACCTCCCAGAAATTCACACGCCACTAACTTCACTTGCACTGTGGCCTAACTTCCTGGCACCACAGCGCCCCCTGCTAGTTTTCTACACCAGCAACTTTTAAACTTTAGGGCAAACTTTCGATGTGCATAACTTTATGCTTTGACCTTTGATTGACCTGATTCCAACTCCTACAAGTCAATCTTATCCAACTCTATCCACAGATACCAATTTTACCTCAATCTATCTTCATATGGAGATTTTGGACACCTGACATCATTTTGGCCACTTTTGACCAAAACACATAGCAAACTTCCTCCAAATGCCTCCAAAGGCAAATGGGCACACAAAGACTAACATATTGACATGACAACATCCCAATCCATATATACATCACAATTGTCATACTCATCACATTCATTCACCATATATAAACATACATACAACATCATCCATAACAATCCTACAACAACAACAACTTCAATACAACAACAATACCAATGTCACCACTTAGTTACAAACCATCTATCCTACTTGGCACAAGATACATATGCAAAATAAACATACACTACAAAGACCTAGTATTTCCATGTCCGAAGCTACTCCTTTGTCTTCTCAAGACTAATGCTAGAACCTTCACCTGAGACAATGTGTCAATAACAGGGAACAACCACACACAATAGATATATACATACTGATCCACACAATTGTGCACATGGTGCAATGTAATGCTAATGAATGGTATGCATGTTCTCCCTCATACACAGCTAAAATCACAAGCTATCGACATCACAAAATATTTTAATAGATGATTCCCTTCCAATAGTCGGTGAAGAATGATTCCAGGACATCACCAAGCTCACCTTATCCTAATGCAACCTGGCCAATGGTTACACTAGAGCTCGGACTGTGGCTCTCCTTCCCCTGGACCACCGCAAATTGGTGGTGATTTAGGGAAGGTGCATCCCTAAATCTACTGCCATTTGGCTCTCCCAATGAGAGGATTTAGTGACAGAGAAGTTTCATCATATCATATTATCCTCTGCCACCTGGCTCTCCTATGGAGAGGAATTAGCAGTAAGGATCTTTATCATATCATCATCTTATATCATATCATCATCACCTCATCATCAATCTCTCACAATGTATTCATATGGTGATGATGCCAATGTCATGCCAACATGCCTCTACACATACATATATATATCATCATCACAAGCATCATATGGACATGATAGCATGCAATGGTATGAGGATGCTACACATCATACATACATAACATATACAATTATTATACACCAACTAGTTGTGCATACCACAATATGTAAGAAAACTATACATGTACACAATACATATATATATCAACATAAATTCGATTACCTCAATTGTCACTACCACACACACACGAGTTCCACAAGCTTTCTTGAATGTCAATCCCACGAATAAGCTTCTCTAGTCAACTAAACAACCTTAACATTACCATAAAACCTCAATTAACATATAATCCAAATTCCATAATTCAACTTTTTATGCCTAAACCAAGGTTCCAACACCACTTTCATGCATCATCAAACACCTATAAACCATTTAAACACCAATCAAACATATCTACCTTGGATTCCCAAGAGCCTCAACCAAGAACAACCTAAAGTTAAGCTTAAATCATGCATACACCCTTCAAAACTCACATCTAAGCAACAAGTATATGAAAACACACTCAAGCAATCCCATTTCATCCTTTTCAATCAGTGGATTTTGACCCAAACTAGAAATCCCAACTTATACCTAAAAATCCCAAGTTTAAACCAAAGAATATGGAGAGAGAGGAGTAGAGATCACTTACTAGCATGAATCCAAGCTTCCAAGGTCCAAAAATCACTTCCCAAGGCCAGAAATCTCAAACCCTAGCAAAGCTACCTCAGTTCTCCTTTGTTTCTTTCTTTTCAATCATCTGAAATTATTCAAATCTAAGCAAGAATCCCGACTCTTGCCAAGGCTCCATAATAGCTCACCATGGCTCCACCAGTTTTCAGCCAGAAAGAGCCACTGGAATTGACTCTCACCGCTATGGCTCTGCTTCTCGCCACAGTGTAAAGCTCTTTTTTGCTCTATTTGAACCTTCCTCTAACCTGTTTCCTTCGGTCCTACACATAATGTCAATTGGGGTTGTTTCACTCAGCCTAAGGGGAAGCTACTGAAGAACAAGTTACATAAGTTAATGACTAGGATATGATAAATGGGATTACAAGGAGTAGTTGTGTCTATTTGAAGGAAAATGATAAGGCAATAGGTGATGGCCAGGAAGAAGGGGAAAGTACAGGATCAAAAGTGGTAACTGACAAGAGAGTTGATGCTGATCAATTCTTAAAGATCATGAAGCATAGTGAATATGATATTATAGAACAGCTCATAAAGACTCCAGCTCGAATTTTCATTATATCCCCCCTTATGAGCTCCGAAGTCCATCATAAAGCACTCTAGAAGGTATTAGAAAATGCATATGTGCGTCTAGACATAGCTTCTAAAAAAGTAGTTCACATGGCTAATGTTGTAAAGAATGCTGCCCAAATCACTTTCTATGAAGATAAAATTGTTCAAACTCCTGCAGGGCGATCTAAAGCTCTTTATATTACGTTAAAGTGTCACAGGTATATAATAGCAAAGGTCTTGATCGACTATGAATGTCTTGCCACTAGCGACTTTATAAGAGCTTCCGGTGGATATGTCCACTATAGAGCGCAGTGATTTGATTGCCATAGCTTTTGATGGGGCAAGAAGGAAATTTTTTGGGGAGGTTCATCTTCCACTTGAGATAGGGTCAAACATCTTTTCAGTGCAATTTCATGTCATGAATATTGATGCTGCATACACTATGCTCTTGGGATGGCCTTGGATTCATGATGCAAGGGCTGTACCATCAACTCTACATCAAAGGATTAAATTTGTCAAGGATGGCCAACTTATTACCATTAAGGAGGAAGAGAAACTCATGATTAATAAGCCAAGTGTTGTACCTTATATTGAAAATGTAGAGCAGATAGGTGGTAACTTCTATCATAGCTTTGAGATTGTGGAAAATGACAAGCCAAGTAAAGATGTGCAACAAGTAGTGGCGAAGATAATGAAACATAGTGGGTACAAGGAAGAAAAAGGGCTCGGAGCTAAATTACAAGGGGTAAAGGAGCCAATGAAACTCCCTAAGAATCTAGGACATCAAGGGTTTGGATATGATCCCCCATTGAAGACTCTTATGGCTGAGCAGATGAGGCTAAGCAAAGGGAAATCACAAGAAAAATCAAAAGTTCCTCATATTAGAGAGACATTCCCATAGGCTTCTGAGACAATTAACCTGAATGACTCTATTGCAACAACAGAAGAAGAAGAGGAAAGTTATGGAAAATGACACTGGATTCACCTTGATAACCTTGGAAAAGCACTAGAAAACTAGGAATCTGAGATAATCCCTGATGTCATGTCATTAGAGTAATTTTTAAGAGTTTTAATTATGTCTTTTCTTTTGAAACCTTGTACTCATGACTTTTGGAACCTTTTATGTTCGACGATTAAATGCAGTGATTGTATGAATGCAATATTTCACTCTCTTTATCCCTCTCTTTCTCTTATGTCTATATATTTCGTTATATCCTTCCTATCATCCTTTTATGTTGATCTCTTATCTAAATAATTCTCAGTGATTCCTATACTCTTTTATACTTCATTATTTACTTCCGCTTTGTTTTGTTGCCTTCTAGGGAATTAGAATTCTTAGAACTCTCGTCTGACATAAAGGCTCTCAAGCCCCAATGGGATGACACTTGTATTGCTATGGACATGTTTGATTATGAGACTGAAGAAAGTGCTGGGCTTGCCAAATTACCCCATATGTTTGCAAAGCTCATTGAATCCTCTAAAAATGGCTTCATCCCACATGAAGAAGTCATAGAGTTGATCAACATGGGAACTTAGGAAGCTAAAAAAGAGTTAAAGATAGTCAATAATCCTGAGAGGAAAAAGATGATAGATTTATTTCGACAATACCTGGATCTGTTTGCTTGGTCATACCAAGATATGCCAGGGATTGATCTTGACATCACTTCTTACAAACTTTCCTTATTCCCTAACATTAAGCCAAAGAAGCAGAAATTAAGGAAAATGAGTCTCGAGATGTCCCTTCAAATCAAAGATGATGTAAAGAAACAATGGGATGCTGGTTTCTTTGATGTTGTTAGGTACCCACAATAGATGGCAAATATAGCACCAGTACCTAAGAAGGATGGACGAATTAGGATGTGTGTGGACTATCGAGATTTGAATAAAGCTAGTCCTAAGGATTATTTCCCTCTACCACATATTGATGTGCTAGTTGACAACACCACAAGGAGTTATAGGTACTCATTCATGGATGGGTATTCAGGATACAATCAAATCCCCATGAAACTAGCTGATAAGGAGAAAACCACTTTTACTACTCTATGGGGAACCTTTTGTTACAAGGTGATGCCATTTGGTTTGAAAAATGCAGGTGCAACTACCAGCGAGCTATGGTGGCATTATTCATTACATGATGCATAAAGAGCTTGAGGTTTATGTAGATGAAATGGTGGCAAAGTCTGTGGAAGAAGAAAGCCATGTGGTAGTTCTTCAGAAATTATTTGAAAGACTGCGGAAATACAAGCTTCAATTGAATCCCAATAAGTGTGTGTTCGAGGCTATGTCTGGTAAGTTGCTAGGCTTCATTGTTAGTAATAGGGGAATAGAGGTGGATCCAGACAAAGTCAAGGCAACTCGTGATATACCTCCATCCCAAATAGAGAAAGATGTGTGAAGCTTCTTAGGCCATTTAAATTATATAGCTTCGTTTATTGCAAATCTGACTACCACTTGTGAGCCAATATTTAAACTGCTAAGAAAAGGGAATCCTGGGAAATGGGATGAAGATTTCCATCAAGCATTTGAGAAGATAAAGGAATACTTGTCGAACCTTCCTATTTCAGTACTTCCTACACTGAGTCAGCCACTAATCCTCTATTTAACCATCTTACCATTTTCTATGGGCATAATGTTAGGATAGCAAGACAAATATGGTAAAAAGGAGCATGCCATTTATTATCTGAGCAAGAAATTCAATGATTGTGAATCACGCTATCCAGTCATTAAAAAGACATGTTGTGGATTAGTATGGGTTACATGACGATTAAGACAATGCATGTTATATCATGTTACCTAGTTGATCTCTTGATTGGATCCTATTCAATATATCTTTGACAGCCCTTCTATGTCAAGTAAGGTGTTAAAGTGGCAAGTAATACTCTCCAAATATGATGTCAAGTATGTGACTCACAAGTCAATTAAAGGGAGTGTTATTACTGACCATTTAGCTGGAAATCCATTGAATGAGAGTCCACCACTAGACTTTCAATTTCCAAACGAAGATGTCTTGGCAGTAATGGATGAGTTAGAGGATGCTAAGTAGACAATGTACTTTGATGGAGTGGCCAATATGCATGGATGTGGTGCAGGAGCAGTAATAGTATCCCCAAAAGGGAAACAATTCCCCATTGTGATTAAACTCAATTTTGAATTTACAAATAATGTAGAAGGATATGAAGCTTGTGTTAGTGGCTTGCAAGCTACCTTAGCATTAGGTGTCAAACATCTCAAAGCCCTTGGGGATTTAACGCTCATAATCTATCAAGTAATAGGGGCATGGCAAACAAAGGACCTAAAATTAGTCCTCTACCAGAATTACTTGACTGAATTGCTCAAGAAGTTCGAAAGATCAAGTTTACTCATATGACTTGTGATAAAAATCACTTTACTGATGCTTTAGTGAAACTTGCTATCATGGTTACGCTCAATTGCAGGGTTCACATTCAGCCAATTAGCGTTAAAGCAAGAAATACTCCAGTGCATTACTTAAGTATAGAAGAGGAATTTGACAGGCAACCCTAGTTTCACAATATTAAGTCCTACATCAAACATGAAGAATATCTAGCTAGGGTAATAGATAATGACAAGAAAACTCTACAGCTCTTCGCCATGAACTTTTTCCTTAGTAGAGAAGTTTTCTATAAGTGGGCCCACGATGGAACATTGCTCAGATGTGTAGATTCACCTGAGGTGAAGAAGGAAATGACTAAAATTCATGATGGAATATGTGGAACTCATGCTAATGGCCATACTATGACTAGACAAATACAAAGGTACGGATATTTTTGGCTGACAATGGAAAAAGATTGCATTGAATATGTGAAAATGTATTAGAAATGTCAAATCTATGCTGATCGAATCAATACTCCACCGCATCCCTTATATAACCTGGTAGCCCCATGGCCTTTCTCCATATGGGGAATTGATGTAATTGGTCCTATTAATCCCAAAGCTACAAATGGTTATCGCTTCATACTTATAGCTATTAACTATTTCACTAAGTGAGTTGAAGCAATCTCTTTGGCTAGTATCACCCAAAAAGCCTTTGCTCATTTCTTACAATCAAACATCATTTGTCACTATGGTTTGCTAGAAAAGATCATCACAAATAATGCTCCTAATTTAAATGGTGCTGAGGTAAGGAAGCTTTGTGAGCAATTCAAGATCAAGCATCATAACTCTGCACCATACCGACTACAAATGAATGGGGTAGTAGAGGCCGCTAACAAGAATGTTAAAAAGATCCTTGCTAAGAAGACCATTACTTATGAGGATTGGCATAAAATGCTCCCATATGCTCTCCATGGGTATTATACGACGGCTCGTACATCAGCAGGAGCTATACCATATTCTCTAGTATATGGAATGAAGACAATAACACTGATTGAAGTGGAAATCCCGTCACTACGGGTCATGATAGAATCAACTGTTAGGGAAGACAATTGGATTAAAATTAGATATGAACAATTGAATATGATTAAAGAAAAATGATTGGTCACCATGTGTCATGGCAGCTTTATCAATAAAGAATAGCTAGAGTTTTTAACAAAAGGCTTCGCCTTAGGGAATTTGAGACAAGGGAGTTCATCTTGAAGAAAATTCTTCTAAATCAAGAGGACAATCGAGGAAAATGAGCCCGATCATATGAGGGTCCTTATGTGGTAAAGCAGGCTTTTTCAGGGGATGCAATTATTTTGATGGGCATCGATGGACAAAAATTAGCAAAACCTATCAATACAGACTCTGTCAAGAAATATTATGCTTGAAAAAAAAAGAAAAAAAATAATAAAAAAAGAATATTCAAAAAAAAACAGGAGGGAAGCTCACTAGGTTGAAAACCTAGAAAGGCAGCCTAGGGAAAAATTAGAGCATAAAAAAAACAACAAAAATATAGCTTGCTAAGTTGAAAACCTGAAAAGGCAGCCTATACAAAAAGTAAAGCACAAAAAAATGAAAATAAAAATAGAGCTTGCTAGGTTGAAAATCTGAAAAGGTAGCCTAGGCAAAAGGTAGAGCAAATCATCTCCCAAGCTATGAAAAAAAAATGAACTGAGGTCAAAAGCTGCTAATGGACAGGGGTAAACGACAAGTGCGACACGATCATCAATCAGACCTACAGTAGGGAGTATCCAAAAACAATGCAAGCTAATCAACTAGAGGCTTAAGAGACCAATGTGAAGGCATCTTCTCTCATTTTTACATGATTGATATCTTTACTTTCTTACTGTTTCGAGACCTCCTATCCAAGTGGTTTATTCACCCAATAAACTAACTTTATGCTCTTTTTCCTTGATTATTGCTTTCCTTTGACAAGTTGCTATATTTATTCCTCCTTGATTATTGCTTTCCTTTGATAAGTTGCTATATTAATTCCTCAAATGAATTATCTAAAAAAAAAAAACCTTGTTACCTAATAGCATACATCATGGGGATAATCATGATTGCATGCTAAGCGTGCTAAGTACAAGGGGTAGAATGAAAGTTCATAAAATTTGATTGATGAATATAAGAAAACAATATGTGCATACTCCGGAGCTCATTATTCCAAGAAGACACAACTACACCCAAGGAGAGTAAAAGCATGCAGGGTGGTTTTTCATCATCACTTATTATCATTGTAGGTTTAAGAGTTGTAGGGTTAGGTGAATTCCTTCATCAGAAACAATGAAGATCTACATCAAAATAATAAAATTGAAAGATAAGGCTCAGTTTCCATTATAATTTTTTAGAATTGAAGATCGTCACTTATTACCTGCACAAATCATTGTTGTCATAGTAAACTTTCTCTTAAGATGGGGCAAAATGAACAAGATAGGAAATTGGCATTCTTAATGCATCTTTCATTCCATACCTTACATCACGATAAGCTTCCCTTCATATTAGGACAAAACAAATTGGAGCAAAATAAATAATAATAATAATAAAGAAATATAATAATAAAAATAAATAAAAATTTTACAAACTTTTTACATTGCATGCATAGCATCACAATTAACTCCAAAGACAAAAGAAAAGAAAAAGAAAATTTCCATTTTACATGCATTGCAAAAGGGAATCCTTATACGCAAAAACAAAACAAAACAAAACACAAAAAACAAAACAAAAAAAAAACAAAAAGAACAAAAATGGCATTGCGCCTGCACCATACATAAGCCATTATGTTGAATAAGCTCCACAAAATTTAGGGCGATGAAAGAACCAAGTTCCAAGTCTAAAGAAATATTGTATAAGCACCCCAAGTCTTGCATCAAGCTAAGGACCATTTTGAAACCCTTTAAATTTCTATCAATTAAATCATGTCAAAACCTTGACTGGTGCCAGGCCTCTCTGTATGTTCTATCAAAACCCTTACTTGCGTCAGGCCCCCCTTTATTTTCTGTCGAAGCCCTGGTTGGCATCAGGCCTTCCTTTACTTTCTGTCGAAACCTTGGCTGGCATCAGGCCTCCTTTATTTTTTGTTGAAGACCTGGATGGCGTTAAGCGCCCCCTCCCATAAAATTATTTTCTGTTGAAGCCTTGGCTAGCATCAGACCCCCCCCTTTATTTTTTGTCAAAGCCATGGCTGGGGTCAGGCCCCCTTTATTTTCTATCGAAGCCCTAGCTAGCGTCAAGCCCTTTTAACCCTTGTTAAAACCCTGGCTGGCACTAGGCAGCCTTTACTTCCTGTCAAGCCCTACCTAGCGTCAGGCACCCTTTATTCATTACGCTAGCACCCACCGAGGCCCTATAATATCAGTACATCACTCTCATATAGCTTTGATTTATGTAGGTCTCCATATCTCTAGGTTCTTAGTTTTGTTGTTCATGCATCTTGCACCCCAAATAAAATACATGTTTCCTTTTTCATTTGTTTCTAAAGTACGAATATCATTTCATGATCTTCTCCCCTAGAAAACGAATGAAGAGGGGTAGTTGGTCAACATAGTATCTTGTTTGAATTTTGATATTACATTTGTTTTAGTCACATTATCGCATACTGCATCAGTCATAGTCTAGTTGACTTAGTTGTTCATTTGTGTTATATCATTGCATATTGCATTTGTTCAGCTCTAATTAGGGTTGGATGTTCATTTGTACATCTGTTAAAGTCTAGTTCAATTTATGAGTCATGTCTCAAGTTAACTTTGCATTGCATCTCACACAAAAATAGCTATTCAGCATAATCTTTTTGAATTAAGCCATTCATGTTCAAAGTCAAGTCATTCATGCTCTATATTCAGGTCATATTATAACTCGTTGTGTCTGGGGCAAGTGTGGATTGTGTGTTTCCTGCACGAACAAGATACGCATTTTAATTTTTACTTGTTCCTTATGCAAGAACTTCAAAATTTGTTTTTTTATCATTCTCACATAAGAAACTAGTAAAGAAACTAGTAAAGAGGCGTAATTGTGAATAACGTATTTTGTCCATGCATTTATAAAAAATTAGAAAAAAAGAGGATGCAAATTTTCCTTTTAATTTTACTTTGAACACAATTTTTTTTGAAATTAAAGAACAATCCAAAAAAATTATTCTACAAATCCAATCCCTTTTCTTTAGGATTTAAAAAAAAATAAAACAAAAAATTAATTTCTTTTCTTTTAGGATTCTCAAAATTAAAAATCCTACCTTTTAGCTTTACAAAGAAAAAAGAAAAATTCAAAAAAAAAAGAATCATTCTCCAAATCCAATCCCTTTTCTTTAGGATTTTAAAAAAAAATTAAATAAAAAATTAATTTCCTTTCTTTTAGGATCTTTAAAACTAAAAATCCTACCTTTTAGCCTTAAAAAGAAAAAAGAAAAATTATATTCTTTTCTTTTAGGATTTTTATCTAAATCCAATCCCTTTTCTTTAGGATTTAAAAAAAACAAAACCAAAAATTAATTTCCCTTCTTTTAGGATTTTAAAAAATACAAAGCCTACATTTTAGTCTTAAAAAGAAAAAGAAAAATCATATTCCTTTCTTTTAGGTTTCTTATCCAAATTCAATCCTTTTCTTGTGGGATTTAAGAAAAATAAAAAAAGAATATTCAAAACCCCTTTTCCTAAATGGTAAATATATATCTTTATATCAAAACCAAAAGATGTCTTACTTTTATGATATCCATACTCCAATAGTCATAAAGCTTTCTAAACTGAGGTTCTGGAATTGTTGAAGGGTGATGTTTGAGCCTTTCTGTCATATTGGAATACTTAAAAAACTAGTTCAATTGGCACTGATGGGCATGTTAGGTTACTCTTAACCTTCTCAAGGGATCTTCTTTTTGAAGTACCTATTCAGTGCGGAATCATTGGCATAATAAAGATAAGGTATACTATTTGTAATCATTATATACATAACTCACTATATATATTTCAATATATAATATGAAATAAGGAATTTATTTACCTTGTTTAGGATGATACTTGCTAGGATCCTTTTCTCTTTCTTGAGAATCCCCATAAGATGAAACAAAGTCATCAATCGGCATTGATGGGCATGTTGGGTTCCTCTTAACCTTCTCAAGAGGTCTCTTTTTGATGTACCTATTTAGTGTAGAGTTATCAGCAAATTAAAGATAAGGTATAGTATTTGTAATCATGATATACATAACTCACCATATATATATATTTCTATATATATATCATCAAATTAAGAAATTTATTTACATTCTTTAGGTTGATTCTTGCTAGGATTCTTTTCACTTTCTTGAAAATCCCCATAAGATGTAACAAATTTATCAATTGGCATAGATGAGCATATTAGGTTACTTTTCACCTTTTTCTTAAGACTTCACTGCATACCACCACATTCTTGGTATGGAATTGTAGTCTTGGAACTTTTCATTGGAACATTGAGTTTTGGAAATGAATGCATCAATAGAATGCTTCTCTTAGTCTTTCTTCTAAGACATTGCTAATGAGCTTACTTTTTTCTGATTGCAGCTATGTCTTCATCCAATTCATGTATCCCTTGAACTTCCTCTATGTTATTTCTCCGTAGTTGTTCATGTAATTTGTCAATTTTCTCCTGCTTAACTTGCTGAAATTTCCTTGCCAACTCAGTACTTGATCTTGCTTCAAAAGGAAAATTGAAATTTCTTTTTTTTGGGCTTTGACCACTCTTTTTGAGAATAGATCCATCATGTTTTACACTTGTTACTCTCTTCATTTTTTCTGAAATCAAAATAGTAATAATATTGTAACAAAATTAATAAATACAATCAAAGATAATTTAATCAAAACTGTTGGTGCAATTAAAAGTTTAGATAAACAATAATGATTCACCACATGTCTAAATAAGGAAAAGGAAAAGTGAGCTCTACACACATAGAAACAAAAGAAGAAAGTCAATCAAACTCATTACAAGAGAAACCAAAACTCATTTTTCATTCACACATATAGAATCATTGCAGCATTATTTTGGAATCTAGTTTGTAGTGAGAATATATTTTGTATCAAGCATATTTTGAATGTAAAAATACCTTAATAATTCAATGCTTGGTTAATATATATATTGACAGCATAACCAATACAATCAAGTAATCTTACTCAACATGGTCTTACAACATCACACTAATCACACTAATTATATGTCATTATTTAAATAACAATTTATTTTGTAATCATAATAGGAACTTACTCAGTCAACTACACAATCTATTTTCTTTTTGGAAGCCAAACCTTGATTGCCCTCCACTCTTCTAAAATCTGCATAATACAAGAAACAACAATTAGTCATATTAGCATATGACGAATTATTTTAGTACATGACTTGTAGAACTTGTATATAACACAATGATATATGATTATTTATTTTATCACCACCTAATTATTATATACTATCATTGAAAATAAAGTCATCAATGCTTTCATTTTAGTTTCAAAACTAGCCTCATCACACTTTCAGTTTCACTTTGTTGACCACGAAGTTCAGATAAAGGCTTTTCAATGATATCATCCGGTACATCTTTTCTAACTAAATCAACGTCACAATCATCTTTTGATATAACAAGATCTATTGAAATCCCAGATGGTTCAATAGAATCAAATTCTCAACCAGAATTAGAACAATCTCTCATGTCAAATGAATCCCTTGGAAGTGCCTTCAAAACATAATGCCTATTTTCATTCAAAGGATCTCCAACAAAGAAACATTGTTGCAATTGAGATGCTAACATGAATGGATCATCCTTGTAACACTTTTTATTAAAGTAAACACATCTCAAATGAATCCCTCAAGTCCTTTTCCTATCATTGATTGCCACAAGGAAACAAATATAGTGCAAGGCAGAAAAGCAGAGTAACAAAGACATCAAACTAGTTAATCACAAGAATGGAGAATAAGCCAGAAGCGTGAGAATCAAGTAGGTGATTTTAATTGAGAAAATACTAAGTAATCTGAATCATGCTCCTATCAGAAGTCAACAACCTGGGGCTATAAATGGAGAGAAGGCCAAGGAGAAGAGGGATGGCTGAGTTTTCAAAGAGAGAAGAAGAAGCAGGAAATGGGCAAGCCAGAGAAACAAGATGCATCTTGATGTTCAGGGGTAACTTCTTTACTATTAAACTCCCATGTGACTTTTAGGTGGTTAAATTTCTTGAGAATCTATAGCTGTTTTGTAAATCTGTAGATGTTTGTCCTTGTTTGCGTAAGGAGCTTGATGAAAATTTGAATGATGTTGTGTGTTGTATTATATACTTCAGTGACGTTGCAACAAGGACCTTGTTGTAAAACACGTGAAGGGTATTTGACAACATGTTGAAGAGAGTTTTGAGTCAAGAGTTTATTGTTGTAACTTCTTACTTTCCCCTTTTATTTTCTATTTGATTACACACTGATGGTGGAGTGTGATGATGAATCCTATGCCCTATTCCCTCAATGTAGCTTTGGAAGTGTTGGGTATTAGTTCTAGCTTACATATGTATACTAGATAAATGGCAATGGCAGCACCTTTATGCTTTAGTTTGACTTAGATGCTATTAATTGGAAATGGTATTTTGTTAAAAACATTAATATGCTCAAGTTCAAAATGTGGGACATTATTGTGACCATATGCATCAAGTATTTTTTTTCTTTCGTACTTTTTTGTATTTTTTCTGATTATATCTCCATGAGAGCTTTATTGGAGGTGTTATTTGTTTAATGCAAAAAAAAATTTGTAGATGTTTGTCCTTGTTGGCGTAAAGAGCTTGATGAAAATTTGAATGATGTTGTGTGTTGGATTATATGCTTTAGTGACGTTACAATAGGGACCTTGTTGTAAAACACGTGTAGGGTATTTGACAAAATGTTGAAGAGAGTTTTGAGCCAAGAGTTTATTGATGTAACTTCTTAGTTTCCCCTTTTATTTTCTGTTTGACTATGCATTGATGGTGGAGTTTGATGATAAATCCTATGCCCTGTTTCCTCAATGTAGTTTTGGAAGTGTTGGGTTTTAGTTCTAGCTTGCATATGTATACTAGATAAATGGCAATAGCAGCACCTTTATGATTTAGTATGACTTGGATGCTATTAATTGGAAATGGGATTTTGTTAAAAACATTAATATGCTTCCTTCATGTCTCTGAAGTGTTAAAAGGTTGAAAAAAACGTTTGAAAAGTCAAGCTCAAAATGTGTGTCGTTATTGTGACCACATGCATCAATTTTTTTCTTTTTCTTTGGTCCTTTTTTTTTGTATTTTTGATGATTATATCTCCATGAGAGCTTTATTGGAGGTGTTATTTGTTTAATGCCAAAAAAAAGAAGAGAAGAAAAAATTTATAAGCTTGAAAAGATAATTTACATAAAAAAAAAAAATAGAGTTTTAGAGCTCACCGCGAGAGACTAAGTCTCCGTGTGTGCCAAGAGCATCAGTCAATTGTACCATGTGTGAGTAGTCGCTATGGTACTTATTGGACTACATCTTAATTTTGAATATTTTGGGTTACAATAGCCTTTTTTTATTTTCCCTTTTAATTAAATGTAAAACAACCAGCGATTTTTCCTAGTTTTTTGCTCCTAGTGGTAACACCTTGGGTACTTAGATATCAATTAACAAGTCATGAATGACAAAGTCACCATATATGCCAATCAATTTCTTCTAAAGGTGTATGTAATTATTCTATTTTAAATTCTTTTTTAATGCTTTTCGAAATAAAAATATGTTACAACATCCTATCCACTCTTAAAAAAATATATAAATAAATAATAATAAGATCACAATAGAAATTATTTTTGCACCTCTATGCCTTGAGTGCTATTGCCATAAGCATTTAGGTATCAATGAGTGTACTATGAGTGATAAAGTCACCACTGGTACTGGTTGATTTCATTTTAAAATTGATTTTACAAAAATAAAAAATAAAATTGTTTTTAAATTTTTCCACTTTCAAAAAAAAAATAAAATACTCAAGAAAACATGTATTTTAATCATATATTTTAAAATTGGATAGAAACTTATATTCTTTTTTTAATTGATTTAGGAAAATTGTAATATTAAGGAATGGAAATTAATATATCTTTTACAAATTAAAATACACTAACAAATTTTGATATTTGTTTTATTTGTGAAAAGATAATTCATCTTCTATGAGCTTCTCTTTTTTAAAAAAATAATACTATATATTTAAAATAAAAATATCAACTCAGTGACAGGTATTTCTATCCCGAACTACGTGAATTTTGATCCCTATCATAGGGTACGTAGGTCCTAGACTCTGATTCTGGGTTAAGTCCGCTCTTATAAATAAATAATATTTTTCTCTTATTTTATTTTTCCCAATTTCTCATATTTTCATTTCATTTTTTTATTTTTTTCATTTTCTCTTATTTTTATATTTATTTTGGCATATGAATGATTAAAGGGCTATCAAAATAATTTTTTAAAACCATAAAAATTGCATAATCAACTAAAAGTAACTATTTTTAAGAACGGGTGTTGTGGGAATGCCTAATATCCTCCCCTCTCATAATTGTATTCTCGAACTCAACTCTAATTCACAGACCACACTTTCATTTTTTATCCAATTTTCCAAAATTTTCCTTAAAATTTTAGTAGTGACTCCTCTTGAATCAGCTTCCATCGTGAAAGATGATTTTTTCTCTTTTTTTCTATTTTTCTTGCCATCCGTGTCGCATTTCAGGCATGACACCCTTCAATGGGATGACCTATGTTAGGAATATTATCGTTATTTTATGTCATTCTATTCATCCTTATATCTACATCACTAGACAAATATCTTGCACAAAATGTCAAAGATTCCTTAACCAAATATGCTTCAGCGATAAAACCTTCTGGTGACTCTGTAATATCTCTATTTTTATGGGATATTATAAAATGAATAAAAGATGAGAAATGAAGTGAGACGAAAAGGTTATATAGAATTGGGCTTTAGAAGGAATTAATTTCTCATCTAATTTTATGAAGAAGTTATGTTTGGTCCTTAATTGGAATTAATTTTCCATAAGGTCTTTGACAGAACTTAATTCCAGAATTCACCCCCAAAAAAAATATGCAATATACCACTTGAATGAAAGCCCGCTCCAAACTGAGCGCAATGGTATAAGTATTGCATTCCTGGGAGGTCCAGGTTGAGAGATAGACCAATTTGAAGTTAATGTGAATAGTGAAAAATGAAATAATTAAAAATTGTTCTTTGGGTGAAATTACAAGAAAGTGCCCGAAAGAATAGATAATTATATTTTTGACCTGGCTTAAGGGCAAAACGGTCATTCCCACATTAGAAGTAAAATATGAATAATGAATTGAAGGCCCAAAAATGAAAAAGTTGATATTATAAAATGCATGAGGAATTGGAAAAAATAGAGAGACACCATTAAGCACGAAGAAGGGCAAAGAGGTCATTTTTCCCGGTTGGATGGAAAAATGAGAAATTATATTTTTTCCCCCCAAAGAATTATTAAAAGGACATCCATGTCCTTAAAGTCATAAAAATGAGTGAAAATAGTATCAGAAATGTCTTGGGAAAAATTACACCTAATGACCCGAAAGTTCTAAAAATTATAAATTAGCCCGGGTCAAGGGCATTTTCGTAAATATAAAAAATTATGGTCAAAATGAAGCTCTCAATGAGTTAGACCCAATGAAATATATTATGGAATTTATTAAGGTCAAAATAACATTTATTGGGTAATTAGGGTTTAATATTAATATTTTACCCGATAAAAGTCAGTTTAGACTGCAGGAAAATGCAGTATTGATCCAAGGACAATGATTGGACCTTAATAAAATATATTTTGGGTCTAGATAATGATGTTGGACCAAAAATAATTATTGGATAATCCTGTACCAATTTAATGACAATTTTGGCAAAAATACTTAATCGGTATGGGTAAATTTAATCGGTAAAGGGTATTTTGGTCCATTAAAGTTATGATGCAATTATTGGTCAAAAAAGGAAGTGAGCTACGTATGATTAGCAGTTTGGGACACAAAGGGAATTTTTACTAAAGCTTTATTAAAGTAAAGTAACTTAAGTTAATACATTAAAGTAACTAGAGTTACTTTTTATGACTTAAATCTCCTAAACACTTTAATTAGCCACAAAACCCATCTTCCTCAGCCTTAAACACGTCTGAAACTGCAGCAAGAAGAGGAGAGAAAACGTGGAAAAGAGAAGGAGAAAAGAGAAGGCTATAGGACTTGGTTTGGTCCCAAACTTCCAAGGTAAGCTTCTTAGGTTACTATCTTGGTTATGTCTAAGTTTTGTGAAGCTTCATGGAGTATTTCTCTCTATTTTTGCTCTGAAATTTTCTGCCTAGAGAGAGAGAGAGTAGAGAGAGAAAATGAAGCCATGAAGAAAGTGATCCATGAAAAGTGATGTATAGGCTTCAAGGATTAATATTATGCCATTAGATTGCAAATTAATCGGGTAGATATTTTTCTACAAATTTATGAAATTTTCTGCCTATTTAGGGTTTGGAAATGAAAGAGAATTTCATGATTTTGACCCCAAAAATGGATTTCTTGGGTCCAAAATAGGTAGATACAAGTATGTTGTACAAGAAAAAGCTTAAGATTAAGAGAGTGAAATTTTTAGCTTTTTGAAGCTTAATTCGGAATGAACAGTAACCGAGCTAGAGATGGAATTTGGCAATTCTGAGGCCATATTTGGATTCCTCATGAAAAATTACATGGAATAGAGGTATAATTCATCATTTTTGAGTTAGGAATGAATTTTTGGTGAATTTTTGTAGAATTAGGGTTTCATGAACACTTTTTGAAGAAAGTCATGGAACCATTAGCTTGAATAATTGTTTGATGATGCATTAGGACTTGAAGAAGCCCAAGGAAGCTAGGGGGAGCATTGGTATCAAGTTGAAGAGTAAGAAAAAGCATGAAGGTAGCAATTTACCTATTCTTGCCTTATATTGTCATGTGATTTTCAATGAGTTTGATGACTTGCCTATTGTTTGCTATGATCAATTGTGATGTTTTGAGAATTTTGGCTGAGTTAATTGAGGGTTTTGAGACCCTGGGATGTCCAAAATACAAAACAAAACTCTGTCGAAATTTTTGTAAAATATTATGGCATAAATGTTTAAAAGCATTTACTTGATATTTTATGATGATTATATGCTTAATGTGATAATATGATTGCATGAATGGTGATTGCTACTGAGATTCTTTGAATCTCACCCCCCTTCAATGACTAACCATGCTAGGGAGAACCAATACAAAAGAGTTAAGGAAGGAGCAAAAGGCATGAAGAAGGAAATGATGTTGCAAGCCATTGTGTTATAGGGTGAATGGTTATTTGTGCCTTGCTTTGTATGAAATTATAAAATAGTGAATAATATGTTAATGTTGTAGAAAATGTATGAAAATTTCCAGTTCTGTATGTTGGGATATAAAGTTATATTCTACCAAGTTACATGCCAAAATGAGTTCATTTGCAAGGGTTTTGGCAAGGAAATTGCAATGTAGACTGAAACAGGGCATTTTCCCAACATGTCTGTTTCATTCGCCCTTGTTCTATACTTAATGTGAGGGTAAGTTTATGATATTTTTATACCAGATATATGGAATCTCCAGCTTTAATATGACACCTAATGCACCCCATTTGGAGTTGTGTACAATTAATGGTGAATTTTCTAAGTTAGGGTTCAGAACAGAGAAAGATTGGGAAAACTGGAAACTGAAAGTTAAGTACAGGAAAATTAAAAAGATAATATAAATCGTGCAGAGCTCCAAAAATTCAGTGGTTTATATTTATGGAAAGGAATATGTTTTAAGTTTCATATGCCACTGATTTGGAGGTAATTGGAGCTATATGATAGGAGATATGGAGGTTTTCCCAAAACTGTTCCAGCAAAAGTGGAATTCTAAACCTTTATGATTTAAGTTAACACCATGTCCTGTGCAAGTTGAATAAATGTAGAAGAAAATTATTTATATAAATAGACTCACAGGGCTTTCATATGACATAAATAATGTTTGATTTGGCTCATGGTAGAGTGAGATATGAATTTTTAAATATAAGGTCAAAATCCTGGGGAAGAGAAAATGACCAAATATACAGTAAATGTTTAAGGAATAAACTGTATAAATTGGTCAAGTAAATGCTCAGTTTCATATTTTTCCATGTAAATAAGGTTTTTATCTATTGTTAAAGACTTGAATAACTATGAAATGATTTTTCTAGAATTAGTTATGAATTTTCAAAGTTCAGTTGGCAAAGTGGAAACTACCATATGAATAGTAACTGAAAATTTTTGAAATTCTGATTTTCATTCTTATGTGATTCAAGCTTAGAATCAAGTATAATTAGACTTAAAAGGAGTTTAATTCATGGAAAATAAATTTAAAAGTAAGGTGTTACAGACTCTTATTACGAACAAAAGATTTTAAATCACCCCCATATCTTCCCATATAATACATCCATCAAAATTGAACCAATCCACCCAACCAACCTCATTTGTGAGGTGAATAGATAAGTGAACCATTATGTCAAAAAAACATGGAGGGAATATTCTCTCAAGTTGGCAATGTGTTTCTGTAATCTTTATTTCCAAGTGATCAAAACCTTCCACCTCAATAAACTTTTGGCATAAACAATGAAAGAAGGAAGAAATTCGAATCAAAGAACAGCAACTTGGTTAGGGGTTATCCTCGAATTGCTACTTGTAGCAAGTAATGTAGTATAATATGAGCATCATGACTCTTATACCCTGAAATTTTTCCTGCATCAACTAACACACAACATGAAATATTGGAAGCAATACCATTAGGAAGTTTTTATTGCTTTTAAAACACCACAAAAAATAGATTTCTCATGTTTGGTTAGTGAGAAACATGCTTTTGGGAGCTGGGTTTTCTTACCATCACTTGTTTCCTTCAAATGAAGTTTCTTTCTTATCCCCATATCTTGTAGGTCCAAATGAGCTTTTTCATGATCCTTTCTCTTGCCTTCAATCTCTAGCAGAGTGCCAATTATATTATCACATATGTTTTCCTCTATGTGCATCACATCAAAATTATGATGCAAAGTATTATCCTTCTAATATGGCAATTGCCAAAAGATAGATAAAATTTTTCTTCCATGGACTATCTCTTTTCTTCTTATCATTCTCCCCTAATACATTAGGAATGTCCTATAAGTCTTTTAAAATTCTTGTTGCATTTAACAAGGAAGATGGAGACCTATATTTTGGCTTTCCATTGAAAGAGGTTGTATTTGACCTCCACTCATGATTTGAATAAAAGGACTTATTGACCCATATAGCACGCCTTCTAACTATATTTTAAGTAAGAAGAAGAAGTTGCATAGTTACATGTAGGGCAAGCTAACTTCCCTTTAGTGCTCTAACCAAATAGCATTGCATATGTAGTGTAGTCACTAACAGTCCACAAAAGAGCTGCATGCATTTAAAATGTTTGATTTTTGGAAATATCATATGTTTCTACTCCAACATCCACAATAGCTTTAGCTCCTCAATAAGTGGCTATAAATACACATCAATTGCATTTCCAGGTGATCTCGATCGAAGAATAAGCAGTGACATCATACAACTTTCTGCTTTCAAGCATAAATTTGGTGAATAATTATATATTGTTAATACCACATGCCATGTGCTATGTGATAGGCGCATAGTCCTAAATGGATTAAACCTATCACTAGCTAACCCAAGCCTGATATTATGAGTTTCAAGAGCAAAATCGGGATGTTTTGATTCAAAATCTTTCCAAGCTTGGGCATTAGCAAGATTCCTTAGCTTACCATCCCTTAAACGCTCTTTTACATGCCACCTCAATGAATTAGTAGTGTTTGAACACATAAAAAGCCTTTTCAATCTTGGAATTAAAGGAAAATGTCTTAGCACTTTGATGGGAACTTTGTGAGCTTTTTTAGATTCATCAAATTCACAATCCACTTCAAGATATTCAACCCACCTTGATGCTCCACAAATATGACAAAAGTCATCTTTCTCGTGCTTTTTCCAAAACAACATGCAATTGTTAGGACATGCATCAATTCTTCTATAGTCTAAGCCCATGTCTCTTATCATAGACTTTGTTTTATTGAAAGAGATAGGGATGTTCAAGTCTGGCATAACCTTTTTCAATAACTCTAGAAGAGCAGTGAATGATGCATTACTCTATCCATAAAGACATTTCAGTAGATACAGTCGAATAGTGAATGATAAGGTAGAGAATGTTTTACAACCAGAATACAATTCTTGTTTTGCATCCTCAACAAGTTTATAAAACTTTTTTGCATCTTCATTTAGACCTTCATGTATTCCATCTACTTGAGCCACATCTTTAAAAGTCTCAAATAATAGCCCATCAATATTATCAAATGAGACATTACCATCAATATCACTATCAAGATCCATAGGTCTTATATCTTCACCATGAAATATCAAATCATTGTAACCTACTACAAATCCCTTGGCAACCAAATGATCAAAAACTACATCTCTTTTTCTGCAACTAATGTTGCAACATATAACACAAGGGCAAAAAATCTCTTCTCCTTCAAACTTCCCCTTAGAAAACGCAAGATCCAAAAAGTACCTAACACCATTGATATACTCTTCACTATATCAAGGCAAGGAAATCCAATCCTTCCTTATCATGTTTGGTTCACTTAACAACAAATTCTGAGAGGGATAAATTAAAGGAATGAAAAAAACTAAGAGCCTAGGCATAAAACAACTACAAATATGGCTACTTCTTGAATTTTTTTTAAAAAAACCGTGATTTTCTAGAAGCTAGACACCTTACCTGATTGTAGACCAAAAAGATTTTATCTAATGCTAAAAGCGAGATATCTAAGAAATAACAATAAAAACTTAAATAGAGCATATATGAAGTGAGAAAAGAGAGTAAAACTCGTTTACTTTTAATTCTCAATTAAAGTGACATATCTAAGAAGTAACAACAAAAACTTGATAGCTAAAAGCCTTATCCTGTTCTATCAAGTTGTATGCAAACAAGAGATAGACAAACAAAATCACAACAATGAAATTATATTTCATCACATGATGAACCTTAAATGGAGTAGAAAAGACATTTTTATAAACTCATTTGGTAATTTAGTGGTCTATGTTAAAATTGACTAGTTCATTTAAATTTTTTATACAAACACATCACAAGTTCAATGATTAAGAAGATTGGAAAGTGTTACCAGATATTTAGTTAGCCAAATTGCTCATTTATGAAAAGTCATTGTCTCCACTCTTAATCATTGTTAATACAACTGCTATAATTTCTTATAAATTAAAAATAACATCCAAGGTTGGCCTATTTAGAACCATATAAAATTATATTCATGAAGGGCTTGACAACCAACATTAATATTGGAAGTTTTTTTATTTGTTTAATTGCATGATTTGATTGCTCTAAATCTAAAAAACACATAAGGCCAACTACGTCTCTATCCATTCAAATAAAATTGCAATTCCAATATGACTTATGTAAGCTTTTCATTCGTTGCTTAATATGTTGCCCTATAGGGTCTAATCATCTTGCTCAAGTCTATATATAATGTAAGAAAAGAAAAACTCAGTTTGTAGAGGCAATAAAAAAAAAACTAAGTTTGTGATTGTCCAACAAAAGTTAAAGTTTGTTGCAGATTGATTAGGCTTTGCTTTTTCCCTAATACTATGTGTCCGAGACTAGAAATATTCAAAGTTTTTTTTATCAATAATTGAAGCATTTCTCTCCCCCACATAACATAATCACAAGAAGAAGGAATTTGGAAGAAGAACACGTAAGATAAAAAAAATTCTAGGTATGAATACACTTTAATAATTAACAAAACCAAAAGCATATGTAGGGACCATCTCATTGGACTACCATATCTCATTGAACCACAAAAGGTTTAAATCAATAGATAAAATGTATATGCGGCCATTCTTGTGACCAAACTTTAATGAACAACAAATCAAAAAGCATTTGCCAGGACACCCACAAAATTTAAGCATTTGGCCAATATGTAAAAGAAAGGTCAACTCTGAACTCATTAGGCCTATCATCAATTTTTTACTTTACCCTCTCAGCTAACAAAAAGAGTTAAAGACAAATTTGAGATTTATAAAGCAACACGTACCTAGGATAATTTCAGTTCTGGGTCATCGTATTCAGCCACTATTGGATAGGGATGACAAGTTGGGGAGAAATTTCACCAACTCAGAATAGAACGTACGAAGTCTAGACCGAATGCAAACATACTCATAAACCCTAAAATTGCTTGTTCAGATGACGAGGACTTCAGACCAAAGCCAAACAGTAGAAATCGTCGTATAGCTTGATTACCAAAGAGAGCCTTAATCAAAACTGAAACAAAACTCCTTTGACAGGGAAGACAAGAGAAGATGAGCTTGATTACGTACCTAGATCTTTAGAAGGCAAATTTCAAACGATGAGAAATTGCATGTTCTGACCGCAAGAACTTCAAACTAAATGCACTGGTGGCTTAGGTTTTGTTTACTTGTGCTAGCGTGATAGACTGTAAAAATAGAAGAAAATTAAAAAAAATGGAATAATATTAATAATAATGATGTTAAATTGATAAAAATTAACAAAATTAATGTGTCAAAAAACACAAAACTAAAAATTACAGCCAAAATAAATCCAAGAGGCGCCAAGTTTTTTTTTTAGGAAATCTATAGCCAACAACCGAATGTTGGTTATTCTAAAATTATTACAAAAATATATAAAATCAATAAAATATTAAAAATTATCATCAAAATAAAAATAAATAGCACCAATTTTTATTTTTTGTGTATAGAAAAACTATAGTCAACAGTGGGTAATTGTTATCTATAGCATGTAACTAAAATAGGAAACAAGTTTTAAATGTTGCATTAGTAGTGGTATTATAGGAAACATTTCCTATTGTTGGCTATCCTAAAATAATAATAAAAATCCGTAAAATATTAAAAAAATGTGTTAAAAATTAGTGCCAAACAAAGAAGAAAATGGTGTGAAGCTTTTTTGTGTATAGCAAATATATATCTAACAATTTTTAAATGTTACCAATAGGGTGCAGCAGTTAGAGGGAACAATTTTTAAATGTTGCATTAAGAGACGTGTTATAGGCAACATTTTTTTAGTTGGCTTTTCTCAAATTATAATACGACAGATATAAAATGTTGCCTATCCTATTATGAGCAATATTTTTCAAATGTTACTTAGTACATGTTGCTTAAAGTGGACATAAATTGGCAACATGAGAAAAAATGTTGCTTATTCATAATATAGGCAACACTTCTCACCTGTTGCAAAGAAAAAATGTTACCATAAGTCAAAAATGTTGCCGTGTTTGAAGATTGGAATGTCTGTTATGTTGATTAGAAATATTTACCAATTTTTAGGATTGCGTAATGAAACCAAATTAATTATTTCTCATCTTGCTCAACATGTAATTGAACAAAAAAAATTTATACATTGCATGGTTATGAACCTTAAAAAATAAGGTGGCCTTTCAAATTTAATTAAGAGAAGGCAATTTCTACTTATAATTTCTTTTGCAACGACCATTAATAAAAATTAAGGATAATTAATGATGAATGTTGGTTTCTAAAGTCACTACAATATTTTTATCCTATGACAATAGTTGATTTTGCAACAGATATAAAAGTATTGCCTAAAACTTAATTTAAAGAATGAATATTGAATAACACTTCAAAATTATTACCTAAAGTAAAATAGGCAACATTTTTTTACCTGTTGTCTTCTATTATTAAAATTGGCAACAAACAATACTCATTGCCTATAAGTTTTCTATTTAAGTAACATGTAACACCCTACCACCAAACACTTACAGACTCGATCACAAACTTCAAAATCCAACCAAACATAACACAAACATCTCAAAACAACTTCCCAAAACTTTAGAACGGTGGAAACAAATCAACAACACCAAAAATCCAGGCTGGGGCCGCGGCCACTACAGTACCGCCACGGCTCCAGCCTCCCTTATTTTGTATACGCTTTTGCCTCCACTGGCGCCACCTTCTAGTTTTCATACTAGCAAAGCTCAACATCCTGGTGTGAACTTCCAATGTGCATAACTTTATGCTTTGACCTCCGATTGACTTGATTCTAACTCCTATAAGTCAATCTAGGCCCAAACTATCCATAGACCCAACTTTACATCAATCCAACTCCATATGGAGATTCTGGATCCCTGACACCATTTTAGTCACTTATTGACCAAAACTCACCACTAACAACCTCCAACTGCCACCAAAGGCAAATGGTCACTCAAAGACCATTCATACAGGTCCAAAAAAGTCTCAAACCAACTTATCTAAAGAGATTTTATCTCAAAGGAACCACTTCTCTGAGATTTGACCCCCTTGAACCCCAACTTGACAAAACAAGCTACAGGCTCTAAAACACACCAACTAGGCCTGAATCCACTCTGGGCTCACAAACACCACCATACTAACTTCTCAACATCCAAAACCATGTAAACGCCAAAATACAACATACACAATTCCACATACATAACTATACATACAACATCCATCCATACAATCCATATCCATATCATACATCCATTTCAAAACATTTTATCCTACTTGGCACAAGATACATATCCAAAATACACACAAACTACATAAACCTAATATCCCCACGTCCGATGCTACTCACGCATCTTCTCTGGACTAGTGCCAAAACCGTCACCTGAAATGTTAGTCATGGGAGAAGGGTATGAGAAAATGTCTCAGTAACTGGAAACAACCACATACAATATATGTATACTGACCCACACAGTCGTGCAATGCAATGCTAATGAATGGTATACATGTTTTCCCTCATCCATGGCTAGAACTACGAGTTGTCGTTATCACAAGACATTTTAATAAATGATTCCCTTCCAACAATCGATGAAGACTGATTTCGGGACATCACCAAGCTCACCTTACCCTAATGCAACCCGGCTAATGCTTACACTAGAGTTCAGACCGTGGCTCTCCTTCCCCTAGGCCATTATGAATTAATGGTGATTTAGGGAAGGTGCATCCTCAAATCCACTACCACCTGGCTCTCTCAAGGAAAGGATTTAGTGACAAAGATATTTCATTATATCATATTGTCCTCTGCCGCCTAGCTCTCCCATGGAGAGGATTTAATGACATGGATCTTTATCATATCATCATCACCTCATCATCAATCTCTCACTATGCAATCATATGGTGATGATACCAATATCATGTCAACATGCCTCTACACACATATATATATATCATTATCATCACAAGCATCATATGGACATGCTAGCATGCAATAGTATGGGGATGCTACACATCATACATACAATACATATACTATCATCACATATCAACTAGCCCTGCATACCACGATATGTAGAAAAACCATACACATACATAATCAATATCGTGGTATGAAAAGGAACATGCATATATATATACATATATCAACATATAATCATATAAAACAAACACCCAGTTACCTTAAGTGTCAATATCACACAAGCGGATTTCACAAACTTCTCAAGTTGTCCAACATGCTTGAACCCCTCTCAGGTTACCAAACAATCTTCACAATATCACAATTCTTCAATTACCACAATATACCATTAAACCAAACATCACAATTCAACCAATTCAATCTAACCCAAGGTTCCAACACCCTTTTTATGCATCAATAAGGTCTTGAGAGCCATTCAAAGACTATTCAATCACATACACTTCAGATTCCTAAGAACCCTAACCAAAAACAACCTAGGTTTAAACTCAAATCATACATAAACCCTTCAAAACTCACATCCAAACAACAAGAACACCAAAACACACTTCCTTCACCCTATATCATCCATTTCAATTGGTGGATTTCGACCCAAACCTGAAATCCCAACTCATAACCAAAAAACCCCAAATTTAAACCAAATAAAATTGAGAGGGAGGAGTAGAGATCACTTACCAACTTGAATCTAAGCTTCTAGAGGTGAAAAACAACTCCCAATGGCTGAAATGGCAAACCCTAGCAGAGATGCTCGCCGCTCCCTCCGTTTCCTTTCTTTCCTTAACGTCCAACTGACCGAAATGTTTCTGATTTAAATCAGAAACCCAACTCTCGCCAAGGCTCCAGGGCAGCTCATTGCGGCGTTGCCTCATTCAGCCATAAACACGCCATTGGAATTGGCCCTCGCCGCGAAGGCCTACATTTCACCACGGCGTAGAGCTTAATTTTTCCTCCACTTCATCCTTTCTCCGTCATGTATCCTCCGGTTCTGAGCACAATACCAAAAGAATATCATGAGGAGTGTTACATAACACAGGTAAACTGTTACCTAACATTCATAGGAATGGTTTACCCAATAAATAACAAGTATTGTTGAATATCAATTTTAACAATATCATAAACAAGTATAAAAACGTTGCTTATAGTACTGTAAGTAATAATTTTCAAGCGTTACTCCATATTTAGTTTTTAAAATTAAGGCTAGTAGTTATACCAAGAAAATCATTGCCTATTCATATCTTAAGTAACACTTTTATACCTGTTGCAAAATTAACTGTTGCCATAAGCTGAAATTATTATGGCAAAGTGGTAGATGAATTTGTTTCTTTAAGAGGTATCAAGTTTGATCTCATTGTGTTATTTTAGGAAGAAATATTTTTCTCAAATATTCAATTGTATAATATATATTTATTAAATATTACCCTAAACTAACAAGTAGGACACTTTGGAGCCATGGTCATTGAACATTTAAGCATAAAAAAGGTCATAAGTTCAAAACATGATAGGACCAAGATATAATGTGATAATAAATTATTGTGTAATAGTCTTAAACTGGCAACATTTAAAAAATGAATGTCTTAGTTAGTTAGTTATACTTGGATAGTTAGTTATAGTTGGAAAACTGTTGCTATTACAATTATAAACGATAGTTAAAAACTACTGGTATAGGTGCCAACAACTTAAAACTACTGTCAAATTAAGCATCACAAAATTGTTGCCTATTGTCAAAAAATAGACAATAGTTTTGTCATTTGTGGCTATAAAATCTAAAAAATCATTGCTTTCGACAATAGGTAATGCTAACTAACTCTATCTAAAAACTATTGCCTATAATTATTGGCAACAATTTTTTGCTCTATGGTGACATTTTTTCATTGCTATCATATACAAAAAATGTTGTAATGAGTGAAATAGATCGATGGATTAAGGATTCTTATTCATAACTTAAACAACCAGCCTTTGACTAGAATCACAATTGTTGTCTTCCAAGAAGTATTTAACAATGTGCATGTTACTTGAAACAAGTATCTATTAAAACATTAGCTTCTTGTCAACAGCCTTATGTGACAGGTAGAAATTCAAAAATCAATATCCAATCAGTATTTTTGTTGCTTTTGAACATGACTACAACTTAATTAAATTCTGATTCAAGTAAGTGGACCTTTAGCTCCAATATAGTGTGTTCGTTCAAGGAGAAGTACAGGAAAAATGGGATTTTATTTCTTTTGTTACCATATATATAGCATGATTTTTTTTTTGCCAACCATATATATAGCATGATTACTATAAATAGTTAGACCCTATCAATGTGAGTATAGCAATTCTTAATTTCCATTGTTGATAAGCTCAAGCGGTCCTTTGTTACTGTTTATGTATAAAAAGATTTTTGTTTTAGCTAGACCATGCATTCACCTTTTTGGATCAACTAGCTGTAATCTGAAGCTTTCTTGTAGAGGTACATATTAACTAATGTATTTATTGTCGCCAAAAAAATATTAACCAATGTATTTATTAGTTATATTTGAAAATAATTACATACTTTTCATTAACTTCATCTTTCTCTCAATGAATACTTCCTGTGCATCACTAGAAAATGAGAGGGATTCAGTCCCCCCTTCTCTCTCTCTCTCTCTCTCTCTCTCTCTCTCCCCCCAGTCCTCTCTTCTTCGTTAGCATTGTATCTTTATGAGTTCAATTCAATGAATGTTTTAAATGATGGGCCAATCATACACATCCCATAAAAAGTAACAGCCACATTATTTACAAGGTTGGGCTATTTTATCAGGCCATTGGGCTCTAAGTTCTGTTCTTTTATTGGGCTTCATTCAACTTTGTGACAGATATCCAGCATTCGTGTAACCCAGGTCCTCTTGTCCTCTCTCTACCAGACCTTTTTTTCCCCCCCTGAGCATCCCTTATTTTAGGTCTCTTCAATTAGAAAATTTATTGGGTGAAGGGTAATTTGAATTGAGTTGGGTATGATTATAAATTATAGTAAAGTTATGCCACCAAATATTTAACTTAGTGACATTTTCAAAAGTCAAACTCAAGACTTATAATTAAGATGGTAAATATTCTATCAGTTAAAGTAAGTGCTAATTTACTACTTCTTAATTCATTAACCAATCTCCATTCCGCTCTTTATCTCTTGTCACCCAAATTACTCATTATAGTACTATTTGATGACACAACTTAATCGATGCAATAGAGAAATCAAATTAACTATACATGTCATAGCTATGAATTTCTCTCAGACTCCTCTTTTTCTTCAAATAACCAATAAATCAATTACATCTTCTGGGCACTAGCCTCTTTCCTTTCTTTCCTCATCTGGTTTTTTCGTCTTTCTCTCTTTTTTATTTTCTTTTGCAGACTAAATTAATATCCCTTATTTGTCTGGAAAAAAGAAAACATTTTATCTATCTTTCTTCGTAGCAAATTTGAAATGTTTATAGTCTTTCAATATATGTATTATTGTAGTGAAGGAAATATTGTTTTATAATAAGATTTTGAGTAATTATACCAGTAGAATAAAAAGAGAAATCAAAACTGAATTTGATAATTTTTTTTTTAGCTAAATGATAACATGTTTGTCTAATTAATTAAGTTTTTTTTTAAAGATGTTTATTCTTCATAGTTGATAAATGGTACTTCTCACTTAGTAAAATGATATATGCAGTACAATATGTACTTCACACACATCTTTGTACAATGAAAATATGCTCCTATAAATAAACCTCAATTGAGCTGATCAAGAGCCACAAGTTAAAGCGATTCATGTAAGCTTCTATTAATTTAACCTTTTTGGTTCCTTTCTTTGTCTGTGCTTAATTCGGTAGCTAATTTTCTCTTTTCAGTGGTTTCTGACACAACTCACCAGAAAGTTGATAGCTTCCGAGGCTTAATTTTTTGGGGGTAAGTTGGCAACCTCGTTTTACTTGTATATTTGTTGTTGTTTTTGTTATTATAGTATTGTTGTGCTTTTTTTTTAACATTTGGGGCCCTTTTTTATTTTTGTGCCTTTATAAGCAAGGTGTTTGCTGGAAAAATCATGGTAAAAGTCCCACGGACTGAATTCTTTTTTCTTTGTATCAGCTTCTTGTTTTGCGTGAGAAACAAGTATGGTTTAATTTGTAATGTGTGTTCGGAAATGAATCCTGAATAGTTTGTATTGTTAAGTTAAACATAATTTTTTATTTTTACGGCGAGCGGATAAGGTTTTTTTATTTATTTTTGTAACACGACAATGCACCTTTTTAACTTTTAAATCTGTATAAATAATAATATTCCATTCTTAGTTAGTGTATTATTTCACACCAGGTACGTAGTGATAATAGATCTTTGAAATTTTATTTCTTTCTACACATAACCTTTTTAAACTCAATTTTTTTCCCATTTTAAACCTAAATTATATAGATAAATTACAATATTTTAAAAACATGACTGGTTATTAAACAGGTGAATACGCTAGTTTAGGACTTATTAGTTCAGCTGTAATGACCAAATAGTTATTAAACTAATAGTAATAAATCTAACATATTTTAATTTATGTTATATATTATGGAGAAAATTAAAAAAATATATCACTATGATACGTTAGGCTAATTACATGTTAAATTATTATATGTTGAATTATATGTTAATTATTTTAAGTAAAATACAAAATATAAAATAATAAAAAAATTAAATAAACTAACAACAATAAAATCAACAAGAAATCTAAAGGATTAAGAGATAAAAAATTATATGAACTAACAGCAATAAAATAACATACTATAATGTAATAGAAAAATAGTAAATAAAAATGATATAATTTAGGAACTAATAATATGCTAATATTAAAAGTTAAACATATAGTCCCTTTTATAAAAAGAAAACATAAAAAAGCTCAACATATGGGTGAGAGAATTAGATCCACCGACAGGAGAGAGCGTGCACGCTGAGAATAAGTGGAGAGATGTACCAAGGGATGTGGGGTCCGTACGGTAGTCTAGGCTACGGTATGTGTGAAAGATTGTTGAGTTTTGGAGGAGCGAACCAGAGAAGTCAGAAAACGTGTCTTGGGGGATGTGATTTGACCGTGAGTTGTTCATATACATTGAAAGATTTCCAAAAAGGTTGAGCTTTTCAGTCCTTTTTTCCTCGATTTCTCTCTTGGTTGAATTAAGGGAATAAGACAGGAGTAGGTTACAGAAATTTTTTCTGAGGGAAATTACTAAAGAAAAAATGAAAAGGATTTTAATAAATTTTTTTTATTTAATAAAATTAGTTATGAGAGGATTAAAAAAATTTTAATAAAATTTTACTTAATTTAAAAAAAATAAATAATAAATACTCTTTTCACTAAAATATTTTAATTTAAAAAACTTATAAAAAAGTAAAAAATGTATTGGGAGATTTTAAATGGGGGAAAAGACATTTGAGGACCTCATATGTAAATGTTTCTTTTCAAGGACTTGATTTAAAAATTTAGTACTCCTATCAATTAAATTCTCAACTCGAATCAACTGAATTTCATACTGTTTATTTATCAATATCTTTGTATAAACATCCTAAACTATGTTTTTCCCCTTTTAAATTGCTTAATCCCTTTTAATTTTTGCAACTAAATAGAAGAGAGAATTTAATATCATCCAATTGTCTACCCTGTCCTTAGACCTTCCTTGACAGCCTCATACCAAATACTCCCTAGTCTCTCCCTGCCAAACCTCATCTTCTATCTTCATGTCTGTCAGTTGAAGCATAATCGTAGATCCAGAAATATTAGAAGGGTGTGAGTTTTTGAATTTTTTTCTTCTTTTCTGGTTTTTCTTAATCTCCGATCTTTTCTGTTCTTTATCTTCTTACTGTCTTTGAGCTCTGGTGATCAGCGTTCGCATTCATCTTCCTTCGTCCCCGATCTTCACTTTTTTCTCCCGGCTATTTTATTTTTATATAAATTTCTTAACTTTGAACCGGCTTAACCTCTTGAACCGCCGGTTTTTATCAGTTTTTGACCAGCCTCGCTTCTCATCACATGTTTCTTCCATGTTTCGGGCTAAATCTGGTAACAATTTTTAATTTAACAGTTGGATTGATCAGTCCAATCTAATTTTTACAACATTGATAAGTTATCTAAATTTTAAGCATACTTCCTCTAAATAATTATCTAAAAATTTTTTATACTTCTTAATATAAAACACCATGTAATATTAAAAAAATTATTTTTTTATTTCTTATTATTTAGTTGTTAATTTCATAAATTATAATATGAAGTGAAATTTGATTGGTGTTTAAGTAATATTCATAGATAGTGCATTAGTTGCTTTGATACGTTTTTTTCATTTAAATAATTGATAGCATTAATTAATGAACATTGCATTATTTTCACTAATAAGAATAAAAAGAGGAATATTGGGTTTTTTTCAAAATATTTAAGAATGTAATTAAATTTCTTAATTCAATTCAAGTGAAGTAAGGGGAAGTGTTTTATAAAAATAATAGGATGGAGTATACAGTTAACCTTCTTAGCATAACCTTCTTACCATATCAACTGTATTATTAAAATAATGAACTAATCAAAATTAATGAAAGCCTACGAAAATCAATGTAATGAATACAACCATGTCAATGTAAAATTTATAATAATAATATTCACAAGTAGTATATAATGTAATTCATTCCTTCAATTTCATGCACTAGAAAACGTATCTCATATATTGTTAAATTTTACTCTCACTATTTCTTATAATAAGATACTTTTTAGAAGAATTCATTTATACAAAATATAAATCACATTTTAAATATTAAATACTGATTTTCATGTTTGTCACTTATTAAAAGTTATGGTAGATAAAGATTAAGGAAGATATAAATAAAATGTGTTATAATTAATGAGGATAATATTAAAAATTTATGATAAATTTCATACAAAATTTAAAAATTTTAATTCCTTTTAATTAATTATCTTAATATAATATATGTAAATTAGTTAAAAGTGATTTATAATATGTAATAAATGGAGTAAAAATTATGGGTTATTAATGCATGTTATTCAAAATTCGAGAGAATTGTTATATATAATTTAGCTTTTTAAATTTTAGTTCAAACTCTTTATGGTGAGGTTATTTTAAGATTCATTCATGGTTATAGTAATAAAAATACCACTTTATATTTTACAACAAAAATGCCACTTTATACAAATTTTAAAAATTATTCATTGCTCGTAGTTTTGCCCTTGCAAGGGGGACAAAAAAGCCCTCTTCAACTTTGGATCCGGTTTTGTAGTTTGGATAAGAAACTGATCCTCCACAGTGATGATACAAAAAAGTAAGAGTACATGGGACCAGTTACATTTCTATCTTTCTTTAACAACAACACTATATGCAGTAAATTATTTATCGCAGAGGATTTGAACTCCAAAAATTGGTTGTCTATCAGGATATGGAAGAGTGGTTCATCTAAAATAGGTGCAGATAAAGAGTTACTTTGGATTAACTTTGGTGTTAAATGAGTCCATCTTCTCTCCGCTTTCTCTCATGGACTGAAAAATAAATACAACTTTTTTATGTTTTTTTCCCACAAATTCCATCAAATGTTGATGGATGTATGTTTTGTGCAAAGGGAAAACATGGGAGAATGACCATGAGATAAATAGGCATAGTTTTCTCTTTTTGGGCCAAAATAGAAATTTGGCCAACAAAGAAAAAGATCAACTCCATTTATATAGAACTTACAATTATAAGAATGGAGTTTATTTATTTTCTATCCCTTTTAAAAAATCTCACTTAAAAATTTAATATTTCCAAAAACATATAAAACTTGCCTAATTATCATAAAATACCTGAATATCTAATTGAAAATATTTGTTGGAGTGAAGCTTCATTTTAATTCAAGAACTGAGAATAAAAATATATGAGAATCACATGAAAATCTATAAGGGGTAGTTGCAAATTAACTTAGAGCATATGAACTATAGTTAGATATCTCATTTTCAAATCATCCTCAAATTTTGTAACTGATCTTTAAATATTTGGAACTGATTTTTTTTTTATATTTGAAAGTAATATTTTGATAAATTTAAACAGGGACAAAATGGAAATTTCATATTGAAACAAGATTCCAATAAGGCACTTAAATATCTTATGTCAATTAAGCAAGTTCTTGAAATATTTTTGAAAATATTTTTTTACAGGATATTTTAGTGTTATTTTCCCTTTCCTTCCCTTTTTCAAATGAATTACTAAGAAACTAATTTTTACGGAAATGAAAAAATTAAATCCTCTGGATAAATACAATTAGTCATTGTCTCTAGATTAATTAGCATGACAAAAGTAAAGTTCATCCCTCTCTCTCTCTCCACGTGTGTTAGCTTTTGAATTACTATCTTCTAGGCTGGCGTGTTCACAAGTCACAACTAATAACCATCACTTGATGTGAATCATGATAGTAATTATGAATTACGACAGCTAATACAACATCATTATTAAAACAAGATTCCACCGTCGGCACTTGCATGCTCGTTATTCACGTGTCATTGAAGTTAGTAAGTACTGCTCCTTTTTGTTTAAAATATAAACTTTTTTTAAGATATTATTTTAATTTAAAATATAAATTATATTAACAATTTTTAGGATATTAGACTTTTTCATTCTTATTTATAATTAAATAAAATAATAATAATAAATTATAAATATAATATATTAAATAAGAGTATTATTAAAAATAATATATTTTTTATATATTTAATAAGTAGAACTATTTTTTTTATTTTCTATAAAATTAATTAAATAGAATTTATATTTTAAAAGAAAAAAAATATATTTCTCCTTTGGTTGGGAACCACACGTTTCGGATAGCAGTTCCATGATGAAATTTCGACTGCTCTGGCTTGTTTTATTTGCCAGGCTCCAGATTTTTTTCAATCTTAATACAGTTTTTAATCTTTTATTGTTATTATTGTTATTATTTTCATTTGTGTGCATCCCATATCATATACCTACCCCATTTAACTAAAGGATTTATTAAGGTTAATTCAAGATAATTATATTTTTAGAATTTATACTCAAAACTTTTAATTGAATTGATATAATTCTCTTACTAATAAAATCAAGTGCTTTGTGGTTATAGCTCTTCAACCTTCTCTCCTTGCTTAATCTTGAGATTTCTGATTAAGTTGACACAATCCTTTTACTAAGAAAATCAAACATTCCGTGGTTATAGTTCTTCAATATTCTCTTCTTGCTTACTAGAATTATTATTAGTTGTTTGAATGATTGAATAGTAGGTGACTTCATCATCCTCCGTTCAATTCGAACCTCGAGATCTGAGCAAGGCCAAGCAAGCATATTCCCTGTTCTATGTGATTTATGTGATTCGGGTTTAAATCATTGAATTAGCTAGCATTTAACTTAAGTGACATTAATATCTCAATAATGTCGTAGGAAAAATGTGTTTCTTTTGCTAATAAAGATTAATCCAATTGAAAAGGATACGACTCATACTCTACAGGGTGTGAGTTTAGATATGTCATCTATAATCTATAGTATAAATATTTTTGTAAGCAATCTTTGAGATCTAAGACTTATCTTAACTTGATGAGTCACTGGCACTCAGTTAAACTTTTATTTATTAAAAAAAAAGTTAATCTATCTAGTCCTTTTTTTTCATAATTAGAGGTAGACACTAGTGATTAATCAAGATTGAGTATTATTAGATTTAAATGGAATTAGCTCTTTTAATATATATATATTTTTTAATCTACATAGTTTAAATATAAATTTTTGCTTACAAAAATAACAAATCCTTTTCATTCAACCCATAATGTTGGCGGACGTGTTGAATGGAAAATTTTGTTGTCCCTGAATTATGGCGGAAAATTTGTAACTATAAGTTAATGATGGAACTATTGAATTTACAAGCAGTAATTTAGTCTAAGTGAAAGCATGCAATTACACATATGAGCAAGAAAACCCTGTTATTTTCACAAATATCATTACTGAAAGGGGATTATTATAGTGATTTCAAAATTGACTGGAAAGTTCAAAAGGAGATTATTAGCTTATAGTAATGATTATCTCTTCTTATTTCTTAACCACTTTTGGTGGGCCTCTTCTAAAAAGAGACCTTTTGGTTAAAATCTTCCATGCCAATATATAATGTAAGATAATTCCTTATTTGTTAAAATTCCTCGGGTTACAGACGTCATTGCTAATAAAACCCAAAAAACAAAAGAGAAAAAAAACGAGAGATTAGTTAACATCATCATCAATTAAAATTTGACTTTAATTGATCCAAAATAGTTTTTGCTTCATTAATTAACTTATAAATATAAATTAACGGATTTTAAGTATATTGACCATGCACATACGATTTGATGCGGAAAATCACTTATAAATATAAAACCCCTGTTATAATATTTAATTAAAATAAGATCAACCTTTAAGTATAATCGTAAAATTTGATGCGGAAGATCAATATGCATGGTCAATATAGTAATTGTCAATCCAACTCAGACCAACGGAAATAATGAAAATCACGAAAATGTATACCTTGAAGCATGTCCCTACTGGTTGGTCAAAAAAAGAAGAAGAAGGAAGTCCCTACTCCGGTCAGAAAAAAGAAGCATGTCCCTATAAGTCCCTACATATGTGCGTGTGTATGTGTAATTATATATATTAATGCTCAGCAAAGTTTGATTTATTTCTTTATTTCAATAGGAAAAGTGAGAAATTAAATGACCAAGTTGAAGCAGCAGTGTACAAAAAGAATATAAAGATTAATGACCGAAATAATGGTTATGCGTGCATGTTGGAATAAAATAGTGTCATCACATGATTTTAATGTTTCATAGCCAAAAATCATGTATAAGTAACATTAAAAAATTGAAAATGATTAAAGCATTGGGCAGTTGAGTGGGGACTGACAAAGGGATGGCCAATCTTACTCTATATATAACTCTTATTAAGACTGAAGAAGACATAGAGGCGAAGAAAGAAAGAGATCCCTTTGGGTTAAGTTCTAGAGCAATGGATTTAGTGAAACATAGTGTCGTATTAATCCTTTTGGGTTTACTCCTTCTTTGCAAGGCTCAAGGAGCTGTTCATCACTATGACTTCGTTGTAAGTTCTTCCATTTGAGAATAAAAAATATATTCTAGTTCTAGCAATATTCTTAGTGCATATTTGGTTTGCATTTTTACAAATTAAACCATGATTTTTAACCATCAATTTTTCTCTTTTTTTATCTAAATAGATTTAAAGTAAATTTCTTTACTTTTATTCAAATTTTATTTTTGTAAACTATGGTTATATTAAAAGATCTTTTACAAAAAGATAATCCAAACTATGGTTAGAGTATAGGATGATGATTTTTTGTTGGAATTTTAGCTTAGATCATCAACGAAATGCTCAATGTCTTTCTCTACATATTCTATAATTACTTACACATATATAAGCTCTCTTAGAGATTTTGCTCTACCGTCTATACTTATATGATTTTGGATTGACCTGTGAATAGTAATGCTTTTTGAGCAATGTCATTTGGCTTTTTGTGTTTAATTATTTGAGTGATTGAGTAATTTGAATTTGAATGATTTTAAGTTAAATAGTACATTATTTATCTATCTTAACCCTCCACAAGAATGAGAGGAGAAAATGAGAAAATGAGGAAAAAGATAAAATGAAGAGAAGAGAAAAGTGAAAAGAAGAATTTTTTTTTCATTATATTTGGATGAACGAGAGAATATATGAAAAAGAAAAAGGTGACTAATTTTACAAGTTTTAGGCGTCAATTATGATTTCTTTTTTTTAATTCTTGACTAGAAAATTATGATGGTTAGTTGAAGCAATATTTACATATTAAGTATTTATTAAGAAAATAATAAAATATACCCAAATATTCCGTTTTTAAAGAAGTTACCATCTTTATATAATATACATATAAAACACTGACATTGCACATTTCTTTTCTTGAATCTTGTGAATGATGCATGCGTATGCTTTTATTGCTATTGCTTTTTCTATGAGCTTTGTTACAAACACTTAGGGCTCTATTGGATAATTAATTAAGCCCTATTATATTAATTGGGTACATGCTAATCAATTGTTATATAATTGTTTGTCTACCTCTAATCTAATCTAATCTAAATTCTAAGTTAAAAAATCAACTAGGTATTAGCTGGAGCTAAGTGTGAATGCTAATTCTTTTAATTAATTAAACTTGTGGGTGGATTCCAGCTGCAGGAAAAGAACTTCACAAAGTTGTGCAGCACAAAGAGCATATTGACGGTGAATGGAACCTTTCCTGGGCCAACCATTACTGCTCACAAAGGAGATACAATTTTTGTTACTGTCCACAATAATGGAACTTATGGTGTCACTATTCACTGGTAATTAATCATTTTTCCACAACCAAATTATTATTTTCTAACTTTTTATAACATTAGATCGATCCCTTTCCATTATTTACATTTTTGTTCATATTTTCTCTATAAAAAAAGTTTAATACATTAGAAAGTTAAAGAAAAATAATGTCTTCGGAAAGGAATCCGAAGCCACCACACATCTAAGGATGAAAATGTGGTGGGTGGTGGTGGTTATTTTCAAATGTGTTGGTCATTTTGAAATGAGAATGGATAATTGAGATTCGATTTCAATGATTTAGACTTTAAATTTTTGTTTTTATTTTTTAGTTTAATTTTTTTTTAAGTTCACAGTTGAAAACATTTTTATTCTGTGTTTTGTTACATTCAAATAAAAAAAATTAAATATATAAAGAAAATAAAAGCCAAACAATTAAAAGTAAATTTAAGTGATTCAAATTTGAATGAGTATTCTTTTTTTAAATATAAACTAGGAGTATCTTGCTGACACTAGGGATGGGAGGAGTATTATTTACTCACTTTTAAAATGAACAGAAGATTGTTCATCTTAAAATAATGAACAGAAGATTGATATGTCATATTTTTAGTCTTTAAAATTTCAAAAAATTCTAAAAGAAAGATATTTCATAAATTGAGTAGTTTTATTTTTCTGAACTAATGTTGATTGCAGCAAAAGTTGGTAGCAAGCTTTTGTGAGTTTTCTCAGTTTAATGAAAATATTATTCGAGGCAAATAAAATTATCATCTACCAATCAAGGGATCTCAGGACCAATGTTTAAGAAGGAAAATATGAATTTAGAAACAATTTTGAGCATAACATGTACTTCTCTACCAATATATATTTATTTAAAAAAAAATTATAAAAATTATATTATACTATTCATAAATAAGTCATAATTAGTGTGATTTACTTCAAATTTTGAGTAAAGCATAAGCTTCACAAACTAGTTTCTTGGAATTCTTTACTTCACACTTCACTAATTAAGTAAACATAAATTTTGAAATGCAGGCATGGAGTGAGACAACCAAACGATCCATGGTCAGATGGACCTGAGAACATAACACAATGTCCTATCCCACCAGGAACAAGTTTCACTCAAAGATTCAATTTGTCTCAAGAAGAAGGTACCCTTTGGTGGCATGCTCACAGTGATTGGACTCGTGCCACTGTTCATGGAGCCATTGTTATCAAACCTGCTAATGGGTCTACTTATCCTTTCAATGAGCCCGATGGCCAAGAAACACTCATTATTGGTGAGTTCGATTTCTATGATAATATTCATCTCTCAATAATAATTTTTCTCGGCGTATTTCGTATCAGTAAGCCTGTTATTCTTGCTTGCAGGGGAATGGTACAAGGGAGATGTGATGACACTCATCAAGGACGCTTTGGCCACTGGTGGTGAGCCTAATGCTTCTGATGCTTACATTATTAATGGCCAACCTGGAGACTTGTATGATTGTTCTAATGGTAATATTATAGTGGAGTTATTATGTTAAAAAAATTAGATTGAGCTGGACCACCCAGCGATTGGTTTACTTTGTAAGGCTTGGCATTGTACTTGTTTAACCAATGGTTTTGAATTTAAATATGGTGGTAGAACTTGCTGCCTGAAAGGGTCATGGTTGACTTAATTTAGATTAGTTTAGACCCCATAAATCCCCCAACTAAGGTAGGAAAGGCCTAAAAAACTAAATATACATACAAAAAAGAAAAAGAAGATTGAAACGAGCAATTGGACTGATAAGTTGGTAATTAAGCTATCACAGTAAATAACTTTAATAATTGGAACATTTTCAAATCGGTTGGTTTCTTCCAAATCATTTCATTAGGTAGGAAATGACATGTAAAATTGATTTCTCAGTTGATTCTATTTTGCAGATACGACACACCGTTTTACTGTGGAGCAAGGAAAGACGTATCTCCTTCGCGTAATCAACTCCGCCATGAACGAAGAACATTACTTCGGAATCACCAACCACACACTCAGACTCGTAGGCACAGATGGAGCCTACGTCAAGCCCTTCAGCACCCCTTATCTCATCATCACGCCAGGTCAAACCATGGACGTTCTCGTCAAAGCCGACCAGAACCCAGGTCTCTACTACATGGTCGCTTCCATCTTCCACGACGGCGCATCTCCGGCCGACAGCACCACAACCACAGCCATCCTGCAATACAGTGGAACCAACACTACTGACCATCCTCCATCGGTGTTTCCAGATTTTCCAGACACCGACAACTCTACTGCCTCTTTCAGCTTCACCAACAAGTTGAAGGGTTTGGCGAGTACGCAGGTTCCCAAGGAAGTGAATCGGAGGATTTATATGACAGTCGCTGTGAACCAACTTCCATGCAATGCTAGTTCTTGTGCTTACACCACCAAGCTCGCGGCTAGTTTGAACAACGTCTCGTTTCAGATTCCAAGTATTGATATATTGCAAGCTTATTACTGGTAATACGCATTGTATTTAACAGGGTCCTAATTGTAGCATATGAACAACTTGTTATTTTCTGGGAAAATAACTGCTTGATTTTGCAGGAACAAGAGTGGGATTTTCACCAAAGACTTCCCAGATGAGCCTCCTCAATTTATCAACTTCACAGATCCTGACAATAATGCGTTCACGACCACAGGGACGAGGGTGATAATGCTGAACTACAATGACACTGTGGAGATAGTGTGGCAAGGGACAAATAATACGATGAATACTGCTGAGAATCACCCAATGCATCTCCATGGTTTCAGCTACTATGTTGTGGGACAAGGTTGGGGAATTTTCAACAATGAGACAGACCCCAAATCCCATAACCTCATTGATCCTCCCGAAGTTAACACCATTGGTCTCCCCAAGAAGGGTTGGCTTGCTATGAGATTTGTCGCCAACAACCCTGGTATATATATGTCGTGTGATTTACCATTCATGAGCATTTGAAATATCCATTACTGATCTGATATGTATGGGAGATTTTACTGAAGAAAGTGGATTAATTAATTTGCAGGGGTATGGTTCATGCACTGTCATTTTGAGAGGCACAGTAGCTGGGGTATGGACACTGTGGTGATAGTCAAGGACGGAGGAACCAAAGAAACAAGCATGCGTCCACCTCCTAAGTACATGCCTCCTTGTTCTGGTTGATGGAATATGACATCATTAATTAATTCTGCAATAAGTTTCTGAATAAATTATTATATTGTTATCTAGAAATTAAATATGTCTGAGTTTCATTTGAGACTCGAAGAATCGAGTACATGAGAAATTCAATTAGTTTCAGTTGTTTGAGCAATGTGTAATCCAAAAAAATGGTTCACGTGTTGTTAGTTAATTGCATAGTGATATATTACTAGGAACTCCTCTTATTTGGTGAGGCTTTGAATTTCCTTATATTTAGTGTTGTAATATTGAAGAGTTTGAGTGTTTTTTCAAAATGTGGTGCAGCATGTGTATTCCGAATTCTTTTTTATTTTGAAAAATAGTAAGAATTTCGAATGAAATAGTAATCCTTCTGTGATTTCTGTTATCTTATGATGGGAAATAATTATTTAGCCTAAACATTAAGTCTTTCACATCAACATCAGATTTTTTAGCGCCAAATTTTAACAATTGAATTGCTTTGATGCTTTCAATATGTTTTCATTCATCATATCTCCTCTCAAATATTAACACCGAACTCTTACAAATTCTTGATTAATTCAAACCAAATACCACAAAATACTCGTTAAAGCTTTGAGCCAATTAGAGTTTTCAAACTCATCAAGTTGTTTACGATACAATAACAGTCCTATCCCATTAAGCAAACTCATCAAGTAGTTCATGACAGAAAAAAAAAAGAATGAAGTTGTCAAATTTTTTACATATATAAGAGTGGTGAGTGAATAGAATGCAACTATAATAAACTCAAAAATACAACTCATTGGACGCTCCTAAAAAAGCAGCACATGTAATTTTTTTCTTCTAATTAATAAAACAGAACATGTAATTTTTTTACTAAAACAGTACATGTAATTTTTTTTTGGGCCTGAAAACAGTACATGTAATTAATTATTCATGATTGTGATAAGATGTGGCGTTATTTTGAACGTGTTACTACTTTATTAACTAAATTAATGGTATTGGGCCATAAACACTCAATAAATTAAACTGATGGAACCAAACTTGTTCCCATTCAATCAAACAAGGACTTTAAATCCTAGACGCAAAGTAAACGTAACCCTTTAGGGTCGCAAAATAACACAGAAAGGGTGATATGCAATAAAAATCAAAAGGAATTGCTGAGATGTGGGAATCCAATTTAAAAAAACTGAAATTACTTTTTGTTTGGCACCTCCCGTTTGGTTCTCCGTTTTGTAAAATTAAGTTAAGATAAATGAAGTTTGTAAAAATGAAGTTTAGATAAAGTAAGTTTGTTGGAAGTTGTTATGTTTGGATATTCTTTTTGTAAAAGTAAGTTAGACAAAAAATCTGTTTGGATGATAGGGGTTAAAAATACTTTTAGATATATAATATAGAGTAAATTTGTTTCTCCTTTTTCAAAACCCACGTTTTGTTAAAGGAAAAGTAACTTTTCCCCTCATTTTCCAAAACCACAGTTTAACCCACTTTTCATTTTTCAAAAAGTCAGTTTGTGTTTCATCTGTGTTTGGCCAAACACATCTTTTAGAAAACCATGGTTATGTTTATAAAACAATGAACCAAACATGCACACATTAGCAACACGGTCAGCCTTAGTCCTATATATGTATCCAAAATTCACTTGCCACGTCTTAGCCACATTTGCATCTTTTAACAACGTTTAGGGAAAATTTGAAGATTAACGGATCGATCAAACTGTTCAAATAGTATTAAGGAGTACGTAGTTTAATTTTAGAAGTATAGAAACGCCTACTTCTTTTACCAAAAAAAAAATGCCTACTTCAAAATCTTGTGAAAGTATAGGGACTAAATACTTTTTTTAAGTACCAAGGACATCCTTAATTGACTGTCCAAGATTAATTTCTTTAAGGCGTAAAAATTACCAAAATGGGTTTTGACTCTCCCAACAAATTATACACTTAATTTTTTTCTTTAAAATAAGTTTAATAAGTTGTGCATTTTCAGTTGAAGTCTTTTCCATATATATACATATGTTTTAATTCTAGATCAATTATAGCTTTCAAGCTCATTAAACTTTTAACTATAGGAAAAAAAGGTGGTTGAAAGTATAACAACCCTGAGCATACTATCGTAGACTTACTCTCTAGCTAATGGGAAGTAGAATTGATAATGTGTGCAGGACTGGGGGAAGAAAAAGAAAGTTGACAGAAGTGCTCCACGCTATGGTGAGAAATAGGGTTGTCACGGCGAATGAGCTGAAAGTTGGATAGATTTTCGGACAAAAAGGATCCACACAGCGGCGAACTTGCTTTCTGCCGTGGCTCCAAACCCAAAATCCTTTAAATTAGATGCCATTCCAGTCGACACAGAGAAAGAATTGTAGCAAGAAATGGAGGAGCTGCGTTAGGGTTCATGAAGTTCGATCCTTGGGGGTAATTTTTGGCCTTGAGGAGCTTCAATCTTGGTTGGTAAGTAGATCTTGCTTCCTCTCATCTCTTTTCTCTTCGGTTTTTAGGTGGATTTTCAGGTATATACATGGGAATCCTAATTAGGTTGAGATTTCACAAATTAAAATGGATATAATGGAACCAAAGAGGTGTTGTTTAGTGTTGATGAAGCTTGGATATGAGGTTTAGAGGGAGTATGTGTGAGTTATGCCAAACTCGAGGTTGAAATTTGGGAAGAGAAGTGGAAATCTGAATTTGTATGCATTGATGTATGTTTGAATGGTTGTTTTAGGTTTATTGGTATGTGTTTATGATGTTGAAATCTTGGGTTAAGCTTAAGCAATGGAATTTTGAGTTTTGGAATGGTTGTGCATTGGATTAATTAAAGATATTGTGTTATTGTAGTTGTTGTTTGTTTGATCGGAGGAATTCAAGTCGTGGCTAGCAACTCGAAAGCTTATGAGAACCGTGTGTGTGGTGTCGGCAATTTAAGGTAACTAGATGTTTGTGTTTGTATGTTATTTGCTTATTGTATTTATACATATACATATATATATATATGCATGTTCCTGTTCATGCCACGATATTGTTATGTGTGTACATATGGTTTTCTACATATTGTGTTACACACACGGCTAGATGAAGTATGGATATAGATTCCTTGGCATTAGTATATGATGATGATGAATATGGCATTACATATGACTTCATAGCATGCTAGCATGATATTGATTTGTATGATAATGATAATTATCACATTGTGACATGGCTCGAGTATTATCACCACATAAGCATTGTGACAAATGGTGAATTGGGTGGTGATGATTAGATATGATATGATGATATATTTGATATGGTGATAGGATGAGATTCCTACCACTAAATCCTCTCCCATGGCTTGGAGAGCTAGGAGGCAGTGGACTGCATCTTCCCTAAATTACCAGCACTTCAAGGTGGTCTAGGGGAAGAAGATCCACTATCCAAGCATTAGTATGGCCTTTGGTTGGGTGCACCAGTGTAAGGTGAGATTGGTAATGAACCAGAATCAATTTTCACCAGTTGTTGGAAAGGAATCACCTATTTGAAATGTCCTGTGATGACGTCATCTCGTGGTTCTAGCTGTGTATAAGGGAGACATGCATATCATAGCATTCTGCATCACATTACATTATTGGCATATACATGTGTTATTGATGATATTATAGTATGTGTGTGTTTGTCCTAGTTACTGAGATCTTGTCTCACACCCTTTCCATGACTAACATTTCAGGTAAAGACTCTGATACTAATTTGGAGAAGACAAAGGAGTTGTAGGCCTCTCAGTATTCAGGAATTTCAACTATAACTGGTAGTTTGTAATTTAGCTTAGATAATATTGTGCCAAGTAGGTTGTTGTAGTTTGGTGCCTGTATGAGTGTCTTAGGAGTATTATCTATAAACTATGTGATGATTGGTTGATTGTGACAATGATGTTTGGATGATACAGATGATTATATGATGATATGGATGATGAGGGATGATATGAGTTAGGTGTGCATATGTGTTAGGCACCGTTTGTATGTGTATGATAATGATATGGACCCCGGTATGGGTCATTATTGTTGGAGCATGTGTCTGTGAGCCAAATTGGCTATATACATGAGTTCAAATAGGGTTTTGGGGCTTGTATGTGTATTTTGTGCATGTAGCCCATTGTATAGAATTGAGATTCAAGGGAGTTAAATCTCGGAGTAGTGGTCTCTTTGAGATGAAATCTCCTTAGACAAGTTGGTTAACTCCATTAGGAATGGTGTAAAAGGTCTTTTGGTGATAATTTACCTTTGGTGGCATTTAGAGATGGTTGATTATAAGTTTTGGCAAAAAAGTGGCAAAAACAGTTTTGGGTGTCCAAAATCTTCGTACGGAGATAGATTAAGATGAAACTAGCGTCTATAGTTAGATTAAGACAAGATTGACCTGTAAGAGTTAGAATCAGGTCAATCGGAGATTGAAACATAAAGTCATGTGCATTAGAAATTCGCCCAAAAAATCAGCAATTGCCTAATACAAGATCTGATATGGGCACTGTGGTTCCAGAAGCTTGGCCACAGCGCCAAATGGTTCTACCTCTCCCAGGTCGTGGCTATATTGTAGCTCACTATGGCCTACCTTATTTTAGTGTGTTTTTATGTTTTCTGACTATTCGAGGTTTTAGGAGTTAGATTTAGGGTGTTTGAAAGTAGGTTGTAACAGAAAGTTCCTATATTTGGATTACATGTGTTCTTTTGTGTATATATTAGCTTTTATGCATATGTTCCTTCATTACAGAAAAAAGGATGGAATAATTAAACTTGGATATCAACTTTGGATTAGGTGAACCTAACCTATGCTTAAAATTCAAAGTCATCAGCCTAATTTTATTTTTTAGATCCTAGTATCATTGTAAAACCTAATTCATGATGATCATATAAAGATTTCACATATAGAATCATCAATCAATATCAAATTAATGTGTCCACAACATGTATGCCTTTTTTCGTAAAGGAAAGTCTATAAAATGTATTTTTCCTCCTAAAAAAATACATTATTTCTTTCCACGGACAGCGTGAATGAAAAGCAAAAATTCTCTGCTTATAGGTGAAGCAAATTTGCAATACTTGTCAAGAGGGGACTCTATTATTAGTAATCCATCTTCTACATGCTACCACAAGCTGAATTATCCTGCAAATTTTCCAATACAGGATTGGTTAATTAATTTAACTTCCATCTTAATCAAATAATTAAATAAGTACTTGCATTGAATGAAATTCATCGGAACTTCTACGGGCTAGCTGATTAAGAGTGAGACCATCTTCAATAAAAAATTCTTAATTTTGTCAACTTAATTTGATAAAAACTTAGAAAGCAGTTAAATCAACATTTGAATCAGGTTTTTACTTAAATTCTTTTTTTTTCTTTGGGTGAATTTCGCTTAAAATTTCTATTTGACTTGTTTATGCTACTTTTATAACTCATTTGGGTTAGTACTTCCTAAACCAAATGACTTATAATAATTGAACCATAAATTTGACATACTTTTATAACTCTTATATGATTGGTGTATTTTGAAGTACATAACTCATTTGGTTTAGGAGCTACTTTTATAACTCTAATATGATTGGTGTATTTTGTGTCTAAGCATGTTCCTACATGCAGGGGAGTGATCCTAAGGAAATGTGATGACAATCATAAGGGACACTTTGGCCACTTATGGGGTTCCAAAAACTTATATATTCTGTTGCTTACACCATTGATGGCGAACCTACTTGCATGCTTGTTCTAAGGGTAATACTATCAGTGAAGTTATCCACATTATAAAAGTTAGTGATAATCATAAAAATGTTCATGCATGCATGTTAGGATTAAAATACTATGATCACGTCAGTTTAATGTTTCATGACCAAAGATTATGAATAAATAACTAAAAAACAATGAAAAATGATGAAACCATTGAGCAGTTAGCTAGGCATTGACAATGGGATGACCAAGCTTAATGACCCTATAGATTAGCCTAGATTCTCTCCATACCTTCCTCTCTCTCTCTCTCTCTCTCCCTTTCTCTCCCAGCTTTAACATTTTTTTTTGCTCTTAATGAAGTTGATCCTCTATTTAGAAAAATAGAATTAACTTCATTAATTTTTAGGATTCTTCATATTATGTATTTACTACAATCTTACCATATTTTTCATATGCACATGAAGAGAGTTGGAGAGAGAGGCCTGAAGAGAATCCATGAGCCTCTATATATATAAGTCTTATGATGAATTGAAGAAGCTAGCTAGCCACAGAAAGAGAAACAAAAATGGATGTGAGGAAACATGGTGTAATATTATTGATCTTTTTGAGTTTGCTACCTCTTTGTGAGGCTCAAGGTGCTGTTTATCACTAGGACTTTGTTGTGAGTTCTTCCATTTGAGAATAATTAGGTAATATTGACTTGTTTTATTGTTTTACTCTTTCATTATTATCAAATGGAATATTTAAAAGAACATTTAAATTAAGAACATTTTGATAAAAAATCACTAAATTTTACAATATTCTAGAGATCATTTAATAGTTTTATTGATTTGTGTGAAAATCCTACAACAATAAGTTTTATGAACAGGAAGGAGTAATATATAATGTTTTTCTACCCTAATCTAAATTCTAACTTAAGAAAAGTAAACTAGCTATCTAAATATATGTAACTGTTGATGCAAAATCATTGGTGTATTCCCGTTGATGGAGAAGAACTTCACAAAGCTATGTAGAATGAAGAGCATATTAATAGTGAATGGAAGCTTTCTAGGGCCAATCATTACTGCATAAAAAGGAGATACAATTTTTGTCATTGTCCACAATAATGGATCTTATGGTGTCACCATTCACTGGTAATCATTTATCCATAACCAAATTATTATTTTATAGTTAGCCTTCCATAACTTAGATCCAAGTTCCATCACTCAATTTTTAACAGATATTTTTGTCACATTAAATGTTGAGGGTGTTTGTTTGTGTAAAGGGAAAACATGAGAGAATTGTAACACCCTACCAAAACAACCTCCACCAATCACTAAAAACCCTGAAAATTTGGACAAACAAAGAAGAACATGAAATTCAGAGCACAGCGCCATAGCCATTATAGTACTACCACAGCCTGAGAGCTCTCAAGTTCCAAAATTTTTGAAATAGAGGGTACTGGCATAGCAACGAAGCTTCTAGTGTCGTGACACCTGTATCAGAATCCATATAAGCAAAATGCAGATTTTCTGAGCAAAATTCGAACGTGCACAACTTTTTGCTTGACCTTTATTAACCTGATTTCAATTTCTATAACTCAATCTTATCTCAATCTATTCATAGACACTGATTTAACATAAATTCATCTCTGTATGGAGATTTTAGACACCCAACACCATTTTTGTCACTTTTTGACCAAAACTCAAACCTTAAGTACTCCAATTGCCACCAAAGGCAATTGACAACTGTGAACCATCTACACATGTCCTATTTACCTCAACTAACTTGTCCAAGGAGGTTCTACCCTAGAGAAACAGCTCCGAGAATCGACTCTCTTGAACCCCAAAACCACACAAGGGGCTACATGCCTAAAACACACATATAAGCCTCAAAACCTCATTTGGGCTCCCACAAACACACACTCCAACAATAATGACCCATACCAAGGTCAAAATCATCGTCCCACACATATAACCATACATACCACCTATCCAAAATCATCATCATCAACATCATCCCATATCATCCATTGTCATCAATATCATCACATAACCATCTACATCATCCAAACATCAGTGTATCATCATACCACATGCAAAGAAAAACCCCAGGATGCAAAGAGGCCTATGTTTCCTTGGTCTTCTTGGACCTAGTACCAGAGTGTTCACCTGAAATGTTAGTTATGGGATGAGACACACGCCCCAGTAACTAGGGGTAAAAACATACATACACATAATCATACTTTCATGCTAATAACATATATAATTCATTGCCAATGTAATATGCATAACATGCAGACACCAATCCCATCAATACACGGCTAGAACCATGAGCTAGTTATCATGACAAGGTGACTTTAATTGGTAGCCCCCTTCCAATGACCTATGCGGCCGATTCTGGGGTCACCACCCAACTCTCCTCCCAATGGTCATGACCCGGCCAAAGGCCATTGCACCAAAGGTTTTACAATTGTTCTCCTTCCCTTGAACCACTCGAATTTGTAGCTATTTAGAGAAGGCACACCCTAATTCATTGCCATCTGAGTCTCCCAGCCATAAGACAAATATTTAGTGATTGGAATTTACACAAGCCATATTGCTTGAACAAAATGCCTTGTGTGCTATTTAGCGAATTGGCATTCCATGTGATATATAAAGCATTGTCACCTAGACCATATGTTCCAACAATGTACACAATGTGACAATGCCCAATGCATGCTAACATGTCAACATATATCACTTTCTAATGTGTTAACATGTCATATAAATGTATACAATACATCGTGTAATGCATAATCATCATTTCGTATCTATAATCATCACAATTTACATATATCATAATCACTAGCATCATATTGTCATTTTTATCATACAATGAGATAGGGATAGATAACTTACTAGTCGTGTTTCTATACATATCATGATATGAATATGATCAATCATAACTAAGCTATAATACATATCATGATATGAAAAGGTAAAACACATATATAAAGCATACATATTACGGTATGAAAATGACTAAACATATATTGCAAACATAGGAAGAAAACCCCTGTTACCTCAATTGTTCCACACTCGACACCTCAGTAAGCCAAATTGAGCAACCACCTCTAGTCCAATTCTTTATGCTTAAAATCTAAACATGAGAGACTACAATCAAGCAATGAAACAACCTATATAACATCAGTTCCTCATTACCATCACCAATCCTCAACCATTAACATACATATTTACCAACTTGAACATAAATCAGATGGAAATAGAGTTTCATCAAACAAACCCAAGCATCATAATACTCTAGACAACTCTTACAATCACAATCATACTCATACAACTTCGGATTCCCAAAGATGTCATCATTTAGCCACTTAAACATCATAAAACAAACATCAATCCATAGAAACATCTAATTATACCTCTAGAACACATTGAAGCACAAATTAATTGGTGGAATTAATCAATCACACAAGAATCCCTAAACATAAACTTGGATGCTACCACCAAAACCAAAGAGAAAAGAGAGGAGAAGAGGGTAGTGATAACTTAACAACCAAGATTGAAGCTTGTCAAGGCCATAAATCACCCCTAAAGGTCGGAGGAATGGAACCCTAGTCGAGATTCTTCTTCTTGTTCAATTTTTCTTCTGTTTTGACTAACTGAAACTTGTTTGATTTAAAGAAATTTTGCAACTGTCGCCGCTGTACTAGTAAGCTTGCTGTGGTGTAAGTGCTCTTAGCCTAAAATTTTTTTCAATTTCCACGAATGTCTCTCTGCGGTGGCATTGCTTGTCACCTCAGCATGACCCTTCTCTATTTTTATTTTTATATTTGTCCCATTTTGATCTTTTCTCTAGTCCTATTTCATCTGATGCTGCACAACATACAAGTATACTTCCCATTAGCTTAAGGCTAGGTTTAAGTTAATATATTGAGGGTTGTTACATTCTCCCCTCCTTAAAAGAAATTTCATCCTTGAAATTTGGAAACACTAAGCTCAAACATGAATGAACATATTCCTTCCACCTTAATTCTTCCATTTCTTAGTATTTTTTCTTAACATCAACTTTCCATAACGCCTTTACATCATAAGCTGTTCTTTTGTACTTCACTTTAACATTCACAAATCCATGCGGCTTACATCGAATAATCAACCATACTGTCAAATCTTTCTTACGTTCCTGGACGTAAGATGGGTTGGATAATATTTCACTGGAAATTCCTTCGTCCCACAGTAGACTTTACACCCAACTATTCAAACAAAACTTCTAGGGCACATGACCCCTTTGCCTCTTCCTTCAACTTTCTCCTTTACTTGTCCACCTTATTACTGGTCTACACAATGACTAATCGCTTCTAATTGTTTCTCTTGGGATTCGAATTGCATCAACTGCCATATCTACATTGATGAAACTCCATCAATCAAGTACCACCAATTCCTATAACTTGTTTTGATCACTTTATAACATCCAAAATTCATTCCTTATTACGATGTTAAGAGGAAAACCTCGTTTGTCATGACTTTTCACCATACTAAATACTTGCTCAAGTTTCACCGTAAGATAAAATCTCTCCATATGTAAATTCCTTACGTGTTAATCCTTTTTGGTAATTCTTGTCAATCAAACCTCCTCCTTCCCCTATCCACATGTTGCTTTGTCAGTCAACAACTTTCTCTTCAGTTAACTGTTATGGTTGAGATTTCCCCCAAGCAACAATAACCTCAATTATCCATCCAACCAATCTGATTTTTCACTAATACTTCTTCTACTATATGGATTACTCCTTCGAAAACTTACATCATCATCTTTTGATTTCCATAACAACATCTCCCTTTAGTATCAATTTGTTTGTTATTACTACAAATCCCTCTTTAATTCACTAGTATATGCTGGGTTAACCAAGTCCATCATATCTCGTGTAATCTCTTTACTACACTTTTGGCATTTAGCAAATTAAAACCACCACTAGGCATTTTGAGGGTTAATTCCACTGCACTATGTTGGTGCCAACACTATATAAAAACTTATCTCAATAGGGAGATCATCCACTTCTCAACCAAATGACACCTCAAAAGTATAAGCAAAATCATTTTATCATTGACATCTACAAATTTTCCATAGTTTTATTATCATCGAAACAACTCCACTAATGTCCTAACTATGTTTCCTTGTGGCAAAGCCATTCTTCCAAATACTCCCGTGCTCTCACAAGACCTCCATACCAATAAGCCAATCATTAACTACTCGTATATCTTAAAGGAATCCCTCTAGTTCTTTTTCCGTCTTTAACACTATATTCTTGTTTCCACTCAAAGACATCCTTTTTGTCTTGTGCCATTCTTTTCCATATGTTTCTTATTTACACTATGTTTCTCCAACAATCTCGTTTATGGATAGACCTCTCCAATTTTGGGGGCTTATAGCCTTTCCAGTATCCTATCCATGTACTCTTTAGGTTTGCTTCCACTATGCACTTTGATTCCTCTATTCTTACACATAAGGTCATATGACATACTTATATGATGCATGAGCATACTATCGTACATTTATCCTATCATTCTAGCTTCATTTCACTACAGATTTCTTAGTCATCATGCTTTTAGTGAGAGGCTACAAGCCACTACCTACCATTCATCATTACACCATGATCACAACTTATTGATCTTTTACCAACAATATTTGGGGTTCCCATTTATGACTCAAACTTCTCCTCTTAATCCAATTCAACCATTATAATACAACTACCTATCTTGATCTTTATGAATCCCATACGGGCTCTCATTTTCTACTTCTCATAGTCATTTAAAGATTTGGAATTATTTCCATTAAATGAAGAACCGCTCATCTTGTGATTAGTGGATTGCTACAATGTACGGATTTATTGGTAAGCTATACCCAATCAATCTTTCAAAAGATAGGCATTCAGTTGACCTTGAATTTAAACTGAATTGGGTTTCGTTGATATCATCACCAAGTTTTTCACTTTTCAGTCTACTAGTGCCTCTCACCTCGAGTAACTGGTGCGTTGAATGTGTAGCCAGCTGGCATTAAGCCTCAACTAGTTAACTGCTAGTTCTAGACTCGTGATTTAATATCATATAGGATTTTCTCATACTTCCCAACAACAATGACTTCTCACATATTCTCCAAAGTTGTTACTAGGGGAAAACCCCAAAGGCAACAACATATGGAAAGGGGTTAGCTCAATAACTTCTACCCTTATGCATCTTCGAGGGTAGTTGACATATCACGCTTGCAGTATAGTGCTTCATAATTCAAGTTCTCATGATCAAGGGATATACTAAGAAAAGACTCCCTTCAACCTATATCCATGATGTCATAATGCTTAAACCATTAACATTGATCAATGTTACCAACTAGGGGCAACTTCTCCTCCATAATAAACCAACGACATATTCCCCTTATAGACCTCACTTTAAGTCATGAAGGGAGAGTTATGAAAACTATTCCATTAACTTCAAAATCCTTACATGACATTCGCTTCCTAAAATTCTCTTAACCCTAGCATCTCTAGCAAATTGCTTCTACTTGTAAAACTCCGTTCGACCTTACAACTCACAATTCTAAACCATTAGCCATCTATAACTCAAGATAGGATGTTATAACAATGCTTCTTCCAAGCCCATACTGGCACATATTCCAAATTTCAAAACTTATCAATACATAAATTCTCAAACAGACTTCCTACCTTATAGTTTAACTCCACCTACTTTCGAACTCATTTTAAAAATCTCTTTCTCAATTTGGGTTTAACCCAAAGGACCTGGTGACATCTATCTCAATTTGGGTTTAACAAAACATGGCCTTCTTTTTCATTTGAAAGATACCCAACTGTTGCCTTTACATTCTACAAATGTGACACTTTAGATGACAATCATTACCTCTTCACTGTCTTCCTTGACGGCACTGACATCACTGTCACCATTACTGCCAAGGCCTCCATTATCCATTCCTATCTTAGTTCTAGGATGTAACATCTAAATTTTTTATGATTTTGTTTGAATTCTAGTTTAGAGAATTACTGCATAATTAGAATTAAAAGAGCTTAAATATCTTATGTAGATCAAATTAGGGACGAAATTGCAAAGCATGATCAGGGACCAAATTGCAAAGAAAGTTGGATGGCATAATTGAAAATATTAATTATTAGCAAAAAGACAAAAAAGGGGATATAGATGTCATTTCCACAAACAAATTATTTGTCTAGTATTTGTTAAGACTGGTTATAGGAGATGATTCAGGAAAATTATTGTAAGAAATTATATTCTAATAAGTAAAACCAGAAAATAGATATGTTGGGCAAAAATTGATCTAAAGTTCCATAATATGTAAATTAATAAGAATTAGAAAATAAGTTTGGATCAGGAAACTCAGATATATTAGAGCATAAAAAGAGATACTAGATTTTTCTACAAGGTTTAAATAGTCATAGAATTGGTCTAATGGATATTAGGCCAAAATTGGAGTCCGGGCCTCGTAAAACTGCATCGGTTTCTTAATGGGTCAAGAGTACTATTCATTGAGGACCAATAACGGTATAGAAACCCTAATAGGCCAAGGATGATTTTTGGAGGCGCAAAAGTATTATTGACAAGAATAACTCAAACGATATCAAAAAAGGATAAAGAGCTCAATAAGCCCAATTCACCTAATTTCCAGACTGATTAAATTATAAGTGATCCAATAGACTATGAAATAATCAAGAATAAGTCCAAAATAATTTTATAAGGTTTATAATAATTATCTATGCAGAGAGGTTATAGGAAAAACTAACCAGGATTAATTTTATCGGTGTTTTTGGTTAAAATCCAATAAGGTAAAATAATTTCAAAAATAAATTATATGGGTTTAGAAATGATTAATTAAGGTTATAATGAGTTTGAAATTCATATTTTAAATATATTTATACATGAAAAATTTTATCAGACAAAATTTATATAATTGGAGCCCGAAAACCCGGTATATGTTGAAATTGGGCCTAGAATTAAATGGTTTAAGCCCAAATAATTAAAGGCATCACCTTGGACTGAATTTGGACTCAAAATTTTGTTCAAATAAGAAGAAAAATGAGTGGAGAAGAGTTAACCATCATGCATGATACTATTTCAAAGATTAGGTGTCAAAATTGGAAGTTTGGATGAAGTAAGCCTATGTAAGCATAATGATGCAATATTTACCTTATTTGGAGATAAAAGTAGCATCCAAATTAATGGCAAGAGAGGAAAAATTAATTAGATAACAATTATGTGAAGAAATTAGGTGTATGGTGGAGAAAAGAGATGATGTAGTGTAATTTTGGCCCTTGGATCAAAATTTAATCCAATGGATGGAATTGCTTCTTGTTGTCTATAAATAGGCTCTTCCTCCCCTCCATTCTTCGCACCAAAAAATGAAAATCCATCATATATTAGTGAGAGAGTGAGTTATAGAGAGAAGGAAGAGAAGAGGAAAGGAAGGTTTGCAAGTTTAAGGTAACATCTTTTCCCTTTCTTGTATTTTATTTCTAAATGATTGTTTAGATCTTGTATTTCTATGATTTGTATGTAGAAAACATGTTTATGATATGAATATGATGATGATGTTGGATCAAAATGGTGATAGAATGGTGAACATGCTATAAAGTTTGCATGAATAAGCATGCACATGTGGTGAACATGATAAACATGCTAAAAGATGCTTTTTGATCTTAAATGATGCCATGCCAAAATGAAATCATGTTTCTTGCAATTATTTTTAAATATTATGCTAAGAATGTGATTATGATGTTATTGGGATTTTCATAAATCTCACTCCACCAAATATTTAACCATGATTAGGTCCAAATCATGTGAAAGGCAAGGAGATAAAGGAGGATCTATGAAGAAATATTTTGAAATATGAAGGATATTTTGGATGCTTATGTAATATCAAGTCTAATGACATTTTATGTTACAATTATGTAAATTACGTGTGACACCTAGATGATGAATAAAAATCTATTTTAGATCAATTTTACATGTGTTATGTGACTATTATTGCAAGTATGACATTCTAGAATTTTATGGAATGCAATTTGGAAAAATTAGGGTATAAATTGTAAGTAAGTTCACGAAATTCACTGTAGTAATTTGCCCAGTGAAATTCCAAATAAATATTTTTCCCTCATAAAGTATTTTAGGAGATGAATTTAGCAATTTGAATCACCCTTAAACGATTTTTTAAGAATTAGTTATAATTTTTCAAAGTTCAGCCAAATTTTTATATTTACCAAATGAATAGTGACTTTTGTTAAATTTTTGGAATTTTCGAATTTGGCCCAAATTTGCTTCCAAATGCATCTAATTGGAACCTAAACCACTAAGGATGAATAGTAAATGATTTCTAAGGTTAATGTTTGACATAGGACATGTATTCTTCTCTCCATCTACAAACTCTCGTTGGTTAACCCCTTTCTCTATCATCGCTATATCTAACTTTGTATCTAAAACTAATAGATTGTATTCTCTCACGGTCCTTCTACTATTCCCAAATATCCTAATACTCTACCTTTAGGGTTTAACCATTATTTCCATACTCGATCCTTGCAATGCTTATGACTTTATATTGCCCAACAACTTATCCTTATCTCCCATAATTTGGGCTATTCAACTTCCTTTGCTAATTCCTTCTATGGGTCTCAGATGGGAAAATGTATAGATCAGTGAGATTTTCTTTTCCTCATCTCCAGCACTTGCTAGGATAGAACACGGATCTCCACACACCAGTCCTCTAAGAATGTATACTTCACAATCGATAATTACTCCTTAATTTCTAGGTGATCTCCCATTGCCTCAGCACTCAGTAAAACTCTCATTTTCTATTGTTCAGCCTCATTTTCTAACTTAAACACTGCCAATTGCATCTTTCATTCAAAGGTGCAATCTATAACACTAACGATGATTTCTAATTGATCTATCCATTCTTTAACCGCCAGAAGATCCATTTTTCCTTTGAAAGCTGGTAGATTAAGCTTTTGAAAATCTTTCAATTAAAAAAAGATATCTTTTCTTCCAACCCTTGGGCCCTCTCTGACTCCATCACATCCTCATCTTCACCATTATTCAAATCTACATACACTTTAGCTTCCTAATTTATATTACCTTATCCTTGTTGACTTAACTTCTCCTGCATTCAAATTCATATACATACCGGATTCCTCATTCACATCACCATACATTTGCTGGTTCAACTGCTCTTGCATTCTAATAAGTTTTCCTCCCCGATTGTGAACTCAATCACTCAATTTAGCTAACATCTCATGCATCTCTCTCATGAGATTATCATTGCTTTGCTTACCCCCAACAAGACATCTTTCCCTTATACACAAGTAGTAACATATTCAGTTATATGACTCTAGACTATTATCGCAATGGGAATATACCAGTTTATATAATTCAAAATGTGCTAAGTACTATAACAAGAAGAAACAATAGCCTAAACCATTGCTCTGATACCAAAATGTAACACTCTACCAAAACAACCTCTATATACCAATCACTTAAAACCTTGAAAAACTAGGCAAACAAAGCAGAACAAGAAATTTAGAGCACAATGCTATGGTTGCTACAGTACCACTATGGCCTAAGAGCTATCAGGTTCCAAAATTTTTGAAATAGAAGGGACTGGCATCATGCCGCATGTATCAGAATCCGTATTAGCAAAATATGGATTTTTTGAGAGAACTTCCAAAGCATACAACTTTGTGCTTCGACCTCCAATTGACCTGATTCCAACTCCTGCAAGCTAATATTGTCTCCATTTATCCATAGACACCAATTTCACTCAATCTATCTCAATATGGAGATTTTAGACACTTAACACTATTTTTACCACTTTTTGACCAAAACCCAAACCTTAAGCACTCAAATTACCATCAAAGGCAATTGACAACTGTGGACTATCTACACAAGTCCCATTTGCCTCAACTAAATAGTCCAATGAGGTTCTACCCGAGAGAAACAATTCCTTTGAGAATTGACCCCCTTGAACCCCAAAACCAAACAATGAGCTCTATGCCCAAAACATATATACAAGCCTTGTACAACCATTTTAACTCATAAACACACACTCCAATAATAATGACCTATACTGGGGTCGAAATAATTGTCACACACATATAACCAAACATACCACCTATCCAAAGTCATTATCATCAACATCATCCCATATCATCTATCATCATCAACATCATCACATAACCATCTACATCATCCAAACATCATTGTATCATCATACCACATGCAAAGCAATACCCCAGGATACTCATACGGGTAACTAAACAACAACAACCTACTTGGCAAAATATTACATAAATTGATTAATGTATAACTACCAAGTATACTTGAAATTCCCAAATATGGATAGACCTATGACTCCTTGGTCTTCTCATGACTAGTAATAGAATATTCAGTTGAAATGTTAGTCATGGGGTGAGATATACGTCCTAATAACCAAAGGTAAACACATACATACACATTATCATACTTTCATGCTAATAATAGATATAATTCATCACCAATCGAATATGCATGATATGCAGACACAATCCCATCAATATACAGCTAGAACCATGAGTTAGTTACCATGTTAAGGTAACCTTAATTAGTGGCCTCCTTTCAAGGACATGTGATGGCCGATTTCAGGGTTACCACCCAGCTTTCCACTCAATGGTCATGACCCGGCCAAAAACCATTGCACCAAAGGTTGGACTAGAGCTCTCCTTCCCTTGAACCACCCAAATTAGTGGCTATTTAGAGAAGGTCCACCCCAATTCACAGTCACCTGAGTCTCTCGGCTATAGGACGACTATTTAGTGACTGGAATATATAGAAGCCAAACCACTTGAACATAAGGTCTCGTGTCCTATTTAGCATATTAGTATACGACGTGGTATATAGAGCATCGTCACCTGGACCATATGTCTCAACAATGTACACAATGTGACAATGCCCAATGCATGCTAACATATTAATATATATCACTTTCTAATGTGTTAGCATGCCATATGAATGTATACAATACATCGTGGGGGTGTATAATCATCATTTCATATTTATAATTATTACAATTTACATATATCATAATCACTAGTATCATGTTGCCATTTTCATCATACAACAAGATAAGGATAGATAACTTACTAGCCGTGTTGCTATACATATCATGATATGAATATGATCAACCATAATTGAACTATAATATATATCATGATATGAAAAGGTAAAACATATATATAAAGCGTGCATATTACGATATGAAAATGACTAAATATATATATCACAAATGCAAAAAGAAAACCCCATTTACCTCAACTGTCCTACACTCGACACCTCGATAGGCCAAATGGAGCAAGCACCTCTAGTCCAATGCTTTATGATTAAAATCCAAAGCTGAGAGACTATAATCTAGCAATGAAACAACCCATATAACATCAATTCCTCATTACCATCACCAATCCTCAACCATTAGCACGCACATCTACCAACTTGAACATAAACCGGACAGAAAAAGAGCTTGAACAAGCAAACCTAAGCATGACAACACTCTAGACAACTCTTAGAATCACAATCATACTCATACAACTTTGGATTCCCAAAGATATCAATATTTAAGGGTTAGGGTTTGAGAGATATAGCACTTAAACATCATAAAACAAACATCAATCCATAGAAACATCCAACAATACCTCTAGAACACATTGAAGCATAAATTAATTGGTGGAATTAATCAATCACACAAGAATCCCCAAACATAAACTTGGATGCTACCACCAAAACCAAAGAGACAAGAGAGGAGGAGAGGATAGTGATCACTTAACAACCAAGATTGAAGCTCATCAAGGCCAGAAATCACCCCCAAAGGTCGGAGGAATAGAACCCTAGTCAAGATTCTTCTTCTTGTTCAACTTTTCTTCTGTTTCGGCCAACTGAAACTTGTTCGATTTAAAGAAATTTTGTGACTCTTGTCATGGCACCAGCAAGCTCGACATAGCGGCCTTGCACCTTGCCACGACATGACCCTTCTCTATTTCCATTTTCAGATTTGTCCCATTTTAATCCTTTCTCCAGTCCTTGTTCCTTCGGTGCTGCACAAAATACAAGTACACTTCCATTAACTTGAGGCAAGGTTGAAGCTAATATGTTGAGGGTTGTTACAAGAATGACCATGATATAAACATGTATAGTTTTCTCTTTTTTGGGCAACAAAGAAATAGATGAACTTCACTTTTATTGAACTTTCAATTATAAGAATCGAGCCTACTTATTTTCTATCCCTTTTGGGAAAATCTCACTTAAACACCTCAGAAATTTAATATTTCCAAAAATATATCTAGAACTTACCTAATTACTATAAGATACCTGAGTATCTAATTGGAAATATTTTTTGGTGAGAAGTTTCATTTTAAGCCATGATGTTGAGGATTAGATACAAATATACGAGGAGCACCTAGAAATCCACAAGGAACAGTTGCAAATCAGCTTGGAGTATATGGAGTATAGTTAGATATCCCATTTCTAAATCATTCTCGGAGATTTGCAATTGATCCTTAGATATTCGCAACTGATTCTCACATATTTGTAGTAAGTTTAATCATAGATAAAATGGGAATTTCACGCAGGGATAAAATTCCAGTTAGGCACTTAAGTATCTCATGACAATTAAGCAAGTTCTTGATATATTTTTGAAAATATTTTATTTGCAAGGTATTTAAATGTTATTTTCCCTTCCCTTTTCTACGTCAAATGAATTACTAAGAAATTATTATGGAAATGAAAAAAATTAAATCCTCTAGACTAAATATAGTTAATCACCATCTCTAGATTATTACCATGTAAAAGCGAAGTTCTTCTCTCTATCTCCTAATTCTGATTGATTTATATATTAGTTCAAGGATAAAATTCAAGCGAACGAGAATGGCGTGTTTAAAGGTGCGTGTGCTACCTTTTGAATTATCTTTCAACGCTGGTGTGTTCACAATCACAACTAATTACCATCACTTGATGTGAATTATGATAGTAATTATGAAATGTATATAATCCCTCATTTTTAAAACGTGGGAAACATTTTCAAATATATTTTATGCTAAAATATAAGAGATGAATAATTTTTATATGATAAATTAATATATTTTTTTAATTTTACCATTAATTGAAATAAATTTATTATTACAAGAAATAAATTAAAAGAGAATAAAGTGAAATTATTAAATGAAAATATTTATAAAAAAAATTTTTATAATAAATTTAAGATATTTGACTCTTTCTTTATTATGATAATTTAATTATTATTCTGTTATATTTTAAAATAGGGTAGTATATATACATACATACATATATATATATATATATATATGACACGTGAATAATGCAAGTGCCAACCGTGGAATCCTGATTTAACAATGACGTTGTACTAGCTGTCGTTGAATATTGGAGTTGTGAACACACCAAAAATAGTAGATATTTCTTCCTTGATTGGGAGCAAGTACACGTTTCGATGAACAGATATATGATGAAATTCTGAACCCTCTGGCTTGTCCTTTAAGGCGGAGACCAGATTTGTTCAGTCTTCATTCAGTGTTTCAATATTTTATTATTAGTTTTTTTTTTCTCATATAACATACTTATCTCAATTCAATTAAAAAATTTATTAAAATTAATTTGACATAATTACGTTCTCAAAACTTAAATTTGAGATTTTTAATTAAATTAAAATAATTATCTAACTAATTGAATTAACACTTGCTGGTTTTAGTTGTTCAATCTTCTCCTTTTGCTTACTAGAATTATTATTAGCCTATTGATCAATTGAATAGTAGGTGACTTCGTCACCCTCCAGTCAATTTTAACCTTAAGATTTGAGCAATGGTCAACTAAGCATATTCACCATTCTATGTGATTTGAATTTATTTATTTTTGGGATGTACCATATGATTCGGACTTAAATCATAAAATTAGCTAGCTAGCGTTTAATTTAACTAACTTTAATATCCCAATAATGTTGGGAAAAAAAAAGGTGTTCCGTCCGCTAATGAAGGTTGATCCAAAGTAAGGATGCAACTCATAATTTATAAGGGTATGGGTTTAGAGGTAATCTATGATCTATTATATAAATACTTTTGTAAACACTTTTGGAGTCCTAAGACATATCTTAACTTGATAAATCACTGAGATTTAACTCATTTAAATTTTTATTTATAAAAAAAAGTATATATTCAGTCCTTTTTTCTTCATAATTAGATGTAAATATTAGTGATTAATTCAGATTTTTAGTATTATCAGGTCTAAATGGAATTAGCTCTTTTAAATATATATATGTTTAATCTACATAGTTTAAATAAAAATTTTTGCTAACAAAAATATAAAATCCTTTGCATTCAACCCATACTTATGTTGGCGTACGTGTTGAATGGAAAATTTTGTTATCCCTGAATTATGGCGCAAAATTTGTAACGATAAGTTAATGATGGTACTATTGAATTTGCAAGCAATAATTTAGTCCAAGTGAAAGCGTGCAATTGCACATATAAGCAAGAAAACAGTTAGATATTTTCACAAAGATCATTGCTGAAAGGGGATTATTATAGTGATTTCAAAATTGACTGGAAAGTTCAAAGGGGATTATTAGCTTATAGCAATGATTATCTCTTCTTATTTCTTAACCACTTTTGTGTCTCTTCTACTTCTAAAAAGACGTTTTGATTAAAATCTTCCATGCCAATATATAACGTAAGATAATTCCCTATTTGCTACAATTCCTCGGATTACATACGACATTGCTAATAAAAGCAAAATATATATATATATACAAGAGATTAATTCACATCATCATCAATTAAAATTTGACTTTAATTATTGATCCAAAATTTTTTTTGCTTCATTAATCAACTTATAAATTAACAGGTCTTAAGTATATTGGCCATGCACTTACGATTTGATGTGGAAAATAATTTATAAATATAAAACCCCTGTTAAAATATTTAATTCAAATATGATCAACCTTTATGTATAATCGTAAAATTTGATGCCGAAGATCAATATGCATGGTCAATATAGTAATTATCAATCCAACTCAGACCATCGGAAATCATGAAAATTAGGAAAATGTATACTTTGAAGCAAGTCCCCACATGTATATATAGTACTATTATATATATTGTATGTGTGTATTGCAACAACCCTCATGACGCTTGTTTTGGCCATTGTGTGCAGAACTGGAGGAAACAAGAATGAGCTCCACGCCGCAGTGCGACACAGGGCTGGCTCGACGAGAGCCAATTCCAGTGGCATTGTTCTGGCTAAAACTGGTGGCGCCTGGTGAGAGTCAAGAAATTGTTTTAAATTAGAATCATTTCAAATGAAAAGAAAAGAAAGAAATGAAGGGAGCGACGGAGAATATGTGATGAGCTCTACTAGGTTTCGAGTTTTCCGGCATCCAAGAGCTTGGATCTTGGTTATGGATTAACTGCCTAATTGGAAGCATATAGTTCATGATTTGGGTGCTTTGGAGGCTTGCTTAAGCCCGTATGTTCGTGGCGTTGACAACTTGAGGTAACTAGGTGTTTGTTATGTTGTATTAATTATATTGTATGTTAGTATGTATATTTGTGTATATATGCATGTTTACTTCATACCATGATATTGATGTGTTTGTGTGTACTGTTTTTATATATCGTGGTATGCACACAATTAGATGATGATTATGATTATGACGATGAGATATGTGATGATGACGTTTATATGATATGACATGATGCATTCATGACATTATGATGATGATGGTATGATGATACATGAGCATCACCACATGACATTATGAGATTGAGATATATGACAGATTGGGTGGTGATGATGTGATGACGATATGATGTATGCTGATATATTATATATGTTAGGGAGGATAAGGATGGATGATATATGTTAGGGAGGATAAAGATGGGATCCCTACGAGGGAGACATGCATTCCATTCATTTCATATTGCATTCATGAGTTGTATGATATATATGTGTGTGTGTGTGTGTGTGTGGTTGTCCCTGGTTACTGAGACATTGTCTCACACCCCTCTCCCACAAACTAACCTTTCAGGTGAAGACTCTGGTGCTCATTTGGAAAGGATCAAGGAGTTAATGGTCTTTCTATCCTCGGGAATTCCAAGTATATTTAGTGGTTATAATTTAGTTTATGTAATTTTGTGCCAAGTAGATTGGTGTAGTTGGTTGCCTGGATGAGAGTCTTGGGAGTACTATCTATATGTTATGGGATGTTAGTGATGTTGATGGATATTATGCAAGATGTGTATAGAGATGTATGTGATGCAATGATGTGTGATGTTGATAGTGGACTTGGTATGGGTCTTTAATGTATGCGCAGGTAATTGTATGATAGAATGGTTGATTGCAAGCCCAAAGGTGGTTTTGGACCATGTATGCGAGTTGTGGGCATATAGCCCATCATGTGGTTGTGGGGTTCAAGAGGGTCAATTCTTGAAGGAAAAGTTTCTTCGGAGTAAAACCTCTTTGAATATATTAGTTTAGCCAAAATATGATCTGTGTGAAGGGTCTCTGGGTGTCTATTTGCCTTTGGTGGCAATTAGAGATGATAGGTTATGAGTTTTTGTCGAAAAGTGAACAAAATGGTATTAGGTGTTTAAAATCTATAAATGGAATTAGATTCAAGTGAAATAGGTGTCTATTGTTAGATTGGGATGAGAGTGATCTGTAGGAGTTTGAATCAGGTCAATCGGAAATCGAGGCAAGAAGTTATGCGTGTTGAAAATTGGCCTAACAAATAAGTAATTTGCTTATACAAATTCTAGTGATGGGGCCGCGGTGCCACTATAGCAGGCCGCAGTCTCATTATGTTTTGGTGTTCAATATGTGTTTTTCCACTACTTTAAAGTTTTGAGAAGTTGTTTTAAGATATTGGGGTTATGCTTAGTTATTTTTAAAGGTTTGGGTCAAGTCTGGAATTGTTTGAGTATAGAGTGTTACATATGTGTGTATAATTATATATAATACTAAAAAAAAGTTAGATGTATTTATTTATTTCAATAGGAAAAGTGAGAAATTAAAGAACCAAGTTGAAGCAGCGGTGTACAAAAAGAATATAATTAATGACCGAAATAATGTTCATTCATGCATGTTGGATAAAATAGTGTGATCACGTGAGTTTAATGTTTCATAACCAAAAATTAAGTAATTAAAAAAATGAGAAGTGATTAAAGCATTGGGCAGTTAAGTGGGGTCCCCAACCAAACTACATGTATCAAAACCACGCCTCTCCCGCTCTAAAATCTCTAAACACATGTGTAATATATTTATTTAATGTTATCGTCCCCTAAGAATTTTTCACTTCGCCCCCTCTGCTTTTTAACAACATAACTAGTAATGAATTGACCATTGCAAGCAAAGTACATTGAACTAGGAACTGAAAGAGGGATTCCACGACACACTTTTTTATTATTTTTAATAGATACAATCTTATTTTTTTTCTTTCATAAAATTATTTTATATTATTTTATCTTTTTTAAAAAAATTAAATCATCTTACCTAAGGTTTTGTTTGGAATGAGAGAAAATTATGGGAGAAAATACAGGGAGAAAAAAATAAAGAGAAATCTAAATAATGGGGTATCTAGGTTCTCCTTATTTTCTTTCATAATTTTCTTCCTCTACATATTCTCCCATCATTTAAATGGAAGGTAAAACTTTAATGTGCTCTCATTAATATTTTAAAATAATATATATTTTAAAATAAATAAAATATAATAAAGTTTCTTAAGAAAAAGAATGACTAATAATACGAGTATACCTTAACTCTTACTCTTTTATAAAAAAATTTTTCTTTTCAATTTCTTTAATAATACTCTCTACTCTTTATGTAAAAATACAATTTTATAATAAATAAAAGAAAAATTTATTACAATGAATTTTTGTTGCATATATTGATTACAAAATTATAAATTATATTCCTATTATTTTTTGTTACACTGTATTTTTATTTTTAAATTTTAATAAATATTATTATATTAATTTATGCAATTTTAATAAATATTTAACGTAAGTGATATTTTAAATAATTATTATTAATAATTGTATTAATAATTCTCTCCCCCCTCCTAATATATATTCTGGTTCCTGTTAGATAAGCTATCTTCTCAAGAGGGGGTGAATTGAGAAGATTAAAATTTTCTATAAAAGTCAAGTGTACACTACAAAAAACAAGACCTTCAGTGACGACTTTCGGCGGTGATTAAAAGAGTCGCCGCTGAAAATACACTTTCAGCAGCGATCGAACAAGTTGCCGCTAAAAGTCAATCTTTCATCGGCGATCAAGCGAGTCGCCACTGAAAGTTCGCCTTTAAGCGGCGACTGAAAAAGGTCACCGCTGAAAGTCAGTCTTTCAGCGGCAATTGAACAAGTTGCCGCCGAAAGTTCAACTTTCAGCGGCAACTTACTGATGTCGCCACTGAAAGTAAGACTTTCAGTGATGACTTTTTAATGTCGCCGCTAAAGTTAATTTTGTGAATTTTTTCTATTTTCATTTTAAAAATTAATAAATGACATATTAAAATAATAATTGTGTTTTATTTATACATTTTTATTATAAGTAATTAGATATTTAATATATATTTTATATTATCTAGTATCTTTATTTAAAGATAAAGTATTTTACTATTTTTTTATGTAAAATATTCTGGACATTTTGAAAGTATTTTATCTCTACCGGAAATTAAAGATTTGAAATGTTGAATATTGAATTCTATCTATATTTATTTTTAATTTTTCTTATCCTAATTAATGAAATATGTTATTCTTATTAGGATAATTTTTTTTAATTCATAAAGGGATTGATAACTTCAAAAAAAAAAATTAGGAAGATAAACTAATCCCTAATTATTTAATGTGATCAACCCTATATTTGGAGAAATTCTTATTAGGTTAATTTAATTTCTAATATTTTTAACATATAAATTAATATTAATATTATTTATTACCAATAAATATAAATATATATGTATATAAATAAAATATTTAATGATATTAATAATTGAAAATAAAATATATGTGTATTTTTTAATAATAATATTGATTTATAAATATATATGTGTGTATTAGTGTGTAGATAAACAATATATATTTAATATCTCATATAAAGACTGTACGTGCATTTCAGCTCAACTGGCAGGAGAGTAAACACAAAGACATTACAAGCAAGAGGTCATGGGTTCAAACCAAGGTGAACGCACATTTGGAACAAATATATGATGTGGCGGTGGTGACATGGTAGGTGACGTGGCGGCCATTTGGTGGTGGTGACGTGGCGGCCGTCCGGCGGTAGTGGTGACATGGTGGCCGGCAGTGGCCGTCCGGCGGCAATGGTGATGTGGCGGCCGCCGGCTGTCGGCAGTTGTCAGGCGGCCGTCTGGCGGAGGTTGTGACGTGGCAGGCGGCGGTGGTGACGCGGCGGTCGGTGGCTGCCGGCAGTTGTCAGGCGGCCGTCCGGCGGAGGTTGTGACGTGGCGGCCGGCGGTGGCCGTCCGACGGCGGTGGCCGTCCGACGGCGGTGGTGACGTGGCGGCCGGCCGGCGGTGATGGTGACGTGGTGGGGTCCAGTGGTTGACAGAGTGATGACATGGCCAAATGACTTTCAGCGGCGACTAAATGTTGTCGCCAAATGATAAATTTTCAGCGGCGACTAAATGTTGTCGCCAAATGAGAAATATTTGGCGGCGACAATTTATATTTTCAGCGACAACTTTTTTCGCCACTGAATGTCAACTTTTGGCGGTGACATTTTTTTTGTCGCCAAACTTTCGGTAACGAGATTTGTGGCGGCGACATGGTGGCGACAAAAATGTCACCGCTGAAAACTTTTGGCGGCGACATTCCTTCTTTCAGCGGCGACTTTGTCGCCGCCGAAAGTCAAATTTTTTGTAGTGGTATAGTGAAGACAAGCAAGACTGTAAAACAGAGTACAATATAATAGCAATGTAAGAGCAGTAAAGGAGAAGGATTGACACAGAAGTTTATCCTGGTTCGGTCTCTCAATCTTAACCTACGTCCAGTTCTCAAACAACTACTTAAGATTTTCAACTATTCTACAAGAATTCAATGGGTTTCTTGCAATTACCTCAGTACAGTTTTGATACTCTATTCTTAGAGCTTGCACTCTAGCCAAGTGCTACCCAAATCCCTTGTGATATTTCATCACAAGAAAATCTTTCTTCCAGATGAAGATAAGATTGATTACAAAGAATGAACTCTCTAATTTAGTGTGTATATGAAAGTTTAAGTGCAAAAAACTGAAGTATGAGAGTAAAAGACTTTGAGTTGAGAATTTGACAAAGTTTCAGTGTATACAATGTTAAAATTATTATCCACAACTTCAAATGATGTTATATATATAGATTTAGGTCTTAACTATACGTTATAGATAAAATCTATCCGTTGGAGAAGTTGCCCGACGGTTACTCTAAAAAACTATCCGTTCACCAACCGCATTTAATGCTTCTGACATTCAAAGTTCGAATTTTGGTTGGTAAACAGACGAATTTCGTAGAGACCAAAAGCTAAAGACTTCAACGTTAAATTTCAAAGTTAATCTATTGTAAAGCAAAATTCAAATTTTCATCACTGAGAAGTTTTTCTGTGTTCAAACATACGAATTTTCAAGTTAAAAGTTCTTCTTAAAAGTGTGAACAGTAGTCTCATATTGCTACAGTGCCTTCGAAGTTCAAATTTTGGTGCTTAAAATTTGTTTGTCAGTGGGCAGCTCAATAAGGCACAATAGTTCATCTTTTCGAAATTGAAATTTTCAAGATTCAAAGTTCGTCTATCAGAGAAAATTCTTATCAGACTTAGTTCAGAATTCAAATTTCTAAACAACAATATTCGTATGACAACATATTGTGGTAACAAACTTGTAAGCATTGTTTCTGAAATTTGAATTTTCTGTATCAAAATTCGTCTGTCAGCGAGCTAATTTTGGACTCTTTCTAAACTTCACTTTCAGATGAACTTTGACATTTTCTCAGATGAATTTTTCATTTTTCATGTTTCATGAATTGTGTTTTAGCAGAAATTTTTCAAATTTTTAAAATCTGAAGTTTGTCTGTCAGAGAAGACTCTTATCAGACTTGATTCAAAGTTTGAATTTTTACAGTTAAAGTTCGTTTGTCAGAGAAGGCTCTTTTCAGACTTGTTTATTTTCAATTTGAAATTCGAATTTCCAAAGTCAATTTTCTAGTTTTTAAGACAACAGATCAATATTAACCTTTCAAACTTCATCTGTTGATGAGTGTTTTTCAAATATTCCATGAATTAACATAGAATCATAGTTTTAAAATATCTTTTTACTAATTCAAAGTCTTTTACTCAATTTAAACACAGTTAGAGAATCTACATCTATTCTTGTGCTGATTTTTCTTGAATTTATTCACCTAAGATCTTTTGTGTACCTTTAATATCTTCTCTCTAAGCTCTTGAAGGTTGGCTTGGAATCATCAAAACACTTGATTCAACAGTTCCGTCCCTGTAGGACTGGGGATTGACAAAGATGGCCAAGCTTCCTCAATATATAGCTCTTATGAAGATCGAAGAAGCCATAGAGAGAGGAAGAAAGAAAGAGAGCAATGGATTTAGTGAATAAACATAGTGTCATATTAATCCTTTGGGATTGCTTCTTCTTTGCAAGGCTCAAGGAGGTGTTCATCACTATGACTTCATAGTAAGTTCTTCCATTTGAGAATAATATTTATATATTCTAGTTCTAGCAATATTCTTAGAGACTAGGATGATTATTTTTTGTTGGAATTTTAGCTTTAGATCGTCAATGGAATGCTCAATGTCTTTGTCTACATATTCTATAATTACTTACATATAAGCTCTTTTAGAGATTTTAATTGCTCTACCATCTATACTAACAAGAATTTGGATTGACTTGTGAATAGTAGTGCTTTTTGAATGATGTGATTTGACTGTTTATATTTTATTATTTGAGTGATTGAGTAATTTGAATTTGGATTATTTGAAGTTAAATAGTACAAAATTTATCTATTTTAACCCTCTATTTGGATGAGAGGAGAAAGTGGGGAGAGAGAAAATAGAGAAAAAAGAAAAGTGGGAGGAAGAGAATTTCTTTTCTTATACTTGGAAGAATGGGAAAAAATGAGGAGAGAAAAATTTATAACTATTTTCATAAGTTTTAGGCATCAATTATGATTTTCTTTAAATTCTTGACCAGAAAATTATGATGGTTTGTTGAAGCAATATCTACATATTAAGTCTTGTTTAAGAAAATCATAAAATATACCCAAATATTCCGTCTTTAAAAAAGTTACCAACTTTGTATAATATGCATATAACACCGACAGTGCACATTTCTTTTCATGAATCTTGTGCATGATGCATGTGTATGCTGTTATTGGTTTTGCTTTTCCTATTAGCATTATATTAATCGGGCACATGCAAATAAATTATTATATAATTGTTGTTCTGCCTCTAATCTAATCTAAATTTTAAGTTCACAAATCAACTAGGTATTAGTTATAGCTAAGTGTGAATGCTAATTCTTTTAATTAATTAAACTTGTGGATGGATTCCAGCTGCAGGAAAAGAACTTCACAAAGCTGTGCAGCACAAAGAGCATATTGACGGTGAATGGAACCTTTCCTGGGCCAACCATTACTGCACACAAAGGAGATACAATTTTCGTTACTGTCCACAATAATGGAACTTATGGTGTTACTATTCACTGGTAACTAATCATTTTCCCACAACCAAATTATCGTTTTCTAGCTTTCGATAACATTATATCCCTTTCCATTATTTACTTTTTTAAGAGATATCTGTTCGTATTTTCTCTATAAAAATAAAACAAAGTTTAATAGATTAGAAGGTTAAGGAAAAATAATGTCTTCGGAAAGGAATCCGATTCCACCACGCATCTAAGGATGAACATGTGGGGGTGGTGGTCATTTTCAAATGTGTTGGTCATTTTGAAATGAGAATGGATCATTGAGATTCGTTTTCAATGATTTAGACTTTAAATTTTTATTTTTATTTTTTAGTTTAATTTTTTTCAGTTGGCAGTTAAAAAACATTTTTATTCTGTGTTTTGTTACATTCAAAATAAAAAATATTAAATATATAAAGAAAATAAAAGCCAAACAATTAAAAGTAAATTTAAATGATTCAAATTTGAAATGAGTATTATTTTTTTTTATTATAAACTAGGAGTATCTTGCTGACACTAGGGATGGGAGGAGTATTATTTACTCACTTTTAAAATGAACAGAAGATTGTTTATCTTAAAATAATAAAACAGAAAATTGATATGTCATATTTTTAGTCTTTAAGATTTCATAAAATTCTAAAAGAAAGATTTTTGACAAATTGAGTAGTTTTATTTTTCTGAACTAATGTTGATTGCAGCAAATGTTTTTTTTTTTCTTACACAATGATTGCAGCAAATGCTTGCAGCAAGTTTTTGTTAGTTTTCTCAGTTTAATGAATTATTAATTATTCAAGCTAAATATAATTGTTATCTACCAATCAAGGGATCTCGGGATCAGTGTTTGAGATATATCATACCAATGATTCAAATATCCCCTTGAGGATAATATGAATTTACAAACCCTTTTGAGCACGTGTATCTTCTCCTCTAATTTATTAACAAAATTTATAGAAAATTTATTACACTATTTATAAAGTCATAAATAATATAATTCACTTTAAACTGCAAGCAAAGTATAAGCTTTACAACCTAGTTTCTTGGAATTCTTTACTTCACACATCACAAATTAAGTAAACATAAACTTTGAAATGCAGGCATGGAGTGAGACAACCAAACGATCCATGGTCAGATGGACCTGAGAACATAAGACAGTGTCCTATCCCACCAGGAACAAGCTTCACTCAGAGAGTCAATTTGGCTCAAGAAGAAGGAACCCTTTGGTGGCTTGCTCACAGTGATTGGACTCGTGCCACTGTTCATGGAGCCATCGTTATCAAACCTGCTAATCTACTTATCCTTTCGATGAGCCCGATGGCCAAGAAACACTCATTATTGGTGAGTTCGATTTCGATGATAATATTCATCTCTCAATAATAATTTTTCTCGGTGTATCTCGTATCAGTAAGCCTGTTATTCTTGCTTGCAGGGGAGTGGTACAAGGGAGATGTGATGACACTCATCAAGGACGCTTTGGCCACTGGTGGCGAGCCAAATGCTTCTGATGCTTACACCATTAATGGCCAACCTGGAGACTTGTATGATTGTTCTAATGGTACTATTATTGTGGAGTCATTAATGTTATAAAACTTAGATTGAGTTGGACCACTGAGCAATTGGTTTGCTTGGTAAAGATCTGAGTTCTACTTGTTTAACCAAAGGTTTTGAGTTCAAACCCTTAAAATGTAAAAAAGGAGTTAGTCTAAAATACCAAATATGCAGGTAAAAAAGGAAAAAGAAGATTGAAATGGCCAATTAGACTGATAAGTTGGTAATTAAGCTATCACATAGTAAATAACTTCAAAAATTGGAACATTTTAAAATGGTTCCTTACATATCATTTCATTGTGTAAGAAATGACATGTAAAATTGAATTCTCAATTGATTCTATTTTGCAGATACGACACACCGTTTTACTGTGGAGCAAGGAAAGACGTATCTCCTTCGCGTAATCAACTCCGCCATGAACGAAGAACATTACTTCGGAATCACCAACCACACACTCAGACTCGTAGGCACAGATGGAGCCTACGTCCAGCCCTTCAGCACCCCTTACCTCATCATCACGCCAGGTCAAACCATGGACGTTCTCGTCAAAGCCGACCAGAACCCAGGACTCTACTACATGGTCACTTCCATCTTCCACGACGGCGCATCTCCGGCAGATAGCACCACAACCACAGCCATCCTGCAGTACAGTGGAACCAACACTACTGGCCATCCTCCATCGGTGTTTCCAGATTTTCCAGACGCCGACAACTCTACTGCCTCTTTCAGCTTCACCAACAAGTTGAAGGGTTTGGCGAGTACGCAGGTTCCCAAGGAAGTGAATCGGAGGATTTATATGACAGTCGCTGTGAACCAACTTCCATGCAATGCCAGTACTTGTGCTTACACCACCAAGCTCGCGGCTAGTTTGAACAACGTGTCGTTTCAGATTCTGAGTATTGATATATTGCAAGCTTACTGCTGGTAATACGTATTGTATTTAGCAGGGTCCTAATTGTAGCATATGAACAACTTGTTATTTTCTGGTAAAATAACAGCATGATTTTGCAGGAACAAGAGTGGGATTTTCACCAAAGACTTCCCAGATGAGCCTCCTCACTTTATCAACTTCACAGATCCTGACAATAATGCGTTCACGACCACAGGGACGAGGGTGATAATGCTGAACTACAATGACAATGTGGAGATAGTGTGGCAAGGGACAAATAATACGATGAATACTGCTGAGAATCACCCAATGTATCTCCATGGTTTCAGCTACTATGTTGTGGGACAAGGTTGGGGAATTTTCAACAATGAGACAGACCCCAAATCCTATAACCTCATTGATCCTCCTGAAGTTAACACCATTGGTCTCCCCAAGAAGCTTGCTATGAGATTTGTCGCCAGCAACCCTGGTTTATATATGTCGTGTAATTTATCATTCATGAGCATTTGAAAAATCCGTTAATGATCTGATATGGGAGATTTTGCTGAAGAAAGTTGATTAATTAATTTGCAGGGGTATGGTTCATGCACTGTCATTTTGAGAGGCACAGTAGCTGGGGTATGGACACTGTGGTGATAGTCAAGGACGGAGGAACCAATGAAACAAGCATGCGTCCACCTCCTAAGTACATGCCTCCTTGTTCTGGTTGATGGAATATGACATTATTAATTAATTCTACAATAAGTTTCTGAATAAATTATTATATTGTTATCTTGAAATTAAATAAGTCTGAGTTTCATTTGAGACTCGAAGAATCGAGTACATGAGAAATTTAATTAGTTTCAGTTGTTTGAGCAGTGTGTAATCCGAAAAAATGGTTCATGTGTTGTTAGTTAAATGCATAGTGATATATTATTTGCAACTCCTCTTCTTTGGTGAGGCTTTGAATATCCTCATATTTAGTCTTGTATTATTAAAGAGTTTGAGTGTTTTTTCAAAATGTGGTGCAGCATGTGTATTACGAATTATTTTTTATTTTGAAAAATAGTAAGAATTTCGAATGAAATAGTACTCCTTCTATCTTTTCTGTTATTTTATGCTGGGAAGTAATTATTTATCCTAAACATGAAGTCTTTCACATCAACATCAGATTTTTTAGCCCCAAATTTTAACAATTGAATTGCTTTGATGCTTTCAATATGTTTTCTTTCTCTCAAATATTATAACACCGAACTCTTACAAATTCTTGATTAATTCAAAACAAATAGCACAAAATTCAAGTTAATAGTATGAGCCAATTATAGTTTTCAAACTCATCAAGTTGTCATCAGCAGTAACAACAACAGCCTTATCCTATCCCATTAAGTAAATTCATCAAGTGGTTTATGGCAAAAAAAAAAAAAAAGGAAAAAAACAAAAAGAAAAAAGAATCATCAGGTTGTCAATTTTTTTTTTTTACATATATAAAAGTGGTGACAGAATAGAATGCAACTATAATACAGCTCACTAGACGCTCCTTAAAACGCAGCACATATATTTTTTTTTTTTACATAAAACAGCACATGTAAATTTTTTAAAAATAAAACTGCACATGTAATTTTTTTGAATAAAACAGAACACGTAATTAATTATTCTTGATTGGGATAAGATGTGGCGTTCTTTTTAACGTGTCAGTGCTTTATTAATTAATGGTATTGGGTCACAAACAATCAATAAATTTAACTGATGGAACCAAACTTGTATCCATTCAATCAAACCAGGAATTTAAATCCTAGACGCAAAGCAAAAATAACACAGAAAAGGTGATATGCAGAAAAAATCAAAAGGAATTGGTGATGTAACACCCTACCTCCTGACACCTCCTGACTTGAACAAAAACTTCAAAATTCAACCAAACATATTCCTGACATCTCAAAACAACTCTCCAATGCCTTGAAACAGTGGAAACGACCTTAAAACCACTAAAAACTGGGCTAGGGGCTGCGGCCGCTACAGTATTGCCGCGGCTCTGGCCTCCCTTGTTTCTACATCGCTATTGGCTTCACTGGCGCCACGGCACCCTATGCTGATATTCCATACCAGCAATTTCCATATTCTGGGGTGAACTTCCAACGCGCATAACTTTAAGCTCCGACCTCTTATTGACTTGATTCCAACTCCTACAGATCAATTTAGTCCCCATCTATCCAAAGACACTTTTACCTTAATCCAACTCCATATGGAGATTCTGGACTTTTAACACCATTTTGGTCACTTATTGACCAAAACTTACCACTAATAACCTCCAATTGCCACCAAAGGCAAATGGACACTCACAGACCAATCATACATGTCCAAAACCCCCAAACAAACCTGTTCAAAGAGATTTCACTTCAAAGGAACAACTCCTCTTTGATTTGACCCCTTGGAACCCAACTTGACAGAACGGGCTACAGGCCCTAAAACAAACCAACATACAACTCTTCAAACTCCAACACCATACAACCATACATACCACATACATGAACATACATACATTCATAACTAGTCTCAACTATATCATTTATCCATTACAAAACATTCTATCCTACTTGGCACAAGATATATTATCCAAAATACACACTCTACATAGACCTAGTATTCCCACGTTTGCTGCTACTCACGCGTCTTCTCCAGACTAGTGCCAAAACAGTCACCTGAAAGGTTATTTTATGGGAGAGGGGGTGAGACAATGTCTCAGTAACCGGGAATAACCACACACAAATATATATATATATACATATATATATCTCATGCAACTCATGAATGCAATATGAAATGAATGAGATGCATGTCGCCCTCGCAGGGACCCCATCCTTATCCTCCCTAACATATATATATAATCCAACCTTATCCTTCCTAACATATATATAATCCAACCTTATCCTCCCTAACATATATATCATCCATCCTTATTCTCCCTAACATATATAATCTAACCTTATTCTCCCTAACATATATATATATATATATCATCATACATCATATCATCATCACATCATCACCACCTCGTCCGCCATACATCACTATCTCACAATGTCATGTGGTGATGCACGTGTATCATCATATCATCATCATAATGTCATGTATGCATCATATCATATTTTATCAACATCATCATCACATATCTCATCATCATAATCATAATCATCATCTAACTATATACATACCATGATATATAAAAACAGTACATACAAACACATCAATATCGTGATATGAAAGAGACATGTATATATATACCAATATACGTACTATCATATACTATAATCAATACAATATAAACAAACACCTGGTTCCCTCAATTGTCGTTACTACACGCACACGAGTTCCACGAACTTTCTTGGACTGTCCAATACACGTGAACCCCTCTCGATTAGCCAACACCCTTTACAATACCACAATTCTTCCATTAACACAATGTACCAATAAACCAAACATCACAATTCAACTACATTAACCTAACCCAAGGTTCCAACACCCTTTTCATGCATCAATAAGCTCTTAGGGATCACTCAAACACTACACAACCACATACCCTTTGGATTCCCAAGAGCTCTAACCGAAAACATCCTAAGGTTAAGCTGAAATCATACATGCACCCTTCAAAACTAACATCCAAGCAACAAGAATACCAAAACACAGATCATTAACCTCAAATCATCCATTTCAATCAGTGGATTTCAGCCAAAACCGAAGATCCAACCTTACAACCAAAAATCCTAAATTCTAACCGAAGAAAATTGGGAGGGAGGAGTATAAAACACTTACCAACTTGAATCCAAGCTTCCAAGATCCAAAAATCACTCCCAATGGCCAGACATCTCGAATCCTAGTTGAGCTCCCTTGGTTTCCTCCAGTTTCCCTTCGTTTCTTTCTTTTCCATTCATCCGAAATGATCCGGATTTAAACAAATTTCCAGATCTTCGCCACGGCTCCAGCACACCTCGCCACGGCTCCACCAGTTTTAGCTGAAACAATGCCACTGGAAAGGTTCTCGCCGAGGTGGCCCTGCTTCTCACCGCGACGTGGAGCTCTTCCAAACTCCACTTGAGCCTTCCTTCATCCTGTTTCCTCTGGTCTTGAACACAAAGCCAAGAAAAATAACATGAGTGGTGTTATAGGTGAAATGTGGGAATCCAAATTAAAAAAGGTAAAATTACTTTTCATTTGGCACCTTACTCAAAAGTCAAAAGGTGGAAATAGACCAATTTTTGTTCAGAACCAACTGACTTGGCATAAAATTATGATTTGGCCTTCATCACAATTGACCACTCAGTATTCTCTGGCCAAAACAAAAGAAAAAAAATTAACCACTCAGCATCCTAGTCAGCATCCACTCTCATTATTCCTATATATATATGTATGTATGTATCCAAAATTCACTTGTCACGTGTTAGCCACATTTACATCTTTGAACAACGTTTAGGGAACATTTAAAGATTTATGGATCAAACTGCGCAAATAGTATAAGGGGGCACGAAGTTAAGAGTTTTAGAAGTATAGAATCCTATTTAATTTAAAATCTTGTGGAAGTATAGTGTAACATCCTACCTCCACTTGCAACCAATACTCACAAAATCCAACCAAACACAACCCAAACAACTCCAAGCAACATCTCACAGCCTCAAACCAGTGGAAACAAACCCTAAAAATACCAAATTTTGGGCTGGGGCCGCGGCCGCTACAATACCGCCGCGGCTCCAACTTTCTCTGAAACATGCCTTGCTACTGGACGGCTGGCGCTGCGGCGCCCCCTTGCTGATGTCCCACATCAGCACTTCAACACTTTGGGGCGAACTTCCAACGCGCATAACTTTATGCTCCGACCTCCGATTGACTTGATTCCAACTCCTACAAGTCAATCTAGTCCCAATCTAACCACAGACACCACTTTCACCTCAATCCAACTCCGAATAGAGATTTTGGACCCCCGACACAGTTTGGGCCACTTATTGACCAAAACTCATTATTAACCAACTCCAATTGTCACCAAAGACAACTGGTCACTCAGAGACTATTCATACAGGTCTTAAATCTCCAAACCAACCTGTCCAAAGAGGTTTCCCCTCAAAGGAACCACTCCTCTGAGTTTTGACCCCCTTGAACCTCAACATGACAAGATGGGCTACAGGCCCTAAAACACAACAACCAGGCCCAAGCCACTCTAGGCTCACAAATACTACCATACCAACTTACACACACCTAACACTCTCAGAACACCAACATAACACGTTCCATAATACATAATCAAACATACATTCATCCATAACAATCCTATCAATCTCATATATCCAATACACACTTTCTACCCTACTTGGCACATAATACATTAACCAAAAATACAAACACTACACAGACTTCCCACATACACAGCTACTCTCTTTGCTTCTCCGGACTAGTGCCAGAACCTTCACCTGAAAGGGTTAGTCATGGGAGAGGGTGGGGTGAGACAATGTCTCAGTAACCGGGATCAACAACATATAAACATATATATACACAGATATGAATCATATAACATATGAATGCAATGTAAAATGCATGGTATGCATGTCGTCCTCTCTGGGACTTCCATCCTTATCCTCCCTAACACACACATACATATAACCCATCCTTATTCTCCCTAACACACATATAAATATAACCCATCCTTATTTTCCCTAACACACATATACAATCCACCCTTATCCTCCCTAACATATACATACATCACATACTCCAACCTTATTCTCCCTAACAATTTCATTTATCATCCTATATCATACATCATCACATCATCACCACTTTATCTGTCATATATCTCGATGTAACAATAACATGTGGTGATGCTAATGTATCATCATCATCATCATCATCATCATAACGTCTATACACCATATCATATCACATCTGCTATACGCATACCACGATATATAAAAACAACACACACACAGATCACTATCGTGGTATGAAAAAGACATGCATATATATATATACATAACTATACATACTATCGTATAGAACCATATAAACAAACACTCGGTTACCTCAGGTTGTCAATACCACGCTCAGGCAAGTTCCACACGCTTTCTTGAACTTCAATACGCTTGAGCCCCACACAGCTAACCAATTAACCTTCATAATACATAATTCTCCCACTAACATAATATACCCATAATCACAATATCACAATCTAACCACTTTAGGTTTAACCCAAAGTTCCAACACCCCTTTCATGCATCAATAAACTCTTAGGGACCCTTCAAATACTACTCAAACACATACATATCGGATTCCCAAGAGTTCTAACTGAAAACAACCTAGGGTTAAGCTTAAATCACACATAAACCCTTCCAAACTCGAATCCAATCATCAAGAACATCAAAACACACTTTATTAGTCTCATTTAAACCATTTCAATTGGTGGATCTCGTCACAAACCGAAAACCCAACCTCAAAACCAAAAACCCCAAATTTCCACCGAACAAAAACGGAGAGGGAGGTGTAGAAGTAACTTACCAACTTAAATCCAAGCTCCCTCGGTTTGAAATCACCCCTGGACACCGGAGATTCAAACCCTAGCACAGCTCTCTCGCGATCTCCCTCGGTTTCCTTTTGTTTCTTTTCTGTCCGAGCGTCCGAAATGATCCGGTTTTAAGCAAAAATCTCGACTCTCACTGTGGCTCCATACATCTCGCCGCGGCTCCTCCATAGAATTTTCGAAAAACGCTACTGGAAGTCTCTCGCTGCGGCGGCCCTGCTCCTCGCTGCGGTGCAGAGCCCCTTTTTTGTTTCCTCTTGAACCATGTCCGTCCTACTTCCTCTGATCCTGAACACAAAACCAATAAAGATATCATGAGGGACGTTACATATAGGGACTAAATACTTTTTTTTCCCTTTAATATCAAGTACATCCCTAGTTGATTGCCAAAAAAACTAATTCTTTTGAGGTATAGAAATTACTAAAATGAACTTTGCTTCTCCCAACAAAGTAAATACTTAATTTTTTCTTAAAAAATAGTTTAATAAGTTGTGCATTTTCAGTGAAAGTCTGTTCCATATATGTTTCAATTCTAGATCAATTACAACTTTCAAGCTGATTAGATTTTTAACGATAGAAAAAAAAAACGTGGTTGAAAGTTCCTATATTTGGATTACGTTCTTCTGTATATATATTAACTTTATGCATATGTTCCTTCGTTACGAGAAAAAAAAGGCTAGATTAATTAAACTTGGACCTCAACTTGTGAACCTAACCCGAGCTGAATTTTTTTTTTTAATGAAGATACGTTACATTAATAAAAGGGAGGCAAAAGGTACAAGTTTTTTTAACAATCTCTTATCATCTACCAACTCTTTACACCAAGGTGAGGGGTTGATTAAAGGTACAAAAATCAATATTACTAAAATTTCTATTCCTCGCTGAAGTAATTGCACATTTGTTAGCACTTCTATACATGAGATTAAAAGAGACTATCCAATTTCTGACTAGCTAAAGTCATAAGCCTAAGTCTATTATTTAGATCCTAGTATCAACGTAAAACCTGATTCATGATGATCATATAGAGATTTCACATATAGAATCATCAAGCAATATCAAATGTGTCCACGATATGTGTGCCAAATCTTATTTAATTAAAAGCTTTTCTTGGCCATTAAATCTTATTTCAAACTTAATTATGTGTACATGTGTGTGTGATTTCTTTCTTTTTTTTTTCCCAAAAGAAAATCTATAAAATGTATTTTTCCTCCACAAAAATTACCCTATTTCATTCCACAGACAGCGTGATTGAAAAGCAACAATTCTATGCTTATAGGTGAAGCTAATTTGCAATCCTTGTCCAGAGGGGCCTCCGTTATTGGCAATCCATCTTCTACACGCTACCACAAGCTGAATTATTACACAAATTTTCCAATACAGGATTGGTTAATTGATTTAACTTCCTTCTTAATCAAATAATTAAATAAGTACTTGCATTGAATGAAATTTTCACCTGAACTTGTACCGGCCAGCCGATTAAGAGTGAGAATGTCTTCAATAAGAAATTCTTAATTCCGTCAACTTAGTTTGCAAAAAACTTAGAAACCCGTTAAATCAAAATTTATGCAGGGTTTCACTTAGAATTCTTTTTTTTTTCTTGGGTGAATTTCACTTGGAATATCTATTTGACTTGTTTATAATAATTTATGATTAATTTGGTTTAGGAAGTACGTACTAACACACGAAAATGAGAGCTTATCCATGTTTGAAATGTTTCCTATGTTGAATCTGGTGCGATGGACGGGTTTATCAAAATTTTCACAATACACGTACAATTAATTTTATCACAAGTTTCAACTCAATCACACACACACACACACACACACACACAAACAATATTATACAGTACATAAGTTATATGTATATATATTTATTGATAATTATAATTGAATAAATATATTATTTATATAGTTAAAATATAATAATTATTAGCTATATATATAAAGATAGACATATAGAAAAAAAAAACACAACCTAGAGCTACTTGAACTGGAAGGGACACAGATAAATAATGGATATTATAAAATTCAAAAAGTTTTTTTTTTTCGGACAAATGATGATAGATAATGAATATCTTATAAATAGAACGCAAAAATAGGTGGTAGCCATTTTTTATGGTCCAAGCAAAATAATAATCGTTTGGTTCGCGGAACTGGTTTAAAGGGAAATAGAAATAGAAAAGGAAATGTAAGTAGAAGAGGAAATAGAAGTGGAAGTGGGATTTAAAAGTGTGTTTGGTATAACACCGACGATGTTAAAACTAAATAGCGGGGCAAAATTTTCACAGGGCAGACTTCCATGGAAGTCTGGGGACTTCCATCGACATGGGCAAGGAAGCCAATTCCATCAATTTTGATGGAAGTGGCTTCTTTGAAGAAGCAGCCTCCAGCGCACCAAACGGATAATTTTTGTAATTCCGCTTCCATTTTCACTTCATCTTTCTCGGTTCTGTTGTACCAAACACAGCATAGAGGCAGTTAACCTATAGTGTCTGTAAGCGTGTTCTTCGATGTAGGGGAGTGGGGTCCAAGGGAAACGTGACGACAATCATGAAGCACGCTTTGGCCACTTGTGGGGTGACACACAATATTATTTAGCACATAAGTTATATGTATATTTATTGACAATTATAATTAAATAAATAATATATATAATAATTATTAGATAGACATAATGATAATATATAGAATAAAAAACCACAGCCTAAAGCTACTTGAACTGGAAGGGACACAGATAAATAATGGATATTATAAAATTCAAAACGTTTTTTTTTTGGACAAAGGATGATAGATAATGAATATCTTATACGTAGAATGCATAAATAGGTGGTAGACATTTTTTATGGTCCAAGCAAAATAATAAAGGAAGTTAACCTATTGTGTCTATAAGCATGTTCTTGTATGTGGGGGAGTGGTCCAAGGGAAATGTGACGACAACCATAAAGGACGCTTAGACAAGTGGTTCCAAAAGCTGATATATTCTGATGCTTACACCATTAATGGTGAACCTCCTTGCACGCGTGTTCTTGTCTAGTCAAAAGTTGTAATGATTTTAAATAATTAAAGTTTAGATAGGAAAATATCCAAAGAATATAAAAATATAAAGTGAAGAAATTTAATAAAAAATAAGTGAAGATTTAGTTGTTAAGATTTCTCACAATGTACACTGAATTAAAAACTTTGATTCTTACTTATTTATGTTACCACAGCACTTAAACAAGTAGTTTCATTATTATCCTATGTTAACATATGTTAAAAGTAAAAAATACTAACCAATAGATGAATTTTGTGTTTGACTTATATATATTTTTTGCACATATATATAAATATATAATCAATAATTAATGCACATACATAAATATCCGGTTACCTCAAATTGTTGACACCATACACACGGGTTCTCACAAGTCTTCGGACCACCAACAATGAATTGAACTCTAATTAGCCAATTGAACACTACAAAGTCACAATATCCTTAATTAGCCTTCAACACATTCAACCAAAATTCATAATTCCATCATTCAAGTTTGACCCATCATTTCATTAGCATAATCATGCCTTAATAAACCCTAAACAACCATTCAAACCATAAACAATAACATACCATTTACATTTCAAGAATTCCAAGCTATTCTCAACCTAGGTTTAGCACAAGCCTTACATAATCCCTCTTAAATTTACACCCAAGCCTTAACAACACTCAATAACACTTCATTAATCCCTTTATATCCATTTTAATCGGTAGAATTCGGCGAAACAAGAATCGCCAAGTATGAATATGAATTTCAAACCCAAAATCGAAGAGAAAAGAGAGGAGGGAGAGCAAGAATCACTTACTAATCAACATTGAAGCTCCTCAAGGCTAGATATCACCTCCCAAGACCAGAAATCTTGACTCCTAGTAGAGAAAATATCCTTCCTCCATGATTTCTTCTATTTCAACCAACTGAAACTTGCCCAATTTAAACAAATTTTGTGACTCTCACGCGGCGGCCTAGAAACTTTTGAAATTTCCATGAGTGTCTCAACGCAACGGCTTTGTACCTCACCGTGGAATGACCCTTGTAACGCCCCTCATGATACTTTTCTTGGCATTGTGTTCAGGGCCGGAGGAAATAGGATGAAGGAAGGCTCAAGTGGAGTCTGAAAGAGCTCCACGCCACGGCGAGAAGCTTTCTAGAGGTGTTATTCTAGATGAAACCGATGGTGCCACGGCGGTATCTATGGGGGCCACGGTGAGAGTTGACGAATTTGCTTATATCCGGATCAATGTAGTCGGACGAGAAAGAAAGAAACGAAGGGAGTGACGAAGGGAGACTGGGGAGCAGTGCTAGGATTCGGCATTTCCGGCATCTAGGAGTGATTTTTAGACCTTAGGAGCTTGGATTCAAGTTGGTAAGTGTTCCCTACTCCTCCCTCTCCATTTTTCTTCGGTTAAGTTTGAGATTTTCGGTTGTAAGGTTGGATTTTCGAGTTGGGGTGAAATCCATCGATTGAATTGGATGATTTGAGGTTAATGGAGTGTGTTTTGGTATTCTTGTTGCTTAGGTGTGAGTTTTGAAGGGATTATATGCGTTTTGAGCTTAACCCTAGGTTGTTATTGGTTAAGGCTCTTGGGAATCCGAAGTGTATGTGGTTGCGTGTGATTGTTTCCAGTTACTGAGACATTGTCTCACCCCCCTCTCCCATAAACTAACCTTTTAGGTGACGGTTCTGGCACTAGTCCGGAGAAGACGCGGGAGTAGCTGTGTACGTAGGAATAGTCTATGTAGGGTATGTATTCTGTATATGTATCTTGTGCTAAGTAGGACTGAATGGTTTGTAATGAATGTATGATATTGGGAGTATTGTTTCGTATGGATCAATGATATGGTTGAAACTGGCTATGTATGGTAGTGTTGGTGAGCTCAGAGCGGTATTGGGTCTTGATGGTTTATTTGAGGGCCTGTAGCCCGGATTTTCGAATTGGGTTCCAAGGGGTCAAATCTCAGAGGAGTGGTTCCTCTGAGGTAAATCCTCTTTACACAAGTTGGTTTGGGGGGTTTGGACCTGTATGATTGGTCTGGGAGTGTCCAGTTGCCGTTGGTGGCAATTGGAGGTTGTTAGTGGTGAGTTTTGGTCAATAAGTGGCCAAAACGATGTTATGGGTTCAAAATCTCCATACGGAGTCGGATTAAGGTAAAAGTGGTGTCTATGGATAGATGAGGACTAGATTGACTTGTAGGAGTTGGAATCAAGTCAATCTGAGGTCAGAGCATAAAGTTATGTGCGTCGGAAGTTTGCCCCAGAATGTTGAATTTGCTTATATGGTATATCAGTAGGGGGCGCTGCGGCGCAGGAAGGCAGGCCGCGGTGCCAGAGAAGGCAGAAGCGATGGAAAAACAGGGGAGGCCGGAGCCGCGGCGATACTGTAGCTAGCGGCCGCTACCCCAGCCCAGTTTTTGGTGTTTTGGGTGTCGTTTCTGCTGTGTTGAAGGTTTGGAGAGTTGTTTGAGATGTCAGGGTTGTGTTTGGTTGAGCTTTTTGAAGTTTTTGGTCAAGTCAGGAGGTGTAAGGAGGTAGGGTGTTACAACCCTTCTCTGTTTCCATTGTTAGATTTGGTCTCGTTTGAATCCTTTCTTTGATCCTGGTTTCTCCAATACCACACAAAACAAGAGTTATACTCCTCATTAATTTAAGACTAAGTTCAGGATAGTGCAATGAGGGTTCTTACATTTTCCTCCTCTTATAAAAATTTCATCCTCAAAGTTTCAAACTCTTACCTTAAGCAAAAAACTCAAGATATCTCCTTTGCATGGATTCTTATGTCTCCCACATGACATCATTCAATGTCAGACCACTCCACAGTAACTTCACAAATTTGATAGTCTTATTTCTCAACCGCTTCACCTTTACATTGATAATTTTCAGTAGTGTAACACCTTACTTTGTCATACATTTTCGCAAGTAGTATAGCATTTCTAATGTCCAACTAAGCCATTTTAGAAGCTTGAATCATTAAAGGGATTAAATCTAAAAAATAAAATTTTTCAAAATTAACTGTTCATGTATTATCAATTTTTCTAATTGAATTTGAAAAATCATAACTAATTCCAGAAAAATAATATTAATCTGATTGAAGTCTCTAAAAGAAGCTAGAAATATTATATATAAGGGAAAAATATTAAACTTTTATTTAACTACATGAATTGATACAGTTTAATACTTAAACTTCCACTATTCAAATGGTCTTTTTTTTTCTTTCCCAAGATTTTGGCCATAATTTTAAAAATTCATATCTAACTCTATACTGAGCCAAATCATACATTCTCTATGCCATTGGAAATATATGCATGTCTACTTACATCTATATTTTTATTATACATTTATTTAGCCTAGTCAGGGCACAACATCAATTTGAATCACTAAGGATTAGAACATCACTTTAACTAGAACAATTTTGGGAAAACTTGTATATCTCTCATTGTACAGTTCCAATTGAATTCAAACCAATGGCATAATAACCTCAAAACATAAATATTTTCATAAATGTATACCATTGAATTTTTGGAGCTCTGTATGATTTTATATTACTTCTCAAAGAGAAGTAATATATTCAGTAAAATTCACAACCTTCACATCACTGTCCAATTTTGATCCTCAACTTTAAAATTACACTATAAATCCTACATATATCCAAATTATATGTTCTTTAGCTCATTGGAAAATTTTTCTCTCTACTTTCAAAGAATATATAACACTTGACTTACTTTCCCCGTTTCTGTCAAACAGTGTTAAATTTACTTTCATTGCTACAAAATAAACTTCTAACAATATGACATGGCAAAGTGAACTTCATAATAAGCTCACATGATCATTCCATGTTTCAAATCCATGCCAAACATTTCATAATACTCATAAGGACATAATAGCACAATGGCACAGATCTAAAAGCATTTACATGGTTTTATACATGATTTCAAAATATACAATCATAACTTGAAGACATCATTAAGCATCTTTCTCTTCTTCATTTTCTTTAGCTTTTTGGACTTCTTTGCCATAGCTTGTTCCTAGTCATTTGGGATACTTGAGGGGATGAGATTGGGGACAATCTCAGTAGTAAGTTACATTTCATACAATTATGTCAATCATGTCAAATAACTCACATCTGATCACATTTAATCACATCAATCACATTTAAACAATAAATTACCACATTGGTCATCAAAATTTCGGTAGTATAACGGCTTAGAAAATGGACATCATGAGAAATAAAAACCTCATTTTACATCCAAAACCAATTAAAGAAATCACAATTGTAATATGGCAACACAATTTAATCATAGAAAGACAATGAAAGAACATAAAGCAAGAATATGAAACTTAGCTACCTTTTGTACTTGCACTTGGCTTTCCTCTTTAAACCAAAGCTTCCTCTAGTTTTCCCAAGCTTTCTCAAGTCCCTAAACATCATTAAACACATGCTCAAGCCACTGATTTCATGGCTAATCACAAAAAACTCTCATAAAACTCTTGAAACCCTTAAATTCCCAAGCTCTTTATCTTAAGCTCTATCTTTGAGTCAACCCTTGTCTTTAAAGTTTTTCATCATGGAGAATTCATTTTTTCCATCAAATTAATGAAATTCCAACCTTAAGACTCTCAAATGATCTGGTCAAAAATATGCTCCAAAGGAAAAAGAATGGTTCTTTTACAAACTTGCTTAAAACATGCCATACTTGTTTGCTTTGGTAAAATTTCATGCTTTCTCTTGATTTTATGGTTTAAAAACAACTTTCCTTCCCATTAATCATGCTTGGCTATAAATGGATAAAGGAGAGAAAATTCCAAGGGAACTAACTCATAGAGCTTAGAAACTATACTAGAACACTTAAAGAATACAAGAGGTTTGCTTACCAATTTTCCTTGCTTTTCTTCCTTATTTTGCTTCTCTTTTTCTTTCCTCCTTCACGTGCTCCCTCCTTTCTCTCAACTTTGCAGACCACTCCTTCCTCTTTCTCTGTAGTGTTTGTTCAGTCAAGTCATGAGGGAGTATATATAATATGCCACTAATCACACTTACTTTTTGGCTAATCATAATTAATTAAGAAAACTTAATCATTAAGTCTTCCCTTTTCTTAACCATTAATGCTTTCAATTTGGACACATAGGCTGACATGTGGCATCCTAATAAGGGGTACACTTGTCCAAGACACTGCATAATTTTTTCAAGTCCAGTAATATCCTGTGTTGGTTACTTTATACCTGGACCGGTAAAGTTAATTTTTGCAATGTAAATTCACTTTATTGATTCAAGGTTAAAATGAATTTATATATACTATCTTTAAAAAGCTCATTTTTTGATGTCCAATAGCATTTCTTTTGACTTTTTGGATTTTACAAATCAAAAAGTAGATTTATCGATATAAAATTACTTTTTAACCTTCGGCATTGATTATTTCTTCATCCTTGAATATTAACACTCAGTGTCATATACCATTGGACTTCTCTCGTCGTCAGCTTCATTTTGACAGTAATATTGCATATTAAAAAATTACCCTTGATTCAGGGTAAATTTATATTTTTTAAAACTTTCAGATCATTAGGTATAATTTTCACCAAAATATTTGACTTCTCATCACGTGAATTCTTTTATGTTTAGGAACAAAAATGTTATTTCTATAATTTTTAGGGGTAAAAATGTAATTTCTCATTTTTTCGTCCAATAGGAAAAAATGACATCTTTGCCCTATTTTACGCAAAATGGTATCTATCCGTTTTTATAAATTCCCCATACATTTTTAGTTATTTAATATTTTAGGAATGTTACAAGTAGTATGATATCAAAAGTCAGATCTTGTAGCAATTGAACTGCCTAATCACCAATTATATGAGACGGATCAAGATGGTACTTCTTAAGTAGAGACACATGAAAAATGTCATGTAATTCTATGAGATTGGGTGGTAGCACCACCCGATACATCATAGGCCCAATTTGCTCCACAATTTAGTATGGACCCATATATCGAGGAGTAAGCTTCTTCACTCAAATTGTTCTTCTAACACATGTGATAGGGGTGACCTTAATACATGATCTCCAGCATTAAATTCCAGGGGTTTCCTTCTCCGATTCGTATAACTCATTTGCCAACTCTGGGAGGTCAAAAGTTTTTTGTCAAATGCTCTTTATTTGTTGAGATGTTTGATCAATGATATCTAGGGCCAATAAACTTCGTTCACCAAGTTTAATCCAACATAATGGAGATCTATACTTTCTACCATATAAAGCTTCGTAAAGAGCCATTTCTGAACTTGAGTGATAGCTATTGTTATAAGCAAACTCAACCAATGACAAATATTGATCCCAATTGCCTTTCCTCTACAAAACACAAGCTCGTAACATGTCTTCTAGAGTTTGAATTGTTCTTTCAGTTTGCCCATCAAATTGAGGATGATAGGCCACACTGAAATTCAATCTCGTCCCCATGGCCTTATGAAGAGGCTTCTAGAACCTTAATGTAAACCTAGGGTCTCTATCTGACATAATACTCATTGCAACCCTATGCAATCTCACAATTTCATTCTCATAAAATTGGGCTAACTTTTCCTTGGTAATGGTCTCCTGGATTGAAAGAAAATGGGATGACTTTGTTTATCTATCCACAATTACCCATATTATATTGTGCCTAGTAGAGGTCTTTGATAATCCCATTACAAAATCCATGGAGATACTATCCCATGTCGACTTTAGAATCCCTAGAGGCTGCAATGAACCTATTGAAAGTTGATGGCCAATCTTCACTTTCTGACAAACTATATATCATGTTACATACTTTGCAATATCCTTCTTCATTCCTAGCCATCAGTACCCTTACTTCAAATCTTGATACATCTTAGTGGTACCTGGGTGAATAGTATATCTACTCTTATGAGCTTCTTCAAAATAGTTTCTCACAACCTCGTAATATTTGGTACACAAATCTGACAGTGGTACTAGATGATACCATCCTCTGATGTATCAAAATTCTGAGTCTCTGCCATTTCAATTTGTCCCCGAATGCCCAAGAGATAGTCATCCTCCAATTGAGTAAAGAATATGTTCCTTAACAAATTACTTGATACATTGATGGACCCCACCACTAGAACTCTAGGGTGCACATTGATGGACAACTTCAAATCTCTTAGACTTTCTAGTAACTGCTGTTCTCTTATCATCATGGTTGCTATATAGACTGACTTCCTACTTAATGCATCTGCCACTACATTGGCCTTCCCAAGATGATAGTTGAAGGTAAATTCATAATCTTTTAGAAACTTTATCCATCTCCTCTGCTTCATGTTCAATTTTTTCTAATAAAAAAGGTACTTTAAACTTTTATGGTCACTGAATATCATGAATTGAGAGCTACAAAGATGATGCCTCCATAACTTTAAGGCAAACTGATAAAAAAATTAGTACATTTAAAATATCTTTTAAATTTAATAAGATTTCATTACATCTTTTAGGATTATTAGGATTTATATTGTCTTTTATTTATTTTCTATTTTTATGATTTCATTTTTCTTTAAGTTTAGGTTAGAATGTTCTAGAATGCCTTAGTATTTAAGAAATTTCTAAATAAATGAGATTCTTGTAATCTCCTTAAATTTAGTCATTAGGTTAAATAATTCCCTATTTTATTAGATTTCGTTAATCTTCTAGAAAATTCCATTGAGTCTATAAATATTTATCATTGTAATTTGAATGGAAGACAAGATTGAGTTAAATTTCAATTATCTTTTTTCTCCCTAAGCTCATCTATTTTCTCTTCCTTTATTCTATCTCTCTCTCTCCCTTGAGTTCTTCTTATTCTCCCTTATTCTCTTTCTATTCTTTCTCTCCTTCTCCTTACTCCTCTTACATCATTTGGTACTAGAGCCTGATATTCACCATGCTTAAAAGTTCCTAAATTACCCAATAAAGCCTTGAGGAAGTTGAAAGGAGTAACAAAGAGTATGCAGATCAAGTGATTGAATCTCTGTGAATTGAGATAAAGCAAGATCGAGAGGAAACAAACCATAGGTTTGACAAATTACAGAAATTGATCGAGGAGATCAGGCAATCCATGAACATGATGAGCAAGCAACTTTCGGGTAAGACATAAAAAAGTATACTTGGAAATACAAATGGTCATAAGGAAATACCTTCTTCTAGTCAATTTGAAGTCTACCTTATGAGACCTATCAATACAAACATGGCCACAGAAATCAAGATTGTAAGGGTCCTCTTCCTAAGACCGACAACCACTAGAATGACTGTATGAGAGATCAACAGGATAATCAAGACACCAGAGGCTAGTACAATAGAAGGCATGCTTCATCGCCTTTAGATCATTGAGAAGTTTATAAGTGATTCCTCTTGATGACATAACCAAGAAGGTAAAAATCAAAGCCACTGAGTTTGATAGACTATTAGATTTGAGTGCTTTCTTGGATAGCTTGCTAGCATGGAAGATTACTTTGAATGGTATGAGATGAATGATGTCCATCATGTTTGTTTCACAAAAATAAAGCTTATTTGGTCCACTAAGAAATATTGGCAGAATGTACAATTGAACCAAGAGTGACTTGGATAACCTCTGATTAGTACTTAGGCAGAGATGAAGATGAAGCTTAAAGAAAAGTATATGTCTACCTATTACAAAAATGAGCTCTACAATCAATGGTTGAACTTGAGACAGACTTCTGTAGTGTCTAACTATATGGCTTATTTTAACAATCTCATGATTAGATGTGAAGTTAAGGAAGACCCCTGGATGATTATTCAAAAGTTTGTTAATGGTCTTTGAGCTGGTCTACAGCAAGAGCTTAAATTGAATCCTCCTGACTTTCTTAAGGAAGCCGATCAAAAAGCTTGAGAGGTAGAATCCTTGTTTAAGAGCTTTGGTTCAAAAGGAAGTACTCCTAAGAATATGAAGTCTTCAAGGTCCAACTCTCACCCCAGTAGTTCTATAGTTGAGTGCTTTCGATGTCATGCTAAAGACTACATTGCATTAAGATGTCCATAACGCGCTTTAATTCTTAATTTGTCAATTGAGAAAGAGGATAAGACTATAGATGCTAACATCATACTTGACCCCCATGAATTATATCCTTTTGGTGTGGATGTGGACGGGGAGTTTGTTAAAGATGAAGCAGAATACGGAGCTTAACTCTTCGGAGGAAAGTTCTTTCAAGTTGGGGGGGGGGAATGATAAAAAAAAATTAGTATATTTAAAATATCTTTTAGATTTAATAAGATTTTATCACATCTTTTATGATTATTAGGATTTGTATTATCTTTATTTTTTTTCTATTTTTATGATTTCTTTTTCTTTAAGTTTAGGTTAGAATGTTCTAGAACATCTTAGTATTTAAGAAATTTCAAAATAAATAAGATTCTTATAATCTCCTCATATTTAGTCATTAGGTTAAATAATTCCCTATTTTATTAGATTTCATCCATCTTCTAGTTCCATTGAGTTTATAAATATCTATCACTATAATTCAAATGGAAGATAAAATTGAGTTGAGTTTCAATTATCTTCTTTCTCCCTAAGCTCTTCTATTTTCTCTTCCTTTATTCTATCTCTCTCTCCCTTGAGTTCTTCTTGTTCTTCCTTTTTCTCTATGTATTCTTTCTCTCTTTCTCCCTACTCCTCTTACATCACAAATATTGCAACCACAAGCTGAAGGTTATGAGTAAGATAATTCTCCTCATGAGACCTCAACTGCCTTGATGCATAGGCTACAACTCTTTCTTGTTACATCAACACACATCTTAAACCCTTCTTAGAGGTGTCTGTATAAATTGTGAATAGTTCGAATGGATTAGGAATGATCAACACTGGGGTGCATGTCAGATGAATCCTCAGTTCTTGGAATGATCTCTCCTACCTGTCATCCCAAATGAAAGGTCTATCCTTGCGGGTTGGCCTAGTCATTAGCATAACAAGTTGAGAGAATCCTTTAATGAACCTTCAATAATAACTTGTCAATCCTAGAAAGCAACGAATTTCGGTCATTGGAGTCCACCGCTACACCTTCTTTAGAAATCCCATGACCTAGAAATGTCACCTCCCATAGCCACAACTCACATTTACTAAGTTTGGCATACAATTAGTGATCCTGCAACCCTTGCAACATAATTCAAAGACAAAGTACATGTTCCTCCTCACTCTTAGAATAGATCATAATGTTGTCAATGAAGACCACTATAAACTTATCTAGATACAGCCGAAATACCCTATTCACATAATCCATGAAAATGGCCGGGGCATTGGTCAACCTGAAGGATATCACAAGGAACTCATAATGCCTATATAGAGTCCAAAAAGCCGTCTTAGACACATCTTCAGCATGCACCTGAAGTTAATGATATCTCGACCTCAAATCAATTTTGGAGAAAATTGAGGCACTAGCCAATTGATCAATTAAGTCATCAATTTACAGTAGAGGATATTTATTCCAGATTGTCACCCTATTCAATTGCCTGTAATCAATACACAATCTGATGCTACCATCCTTCTTCTTAACAAACAACATTGGAGCTCCCCAAGGTGAGATCCTGAGTCTGATAAAACCCTTCTTCAATAATTCCTCAATCTACTTTTTGAGTTCTTTCAATTCAGAAGATGTCATTCGATATGGAGCCTTAGAAATGGCACTTATTCCAGGCACCAAATTGGTGGAGAACTCCAACAGATGTGGTGGTGGCAAATTGGTAATTTCCTCTGGAAACATATTAGGATATTCATAAACAATTGGATTTTTTCCATTCCTCCTTCTACGTTCACATTAACAAAGAAGAAAACTAGGAATCCTTGGCATCCCTTTCACAAATACCTATCAGCTTAAGCAAAACATAAACAAACATTTTTATCCCTTTGAAAACTAGGGATATACATAGGCATGGATACAATTTTCCAGACACAGTCAAGAATGACATTATTTACCTTCAACTAATCCACCCTAATAATAACATCAATGTCTTGTAGTGGTAAACAAATTAAATCTATGATAGTGCTTCAGTGTTCGAAACAAATCACACAAATCAAATAAGTTTGAGCAGTTCTTAATGAAACTCTCATGGGTGTAGAAACTGACAATTCAAAAGGCAACTTGATTGCCACAATTCCCATTCTTTGAGCACAATCAAAAGATATAAAGGAATGTGATGCACTGAAATCAAACAAGGCATGAATAATGAAACCATTAAGTTTGAGTTTACCTCGAATCAAGTTAGGTGCTACATCCGCCTCCTACTGGGTTATGGCAAAGACTCGCCCAGGCATTGTTGGCTTCCTCATGGTATCATCACACCTTGGCTCATGACAACCTCATGCCATATAACCCAGCTTCCCACAATTGTAGCATATCAAGCACAGTCGATCACCATGATTTATTTCACATTTTGTGCAAGGAGTTGAGTCACTGCCAGAACTTGGTTGAGAGGGAACTAAATCCTTTCTTACAAACTCACTCTAACTAGAGCTCCCTTAATCAAAACCTCCGCTATAGAATTGCCCTCTGCCGAACTGGCCTTTATTAGATTGATCTTTACAAAATCTTTCTTTGCCTCTATCAAAATGGCCTCTATTGTACTGGCCTCTTTCCCTACTAGAACCATCACAGCCACTACTGCTACTAGATCCACTTCCCTTGCTAATACCTCGGGTAGGTCCTAGAAGGGAAAATACATGAATCATTGAACTTCTCTTTTCTTCCTTAGTCTCCCACATTTGCTTGGATAGATCACGCATCTTCGCGCATAAGTCCTCAAAGGACATAAATTCAACCACCGCCAACCGCTCCTTGATTTTTGGGCGAGCTCCCTCAAACAAGTATTGAGCCTTCCACTTATCATCAACGTGATTCTTTTGGTAGGTGGAATATTTGGCTAAATCAAGAATTGGTCTATATAATCATCAGTTGATAAACTCCCTTGTTAGAAAGCAAAGAATTCATCCTCCTTTTGCATCATTAGGGTAAAAGGGAAGTAATGTGCGAAGAATTTTTCCTTAAATTACTCCTAGTTCATTGAGGCCTCCATGGCCTCAACACTTGGTAGGATAGTTTTCCACCACCGCTTAGCCTTTTTCTCCAATTTAAACACTGTTAGTTGCACCCTTTACTTAGAGGTGCAATCCATCACATCAAAGATGGTCTCAAGTTGGTCTACCATTTCTTCAGCCATCGTAGGATCTATCTTGCATTCGAAAGTCAGTGGATTGAACTTCCGAAAGTCCTTTAGTTGAAATGAGATACCCCTTCCAGCTCTCGGATCCTTCTCTTGCTCCATCTCATCCCCAACACTATCATCTCCTGCATTCAAATCCACATACATGCCGGCCTCCACATTGATGTCACCATACCCTTGTTGATTCAACTACTTGTGCGCTATGTCTAGTGTTTCCCCTAGGTATTAACTCGGTCACTTAGCCCAGCCAACTTCTTATGCATTTGCCTCATCAAATCACTGAAATCATCCTTGAGCTTTGCTTTTGAAACCTAGAATAGTGCTCGATTTCTTGACAAGGTGCTTACTTTGTCATGACAACCTGGTTCAACATTCAGAGATATGTCTAATGGCTTGTTAGTTTATCCTACCAACCTACCTAAGTTGTCCTACCAAACTCTGATCCACATTAAATGCAGTAGGTGAATGGTAAAACAAGCTTTGTAACGGGTAGTTAATGTCTCAAATAGTTAGATTTCCTTGAAATCTATATATAAAACCATATTTAATGCGGTGGGTAACTTCATTAAGTGAGATTACATCCAAACTCTACAAAATCTTTATAGTTCTCATTTAAAACCCTACTAATCTCTTAAAGAGTCATTATTATTCTTCATTGTTTTATCTACTCTTAAAATCATTCTTTCTACATTGGGTAGAAGTGTCTTAGTGTGGGGAAACACTAAAGGAGTTGGTAAACACACTTGTTAGATGTGAGAAGTGAGATTGAGTTGATCTAGCTTGAGCTAAAAATCTACTACAGTTTTTGCAAAAACTTATTCGAATCTTGCAAGGATAATGGATAATTCTCAAATGGAACCTTAGATTCTGGACGTAGGTCAAGTGGAGAGGCTGAACTAGGATAAATATCTATATTTGATTGTTTCTTTCTTAGCTCTTTTCATTATCATTATTATGCTTTGTTTTCTATGTGTATGTATTGTTACACTATTTTATTCTTTTGTGCAGAAAATTTTAAAAGTCCAATTCACCCTCCTCTTTGGCATTCCAACTATACTTTCATGTAAGACATCTGGACATATATCAAAATATTGTAAGTTAAACAAGAAAATTAGAGCCCTTCATTTTGATTAAATCGTCCTTCAATAGCTTAATAATCTAATGATAAACACCTTAAATGAAGAAAGCGACAACTAATCCTCTGAAAACTTTAACCCAATCCAAGACTCTTCATCTTCTGAAGACTTTAACCAAGTCCAAAGTGAAGATATTTGTAACACCTTATCAAAACAAACTCCCATTCTTGACCAATCTCTTTAGCTACTAACCAAATGCTGCCCAAATTCACTTCCCAATACATCATAGCAGCTGAAAAACACTTGAAAGGCACCAGAACAGGATGTGGCCACGGCCTGCTATAGTACTGCCATGGCCTCAGCCGGGCAGTAAGGCTTAGCTTCGCTACCAAGTTGCTTGCACCGTGGCCCTAGCATTAGAATCCATATAAGCAAATTGCTTATTTGCCGGGCCAACTTCCGATGCGCATAACTCCGTGCTTTGACCTCTAATTGACCTGATTCCAACTCCTACAGGTCACTCTCATTATAATCTAGCCATGGGCAACAATCTCACTCAAATACATCTTCGTATGGAGATTCTAGATGTCTAATACCGTTTTGACCACTTTTTGACCAAAACTGGTAACTTATCACCTCTAATTGCCACTAGCAGCAAATGGACACCTATGGACCATTCACTCAAGTCTTATTTGATTCAACCAACTTATCCAAAGAGGTTTTACCCTGAAGAAAGCCCTCCCTTGAGAATTAACCCCTTTCAACCCCAAAACCACATAATAGACTAAGTGCCTAAAACTAACATACATGGCCCAAAACCACCTTTGGGCTTCCACATATGACAATTCTAGCATACAAACACCTACTCCTACATTAAAGACCCAGACTAGGGTCCACTAATATCATCACTCACATCTAACCCATTTACATCATGCATAACATCCATCAACATCACTATCATCTCATAATATATAACCAATACTCGTAAGACACTTATATAGACCTCATACACTATATACTAACAGTACTCCCCAGGAATACTCAAAAATAGGCAATTCATTTGATTACCTCCCATTTGGCACATTACTACAAACCAAATTACAACTATAATTATAATTAGGATTCCCAAAGACGAAGAGGCCTGCAGCTCCTTAGTTATCTCCGAACTAGCACCATAGTCTTCACCTAAATGGTTAGTCATAAGGGGGGTGAGACAAAGTCTCAGTAACCAGGACAAACACACACACACATATATATAATATCATCAAAACAACACACATATGTAAATGATGTAGTGCAATGCTAATGTCATGAGATGCATGCCTTAATGTATGTCTCCTTCAACACGGCTAGAACCACGAGCTGGCGTTAGCATACAACATTTCAATAGGTAATTCCCTTCCAACAGTCGATGAAGATTGATCCCGAGACATCACCAAGCTCACCTCACACTAGTGTACCTAGCCAAAGGTCACACTAGTAATTAAACTGTGGCTCTTCTTCCCCTGGACTACCTCGAATTGGTGGTGATTTAGGGAAGGTATAGTCAAATATCTTCTGGCTTTCCTATAGCCATAGGAGAGAATTTAGCTACAGGTACCAAATCATATCATCATCATATCATATCATATTCCATTACCACCTGGCTCTCCCAAGGAGAGGATTTAATGGCAAGGATATTTCTACATCATCATATAGTATATCATCATATCTCATCTCATCACTACCTTCAATCAACTATATCTCACTCTGTTCATGGGTGGTGATGTATATGCCATGCTAACATGCCTCAAAATACACATATCTAATAATCATCACAATCATCATCATGGTTATGCCAGCATGCAATGATATGAGGGTGCTATAGTCACGTATGTACAGATACAAAATCATACTCATCATCATCATACATTCACATTAACACATATATATATCATCATCATATACTATCTCGTCTAGCCGTGTGCATACCACGATATATAAAGAAACCATATACATATACATCATGATATTGTGGTATGAACGGAGACATGCATATATATATACTAACATATAACACAAATATAAAAACACCCGGTTACCTCATATTACTAACACCACGCACACAGGGGCTTAACAAGCCTTCAGAGCACCCACCACGAACCATGTGCTTCCGATTATCCAATCAACCACTGTAACATAATAATACTTTCAATTAGTATAGTGCACATATTAACCATAATTCACAATCCAACCATTCAAATTTAACCCATTGTCTAAGTGCATTAACACATCTTAATAAGCCTCAATTACACATTCTAACCATGATTATTCACATATATTTTGGATTTCACATACCTTTAACCAATTCTAACTTAAGGTTTAGCTTAAATGACACATACTCCCTCTAAAACTTATACCCAAGTGTTATTAACATAAATCACACTTCCTTAATCTCTTTATACACATTTCAATTGGTGAAAATTGTTCAAACCAGAAATCTTAAGCTTCAACTCAGATTCCCACCGAAAATAGAGAACAAAAGAGAAGAGAGAAAGTTAGGGATCACTTACCAATAAAGATCGAAGTCTCTTGAGTTAAAAAATGATCCCCCTTGGCCGGATTTCTCGTACCCTAGTGGAGCTCCTTCATTCTCCCTCTGTTTTCTCCTTCCTCATTTGACTGAAATGTTTCTGACTTAATACAAATTTTTTGACTTTTGTCGTAGCGCCAGTAAGCTCACCACCGCGCAAGTGCTTGCATTCTCGTTTTTTTCCAAATTAACACACGTGATGGCCCTGCATCTTGTCGCGGCGTGGCTCCTTCTTAGCCTTAAATATTGAATTTCTCCCATTTTGCTTCTTTCTCCGGTCTTGTTTTCTCTAGTCTTGCACACATCACAAGGTTACTTCATGTTAGCTTAGGACTATATTTAGAGTAATGTAATGAGGGTTGTTACAATATTTCTTCTTTAGATGGAGAAATTAATGTGATTACTAAAGAATAAGACTTCTTACTTGAAGTCATTTGTATTTTGCTCAACTTGAAGAAAAACAACAATACCTAAAAAATTAATAGAAATGTTTGAAGAAAATACAAAAACACAAGTTTTAACTTCAAAACCCCCAATAATAGCCAAGAAATACAGTTTGACCAAAGCCTAAAAAAACTCAACCAAACATCTAAACCTACCACCATCCAAGACTTTCAATATGAAACAAATAATCTTAAAATAGAAATTAGGAATAAAAATTTTCACCAAGAAAAATAGGGCCAAATGATTGAACAAATGAAATTTACCAAGACCAGTGATCTAGCCCAATCCGATGAAGAAAAAGAAAATAAAGAAGAAGAAGAACTTTCTGAACCTTTACTTAATTTAATGTGAAGATTAAAATTCCAAATCTTTTACATGAAAGTCAAAATAATTATTAATCATGAATTTGCCCTCGAAGAAACAACCTTGTTTGATATAGGAGCCACATCAAATTGTATTCGAAGGCCTCATCCCAACCAAGCATTTTGAAAAAATCAAGGAACACCTTAATAATTGCAATTGTGGTCCTCTTGGATTTAAATATAAGGTAACAAATGCCGTTGTAGAAAACTAAGGTTATCAAGTAAAAATCCCTTTCACCTTAGTCAAAGATATTAAAAATAAAGTTATCTTAGGAAAACCTTCTGTTTATAAACCTTTCCCTTTAGGATGGATGAAGAAGGAGTAACCACCCAATATTTAGGAAAAACCATCCTCCTTTCATTTATCAAAATGCTCATAGTTAAAGAGCTTAACCCTATTCTTCTAAAGGAAAGACAAATTAATTTTCTAAAAGAAGTTTCCTTTAAGACTATTAAAAAACTAGTTACCTCAACCATCAGATCAAAAGAAAATCCCAGACCTTCTCACCCAAATCCAAAATCCCATATGTTCTAATCTTTCCAATGCCTTTTTGGAAAGAAAGAAACATTTTGTAGAATTACTCTATGAAAAATATTTCCATGAAAGCCAAATCCCAACCAAAACCAGATCCATCTAAATGAATCAAGAACTCCTTGAGTTTTGCCAAAAGAAAACCCAAGACCTCCTTGCTAAGAATTTAATTAGGAAAAGTCACAGTGCTTGATCTTGTACTGCTTTTTATATCAATAAAAATGTAGAAATAATGTGAGGAACCCTAAGATTTGTTATTAACTACAAACCTCTTAATCAAGCTTTCAATGGATTAGATATCATATCCAAAAAAAAAAAGATCTTCTTAATTGTATTCACTCAGACAAATTTTTTTTCTAAATTTGACATGCAATATGGTTTTTGGCAAATTCAAATAGATGGAAAAGATTGTTATAAAACTATACCTTCAATGTCTCGTTTGGACAATATGAATGGTATATCATGCCTTTTTGATTAAAAAAATGCTCATTTTGAATTTCAACAAATTATGAATGAAAATTTTAACCCTTACATCAGATTTATCATCATTTATATTGATGTTGTTTTGTTTTTTTTCCCAGTCCATTGATCAACATTTTAAACATGTTTTATTTTTGTAAATGTAGCCAAAAGGAACGGTCTTATTGTTTAAAAACAAAAATTAGTCTTTTTCAATCAAAATAATATTTTTGGGATATCACATTCATTAAGGTATGATAACTCTTATTGACTGAGTCATTCAATTTATCGATAAATTTTCTGACCAAATCCTTGATAAAATCCAATTACAAAGTTTCTTAGGTTGCCTAAACTATGTAGGAGACTTTGTTCTATAGTTAAACAATCTCATTAAACCTCTTCATGATCACCTTGAGAAAAATCCACATGTTTGAACAAACATCTAAACCACCATTATCAACCAAATCAAATCACAAGTTAAAGAGCTCATGTGCCATGCTCTGCCCAACCCTCATACTCTTGAAATAGTGGAAATTGATGCCTCTGATTTTGGATATAGAGGAATCCTCAAATAGCATCTTCCTAGAAAAGAAAGTATTATTGCTTGCACATTATAACACCGAAATCCAACTCAACAAAATTATTTAGCTATCAAAAAAGAAATTTTAGCCATTGTTTTTATGCATTACAAAATTTCAAAGTGATTTATCAAAACCAAAAATATTTAATTACTAAAGAAATATTATCTACCAACTGAAACAAATCTTAACCTAAAAAGATTCACTAAAATTGTCTTTAAAAGAAGTATTGGCCTAAAACCTCTATCGGTAATGAAGCAATGAATGGGCCGTGGTTCAATATATTTCACTGACCCTAGATAAGTTAGGCCTCATCAAGGATGCGCATTTGAACCCAGGCCAATGCGAATTTTTTTTATGAACAGCCAAGATCAAATATTTCCTCACCCAAAAACATCAAAATTTCTTGTATGAAAAAAATATCAAAATTTCCTTACGACTTCGGCAAAAAAATTCTCAAAGGATTAAATAAATTACAACATACTCATTATTATTTATTATTATTATTATTATTATTATTATTATTAATTTAAAATCCACTTCTTTCGATTTGATAGTAAATAATAAGTATAGAAGTACATAAATTGCCCTTTTAGCATTTTCATAGTAAAAATTTTGTAATTTTGCTTTCCTTCAAATTACTTTCATCCCTCATTATTATTAAGTAGAAACATTGTCTCCATAATAAATTGTTAATTAATTTAATTAATATTTACCAAATATTTTGAGTGTTAATTATGGAGAATTGATAATTAAGGAGGACTGAATATAGAAATAGAAGAATGTAGGAAATGACTTGGTATTTATTCAACATGAGACTTTTAAATTATATATTAAGAGATACATAGAAGTATTGAATCGGGTATGAATTAATATTACGTTTCAAAATCTAACAACTTTCAAAGTTGAAACGCTCTGTATAACAACAAAATCCCCATACTTAACATGGCAGCATTTAGTCAATCATAGTAAACAACGTGCATGGAGGCTAATCTGCATTGTTTTTTTCAAATTATAAAAGTTACTATGCATGGTATAGAGATAGAAAACAAATCTGTATCTAAATCTTATAAATCTACATGAAATTTCACTACTAATAAACTAAGTATATAAATAGTGTTAAACTCTTCACTTGTGGAATTCATTAGAAAAGACAAATTGATTATTTTGGATGAAGCTATGATTAATTAGTATTACGTTGAATTTGTACATAGAGCATTTAGAGATATTTTGTAAACAATAAATCTAGACAGTCATGCTTAACCTTTCAATGGAAAATGCATGGCTATGCGTGGTGATTTTAAATAAATTCTTCTTGTGATTTTGAAAGGATCATGAGCTGAAGATGTTAATGTGTCCATAATTCGTTCATATTTATAGCAACATTGCAAAGCTTTCCAACTAACAAGGAACATGAGGCTTCAATCTGTTCCATCTAACATGCATGAAGAAACTCAAAAATTTGCTGAATGGATTTTAGATCTTGTTCATGGAAAATTAGCCTCAGGATGGTTATGCTGACATGGATATTCCAAAGGATTTACTTATTACAACTTTTAATGATCCCATTGCAGCTATAGTTGAAGCAACTTGTTCTGAGCTTGAAAAAATGATTCTAGTTTATAATTTTTTTTGTAAAGAGAGTAACTCTTGCTTTTACTATTGAGGTTGTTAACAAGGCTAACAATTACATTCCCAGGTGACAACATTTATTACTTTTTCTCATTCAGTCCTACTAGATTCGAGTGGTAATGACTTCTTTGATGAATTATATAGTACTAAATTCATAAATAGTATTGAATGCTCTGGATTACCACCGCATGAACTATCTTTCACTACAATATTTTTGCTTTATAGGAATAGTTATAAAATGTTGTTATAGTCGTGAAAAATGTTGCCTAAAATTATAGGCAACATTCTTTAAGTAATGCCTTTTTCAGTGTTACCTATTGTTTTAGGCAATAGTTTTTCATACCTTCTAACAACACTTTTTAGAAATTGTGGCCTATTTATGGAAAATGTTGCCAATAGTACGAGAATAGGCAACATTTATATGGTGAACTTGTTGCAACAGTTTTAAAATGTTGCTTGGATTAAGTACAATTTATAAATGTTGCCTAAAATTAAATGGGCAACAATTTTGAATTGTACATGTAGCATGTATGGACAACATTTGTAAACTGTAAGTATTTAGAAATGTTGCCTAAACATTCCATAGGCAACAATTTTAAGTTGTTTATATAACATGTATAGGTAACATTTTTTTATATGTGTAAAGACAACTTTTTTTAACTGTGACCATAATCTTTTTTTTAAATACTACTTTAATTCATTTCTATACACAATTACCTTGCATCTTTCAATTTTAATATCATCACAGAAATATACATATAACTAACAAATAGATTATTCATAAATTATACTAAAGTAATCAACCATAGTATTATGGCAAAAATAAGAAAGGTTAACCATAATATATAGGTTCTATAATTGAAGTCTACACATAGATTGAGTTTCCAACAAAAAAAAAAAGACCACTTGGTTTGATGAAATGTCATAATCACAACTTTGTCTACTATCAAACATACATGCAAAACAAATATCTATAGATCAAAGTTAATGGCGGACACAATATCTTTAAGACTCAGACCCATTAGACTGCAACTTGTAACAACCCTCATTCTATTATCCCTAAATTAGCATCTAACTAATGAAGTATATTTGATGTCATGTGCAGAACCGCAGGAACCAGGATGGAGTAAGAGCTAAAATGAAACAGAGAAGCTCCACACCGCAATGAGACTCAGAGTCATCTCTGTTAGCGAGCTGTAATTTTTAGAATATTTTTCAGGCCAAAAGCACTCGCGCCATGGCGAGCTTACTAGCATCGCGATGAGCGTCAGAAATTTTGTTTAAATCATAATCATTTTGGAAGATGAAGCAGAAAAGAAACGAAGGGAGAATGAGGGAGCAGTGCTAGGGCTTTGAAGATTTGACCCTTGGAGGTGATTTTTGGACTTTAGGAGCTGTGATCTTTGTTCATAAGTGGCTCTTGCTCCTCTCTCTCCATTTTTCCTTGGCATTGAGTTGGGTTTTTCATATATGTATATATAGTTGGGTTTTTGGTTTTGGATGAAATCCACTGATTAAAATGGTTAAAATGAGATTAATGAGGTGTGATTTAGTGTTGATGATGTTTAGGTGTGAGTTTTAGAAGGGTTACACATGATTTGGGGTAAACCGTAGGTTGAAATTGCTAGAGGAAGTATGAGATCCAAAGTGTGTGTGGTTGGTTAGAGTTTGACTGGATTTTAAGAGCTCAATGATGCATGAAAATGGTGTTGGAACCTTGGGTTAGACCTAGATGGTTTAACGGTGAAATTTGGATGATTGTATTATATGTTAATTAAGGATTTTTTGATATTGTAAAGGTTGTTTGGCTGACCAGAAGGGTACAAGTCATGTTGGATAATCCTAGAAGCTCATGGAATTGTATGTGTGTGGTATTGACAACTTGAGGTAACCTGGTGTTTGTATTGTATGTTAATATGTGTGTGTGTGTATGCATGTTTCTGTTAATACCATGATATTGATATGTGTGTGAATGGTTTTTCTATATATCGTGGTATGCATATAGTTAGACAATGTAGGATATGATGATGAGTATGATGATTATATATATATGATGATATTGTGGCATTACATGACTGCATGGCATGACATTGAGAACATAAGATTGATGATGATGACATAGTGGCATGACATGAGCATCATCACATGTACATTGTGAGGTATATGATGATCAGGTGGTGATAATGATATGATATATGATGATATATGATATGGGTGAAATAAGGAAGGGATCTCTGTTACTAAATTCTTTCCTATGGCCAGGAGAGCCAGACGACAGTGGACTACACCTTCCTTAAATCACCACCAATTCGAGGTGGTCCAAGGGAAGGAGAGCCAAAGTCTGAGCAGTAGTGTTACCTTTGGTTGGGTACACTAGTGTGAGGTGAGCTTAGTGATATCCCAGATTCAATCTTCATCAGTTATTGAAAGGGAGTCACCTACATGAAATATACTATTATGATGACAGCTCTTTGTTTTAGCTGTGTGCAAGAGAGACATGCATTTCATTTCATGTTGCTTTCATGTCATCAATATAGGAGTTATTATATATATATGCTTGTGGTTGTCCCCGGTTACTGAGACTCTGTCTCACACCCCCCTTTCCCATGAACTAACCTATCAGGTGAATATTCTAGAACTAGTCTGGAGAAGACAAGGGAGTAGTATATTGGACGAGGGAATGTTCAAGACACAGTAGTATGTGCAATGTCTATGTATACATTGTACCAACTAGGATAGGATGTATGTAAACCTTATGATGATGATAATGATGTGTAATGATATGGATGTATGTTGATGATAATGAATGGTATGTGACGTTGATGATTTGATGTTAAGGTTGAATGCATGTAGGGGTGTGTATGTGAGTGGTGATGAAATAGACCCAGGTATGGGTCATTGTTGTTGGTACATGTAGTTGAGAGTCAGAATGGTTGTGTGTTCACCCAAAGGGAGTTTTTGGGCCAAGTATGTGAGTTTTGGGCTTGGATTGTGTGATTTGGGCATATAGCTCATTAAGTGAATTTGGGGTTCAAGGGGGTCAAATCTCAGAGGAGTAGTTTCTTTGAGGTGAAACCTCTTTAGATTAGGTGGTTGAGTCATGTAAGACCTATGTGAATGGTTTATAATGGTCAAATTGCCTTTAGTAACAATTGGTGGTGAAAGGCTGCAATTTTTAGTCAAAAAGTGGCCAAAATGATGTCAAGTGTCCAAAATCTCCATATGTAGTTGCATTGGAGTGTAATTGGTGTTTATGGACAGATTGGGATATGATTCACTTGTAGGAGTTGGAATCAAGTCAATCGGAGGTCGGAGTATAAAATTATGCATGCACATCGAAAGTTCACCCTGGAACTTTGAAATTTGCTTATATAAAACCAGCAAGGGGCACTGCGGTGCTAGGGCCAAGCCACGACATCGCACTTTGATGCAACTGTCATGGTGTCTTTTGCTGTATTTTGAGAGTTGTGTTGATTCAAGAGTCAAATTTAGGGGCGTTATAGCTTGGTTTGGTGAATTTTTGAAATTTTCTGTGAGGTAGGAAGATGCATTAGAGTAGGGTGTTACGCAACTCTTCATTTGCATCTCCTCCATTAAATTCATTTTCCTATATAAGAAATTACAAAATTGTATTAAACCAATAGGTATATTTCTTTCAGTTCAAAACTTCATCTCAAATTCCCATGTGGAGAGAATGATGGAAGAAAGACAGTTGAAATAATGGAAAATGAATGAAGTGGCAAAGCATATATATATATTTCAATGGCAAACATCAAGGACCACAACAACCATAAATAATTCAAGCCTAAATTCTCTCATAAATAATAATGCAATGACAATGAAATAATGGAAAATGAAAGATGTGGCAAAGCATATATGTACTTTCTTTGTCCCTCACATTAATAGAGAAGGTGAAGGGAAATAGGTACAACTAGAAATCATATATTACTAATTTTTTTGGAAATGACATATTAAAAATTAAAAGATCATGAAAGCTTTAGTGATAGACAAGGAGGAACCCTTAATCATCAATAAATCAAAATAGACAGTCATTAGAAAAATGAAAAATGAACCTTGATCCATTTATATCAATAGGCAATGCATTGTTGTAAAAGCTCAAGTGAACACAACCTTGGACAAGATTACACAACCAAATTGGAATTTTTCCCTTAAGATTGTGATACATAATCAAAATAGAAACAGTGCCTAAGACATGTCTTGCTTGAAAAATAAGGCTATAGATATGGAGTAAATGAAAATTTGAGTAAACACTTAATTTCAATCCCAAACAATACCAATACATATACAACTCCTAAAATAGATTCCAATCCCAAACAATACCAATACTTATACAACTCTTCAAATAGACATTTCATAAAACAAACAGAGTTATGGCTATAGATACAAAATTACCTTTCCATGAATTGGAACATGTATTGATGTAGAAGAATGTGCACGTTGTTGTCCATTCACCTTTCATGCACTATTGGCATCTCCAGCAGATGATCTTAATAAATCTTCCAATGATTCCATACTAATCTCGAGGTTGCAATGTTGTAAAAGGGCTTTAAAAGAATTTTTTAATTGACCTCGTATCTTGCATACCAATGAAGTCACCTCTTCTACATGTGCTTTCTTAATAACATTAATCTCTACATTCCTCGTCAAGGTAGTTTGTGTGACCTTTCTCCCATAGCACCACACTGATTCAAGATGTTCCTTTCCAAACACAACTTGAAAAGAATCATACCTTAAAGTTGTGACTGGTAAAAAATTACATTAATTAGATGTTATATAGCAATATAAATAATGTCTCCTAAATACATTAATTTAAGGACAATTTTTAACCTACAATGATGTTATCAATTTCTGCATCCAATTGTTTTCCCTTATTGCCTTTCCGAGTTTCAAGAAAAATTTATGCTTGGCTAGGTTCTTTGGTCTCTTTTGCTCTCTATAAAATAGTTACTAAAGTGTGAAATAAAACTTTTAAAATATAGCACTACTTTTTAATAATCTTATTAATTGATTACAACCTTAATAAGAAAAAGTGGAAAAAGATATGAGGAATACCAATTTTTCACTAACTATTGCAAAGTTTCTTGGGCCCATACAATGTCTCTACTTTTGTTGAACTCTACTTCGAGTGTTCCTTTCACCAATTGACTGCACAATAGTTTTAACGAACAATGAAAAATGAATCGATTCTTTAAAATTGTAGCACATGCAACAAAAACCAAAAGATGTCTTACTTTTGTGATATCCAAACTCCAATAGTCACATAGCTTTCTAAACTAAGGTTCTAGAATTGTTGGAGGGTAATGTTTGAGCCATTCTATCATGTTAGAATACTTAAAAAAATGGTTCAATTGGCACTAATGGGCATTTTGCGTTACTCTTAATCTCAAGAGGTCTTCTTTTTGAAGTACTTTTTTAGTGTGGAATCATTGGCATAATAAAGATAAGGTATACTATTTGTAATCATTATATACATAACTCACTATATATATTTCAATATATAATATGAAATAAAGAATTTATTTACCTTGTTTAGGGTGATACTTGCTAAGATCCTTTTCTCTTTCTTGAGAATCCCCATAAGATGAAACAAAGTCATCAATCGACATTGATGGGCATGTTGGGTTCCTCTTAACCTTCTCAAGAGGTCTCTTTTTTGATGCACCTATTCAGTGTAGAGTTATCAACAAATTAAAGATAAGGTATAGTATTTGTAATCATGGTATACATAACTCACCATATACATATATTTCTATATATATATATCATCAAATTAAGAAGAAATTTATTTACATTCTTTAGGTTGATTCTTGCTAGGATTCTTTTAACTTTCTGGAGAATCCCCATATGATGTAACAAATTCATCAATTAGCATAGATGGGTATATTGAGTTCCTCTTTACCTTTTTCTTAAGACTTCCCTACATACCACCATATTCTTGGGATGTAATTGTAGTCTTGGAACTTTTATGAGGAGCTTGGTCTTCATTAGAACATTGAGTTTGCTTTTCATTGGAACATTGAGTTTTGTAAATGAATGTATCAACATAATGCTTCTCTGGGTCTTTCTTCTGAGACATTGCTAATGAGCTTGCTTTTTTCTAACCTTTCTTTGCAACTATGTCTTCATCCAATTCACGTATCTCTTGAACTTCCTCTATGTTATTTCTTCATAGTTTCTTATGTAATTTGTCAATTTTCTCCTTCTTATCTTGCAGCAATTTCCTTGTCAACTTAGTACTTGATCTTGCTTCAAAAGGAAAATTGAAATTTCTTTTTTTTGGGCTTTGACCACTCTTTTTGAGAATAGATCCATCATGTTTTACACTTGTTACTCTCCATTTTTTTTTTAAATTAAAATACTAATGATATTGTAACATAATTAATAAATATAGTTGTAGATAATGCAATCAAAACTGTTGGTGCAATCAAAAGTTTAGATAAACAATAGTGATTCACCATAAGGAAAAGGAAAAGTGAGCTCTACACACATAGAAACAAAAGAAGAAAGTGAGTCAAACTCATTGCAAAAGGAACCAAAACTCATTTTTCATTCACACATATAGAATCATTGCAACATTATTTTGGAATCCCGTTTGTAGTGAGAATATATTTTGTAGCAAGCATATTTTGAACGTAGAAATACCTTAATAGTTCAATGCTTGGTTAATATATATATATATATATTGACAGTATAACCAATACAATCAAGTAATCTTGCTCAACATGGTCTTATAGCATCACACTAATCACAGTAATTACATGTCATCATTTAAATAACAATTTATTTTGTAATCATAATAGGAACTTAGTCAACTACATAATCTATTTTCTTTTTGGAAGCCAAAACTTGTTTGCCCTCCACTCTTCTAAAATCTGCATAATACAAGAAACAACAATTAGTCATATTAGCATACAACGAATTATTTTAGTACATGACTTTTAGAACTTGTATATAATACAATGATATTATGATTATTTATTTTATCATCACCTGATTATTATATACTATCATTGAAAATAAAGTCATCAGTGCTTTCATTTTCACTTTCAAAACTAGCCTCATCATCACTTTCAGTTTTACTTTGTTGAGCATGAAATTCAGATCAAGGCTTTTCAATGATATCATCCGGTGCATCTTTTCTAACCAAATCAACTTCACAATCATCTTTTGATATATATAGCAAGATCTATTGAAATCCCATATGGTTCAATAGAATTAAATTCTTTACTGGAATTAGAACATTATCCCATGTCAAATGAATCCCTTGGAAGTGCCTTCAAAACATAATGCCTATTTTTATTGAAAGGATCTCCAACGAAGAAACATTGTTACACTTGAGATGCTAACACAAATGGATCATCCTTGTAACACTTTTTATTAAAGTAAACATATCTTATCCCATATTTGTCTTCTACATCCTTAAACTAGTTGCATTTGAATAACACATATTTAAAATGACCATAACAATCTAACTCTATGATATCAGTTTTTACCCCATAGTAGATCACCCATATTTTTTCTGGATTTTCATCTTTTGCGCTTCTAAAGCTTAATGTTACTGCCTCTAATGTCACTCCACTATTTTAGGTTGTTCGCCATGCATCGCATTATCTTGTATGAAACTTGTATCTATTAATAACATAACCAGAATACCTTTTGGCAATATTATTTGGGCCCCTATAAAACACTTTTATCCAATCTGGAAATCCTTCATTTCAAACCTGTGTTTCAGACCATTGAATGAAATCTTCTCTTCAACTTTTAGCTTTGCTCCACCTACTTCATTTTTGGTGACTATAAACATTAGCCTCATGCTCTCTACAAAATAAACAACTCATTTGCTAATGAAAAAGAAAAAAAATAATTAAGTATAAACTATTGTAGTAACTCTATGGTAGTACTTAATATCGTCTTGCACTTTATCACAATTGAATAAGATGTACCCATGGGCTTGGTTTTGTAACTTATGATTAAGAGAAAATAGCTTCCCCCCTCCCCCAATGGGATGACCCATGTTAGGAATATTATCGCTATTTCGTGTTATTCTATTCATCCTTATATCTGCACCATTAGACAAATATCTTGCACAAAATGTCAAAGATTCCTTCACCAAATATACTTCAGTCATTCATTGAACCTTTTAGGCAACTCTTATTATGAACAAAAGATTTTAAATCACCTAAATATCTATATATATAATACATCCATTGAAATTGAACCGATCCACCCAACCTAACCTCATTTGCAAGGTGAATAGGTAAGTGAACCATTATGTCAAAAAAACATGGAGGCAATATTATCTCAACTTGGCAAACTGTTTCTACAATCTCTACTTCCAAGTGATCTAAACCTTCAACTCAATAACCTTTTAGCATAAACAACGAAAGAAGGAAGAAATTTGAATCAAAGAACAACAACTTGGTTAGGGTTTATCCCTCATATTGCTACTTGTAGCAAGTAATGTTGTATAATATGAGCATCATGACTCTTATACCCAGAAATTTTTCCTACATGAACTTGCACACAATGTGAAATATTGGAAGCAATACCATCAAGAAGTTTTACTGCCTTTAAAACACCACAAAAAGTAGATTTCTCATGTTTGGTTAATGAGAAACATGCTTTTAGGAGCTGGGTTTTCTTACCATCACTTGTTTCCTTTAAATGAAGTTTCTTTCTTATCCCTACATCTTGTAGGTCAAAATGACCTTTTTCATGATCCTTTCTCTTCCCTTCAATCTGTAGCAGAGTGCCAATTATATTATCACATATATTTTTCTACTTGTGTATTACATCAAAATTGTGACGCAAAGTATTATCCGTCCAATATGGAAATTGCCAAAAGATAGATTTTTTTCTTTAATGAACCATCTCTTTTCTTCTTATCATTCTTCCCTAATACATCAAGAATGTCATGTAGGTCATTTAAAATTCTTGTTGCATCTAACAAGGAGGGTGGAGACTTATATTCTGGCTTTCCATTGATAGAGGTTGTATTTGATCTTCACTCATGATTTGAATCCAAAAAGACTCGATAACCCATATAGCACGTCTTCCGACTATATTTTAAGAAAGAAGTTGCATAATTATATGTAGGGCAAGCCAACTTCCCTTTTGTGCTCTAACCAGATAGCATTGCATATGCAGGGTAGTCACTAATAGTCCACAAAAGAGTTGCATGCATTTGAAATGTTTGTTATTTAGAAATATTATATGTTTCTACTCCAATATCCCACAATAGCTTTAGATCCTCAATAAGTGACTATAGATATACATCAATGGCATTTCCAGGTGATCTCGATCCAAGAATAAGCAATGACATCATACAACTTTATGCTTTCAAGCATAAATTTGATGAATAATTATATATTATTAATACCACAGGCCATGTGCTATATGATAGGCTCATAGTCGTAAATGGATTAAACTCATCATTAACCAACCCAAGCCTGATATTATGAGTTTCAAGAGCAACATTGAGATGTTTTGCATCAAAATTTGTCCATGCTTGGGCATTGGTAGGATTCCTTAGCTTACCATCCCTTGAATGCTCTTCTGTATGCCACTTCAATGAATTAGTAGTCTTTGAACACATAGAAAGCCTTTTCAATCTTGGAATTAAAGAAAAATGTCTTAGCACTTTGATGGGAACTTTGTGAGCCTTTTTAGATTCATCAAATTCACAATCCACTTTTGGATATGCAACCCACCTTGATGCTCCACAAATATGACAAAAGTCATCTTTCACATGCTCTTTCCAAAATAACATGCAATTGTTAGGACATGCATCAATCCTTTTATAGTCTAAGCCCAAGTCTCTTATCATAGACTTTATTTTATTGAAAGAGATAGGGATGTTCAAGTTTAGCATATCCTCTTTCAATAACTCTAGAAGAGCAGTGAAAGATGCATTGCTCCATCCATAAAGGCATTTCAGTAGAAACAGTCAAATAATGAATGATAAGGTAGAGAATGTTCTACAACCAGGATACAACTCTTGTTTTGCATCCTCAACAAGTTTATAAAACTTTTTTGCATCTTCATTTAGACCTTCATGTACTCCATCTGCTTGAGCCACATCTTTACAAGTCTCAAATAATAGCCCATCAATATCATCAAATGAGACATTACCATAAGTATCGTTATCAAGATCCATAGGTCATATCTTTTCACCATGAAATATCATATCATTGTAACCTTCTACAAATCCCTTGGCTACCAAATGATAAAAAACTACATCTCTTTATCTCCAACTAATGTTGCAACATACAAAACAAGGGCAAAAAATCTCTTCTCCTTCAAACTTCCCCTTACAAAACGTAAGATCCAAAAAGTATCTAACACCATTGATATACTCTTCACTATACCGAGGCAAGTGAATCCAATCGTTCCTTATCATGTTTGGTTCACTTAACAACAAATTATGAAAGGGAATAAATTAAAGGAATGAAAAAAACTAAGAGCCTAGGCATAAAACAACTAAAACTATGGCTACTTCTTGAATTAAAAAAAAAACTGTGATTTTCTAGAAGCTAGACACCTTACCTGATTGCAAACCAAAAAGATTTTATCTAAAGCTAAAAGCGAGATTTCTAAGAAGTAACAACAAAAACTTAAATGGCACAGATATTAAGTGAAAAAAAAGAGTCAAACTCATTTACTTTTAATTCTCAATTAAAGTGACTTATCAAAGAAGTAACAACAAAAACTTGAAAGCTAAAAGCCTTATCTCGTGCTATCAAGTTGTGTGCAAACAAGAGATAGACAAATGTACAAAATCACATCAATGAAATTATATTTCATCACATAATGAACCTTAAATGGAGTAGAAAAGACATTTTTATAAACTTATTTGGTATTTTAGTATTCTATGTTAAAATTGACTAGTTCATTTAAATTTTTGATACAAACACATCACAAGTTCAATGACTAAGAAGAATGGAAAGTGTGACCAGATATTTAGTTAACCAAATTGCTCATTTATGATAAGTCATTTGTCTTCACTCTAAATCATTGTTAATAAAACAGCTATAATTTCTTATAAATTGAAAATAACATCCAGGGGTTGGCCTATTTAGAACCATATAAAATTATATTCATCAAGGGCTTGACAACTAACATTAATATTAGAAGTTTTGTAATTTGTTTAATTGCATGATTTGATTGGTCTAAATCTCAAAAACATATAAGGCCAACTACGCCTCTATCTGTTCAAATAAAATTGCAATTCCAATATGTCTTATGTAAGCTTTTCATTCATTGCTTAATATGTTTCCCTGGAGGCTTTAAACATCTTGCTCAAGTCACTACAAAAAAAATAGATATTTATAGACGGTCAAAATCTATCGCTGAATAACTTAAAATTTATATCTAATTTTTTAGAGATGGATTTAAAGACGAAATGAAAGTTATTTCTAAAAGTAGCGTCGCTAAATAATTAGAGACAGATTAACTCATCCATCTCTATTTACAGATAGTTTATTTTGTCTCTAAATAAAACAAATTTGTCTCTAATCTCAATCAAAATTTGTTATAAAAAATGTTTAAAAAATCAAATAAAACAATAGAGTTAGAACATATTCGTCTCTAAATATGTATCTAAAATTAGAGGCAAACAATAATCTATCTCTAAATTTAGATACATAATACAAATCATCTCTAAAAATTGTAGATAATTTCATCTTTAATTTTGTCTTTATTTTTTTTTTCATCTCCCTCTCCGTCTTTGTCGGCCTCTCCCTCTCTCTCTCCATATTTTCTAAGGATAAAACATACCATATTTTTTGTTAAATAAATGAGAAATCTAGAGTAGATAAAAAAATTCATTGTTAAAATATTACACTCATATCTAATGGGATGACATTTTATTGAGTTGAACCATATGACAGTTCTTGGGGTATCTGGTGTCATTGTAATCAATAAAATATAGAATAAATCTTGAAGAGCATTCAACTAACTACTCTCAACTATACAGTAGTGACCCAACCAAATACTCTTTTACATTGCACCCATCTTCCCTACATCAATCATATGAAAAAGCTTTACTAACTTCATAACATATATACTTCATGTAATATCCCAAAATTTTACTGGATATAAAATAATGAAAGAGAAAAAAATAAATGATAATATGAAATGTACAAGAAATTTGCAAAAATAGAGAGACACCATTTTACGTGAAAAAGGGTAAAGAAGTTATTTTTTCCGGTTAGACGGAAAAATAAGAAATTATAGTTTTACCCCATAAAGAAATTAAAAAATGACATTCACGTCCCAAAAAATATAACATCCACGTGGAGGAAGAAGTTAAAAAGACTTTGGGGAAAATTACAGCTAATGACCTGAACATTTTAGAAATTATAATTTAACCCCAAGTCATGGGTAATTTTGTAAGTAGCAAAATTACTGTTAAAATGAAGCCTTCGATGAGAAAAGTCCAGTGATATATGGCACTGAGGGTTAATGTTCAAGAATAGGTAAATAATCAGTGCTGAGTATCCAAAAGTAATAGTAAACCGATAAAGTAAACTGTGAGCCCTACCGATGATTAAAAGATAACTGGGACATGATATAGGCCATACATAGATGTCATTTGGCACAGGATAATTATGGAAATATAAAAATAAAATTAGAATAGTCCTGTAGCTAAAAAAAATGTTAAATTACTGTAAAAAGTAGTTTTATCGTTACGGCTGAAAGTTATCTGGTTCAAGATATATCTGGACTAGGAAAAATTAAACAGACTAGACACTCAAACCTCTCTCATTGGACGTGAAATTGGGGCAGCATGGGCAGAAATTTTTTTTTTTGGAAAACTTCCTTAAAAAGTAGTTGTTTTTTGGTCAAAAAGTAACTTTAGTTGGTTAAGCTAATTAACCATGATTAGCCACATCATTAACCACCTAATTAAGTCATCTAATTACGCTCTTTCCTCTGCATTTTCATGAGCAAGCAGAAGCCAAAAACAGAGGAAAAACACAAAGAAAGAAAAAGAGGAAGTTTAAGGCAAAATTCAAGAGTTCAAGTTGGTAAGTTATATTGTACTACTAGTTCATGGTCTTTAAAGCATGGTTTATGGTTTAGTTTTCCTTCCCCACTCCCTTAGGATTTCAAACATGGCATGATTAAGCAAGAAATAGAGTTTTCCGACCATAAATCATTGGGGAAATGATAGAATGTTCATTTAAAGCTTGAATATGCAAGTAGTTTGTTGCATAACAAAGTGTAGCAATTTTTCTTGAATTTCCCTAATTTTTTATGAGCTACTGTTCATACTTAGAGTTGGAATTTCATAAATTGGACCTCAAAAATGGGTTTCCCATGGTCCAAAACCTTATAAACAAGGGATGATTTCATGAAAAAGCTTAAGATTAAGAAAGTGAAATTTTTAGGTTTTTGAAGCTTAATTCGGAATGAATAGTAACCATAGCTAGAGATGGAATTTGGTAATTTTGAGGCCATATTTAGATTCCTCATGAAAAATAAGATGGAATAGAGGTATAATTCATCATTTTTGAGTTAAGAATGAATTTTTGGTGAATTTTTTAAAAATTAGGGTTTCATGAATTTTTTTTTATGGAAATCATGGAAATATTAGCTTGAGTAATTGTTTGATGATATGTATAGGTTTGAGGAAGCCTAAGAAAGCTTGGATAAGTGTTGGAAGATCCAAAAAGTGTTGGACAAAGTGTGGGAAGCAAGGAAGTGCTATAAGGTAGATAATTCTCTTTACTAACATCTCATTGTCATTATTGTTTCTTTGATATTTGACATCATGGCATATACATGAAATGTTGATTTGTGATGTTTTTATATTGTTGGCTGAGTTGTAAGAGGGGTTTGGAGCCCCGGAATGTCCATTTTACAAAATGAAACTCTTGCAAAATTTTTATAAAATTTATATGTTCAAATGTGCCTATGTGATGAATTAAGGTTTATGTGATGTTTCTATGAAAAATGTGATGATATGATGGCATGTATGGGTTTTATCTACTGAGATTCTTTGAATCACATCCTCCTACATATTAATCATAATTTGGTAGCAACAATGGCAAGACCTCCAAGGAAGACAAGTGAAAGAAGAAAGAATTTGGTATTTAAATTGATAAAGCTAGCATTGGCCATGAATTTCGAGCTTTTGTATAAATTTGTAAATGTGATAATAAATATGTTTCTCCAAGTTTTTATGTTCCTTTAAGTCCTAGCTAATCTATGGCAAGATATGAAGATGAAATATGGTCATGTGAATATCTTACAATTTTTGTATTTTAAGTATTATGATACAAATGGTCATTCAGCTACTACTAAATGATTGTGCTACATATGGGCTTCTTGAAATATAAAGTATAAATGTTATATATTCTTAAAAACTAGACAGAAAGATATTTCATATGGTTTAAAGATCACTTAATTTGGAGGAGTGTACGATTTATCACTACGCCAGATTTAGGATTTATTGGCGCTGAATAGTTGGTGTTTATTCATAAAAACGCCAATAAAAATCAAACCAAGCGTATTAGTTCGCGTTTAAAAAATAAACGCCAACTAAAGTCTAGTTTTAAATGGCGTGTATAAAATAAACGCCATCTAAAGTCATAATGTAAAACTAAAGTTGGCGTTTTATGATAAACGCTAACTACGTTCAGACTTTATATGGCGTTTATAAGAAAAACGCCATCTAAATTAATAAAATAATATAAACTATTAGATGGCGTTTATTTCATAAACGCCAACTAAGGTTCACCGAAATTTGTTTTTAATTTATTTTTAAACTTTTAGTTGGCGTTTAATATTTAAACGTCATCTACGTTATAAATATTTAAACGCCATCTATATTATAGTTAGTTAGCGTTTAATAGTTAAACGCTAACTAATTTATTTAAAATCTCTTCTCAGAACCCTAAATTGCATGTTCTCAAAATTGTGCCGTCTTCATTCCCACCGTGCTCTGAATCTATTCCTCTGCCATAGCTCTGTTCTGGCATAGCTCTTGGGCCACCACGCGTCGAAAGTTTACATACTTTCCTCCTCCGCCACGGCATTGTTCCTCCGAAATCCCCTTCAACCTGAAATCACTTGATCTCGTAGCGTCTCTCCCTGTCAACGATCACGGTGAATGGAGTGAAAGAGGCCCAGTTCCATTCTCTCAGAGGAACTCAAAATCCCTCCCAGACCCAACAGCGAACGGCGGCCAGCTTTGAGGTAACCCCATATTGTCCCACTGACGCTCTCATATTCATGGCTGTTTCTGTCAAATTCATATATGAGTCATTGCCCATATTGTAATTTGTTTTCCTTTTCAATGCTTGATGTAACGCCCCTCATGATATCTTTATTGGGTTTGTGTTCAGGATGAGAGGACGGATATGATTGAAGAGGAAACAGGATAGGACTTCGCGCCGCGGCAAGGACCAGAGCCGCCGCGGCGAGAGGCTCCCAGAAGCATTTTCCAAAATTCTATGGAGGAGCCGCGGCGTGATGTATGAAGCTGCGGCGAGAGTCGAGATTTTTGCTTAAAACCGAATCATTTCGGACGCTCGGACAGAAAAGAAACAAAAGGAAACCGAGGGAGATCGCGAGAGATCTGAGCTAGGGTTCGAATCTCCGGCGTCCAGGGGTGATTTCAGACCGAGGGAGCTTGGATCTAGGTTGGTAAGTTACTTCTACACCTCCCTCTCCGTTTTTGTTCGGTGGAAATATGGGGTTTTTGGTTTTGAGGTTGGGTTTTCGGTTTGTGACGAAATCCACCGATTGAAATGGTTTAAATGAGGTTAATAAAGTGTGTTTTGATGTTCTTGGTGATTGGATTCGAGTTTGGAAGGGTTTATGTGTGATTTGAGCTTAACCCTGGGTTGTCTTCGGTTAGAACTCTTGGGAATCCGATATGTATGTGTTTGAGTAGTATTTGAAGGGTCCCTAAGAGTCTATTGATGCATGAAAGGGGTGTTGGAGCCTTGGGTTAGGCCTAAAAGTGGTTAAATGTGATATTGTGATTGTGAGTATATTATGTTAATGGGAGAATTATGCATTATGAAGGTTATCTGGTTAGCTGTGTGGGGCTCAAGTGTATTGAAGTTCAAGAAAGCGTGTGGAACTTGCGTGAGCGCGGTATTGACAACCTGAGGTAACCGGGGGTTTGTTTACGTGGTTTTATACAATAATATGTATATATATATGCATGTCTCTTTCATACCACGATAGTGATATGTTTGTGTGTGGTTATTATATATCGTGGTATGTGTATAGTAGATGATGTTTATGAGTATTGTGATGAGAACATTGATGATCATGATGTTTATGATGATACATTAGTATCACCACACGTTATTGTTACACCGAGATATATGACGGATAAAGTGGTGATGACGTGATGATGTATGATATATGATGATAAATGAAATTGTTAGGGAGAATAAGGTTGGAGTATGTGATATTGTATGGGTTAGGGAGGATAAGGATGGATTATATGTATACGTGTGTTAGGGAGGATAAGGATGAGATATTTGTATATGTGTGTTAGGGAGGATAAGGATGGGTTATGTGTATACTTGTGTTAGGGAGAATAAGGATGGAAGTCCCAGAGAGGACGACATGCATATCATGCATTTTACATTGTATTCATATGTTACTTGATTCATATTTGTATCTATATATATATATCTATATGGTTGTGTGTTGTTAATCCCGGTTACTGAGACATTGTCTCACCCCACCCTCTTCCATGACTAACCCTTTCAGGTGAAGGTTCTGGCTCTAGTCCGGTGAAGCAAAGAGAGTAGCTGTGTACGTGGGAAGTCTATGTAGTGTTTGTATTTTTGGTTAATGTATTATGTGCCAAGTAGGGTAGAAAGTGTGTATTGAATGTGTGAGATTGACGGGATTGTGACGGATGAATGTATGTTTGATTATGTTTTATGGAATGTATTATGTTGGTGTACTAAGAGTGTTAGATGTGTGGAAGTTTATATGGTAATATTTGTGAGCCCGGAGTGGCTTGGGCCTGGTTGTTGTGTGTTAGGGCATGTAGCCCATCTTGTCATGTTGAGGTTCAAGGGGGTCAAAAATCAGAGGAGTGGTTCCTTTGAGGTGAAACCTCTTTGGACAGGTTGGTTTGTATTTCGAGATATTGAGTGTTACTGGAGGTAGGATGTTACACTTGATGGCAAAGACTTCATTAGTTCATTGAAGAAATGTCGAAACCTGGATCCCCAAATATACTATACAATCAACCACCGTATTATCTTGATTTTTTTTTAATACAATCCATATATCTTGATTTTGTTTGTTGACCATTATGTCTATTCTATATCAAACTGTTCCTAATTGGGCTAAAAGAAATTGAACCACCGAGAGCATCTCCATGAGTGGTAATTTGATTATGTATGAGTACCCAATACTCATCATTCGTGGTGAATTTGGACCGTTTAATTTTAATTTAGATGTTTTAGATTTATAGTTTTTATTTTAATTTTTTTCTATAATAATAGTGTTATTTTACTTTATATATATATATATATCTTTCCTTACTCATACATGCATATGTGGACGCACAACCAAACTACTTTATGGTTGACCTTCATTTAACTTGTTGCTTCACTTGTATGAAGGTGTCATTGGTGCGCTTGTTTCATATTGACATAATTTGTAGTGCTAGCCCATCAGATATCTACTTTATCTGAGGTATGCTTCCTCATTATGTTTATATAAAAGTTTTGTATTAGTTAGCTAAGTCAGGTGATTTTTGTTAAGTGGTTAATGCTATGGTTCTTTAGTTGTTATGCTGCCAGTTTGTCTTTCAAAGTTATAATTTAGTGAATGAAAAGCTATGGATAGTTGATTTGGATGGTCGGCAACATATAATTGGAACTCTTTTTTTGTCTATGTTGTTGAATATTTTTGCTAGTTAAGGACTTGAAAAGTAACATATGCTTTAATAAATCAGAAAGTAAAGCTAGGAAAAACAAATAATTGTAATACAATTAATGAATCTAGTTTTTTTTTGTAGTAAGAATATTAATGTATTAATCATGGGGTTATGGTATTTAATCCATATGAAATAACGTGGCCTGTAAGTTAGTGTTGTATTGTAGAATTATTGGGAGGCTCAACTTGGGAAGAACACTGCCAAAATTTATATAGAAGTTATAAAAGGTTACACAACTTAATAAAAGTATGGATCGGAAATGGATGTCTGCGAATCGTTTGACTCAGGAATATTGGGATGGAGTGAAAAAGTTTGTTAGGTTTGCAGTTGAGCATGTTGATAACCCCGAAAAAATTATATGCCCTTGCTTGAAGTGTTGCTATAGGAGGCTAGTTAGTGCAACTGACTTGGAATCACATTTAATTTGTAATGGAATTGATCGAAGTTACACACGATGGACAAGGCATGGTGAGACGAATAATGATTATAGCAGTAATAGGTATAGTGGGAGCTGTAGATCGAATGATTTCGACACAAGCACACTTGAGGCCGATCGTCTTGAAGAGATGACCAATGTGATTGAGGATGAACTTAAGGATTGTCTGGGGATGTTTGATAGGTTGAAGAGGGATGCAGAAAAACCATTGTACTCTGGATGCATTAAGTTCACGATATTGTCAGCTGTGTTGAAGCTATACAACTTGAAAGCAGGCAATGGTTGGAGTGATAAGAGCTTCACATAATTGCTTGCACGTTTGAAGGATATGGTGCCAGAGGATAATGAGCTTCCTAGCCGAACATATGAGGCTAAACGAATGTTAAGCTCTATAGGGATGAGCTATGAGAGGATACATGCTTGTCCTAACAATTGCATCTTATTTCGGAAGGAATTTGCATTATTATACAAGTGTCCTAAATGCAATCCCCAACGTTATAAGAAGAAAGAATCGAGTCCAGTGAAGGTAGTTTGGTATTTTCCCATCATACCTAGATTTAGACGCATGTACAACAGTGTGGAGAATGCGAAGCTCTTGACATGGCATGCAGATGATAGAATTAAAGATGGGAAGCTTAGACATCCTGCAGATTCTCCGCAATGGAAATTAATTGATCGTGACTATGAAGATTTCAGGGCAGAAGATAGAAACCTACGTCTTGCATTATCTACTGATGGAATGAACCCACATGGTATGCAAAGTAGTACACACAGTACATGGCCCGTGATTTTGGTGATTTATAACTTGCCTCCGTGGCTATGCATGAAGCGAAAATTCATGATGTTGTCTTCGTTAATTTCTGGACCTAAACAACCCGAAAATGATATAGATGTATACTTGGCTCCACTAATTGATGACTTGAAGCTATTATGGGAGAGTGGTGTAGAGGTGTATGATAGGTATAGGAAGGAACCATTCAATTTGAGAGCTATGTTGTTTGGTACAATTAATGATTTTCCAGTATATGGGAATTCGTCTGGATATAGTATCAAAGGAGAATTTGGTTGCCCTATATGTGAAGAAGGCACACAATCGATTCGGTTGGAGCATGGTGGGAAATTTGTCTTTCTCGGGCATCGGAGATTTTTGCATCAGGGACATTGTTATAGAGGGTGGAGAAAAGCATTTGATCGGAATATAGAAGATGGAAGAGTACCTGTTTTGTTAAGCAGTGAGGACCTGTTTGGAAAGGTACAACATTTGACTAACAACTTTGGGAAACCTTTTTCCAAACACCTTGGGACAAGTGGGTGGAAGAAAAGGTCAATTTTCTTTGATTTGCCATATTGGAAGTCCTTGTATGTGAGGCACTTCCTTGATGTGATGCACATAGAAAAAATGTATGTGATAGCATTATTGGTATGTTACTCAATGTGAAGGGAAAGACCAAAGATGGTAAGAAGGCGAGACTGGATTTGGTTGCTATGGGAATTAGAGGAGAATTGGCACCGATCAAGGACATACAGCGTACTTATCTTCCACCAGCTGCTTATACTTTATCTAGAAAAGAAAAAATTGCTCTTTGTGAATTCCTTGATGGAGTTAAAGTTCCGGATGGGTACTCATCAAATATCAAGAACCTTGTATCTATGAAAGACTTGAAGTTGAAGGGTTTAAAGTCTCATGATTGTCATGTTTTGATGGAGCATATGATGCCGGTGGGTATACGATCCATTTTACCGAAAAAGGTGCGAGGGACAATCACGAAACTATGTTTCTTTTTCAAGGCTATTGGCAGCAAAGTCATTGACCCTAGGAAGTTGCCCACATTGCAAAGACAAATTGTTGTCACTTTGTGTGAGCTTGAGATGTATTTCCCTCCTTTATTCTTTGACATGATGGTTCACCTAACAGTACACCTAGTTAAGGAAACACAAATGTGTGGCCCAGCGTATATGAGATGGATGTACCCGATTGAGCATTACATGAAGATATTGAAAGGGTATGTGAAAAATCGAAGTAGACCAGAGGGATGTATTGTTGAAAGGTACATAGCCGAAGAAGCTATTGAATTTTGTACTGAATACTTATTGAGTGTTGATAACATTGGGCTTCCAAGGTCTCATCACTTGGGTAGAACAAGTGGTGAAGGTATTCGGGGAAGTGAAATAGTTAGTATCTCTAGGATACAGTGGGAGCAAGCTCACCTGTATATCTTGCACAACTCAGATGAGGTTGATGAATATGTGGAAATGCACAAGGAGAGAATTAGAACCTTAAACCCTAATAAGAATGAGAGTTGGATATCGAAAGAACATAATCGACTTTTTATACATTGGTTGCATGATCACATCCTCACAGAGTTGGAGAGGACTTCTAGTTTAGTTTCGGATAGGTTGAAACAGTTAGCTATGGGTCCAAGCATGTATGTACGATCTTACACTGGTTATTTTATCAATGGGTACACGTTCTATACAAAAGAGCAAGATGATAAGAGTATAATGCAAAATAGTGGGATAACTCTTATAGCTCAATCAATGCATATATCTAGCGTTAAAGAAAAAAACCCAATTTTTGCACCCATGTCATACTTTGGGGTAATTGAGCATATATGGGAATTGGACTACATCTCATTCTGGGTACCTATCTTCAGTTGTAAATGGGTTGACAACAACAACAACCTCCGAGTTGATGATTCAAGGTTCATTCAAGTGGATCTTAATATGGTGGGGTATAAAGATGAACCTTTTATTTTAGCATCCCAAGCCCAACAAGTGTTTTTTGTCACTGATCCTGCTAATAAGAAGTGGTCAATTGTTATGCTAACAAACATAATAATTGACACCTTAGATGATGGTCAAGACTATCAAGGTGCGTCCATTGAGGATGATCCTTTCCATGGGACATCACTTGATACTGGTCCTGGTCGAGATGATACCCTTTATGTGAGAGATGACCATCAAGAAGGTACTTGGATTTGGAAGAGGGGACGGATTAGTGAACATCTGAAAAGAAAGAGGAAAAGGTTTGAATTATCGAATATTTTTTATTGTTTGCCTTAGTTTGAATTTTATTTCCTTCGACATGTATAATTTTGTGATGTTTTATTATTTTTTTATGTGTTGTATTTGCTTTAAATTTTTTTTCCTTCTTTGATATCTTACATGTTTGCTGGAATTTTATTGTAGGTAAATGACATCCCCTTCTGCTCATGATCATGATCGTGGTGGTGATGATGGTCAAGAAGAGCTACAGAAATATATCAAACAGCACCGGCATGGCTTGACTGTGTTGAAAGAGGTGATACACGGCCGACACACTGGCCAAAAGATTTATGTCGAATGAAATTGCAAAGGCAATCCAATACAAAAGGGTGGACAAAAATTGAGCAGTTATATTGGGGTCGCTGCGAAGTTGAAGGTTCCAATCTCCCATCCTCACAGGGATTGGAGGAAAGTCCCTGATCCTGTGAAGAATAGTATTTTCAAAGATATAGAGGTAATAATATAGTATGTCATTTGATTATAATGTGCGAACATATATACAGATAATAATTCTTTTCGGTAATGCATGTTGCAGTCTGCTTTTGACATCAATAATAGTCACAAGAGACACATATATATGAAGGCTGGTGTCGCACTCTGAAATTTTTGATCCATTCTCACTAGATTCTTCTTGAGAGATGCAGCTGGCAACTTTGTTGTTCATCCGCCTCGGTTGTTTGAGTTGTACATTACACAGGAACACTGGGATGCTTTTGTTGCTAGGCGTCATGAAGAAACTTTTTAGGTAAACCATTTCTCTCATTGTTGGTCTTAAATTAATTATAGTACATATATTTAGTCATTGAATAAAAGTCTGCTTTGTTGTGTGCATTATTAACATAGTATGTCATTTCATTATATTCTTATTGTGACTTTTTTGGTGGACATAAACCTAATCATATGTACCTTATCTTAGTTTTGTTACACTAAAACTAATATTCTGCATTACTTTTCAAAAATTAAGCCAAGCCAATAGTGACAGAGCCAAGAAGCAGCAATACCCATATAGAGTGGGTCATCAAGGATACCATGGTATAGAGGTTAAGATAGTACATGGTTTGATAGTTGATTTTTCTATGAATGACACTTATGTTCAAATACTGACACATTTGCTTATTTGTGATCAAACATAGCAATCAAAGGAGGGGTCAGAAGGGAGGGAAATCGAATGCCATGAGCTATGGATAGAATCTCGCAAGAACAAGGATGGGATAATTGACAATGACAACGTTCGGAAAGTTGCCGAGTCAATAGTTAGTATTATTGTATTATATATTTTATTTACATATATATTTTCAAATACTTATTATTTAGTTGCAAAATTTATATTTTGTTTCTCTTTCTTCCACAGAATGAACTTTCTAATTCCATGCCTCAAGCTAGTGAGCAGGAGAGCGTTGGGCAGGACATACTTGGTAAGGCACTGGGGTCCCTGAGTATCCTGGTCGTGTTAGGGGTACAGGGTTTGGTGTGACACACAAAGCCTTTTTTGGGCCTCGATCATCATCAGATGCTGCAAAGGTTGCCCGATTGGAGGCTATTGCTCAGGAACAACATCAGACTCAATCTCAGATGCAGCTCCGATTAGCTGAATTGATGAACATGGTGCTTCAACTACAGGGAATGCAAGGGACACCACCAGTGTCGGCTAGTGCCAAAGATAGTTGCACTGTTACCCCTCACGATCTCCCTCAGGTAATTGCTATCATGAACAAGTTAAAAGACAACTTTTTTTACCCCTAATAAATGGTTGATTTCTAATGCATTGATTGGAACAGGGTCAATCATATTGCCAGGTATGGTTAGAACACCTAATCGATGTGTGGTTGCGGAGGGGCATGTGCATAATAGCCCTGAAGAGATGCTTCACAATGCACCCATACCTGCAAATCATCTAAAAGTGTCAATTGAGGTAGTTAGGTAGGAGGGTACCAGGTTGCCTGTTCCTGCGGGGGATATGGAAACAATAGGAATGGCATTGGGCAGCTTCGTAGCATGGCTCGTACACCTCATCACTGCTGCTCCACTAGTAAAGGTATGTTACTTGACAGTATACTAACTTGATACTAGATGTCTTGAATGAGCCACTACATTCAAAGGTTCAGATTAGAGGACCTATAGACATATACTATTGTTATGTGTATATTAAGGTGGTTAATCTCAAAATTTCCCACTTTGTTGCTTAGTTGAAGGGGAAGAGTAAGGTCGAAGAGTCAGGACATTCGAAGGAATCAGTAGCTCCACCACTCATGCAGCCACCTAGGCATCCAGTTCCAAACACCTTTCGAAGGATGATTGTCAAGTTTCTACCACATTCGCTTAAGGGCAAAGTCAAAAAACGTGTGAAATTTGCCAAAAACATTTATAATAAGGTAGTATTTGAAAGTATCAACACTGAAATTGTTGATTACATCATCCATCAGAAGTGGATTGGGGTTACGAATGTTAACTTGTACATAAGGTACTTGATATTAATCTATTTGTTTTAATTTTTTTCAATTTAGGCCTTCATATTAACCTATGTTGCTTTTTATTTTGTTTCTAAACTTTAGATACCTCTACGAGACATTTTTGGAGCCTTGCAATCTTACAAACAAATTTATATTCATCCATCCTAAAGAGGTTGCTGCTTATGCTTCAAAATTGCCGGACAGTAAGATTACTTAATAGCAGCAGTTAATTGCGGATGCATTCACTGCAAGGGCTGACAAAGATGTCTTATTCTTGGTTCCGTATCATAATGTGTAAGTAAATTCTTAGGATTTAATGTATTTGACTTCATCAGCTGAATTATAATTTCCTAATGACACTGGTTATTTTTTCATAGTGGACACTAGATGTTAATTGCAATCAATCCATTGGAGCCAACTATCTATTTTTTGGATCCTTTGAATTATGATCTGGAACTTCGTGAACAAATGATGGGGATAATTAATAAGTAAGGATCCTAGATTTATTTTTCATGTATTTAATGATTCACACTTGTATGTAATAATTCAAATTAGGTTTTGCTTATTCTAACATTTTTTATATTTTATGGTTAAACAATGCTGTGTCAATATTTCGAGCGGGCCAGGGTTGTAGAGATAATCATAAGGGCAAAATGGTAAAACTCTTAGCTTCCTCGTTATATAAGTGGCAGAAGATACGAGTATGTATAAATTTATATTTAATCAACAATTGTTGAGATTAATCTTTCTGTATTGTATAATTAATATAATTTTCCTCTTTAGTGTCCAAAACAACCAAATGATAATGACTGTGGATACTATGTGATGTTATTCATGAAGGATATCATCACACATAGTCATAGCATAATCCCAAACACGGTATGTAATTTTATATTTACATTAAGGCTTATAAAATTTTGCCATTTTTGCTTATTTATAATTTTTTAATTTACAGTACTTCCTTGACACCTCTTATTTCGAGTACTCTGATATGCAAATAGAGGAACTCATCGAAGAGTGGTGTAACTTCGTCCTTGATAAGTGACTATGAATAGAGAGGTAAATTTAACCATGCTGCAATTTAAAATTCTATAATTGCTTTCTTAATTTGATTATTTCTACAGTGTGGCATTTGTGAGAATTATATCAATATTAGTCATGGAATTTGTCAACAGGGTTATTGATGACATAGGATTGGTAAATAGTTTATCGTTGGCTATTTTGCTGAAGTGTGCGATTTTGCCATGGCTACCATAGGGTTCTGGCAAGTTTATACTCAGGAACTGTCTATATTTGGAACTCCCAATCTCAGGTACCTGAAAATTTTTTAATTGAGATCCTGTGTATTGTTATAACTTGTTTGTGCGTTTTAGCCAATGGAGGATTGTAATAATTATGGTGGATATATATTGCCACAAGGTTTCAAAGTGAGTGCTCTACCAAAATATTTTGCTGTAAGGTTGATCACTTATTTAAACTATGGGTTAAATCTTATGCTTTGATCCTAATGAAAAATGGGCTTTGTCAAACTTCTTAAACTTCTAATCATATGCAGTGGAATAAATTTTCTTGTGTGCCTTTTGCATTCTTCTATTCAAACTGACAGATTAGAATTGTGAAATTCATAACTATTCAAACTATGGGTTGACTTATCATTACATCTTGGTCTCTTAATGATCATTCACCACGCATGCTACACATGGCCAAGTCTTTTGAGGTTACTGAGTTACTAGGTACATGATCCTTTTTTTTTTTAGCAAACAAATTTTTACCTGTCCTTGCAATTGTTTGAAAGTGTATCTTTTTTCACTATTATTATAACTCAAAATACCACAATGTAGCTCAAGTACAGTATGATTTTGCAGTTAGGTCGGCCAAATTTGTTGCACGCAAATAGTGGGTGGTTGCTGGAGCGAATGATATGTTCATTCCTGTATATAATTACAACACAATGGATAAAGTTAAAGTTTTTGAGGCACATACATATTACATTAGGTGTGTGGCAGTACATCCTACCCTTCCTTACGTGCTGTCATCATCTGATAATATGCTCATAAAGCTTTGGGATTGGGAGAAAGGCTGGGTTTGTACTCAGATATTTCAGGGGCACTCTCATTATGTGATGCAAGTGACATTTAATCCTAAAGATACCACCACCTTTGCTTGTTTTCTTGGCTTCTTCCTGCACATTCTGTTGTCAATAACTGAAATTTATTCATGGTTTTCTTTTTTCTTTTTTTAATTAGTTTGCTTCTTAATTGATCACTGAAATTTCCACTGGCCGGTACTATAAATATAATAATATATATTACTCCATCTTGTTATGTTTTGTTAAGTTTTATTGCTAGATTCTATCAATTTTTGGGTTCACTGGATCTAGTTGACAATGAATCATTATTCTTAACTGTAGGTTGTGCAACGTAATAGTAAAATATAAAAAAAATTAATGATAAAAAACGTTGGCGTTTAATCGTAAACACCAACTAAGATCATAAAAGACGTTGGCGTTTAATGATAAACGCCAACTAAATACTGAAGAAACGTTGGCGTTTTTCAAACGCCATTGTATTTAACGACTTTCATCAGCGCATTATTAGATGGCATTTTTAAAATGCCAATAAAGGTGAAAAACAAATGCCAACTATTCCCAAATTTGGTGTAGTGTATAGTGAATTTTCAAATTTAGCCCAGAAAACTGGAATTTCTAAAATTGACCATATGAACAGTAGAAATTCATGAAATTTACTGTGTAAATTGGCCAAGTAATTGCTATGATTGATATTTTTTCCATGTAAATAATGTTTTAATCTATGCATAGAGACTTGAATTACTTTCATATGATTTTTATTGAATTAGTTATGATTTTCTAAAATTCAGTTGGGAAAAAGAAATTTGATTAATTGAATATTACCCGAAATTTGGAGAATTTTATTATAACATTTATGAGATTCAAGCTTCTAATTAAATATAATTGGTCTCTAATGAGGCCTAATATATGGGAAACAGTCCTAAATAAAGGTGTTACACTTCTACTTGATAATTTACATGTAATTTACACACTTGATAGAAGCTAGAAAGTTTGGTAAATAGTCATTATGATAATCTGATCATTTATCATCCTTCAAAGCTTCCTTTATGAGAATAGTTGAATCATTTGGATCATCCATCCCTATGAAAAACATGACAAAGAAAGAAAGATTTATGTAAAATTTTATTTCATGTGGATTCAATCTGAAAGTGATAAGCTAAATGAAGAATAGAGGAATGATATGTTCTGTTACAAACTCTACGACATGACAAAGATACAAAAATGAAAAAGAATGGATTGTAGACATTAAAATGTAAATAAAAAATTAGAAAGAAGGTACACTTTATAAGCATTAAATAGATTCAATATGCAACTATCAAACCCAAGATTTAAATAGAAAAATCATGAGCATATTATTGACTTAGGAGCTTGAAATAGAAAAAAGATAGATACAACATCTAAGGCAACTTTAACTACACAAGGAAAAAAAAGATAGTCATTCACTTAAGAGCTGCATATTATAGTAAGTGGGGCTAACAAACAAATAAAAGATAGTCATTCACTTGGCATATAAAATTTTTGGACCATGTAGAAGGAAATTACAGACAAAGTAAGTCCATATAACCTTTTCTTCATTGTTTTCCAAGTGTCAAAGTCAACACCTTGTTCACTTTTTCCTTTTTCCATATGATAATATGTTATATTAAATAGCCTTGACTTTCAATCAAACACAAATGCAACAATCATGTGGGACCTGTGATAAAACAAGATCTAGTAATTTTTTTCCTACAAAGATAAGAGAAAAAGAGAACAACTAACCACAAGTAAAAGGCATCACCCACAAGTGCAAGCCTTAACCATATATATTAATACCATTCTGTAAAATCTGAGTATATGTGGTTCATATACATGATATATTCCAAAAGTGTGTTTAACAATTTGCTCCCAAAAAGAGGAAAAGACATTGAAAATAGGGTACACACTCTTCCCACTAATTCCTGATTGCTACAAAGTAGAAGTAAAATAAGAGCTTCCACTACTAATCTTTCCATCTTTATCACTATCAAAGCAATGAATCATATTAGACAACTCTTTGTATGTCCACATGAAATCATGAGCTGCTACAACTCTTTGTAAATACCTCAATGTTTAGCAAAAAAAAAAGCATACTCATTCTATTTGACTACATAGATTAAAAAATTAGATAATCTCTACTCACTACTACAACAAATGGCTCATATCTAAAATCCATCACTTTAATTGTTAGCTTATCCTTACAAATGTTTCTTTAAGCAGATATTATCAAACAAGACAAAGGAGCTACTAAAAAAACCTGAATAGCAACCCTGTAGAAGAGCTCCTTTCCCACTAAACTAGTGGCAACCATCAGCATAAACTGCAAAGTATACAATGAACTAAGATGAATTTGATCATTACATAAGAATGAAGAGCTATTTCAAATTAAGTGAGTTTCATAAAATTACCTGCCAAAGGGATATCCCTTTGAAAAGAAAAAAAAACAACTCTAGAGTTCATCATCCTTTACATCTTTGATGGCATGAGCATGGGGTGAAAGCTTCACAACTTCATCTTATAATGCCTCCACGTATAGATTCTGGAGGCTTAAATTGTATACGAGGAAGGGAGTGATTTAGGAAACAAGTAGAAGGAAATGAATATATGGAAACTAAATTAAGAATATACACGTGTAACATCTTACCTTTATCTATATTTACCCATATATTATAGCATTTATAATGCCCAAATAGCACATATTAGGAACTTGAACCATTAATAGAACCAAACTATTCAAAATAAAAAAAATGTGGTACTATTCATTTGGTTCTCAAGTTTTCTAGCTAAATTTTGAAAAATCATAACTAAATCTAAAAAAATCTTATCAAGGTGGTTCAAGTCTCTAAATGAATATGGAAACATACTCTACAAGGAAAAAATATGAAACTTACCTTTAACTAGACCAATTCATATAGTTTATTGCTCAAACTTACACTATACAAATGGTCATTTTCCTCTTTTCCAGGATTTTGGCCATAAATTTTAAAAATTCATATCTAGCTTTATACTAAGTCAAATCATTAATTCTCTATACCATTGGAAATACCTGTGTGTCTAATTACAGCCATATTTTTCTTATACTTTTATTTAATTTATATAGGGCATGATTCCAAATTAAATCACTTAGGGTCATAACCTTACTCTTATTGGAATAGTTTTAGGTAAACATGTATAGCTCCAATTGAACTCAAACAAATGACATATTGAACTTAAAACATAGATTTTTTCACACATGTAAACCACTAAATTTTTGGAGCTTAGTACCTTTCAAAGTAAGCATACTTACAGTGAAATTCGCAACTTTTACTGTACTATCCAGTTTTGACTCTCAATTTCAAAATTACACTATAAATCATACATATATCACAATTAAGTGTTCTTTAGCTCATTCGAAAGCTTGTCCCCTCTACTTTTAAAGCATGTATGACACTTAACCTATTTTCCCTGTTTTGGTCAAACAGTGTTGACTAAACTTTTATTGCTACAGAATGAGCTTTAAGCAATATAACATGCAAAATAAGCCTCATAACATGCTCACATGATCATTCCATGTTCCAATCTATACCATACATTTCATAGTGCTCATAAGGGTATAATAACATAACGTCACAGATCTTAAAAACATATTCATGATTTTATACATTACTTCAAAATATCCACTCATAGCTTGAAAACATCATCAAGCATCATTCTCTTCTTCCTTCTCCTTAGCTCTCTGGATTCCATTGCCATAGCTTGTGTAACCCAAAACCAACTTGTCCAAAGAGGTTTCACCTCAGAGGAACTACTCCTTTGAGATTTGGCCCCTTGAAACCCTATCTTGACAAAATGGCTACAGGCCCTAAAACACACTAACTAGGCCCAAATCCACTTTGGGCTCACAAACACAATCATACTAACTTCTCAACATCAAAAACCATGTAAACACACAATACAACATACACATCACATACATAACCATACATACAACATCTATCCATAACAATCCTTACAATATCATATATTCATTTTAAGGCCTTCTATCTTAATTGGCACGGGATACATATCAAAATTACACACAAACTACATAGATCTAGTATTCCCACATCCGATGCTACTCCCTCGGCTTCTCAAGACTAGTGCCAGAATTGTCACCTCAAAAGTTAGTTCATGGGAGAGGGGTATGAGACAATGTCTCAATAACTGGGAACAACTACGCACATAAATATATACATATGTCTAACACAACTTATGAATGCAATGTGAAATGAATGGAATGCATGTGTCCCTCGTAGGGATCCCATCCTTATCCTCCCTAACACATTTATTCTATCCTTATCCTCCCTAACATATATATATATTTCATCCATATCCTCCCTAACATATATATATATATATTCCATCCTTATCCTCCCTAACATATATATATATTCCATCCTTATCCTCCCTAACATATATCATCATACATCATATCGTCATCACATCATCACAACCCAATCCGCCATAGATCACAATCTCACAATGCCATGTGGTGATACTTATGTATCATCATATAATAATCATCATCATCATATCATAATGTCATGTATGCATCATGTCATGTCATATCAATATCATCATCATAATCATCATCTAGCTGTGTGCATACCACAATATATGGAAATAGTACACACAAACACATCTATATCATGGTATGAAAGAAACATGGATATATATACATAAATATACGTACTATCATACCATACAAACAATACAATATAAACACCCGGTTACCTTAGGTCGTCAATACCACGTTCACACGAGTTCCACAAGCTTTTTTGAATGCCAATCCCATAACTAGCTTTCTTCGAGTAGTCAAACAACCTTAACAATACCATAATACCTTAATTAACATCACATACCAAATATCCAAATTCCACAATTCAACCACTTTAACCAAACCCAAGGTTCTCAACACCCCTTTCATAGATCATTAAGCTCTTAGGGACCATTTAAACTCCAAACAGTCATATACACTTTGGATTCCCAAGAGCCCTAACTGAAAACAACCAAGGGTTAAGCTTAAACCATGCATAAACCCTTTAAAACTCACATCCAAGCAACAAAAATACCAAAACCCACTTCCTTAACCCCATTTCATCCATTTCAATTGGTGGATTTCAGCCAGAACTGAAGATCCAAACTTATAACCGAAAACCAATTTCGACCAAAGAAAATAGAGAGGGGGATTAGAAATCACTTACCAACTTGAATCCAAACTTCCAAAGTCCAAAAATCACTCCCAATGGCCAAAAACTCTAAACCCTAGCAGAGCTCCTCGTCACTCTCTCTATTTTCTTTCTTTTTGTTCATCTGAAATGATCTAGATTTAAACAAAAATCCCAAATCTCACCGCTGCTCCAGGACATCTCACCATGGTGCCACTAGTTTCAGCTGAAACAACGCCACTGGACACGCTCTCATTGTGACAGCCCTGCTTCTCGCTGCGGCATAGAGCTCTTTCGGACTCCACTTGAACCTTCCTTCATTCTATTTTCTCCGGTTCTGCACACAATGCCAAAACAATATCGTGAGGGGTGTTACAACTTATGCCTATCATTTGGGGTACTTGAGGGGATGAGATTAGGGTCAATCTTAGTAACAAATTATATTCCATGCAATTATGTCAATCATGTCAAGTAAACTCACATTTAATCACATCAATCACATTTTAAACAATAAATTGCCACATTGGTCATAGATTTTTTAGTAGCATAATGGCTTAAAAAATAAACATCCCAAGGAATAAAATCCCCCATTTTATAGCCAAAACCAATCAAAGAAAACATAATCACAATATGGCAACACAATATGATCATAGGAAAAACATTGAAAGAACATAAAGCAAGATTAAGTAACTTAACTAGCTTGAAGTATTTCTTTGGCCCTTCCTCTTAGACACAATATTTCAATTAGCTTCCTTAGGCTTCCTCAAGATCTATATCAACATTAGACACTGGTTATTTCTTCATCCTTGAATATTAACCATCAGTTACATATACCATTCAACTCTTATCATTGAGAGCTTCATTTTAATAATAATTTTGCATATTTCCAAAATTACCACCGATCAGGGGCCAAATTATAATTTTTAATTCTTTCGGGTCATTAACTGTAATTTTTGCTAAAATATTTTAGTTTCATTCTCCGCGTAACAATTTATGCTTAGAGATGCAACACCCCTTATGACTTTATTTAGCACTATGTGTAGAACTAGAGGAAATAGGATGGAGGAAGGCTCAAGTGGAGTCTGAAAGAGCTCCATTCTGTGGCAAGAAGCAGGGCCACCATGGGGAGAGCAAGTCTAGTGGTGTTGTTTTAGCTGAAAAACGATGGAGCCATGGTGGACTTATCTAAGGCCGTGGTGAGAGTTGAGTTTCTGGTTTAAATTAGGAACATTTCGGATGAACAAAAAGAAAGAAACGAAATGGAGCGATGGAGAAGAATGGAGGAGCTGTGCTAGGGCTTACTATTTCCAGCCTTAGGAAGTGATTTTCAGACCTCAAGAGCTTGGATTCAAGTTGGTAAATGATTTCTACTCCTCCCTCTCCATTTTCTTAGGTTTAAATTTGGGATTTTTCGGTTATATGTAGGGATTTTCAGTTCTAGCCGAAATCTACCTATTGAAATGAATGAAATGGGATTAAGGAAGTGTGTTTTGGTGTTCTTGATGCCTAGGTGTGAGTTTTAAAGGGTGTTAGCTTAATCCTAGGTTGTTTTCCGTTAAGGCTCTTGGGATTCTGAAGTGTATCTGATTGAATAGTGTTTGAATGGTCCATAAGAGGTTAAAGATGCATGAAAGGGGTGTTAGAACCTTGGATTAGGCTAAAGTAGTTGAATTGTGATGTTTGATTCATTGGCATATATGATTAATTGAGGAATTGTGATACTGTGAAGGTTGTTTGGCTAACCAAGAGGGGTTCAAGCATGTTGGACAACTCGAGAAGTTCGTGGAATTCGCTTGTGTGGTATCGACACTTTGGGTAACTGGGTATTTGTTTGTATTGTATTATTTGTATGGTATGATAGTACGTATATTTGTATATAAATATATGCATGTTTCTTTCATACCACGATATAGATGTGTTTGTGTGTACTATTTTCTACATATCGTGGTATGCACATAGCTAGATGATGATTATGATCATGACGATGATTACATATGTGATAATGATATCATTATGATATAACATGATGCATAACATGACATTTAGATCATGATTATTATTATATGATGATACATAAGCATCACCATATGGCATTGTGAGATTGTGATATATAGCGAATTGGGTGATGATGATATGATGATGATATGATATATAATGATATATATATTATGGATGATAAGGATGGAATATATATGTTAGGAAGGATAAGGAAGAGATCCATACAGCTAAATCACCTCTTATGGCCAGGAGGGGAAAGGCGTGCAGTGGACTATGCCTTCCCTAAATTACTGTCAATTCTTGATGGGAAAGGGGAAGGAGAGCCACAGTCCGTGTTAGATATGCTGGCTTCCTAAGAGGGGGGTGAATTGGGAAGATTAAAATTTTCTGCAAAACTTTATGAAAGTGAAGAAAGCAAAGGTGACAGTAAAACAGAGTATAAATGAATAGTTACTAAAAGCAGTAATAGAGAAGGGAAGACACATGTTTATCCTGGTTCGGTCTCTCAATCTTGACCTACGTCTAGTCCCCAAACTACCACTTGAGATTTTCCACTATCTTGCAAAAAATCAGTGGACTTCTTGCAAATGCCACAATATAGCGTTGATGCTCTATTTTTAAAGCTTACACTCTCTCTTTGCACTCTAGCTAAGTACTTCCCTAATCCCTTGTGATATCTCCTCACAAGAAAATATTTCTTCCAGATGAAGATAAGATTGTTTACAATGGATAAACTCTCTTAATCAGAGTGTATATGAAAGTGAGAATACAAAGAATGAAGTATGTGAGAGTAATAGACTTTGAGTTGATGATTTATCAGTGTTTCAGTATATACAAAGTTAAATTCATTACCCATAACTTCAAATGATGTTCTATTTATAGATTTAGGTCATAACTATACGTTAGAGACAAAATCTATCCGTTAGAGACGTTACCCAACGGTTACTCTGAAAAACTATCCGTTTACCAACCGCATTTAATGCTTCTGACATTCAAAATGCAAAGTTCGTCTGTTAGAGAGACATTTTGATGTTCTTTCCAAACTCAATTTTCATATGAACTTTGACATATCTTTAGACGAATTTTTCATTTTTCATAAGTTGTATTTTGTCTGAAATTCGAATTTTCAAAAGCCAAAGTTCGTCTGTCAGAGAAACGCTCTTTTCAGATGAGATTCAAAATTCAAATTTCTCAAGTCAAAGTTCATCTGTCAGAGAAGGCTCTTTTCAGACTTGTTCATTTTCAATACAAAAATTTGAATTTCCAAAGCCAAAGTTCGAATTTAAACAGCATATCAGTATAAATGTTTCAAAATTCATCTGTTAGTGGGTGTTTTTCAAATATTCCATGGATTAACATAGAATCATAATTTTAAAGCATCTTTTTGCTAATTCAAAGTCTTTTACTCAATTTAAACAAGGCTGTAGATTCTACACCTATTTTTGTGCTGGTTTTTCTTGAATTTCTCCACTTGAGATTATTGGGCACATTTGATATCTTCTCTCTAAGCTCTAGAAAGTTGGTTTGGAATAATCAAAACACTTGATTCAACATTCTCCCCCTTTTTGATGACGACAAAACAACTTACAAACTAGATTAGTACTTGGGTTTGTTTTAAAAAGCTCCCCCTCAATATATGCATTATAATTCAAAAGATATCATGTACAATAGATCAAGTAAAGAGATTCATTAGATCATTCAAAGTTCAACACAAGGATGCAATCATAGAGTTTAGAACGAAGAAATTTTCATTTCATCAAAAAGTCACTTTACAAGATATTACAAGAAGCAACAAGAACACAATACAGAAAAACAACATTTCAAAATACTACAGGAAGATCCAAGCATCCATAAGTTCTAAACATTATTTCTTGGACTTGGACTTCTTGCTGTAGCTATTGCCAGAAGACTTTCCAGTTTGCTCGGATATCTTCTCCCCTTTTTTGGCATCACCAGGAAGGTGGACAAAATCAGTAGGAGGAGGAATCTAAGATACTAGAATAGCCTGGAGAGGCACAGATATAAATGGCAGGTCTAGATTGAGCTTTGGCAAGGATCCAGAAACTTCAGAACTTGTGTCCTCATCCTCATCAGAGATTTCAAGAAGTTCAAAAATTGCTTGCCTTGTGACTGCCAATTGAGCCCTTCATGCCTCCGAGAAACCATAAGAGGAAATAGGTATGGGAGCAAGAGGACGAAACATTTCTTCATGCCTTTTTCTTTAAACTTGCAAAAGAGCATTATGTGCAATGGCTTCCAAATCAACATAAGGCGCAATGCTCCTTTCTTCATTCAGGGCAGCTTGCATGAATGGTGAAGTGGAGATGGTTGCCACTAGTTTCTCAACTTGCTCAGACTCTTGAGTGGAAAGAATTGAGTCTTGAGCATCTGTTGGAGTGGGCTCATAAAAGCTTGGCTCGTGGGGACCTTCTTCTTCCATGCCATAGTCCAAGGAAGGACTAAGACTTGCCTCATTGCTGGAGGCCTGTGGTGTGCTCAATGTGCCAGTAGCCTCAGTGTCATGACCAGCAACATCAGGAACAGGAGAGGTTAGCTCAAAAGGACTTGGAGTCTCAGGAGTTAGAGACATAATAGGTTTAGAGAATCCTAGCTAAGTTGGAGCTGATGTGGTAGGAATGACACTCCGAATGTCTTCATATGCATCAGCAACCATTTTCATGTTCTTGGCCAACTGGTGGATCTGATCTTGTAGATAAGCAAACTTGGCATTTTGCTCATCCCTGATGCTGAGTGTGAGTGTAGACAAACTGTCATACAACTCAGGGATCTTGGTTCGCTTGGCTCGAGAGGAGGGAGTAGATGGAATTGGAGCTTGAGCAGGCTGAGATGGAGATGGGACAGGCTGAGAAAGCTGAGAATTGGGTCTTGGAGGAGCCTCAATGGTACATTCTTGCTGCAGGGAGGCATCTTCACCAAAGAATAGATCTTCAGATTTTCCAGCTCCCTTTCCAATCCATTTTCCATCTTTCTTTTCTATGCCCATCCTTTGCAGCTCTTCTTCCTTAAAGATCTCAGTAGGCTTCCCTTTCCCTTTCTCAAGATGCTAAATTCTGGCATACTGAATGATCTTAGAGATGATTGCTGCATAAGGAAGTGTGGAGTCTTCCCTCTAATCCCTAGCCTTAATCATGCGTTGGAGAATGATATGTCCCATGTTGATAAGCTTCCCACGCATGATGATGTTTGTGAGTCCATAGTGGATTTGGGCCTTGTTGGTGTGTTTTAGGGCCTATAGCCCATTTTGTCAAATGGGGTTCAAGAGGGTCAAATCTCAGAGGAAGAGTTCCTTTGAGGTGAAACCTCTTTGGACAAGTTGGTTTAGGGGTTTTGAACCTGTATGAATGGTCTTTGGGTGACCATTTGCCTTTGGTGGCAATTGGAGATTGTTAGTGGTGAGTTTTGGTCAATAAGTGGTCAAGACCATGTTAGAGGTCCAGAATCTCCATATGGAATTGGATTGAGGTAAAAGTTGTGTCTATGGTCAGATTGAGACTAGATTGACTTGTAAGAGTTGGAATCAGATCAATCGGAGATTGGAGCATAAAGTTATGCATGTCGAAATTTTGCCCTAGAGTCTGGAAGTTGCTGGTATAGAAAACTAATAGAGGGCTCCGTGGTGCTCGGAAGCAGGCTACGACGCCACAATGTCTAGTAGCTTGGTGAGATAGGGGGTCTAGAGCCGCAAGGTTCCTGTGGCGGTCATGGCCCTATCTTAGTTTTTGGTGTTGTTTAGTTCGTTTCCATTGTTCTAAAGTTTCAGAAAGTTGTTTTGAGATGTTTGGGTTGTGTTTGGTTAGATTTTGAAATTTGTGGTCAAGTTTGGAGGTGTTTAGAGGTAAGGTATTACAAGAGACATAGATATAATTTCTATAATTCTTAGGGGTAAAAATGTAATTTCTCATTTTTCCGTCCTTTCGGGAAAAATAACACCTTTACCCTATTTTACACAAAATGGTGTCTGCCCATTTTGTAAATTTCCTATGCATTTTGAGATATTTAGCTTTTTAAGAATGTTACAATTCTCTCCCCCTTAAAATAAATTTTGTCCTCAAAATTCGGATACATCTTTGTACCTCTTATTTCATTTCTCTTTATTTCCCAATTTTCAGATCACTTTTACCAGAGAAATACTTCCATTTCTTACTTATTTGACTTATCAGTCAATATTTTACTCTAGTAACATTTATTTATTTTTGGCATTTGAAAGGTATGATTCATACTCTTTGAATTGAGAGTTGTGAGGACATCATAAATTAGCTTGACTCTAAGGGTATTGAGAATTTTCACATAACATACCTATTCTTAATCATCATCATTTTTACTTTCATAACTTTCTTATCTTATTCATACTATAGTCTCTTTATTAGCCCCAAACATCATTCATTTCTCCTTTCATAAATTTACGCTATCTACATGAATAATCTTTTTGCTAAGGTATAAGCTCATCTCATCAATTTTGCCTAAATGACACTTACAAAGTCATCTCATCTTTATCTTTTTTTTTCTACCTTCTGTACCTCAAGTTCAACTTTTCTTTTTATCTCATAATCACTTGAGGATATTGTGATCTTAAACACTTCTATGGTAATATAAAGTGCTGTAACTTTCCAAAAAAAATGCAGTTTATATGCTCTAAGATAAACAATCTTCCTCTTTGTAACTTGTTGGGCAACATAGTGGACATTACATTAAAAAATAAAAAGGAACATAAAAACAAATGGAGAAAAGGGATATGTAGGTATTAAAGAGTCCAATAATAACGTACAGAGTAGTTTATCAAGCATGTTATATTGCCCTTATTTGATGCATCAATTACCACTTCCTCACTGATCTTGAACAACTACATAAAACAAACAACAGAACACAAATGGAATTATAACTCAGACTCTAAAATACATTTCACTATATGAAGTATTTTCTCCTTGAATGACTTTGTAGCAGTAATTCCTTTGTTCCTTTCTATAACTGTTTTCACTGCACAGAAAGTTTTAAAAAAGGGACGATATAAAGGTGATTTCAGAATCATTCATGCATCACCATATATATTCAATGGAGCTAATATAGCATCATCCTAAAACTTGGTTCTAAATCCATTGCCTATTGATAGATCATAACACAAATAAGGCAATTTAAGGTATCATTCATTTCAGAAGCAAAAATTAAGATTAAAGGCTTTTTAAATCCACATTCATGAGGATTAATAAGAAAGAATCCAATTAACCAAACCACTTCTAAGTTTAGTCCAAGATGCAAACAAATTAAAAGATAGAGATTTACATGGAATAATGAAAACCAGATAACAAAAAAGGTAAAATTGGAAATAACGGTTGAGATAGATCAATGAGAGTGAAACCTAGAGTATTAATGAGCAAGATCTGATGGACGAGGCGCCCCTTGACCCAGGTGATTCATTGGCTATTAGAATTGGTGGCCATATAAAGAAAGCTAAACGAAAGATGAGGAGAAGGAAGAGTGGAGGAACAAGTGATGAGAGACTGATGAAGCTCTAGTGAGCCACATGTAATATCCCAAAAATTTTACTGGATATAAAGTAATGAAAGAGGAAGAAATAAACGATAACATAAAATGTACAAAGAATTCACGAAAATGGACAGACACCGTTTTGTGTGAATAAGAGCCAAAAGATCATTTTTCCTAGTTATGAGGAAAAATGAGAAAATTATATTTGTGCCCCTAAATAAATATAAAAATGACATCCATGTCCCAAAATATATAAAAATAACCTAGAACGAGTATTAGAAATGTCTTGGGAAAAATTACACCTAATGACTCAAAAGTTTCAGAAATTATAATTTAACCCTAGGTTAGGGGCAATTTTGTAAAAAAGTAAAATTACTGTCAGAGTGAAGCCCTCTATGAGCAAAGTTCAATGGTATATGGCACTGAGTGTTAATATTTAAGAATAAGGAAATAATCAGAGCCAAATGCCCAAAAATAACAGTAAACCGATAAAGTAAACTATGGACCTTACAGATAGTTAAAAAGTAACTGGGATAGGATATGGGCCATACACAGATACCATTTGGGACAGGATAATTATAAAAATATAAAATAAAATTAAAATAATCCTATAGCCCAAAAATGCTAAATTACTATAAAGGCGGTTTTATCGATACAGTTAAAAATTACCCAGTTCAAGATACATCTAGACTAGGAAAAATTGAGCATACTGGACACTTGGAACACTATCATTGGGCATGCAAAATAGGCAGCTTGAATTTTTGGTAAAACTTCCTCAAGAAGTTGTTGAATTTTTGGCCAAAATGTAAGCATGGTTACTTTTGCTAATTAACCATGATTAGCAATATCATTAAACCATCTAATTGACCATTTAATTACCATCTTTCCACTTCATTTCACGAGAGTTGAAGCAACAAACAGAGGGCTGAAAAATGCAAGAAAGAAAATAGAGAAAAGAGTAAAGGAGAAGAGAAAACTCAAGGAAAAGTTGAAGGCTTAAGTTCTAGGTAAGTCTTCTACTACTTCAAACTTGCTATTTGTAGTATTTGGAGCAAGGTTGATGGATTAGTTTTTCTTCTCCATCCTCTTAGGGTTTCAGCCATGGCATGATTAAGCAAGGAAATGGGTTAATCAACTATTAAACTTAGGGAAAAGCTTAGATTAACCACTAAAAGCAAGAATCCATGGCTAGTTTTAAGTATTTTGAAGAAAATTATTTTCTTCCATTTATGACAATTTCAGTCAGAACTGGGGGAGTGCTTAGAGTTGTAATTTCATGATTTTGACTTCAAAAATGGATTCCCCATGGTCCAAAACCTTAAGAACAAGTGTGTTGTACAAAGAAAGATCAAAGGAAAACGAAGTGAAAAAGTTAGGGTTTAGTGTGTATGGTATTGTATAATTCCAAAAATCAGTGGCTAAATGGATTAAATGATTATAAGATTAGGTTCAAGGAAGTGATAGGAGGCCCAAGAAGTGGTATACCAAGTGTGGAAAGCAATGAGTGCTATAAGGTAGTTAATTTCTCATACTTGAATTATATTATCATATTTGTTTTCAATGTGCTCTATACCTTGTCATATGATTGTATTGATATTATGAGATGATTTATGTGTATTGGCTGAGTTGATTGAGGAGCATTTAGACCCCGGGATGTCAACTTTTCAAAACGAAACTCTGCCAAAAATTTCATGAATTCATATGACGTAAATGTGTTAATGTATTTAAAATGTATTATCTTGATGTTTTCATACTTAATGTGATGATATGATAGCATGTTGAGTGTTAGCTACTGAGATTGTTTGAATCTCACCCTCCCAAATATTAACCTTGAATAGGGAGCAATTATGGCAAGACCTTGCAAGACCACCTATGAAGAAATAGGAAAGGAGAAAGAGCTTAATATTTGAGCTAGTGAAACTTGCATGGACCATGAATTTGGAACTTTTATGTAAATTTGTAGAGATAATGTTGGATATGTTTCTTCAATCTTCCATGTCCCTTTAAGTCTTAAGGAATGTATGGTATAATATTAAGATGATGTATGGGCATGTAAATATTTTATAGCTTTTATTTGGCAAAGTAGTAGGATACAAATGGTCATCCTGACCTATGCAGAGTAAATGTGTCATTGTTTGGACTTTTTGATATACAAAGCATGAATATTATATATGATTGAAAAGTAGACAAACATATATTTAAAATGATCTAAAGATCACTCAATTTGGATGTGTACATGAATTATGGTGATTTTTCAAATTTAGTCCAGAAAACTGGAGTTTCAGGAAATTACCATATGAATAGTAAACATTTCATGAAATTTATTGTACTAATTGGCCAAGTAGTTGCTCTGATTGATATTTTTTTCATGTATATAATATTTTAATCTATCCATAGAGACTTGAATCACTCTCATATGATTTTTATTAAATTAGTTACAATTTTCAGAAATTTGATGAAAAATAAGATTAAATGAATAGTATCCTTTAAATTGATTAAATTTATTATAATATTTTATTGTGATTCAAGCTTCTATTTAAGTATAGTTGGTCTCTAATGAGGCATAATACATGGAAAACGGTTCTAAATAAAGGTGTTACACCATGCCCGCAACCCACGACTGAGTTTTGCCAGAAGACCCATGACCAATGAAGCAAACTGACGTGTGGCGGTGAGAGGTTCACAGGACCAGGCGAAGAGAGCAGACCATGCGAACTAAAGACAAGACCAAGGGCAAGTGAGAGGAGACTTCGCAAGATGCAGATTAGAGTGTGGAAGCGAAAAAGACACTGATTAGTGATTTCATTTTGCACAGACGCTTCATGGGCTTTGAGTTCAGACTTGGCGGGTTTAAAAAATTGGGTTTTGGAAATTTTTTTAATTAATAAATTAAAAATTAGTAATAAGGGATGGGAATTTTTCATTCTTCTTTTTTTCATTAAGAAGTTTCAAAAATTAATTTAATTATTTTTATTAAACTAAAATAATTTATCTTATAAAAATAATTTTATAACTTAAATATTTTTTTAAAATAATATTTTTAATTAATAAAATTAGTTTTTAACTTTTACATATTATTTGTTTATTTTATTCATTTTTTTTTATTTTTTAAAAAAATTGGATCAAAACAAATCAATTTTGAATTTTGAAATGAACATATGTTTTTATTATTTACACCTCTTAAATTTAATTATGGATTCCTAATGGAAAAGGATTGAAATTTTATTTGATTTTGATTTGATTTATTTTTTAGTATCATTATTATTTTTAATTTTGATTTTAAAATGTAGATGTAGATTCTCAAAGGAAGATTGATTTAGAAAGTATTAATAATTAACAAGTTTAAAATAAATTTATTGTTGTCACAATTTCTTGAAATTATTATCATAAAATAGAATTAAAAATTAACTTATTAATTCAAAGCAAAATAAAAAAAAATTAATGTGAATCAATTTGGGAAGATAATCTACTTAGATATTTCAAACCAAAAGATATTATTAAAGATAAACTTTTTTTGAAATCAGTTTTACCAACATATCTAATATAAATAATTTATCAAGATATTAATTACTAATTAAATAAAAAAATATTTTTTAATATTAATTGATTCTAGATATTTGTTAATTATTAGGATAATTAAATAGTATCTATGATAAAATTGCTTATCGTTCTCTTTTAGTTTAAATTTTCTTGAAGCTTCAACACTTCCTTTAATTTTATTTTGCTACTTCTAATCCCAAAGTTTTCTATATATTCCCTCTCTCCTTCATTTCTTATTTCTCAGTCTCATTCTATATTTTCAATTTTGTCTCAATCTTCTCCCATCAACTGTCAAACATGCTCTAAAAAAAATAAAAGAAACATTAGGTTTTAGGTTATTGTGGTTTAGCTTGAGGTCACATTTTGAAATATTTTTTAGTATGATTAAAACCCAATTCATTTAACTTAGAACTTAAATTAGCTAACTCACAAGTTTGGCCCATTTAACCTACTATAATATTAAAAAATACTCAAAATATGAAAATATCTCTCAAAATTCAAATTAACATATTACAATATTAAAAAATAATCCTAAATAAAATTGAAGTAACTTAAAAAAAATATTGTGTATCTAAATATATCTCTAAATATGAATTAGAGACTGATTTAGAAATGGAAAAGGTACCCGTTACTGCGTTCATTACAAATGCATCCCTAAGTTCATCTCTAAATAAATATTAGATATGGATTTAGAGATGGGTAAGATATTCAATGCTGCATTCATTAAAAATGTGTATCTAAATCCATCTCAAAGAAAAAAAAAATTAGAGATGACTTTGCTGACAAATTTTCTTCCATCACAATAAATTAAAAAAACCATCACAAAATTCATCTCTAAATGTTAAAAAAATTTTAAGAAATAATAGGATATCTTTAGATATGAATATAGAGACAGACTTTTTTATTTGTAGCGATGGAAAATGAGTTGTTGCTTAATCCTTCTCTACTCTATTGTTAGATACGGATTTAGAGACGGATTTATTACAATGTATACCCATCTTAAACTCCATCTCTAATATTTTTCCATTACTTTTTAAAATAAAAGAAAATTATTTTGCCAAAAAAATTCATTATCTGTCTCTATTTCCGTTTCTAATAGCAACCGATTTTAATCTGTCTTTAGAATCCATAGCTGAATGAGCATTTTTTTTTTGTAGTGAATCTATATATAATATAAGAAAAGAAAAACTCAGTTTGTTGAGGCAATAAAAAAAAAAAAACTAAGTTTGTGATTGTCCAACAAAAGTCAGAGTTTGTTGCAGATTGATTAGGCTTTGTTTTTCTCCCTAATATTATGTGTCCCGCACTAGAAATATTCAAACTTTTTTTGATCAATTATTTAAGCATTTCTCTCACCGATATAACATAATCACAAGAATAAAGAATTTGGAAGGAGAACACGTAAGATAAAAAATTCCTAGGTATGAATACACTTTAATAATTAACAAAACTAAAGGTTTAAAAGTCAGTAGATAAAAATTATTTGTCGGCCATTATTTGTCGGCATTTGCCAGGACACCCACAAAATTTAAGCATTTAGCTAATATGTAAAAGAAGGGTCGACTCTAAATTCATTAGGCCTCTATATCATCAATTTTTTACTTCACCCTCTCAGCTAACAAAAAGAGTCGAAGACAAATTTGAGATTTATAAAGCAACACGTACCTAGGATAATTTCAATTCTGGGTCGCCGTATTCAGCCAATATTGGATGGGGATGACAAGTTGGGGAGGAATTTCACCAACTCAGAACTAAACGCACGAAGTCTAGACCAAATGCAAACGTACTTATAAACCCCAAAATTGCTTGTTCAGATGACGAGGACTTCAAACCAAAGCCAAACAGTGGAAATCGTCATATAGCTTGATTACTAAAGAGAACCTTAATCAAACTGAAACAAAACTCCTTTGAAAGGGAAGACAAGAGAAGATGAGCTTGATTACGCACTTGGATCTTCAGAAGGTGAATTTCAAACGGTGAGAAATTGCATGTTCTGATGGCAAGAACTTCAGACCGAACTCACTGGTGGCTTTGGTTTTGTTTACTTGTGTTAGTGTGAAAGATTGTGAAAATAGAAGAAAATTAAAAAAAAATGGAACAATATTAATAATCATGATATTAAATTGATAAAAATTATTAAAATTAATGTGTCAAAAAACTCAAAACTAAAAATCACAGCCAAAATAAATCAAAGAGGCGCCAAGTTTTTTTAGGAAATCTATAGCCAGCAATTTCCAAATGTTGGTTATTCTAAAATTATTACAAAAATATATAAAATCAATAAAAAATTAAAAATTATCACAAAAATAAAAAAAATAGTGCCATTTTTTTTGTGTATAGAAGAACTATAGTCAACCATGGGTAACTGTTATCTATAGTATGTAACTAAAATAGGAAATAAGTTTTAAATGCTGCATTTGTAGTGGTATTATAGGAAACATTTCCTATTGTTGGCTATCCTAAAATAATAATAACAATCCATAAAAAAAGAAAAAATATATATATTAAAAATCAGTGCCAAACAAAGAAGAAAATGGTGCAAAGCTTTTTTGTGTATAGCAAATATATATCTAACAATTTTTAAATGTTACCTATACGGTGCAGCAGTTAGAGGGAACAATTTTTAAATGTTGCATTAAGAGAGGTGTTATAGGCAACATTTTTTTTAGTTGGCTTTTCTCAAATTATAATACAACATGTATAAAATGCTACTTATCCTATTCACTACTGCAAAAATGGGCTTTCTAAGTTGTTATTTTTTGCTTTTCTTGGTGGTTATGAACCACCTTCTATTGGAGTGCCATAATAGGTGATGACTTTCGTAGGTGTTTGTTAACTGCTTACAAAAGTCCCTTTTGTTGGCGGTTATTCAAATAACCGCCTACAAAAATTCTCCTTTTAAGACAAGAGGAGGACTTTTGTAGGCGGCCATCTGTATAACCTGTAACACATTATATTAAAACTCATTTTCCATGTATTAGATCATTTTAAATGTCATTCATCATGGTTAAGAGACTAAAATCATAATATAATAAAAATAGAATGTTTCAAAATTCAGGGTACTGTTCAATTGGCAATTTCCATTTTACCCGATAGACTTTGAAAATTCATAACTAAATCTAGAAAAATCATTTTGAGGTGATTTAAGTCTCTAAAATTTTATTAAATTCAGATCTACAGGAAAAATATAAAATAGTAACTTCATTGGGCTAATTCATATAGTAATTTTGTAGATATTTTCTGTTCATTTGATCATTTTTCTATCTTCTAGTTTTCTGACCTCAACTTTAAAAAATCATATTTCATTCTATTCTATTCCAAATTATAATACTCTATGTCATTTGAAATCTCTACATGTCTACTTCTAGACATATTTTTCTTATATATTTATTTCACTTACACAGGGCATAATTTTAACTTAAATCACGAAGGGTCAGAATTCAAATTTTATCGGAATAGTTTTGGGAAAAACTCCATATCTTCTATTATATAGCTCCATTTACCTCCAAATTAGTGGCATATGAAACTTAACATAGACCTTTTTATCCATTAAACCACTAAATATTTGGAGCTTTGTATGATTCTATATTGCCTTTTGAATTTTTCAGTACTTACTTTTCAGTTTTCAGTTTTTCCATTCTTGCACTATTCTGAACCCTAACTTTAAAAACTCACTCTAATTCATACACAATTCAAAATGGGGTGTTATTTGAACCATTTTAAAGATATATTTGTGTACTTTAAGAGGATATATAATGTCTATATATTCTTTGAAATTTAATCTAGACAGTATTAGTATAACAGGATAGAGGTCAGAATTAGTATTTATATCCCTTAACCTTACCAAAATAATTTTCCATACATTTCACATAGTCAAATCATGTTCCAAACTTGTACTAATCATCTCAAAAGACTTAGAGGCATTTGGTTTCCTACAACCATAGCCTCAAAATTTCATAAAAAATTTACATGATTTAACAAATAAACAATACATCATAGTAAATAAAAGGTAAATCATTTGAAATCCTTCTCCTTACTCTTTGCCTTCCTTGGATTTCTTCCATAATTTGGACCTAACATGTTATTATTTGGGTGATGAGATTTTGGAAATCCTAGTAGCTAGTCACATCTCAAACATTTACATTATCAAGCATGCTATAAAACCTCCAAAATATCATAACAATCATTTCAAGGCATAAATCACCATATTGTTTATAAAAATTTTGACATTATAACAGCATAGAAAATGGACATCTCGGGAACTATCCCTTTTATAAAAATAGCCAAAACCAGTCTCAAGCATCATAAAAACAATATGGCAAGTCATCATTCACAATAGAATATAGCAAGACAATATAATGCAAGAAAATGTAACTATGCTATCTCATGAAACTTTATGCCTTTCCTCTTTGATTCAACCTTTCCAAGGACTTCCTTAAGCTTTCTCAAACCTGAATGAATCACCAAATATTAAATAAATCAACTTGAACTAAGGGTTGCTTCATAAGAAACCTTAAAACCCTAAAAATTTCACTTTTTTAATCTTAAGCTTTTACTTGAAATCAATACTTGTTCCTAAGGTTTTCCACCATGAGGAACTCATTTTTGGCATCAAAAACATGAAATTACAACTCTAAAGTGATTCTCTATTCAGACTGAAAATAGCAAGAAAAGGATAGAAAATGATTTGTTTAGAAAATCATCCAACTACTTCCACAATCTTGTTCTAGGTTGTTAGTTTGGTGTTTCTTCTAAGTTGATTGCATAAAAATTCATTCCTTACTTCCTCTAGGGTTTAGCCAAAATTTTAGCATGAGGAGAGGAAGGAGAACACTCCATGAAACCACACCATGCAACTTGAAAAACTAGCTTGAAGGAATGGCACACTTACCTTGATTTTTAAACTTCAAGCTTCAACTTGTCTTCAAGCTTTCTCTTCTTCCTTCTCTCTTTTCTCTCTTTCTTTCTTTGTTTTTCTACTAAATGTGTCGTTCAAAATAGGTATGAAAGAGAGGGATTAAATGGCCTAATCATTTACTAATTACTCACTTAACATTAATCACCTTCATTAGTCAAAAGTCAAGCCTTCTTCAATAAGTAGTTTGGCAAAAAAAATCCAAGCCTTCTTTGAGAAGTTTTGGCCAAAAAAGTGAGCTGTTCAGATGCCTAGGAGAGAGGAAAAATTGTCCAAATACTGCTCAATTTTTCCTGGTACAGATATATCTTGAATTAGGTAATTTTTTACTGTAGCGATAAAAATCATTTTTTATAATAAATTAGCATTTTTAGCCTATAGGACTATTCCAATTTTATTTTTCAATTTTTTTTAATTATCTTGTCCCAAATGATATCTGTGTATGGCCCATATCTTATCCCGATTTCTTTTTAATTGTCCATATGGTCCACAGTTTACTTTATAGGTTTACTGTTACTTTTAGACACTCGGCACTGATTATTTCTTTATTCTTGAACATTAACCCTCATTGCCATATACTATTGGACTTCTCTCGTTGACGGCTTCGTTTTGACAGTAATTTTACATATTTACAAAATTACCCATGACCTGGGTTCAATTATAATTTCTGAAATTTTTCGGTCATTAGGTGTAATTTGCCCCAAAGATTTTTGCACTGACTCCATGTGAATTTTATGATTTTAGGACATGGATGTCATTTTTAAACTTATTTAGGGGAAAAATATAATTTTCTTATTTTTCTATTTAACCGGGAAAAATGACTTTTTTACCTTATTTCACGTAAAAATGTGTTTACCCATTTTTACAAAATCCCTATACATTTCTAAATATTTTATTTTTTTTGGAATGTTACATAACCACCTTCAAAAAGTTTTTGATAATGGATTAATCCAGTATCAAAATATTTTTTTTTTAAAAAAAAAGGATTCCCTTTGTAGGCAGTTATGTGGTTATTGTATAACCACCTACAAAAAGTGAACTTTTGCATGCGGTTATACAATAACCATATAACTGCCTACAAATGGAATCCTTTTTTAAAAAAAAAATATTTTGATACTGGATTAATCCATTATCAAAATATTAACCTACTAAAACTATTGACAAAAAAGAAATTATCATATTAAAAAATATCTATAAATTAATATCAACTTTATTAATAACCAAAAAAATTACACACACTAATCAACAAAAGAAAAAAAAAACCCAGGATACAACTTAAACAAGGAAAAAAAAACATCTAACATACAATCTAATAAATACTAAGGAAAAAAATAAATCAAAAGTAGAAAATAGCAAGGATTAATCAAACTGAATCCATAATCTTTGATTTTCTTCCTATGTAGATATGTCAGGCTCGCCAAGATTGTTCCCTACACCTAATATAAACAAAAAAATCAAAAGAACTCTAGGATATTGAAAGCATTAACAACCATACTTTATGCAAATATAAATGGCATATATCAGTTTAATTGCTTTACTTGATAAATGCATTAGCTGAAAAGTAAATCACTTTCCTCAAGAAAGAAATGACAAGGAAATTAACAATAAACAGAACATATAATATATATATAGAAGCAGAAATTTGAGACTAATTTTTTTTGTACAAAAAGAAATTCATCAATGTATATATTAAAACCAAATTCTTGAACTCCTGTTACTTTACTATAGAAAATATTTTTTTGTTTATAGAATTACATGTAATTAATTTGAGTTCTTTTTTAGTTATCTTGACAACTGCGCATTTAATGCGCAAGATATCTTCTAGTTAATAAAAAAGAAAAACAACAGTAAATGCAACAAATAATAATATTAAGAAATTAAATAACCACTATATAAAGAGGAAGCTTATACTAGTGAGTAATATAAAATAGGAAAAATTTGCTATACCTTTCTACGCCTTGTTTTTACCATAAACTTACAAGCAAGATGCTAGATTGGTACTGGTTCAACTGGACAAAAAACAATGCTCTTGTCCAGAAGGTCTCCAAGAACAATGGCCCAATCATAAAAAACTAAGAGGAAAAATTCCTGACCTTGTGTATGGTATCTCAAATCAATCTCAAATCCAAATGACTCTATCATAGGCAAAAATGCTTGGGGTAAGAGAAGGGGACCTTGTATATGGTATCTCAAATCCAAAAGACTCTATCATGGGCAAAAATGCTTGAGGTGAGAGATGGGGAAAAGTTAGTAACCCAGTTTTTAGATACACAAAACAAAATTCAGCATATCCTTTACATCATTGTAATTATAAAGAAGCAATTTCTACACAAACAGATTGCACATATAAACTAGCCACCAACCTTGACAATATAGCCAGGGTGCCTGCTTGAGGAACATCAGCTGTGACATGTCCTCATCTACGAAATAGCATAGTGTCAATTCTAGAAACACAGTCTATTGGTGTTTGAATCTAAATAAACAGAGAAAACTAATAAATTTAATGTAGCACCTCTCATTACATTGCCCCTAACTTGGTCACTAGCTCACTAAGAGTCTTTGGCATTGTATGCAGTGCCAGAGGACAAAAAATGGAGGAAGAATCAAAGTGGAGAAGCAAAAAGCACGCCATAGTGAGAAGCAGGACCGCTGCGATGAGCTTAGATAGACGTGCTGACACCGCGGGGAGCTTAGATGGGGCCACGGCGAGAATCGAGAAAATTTGTATAAGTCAGAAACATTTCAGTTGAACGTGGAAGAAAGAACGGAGGCAGGGATAGAGAAATAGCGAGAAACTCTGCTAAGGCACGCAAAATCCGACCTGAAGGGATGTTTTCTAGACCCAAGGAGCTTGATTAATGGTTGGTGAGTTGATCTTGCTTCCTCTCCTCTCTTTTCTCTTCGGATTTTGGCTTGGAATTGGTGGGAGTAGGTGGGTTTTCGAGTTGAAAAAGAATCCACCATCTAAAATGCTTGTTTTGGTATTATAGAAGTGTGATTTAGTGTTATTGAAGCTTGGGTTTGAGTTTTGGTTGGATTATGATGGGTTTGAGTTAAACCATAGGTTGGAATTTTGGAAAAGAAGTAGAAATCCGAAATGGTATGTGTTGGCGTGTGTTTGAATGGTTGTTTAAGGTTTATTCGTATGTGTGTATGTTGTTAGAACTCCAGGTTAAGCTTCGATGGCTAGATTGTGGATTTTGGTGTTATGAGAGTTATCTTAATTAAAGGTATTTTATTGTTATAATGGTAGATTGGCTAATCGGAGGCATATAGTTTGTGATTGGGGTGCTCTGGAGCCTTACCTAAGCCCCTGTATGCGTGATGCTAATAACCTGAGGTAACCAAGTGTTTTCTATATTATATTGTTTCTATTGTATGATAGTACGTATATTTGTATATACATGCATGTTTCTTTCATACCATGATAAAGATGTGTTTGTGTGTACTATTTTCTACATATCGTGGTATGCACACAGCTAAATGATGATTATGATTATAATTATGAAGCTGATTACATATGTGATAATGATATTGATATGATATGACATTATGCATAGCATGACATTGAGAACATGATGACACATGAGCATCACCATATGGCATTGTGAAGTTGTGATATATAGTGGATTGGATGGTGATGATGTGATGACGATATGATATAAGATGATATATATGTTAGGGAGGATAAGGATGAAATATATATATATTTGCTAGGGAGGATAAGGATGGAATATATATGTTAGGGAGAATAAGGATGGAATATATATATATATGTGTTAGGGAGGATAAGGATGGGATCCTTGTAGCTAAATCTCCACATATGGCCAGGAGGGGAAAGGTGCGCAATGGACTAAATCTTACCTAAATCACCATCAATTCGTAATGGTTTAGGGGAAGGAGAGCCACGGTCTAAATATTAGTGTTACCTTTGGCCGGGTGCACTAATGGGAGGTGTGCTTGGTGATGTCCCGGAATCAGTCTTCACTGACTATTTGAAGGGAATTACCTATACAAAATGTCTTGTTATGACAATAGCCCGTGGTTCTAGCAGTGTGCAAGGGAGACATGCATTCCATTCATTTCACATTGCACTCACGGATTGTATGAGTTATATATGTATACATATGTGTGTTTGGTTATCCCTAGTTACTGAGACATTGTCTCACATCCCCCTCCATGACTAACCTTTCAGGTGAAGACTCTGAAGCTAGTTTGAAGAAGATCAAGAAGTTAACAGTCTCTCCGTCTTTGAGAATTCCAAGTTTAGTTAGTGGTTGTAATTTAGTTTATGTAATTCTGTTCCAAGTAGGTTGATATAATTTGGTTTCCTGGATGAGTGTCCTGGGAGTAAAGAGATGTATGTGATGTAATGATGTGTGATGATAATAGTGGACCTCGGATGGGTCTTTAATGTATAAGCAAGTATTTGTATGCTAGAATGGTCATATGTGAGCCCAAAGGTGGTTTTGGGCCATGTATGTGAGTTTTAGGCATATAGCCCATTATTTGGTTTTGGGATTCAAGGGAGTCAACTCTCAAAGGAAAGGTTTCTTTGGGGTAAAATCTCCTTAGACATGTTGATTTAGTCAAATATGACCTATGTGAAGGGTCTATGGGTGTCCATTTGCTTTTAGTGGCAATTACAGGTGATAGGTTGTGAGTTTTGGTCAAAAAGTGGCCAAAATGGTGTTAGGCATCTAGAATCTCCAAATGGAGTTGGATTCAAGTGAAATTGGTGTCTATGATTAGATAATAACGAGAGTGACCTATAGAAGTTGGAATCAGGTCAATCGAAGATCGAAGCATGAAGTTATGTGCGTCGAAAGTTAGCCCAGCAAATTCGCAATTTGCTGATACAAGTTTTGATGCTGGGGCCACGGCTCCAAAAAGCTAGGTCACGGTGCCACTATAACTGGCCATGGCCCTAATTTAATATGTTGCTTGTGGAGCATTTTTCAAGATTTTGGTGCTCTAGAAGATAAGTTTTAGAGTGGTTTAATTGTTATTAGAGGTATTTGAAGTATTTGGTCAAGATTTCAAGGTTGAAAGTTAGTAGGGTGTTACATTTTGGTATCAGAGCAATGGTTCAGTCCATTGTTTCAGCTTATGGAAATACTTGGCATAATATGAATTACATAAACTCGTATATTCCTGATGTAATACTAGTCCAGACTCATATAACTAATTGTGTTGCCATTGGTGTATAGAGGGAAAGATGTATTGCAGGAGGTAAGCAAAGTAATAATGATCTCTAGAGAGAGATGCACAAGAAATGGGTTATGCTGAATGACTGAGTTGTTGATTAAGGAAGAACGTTAAGTAGAATGCAAAGTAGTTAACTGGCAAAGGCATGGTGATGTAAATGAAGAACCCAATATATATGTGAAGTTCAATGCTAGAGAGGTCAAGCTAATGAGTATAAGGTAATATGAATGCTGGAATCAATGTGGATGTGATGGAGCCAGAGAGGCCCTAAGAGTTAGAAGAAAAGGTATCTTTTTTCAACTGAAAAACTTTTGAAAGTTAATCCACTAGCTTTTGAAAGTAAGTTGAAACATGCGATGACTAAAGAATGGGTGGATAAATTTGGTGCTATGGATTGTACCTCTGAATAAAAGTTGTAATTTGTAGTACTAAAGATGGAAAAGGAGGCTGTGCAGTGAAGGAGGTGAGTCTTACTAAATGTTGAGGCTTCGAGAGCTCACCTAGAAATCAAGGAGTAGTTATCGGCAGTGACGTATACATTCGTTGAGGACTGGCGTGTGAAGATATATGTTTTGTCTCAGCGAATGTGGGAGACTAATGAGGATAAGAGAAATTTCAATGATCTGTGCTTTTTCTATCCGGAATTTCCAAGAGGAAATTTGCAAAGGAAGTTTAATAGCTCTAAGTATAGAAGATAAGGGTAGGTTGCAAAGTAATCTAAGTGGTAGGCATTATAAGGATTGAATATAGAAGTGACAATGGAATCCTGAAGTTTGAATGTTAAGGTAGTTGAAGAAGTGGAAGAATCATGAGAGAATCCAATACGTAGGTTTGGATACCAAGTTGGATACAGTAGTGGCAGAGAACGAGTTAATAGCTAGAGTTGTATTTGAGGTAAAGAACAAGTGCCCTATAGTTAACATGGTATTGCACAATGAAGGTCATGGAAGTGATGGTGACGGTGATCTGAGTGCCATCAAGGAGGATAATGAAGAGATGGTAACTATCATCTGGAGTATCATGTTTGTAGATTGTGTAAAAAGTGGTTGGATAATTTCAGAATAAATAAGATGGTCAATTAGTGCTGAAAGAATATAAGCTATGGTTAAGAAGGTCACCAAAGTCCTTTGGGCTGAACCCAAGTTGAGGAAGAGACTCTTGTCTATTTTTATGATGGATAAGGGTCCGGAAGGAGGTGGAGTTAAATTGTGAGATAGAAGGTTGTTTGGAATTGGATGTATTGATGAGTTTTGTAAATTGGAGGATGACCCATATGGGTTTGGACAAGGACTATGGTGATACCTTGTGAGGAGCAGTGTACGGCGAATGAGTTGGAATTTTTAAGTTGTAAGAGATCGAAGGTGAGTTTTACAAGTAAGAATAAATTACAAGAGATGCTTAGGCTATGAGGAGTATAGGAAGTGAATGTCATGTAAGGATTCTGAAGTTGAAAAAGGAGTCCTCATAGCTATCTCCCTATGACTCCAAATAAGGTTTGTATGGAGAATGTATTGTCAACTAGTTGTGGACGAGAAGTTGACTTGATTGATGGCGGTGGTTTGTGGAAGTGATTCAAGTACTGAAATGTCATAGGTATGGACTGAAAGAAGTTTCTTTTTTTGTATACTCCCTTGTCATAGAATGAATTATGGGACGATATATTACAAATGTAATGTGCTGGTTCCTTTCAGGATGCGTAAGGGTAGAAGTTGTTGAGCTAACCCTTTTCCATATGCTTTTGCCCCTGGGTTTTTCCCAGTAACAGCTCTGGAGAATGTGGGACATCATTGTTATTGGGAAGCATGAGACAATCTCTTGTGGTATGGAATCACGAGTCTAGAACTATCGGTTAACTAGTTAAGGCTTAATACCAGCTAGTTACGCGGTTGATGCACTAGTTACTCGAGGTGCAAGGCACTAGTAGGCTAAGAGTGAAGGACTTGGTGATAATATCTACGAGACCCTAATTCCACTTTAATTCATGGTCTTGGATGTCTATCTCCTGAAAGATTGATTGGGTACAGCTGACCAATCAATCCATACGTTGTAGTGATTCATTGATCATAAGATAAGCAGTTTATCATCCAATGGAAGGAATTCCAAATCTTTTAATAACAATGAGAAGGAGAAAAGGATTAAAGCCCTTAAAGTAGAACATATATAGGATTCACAAAGATCGAGATAGATAGTATATTGTAATGGTTGAGTTGGATTGGAAAAAGAAATTTGAGTCATAAGTAAGGATGCAAACATTATTGGTAAAGGGTAAACAAGTTGCAACTATGGTGTCGCAATGAAGGGTATTAGGTGGCTTATAGCCTCTTACTATAAGCATCAGGACTATGAGGTCCGCAGTGGGAAATGAAACTTGAACAGTAGGATGGAAGTGTACATGGGGGATGCGAGTGCATTGTACAACCTTATGTGCAAAAGTGAAGGAATCAAAGTATGCAGCAGAAGCAAATGTAAGGAGTATGTGGATAGGATACTAGAAAGGCTATAAGCCCTACAATTCGAAAGGTTTATCCATAAGCAAGATTGTTAGAGAGATACAGTGTAATAAGAAGTGTGTGGAAAAGAAACGACATGGAATTAAAAGGATATAATTAAGTGGAAACAAGTATATAGTGTTAAAGATGAAAGGATGACTAAGAGGGGAATAAGAATATTGCAATAGAAGTAAAAGGAAAACTGGAAGGACATTTCTAAAGAATATAAGAATTTAATGATTGGTTATTGGTATGGAGGTTTTATGAGGTTATGGAATCATTTTGGAAAGTGGCCTTACTATAAGGAAATATAGTTCGTGTTAGTTAGGCTGACTTCCCAAGAGGGGGGTGAATTGGGAAGATTAGAAATTTTCTGCACAAAGTGAAAATGATGAAAAAAGCAAGGTATAATGAAAAACAAAGTATAAAGCAATAAGCTAAAAGAGAAGAGATAGGGAGAAGAAAAACACAGATATTTATCCTGATTCGGTCTCTCCACTTGACCTACGTCCAGTCCCCAAGTCACCACTTGAGATTTTTCACTATACTGCAAGAATTCAAGGGCTTCTTGCAAATGCCACAGTACAACGTGTATGCTCTATTTTCTAGAGCTCACTCAATCACTCTTAGCACTTTCACTATGTGCTTTACAATCCCTTATGATATCTCCTCACAAGTAAATCTATCTTCCAGATGAAGATTAGATTGTTTACAAAGTGAAACTCTCTTGAGTAGAGTGAATATGAAAGTTCAAGTGCAAGTATTAAAGTAAGAGGGTAAAAAGTCTTTGAGTAGGAGATTTGGCAGAATTTCAGTATATATAAAGTTTGATTCGTTACCCACCACTTCAAATGATGTTATATTTATAGATTTAGGTCTCAAATGGCCGTTAGAGACAAAATCTATCTGTTGGAGAAGTTATCCAACGGTTACTCTGAAAAACTATCCGTTAACCAACCGCATTTAATGCTTCTGACATACTGAAATTCGAATTTTGGTTGGTCAACAGACGAATTTCGAAGGAACCGAAGCTTAAAGCTTCCAACGTTGAAATACTGAAGTTCATCTGTTCATGAAGTGAAATTCAAATTTTGAAACTTAGAAAATGTTTTCATGTTGTGACATACGAATTTTCAAGTGAAAAATTTTTCTGTTAAGTGTGAACAGTGTTTTGAATTTGCTGCAGTGTCCTCAAAATTCGAATTTTGGAACCCCAAAATTAGTCTGTCCGCAGCAGGCTCAAGAGGCACAGTAGTTCATTTCCTTCGAAATTCGAATTTTCAAAGAGTGAAGTTCATCTGTCAGAGAGACCTCTTTTCAGACTTACTTCAACATTCGAATTTGTAAACACTGTCCTTCGTATGTCATCATGTCATTTTAACAGACTCACAACTTTAGCTTCTGAAATTCGAATTTCCATGTTCAAAGTTCGTCTGTCAGTGAGCAATTTTGAAACTCAATATGATCTTGATTTCAGATGAACTTTAACATTGTTTCAGATGAATTTCTTCAGTTTTCATAAATTTCATTTTGTCTGAAATTTGAATGTTCAAAATCTAAAGTTCGTCTGTTGCTCAACTGCTTCTTTCAGACACTTCATATGTTGGTGGGTATTTTTCAAATATTTCATAATTTAACATAAAATCAAGGTTTTAAAACGTTTTTCTACCAAATCAAAGTCTTTTACCTATAACAAAAGATCCTACAACAATCCTAGCAATGATTACTCAGATTTTCTTTACTTGAGACACTTTGAGCTCCTTTGATATCTTCAATCCAAGCTCTTCAATGTTCGTTTGGAATCATCAAAACTTCTTGATTCAACATTCTCTCCCTTTTTGATGATGACAAAACAACTTACAAACTGGATTAATACTTGGATTTGCTTTAGCAAGCTCCCCCTCAACATATGCATTATATTTCAAAAGATATCATAATAAACCATGTGAAGAGATTCAAAGAGCAAATCATTGCAACTTAAGAAATTTTTCAAGTTAAACAAATGTTGCTTTTACAGAGACAGAATTAATCAAAGTTTTTCCAAATACACATAAGAGGTACAAAATGCAAACAGTCAAAACAAACAACAGAAACACAAAGCATTAAATAGCACTACAAGAGGACTCAAGCCTAAGATCTAAATAAGTCTTCAATCACTTCTTCTTTGGCTTGGTCTTCTTGTTGTACGTCTTCCCAGATTGCTCAGCAGCAGATTTTCCAGTTTGCTTCTTCTTCTCCCCCTTTTTGGCATCATCAAGAAGGCCAAGAAGATCAACCGGAGAAGGAATCTGAGAAACTAGAATAGCTTGAAGTGGCACAAGAGCAAAAGGGATTTCGGGTTCAACTGGGGACTCAATGCTTGGTTCCTCATCAGAGATTTCCAGCAGCTCTTGCATTGCTTGCCTGGAAAGAGCTAACTGGGCTCTCTGTTCCTCTGAAAGCCCATAAGCAGCAAGAGAGGGAGGAGCTGGTTCATCAGGATGAAACATTTCCTCAAGCCTTCTTCTTTGAACTTGCAGGAGAGCATTGTGAGCAATAGCCTCATAATCAACAATAGGCACAATGCTTTTCTCTTCATTGCTTGCACCTTCCTGCATAGAGAAGGTGGAAATGGCTGCCACCAGTCTTTCTACTTGCTCAGATTCTTGAATGGAAAGAAGTGAATCCTAAGCATCTTCTTGCATAGCCTCATGAGGGCTTGTTTCTTGAAGTCCTTCTTCTTCCAAACCATAGTCCAAGGGTGGACTAGGACTTGGTGTTCTCATTGTTTCAGTAGGCTCAACATCATCTACATCATCATGCTTAGAGGAGACAAGCTCGAAAGGACTTGGAGGCTTAGGAGTTGGAGAATGGATAGGCATAGAAGACCCTGGCTAAGGTGGAGCTGATGTGGCAGGAATTTCATTTCTGATATCTTCATAAGCATCAACCACCACTTTCATGTTCTTTGCCAACTGATGTATCTGATCTTGCATATGAGCAAACTTGGCATTTTGCTCACCTCTAATGCTAAGAATGAGTGTTGACAGGTTGTCAAACAACTCAGTGACCTTGGTTGGCTTGACACGAGAGGAGGGAGTGGATGGAATCTGAGTAGCCTTGGAGGGAGATGGGATAGGCACAGAGGGCTGAGGAGTAGGTCTGACATGAGCCTCAGATGTACCCTCTTGCTGTAGGGAAGCACCTTCAACAAAGAATAGATCTTCAGTTCTTCCTGCTCCCTTTCCAACCCATCTTCCTTCATCCTTCTCAATTCTTATTCTTTGCAGTTCTTTGTCCTTGAAGATCTCTATGGGCTTTCCCTTCCCCTTCTCAAGATGCTGAATTCTGGCATATTGCAGAATTTTGGAGATGATAGCTGTATAGGGGAGTGTGGAGTCCTTCCTCTGATCCCTTGCCTTGATCATGCGTTGGAGTATGATATGTCCCATGTTGATCAGCTTACCACGCATGATTGCAGCCAAGACATGTGCCTCTACCCTTGTTATCAAATTGAAGCTACCTCCTTTATTGAATATGATCCTGGACACTATGTAGTATAGGATCCTTACTTGAACACTGAGGTCTGTGGGCTTCAATACACTTATGGATGGCTAGTTTTCCTTTCTTCTGAACAATGTCCTCAGAATTGTGCTTTCCTTATAGTTCATAAAGGGGCCACCTTCTTCATCAGCAGTATTTGCCTCATCCATGTATCCAGAGGCAGTGGTGTCAATCTTGAGGCCATCCTGCCCTGAAATCTCCAATACCTCATTAAACGTTTCATCAGAGAGCTAGATGGTCCTTGATCTCAGATTGACTGCCCACTTCTTCTTGTTGTTGTTGTATTTTAAGGAGGCATACCAAGACTTCACTACCTCATCATCATACCTCTCCAATACTTCCAACAGATTCTTGTATCTCATCATCCATATACCAGCATCAAAACTATTAAAGACCAAGAAATCCTCCAAGTTTACACAATGTGGCTTGATTACCTTTTTGTTGGCAAACTTGGTGGAGTATTCCTCTTGAATCTGTGGAGTGCTCCATAATGGCAGTGTGGTAAGCTTGTACTCTCCAAATTCAGTGCTTGAGGATGAAGTGGGAGCAACAGGTTCAGCAGCAACAGGAACAAGGACTGAAGGTTCTGCTGTCCTTGAGGAAGAGAGTCTAGCCTTCTATGATTCTCCCTTGGGTGTGGATTTATGGCGTTTGGAAGGAGTTTCTTTGCTAGATTCTTCCTTTCTCTTCGGTTTTTCTCCTTCCTTCATAGCATATTAGGATTTTACTGAACGTTTTGGGCGAGCCTCTCCTTTGCCAGCTCCTAGATTCTTGACTCTTGCCATTTTCGAGGATGAATGTTGAAGAATGGAGAAAAGAATAGATTTAAAGGGTACAAAAGGAAGTTAAATCTGTGGGAAATGACGATTTTTGATCAGAATTGAAGAGTATTGAATGCAGGATTAGAACAGACTCAAAGATAATAGGAATAAGGTTGCGTCTGTTCAAATGAAAACCATCGGTTTTAAAGTATGTAACCATCTGACAGACGAATTTTGAAGGGTCAAAATTCAAACTTCGGGCAGTTACAAGTTAAATCGTTCTGCAAAGCTTACTGACAGATGAATTTTCTTCAGAAAGTTCGTCTGACAGTGGCTTGGTTCAAACAATACAAGATGAACAGATGAACTTTGTCTCAACAAAGTTCAAATTTTGAAGAATGAACATCAAGCAGCAAACAAACCACCAAACAACAGATGAATTAACCATACAAAACTTCATCTTTCAAAGATTAAACATTGAGGAGCATGCTTCAACAGATGAATTTTAAGTTAGAAATTCGAATTTCTATTCTTTGTGAAAGTTATCCAACATTCGTATGTCAAGAGATAAGCATTAGTATAATCATTATGTTGGACAGTTATAACTTTGAAATTTTGTTCTTTAAAATTCGAATTTTGAAGGATCAACAGATGAATTTCGAGCCATCACCGAGAACTGTTCCTTCTAATAACAGGCCAAAGTTTGTCTGTTGGGTATCCGAAATTCGAATGTTGACCATGCTGACCTCCTCAGAAACTTAATTTTTCACGGAAATTCGTCTAACACAAAAGCAATATACGAGTTTCAACTATAAAAAGTTACAAATTTCATCCAGAAACTTAAAATTCTTGCCCTTTTCTTTACTTTTTGATTATTCCATTCCAGTGTGCTCCATATTTCTGATTTATTGCCAATGAATCTCATTAGGAGCACCTGCAACTTAAGTTAAACACACTCCGATGCTGAAGTTAGAATTAATTCAATGCTTAAATATTTAAAAATAGAGTTGCACAAAGATTTACTTACAGTTCACTGGGATTTACCATACCCAATTCTCTTCTAATTTTGTAATATATGTCTTCTGATAGAGGCTTTGTGAGGATGTCAGCAACTTGATCTTCTGTGGGGATGTATTCCAATCTAATTTCTCCTTTTAGAATGTGATCTCTTATGAAGTGGTGCCTAACTTCAATATGTTTTGTCCTTGAATGCATGACAGGATTCTTTGTGATATTGATGGCACTTTGGCTGTCACACATTATTGGAATTTCTCTCAATTCAACCTCAACATCTTCCAGTTGTTGTTTCATCCAGATGATTTGGGCACAACAGCTTCCACCTGCAACATACTCAGCCTCTGCTGTGGATAAGGCTACACTGTTCTACTTTTCGCTAAACCATGAAACCAAGGATCCTCTAAGAAACTGACAAGTTCCACTTGTGCTTTTTCTATCAGTTTTGGATCTTGCAAAGTGTATCCTTTGAGATCTTCTCCATTGCCCTTTGGATACCAAAGACCCATCTGTGATGTTCGAATAAGATATCTGAAGATTCTTTTCACAGCAGCTGCATGGGTTTCTTTGGGACATGATTGGAACCTTGCACACATACAGACACTAAACATAATGTCAGGTCTGCTGGCTGTTAAGTACAGCAGGGATCCAATCATTCTTCTGTACTGAGTTATGTCAAACAATTTCCCCTTTTCATCCATATCCAGTTTGGTTGCAGTAGCCATAGGTGTCCCCATTGGCTTGGCATTTTCCATTCGAAACTTTCTCAGCAATTCCTTCAGGTACTTGGATTGATTGAGGAAGATACCTTCATTGCACTGTCTAATTTGCAATCCAAGGAAGAAGTTGAGTTCACCCACCATGGACATTTCGAATTCCCCCTGCATTAACTTTGAAAAATTCGTGCAAAGAGATTCATTAGTAGCACCAAATATAATATCATCAACATAGATTTGAACAATCAGTAACTCTTTGTTTTCTTTCTTAGTGAATAAAGTTGTATCTACTTTTTCTCTGTTAAACCCCTTGTCAGTTAGAAAACTACTCAATCTATCATACCATGCTCTAGGGGCTTGTTTTAACCCGTAAAAAGCTTTCTTCAATTTATACACATGGTTTGGTTTTGCAGAATCCTCAAAACCTGGAGGTTGATCTACATAAATCTCTTCCATGATATATCCATTCAGAAAAGTACTCTTAACATCCATTTGATATAACAAAATATTTTTCATGCATGCATATGCTAATAGAATTCTAATTGCTTCTAATCTAGCTACTGGAGCAAAGGTTTCTTCAAAATCAATTCCCTCTTCTTGATTATATCCTTTAGTAACCAGTCTAGCTTTATTTCTGATGATTGATACTGATTCATCAAGCTTATTTCTAAAAACCCATTTGGTACCTATGACAGGATGATTTTTGGGTCGAGGCACTAAATCCCAGACTTGATTTCTTTCAAACTGATTTAATTCATCCTGCATAGCTACAATCCAGTACTCATCAGTTAAGGCTTCCTCAGTACATTTAGGTTCAATTTGCGAGATGAAAGCACAATTAATCATTTGATCCCTTAACTATTTTCTAGTTTTAACTTTCTCTTGAACATTTCCTATCACTTGATCAACAGGGTGATTCCTTTGATATCTCCAAGCTATAAGGAGTTCTTGAGATATTTCTTCATCATTTTTTTCTTCAAAATTTCTCTCCTGAATATCTTCCTCTATATTAACAGATTCAAATATCTTTGGAGGTTCAATTATACCTTTATTAGAGATATCTAACTTTTTAAAGTTTGAAACAAGATCATCTTCATCAGAAACATGTTTAGAAGCAGTTTCATTTTCAATAAATACTACATGCATAGATTCCTCTACTAAATTAGACCTTTTATTAAAAGCTCTAAATGCCTTACTTCTACTAGAATAGCCCAGAAATATACCTTCATTAGATTTGGGATCAAACTTACCCAGATTTTCTTTCCCATTGTTGTGAATGAAGCATTTGCACCCGAACACATGGAGATGTGACAGATTTGACTTTCTTCCCTTGTACAGCTCGTATGGAGTCTTTCCAAGGATTGGTCTGATGTAGGCTCTATTTATGATGTAGCTTGCTGTATTCACTGCATCAGCCTAAAACACTTGAGATAACTCCTTTTCATTCAGCATAGCTCTAGCCATCTCTCCAATGGTTCTGTTCTTCCTTTCTACTACTTCATTCTGTTGAGGAGTTCTTAGAGCTGAGAAGTTGTGATCAATTCCATGCTCATTGCAGTACTCCAGGAAGTATGAGTTTTCAAGCTCTCCTCCATGATCTGACCTGATAGACACAATAGAAATACCTTTCTCATTTTGCACTTTCTTAGCTAAGGTTACAAATGCATCAATGGTATCACTTTTAGAAGAAAGAAATAATGTCCATATAAATCTAAAGTAATCATCCACAATTACAAGCACATACAGATTGCCTATATTTTTTACCCTAGAAGGTCCAATTAAGTCCATATGCAGTAGTTCAAGTGGTCTAGTTGTGGTGACTACATTTTTGGATTTGAAAGAGGATTTTGTTTGTTTTCCTTTTAAGCATGCATCACATTCTTTATCCTTTTCAAAAGCAATTTTTGGCAGGCTAATGACTAGCTCGTTTTTAACTAATTTTGAAAGCTGATTCATGTTAACATGAGCTAATCTTCTATGCCATAGCCAACTATCATTGTCCTGACTAATTGAACAAACAGAATCTAAGGGAGGAAGTTCATCAAGATCAATAGTATAGCAGTTACCATCCCTTTGAGCTTTGAGGATTACTTTGTGATCAGTTTTTCTAATGACCAAGCAAAACTTTGAGTCAAATAGTGCCCAATTTCCTTTGTCACATGTTTGGCTCACACTCAGCAGATTGTGGTTGAGGCCTATCACAAAGAGCACCTCTTCAATGGATGTTTCAGGATTCTTGCCCACAATGCCAATGCCAACTATTCTGCCATACTGATCACCTCCAAAGGTCACCTTTCCTCCTTTCTTGTCTCTGAGGGTGATGAACTTCTCCTTGTCACCGGTCATGTGGCTTGAGCAGGCACTGTCCATATACCATTTGTTGCTCCTTTTAGCTTTGAGACAGACCTGCAAAACAGGGTTCAAGTTTTCCTTTTAGGTACCCAAATCTATTTGGGTCCTTTTCTGTCAGTAGTCTTTTCTCTAAATACAGATGTACCTTTGGAAACCCATTTAACAGTTTTGTTTAGTCCATTTTTCTTCAAAGCACAAGAGCTAGAAATATGCCCCTTTTTGTTACAGAAGTTACAGGTGGTAAAGGGACTGCTAAATTGAGAGGCAGGAAGAAAATAATGCAGATAATATTTTTGTTTTGCATGCCTTGATTGATTATATGATTCAATGTGAGGTGACGTATGACCTTTACTTTTATTTCCATTAGCATGCACAAAATGTCTCATGTATACATTCTGATTCTTCTTCCTAATCTTTTCTTTAACAGCACATGGATCATAGCCAAGTCCAGCTTTTCCTTGTGACATTCTTTGGCTCCCCATTAAAGCAAACAAAATATCTTTTCCTCTAGTAACCCTAAACATGCTTTTTACTAAATATTCATTGGTTTGCTTTAGATCAATGCATGATTTATAGCAGACAGATTCAGCAATAGGTAGAGGTGCAATTTCAGTGATGTGGCTTTGAGATTCCAGTTTATTAATCTTTTTCTTAGCTAGTTTCAGTTCTTTAGCAACTTTAACAAACTCATCATGCAGCTCATGAAATGCATCCAGTAATTCAGAATAGGAAGGTTCATATTCATATACCTCTTCTTCTTGATCACTGCTGCATGGGAGTCCAGCTTCTTCAGAAGCAAGTGCCATCAAACAAATATTGGCAATCTCATCTTCATCTTCTCCTTCCTCATCTGAGTTGTTGCCCCAGATTGACGAGATGCAGGCTTTCTTCTTTTTCCCTTTGTCAGCAGCTTTCTTTTCTTTCTCTTGCTTCTTTAGGAATTGAGGACAATCCCATTTGATGTGTCCCTGCTTCTTGCACTCATAACAAGTCACAGGTTCTTTTGCTTCTCTTTTGCTTTCTCCAGCTGCTCCCTTCTTGAAGATTCTCTTGTTTCTCTTCTTACTGTAGAATCTTCCGAATTTTCTGACCATCATAGCTAGAGTTTCTTCATCCAGCTCATCTCCTTCATCAGATTCTTCTTCTTTTTCTTCAGCAGCTTTGAGGGCAAGACCTTTCTTCTTTCTGTCCTATCCAGCTTCCTTGAGAGCTTTCATTTTTCCTTCATACTCTTCAAGTCTGTCGAAAAGAGCTCTGACAGAGGCCATTGATTCTCCTCTGGCTTCCTCTATCGCTGTCACCTTGGGTTGCCATTCCAGAGGGAGAGCTCTGAGTATCTTCCTTACTTTCTCTATTTGAGTATACTTCTTTCCCAGGCTCTTCAGCTGATTCACAATGAGAGTGAATCTCTTTTGTAGCTCTTTCACAGTTTCTCCTTCTACCATTCTGAAATATTTATATTCCCCAATGCATGTGTTCAGTCTATTTTCCCTGACTCCAGTTGTTCCTTCACGCGCAATCTGCAGGGTGTCCCACATTCCTTTAGTAGTAGAGCAGTGTGAGACTCTGTAGAATTCGTCTTGGTTCAGGACACTGACTAAACAATGCTTTTCCTTGAAGTTCAACAAGACTCTCCTTCTGTCTTCTTCATTCCATTCAGCTTCTAGCTTCTCTTTGTATTTTCCATCATCTGTTAAAGCCATTGGGACAAAATCTCCTTTCTCAATGACAGACCAGATGTCAAGATCAATTGATTGGAGATAGATCTGTATCCTCATCTTCCAGTACCCATAATGTTCTCCACTGAAGCCAGGTGGTTTATTTGTGTTGTTCCCTTCTAGTAATATGCTTTCTCCAAAGCCAGCCATCTTAATTCTCGGACTGTGAGATCCTTTGATTGGGAATCTGGGCTCTGATACCACTTGTTAGTTAGGCTGACTTCCCAAGAGGGGGGTGAATTGGGAAGATTAGAAATTTTCTGCACAAAGTGAAAATGATGAAGAAAGCAAGGTATAATGAAAAACAAAGTATAAAGCAATAAGCTAAAAGAGAAGAGATAGGGAGAAGAAAAACACAGATATTTATCCTGGTTCGGTCTCTCCACTTGACCTACGTCCAGTCCCCAAGTCACCACTTGAGATTTTTCACTATACTGCAAGAATTCAAGGGCTTCTTGCAAATGCCACAGTACAACGTGTATGCTCTGTTTTCTAGAGCTCACTCAATCACTCTTAGCACTTTCACTATGTGCTTTACAATCCCTTGTGATATCTCCTCACAAGTAAATCTATCTTCCAGATGAAGATTAGATTGTTTACAAAGTGAAACTCTCTTGAGTAGAGTGAATATGAAAGTTCAAGTGCAAGTATTAAAGTAAGAGGGTAAAAAGTCTTTGAGTAGGAGATTTGGCAGAATTTCAGTATATATAAAGTTTGATTCGTTACCCACCACTTCAAATGATGTTATATTTATAGATTTAGGTCTCAAATGGCCGTTAGAGACAAAATCTATCTGTTGGAGAAGTTATCCAACGGTTACTCTGAAAAACTATCCGTTAACCAACCGCATTTAATGCTTCTGACATACTGAAATTCGAATTTTGGTTGGTCAACAGACGAATTTCGAAGGAACCGAAGCTTAAAGCTTCCAACGTTGAAATACTGAAGTTCATCTGTTCATGAAGTGAAATTCAAATTTTGAAACTTAGAAAATGTTTTCATGTTGTGACATACGAATTTTCAAGTAAAAAGTTTTTCTGTTAAGTTCGAATTTTGGAACCCCAAAATTAGTCTGTCCGCAGCAGGCTCAAGAGGCACAGTAGTTCATTTCCTTCGAAATTCGAATTTTCAAAGAGTGAAGTTCATCTGTCAGAGAGACCTCTTTTCAGACTTACTTCAACATTCGAATTTGTAAACACTATCCTTCGTATGTCATCATGTCATTTTAACAGACTCACAACTTTAGCTTCTGAAATTCGAATTTCCATGTTCAAAGTTCGTCTGTCAGTGAGCAATTTTGAAACTCAATATGATCTTGATTTCAGATGAACTTTAACATTGTTTCAGATGAATTTCTTCAGTTTTCATAAATTTCATTTTGTCTGAAATTTGAATGTTCAAAATCTAAAGTTCGTCTGTTGCTCAACTGCTTCTTTCAGACACTTCATATGTTGGTGGGTATTTTTAAAATATTTCATAATTTAACATACAATCAAGGTTTTAAAATATTTTTCCACCAAATCAAAGTCTTTTACCTATAACAAAAGATCCTACAACAATCCTAGCAATGATTACTCAGATTTTCTTCACTTGAGACACTTTGAGCTCCTTTGATATCTTCAATCCAAGCTCTTCAATGTTTGTTTGGAATCATCAAAACTTCTTGATTTAACAGTTCGGTCACTAGAGAAGTTGTTTTGATGCTAATGAGACTAAGGGAATTTTGGTGGACTTTAAAGATATGATGGTTTTGCCTATGCCTTTGGTAGTGCCATTTGGTTGAGAAGTGTAAGATAGAGAGTTTTTATATGGTGTGTGCTTGGACAGTGCAATAAGAATGACTTTCGGAATGTTCAGTGATGGTTTTAAATTGGTTAATGCCAAAGGTGTAGCTAATGGATTCCATGAGATGTGATAAGTGTGGTTAACCCAGCGTATACTACTAAGTTAAGGAAGGTGCAGTATTGACATGCAAATTGATGCCAAGAGAGATAGTGATGTGGAGACCAAGAAGTGATGATGTAAAATTTTTAACAGTAAATCGTGTAGTAAGAGAAATGGCGACATTAAGTCTGATGGTTTGAATTGTCAAGCAGTGGATCATCTTGCTTGACAAATCTCATTTATAAGGGTAGTGAAAGAGGGAGAGCTATCGGTTGAAGAGGAATGTATGAAGGAAACAATAATTTATGTCATAGAAGAAGTAGTGGTAAGCAGTTCAATTGGTTGGATCGTTGCATATGGTGTGTATGGCTTAAGAAATCTCAAGATTAATCATATGAAAGGATAAAGTAGTTGACTAAAGAGGAACATGTGGAAGAAGCAATAAGAAGGTTTGATGATCAATGATTACTTAAAATGATTTATGCATAAATAGTTTGCATATGGAGAATTTATATTCTACAATGGAATTTAGATAGGAGTTGATAGGATGAAAAGATTATGAGGAAATGAAATTATTCCAGTAATGTAGTGATAAGGGGTGAATTTCGGATCTTATAAAGTGAATAAGTTAAGTTATGGAAATTTATAGTGTTTGATTAATGGAGCATCATTAGTTTAAATAAGATGGTGGATATGATCTGAATTCTAAGAGAAATGGTTAAAAGTGATTAACCATTTGAGAGAATAAGTAATAATGTGGATAAATAAGGGAGAAAATCAAAAGTTAAGGAGAATGATGGTATAACCTAGAAGTTTTAATGGAACAATTGCGTGAAAAAAGTTTGTTTTGGGGAGAAAAAACTCAGGTCGAGGTGGTTGTCCAGCCTTTCTTATGTCTGAGGACATAAGGAAGATTCGGCACTAAGATTGATTTTTAATATAAATTGTATAAATCAGTGAAGATAGGAGTGAAGTATGAGAGAGTGGTTTGTTCACGAGACGCATAATAAAAGGTAGAAATTGAGAAAGTTGCCCAAAAGTCGAAGGATTTGTGTTAAAGGAGTATGTTGTTCACGGTCGAGACTAGCATTCTCAAATTTCAAGGATGAAATTTCTTTTAAGGAGGGGAGAATATAACAACTCTCATTACAATGTCCCTAACTTACTCACTAGCTCACTAAGAGTCTTCAGCATTGTATGCAGTATCGGAGGACACAGGATGGAGAAAGAATCAAAGTGGAGAAGAAAAAAGCTCCACACCGCGGTGAGAAGCAGGGCCGCCAATGCGAGAGCGAGCTCTAGAGAGATATTTTGCTAACTGGACGTGGTGATGCAACGATGAACTTAGATGGGGCCGTGGCGAGAATCAAAAATTTTGTATAAGTTAAAAACATTTCAATCGAACACGGAAGAAGAAGTAGCGAGAAGCTCTGCTAAGGCATGCAAAATCTGACCTAAAGGGATGTTTTCTAGACCCAGGGAGCTTGATTAATGGTCAGTAAGTTGATCTTGCTTCCTCTCCTCTCTTTTCTCTTCGGATTTTGGCTTGGAATCGGTGGGAGTAGGTGGGTTTTCGAGTTGAAAAAGAATCCACCAATTAAAATGCTTGTTTTGGTATTATAGAAGTGTGATTTAGTGTTATTGAAGCTTGGGTTTGAGTTTTGGTTGGAATATGATGGGTTTGAGTTAAACCTTAGGTTAGAATTTGGGAAAAGAAATGGAAATTTGAAATGGTATGTGTTGGCGTATGTTTGAAAGGTTGTTTAAGGTTTATTGGTATGTGTGTATGTTGTTAGAACTCTAGGTTAAGCTTGGATGGCTAGATTGTGGATTTTAGTGTTATGGGAGTTATGTTAATTAAAGGTACTATATTACTGTAATGGTAGATTGCCTAATCAGAGGTATATAGTACGTGATTAGGCTGCTCTGGAGGCTTGCCTAAGCCCCTGTGTTTGTGGTGCTAACAACCTGAGATAACTGGGTGTTTTTTTGTATTGTATTATTTGTATTGTATGATAGTACATATATTTGTATATATATGCATGTTTCTTTCATACCACGATATAAATGTGTATGTGTGTACTGTTTTCTACATATCGTGATATGCACACAGCTAGATGATGATTATGATTATGATACTGATTACATATATGATGCTGATATTAATATGATATGACATGATATATAGCATGACATTGAGATCATGATTATTATTATATGATGATACATGAGCATCATCACATGGCATTGTGAGATTGTGATATATGGCAGATTGGGTGGTGATGATGTGATGACGATATGATATATGATGACATATATATTAGGGAGGATGAGGATGGAATATATATATATATGTTAGGGAGGATAAGGATGGAATATATATATATTAGAGAGGATAAGGATGGGATCCCTGTGACTAAATCTCCTCCTATGGCCCGGAGGGAAAAGGCGCGCAGTGGACTGCAACTTCCCTAAATCACCATCAATTCGTGATGGTCCAGGAGAAGGAGAGTCACGGTCTGAATATTAGTGTTACCTTTAGTCGAGTGCCCTAATGAGAGGTAAGTTTGTTGATGTCCCATAATTAGTCTTCACTGACTATTGGAAGAGAATTACCTATATAAAATGTCCTATTATGACGATAGTCTGTGGTTCTAGCTGTATGCCAGGGAGACATGCATTCCATTCATTTCACATTGCACTCACAGATTGTATGAGTTATATATGTATATATATGTGTGTGGTTGTCCTCGGTTACTTAAACATTTCCTCACACCCCCCTTCATGACTAGCCTTTCAGGTGAAGACTCTGAAGCTAGTTCGAAGAAGATCAAGAAGTTAACAGTCTCTCCATCTTCGAGAATTCCAAGTTTAGTTAGTGGTTGTAATTTAGTTTATGTAATTCTGTACCAAGTGGGTTGGTATAGTTTGGTTGCCTGGATGAGTGTCCTGGGAGTAAAGAGATGTATGTGATGTAATGATATGTGATGATAATAGTGGACCCTAGCATGGGTCTTTAATGTATGAGCAGGTATTTGTATGCTAGAATGGTCGTATGTGAGCCCAAAAGTGGTTTTGGGCCATGCATGAGTTTTGGGCATATAGCCCATTATTTGGTTTGGGGGTTCAAGGGAGTCAACTCTCAAAGGAAAGGTTTCTTCGGGGTAAAACCTTCTTGGACATGTTGGTTTAGCCAAACATGACTTGTGTGAAGGGTCTCTGTGTGTCTATTTGGCTTTAGTGGCAATTGGAGGTGATAGGTTGTTACTTTTGGTCAAAAAATGGCCAAAATGGTGTTGGGCATCCAAAATCTCTAAATGGAGTTGGATTCAAGTGAAATTGGTGTCCATGATTAGATAATGATGAGAGTGACCTATAGAAGTTGGAATCAGATCAATCGGAGATCGGAACATGAAGTTGGCCCGGTAAAACTATAATTAGCTTATACAAGTTCTGATGCTAGGACTGCAGCTCAAGAAATCCAGGCCGCGGCTATAGCAAGTCAGTAGGCATCAGAGAATCTGTGAAGGGTCAGAGTCGTGGCGCCACTGTAGCTAGCCGCGGCCCTAATTCAGTCTGTTGCTTTTTGAGCTTTTTTTTCAAGATTTTGGTGCTCTGGAAGATAAGCTTTGGAGTGGTTTAATTGTTATTGGAAGTATTTGAAGTATTTGGTCAAGATTTTGAGGTTGAGAGTTGATAGGGTGTTACATTTAACATGTCATTAAAGCAAGTTTCAACTTTCTATATTAGGTAGGAATCATATCTCAACACATTACATGTTCTCCATCACTATTATCAATCAATGACAAGCATAGAAATTGTATTGCCATTTATATGATAATATTGTTCCTATTGTATTTTATTTAATGTCTCTTATAAAATTATCATTATACATTAGTAGAAAACAAAGTTAAATTAGATCACCATGTAAACCAAAGAGATGATGATTGTCAGAGTGGTAGTACAATAGCAAACGCCTACCTTGATCTTACAATCAAGTGCCCAATTGCTTGAGGGTTTAACTATATGATCCTGAATCCTAAAACTGACCCTTAATAGCTCAACTTACCTACCCAGGTTTCAAGACAACCACTTATACTACACATAATAAAGTAGAGGGGGATAAGCATCCTCTGCTTAGATTCTAAGTAGAGCTTTGACAATCACATCACATGCAACTTTCATAATAGTTCAATCAGAATAGCAAGCATTTACCTCCACATAATATGCTGGTTGTTGGGAATTTTGGTACACACGCAGCAAATAACAACACCGAATTCCTTCCATGGATACGTCAATATTGCTCAAATTGAGATGTAGAGAAGATTTTTTACCTTTGATGCATAGCTTTTTAGGTTTTTCTTCTACTATCGGACCTTAGGAACTGATGCTTTTAATCAGCTCCCTCTACCGATATCCACACGAACAGTAAATCCAACTCGAACGGCGTGCTAGCACCACTATTTGTGAACGTCTGTACGCTTAAGGTCTCTGTGCGTCTATACACTTCCTCTCTCTAAGTGTGTGGCCGCTCACTCTCTAGGGTGGAAGGAGACTTTCTTAATTCTATATCTGATAACCCTAGTCTCTATCATATATTTTATATTTGATTAATTTAAATCAATTATTTAAATTAAATTAAATCTTAATTAAATAGATTAGTTTAAACTTAAATCTATCTAATAGATTAAATCTAAACTAACTATCTAATCTAAATCTAGAATCAAATCTGAATTTAATTTACCATATAAATCAAATTTAAATTATCATATTAGTTTAAATTTAAATATATCAAATAGAATTAAATTTAAAATTAATTCATTTAAATTAATTTAATGATATATATTTTGAAATATATTTAATATATGAAATATATATAATATATCAAACATATATATATTTTGAATTTTATAAGATACATCAAATATATTTATAAAATTTATAAAATTCCTTCACCCTAAATTAAACGTTAAATTCATTGAATCTAGACACATCTTAGGTTCAATGAATCTAGATATTTTAGCTCGAGTTGATCCATTCATGCATGCGACTCTGTATGTCCATATGATGTTGGTAGTGGGCTAATGACACTATTATACCCACAAGTCAAAAGTAGCCTCTAGGAAGACATTGTGAGTAGCCAAATCATATAAGAACAGTGATCCAATGCAACCTATCATATAACCCCATCACATCCCTTTTGTCTCACAATATATAGGTCAAGTATGAGGTATGGAAACGTCATCCTCATCTTACTCAACCATCAATTTCTCGATCTCCGAGCAGACTGACAAAACAAATGAAAACCCATCCATTTGAGCACAGCCATGCATTTCTTAGTTTCATTCATCGAGGGACCCATATATATCTCTCCATTAATTAGAGGGACAAATTACATCTTGATCATTCATCTTCCTCTACATGAATTCCACTATGCCTTATCATAACCTTTATAATCTCCCGATTAAAGGTGACTTTTAACTGTACCAAAGTTTAATTTCCCCATGTAGGAAGCCATCGTGATCTCAGGTCTGAGGGCTCAGTGACACAGGTATATATATGAGATATTCTTATAACTTGATTCATGCAGTTATCTCATAACGGGTCGATTCAGCACCTGTTCCCTAACAGGTACTTATGATTTTGATTTGTATCTTTATACATAACTAACCTATAATTATTAATCAAAATCATACTAGCCTTAATTCATCATTATTTCCACAAAGATAATTGACTAAGGATGTTTAGGATAAAATGATTTATCCAAGGAAATTATTATAAAAAAAAACACGCAAACAATATAATAATGTAATAAAAGAAAAACACCTTCTTTTTCATAATGAAGTACAATGTTTATAATACAATAATTTGCTTAGGGCACAATCTTCAACACTGGTTCCATAAGCTGAGGTGTGGCCATAAAGAAAGAAGAATAGGCCACTCGTCTTACTGTCGGAATAATCTGGCCAAATACACGATGAAGTAGTTCAAGGGCAATCCTTGTATCAACAATCTTAAACTTGACATTTCTAATAGGCTAATCACACAGAGGTCCCTCTCATGCACCCCACTGAAATCTATAGCAAGAAACAACACAAATCTTGGTAATTAAATATCAATTAATCAGTGAATAGCTAAGCATCACACCATTTTGCTTTCCCTTGAACAATGGAATCCTTCACAGCATTTAGTAGGTTCTTGTCAGCTTCAGTAAGAAGGGTGTCATCAACTTAAAAATTGGATGATCTAATTTTAGATTGCATGATCAAAATAAACCAATAGTGCAATTCTAATTTGTAGCTCATGTCTCTGCAATAAGCTAGTTCTATTTTCATTCATTTCAGTTAATCATCAAAGTATATCTCATAAAAACAAAGTACATATCATGAACCATCTCGACAATAAGTATCTAACAAAATAGGGATAATATTAAAGTTTGCTGACAACTAAAATAATTATCTAACAAAATTTCATGTTAACTAAAGATGGAAAAAAGATAAAAAGCTATGAATTCTTTGTAAATATCTAGTAAAGATTAATTTTTCACTAAAAATGAAAAGTCATGCAAAAAGCTAAAAGAAAAAATTAAAGGGGAAAAATCTCAAGTGAAGCACACCTTTCTATGGAACCTAAAGTTTGCAATAATCCCATCACCAACTTATGTAGAAAATTCAATAGTTGTTGCACTTGCATGTGTGATAATCATAAACACAAATATTACACTATATTGCATTAGCCCTACGCAAATATTCAAGCCTAAAACTTAACCTCATCCAATTTCTCAGTTCAAGAAAAATTCATTTTTTTCTTCTCCAAAAATGTTCTATACAAATGATTATGTAAGTGAAAGTATACTACTCATGCCTCATTGACCTATGCTAGTTTAAGTTGCTTCTTGTGAAAGAATTGCCATCTCAATTTCTTGGTACAAAAATCACTACCATTAGATAGAATGAAGTAAAAACAGTATACAAGATCCATGCCTTGATTTGCTCCAGCAAGTGCAAAAATAATAGACCAACAAAGAAGTCCATTACCTATTGAAGATAATCTCAGTGATCTCACATGAAAATTGATTACACTAAACAAAGAAACGAGCTTGAGATGTGAAAAAAGAAGTGGGATATGATAATGAGGGCCTAAACTATGCTACTTCCTCCAACAAATAAATAAACAAAATGATTTTAGAAAACATTAAAGTAAAAGAAAAGTAGAAGAAAACTTTTCAATGTATAGCCATACAAATTGCCATTACCTTTGTTGTAATTGTAGTAGGTAGTATTTTTGACAAGAAGAGACTAGGAACTGGACCAGCACCCAGAGCAAAAGTCAAGACAAACCCACATTATCCCTTCTACATTAAGTTAAACTATATGAAGCAAAGAAAAAGTCAAGAAGAGACCAGGAACTGGACCAATAATAACATGTAGTGCTTTAGACTATATGAAGCTACCTTTAGTTTTAATTACTTAAACAAACACACTATATAGACTTTTTCGTATCAATGTCTGGACATCAAATTAAGATTTTGGGAAAAGAAAATATCATTGTTCATTAACAAAGGCCACTAAATTGGATGTTATTATGGCATCTAGAATATAAGAAATGACAATGAAGAAATATATCTGGTATGTGTTTAAATATGCTTTAATTAAACAGAGACAAATCATGTGTTTAAATTTGCTCTAGTGTCTACTCTAAATGGTAGATGCCATGATATTTCTTCCAAACAAAATGCAATACTGATTATTTGAACATAATTCCTTTAGGGTAGATAGCACTTGAGTAGCTGGGGCTTAAATGAATTCACTGATTATTGAGAACCAAATTCAACATCACAAATATAAAATACAAATAAAATTATCAATCATAATCCACAAAAGAACTGTAAAATAATTCAATTGTACAGTAAAATACAAAATGCTAACCATTGATAGTTTCACTAGGCCTCTGACTCCTCCAGCCATGGTTCATTTCGAAGAAGAACAAATCCAACGGCAATAATCAAATAAAAGCATCCATTAGAAAGGCTAATCCAAGCAATAAATATAATCAACTAAAAGCATCCACCGACACAAGGGCTATCGAGCTTAATCAAAAGAAAACACATAAATAAAATTGAATCGTAGCAATGTGCGATTTTACAATTTTCACCTAAATAATCAACGATGAACTTGTGCTATTTTCAAACTGACAGAAGGGATGAACTGGTACAATTTTCGGAAACCCTTAGCAATTGAAGGAGATGAGCACAATTAAACTCAGTGGGAGGGCTTGTTCAAGAGTGAGGAATGAAAAGGAAGGTGCACGATGAGGGCAAGTGGAACTTGCTAGGAGGACTTGCTATGTACTCGGTGGAGCATGGCATGCGAGCGAGCAAGGATTGTAATATTCTTATTTTTATGGGATATTATAAAATGAATAAAAGATATGAAACAAAGTGAGATAAAAAGGTTATATATATATATATATATACTCAAGCTTTAAAAGAAATTAATTTCTCATTTAATTTTCAAAACAAGTTATGTTTGGTCTTTAATTGGAATTAATTTTTTACAAGGTCCTAAACAGAAATTAATTCTAAAACTTACCCTGGAAGGTATGCAATATACCACTTGAATGAAAGCTCAGTTTGAGTTGAGCTCAACGGTATAAGTATTATATTTTCAAGAGGTCTAGATTGAGAGATAGACTAATTTGAAGTTAATGTGAATAGTGAAAAAGAAATAATAAAAAATTAATCTTTGGATAAAATTACAAGAAAGTATCCAAAAGAATGAATAATTATATTTTTGACTTTAGAAAATGGTCACTTTCCATATTAGAAGTAAAATGTTAATATTACATTTAAATCTCAAGGAAAAAAATGTTAATATCTTAAAATGTATAAGAAACTAGAAAAAACGGAGAGACTATTAAGTGTGAAAAAGGGTAAAGAGGTTATTTTTCTCGGTTAAATAGAAAAAAGAGAAAATTACATTTTTGGCTGAAGAAATAAAATATTTTGCAACTTTCTCCCTCAATCAAGAAAGTCACGTGAGGATGAAGTCAAATAAGAGCTGGGGAAAATTACAAGTAATAAGTCAAAAGTTTCAAAAATTATTAATTTCCTCGAGTCAAGAGTATTTTTGAAAATATGAAAAATTATAGTCAAAATGAAATTCTTGATGAGATAATTTCACTGGAATAATGTTTGAAAATTTATAAAGTTAGTATGAATTTATTTTGGGCATTTAGAATAAAAGTTAGTATTATATCGATTAAAGATTATTTTAGATTGCAGAAAAAGAAGTACATGATCATGGATAGTAAATGGATCCTATCCAAATATATTTTGAATCAAGATAATGATTTTAGACCAAAAGTAATATTTAGATAATTCTGTACCAATGTAGTGACCATTTTGGCAAAAATACTTAATCGGTATGGGTAAATTTAATCAATAAAGGGTATTTTGGTCTATAAAAATTATTGAAATAATTTTTGGCTAAAAAATAAGGTGAGCCACGTCTGGACATAGGTTTGGACACAAGTGAAATTTTCCAAAAGCTTTTTGAAGAAGAAAAAGCAATAAAGTCAAAGACAAAGTTTATTAAATTGCTTTATTATTTAAATACCCTATTAAGTCATAAAGCTTTATCTTCTTCAACCCATTTCATGCTGAATGAATGAGAAAGGAGAGCGAGAAGTCATGCAAACAAGGAGCAAAAAGGAGAAGAGAAAAACTATAAGTTTGGTCCCAAAACTTCAAGGTATTATCTTGCAAACATTTCCTTGTGTTCTCTAACAATTTTGAGGCATTTTAGTGGCTATTTTTCCTCTATCTTCCTGTTGAAATTTCAGATCTAGAAAGAGAGTAGAGAGAGAAAGTTGTGCCATGAAGAAACCAATCCATGAAAAGTGCAGTAAATGTCACAAGATGCAAGATTATGGCATTGGTTTCAAAGATTGATGAGTTATTATTTTTTTACAATTTTCTCTATTTTTCTAATATTTAAGGTTTGTGAAAGAAAAGGAAATTTCATGATTTTAACCCCAAAAATGGATTCGTTGGGTCCAAAATAGATAAATACAAGTGTGTTGTACAAAAAAAAATCAAAGAAAAGCAAAGTGAAATTTCTAGGTTTTGTATGCACACTTTGTGAAGAGGACCATTGAAACAGTAGCTTATGACCATATTTTATGTTGCAATAGGGGTCAAGGAAGTTTTGGAAAGCTAAAGAAAGGAAGTACAAAGTGTGAAAACCAAGGGAGACTTCTTAGGTAGCAAGCTTCCTATTTATACTTTATGTTATCATAATTGATTTTCATGAAGTTATTGCTATGCCATATGTTTATAATGATGTCTTGTGATGAATTGAGATGATTGGATGAGGTGTTTGATAAGGTTGAAGACCTTTAGATATCCATTTTATAAAATGAAACTCTGCCGAAATTTTTATAAAATATTTTGACATTAATTATTTTAAGAATTTGATGAATGATTTTATGATATTTCAATGTTTCGTATGATAATATGATTGTATGAATGGGTTGCTACTGTTGAGATTCTTTGAATCTCACCCTTAAAGATTACCAACATGCTTAGGGACAAGATATGGCAATGGTGCAAAGGAGATAAAAGCAAGGAGGAGAATGGTAAAGACTAGAGATTATGATGCTATGTTTTGTTTTAATAGTTTTGTGTAATTTGTATAAAGTGATATATGGATGTATGAGGCTTATGCTATTCATTAGTATGCCTTTCAAGTCCTCTTGTAATATTATGTATGGATTTGGTACCATGAATGATGATGAAAATGTGTTATGAATTTGATTATATATGTTATAGCATAAATTGGTTCAAGATGACCAATAGTGATTAGAATAGGGGCACTTTGCTCAAATCAGAGTATCTAGGGTAAGTGTTATATACATGCTGAAAGTGTATGGAACAAGCTTTAATACGGTCCAAGGAATACCTCATTTAGATGTGTGTGCGAATTGTTATGAATTTTACAAGTTAGGGTTCAGAACAAGATAGTATAGAGAAAAACTGGAACTTTTGCCATGAATACTAGGAAATTCAAAATGCAATAGAAAATCATATAAAACTCCAAAAATTTATTGGTTTGCATTTCTGGAAACCTCTCAGTATTAGAAAACGAATGTCACTAGTTTGATGGTATTTTGAGCTACAAAGAAAGAGTTATATAATTTCTCCTAAAACTGTTCTAATAGAAATAGTATTTTGACCCTTAATGATTTAAGTCCATTCCATACCCTGTACAGGGTGAATAAATATAAAACAAATATATCTAGGAATAAGACATACAGGGCTTTCCAATGACATAAATAATGAATAATTTGGCTAAGGATATCGTGAGATATGCATTTTTAAAAATAATGTCAAAACCTGGAAAGTTTCAAAATGACCAAATATATAATAAATATTTGTAAAATAAATTGTATGAATTGGTCGAGAGAATGCTTTGTTTTATATTTTTTCCATGTAGAAAATCTTTTTAGATATTTGTAGAGACTTGAATCACTACGAGATGATTTTTTCTACAATTAGTTATGAATTTTTTAAATTCATTGGGTAAAATGAAAAATGCAACATGAACAGTACCCAAAATAAAAAAAATTCTATTTTAATATTTTTATGCAATCAAGTCTCTAATTATACAATAATAGACATAATTGAAGTCTACTACATGGAAAATGGACATAAGTTTAAGATGTTACAAGGATAATAGGAAGGAAGGAGATGACGAGGACAAGAGAAACTTGATGAATGGCAAAGAGCAAATGCAAAAGTGTGACTTAGATCTGGTGACGACAAAAAGCATCCACGAAGACAAGCACGCTGAACCAAGAATGAGAATGGGGAGAGCAAGAATGGAAATGCCAATGGAGAGGATGAGTCTCAGAGCAAGTCAAGGAAAAGAATGAGAATGTTTCGATTTCAAATGAAAGGGTTTAAAGGATTTTTTTACAAAAAAAAATAACAAAGGAAAAGTAGGCAGTTATATCTAAAGACCGCCTACTTTTCCCTTAAATTTTTTTTAAGAAAAGTAGCTTGTTATATCTAAAAGCCACCTACTTTTCGTTTAATTTTTTTTTTTACTTATCTTTTTTTGGCCACACCTTTGTTGGCAATTATTTAAAGAGTCTACAAAGGTTGATTTTTGTTATTGATTATTTAATAGCCAACAAAAGTTTTTCACCTCACTTTTGTGGGCGTTTTCTAAATGTTATTTTTGGCATAGTGATTATAAGCAACAGTTTCCAAATGTTACTTATTACATGTTGCCTAAAGTGGACATAAATAGGCAACATGAGAAAAAATGTTGCTTATTCGTAATATAGACAACACTTCTCGCCTGTTGCAAAGAAAAAATGTTACCAAAAGTCAAAAATGTTGTAGTGTTTGAAGATTGGAATGCATGTTATGTTGATTAGAAATATTCACCAATTTTTAGGGTTGTGTAATGAAACCAGATTAATTATTTCTCATCGTGCTGAACATCTAATTGAACAAAATATTTTTGTACATTACATGGATATGAACCCTTAAAAAATAAGGTGGCCTTTCAAATTTAATTAAGAGAAGGCAATTTCCACTCATAATTTCTTTTGCAATGACCATTAATAATAATTAAGGACAATTAGTGATGAATGTTGGTTTGTATTTACCAAACAATATCTTCACTCATGGACAATTATATATTGCTATTTCTAAAGTCACTACAATATTTTTATCCTATGACAATAGTTGATTTTGCAACAAGTATAAAAGTATTGCCTAAAACTTTAAAGAATGAATATTGAATAACATTTTAAAATTATTACCTAAAGTAAAATAGGCAACATTTTTTACACATTGTCTTCTTTTACTAAAATAGGCAACAAACAATACCCATTGTCTATTTAAGCAACACAAGTAAACTATACTTAACACTCATAGGAATGGTTTACCCAATAAATAACACGTATTGTTTATTATCTATTTAAACAATATCATAAACAAATACAAAACCGTTGTCTATATTACTTTAAGTAACAATTTTCAAGTTACTCAATATTCATTTTTTAAAATTAAGACTAGTAGTTTTACCAAGAAAATCATTGCCTACTCATATCTTAAGTAACACTTTTATACATGTTATAAAATTAACTATTGCCATAAGCTGAAATTATTATGGCAACTGGTAGATGGATTTGTTTTCTTTAAGAGGTATCAAGTTTGATCTCATTGTGTTATTTTAAGAAGAAATATTTTTCTCAAATATTCAATTGTATAATATATATTTATTAAATATTACCCTAAACTAACAAATATGACACTTTGGAGATATGGACATTCAACATTTAAGCATAAAAAAGGTCATAAGTTCAAAAAATTATAGGACCAAGATATAATGTAATAATAAATTATTTTGCGTAATAGTCTTAAACTGACAACATTTAAAAACTATTGTCTTAGTTAGTTAGTTATAGTTTGATAGTTAGTTATAGTTGGAAAACTATTGCCATTAAAATTATAAGTAACAGTTAAAAACTATTAGCATAGGTGCCAACAACTTAAAACTATTGTCAAATTGAGCATCACAAAACTAATGTCTATTGTAAAAATAGACAATAGTTTCGCCACCTATGACTATAAAATCTAAAAAATTGTTGTTTTAGACAATAGGTAATGCTAACTAACTTTATATCCAAGAACTGTTCCCTATAATTATTGGCTACAGTTTTTTGCTCTATGGTGACATTTTTTCATTGTTATCATATGCAAAAAATGTTGTAATGAGTGAAATAGATTGATGGATTAAGAATTCTTATTCATGACTTAAACAACCGGCCTCTGACTATAATCACAATCGTTGTCTTCCAAGAAGTATTTAACAATGTGTCACTTGAATCAAGTATCTATTAAAACATTAGCTTCTTGTCAACACAGCTTTATGTGACAGGTAGAAATTCAAAAATCAATATCCAATCAGTAGTTTTGTTGCTTTTGAAAATGACTACAACTTGATCAAATTCTGATTCAAGTCAGTAGACCTTTAGCTCCAATATAGTGTGTTCGTTCAAGGAGAAGTACAGGAAAAATGGGATTTTATTTCTTTTGTTTCCATATATACAGCATGATTTTTTTTTGCCAACCATATTTTGTAATCTGAAGCTTTCTATTAGAGGTACATGTTAACTAATGTATTTATTGTCCCCAAAAAAATATTAACTAATGTGTTTATTAGTTATATTTGAAAATAGTTACATACTTTTGATTAACATCATCTTTCTCTCAATGAATACTTCCGGTGCATCAGTAGAAAATGAGACGGATTCAGTTCCCCCTTCTCTCTCTCTCTACACTCAGTCCTCTCTTCTTCGTGAGCAACGTGTCTTTGAGTTCAATTCCATGAATGTTTTAAATGATGGGCCAATCATACCCCTCCTATAAAAGTAACAGCCACATTGTTTACAAGCTTGGGCTATTTTATTAGGCCATTGGGCTCCCTGTTCTTTTATTGGGCTTCGTTCAAATTTGTGACAGATATCCTGCATTCGTCCAACCCCAGGTCCTCTTGTCCTCGCTCTACGAGAGCTTTTTTTGTTTTCTTTTCCTTGAGCATCCATTATTTTGGATCTCTGCAATTAGAAAATTCATTGGGTCAAGTTTAATTTGGATTGACTCGGACATGATGATAAATAGTAGTAAAGCTATACCACTAATTATTTAACTTGGTTATATTTTTAAAATTCGAACTTGAAACTTATGATTAAGATAGAATAATTTCCTACCAATTGGTTAATGAATTAAGAAACGGTGAATCAACCTAATGGATGCAATGGAGAAATCAAATTAACTATACATGTCATCATGTCGGCGCAGGGGGTGGGGCGGGGGGAAGGAAAAACTATACATGTCATACCTATGAATTTCTCTCAGACTCGTCTTTTTCTTCCAATAACTAATAAATCAATTACATCTTGTGGGCACTAGCCTCTTTCCTTTCTTCCCTCTTCTGGTGTATTCGTCTTTCTTTCTTTTGCAGATTAAATTAATATCGCTTATTTGTCTGGAAAAATAAAACATTTGATCTATCTTTCTTCGTAGCAAATTTGAAATGTTTTTAGTCTTTTATTGTCGTGAAGGAAATATAGTTTTATTGTAGTGAAGGAAATATAGTTTTACAATAAGATTTTGAGTAATTGTACCAGTAGAATAAAAAGAGAAATCAAAACTGAATTTGATAATTTGTTTTTTTTTTTCAAATGATAACATGTTTGTCTAATTAATCAATGTTTTTTTAAAAGATATTTATTTTTCATAGTTGATAAATGGTACTTCTCACTTAATAAAATGATATATGCAGTACAATATGTACTTCACACTCATCTTTGTACTATGAAAATATGCTCCTATAAATACACCTCAAATGAGCTGATTAATAGCCACAACTTAAAGCGATACATATAAGCTTATGTTAATTTCACTTTTTTTGTTCCTTTGTCTGTCTGTGCTTAATTCGGTAGCTAATTTCTTTTTTTCAGTGGTTTCTGACACAACTCACCAGAAAGTTGATAGCTTCCAAGGCTTAATTTTTTTGGGGTAAGTTGGCAACCTCGTTTTATTTGTTGTTATTATTATTGTTGTGTTTTTTTTTTTTTTAAACATTTGGGTCCCTTTTTCACTATAAGCAAGGTGTTTGCTGGAAAAATCATGGTACCAGTTCCACGGACTGAATTCTTTTTTCTTTGTATCAGTTTCTTGTTTTCCATGAGAAACAAGAATGGTTTAATTTGTAATTTGTGTTCGGAAATGAATCCTGAATAGTTTCTATTGTTAAGTTAAACATATTTTTTTTATTGTTACCACGAGCGGACAACTTTTTTTTATTTATTTTTATAACACGACAATGCGCCTTTTTAACTTTTAAATTTGTATAAATAATAATATTTCATTGTTGGTTAGTGTATTATTTCACACCAGGTACGTAGTGATAATAAATCTTTGAAATTTTATTTCTTTTCTCACATAACCTTTTTAAACTTCAATTTTTTGGCCCATTTTAAATCTAAATTATATTGATAAATTACAATATTTTAAAAATTGGACTGGTTATTAGAATGCACTAGTTTAAGGTTTATTTACTCGGTTGTAATGACCAAATAATTATTAAATCAATAGTAATAAATTTAATATATTTTAATTTTATATCTTATATATTATGGAGAAAATTAAAGAAAATATTAGTATGATACATTTGGATAATTAGATGTTAAATTATTATATGTTGAATATATTTTAATTATTTAAAGTAAAATACAAAATATAAAATAGTAAAAAAATTAAATGAACTAACAGCAATAAAATAAAATACTATATTGTAATAGGAAAATAGTAAATAAAAATGATATAATTTAGAAACTAATAATATGCTAATATTAAAAGTTAAACATATAGTTCCCTTTAATTAAAAAAAAAAGTTCAACATATAGGTAACATATAGGTGAGAGAATTAAATTCACTGATTGGAGAGAGGATTTGGATCCTCTTCATACTTTCTCTTCATACTTCTTTTCATACATGATTTTTTTTATTGATTATGTGGTATAATGATTAAAAAAATAATCTATAAATAAAATAATATATTTCATTTAATAATTTATATTTATTATTCTGGGTTGAAGTTTCTTAAAAATAATTTATAATATTTATTTAAAATTATTATTAAAATAAATAATATATTTTATTTAAAGTAACAGTAATTTTTATTATTCAAATTAAAAATAATAAATAAATAAATATGAAGAGAATCCATATGCTAGAATCCAGATGCTAGAAGGAGAACGTGCAGGCTGAAAATAAGTGGAGAGATGTTCCAAGGGATGTCGGGTCCGTAGGGTAGGCGCACGCTAGGCTATGGTGTGTGTGAAAGGTTGTCAGAGTTACGAGGAGAGAATACTAGATGTCGGAAAAAACGTGTCCTGGTGGATGAGATTTGACCGTGAGTTGCTAATATACATTGAAAGATTTCAAAAAAGGCTGAGCTTTTCAGTCCTATTTTCCTCGTTTTCTCTCTGCTTGGTTGAATTAAGGGAACAGAACAGGAGTGGGTTAGGGAAATTTTTTCTGGAGGAAATTAGTGGAGAAGTAAAGGGAAGGATTTTAATAAAATTTTTTTATTTAATAGAACTAAAAATGGGAGAATGGGAGGGATTTCAATAAAAAAAAATTATTTAAAAAATTAAATAATAAATACTCTTTTTACTAAAAACAAATCTAGCTCAAAAAAAATTATAAAAAAAAAATTGGAGAATTTTAAATTTCCTAATCCTCTATCATTTTTGTAACCAAATAGGAAGGAGACTTTAATTTCCTCTAATTCTCTTCCATCACCCAAATGAACCCCCCTTATACCCTCATATCAAATACTCCCTAATCTCTCCCTGCCAAACCTTATCTTCTATCTTCATATCTGTCACTTCCAGCATAATCGTAGATCCAGAGATATTAGAAGGGTGTGAGTTTTTGAAATTTTTTCTTCTTTTCTGGTTTTTCTTAATCTCCGATCTTTTATATTCTTTATCTTCTTACTGTCTGCGAGTTTTGTTGATCAGCTCATCTTCCTTCTTCCCCGATTTTCACTTTTTTCTCCCAACTATTTTATTTTTATATAAATTTCTTAACTTGGAACCGGCTTAACCTTTTAGACGGCTGGTTTTTCAGTTTTCACCTGTTTTTGACTGATTTCATCAAATGGTTAATGGGATCTTTCATCACCTGTTTCTTCCATGTTTCAGACTAGATTTGATATCAATTTCCAATCCAACCAGTTTAATTGATCAGTGTGATGTAATTTTTATAACATTGATAAGTTATCTAAATTTTAAGCATACTCCTTCTAGTTCTAATTATAAGGGAACTTCTAAAAGTTGTAAATACTTCTTAATATAAAGCACAATGTAATATTATAAAAGCTATTTCTTTTTTACCTTCCTTATTTAGTTACTGACGTCATGAATTGTAATATGATGTGAAATTTGATTGGTATTTAAGTAATATTCATAGATCATGTATTAATTACTTTGACACAATTTTTCACTTAAATAATTGATAGCATTAATTAATAAATATTGCATTATTTTTATTAATAAGAATAAAAAGAGGAATATTTGGTTTTCTTTTGAGAATTTAAGAATGAAAATAATTTTCTTAATTCAAGTGAAATAATTGAAAGTATTTAATAAAAATGATAAGAGAAAGTATACAGTTAACCTTCTTCACATATCAACTGTACTGTTAAAATAATGAACTAATCAAAATTAATGAAATCCTACGAAAATCAATGTAATCAATACGACCATGTCAATGTAAAATTTATAATAATAGTATTCACAAGTAGTATATAATGTAATTCATTCCTTCAATGTCATGCACTAGAAAACCTATCTCATTTATTTTTAAATTTTACTTCTTCTATTTTGTTATAATAAGATGCTTTTTAGAAGAGTTCCTGTATATAAAATATAAGTCACATTTTAAGTATTAGATACTATTTTTTATGTTTGTCCTTTATTAAAAATTATAGTAGAAAGAAATTAAGAAAGATATGGGTTATAATTAATGAGAATAATATTAAAAAGTTATGGTAAATTTTGTATAATTTTCAAGAATTTTAAGTACTTTTAATTATTTATCTTGATATATATAAATTAATTAAAAGTAATTTATAATATAAAATAGAGAAAATAAAAATCATGGGTTGTTATTGTATGTTATTCAAAATTCAAGAGAATTGTTATATATAATTTAGCTTTTTAAATATTAGTTCAAACTCTTTATGGTGAGGTTATTTTAAGATTTATGATTATAGTAATAAAAATATGACTTTATATTTTATAACAAAAATGCTACTTTATACAAATTTTAAAAATTTTCCGTAGCTCGTAGTTTGGCCCTCTCAAGGGGTAAAAAAGCCCTCTTCAACTTTGGATCCGGTTTTGTTGTTTGGATAAGAAACTGATCATCTACAGTAATGCTATAATGTTGTCAGAAAGATAATGATGATACAAAAAAGTAAGAGTATATGGGACCATTCACATTTCTATCTTTCTTTTACAACAACACTAGATGCAGTTAATTAGGATTTATTTGATAATATTTTTTATTTTATTATTTTTAAAATAATTTTATAAAATTATTTTTGAGAATAAATTTTGAAAATAATAAAATAAAAAAATTTATTTAAATAATTATTATTAAAATCATAATTAGTAAGTATTAAATGAATTATTCAAAATTTATAACTTTACTAGTGGATATTTTTCATCTTATCTTTTGTTTTTCAAAACAAAATTTATAAAATACTTTGAAAATGTTCTAAGTTTTCTATTATTTTATTTTTTTATTTTTTAAAATATTTTATAAAAAATAAGTTTATCAAACAAGTTTTTTTAATTTTTAATTTTTAAAAATAAAAATACTGTTTCCAAAACAGATATCAAATATGGCGTTATTTATTCCAAGGATCTGAACTCCAAAAATTGGTTGTCTATCAGATAAAGTGTTACTTTGGATTAACTTTGGAGATAAATGAGTCCATCTTCTCTCCGCTCTCTCTCATGGATTGAAAAATAAATACAGCTACTTCATGTTTTTTCCAACAAATTCCACCAAATGTTGAAGGATGTATGTTTTGTGCAAATGGGAAGACATAAGAGAATGACCATGAGATAAACAGGTATAGTTTTCTCTTTTTTGCCCAACAAAGAAATTTGGCCAACGAAGAAACAGATGAACTTCACTTTTATATAGAGCTTACAATTATAAGAATGGAGTCTACTTATTTTCTATCCCTTTTTGAAAATCCCACTTAAGTACCTCAAAAATTTAATATTTCCAAAAACATATAAAACTTGCCTAATTATCATAAAATATCTTAATATTTAATTGGAAAATTTTTTTGGTATGAAGTTTCATTTTAATTCATGAGCTTGGGATAAAAATATGCAAGTATCAGTTGTAAATATGTGAGAATCACGTGAAAATTTATGAGGAGTAGTTTCAAATTAGCTTGGAGCATTTGGACTATAGTTAGATATCTTATTTTCAAATCATTCTCGTAAATTTGTAATTAATCTTTAGATATTTGGAACTGATATTTTTATATTTGTAAGTAATATTTTGGTAAGTTTAATCAAAGGAAAAATGAAAATTTCACAGGATAAGATTCCAATAAAGTACTTAAGTATCTTATGGCAATTAAACAAGTTCTTGATATATTTTTGAAAATATTTTATTTATAGGGTATTTAAGTGTTATTTTCCCTCCCATTTTCTACTTCAAATGAATTACTAAGAAACTAATTTTTATGGAAATGAAAACAAATTAAATCCTCTGGATAAATACAATTAATCATTGTCTCTAGATTAATTACCATGACAAAAGCAAAGTTCATCTCTCTCTCTCTACGTGTGTTAGCTTTTGAATTATCTTCTAGGCTGGCGTGTTCACAAGTCACAACCAACAAACATCACTTGATGTGAATTATGATAGGAATTACGAATTGCGATATATATATATATATAGTATATATAATTTAAATGACACGTGAATCACGAGAACGCAAGTGCCGTCGGTGGAATCTTGTTTTAACAATGATGTTGTATTAGCTGTCATTGAATATTGGAGTTGTAAACACAACACAAGCAATATTCCTTGCAGTTTAAAATATAAATTTTTTTAAAAAATTTATTTTAGTTTAAAATATAAATTATATTGGTAATTTTTAAAAATATTAAATATTTTTATTTTATTTTTATTTATAATTAAATGTAACAGTGATAATAAATTTTAAATATAATATATTAAATAGAAATATTATTAAAAAATAAAATATTTTTTATAAATTTAATAAATAAAAATATTTTTTTATTTTTATAAAATTAATTAAATAGAATTTATATTTTAAAGGGAAAAAAATATATATTTCTCCTCTGGTTGGGAATCACACGTTTCGGGGAGCTGTTACATGATGAAATTCTGTCCCCTCCCGCTTGTTTTATTTGCTAGGCTCCAGATTTTTTCAATCACCATAGGGCTAGAACTATCAAATCGAGCTGAGCTCAAATCGGGCTGGGTAAAAAGACCCGATTTAATAAATGAGCTTAAATTTTCAAGCCCAAACCCATGAGGTAGAGTCTACAGGTTGGCCCGCAGACATTTTTTTAATTTTTTAATATTTTTTATAAAATTTTTTTATATAATTATTTAAATTAATATAACTAATTATCATCATAATTCATACAAAATTAACATAATATTTAAAATTTACAATTTGTATATCATTAATTAATAAAATAATATATATTTTTTAATATTTTAAACAAAAAAAAATGGACTTTTCAGGCTAGCCCGTGGCCTGTTTGGGCTGGCCTGTGGCAGGGCGGGCCGGGCCTAAATAGGCCGGACTCCAAAAGCCCAAATTATATATTTACTCTCAAAATTGAGGCTTGAACCCGCTCATTTTTTCAAGTTTTTTAGGCTAACCCATCAGACTTCCCATTTTGACAGCTTTACATGCAATTTTTCAATTTATTATTATTATTATTATTGTTATTATTATTATTATTATTATTTTCTTTTGTGTGCATCCCACATCACATATGTACTCCATTTAACTAAAAGATTTATTAAAGTTAATTTGACATAACTATATTTTCAGGATTTAAACTTACAACCTTTAATTAAATTGATATAATTCTCTTACTAATAGAATCAAATGCTTTATGTTTATAGCTCTTTAATTTTCTCTTCTTGTTTGAACTTGAGATTTCTTATTCAGTGGATAAAATTCTCTTGCTAATTAAATCAAGCCCTCCGTGGTTATAGTTCTTCAATATTCTCTTCTTGCTTACTAGAATTATTATTAGTTGTTTGATCGATTGAATAGTATGTGACTTCATCAACCTCCATTCAATTTTAACCTCGAGATCTGAGCAATGGTCAACCAAGCATATTCCCTGTTCTATGTGATTTATGTGATTCTCGTTTAAATCATTGAATTAGCTAGCGTTTAATTTAAGTGACTTTAATATCTCAATAATGTCAGAGAAAAAAATGTGTTCCTTTTACTAATAAAGATTGATCCAATTGACAAGGATACGACTCATACTCTACGGATGTGAGTTCAGATATGTAATCTATAATCTAAAGTATAAATATTTTTATAAGCTGAGATCTAAGATTTATTTTAACTTAATGAGCCACTGGCACTCAGTTAAATTTTTATTTATTAAAAAAAGTTAATATATTTAGTCCTTTTTTTTTTCTTCATAATTAGAGGTAGACACTAGTGATTAATCAAGATTGAGTATTATTAGATCTAAATGGAATTAGCTCTTTTAATATATATATTTTTAATCTACATAGTTTAAATATAAATTTTTGCTTAGAAAAATAACAAATCGTTTTCATTCAACCCATAATGTTAGCGTACGTGTTGAATGGAAAATTTTGTTGTCCCTGAATTATGGCTCAAAATTTGTAACGGTAAGTTAATGATGGGACTATTGAATTTGCAAGCAATAATTTAGTCTAAGTGAACGCATGCAATTACACATATGAACCCTGTTACTTTCACAAATTTCACTACTGAAAGGACATTATTATAGTGATTTCAAAATTGACTGGAAAGTCCAAAAGGAGATTATTAGCTTATAGTGATGATTATCTCTTCCTATTTCTTAACCACTTTTGGTGGGTCTCTTCTAAAAAGAAACGTTTTGATTAAAATCTTCCATGGCAATATATATTAATACTCAGCAAAGTTTGATATATTTATTTATTTCAATAGGAAAAGTGAGAAATTAAAGGACCATGTTGAAGCAGCAGTGTACAAAAAGAATATAAAGATTAATGACCGAAATAATGGTCATGCGTGCATGTTGGAATAAAATAGTGTCATCACATGAGTTTAATGCTTCATAACCAAAAATCATGTATAATTAAGTAACATTAAAAAAATGAAAAATGATTAAAGCATTGAGCAGTTAAGTGGGGACTGACAAAGGGATGGCCAAGCTTACTCTATATATAACTCTTATGAAGACTGAAGAAACCATAGAGAGGAAGGAAGAAAGAGATCCCTTTGGGTTTAGTTCTAGAGCAATGGATTTAGTGAAACATAGTGTCATATTAATCCTTTTGGGTTTACTTCTTCTTTGCAAGGCTCAAGGAGCTGTTCATCACTATGACTTCGTTGTAAGTTCTTCCATTTGAGAATAAAAAGTATATTCTAGTTCTAGCAATATTCTTAGAGTCTAGGATGATGATTTTTTGTTGGAATTTTAGCTTAGATCATCAACGGAATGCTCAATGTCTTTCTCTACATATTCTATAATTACTTACACATATATAAGCTCTCTTAAAGATTTTGCTCTGCCGTCTATACTGGATTGCCTTGTGAATAGTAATGCTTTTTGGGCAATGTGATTTGGCTTTTTGTGTTTAATTATTTGAGTGATTGAGTAATTTGAATTTGAATTATTTTAAGTTAAATAGTACATTATTTATTTATGTTAACCCTCCGAGAGGAGAAAATGAAGAAAAAGAGAAAATGGAGAAAAGAAAAAAGTGGAAGGAAGAAATTTTCTTTCCTTATATACGAAAGAATATAAAAAAAAAAAAAGTGATTAATTTTACAAGTTTTAGGCATCAATTATGATTTCTTTTTTTAATTCTTGACCAGAAAATTATGATGGTTAGTTGAAGCAATATTTACATATTAAGTATTTATTAAAAAAATAATAAAATATACCCAAATATTCCGTCTTTAAAGAAGTTACCATCTTTCTATAATATACATATAAAACACTGACATTGCACATTTCTTTTCTTAAACTGAGCTTTGTCACAAGCACTTAGCTAGGGCTCTATTGGATAATTAATTAAGCCCTATTATATTAATTGGGCACATGCTAATCAAGTATTATATAATTGTTTTTCTACGTCTAATCTAATCTAATCTAAATTCTAAGTTAAGAAATCAACTAGGTATTAGCTAGAGCTAAGTGTGAATGCTAATTCCTTTAATTAATTAAACTTGTGGGTGGATTCCAGCTGGAGGAAAAGAACTTCACAAAGCTGTGCAGCACAAAGAGCATATTGACGGTGAATGGAACCTTTCCTGGGCCAAACATTACTGCTCACAAAGGAGATATAATTTTCGTTACTGTCCACAATAACGGAACTTATGGTGTTACTATTCACTGGTAATTAATCATTTATCCACAACCAAATTATTATTTTCTAACTTTTTATAACATTAGATCCCTTTCCATTATTTACTTATTTGTTCATATTTTCTCTATAAAAAAAAGTTTAATAGATTAGAAAGTTAAAAGAAAAATAATGTCTTCGGAAAGGAATCCGAAGCCACCACACATCTAAGGATGAACATGTGGTGGTGGTGGTCATTTTCAAATGTCTTGGTCATTTTGAAATGAGAATGGATCATTGAGATTCGATTTCAATGATTTAGACTTTAAATTTTTGTTTTTATTTTTTAGTTTAATTTTTTTAAGTTGACAGTTGAAAACATTTTTATTCTGTGTTTTGTTACATTCAAAATAAAAAAAAATATAGAAAGAAAATAAAAGCCAAAAAATTTATTTCAAGTTATTCAAATTTGAAATGAGTATCCTTTTTTTTTTTTAAATATAAACTAGGAGTATCTTGCTGACACAAGGGATGGGAGGAGTATTATTTACTCACTTTTAAAATGAACAGAAGATTGTTCATCTTAAAATAATGAACAGAAGATTGATATGTCATACTTTTAGTCTTTAAAATTTCATAAAATTCTAAAGGAAAGATATTTCATAAAATTGAGTAGTTTTATTTTTCTGAACTAATGTTGATTGCAGCAAAAGTTGGTAGCAAGTTTTTGTGAGTTTTCTCAGTTTAATGAAAATATTATTCGAGGCAAATAAAATTATCATCTACCAATCAAGGGATCTCGGGACCGATGTTTGAGAAGGATAATATGAATTTAGAAACAATTTTGAGCACAACATGTAGTTCTCTACCAATATATATTTATTTAAAAAAATTTATAAAAATTATATTATACTATCCATAAATTTACTTCAAATTTTGAGTAAAGCATAAGCTTCACAAACTAGTTTCTTGGAATTCCTTACTTCACACTTCACTAATTAAGTAAACATAAATTTTGAAATGCAGGCATGGAGTGAGACAACCAAACGATCCATGGTCAGATGGACCTGAGAACATAACACAGTGTCCAATCCCACCAGGAACAAGTTTCACTCAAAGAGTCAATTTGTCTCAAGAAGAAGGTACGCTTTGGTGGCATGCTCACAGTGATTGGACTCGTGCCACTGTTCATGGAGCCATCGTTATCAAACCCGCTAATGGGTCTACTTATCCTTTCGATGAGCCCGATGGCCAAGAAACACTCATTATCGGTGAGTTCGATTTCTATGATAATATTCATCTCTCAATAATAATTTTTCTCGGCGTATTTCGTATCAGTAAGCCTGTTATTCTTGCTTGCAGGGGAGTGGTACAAGGGAGATGTGATGACACTCATCAAGGACGCTTTGGCCACTGGTGGCGAACCAAATGCTTCTGATGCTTACACCATTAATGGCCAACCCGGAGACTTGTATGATTGTTCTAATGGTAATATTATAGTGGAGTCATTAATTTTATAAAAATTAGATTGAGCTGGACCACCCAGCGATTGGTTTACTTTGTAAGGCTCGGGTTGTACTTGTTTAATCAATAGTTTTGAGTTTAAATCCTTGAAATGCAAAACCATTAAATATATGGTGGTAAAACTTGCTACCTAAAATGATCATAATTAACTTAATTTAGATTAGTTTGAACCCTATAAATCCTCTAATTAAAGTAAGAAAGGCCTAAAAAACCAAATACACCTACAAGAAAGAAAAAGAAGATTGAAACGGGCAATTGGACCGATAAGTTGGTAATTAAGCTATCACAGGGTAAATAACTTTAAAAATTGGAACATTTTCAAATCGGTTGGTTTCTTCCAAATCATTTCATTAGGTAGGAAATGACATGTAAAATTGATTTCTCAATTGATTCTATTTTGCAGATACGACACACCGTTTTACGGTGGAGCAAGGAAAGACGTATCTCCTTCGCGTAATCAACTCCGCCATGAACGAAGAACATTACTTCGGAATCACCAACCACACACTCAGACTCGTAGGCACAGATGGAGCCTACGTCAAGCCCTTCAGCACCCCTTATCTCATCATCACGCCAGGTCAAACCATGGACGTTCTCGTCAAAGCCGACCAGAACCCAGGTCTCTACTACATGGTCGCTTCCATCTTCCACGACGGCGCATCTCCGGCCGACAGCACCACAACCACAGCCATCCTGCAGTACAGTGGAACCAACACTACTGACCATCCTCCATCTGTGTTTCCAGATTTTCCAGACACCGACAACTCTACTGCCTCTTTCAGCTTCACCAACAAGTTGAAGGGTTTGGCGAGTACGCAGGTTCCCAAGGAAGTGAATCGGAGGATTTATATGACAGTCGCTGTGAACCAACTTCCATGCAATGCTAGTTCTTGTGCTTACACCACCAAGCTCGCGGCTAGTTTGAACAACGTGTCGTTTCAGATTCCGAGTATTGATATATTGCAAGCTTACTACTGGTAATACGCGCTGTATTTAGCGGGGTCCTTGTTGTAGCATATGAACAACTTGTTATTTTCCCAGAAAATACTTGATTTTGCAGGAACAAAAGTGGGATTTTCACTAAAGACTTCCCAGATGAGCCTCCATACTTTATCAACTTCACAGATCCTGACAATAATGCGTTCACGACCACAGGGACGAGGGTGATAATGCTGAACTACAATGACACTGTGGAGATAGTGTGGCAAGGGACAAATAATACGATGAATACTGCTGAGAATCACCCAATGCATCTCCATGGTTTCAGCTACTATGTTGTGGGACAAGGTTGGGGAGTTTTCAACAATGAGACAGACCCCAAATCCTATAACCTCATTGATCCTCCCGAAGTTAACACCATCGGTCTCCCCAAGAAGGGTTGGCTTGCTATGAGATTTGTCGCCAACAACCCTGGTATATATATGTCGTGTGATTTACCATTCATGAGCATTTGAAATATCCATTAATGATCTGATATGGGAGATTTTACTGAAGAAAATGGATTGATTAATTTGCAGGGGTATGGTTCATGCACTGTCATTTTGAGAGGCACAGTACCTGGGGTATGGACACTGTGGTGATAGTCAAGGACGGAGGAACCAATGAAACAAGCATGCTTCCACCTCCTAAGTATATGCCTCCTTGTTCTGGTTGATGGAATATGACATCATTAATTAATTCTACAATAAGTTTCTGAATAAATTATTATATTGTTATCTAGAAATTAAATATGTCTGAGTTTCATTTGAGACTCGAAGAATCGAGTACATGAGAAATTCAATTAGTTTCAGTTGTTTGAGCAATGTGTAATCCAAAAAAATGGTTCACGTGTTGTTAGTTAATTGCATAGTGATATATTAGTACGAACTCCTCTTATTTGGTGAGGCTTTGAATTTCCTTATATTTAGTGTTGTAATATTGAAGAGTTTGAGTGTTTTTTCAAAATGTGGTGCAGCATGTGTATTCCGAATTCTTTTTTATTTTGAAAAATAGTAAGAATTTCGAATGAAATAGTAATCCTTCTGTGATTTCTGTTATCTTATGATGGGAAATAATTATTTAGCCTAAACATTAAGTCTTTCACATCAACATCAGATCTTTTAGCGCCAAATTTTAACAATTGAATTGCTTTGATGCTTTCAATATGTTTTCATTCATCATATCTCCTCTCAAATATTAACACCGAACTCTTACAAAGTTAATTCAAACCAAATACCACAAAATTCTAGTTAATGCTTTCAGCCAATTAGAGTTTTCAAACTCATCAAGTTGTTTACGATACAATAACAGCCTTGTCCCATTAAGCAAACTCATCAAGTAGTTCATGACAGAAGAAAAAAAAGAATCAAGTTGTCAAATTTTTTACATATATAAGAGTGGTGAGTGAATAGAATGCAACTATAATAAACTCAAAAATACAACTCATTGGACGCTCCTTAAAAAGCAGCACATGTAATTTTTTTTCTTTTAATTAATAAAACAGAACATGTAATTTTTTTACTAAAACAGTATATGTAATTTTTTTTTGGGCCTGAAAACAGTACATGTAATTAATTATTCATGATTGTGATAAGATGTGGCGTTATTTTGAACGTGTTACTACTTTATTAACTAAATTAATGGTATTGGGTCACAAACACTCAATAAATTAAACTGATGGAACCAAACTTGTTCCTATTCAATCAAACAAGGAATTTAAATCCTAGACGCAAAGTAAACGTGACCCTTTAGGGTCGCAAAATAACACAGAAAGGGTGATATGCAATAAAATCAAAAGGAATTGCTGAGATGTGGGAATCCGCTTTAAAAAAACTGAAGTTACTTTTTGTTTGGTACCTTAATCAAAAGTCAGAAAGTGGAAATAGCCCAATTTTTTGTTCAGAACCAACTGAACAAAAATCATAATTTTTGTTCAGAACCAACTGACTTGGCACAAAATTATGATTTCGCCTTCATCACAATTAACCACTCAGCATTCTAGTTAGCAACACGGTCAGCATTAGTCCTATATATGTATCCAAAATTCACTTGCCACGTCTTAGCCACACTTGCATCTTTTAACAACGTTTAGGGAAAATTTAAAGATTAACGGATCGATCGAACTGTTCAAATAGTATTAAGGAGTACGTAGTTTAATTTTAGAAGTATAGAAACGCCTATTTCTTTTACCAAAAAAAAAAACGCCTGCTTCAAAATCTTGTGAAAGTATAGGGCATACTTTTTTTAAGCACCAAGGACAACCTTAATTGATTGTCTAAGATTAATTTCTTTAAGGCGTAAAAATTACCAAAATGAGTTTTAACTCTCCTAACAAGGTATGCACTTAATTTTTTTTCTTTAAAAAAAGTTTAATAAGTTGTGCATTTTCAGTTGAAGTCTTTTCCATATGTATATGTTTCAATTCTAGATCAATTATAGCTTTCAAGCTCATTAAACTTTTAACTATAGGAAAAAAGGTGGTTGAAAGTATAACAACTCTCAACATACTATCATAGACTTACTCTCTAGCTAATGGGAAGTATAATTGATAATGTGTGCAGGATTGGAGGAAGAAAAAGAAAGGTGATAGAAGTGCTCTACGCCATGGCAAGAAATAGGGTTGCCACGGCGAATGAGCTGAAAGTTGGATAGATTTTTCGGACAAAAAGGCTCCATGCAGTGGCAAACTTGCTTTCTGCTGTGGCTCCAAACCCCAAAATCCTTTAAATTAGATGCCATTCTAGTTGACGCAGAGAAAGAATCGAAGGGAGAAACGGAGGAGCTGCGTTAGGGTCCATGAAGTTTGGTCTTTGAGGAGCTTCAATCTTGATTGGTGTAGATCTTGCTTCCTCTCCTCTCTTTTCTCTTTAGTTTTTGGGTGGATTTTCAGGTATATACATGGGAATCCTAATTAGGTTAAGATTCCATCGATTAAAATGGATGTAATGGGATCAAGGAGGTGTTGTTTAGTTTTAATGATGCTTCAGTATGAGTTTTAGAGGGAGTATATGTGAATTATGCCAAACCCTAGGTTGAAATTTGGGAAGAGAAGTGGAAATATGAATTTGTATGCGTTGATGTATGTTTGAATGGTTGTTTAATGTTTATTGGTATGTGTTTATGATGTTGGAATCTTGGGTTAAGCTTAAGCAATGGAATTATGAATTTTGGAATGGTTGTGCATTGGATTAATTAAAGGCATTGTGCTATTGTAGTGGTTGTTTGTTTTCTCAGAGGAGTTCAAGTCGTGGTTAGCAACCCGAAAGCTTGTGAGAATCGTGTGTGTGGTGTCGGCAATTTAAGGTAACCTGATGTTTGTGTTTGTATGTTATTTGGTGATTGTATTTATACATATATATATATACATGTTCCCGTTCATGCCACAATATTGTTATATGTGTGCGTATGGTTTTGCTACATATCATGTTATGCACACGGCTAGATGAAGTATGAATTTAGATTCCTTGGCATTAGTATATGATGATGATGAATATGGCATTACATATGACTTCATAGCATGCTAGCATGACATTGATTTGTATGATGATGATGATGATTGTAACAACCTGCCTCCAAAACCCTCCAGACTTAACCCAAAACTACCAAAATCATAAACCAATATTCGCCTCATCCTTCAAAAATAGCAAAAACAGCAACAACACCCAAAACTGTAGTATTGCCGTGGCTCCAGCCTCCCTTGAAACTCCCTCACTTTTGTCCTCAATGGCGTCGCGGCCTGGACTCTGAAGCCGTGGCACCCCCTGCTGATATCCCATATCAGCAACTTCTACAATCCAGGGCGAATTTCCGATGAGCATAACTTTATGCTCTGACCTCCGATTGACTTGATTCCAACTCCTAGAAGTCAATCTAGTCCCAAGCTATCCATAGACACCTTTCTTTTCTCAAACCAACTTTGTATGGAGATTCTAGACTCTTAACACTATTTTATCCACTTATTGACCAAAACTCACCACTAATCACTTCCAATTATCACCCAAGACAACTGGTCACTCAGAGACCATTCATATAGGTCCAAAACCCCCAAACTGACCTGTCTAAAGAGGTTTCACCTCAAAGGAAGCACTCCTCTGAGCTTTGACCCCCTTAAACCTCAACATGACAAGACGGGCTACAGGCCATAAACACAACAACTAGGCCCAAAACCACCCTGGGCTCATAAATACCACAATACCGACTTCCCAACATCCAACACTTTTAAAACACTACAAATAACACATTCCATACACAACGAAAATATGCAACTACCCATACATCGCAATATACATTTACAACCATTCTTACAACACCATATGCTTAATACAGAATCTTCTATCCTACTTGGCACATAATACATTATCTAAAAACAAACAGTACATAGACTATTCCCATGTCCGCAGCTACTCTCTAGGCTTCTCAGGACTAGCGCCAGAACCTTCACCTGAAAGGGCTAATGGGAAAGAGTGGGGTGAGACAATGTCTCAGTAACCGGGGACAACCACACACATAAACGTATATATATTCTTATGCATAACTCATATAACACATGAATGCAATTTAAAATGAATGGTATGCATGTCGCCCTTTCAGGGGTCTCATCCTTATCCTCTCTAACATATACAATCCATCCTTATCCTCCCTAACATATACGGTCCACCCTTATCCTCCCTAACACATATAATCCACCCTTATCCTCCCTAACACATACATATACACATATCCCATCCTTATCCTCCTTAACACATATATCATCATACGTTATATATATATCATCATATCATCACCACTCCGTCCACCATATAACACAGTCTCACAATATCATGTGGTGATGCTAATGCATCATCATTTAATCATCATCATGTCATATCATCATGTATGCACCATCTCATATCATATCAATGTCAACATCATATATATCATCATCACAGTCATCATCATTATCTAATCGTATGCATACCACGATATACATATAGAAAATGATACACACTACACATCAATATCATGGTATGAAAGAGACATGCATATATATACACAACTATACAATACCACACAAACAAACACCCGGTTACCTTAGGTTGTCAATATTGCTCTCACACAAGTTCCACACACTTTCTTGAACACCAACACGCTTGAACCCCTCTCGACTAACCAAATAACCTTCATAACAACACAATTCTTTCATTAACATGATATATTAATAACCAAAACATCATAATTCAACCACTTTAGGCCTAACCCAAGGTTCCAACACCCTTTTCATGCATCAATAAGCTCTTGGGGAACATTTACACACCAAACAATACCATACAACTCGGATTCCCAAGAGCCTTAACCGGAATTTAACTAGTGTTAAGCTCAAATCACATATAAACCCTTTAAAACTCACATCCAAGCAACAAGAACACCAAAACACACATCATTAACCTCTTTTTAACCATTTCAATAAGTGGATTTCATCACAAACCGGAAATCCAACCTCAAAACCGAAAACCACAATTTTCCACCGAAGAAAAATGAAGAGGGAGGAGTAGAGAACACTTACCAACTTAAATCCAAGCTCCCTCAATCCGAAAATTACTCCTAGACACCGAAAATATTGAACCCTCATCGTCTCTCTCATCGCTCTCTCCTATTTCTTTCTTTCCGAATGTTTGAAATGATCTGGATTTAAATAAAAATCTCGACTCTCGCCGCAGCTCCAAATATCTCGCCATGGTGCCACCATAAATTTGTCGGACAACACTACAGGAAGGCATCTCGCTGCGGCGGATCTGCTTTTCGCTGCGGCGTGAAGCCCTTTCTAACTTCTCTTGAACCTAACTCTGCCTTGTTTCCTCCGGTCCTGAATATAAGCCAATAAAGATATCATGAGGGGCGTTACAATGATTATATTGTGACATAGTTTGAGTATCATCACCACATGATCATTGTGAGAAAAGGTGAATTAGGTGGTGATGATGAGATATGGTATGATGATATATATGATATGGTGATTGGATGAGATCCCTACCGCTAAATCCTCTTCCATGGCTTGGAGAGCCAGGAGGCAGTGGAATGCACCTTCCCTAAATTACCACTATTTTAGGGTGGTCCAAGGAAAGGAGAGCCATTGTCCAAGTATTAGTGTGGCCTTTGGCTAGATGCACCAGTGTGAGATGAGATTGGTAATGTACTGGAATTAATTTTCACTAGTTGTTGGAAGGGAATCACCTATTTAAAATGTCCTGTGATGATGTCATCTCGTGGTTCTAGCTGTGTATGAGGGAGATATGCATATCATAGCATTCTCCATCACATTACATTATTGGCATATATGTGTGTTATTGATGATATTATAATATGTGTGTGTTAGTCCCAATTACTGAGACATTATCTCACACCCTCATGACTAACATTTAAGATGAAACTGGTGTTTATAGTTAGATTGAGACAAGATTGATCAGTAGGAGTTGGAATCAAGTCAATCGGAGGTTGGAGGATAAAGTTATATGCATTGGAAATTCACGTAAAAATCAGCAATTTACTGATATAAGATTTGATACGAGCGCTGCAGCACCAAAAGCTTGGCCATAATGTCAAGTGGTTCTGCCTCTTTCAGGCCTTGATTGCACTGTAGCTCGCTGTGGCCCAGCCTTATTTTGGTGTTGTTTGAAGTATTCTGACTATTCCAAGTTTTTAGGAGTTAGATTTAGGGTGCTTGGAAGTAGGATGTTACATTTTGGTATCAAAGTAATGGTTTTGACCATTGATTTTGCTTGTTACAGTACTTGGTGCATTTTCGATTACATAAACTTGTATATTCCCATTGCAATGCTAGTTTAGAGTCATGTAACTGAATATGTTACTACTAGTATATAGAGGAAAGATGCCTTGGTGCAGTTAAGCAAAGCAATGGTGATCTCATGAGAGAGATGCACGAGATGTTGGCTGGGTCGAGTGATCGAGTTCACAATCAGGGGAGGAGCATTGAATAGAATGCGAGAGTAGCTAAGTCATCAAGGATAAGGTAAATATGAATGAGGAAGTTAGAGTGTATGTAGATATGAATAATGTAGCAGATGAGGATGTAATGGAGATAAAGAGATTCTTAAGGGTTGGAAGAAGAGGTATCTTCTTTCAACTGAAAGATTTTTGAAAAGTTTAATACACCAGCTTTTGAAGGGAAAATGGATTCAATGATAGCTAAAGAATGTATGGATCAACTAGAAACTATCTTTGGTGTTATAGATTACACGTCTAAACAAAAGGTGCAGTTGGCAGTGTTCAAGTTGGAAAATGAGGCTAAATAGTAGAAGAGGTAAGTTTTACTGAGTGCTAAGGTTTTGGGAGCTCACTTGGAAATTAAGGAGTAGTTATTAGTTATAGAGTCTACATCTTTGGAGGACTGGTGTGTGAAGATCTGTGTTCTATTCTAACGAATGTGGGAGGTTAAAACAAAAAGAAAAATCTCAATGACCTGTGTTTTTTCCATTTGGGATCCCCAGGTGGAAATTAACAAAGGAAGTTGAATAGCTCTAATTATAAGAGATAAGGGTAAGCTGTCGAGTAATACAACGTGGTAGGAATTGTAAGGATTAAGTATGAAAATGATAATTTAAACTTGAAGATAGAATATTGGGATGTTTCGAAGTAGAGGAAGGATAGTGAAAGAATCCAATCTATTGGTTTGGATACAAAGTTAAACACAACGATGCCGGAGAAAGGGCAACTATAAGACTTTGTATTTGGAGTGAAGAACATGCATCTTCAAGAGTGTCACATTTGATAGTGTCAGATGATGAAGGCCTTGGTAGTGGTAATGATGGTGATTTTAGTGCCATCAGGGAAAACAGTGAAGAAACAGTGATTCTCATCCAGAGTGTCACATTTGTAGATTGTAAAGATAATAGTTGGATATTTTTGGAATGAAAAAGAAGGTCAAACAATGTTGGAAGAATATGGGATATGGTTAATAGGTTACTAGAGTCTCTTGGGCTGAACCTAAATTAAGAAAGATATTCTTGTTCTTTTCCCTATTGATAGGAGTTCAGAAGAAGGTGAAGTTGAAATATGAGGTAGGAGGTCCGCTTGGAAGTAAATGTATTGATAAGTTTTGTAAATTGGAGGATAGTCAACATGGGCTTGGAAGAAGATCGTTATGATATCCAATATGGCCCAATATATGGCAAATGAGTTAGAATTGAGTTGTAAGAGGTTGAACAAGGGTTTTACAAGTAGGAATTAATCACAAGAGATACTTTGGGCAATGAGAATTCCAAGAAGTGAGTGTTATAAGGATTTTGAAGTTGATGGAAGAGTTTTGTGACTCTTTCTAAGACGCAAGTAAGACCTATAAGGGGAATATGTTGTTGACTTGTTGTGGACAAGAAGTTAGCCTAAGTAGTGATGGTGATCTGTAGTAATTATTTAAGCATTGAAATATCTTTGGTATGGACTGAAGGAAGTTTCTTTCTTTGTATATCCCCAGGTCATAAGATGAATTGTGGGACATCATATTACAAATGTAATATGTCGGCTACCTTCAAAGATACATCATGGTAGAAGTTGTTGAACTAAACCCATCACCATATGCTGTCATTTTTGGATTTTCCCAGTAATAGCTTTGGAGAATACGTGGGAAGTCGTTGTTATTGGGAAGTATGAGGAAATCTTGTATGATGTTGAGTCATGAGTTTAGAACTAACGGTTAACTAGTTGAGACTTATGCGTTTGATGCACCAGTTACTTGAGGTAGGAGGCACTAGTGGACTGAGAGTGAAAGACTTGATGATGATATCAATGGGAACCTAGTTCTGCTTAAATTCATGGTCAATTAGATGCCTATCTTCTGAAAGATTAATTGGGTACAGCTGACCAATTGATTTGTACATTGTAACAATTCACTGATCATGAGATGAGTGGTTCTTCATGTAATAGAAAGAATTCTAAATCTTTAAATAACTATGAGAAGGAAAAGGGGATTGAAAACTTGAAAGTATAGCTCGTATAAAATTCATAAAGATCGAGGCAAGTAGTTGTAATACAATGGTTGAATTGGATCAGAAGGAGAAGTTTGAGTTGTAAGAAGGAACCCCAAACATTGTCAGTAAAAGATTAGTAAGTTGTGATCTTGGTGTAACAATGAATGGTAGGTAGTGGCATGTAGCCTCTTGCTAAAAGCATCATGACTATGAAATCTACAATGAAAATAAAGTTAGAAAGATAAGATGAATGCAGGATAACGATGTTTATGGGTGATACAAGTATATCGTGTGACCCTATGTGCAAGAATGGAGGAATCAGAGTGTGCAGCGAAAGCAAACCTAAGGAGTACATGGATAGGATATTGGAAAGGATATAAGCCTTAAAAAATTGGAGAGGTCTATCCATAAGCAAGATTGTCGGAGAAATGTAGTGTAAATAAGAAGCATACAGAAAATAATTATGTGAAATCAAAAGGATATGTTCAAGTAGGAATAGGAATATTATGCTAAAGGTGAAAAGAAAAATTGGAAGGACTTCCCTAAGATATATGAGTAGCTAATGATTGTCTTGTTGGTATAGAGGTCTTATGAGATCGTGGGAATATTTGGAAGACTGGCCCTATCACAAAGATACATAATTAGGTCACTGGTGAAGTTGTTTTGATGACGATGAGACTATGGGAATTTTGTGGACTCAAATGATGCAATGGTTTTGCTTATGCGCCTGATTATGCTATAAGATTGAGAAGTGGATGATCTTCCCTCTGACATGAGTTTTTAGATAGTGAGGACGCATATACAGTGTAATGGAAATAATCTTTGAAATGCCTAGTGATAAACTTAATTTGGAAAATACTAATGGAAATAATCCAATGTATGCTGCTAAGTTATGGAAGGATCTATAGTATCGACAAACAAATTGATACTAAAGGGAGATGTTGTTATGGGAATCAGAAGGTGATGATGTAAGTTTTCCAAGCAATAATTCGCATAGTAGAAGATGGTAGTGAGAAGTCGGATTGGTTAGAGTGATAATGGAGATGATCGTAGCTTAGGAAATCTCAAGGTTAGTGGTATGGAAGGAAAAAGTTGTCGACTCAAGAGGGAACATGTGAATAAAAGCAATGAAAAGGTTTGGTTAACAAAGATCACCAAAAAGGATCGATATGTACAGAGTCTATATATAGACAGACCATATCTTGCAGTGGAACTTGGACAAGTAGGTGATATGGCGAAGAAGTCATGAGCAAACAAAGTTTTCCTTTTAATATGGTAATAAGAAGTGAATTTAGGATGCTATGAATTAGTTTGGATAAGATATGGAAATCGGTGATGTTTGGTTAATGGAGCCCGTTAGGGTAAATGCGGTAGTTGTTGTGATTCAAATCCTAAGAGAAATGATTAGAAGTGACTGGTCATTTGTGTAGATTACCGTTGTGTCGAGGTAAACTTGGTGAGCAAAGTTTATTAGGCCTAGATATCGTGGACCAAAGCTCTCGATGAATAGAGAGCATTTGACAAAAAAAATTTTGACCGCCCAGAGTTGGCAGAAGAGTTATACAGATTGGAGGAGGAAACCATTGGAGTTTGATGCTAGAGATCATGTATTTTTGAAAGTCACATCAACCATAGGTGTTAGAAGATCAATTCGAGTAAAGAAGCTCACTCCTCGATATATGGGTCCATACCAAATTTTGGAGCAAATTGGGCCAGTAGCATGTCCAATAATAATACTGCATAATCTCGTGGGATTACATAATGTTTTCCACGTGTCTCAACTTAAGAAGTATCAATTGGGTTTGTCTCACATAATCAATAATGAGGAAGTTCATTTGTGAGGGGATTTGACTTTTGAAGTCATGCCATTACAAAATTATGGATGTAAAGGTAAAGCAGTTGAGAAACAAGAATGTCAAATTAGTGAAGGTGTTGTGAAGCGGCTTGACACCAAATGATATCACATAGGAGAAAGTAGCTTATCCTGTAAAGGCGTTATAAGAAGTTGAAATCAAGAAAAGCTATTAAGAAATGGAAGAATTAATGTGGAAGGAGTATGTTTGTTTTCGGTTGAGGTTAGTATCTTTAAATTTTAAGGACTAAATTTCTTTAAGGAGGGGAGAATGTAACAACCCTCAGCATACTATCCTAGACTTACTCTCTAGCCAACATGAAGTATAATTCATAATGTATGCAGGACCGGGGGAATTAGGATAGAGGAAGAAAAAGAAAGGTGATAGAAGTGCTCCACGCCACGACAAACTTGCTTCCCGTCATGGCACCAAACCCCGAAGTCCTTTAAATCAGAAGCTATTCCAGTCGATGTGGAGAAAGAATCGGAGGAAGAAATGGACAAGCTGTGTTAGGGTTCATGAAATCCGGTCCTTGGGGGTAATTTCTGTAACTACCCTCATTACATTATCCTTAGCTTGGTTCCAAGCTAATCAAGTGTCATTGACTTTGTGTATAGAACTGGAGAAGGACAGAGGAAAAATCAATTTGGAGGAAAAAGAGCTCCACGCTGCGGAGAGAAGCAGGGCCATCGCGGAGAGAGTGAGCTCTAATGGCATTTTTGGGCTAAACCAGTGGCACCGCGGAGGGCTTACTTGGGGCCACGGCAGAAGCTGAGAAATTAATTTAAATCTGAATCATTTCAGATGAACAAATGAAAAAGAAACTGAGGAGAATCGAGGGAGCAGTACTAGGGTTAGAGTTTTCCGGGCATTGAGAGTGTTGTCTAGCGTCTAAGAGCTTGGATCTTCATTGGTAAGTGATCCTTACTCCTCCCTCTCCATTTTCTTCGCTTTTGAGTTAGGTTTTCTCGGTTATAAGTTGGGATCTTTGGTTTTGGTCGATTCCCAATGATTGAAATGGATGAAATAGGGTAAATGGAGTGTGATTTGGTGTTCTTGTTGCTTGGGTGTGAGTTTTGAAGGGATTATGTATGATTTAAGCTTAACCATAGTTGTTTTCAGTTAGGGCTCTTGGGAATCCAAAGTGTATGTGTTTAAGTAGTGTTTGAATGGTCCCTAAGAGCTTAATGATGCATGGGAAGGGTGTTAGAACCTTGGGTTAGGCTTGATTGATTGAATTATGGAAATTTGGATATTTGGAGTCTATGTTAATTAAGGTATTATAATGTTGTTAAGGTTGTTGGCTAATTGGAGGAGGCAAATTATGGGATTGGCGTTCAAGAAGGCTTGTGGAATTGCGCGTGTATGGTATTGACAACCTGAGAGAATCGGGTATTTGCATTGTATGTGTATATTATGTTGGTATATATGTGTATATATGCATGTTTCCGTTAATACCACAATATGGATATGTGGGTGTGTATGGTTTGTCTTTATATCATGGTATGCACATAGCTAGACATATAGGGTATGATGATTATGATGATGATGATAATGATGTGACATTACATGATGCATGCATGATATTGTGACACATGATGATAATTATATGATGATATGATGTGAGCATCACCACATGACATTGTGAGGTATATAGTGATCGGGTGGTGATGATGATATGATATGATATGATATATGATAAGGGAGGATAAGGATGAGATCCCTGTAGCTAAATCACCTTCTATGGCCAGGAGGGAAAGGTGCTTAGTGGACAGCACCTTCCTTAAATTGCTGCCAATTCGTGGTGGCAAAGGGGAAGAAGAACCACGATCCGAACATTAGTGTTACCTTTGGCTAGGTGTACTAATGCGAGGCAAGCTTGGTGATGTCCCAGAATTAGTCTTCAGCGACTGTTGGAAGGGAATTACCTATACGAAATGTCCTGGTATGACGACAGCTCGTGGTTCTAACTGTGTTTGAGGGAGATATACATTCCATTCTATTTCATATTGCATTCATGAAACTGTATGAGTTATATATGTGTGTGTGTGTGTGTCCTCAGTTACTGAGAAATGGTCTCACACCCCTTTCCCATGAACTAATATTTCAGGTAAAGGTTCTGGCACTGGTTCAGAGAAGACCAGGGAGTAGCATACCGGTCGTGAGACTAGTCTATGTAGTGTATGTTTAATCGGATATGTATTTTGTGCTAAGTAGGATAGTATGATTATAATGGACATGAGGAATTGGATGGTCGTAATGATATTGTTATTGTTGGTATAATATGGATGTGGTGTTGTGATATATTATGGTGCATGTGTGGTTTTGGATGTTGTCAAGTCAGTATGGTGGTGTTTGTGAGCCTAGAGTAGATTTGGGCCTTGTTGGTGTGTTTCATGCCTATAGCCCACTTTGTCAATTTGTGGTTCAAGGGGGTCAAATCTTAGAGGAGTGGTTTTTTTAAGGTGACACCTCTTGGGACAAGTTGGTTGAGTGGTTTAGGACCTGTGTGAATGGTCTCGAATGGTAAGGTTGCCTTTGGTGGCAAATAAGAGTTATGAGTGGTGAGTTTTGGTTAAAAAGTGGCCAAAACAATATCAGGTGCCCAGAATCTCCATATGAAATTGGACTGAGATGAAATTTGTGTCTATGAATAGACTGAGACTAGATTGGCTTGTGGGAGTTGGAATCAGGTCAATCGGAGGTTGGAGCATAATGTTATGCACGTCGAAAGTTTACCCCAGAGTTTGAAATTTGCTGGTATAAAAGCCAGTAAAGGGCGCCGCGGTCCCAAGAAGCAAGCCGCGGCGCTAAAGAGATAGTGGGGTGAGAGAAGCAGAGGAGGGTCGGAGCGGTGGTTATATTATAGCGGCCGCCACCCCAGCCTAGTTTCTAGTGTCATTTGACATTTTTCTACTCCTATGAGGTTTTGGGAAGTTATTGTGAGATGTTTGGGCTATGTTTGGTTAGTTCTTGATGTTTTTAGTCAAGTTTGGAAGTATTAGGGAGTAAGGTGTTACAATTTCTAGTCTTGAGGAGCTTTAATCTTGGTTGGTAAGTGGATTTGATTCCTCTCCTCTATTTTCTCTTTGGTTTTTAGGTGGATTTTCAGGTATATACATGAGAATCCTAATTAAGTTGAGATTTCACCGATTAAAATAGAAGTAATGGGATCAATGAGGTGTTATTTAGTGTTAAAGATGCTTCGGTATGAGTTTTAGAGGGAGTATGTATGAATTATGTCAAACCCTAGGTTGAAATTTAGGAAGAGAAGTGGAAATCTGAATTTGCATGTGCTAGTGTATGTTTGAATAGTTGTTTAAGGTTCATTTGTATGTGGTTATGATGCTGGAACCTTGGGTTAAGCTCAAACAATGGAATTATGAGTTTTGGAATGGTTGTGCATATGATTAATTAAAGGTATTGTGTTATTGTAGTGGTTGTTTGTTTGATTGGAGGAGTTCAAGTCGTGATTAGCAACCTGAAAGCTTGTGAGAACCATGTGTGTGGTGTCGGCAATTTAAGGTAACCTGATGTTTGTGTTTGTTTGTTATTTGCTGATTGTATTTATACATATATATATATACATGTTCCCGTTCATGCCACGATATTGTTATATGTGTGCGTATGGTTTTGCTACATATCATGTTATGCACACGGATAGATGAAGTATGAATTTAGATTCCTTGGCATTATTATATGATGATGATGAATATGGCATTACATATGACTTCATAGCATGCTAGCATGACATTGATTTGTATGATGATGATGATGATGATCATATTGTGACATGGTTTGAGTATCATCACCACATGATCATTGTGAGAAATGGTGAATTGGGTGGTGGTGATAAGATATGGTATGATGATATATATGACATGTTGATAGGATGAGATCCCTACCGCTAAATCCTCTTCCATGGCTTGGAGAGCCAAGAGGCAGTAGACTACACCTTCCCTAAATTACCATTATTTCAGGGTGGTCCAGGGGAAGGAGAGCTACGGTACAAGCATTAGTATGACCTTTATGTTTGGGTGCACTAGTGTGAGGTGAGCTTGATAATGTCCCAAAATTAGTTTTCACCTACTGTTGAAAGGAAATTACCTATTTGAAATATCCTGTGATGATGCTAGCTGCTAGTTCTAGCCATGTGTGAGGGAGCCATCCATACCATAGTGTTCTGCATCACATTACATTATTGGCATATATGTGTGGTATTGATGATATTATAGTATATGTGTGTTTGTCCCGGTTATTGAGGCCTTGTCTCACACCCTTCCCATGACTAACATTTCAGGTAAAGACTCTGATACTAGTTTGGAGAAGACAAAGGAGTCGTAGGCCTCTTTGTATTCAGGAATTTCATGTATAACTGGTAGTTTGTAATTTAGCTTATGTAATATTGTGCCAAGTAGGTTGTTGTAGTTTAGTGCCCATATGAGTGTTTTAGGAGTATTATCTATACACTATGTGATGATAGGTTGATTGTAACAATGATGTTTAGATGATACAGATGATTATTTGATGATATGGATGATGAGGGATGATATGAGTTAGGTGTGTATATGTGTTAGGCATGGTTTGTATGTGTATGATGATAATATGGACCCCGATGTGGGTTATTGTTGTTGGAGCATGTGTCCGTGAGCCAGATTGGCTATGCGCATGAGCTCAAATGGGGTTTTGGGGCTTGGATGTGTATTTCGCGCATGTAGCCCATTGTATAGAATTGGGATTCAAGAGGGTTAAATGTCCGAGTAGTGATCTCTCTAAGATGAAACCTCCTTGGACAAGTTGGTTGACTCCATTAGGACAGGTGTGAAAGGTCTTTTGGTGCTAATTTGCCTTTGGTGGCATTTTGGAGGTGGTTGATTGTAAGTTTTGGCCAAAAAGTAGCCAAAACAGTTTCAGGTCCCAAAATCTCCATACGGAGATAAATTAAGATGAAATTGGCGTCTATAATTAGATTGAGACAAGATTGACCTGTAGGAGTTAGAATCAGATCAATCAGAGGTCAGAGTATAAAGTCATGTGCATTGGAAATTCACCCAAAAAATCAGCAATTGCCTGATAAAAGATCTAACATGGGCACTGCGACACCAGAAGCTTGGCCACGGTGCCAAGTGGTTCTGCCTCTCCCAGGTCATGGCTGCACTATAGTTCACTGTGGCCTACCCTATTTTTGTGTTTTTTAAAGTTTTCTGATTGTTTGATGTTTTTAGGAGTTAGATTTAGGATGCTTGAAAGTAGGTTGTAACAGAAAGTTCCCATATTTGGATTACGTGCGTTCTTCTTTATATATGTTAGCTTTTATGCATATGTTCCTTCACTACAAAAAAAAGGCTGGAATAATTAAACTTGGACATCAACTTTGGATTAGGTGAACCTAACCTGTGCTTAAAATTCAAAGTCATCAGCCTAAGTTTATTTTTTAGATCCTAGTATCATCGTAAAACCTAATTCATGATGATCATATAGAGATTTCACATATAGAATCATCAATCAATATCAAATTAATGTGTCCACAACTTGTGTTCTTTTTTTCCTAAAGGAAAGTCTATAAAATGTATTTTTCCTCCTAAAAAATTACCTTATTTCTTTCCACGTACAATGTGAATGAAAAGCAACAATTCTCTGCTTATAGGTGAAGCAAATTTGCAATACTTGTCCAGAGGGGCCTCTATTATTGGCAATTCATCTTCTACATGCTACCATAAGCTGAATTATCCCACAAATTTTCCAATACAGGATTGGTTAATTAATTTAACTTCCATCTTAATCAAATAATTAAATAAGTACTTGCATTGAATGAAATTCACCGGAACTTCTACAGGCCAGCTGATTAAGAGTAAGACCATCTTCAATAAGAAATTCTTGATTCTGTCAACTTAATTTGATAAAAACTTAGAAAGCAGTTAAATCAACATTTGAATCAGGGTGTTTTACTTAAATTCTTTTTTTTTTCTTTGGGTGAATTTCGCTTAAAATATCTATTTGACTTGTTTATGCTACTTTTATAACTCATTTGGGTTAGTACTTCCTAAACCAAATGACTTATAATAATTGAACCATAAATTTGACGTACTTTTATAACTCTTATACGATTGGTGTATTTTGTGTATTTTGAAGTACATAACTCATTTGGTTTAAGAGCTACTTTTATAACTCTTATATGATTGTTGTATTTTGTGTCTATAAGCATGTTCCTACATGCAGGGGAGTGGTTATAAGGAAATGTGATGACAATCATAAGGGACACTTTGGCCACTTGTGGGGTTCCAAAATCTTATATATTCTGATGCTTACACCATTAATGGCGAACCTACTTGCATGCTTGTTCTAAGGGTAATACTATCAATGAAGTTATCCACATTATAAAAGTTAGTGATAATCATAAAAATGTTCATGCATGCATGTTGGGATTAAATACTATGATCACGTTAGTTTAATGTTTCATGACCAAAGATTATGAATAAATAACTTAAAAACAATGAAAAATGATGAAACCATTTAGCAGTTAGCTAGGGATTGACAATAGGATGACCAAGCTTAATTACTCTATAGATTAGCCCAGATTCTCTGCATACCTCCCTCTCTCTCTCCCCCCCTTTCTCTCCCAGCTTTAACATTTTTCTATGCTCTTAATGAAGTTGATCCTCTAGTTAGAAAAATAGAATTAACTTCATTAATTTTTAGGATTCTTCATATTATGTATTTACTACAATCTTACCATATTTTTCATATGCACATGAAGAGAGCTAGAGAGAGACGCCTGAAGAGAATCCATGAGCCTCTATATATATAGGTCTTATGACAAACTGAAGAAGCTAGCTAGCCACAGAAAGAGAAACAAAATTGGATGTGAGGAAACATGGTGTAATATTATTGTTCTTTTTGAGTTTGCTGCCTTTTTGAGAGGCTCAAGGTGCTGTTTATCACTAGGACTTTATTGTAAGTTCTTCCATTTGAGAATAATTAGGTAATATTGACTTGTTTTACTGTTTTACTCTTTCATTATTATCAAATGGATTATTTAAAAGAACATTTAAATTAAGAACATTTTGATAAAAAATCACTAAATTGTACAATATTCTAGAGATCATTTAATAGTTTTATTGATTTGTGTGAAAACCCTACAACAATAATTTCCATGAACTGGAAGAAGTAATATATAATATTTTTCTACCCTAATCTAAATTCTAACTTAAGAAAAGTAAACTAGCTAGCTAAATATATGTAATTGTTGATGCAAAATCATTGGTGTATTCCAATTGATGGAGAAGAACTTCACAAAGCTATGCAGCATGAAGAGCATATTAATAGTGAATGGAAGCTTTCCAGGGCCAATCATTACTGCATAAAAAGGAGTTACAATTTTTGTCACTGTCCACAATAATGGATCTTATGGTGTCACCATTCACTGGTAATCATTTATCCACAACCAAATTATTATTTTATAATTGACCTTCCATAACTTAGATCCAAGTTCCATCACCCAATTTTTAATAGATGTTTTTGTCATAGTAAATGTTGATGGATGTATGTTTTGTGTAAAGGGAAAACATGAGAGAATTGTAACACCCTACCAAAAAAACCACCATCAATCACTTAAAACCCTTAAAAATTGGACAAACAAAGCAAACCATGAAATTCAGAGCACAGCGCCGCAGCCACTATAGTGCTGCCACAGCGTAAGAGCTCTCGAGTTCTAAAATTTTTGAAATAGAGGGGACTGGCATAGCAACCAAGCTTCTAGTGTTGTGACGACTGTATCAGAATCCATATAAGGAAAATGCAGATTTTCTGAGCAAAATTGTAATGTGCACAACTTTGTGCTCTGATCTCCATTGATTTGATTTCAATTTCTATAACTCAATCTTGTCTCAATCTATCCATAGACACTAATTTAACATAAATCCATCTTTGTATGGAGATTTTAGATACCAACACCATTTTTGTCACTTTTTGACTAAAACTCAAACCTTAAGCACTTCAATTGCCACCAAAGGTGATTGACAACTGTGAATCATCTATACAGGTCCTATTTGCCTAAACTAACTTGTCCAAGGAGGTTTCACCCTAGAGAAACAGCTCCGAGAATCGACCCCCTTGATTCCCAAAACCACACAACAGGCTACATGCCCAAAACACACATATAAGCCTCAAAACCCCATTTGGGCTCCCACATCCAGCCTTGTTAGTTCACAAACACACACTCCAACAATAATGACCCATACTAGGTCTAAATCATCGTCACACACATATAACCATACAAACCACCTATCCAAAATCATCATCATCAACATCATCCCATATCATCCATTGTCATCAATATCATCACATAACCATTTACATCATTCAAACATCATCATATCATCATACCACATGCAAAGAAAAACCCCAACATGCAGAGAGGCCTATGATTCCTTGGTCTTCTTCGAACTAGTACCAGAGTGTTCACCTGAAATATTAGTCATGGGATGAGACATACGCCCTAGTAACCAGAGGTAAAACATACATACACATAATCATACTTTCATGCTAATAACAGATATAATTCAATGCCAATATAGTATGCATAACATGCAGACACCAATCCCATCAATACACGGCTACACCAATCCTATCAATGCCAATATAATTCAAAAGGCCTCATGTGCTATTTAGCATATTGGCATTCCATGTGATATATAAAGCATTGTCACATAGACCATATGACTCAACAATGTATACAATGTGACAATGCCCAATGCATGCTAACATGTTAACATATATCACTTTCTAATGTGTTAGCATGTCATATAAATGTATACAATACATCGTGCAATGCATAATCATCATTTCATATCTATAATCATCTTAATTTAGATATATCATAATCACTAGCATCCTATTGTCATTTTCATCATACAACCAGATAGGGATAGATAACTTACTAGCCGTGTTGCTGTACATATCATGATATGAATAATCATCAACCATAATTGAACTATAATACATATCATGATATGAAAAGGTAAAACATATATATAAAGTGTACATATTATGATATGAAAATGACTAAATATGTATCGCAAACGCAGAAAGAAAACCTAGCTATCTCAATTGTCCCACACTTGACACCTCGATAGGTTAAATGGAGCAAGCACCTCTAGTCCAATTCTTTATGATTAAAATCCAAAGCCGAGAGACTACAATCAAGCAATAAAACAACCTATATAACATCAATTCCTCATTACCATCACCAATCCTCAACCATTAACATACACATTTACCAACTTGAACATAAACCGGATCGCAATAGAGTTTCATCAAGCAAACCCAAGCATCACAATGCTCTAGACAACTCTTAGAATCATAATCATACTCATACAACTTTGGATTCCCAAAGATGTCAACATTTAGCCACTTAAACATCATAAAACAAACATCCAATCCATAGTAACATCCAACAACAGCTCTAGAACACATTCAAACACAAATTAATCGGTAAAATTCAATTAAACAAGAATCTCGAAACATAAACTTGATGCCACCACCAAAACCGAAGAGAAAAGAAAGGAGGAGAGGTTAGGGGATCACTTACCAACCAAAATTGAAGCTCCTCAAGGCTAGAAATCACCCCTAAAGGTCAGAGGAATAGAAATGTAGCGGAGATTCTTCTTCTTCTTCAACTTTTCTTTTGTTTCAGCCGCTTAAACTTATCCGATTTAAAGAAATTTTGCAACTGTCACCGCTATGCCAGTAAGCTCGCTGTGGTGTAAGTGCTCTTAGCCTAAAAATTTTTTGAATTTCCATGAATGTCTCACTGCTGTGGCATTGCTCCTCATCGTGGCACGACCCTTCTCTATTTTTATTTTCATATTTGTCCTATTTTGATCCTTTCTCTGGTCCTAGTTCATCCGATGTTGCATAAAATACAAGTATATTTCCTATTAGCTTGAGGCTAGGTCTAAGTTAATATATTGAGGGTTGTTACATTCTCCCCTCCTTAAAAGAAATTTCATCCTTGAAATTTAGAAACACTAAGCTCAACCATGAATGAACATATTCCTTCCACCTTAATTCTTCCATTTCTTAGTAGCTTTTCTTTACATCAACTTTCCATAACGCCTTAACATCATAAGCTGCTCTTTTCTACTTCACTTTAACATTCACAAATCCATGCGACTTACACCAAATAATCAACCATACTATCAAATCTTTCTTACATTCCTAGACATAAGATGGGTTGGATAATATTTCGATAGAAATTCCTTTGTCCCACAGCAGACTTTACACCTAACCATTCAAACAAAACTTCTAGGGCACATGACCCCTTTGCCTCTTCCTTCACCTTTCTTCGTTACTTGTCCACCTAATTACTAGTCTACACAATGACTAATCGCTTCTAACTGTTTCTCTTGGGATTTGAATTGCATCAACTGCCACATCTACATTGATGAAACTTCATTAATCAAGTACCACCAATTCCCACAACTTGTTTTGATCACTTCATAGCATCCAAAATTCATTCCTTATTATGATGTTTAGAGGAAAACCTTGTTTGTCATGACTTTTCGCAATACTAAATACTTGCTCAAGTTTCACCGTAAGATAAAATCCCTCCATATGTAAATTCCTTACGTGTCAATCCTTTTTGGTAATTCTTGTCAATCAAACCTCCTCCTTGCTCTATCCACATGTTCCTTTGTTAGTCAACAACTTTCTCTTCAGTTAACTGTTATGGTTGAGATTTCCCCCAAGCAACAATAACCTCAATTATCCATCCAACTAATCTGACTTTTCACTACCACTTCTTTTACTATACGGATTACTACTTGGAAAACTTACATCATCATCTTTTGATTTCCATAACAACATCTCCCTTTAGTATCAATTCATTTGTTATTACTACGAATCCCTCTTTAATTCACTAGTATATGTTGGGTTAACCACATCCACCACAGCTTGTGGAATCTCTTTACTATATCTTTGGCATTTACCAAATTAAAATCACCACTAGGCCTTTTGAGGGTTAATCCCATTGCACTGTGCAGGTGCCAACACTATATAAAAAACTCATCTCAATAGGGAGATCATCCACTTCTCAACCAAATGATACCTCAAAAGTATAAGCAAAACCATTTTATCATTGACGTCTACAAATTTTCCATAGTTTTATTCTCATCGAAACAACTCCATTAATGTCCTAACTATGTTTCCTTGTGGCAAAGCCATTCTTCCAAATACTCCCGTGCTCTCACAAGACCTCCGTACCAATAAGCCAATCATTAGCTACTTGTATATCTTAAAGGAATCCCTCTAGTTCTTTTTTCGTCTTTAACACTATATTCTTGTTTCCACTCAAACACATCCTTTTGTCTTATGCCATTCTTTTCCATATGCTTCTTATTTACACTATGTTTCTCCAACAATCTCGCTTATGGATAGACCTCTTCAATTTTGAGGGCTTATAGCCTTTCCAGTATTCTATCCGTGTACTCTTTAGGTTTGCTTCCATTATGCACTCTGATTCCTCCATTCTTACACATAGGGTCATACAGTATACTCGCATCATGCATGAACATACTATCCTACATTCATCTTATCGTTCTGGCTTCATTTCACTACAGATTTCGTAGTCATCACGCTTTTATTAAAAGGCTATAAGCCGCTACCTACCATTCATCATTATACCATGATCACAACTTATTGATCTTTTACCAACAATATTTAGGGTTACCATTTACGACTCAAACTTCTCCTCCTAATCCAATTCAACCATCATAATATAACTACCTACCTTGATCTTTATGAATCCCATATGGGCTCTACTTTCGGGTTTTTAGTCCTTTTTTGCTTCTCATAGTTATTTAAAGATTTGAAATTCTTTCCATTAAATGAAGAACCGCTCATCTTGTGATAAGTGGATTGCTACAATGTACGGATCTATTGGTCAGCTAAACCCAATCAATCTTTCAGAAGATAGGCATTCAGTTGACCATGAATTTAAATGAAACTGGGTTTTTGTTGATATTATCACCAAGTTTTTCACTTTCAGTCTACTAGTGCCTTGCACCTCGAGTAACTAGTGTGTTGAATGTGTAGCCAGCTGGTATTAAGCCTCAACTAGTTAACTGCTAGTTCTAGACTCGTGATTTAATATCATATAGGATTTTCTCATACTTCCCAACAGTAACGACTTCTCACATATTCTCCAAAGTTGTTACTAGGGGAAAACCCAAAGGCAACAACATATGGAAAGGGGTCAGCTCAATAACTTCTACCCTTATACATCTTTGAGGGTAGTTGACATATCACGCTTGTAGTATAGTACTTCATAATTCAAGTTCTCATGATCAAGGGATATACTAAGAAAAGACTCCCTTCAACTTATATCCATGATGTCATAATGCTTAAACCATTAACATTGATCAATGTTACCAACTAGGGGCAACTTCTCTTCCATAATAAACCAATGACACATTCCCCTTATAGACCTCACTTTAAGTCATGAAGGGAGAGTTATGAAAACTCTTCCATCAACTTCAAAATCCTTACATGACATTCGCTTCCTAAAATTCTCCTAACCCTAGTATCTCTAGCAAATTGCTTCTACTTGTAAAACTCCGTTCAACCTTACAACTCACAATTCTAACCCATTAGCCATCTATAACTCAACATAGGATGTTATAACAATGCTTCTTCCAAGCCCATATTGGCACATATTCCAAATTTCAAAACTTATCAATACACAAATTCTCAAACAGACTTCCTACCTTATGGTTCAACTCCACCTCCTTTCGAACTCATTTTAAAAAGAACAAAATCTCTTTCTTAATTTAGGTTCGACCTAAAGGACTTGGTGATCTTCCAACTATATCCTTCATTCTTCTAACAAAACATGGCCTTCTTTTTTATTTGAAAGTTACCTAACTGTTGCCTTTGTTAGGTTAGTTAGCTTCCCAAGAGGAGGTGAATTGGGAAGATTAAAAATTTTCTGCAAAATATCAAAAAGGTGAAGAAAGCAATATATGATGGTAAAACAGAGTATAAACAAATAACTGTAAATGAGGCAGTAAAGGGAAGAAGACTCAGTAATTTATCCTGGTTCGGTCTCTCCATTTAACCTACATCTAGTCCTCAAGTCACCACTTGAGATTTTTCACTATTCAGCAAGAATTTCATGGGCTTCTTGCAAATGCCTCAGTACAAAGATGTTGCTCTGTTTCTAGAGCTCACTCTATCTCTCTGTGCACTCTTACAAAGTGCTTCCCAATCCCTTGTAATGTACCCTCACAAGAAAATCTATCTACCAGATGAAGATAGGATTGATTACAAAGATTAAACTCTCTTAAATAGAGTGAATATGAAAGTTGAAGTACAGAATATTGAAGTGAGAGAGTAAGAAACTTTGACTAGATGATTTGGCAAAGTTTCAGTATATACAATGTTAAAATTATTTTCCCACAACTTCAAATGATGTTATGTTTTTAGATTTAGGTTTCAAATATCCATTAGAGACAAAATCTATCCGTTGGAGAAGTTATCTAACGGTTTCTCTGAAAAACTATCCGTTAACCAACTGCATTTAATGCTTTTGACATACTGAAATTTGAATTTCGGTTGGTCAACAGACAAATTTCGAAGAAACCGAAGGTTAATAGCTTCAACGTTGAAAGCCCGAAGTTCGTCTTTCATGAAGTGAAATTCGAATTTTGATATTTGGAAAATGTTTCTGTGTTGTAACATACGAATTTTCAAGTGGAAAGTTTTTCTGTTAAGTGTAAACAGTATTTTCATTTTGCTACAGTGCCTTCGAAATTTGAATTTTGGAACCTCAAAATTCGTCTGTCCGTAGCTGGTCTGTAAGGCATTGTAGTTCATGTGATTCAAAGTTCGAATTTTCAAATGTCAAAGTTCGTCTGTCAGAGAGACCTCTTTTCAGACTAACTTCAAAATTTGAATTTATAAATACCGTTATTTGTATGTCAACATATCACTTCAACTAACTCACAAGCTTAGTTTCTGAAATTCAAATTTTCAAGTCCAAAGTTCGTCTGTCAGTGAGCAATTTTGAAATCCAATCTAAGCTTAGTTTCAGATGAACTTTGACATAGTTTCAGATGAATTTCTTTAGTTTTCATAAGTTTCATCTTGTCTGAAATTTGAATTTTCAAAACCCAAAGTTCGTCTGTTGCTTAAAGCTCCTTTCAGACACTTATCAAAATTTGAATTTCATGAAGTCAAAATTCGTCTGTCAGAGAGGCATCTCTTCAGACTTGTTCAGTTTTAGTACGAAATTCGAATTTCCAAAGGCCAAAATTCGTCTTTCACTATGACAGATTGGTATTAACATCTTAAACTTCGTCTGTTAGTGTGTGTTTTTCAAATATTCCATGATTTAACACAGAATCAAGGTTTTAAAACATCTTTTCAGCAAATCAAAGTCTTTTACTCAAATGAAACACTACCAAACAACCTACATCTATTCTTTTACGGATTCTGCAGAATTTCTTCACTTGAATTCTTTTGGGCACCTTTAATGTCTTTATTCCAAGCTCTTGAGGGTTGGTTTGGAATCATCAAAACTCTGGATTCAACAGCCTTTACGATCTACAATTGTGACACTTTAGATGACAATCATCTCCTCTTCACTATCTTCCTTGATGGCACTAACATCACTGTCACCATCACTGCCAAGGCCTCCATTATCCAATCCTATCTTGGTTCTAGGACATGTATTCTTCTCTCCAACTACAAACTCTCGTTAGTTAACCTCTTTCTCCATCATCGCTATATCTAACTTTGTATCTAAAACTAATAGATTGAATTCTCTCACGGTCCTTCTACTATTCCCAAATATCGTAATACTCTACCTTTAGGGTTCAACCGTCATTTCCATACTCGATCCTTGCAATGCTTATGACTTTATATTACCCAACAACTTATCCTTATCTCCAATAATTAGGGCTATTCAACTTCCTTTGCTAATTCCTTCTATGGATCTCAGATGGGAAAAAAGTATAGATCACTGAGATTTTCTTTTCCTCGTCTCCAGCATTTGTTAAGATAGAACATGGATCTCCACATATCAGTCCTCTAAGATATATACTTCACAATCGATAATTACTCGTTAATTTCTAGGCGAGCTCTCATTGCCTCAGCACTCAGTAAAACTCTCATTTTCCATTATTTAGCCTCATTTCTAACTTTAACACTGCCAATTACATCTTTCATTCAAAGGTGCAATCTATAACACTAAAGATGGTTTCTAATTGATCTATCCATTCTTTAACTGCCAAAAGATCTATTTTTCCTTCGAAAGCTGGTAGATTAAACTTTCAAAAGTCTTTCAATTGAAAAAAGATATCTCTTCTTCCAATCCTTGGGCCCTCTCTGACTCCATCACATCCTTATCTTCACCATCATTCAAATCTAAATACACTTCAGCTTCCTCATTTATATTACCTTATCCTTGCTGACTTAACTTCTCTTGCATTCAAATTCATATACATGTCGGATTCCTTATTTACATCACCATACATTTGCTGGTTCAACTGCTCTTGCATTCTAATAATTTTTCCTCCCCAATTGTGAACTCAATCACTCAATCCAGCTAACATCTCATGCATCTCTCTCATGAGATCACCATCACTTTGCTTACCCCCAACAAGACATCTTTCCCCTATACACAAGTAGTAACATATTCAGTTATATGACTCTAGACTAGTATCGCAATGGGAATATACCAGTTTATATAATTCAAAATGTGCTAAGTACTACAACAAGAAGAAACAATGGCCTGAACCATTGCTTTTGATACCAAAATGTAACACCCTACCAAAACAACCTCCACTAATCACTTAAAACCTTGAAAAATTAGGTAAATAAAGCAGAACAAGAAATTTAGAGCACAACGTTGTGGTTGCTGCAGTACCACTATGGCCTGAGAGTTATTGGGTTCCAAAATTTTTGAAATAGAAGGGATTGGTGTCATGGCGCACGTATCATAATCCATATTAGCAAAATACGGATTTTTTTAGAGAACTTCCAATGCATACAACTTTGTGCTTCAACCTCCAATTCTTGATTCCAACTCCTGCAAGTCAATATTGTCCCAAGCTTTCCATAAACATCAATTTCATTTAAATCCATCTCAGTATGGAGATTTTAGACACTTAACACTGTTTTTACCACTTTTTGACCAAAACTCAAACCTTAAGCACTCCAATTGCTACCAAAGGCAATTGACAACTGCGGACTATCTATGTAGGCCCCATTTTCCTCAACTAACTAGTCCAATGAGGTTTCATCCTAGAGAAACAACTCCTTTGAGAATTGACCCCCTTGAACCCCAAAACCAAACAATGAGCTATATGCCCAAAGCATATATATAAGCCTTGTACAACCATTTTAGTTCATAGATACATACTCCAATAATAATGACCTATACTGGGGTTGAAATCATCGTCACACACATATAATCAAACATACCACCTATCCAAACTCATTATCATCAACATTATCCCATATCATCTATCGTCATCAATATCATCACATAACCATCTACATCATCCAAATATCATCATATCATCATACCATATAAAAAGCAATACCCCAGGATACTCATACGGGTAACCAAACAACAACAACCTACTTAGCACAATATTACATAAATTGATTAATGTATAACTACCAGCTATACTTAAAATTCCCAAATGCGGACAGACCTACGACTCCTTGGTCTTCTCATGACTAGTAATAGAATATTTAGTTGAAATGTCAGTCATAGGGTGAGACATACGTCCCAATAACCAAGGGTAAACACATACATACACATTATCATACTTTCATGCTAATAACAGATATCATTCATCACCAATGCAGTATGCATGATATGCAGACACCATCCCATCAATATACAGCTAGAACCATGAGCTAGTTACCATGATAAGGTAAGCTTAATCAATGGCCCCCTTTCAAGGACACATGATAGTCGATTCCAGGGTTACCACCTAGCTCTCTACTCAATGATCTTGACCTGGCTGAAGGCCATTGCACGAAAGGTTAAACTATAGCTCTCCTTCCCCTGAACCATCTGAATTAGTAGCTATTTAGAGAAGGTGCACCCTAATTCACAGTTACCTGAGTCTCTCAGCCATAGGATGACTATTTAGTGACTAGAATATATAGAAGCTGAACCACTTGAACATAAGGTCTCATGTGTTATTTAGCGGATTAGCATATAATGTGGTATATAGAGCATCGTCACCTGGACCATATGTCTCAACAATGTACACAATGTGACAATGCCCAATGCATGCTAACATGTTAACATATATCACTTTCTAATGTGTTAGCATGTCATATAAATGTATACAATACATTGTGCAATGCATAATCATCATTTCATATCTATAATCATCACAATTTAGATATATCATAATCACTAGCATCATATTGTCATTTTCATCATACAACCAGATAGGGATACATAACTTACTAGCCGTGTTGCTGTACATATCATGATATAAATATCATCAACCATAATTGAACTATAATACATATCATGATATGAAAAGGCAAAACATATATATAAAGTGTACATATTATGATATGAAAATGACTAAATATGTATCGCAAATGCAGAAAGAAAACCCTAGCTATCTCAATTGTCCCACACTTGACACCTCAATAGGTTAAATGGAGCAAGCACCTCTAGTCCAATGTTTTACGATTAAAATCCAAAGCTGAGAGACTATAATCAAGCAATGAAACAACCCATATAACATCAATTCCTCATTACCATCACCAATCCTCAACCATTAGCACACATATTTACCAACTTGAACATATATCAGATAGAAATAGAGCTTTATCTAGCAAACCCAAGCATCACAACACTTTAGACAACTCTTGGAATCACAATCATACTCATACAACTTTGGATTCCCAAAGATATCAATATTTAAGGGTTAGAGTTTGGGAGATATACCACTTAAACATCATAAAACAAACATCAATCCATAGAAACGTCTAACAATACCTCTAGAACACATTCAAGCACAAATTAATTGGTGGAATTAATCAATCAAACAAGAATCCACAAACATAAACTTGGATGCCACCACCAAAACCAAAGAGAAAAGAGAGGAGGAGAGGGTAGTGATCACTTACTAACCAAAATTGAAGCTAATTAAGGCCAGAAACCACCCCCAAAGGTCGGAGGAATGAAACCCTAGTTGAGATTCTTCTTCTTGTTCAACTTTTCTTCTGTTTCGGCCAATTGAAACTTCTCTGATTTAAAGAAATTTCGCGACTGTCGTCATGGCACCAGTAAGCTCACCATAGTGTGAGTGCTCTCGGCCTAAAAAATTTTTGAATTTCCACAAGTGTCTCACCATGGCAACCTTACAACTCGCCGCGACATGACCCTTCTCTATTTCCATTTTCAGATTTGTCTCATTTTGATCCTTTCTCTAGTTCATGTTCCTCTTGTGCTGCACAAAATACAACTACACTTCCCATTAACTTGAGGCCAAGTTGAAGATAATATGTTGAGGGTTGTTACAAGAATGACCATGAGATAATCATGTATAGTTTTCTCTTTTTTGGGCAACAAAGAAACATATGAACTTTACTTTTATTGAACTTTCAATTATAAGAATGGAGCCTACTTATTTTCTATCCCTTTTGGAAAAATCCCACTTAAGCACCTCAGAAATTTAATATTTCCAAAAATATAGCTGGAACTTACCTAATTACTATAAGATACTTGAGTATCTAATTGGAAATATTTTTTGGTGTGAAGTTTCATTTTAAGCCATGATGTTGAGGATGAAAATATATAAGGATTAGTTACAAATATACGAGGAGTACCTAGAAATCCCCAAGGAGCAGTTGGAAATCAACTTGGAGTATATGGAGTATAGTTAGATATCCCATTTTTAAATCATTCTCATAGATTTGTAACTGATTCTTGGATATTCATAACCAATTCTCACATATTTGCAGCAAGTTTAATCATAGGTAAAATGGGAATTTCACACTGGGATAAAATTCCAGATAGGTACTTAAGTATCTTATGACAATTAAGCAAGTTCTTAGTATATTTTTTAAAATATTTTATTTGCAAGGTATTTAAATATTATTTCCCCTTCCCTTTTCTACGTCAAATTACTAAGAAATTAATTTTTATGGAAATGAAAAAAATTAAATCCTCTAGACTAAATACAGTTAATCACCATCTCTAGATTATTACCATGCAAAAGCAAAGTTCCTCTCTCTCTCTCTCTCTCTCTGTTAATTCCGATTGAATTATATATTAGTTCAAGGATATAATTCAAGTGAACGAGAATGGCAGGTTTAAAGGTACGTGTGCTACCTTTTGAATTGTCTTCAAGGCTGGTGTGTTCACAATCACAACTAATTACCATCACTTGATGTGTATTATGATAGTAATTATGAAATACGTATACTCCCTCATTTTCAAAATATGGGAAACATTTTTAAATATATTTTATTCTAAAATATAAGGAATAAATAATTTTTATATGATAAATTAATTTATTTTTTTAATTTTATCCTGAATTAAAATAAATTTATTATTACGAGAAATAAATGAAAAGAGAGAGAAGTAAGATTATTAAATGGGAATATTTATAAAAAAAAATTTTATAATATATTTAAGATATTTAACTCTTTTTTATTATGATGATTTAATTATTATTTTTTTAATATTTTAGACTGGGATAATATATATATATATATATATGACACGTGAATAACGAGAATGCTAGTGCCGACCGTGGAATCTTTTATTAGATATTTCTCCCTTGATTGGGAGCATGTACAGGTTTCGATGAGCAGATATATGATGAAATTCTGAACCCTCTGGCTTGTCCTTTTAGGCGGGGACCAGATTTGTTCAGTCTATATTCAGTGTTTCAATCTTTTATTATTAGTTTTTTTATCACATATTAAATATTTATCTTATTTTAATTAAAAAATTTATTAAAATTAACATAACCACATTCTCAAAATTTTGAATTCAAGATTTTTAATTAAATTAAAATAATTATCTAACTAATTGAATTAAGCACTTGGTGAATATAGTTATTCAATCTTCTCCTTTTGCTTACTAGAATTATTATTACTTGATTGATCAATTGAATAGTAGGTGACTTCACCACCCTCCATTCAATTTTAACCTTGAGATTTGAGCAATGGTCAACTAAGCATATTCACCGTTCTATGTGATTTGAATTTAATTATTTTTTGGATGTACTATATGATTCGGACTTAAATCATAAAATTAGCTAGCTAGCGTTTAATTTAACTAACTTTAATATCTCAATAATGTTGGAGAAAAAAAAAAGGTGTTCCATATGCTAAAAGGTTGATCCAAGGTAAGGATGCGACTCACAATTTATAAATACTTTTGTAAACACTTTTGGAGTCCTAAGATATATCTTAACTTAATAAATTACTGAGATTTAACTTATTTAAACTTTTATTTATAAAAAAGGCATATATTCAGTCCTTTTTTCTTCATAATTAGATGTAAATACTAGTGATTAATCAAGATTTTTAGTATTATCAGATTTAAATGGAATTAGCTCTTTTAAAATATATATGTTTAATCTACATAGTTTAAATAAAAATTTTTGCTAACAAAAATATCAAATCCTTTCCATTCAACCCATACATATGTTGGCGTACGTGTTGAATGGAAAATTTTGTTATCCCTGAATTATGGCGCAAAATTTGTAACGATAAGTTAATGATGGAACTATTGAATTTGCAAGCAATAATTTAGTCTAAGTGAAAGCGTGCAATTACACATATAAGCAAGAAAACTGTTATATATTTTCACAAAGATCATTGCTGAAAGGGGATTATTATAGTGATTTCAAAATTGACTGGAAAGTTCAAAGGGAATTATTAGCTTATAGTAATGATTATCTCTTCTTATTTCTTAACCACTTTTGTGTCTCTTCTACTTCTAAAAAGACGTTTTGATTAAAATCTTCCATGTCCATATATAATGTAAGATAATTCCCTATTTGCTACAATTCCTCGGGTTACAGACGACATTGCTAATAAAAGCAAAAAAAAATATATAAGAGATTAGTTCACATCATCATCATCAAATAAAATTTGACTTTAATTATTGATCCAAAATTGTTTTTGCTTCATTAATCAACTTATAAATTAACAGGTCTTAAGTATATTGGCCATGCACATACGATTTGATGCGGAAAATAGTTTATATATATAAAACCCCTGTTAAAATATTTAATTCAAATATGATCAACCTTTATGTATAATCGTAAAATTTGATGCGGAAGATCAATATGCATGGTCAATATAGTAATTATCAATCCAACTCAGACCACCGGAAATCATGAAAATTAGGAAAATGTATACTTTGAAGCAAGTCCCAACATGTATATGTAGTACTATTATATATATATATATAGTGTGTGTGTGTGTATAATTATATATAATACTCAAGAAAGTTAGATATATTTATTTATTTCAATAGGAAAAGTGAGAAATTAAAGGACCAAGTTGAAGCAGCAGTGTACAAAAAGAATATAATTAATGACCGAAATCATGTTCATTCATGCATGTTGGAAAAAAATAGTGTGATCACGTGAGTTTAATGTTTCATAACCAAAAATTAAGTAATTAAAAAAATGAGAAGTGATTAAAGAGTTGGGCAGTTAAGTGGGGTCCCCAACCAAACTACATTTATCAAAACCACCCCTCTTCCCCTCTAAAATCTCTAAAACACATGTGTAATATATTTATTTAATGTTTTCATCCCCTAAGAATTTTCACTTCGCCCCCTCTCACTACGCCATATTAGGGTTTAGTAGGCGCCCAAAAGTAGGCTGCCAAAAGTAGGCGGTTATTTAAATAAACGCCTACAAAAATGAAGAAGGATGGATTTGTAGGCAGTTATTTTAATAACCACGTATGAAAAAATTACATGAACTTAAAAAAAAATAAATTAATTTTTTATAACTTTTAGTAGGCGGTTTTAGATACAACCGCCTACTAAAGTTAACATTAGGAGACCTTAGGAGATGGTTCTTGCTATAACCGCCTAATATTGTTTTCCTTTTAGGGCTTTTCAAACATAAGCCCTTTCGATCAAACATAATTTTTCTTATCTTTGTCATGTTCTGCCCCATTTGTCTGAACTCTTCCCAATCTCCTTCCCTCTTGTCGAATCTCTCTCTATCATTCATCGCTAGCATGTTCATCCTTGTAGGTTGCTGTCTTGCGTCTCTTGTCGAATCTCTCCACCGTGTTCTTTCCCATTGTTTCACTGTAAGCTCTCTTGGTCTCGTCAAAGCTCACTATCATTAGATTTTTTCCCATTGGTTGGGCGAGCTTGAACCTGGTTTCTACTGACTGTTGCTCCTCCAGGTTAGTCTTCTTCTGCATCCCTTTTTATGTGCTGGTGAATTTTCGTCTCTTTGAATTCATCTTTTTGTCTGAGTTAAGTTGATTCTTCTTGTTCTGGGTGGGTAATTAGCCATGTTTTCCAGTTCTTTCAATATATTGTTATGTGAGTTTGGTTCTTTGAATGTTAACTTTGGCATGTACATGATTTTGGAAACTATTGTGTATCGTATTTCCTATTTTGTTTCTACGGTATCAACTATCTTCATTGTTCATTGGGTTCACGTAGCCATGATCCTTCTTGGCAATTAAGAAAAGAATCACTAAATTTTGTAATATGCTTAAGCATCTATAATTACGTGCTCACGAAATCGTTTGCACTAAAATAGGCAGTAGATCATCCTTATTTAGAACTTGGCATGTATGTGATTTTGATATAATTCTTCACGTACGTGGATACGTTCAGAGAAGGCAGTTAGTATAATTTAAAGGTCATTTTTGTAACCGCAGTGCTTTGCAGAGTTCATTGGTAATAGAGAAGTAAATTTGGGTGAAGTATAGCATGTGAGAATTTGTTAGGAAACTCTTAGTCTTGATTATTTTTTTTTTAAAGATTAAACAACATTTCCAGTTTACTATTGTCTCAAACGATTTTAAATGATTTGTTGCTATCACAAAAATGCATAATTTTTGTACCTCGTCATACTAGATTTAGTTTTTCCACCCAAGTCTTAGTTCATTCCATCCAAACAATAGGATGATGCTTCCCATCCTCTTGATTTGTCATCTTCTGTCTCCAATCATTTGGCAGTGATCCATTCTTTTCTATCTCCTTTATTGGTGGCTCATGGTTTCATTCCAGCATTGCTGTCAAATTTACTGTTCATGGTGGGCACTTCATACTATCATTTTCTCAATTTGTTAAGTTATGATGGTAATACTCTCCCTTTCTCTTGAGTGCAATTGCATACTAATAATCTTGACAAAGTTTTCATTTAGATGGACTGTTGATCTTGTGATCCTTTAGTATTTTGTTACTATATTTTCCTCGGGTGTGGCTGTAGTATCGAAAATATTCTCTTTTCATCTTTTAACTCAGAGCATAAATCTACTCAATTGCAATGAATCCATATTACATATGGCAAGTCATACTTGAGGTGTCAGGCATGAGGTTTTCTTGCACTTTGGTTATAGTATTCTTTGAATATGTTTATGTTTGATTCGCAAAAAAAGTTGTGTGAACTATCATTTTAGCTGGATAGTGTGTTCTTTTATTTTGGTCTCTAATGAATTTGATTTGACTTTACACTAATATAGTGAATTTAGGAGGTTCATTCTCTTGAACTTTATTTTTTTTACTGTTTCATTCTCTTGAATTGGAATCTCCCTTTTGTTGGTCTCGAACTTCATCTCATATAGTGTGAAAGAGAATTTCACACCTAGATCTGTCACATTGGTAGTTAGCATATTGAATAAGTGGTTGTTAAATGGTTCTTGGTAGACTTGTTTCCTGAGGATAGATAGCGCTGGAATTAATGTTATTAGATTTGACTGGGAGTGAATATCATGGAGTTAATGGATTGTCTTATGTGGCTGCAATTTTGCCCTTTTTGGAGAGGACCACTTTTTTTCTGTACCCTATTGGTGTTGTCATCATCCTTTCTCCTATTTGTAAGTGTTGAATGTGCTTGCGATTTGTGATTCTCAAAACATGTTAAAGTTGTATCAGAACTCAATTCCTGATTTGCAATGATTTGAAGTTAACTTGAGCCAAAAAAAAAAAATTCCTTCGAAGGTAAATTCTTTTACATAAGGTAAATTTTTACATAAGAGATTGGCTACATGTGATGACTTCTGTGTTAGTCCCAATGTTGAAAGTGCTATAGATAGTGGCTTGTTCAAACTTTGGCTTGCTATTATTTTGTTTTTTTTTATCTTGCTGAGATTATTCATGTTTTAAATTTCTCACACTTTTGCTGCTAAATTTTGTTGATTCTAAAGGTTTATGAATGATAACTCTTGTAAGAAACGTAACTCTTCTAAGACTGATCATGTTCCATTCTTTTTAACACTTGACAAGCTTTTTTATTTTTGTCATACACATTCTAATACTAAAAAATAAACTATGTACAAATACAACAGGAACAGGGCATTTACTCATTCCTATCATTTTTCAGGAACTTACAAACCTTGTTTCTCTTTATTTTGTGTGTTTTGTGCCATTTCCTTTCTCTCATTTCAATATTGTAATAATATACTAATATTTTGTTATTTATGTTATGTGTTAATATTTATATTTATTTTACTTATATATAATTAATTAATAATAATGATTTGATGTTTTGCTTTATTATTGTTATATGGAGATGGGGTGGGTATGAGACTATAAAGTACCCACAGATTCACGTATAGGGCAAAAGAAAAAAGGAAAAAAAACTCATAAAATGATGAAACACATGCAATATTAAAAAAAAAATAGAACCAGGATAAATATTGAAAATCTTATTTTGTTTGGCCCAATTATCTTTCTTAACTATGAGTTGCTAACTTGCTGCTTATTTAGCATTACCATTCTTACTCTCATTTTCAACAGGCATCTTGAATTTTAAATCCTTCGTAGCTTAACTATTGATATGTCAAATGGCACAAAACTATAGTTCCTAGAAAATTCTGCTAAAACCTGTTTTATATATAATGCATTGTTTATAGCCAACCATTGCAATAATATAATTAGGAGGTCATGATGTTGATAAGGAATTTGGTTAGGCCTTTATAAGTAGACCCTATGGAAGTTGTTAGCAATTAACTACAAAATCGATGGCCCTTCTGTAATGCCCCTCATGATACTTTTTCTTGGCATTGTGTTTAGGACCGAAGGAAATAGGACGAAGGAAGGCTCAAGTGGAGTCTGAAGGAGCTCTACGTCGCGGTGAGGAGCAGGGTCGCCACGGCGAGAAGCTTTTTAGTGGCATTGTTCCGGATAATTTGGTGGAGCCACGGCGAGGAGTGCTGGAGCCGCGGCGAGAGTCGGAAAAATTGTTTAAATCCGGATTAGTCGGACACGAAAGAAAGAAAGAAAACGAGGGGAGCGACGAAGGAACCGCGGGGAGTAGTGCTAGGGTTCGAGATTCCCGGCATCTAGGAGTGATTTTCGGACCTCAAGAGCTTGGATTCAAGTTGGTAAGTGTTCTAAAGTCCTCCCTCTTCATTTTCTTCGGTTAAGATTTTAGGGTTTTCAGTTGTAAGGTTGGATTTCTGAGTTGGGGCGAAATCCACCGATTGAAATGGATGATTTGAGGTTAATGGAACGTGTTTTGGTATTCTTGTTGCTTATATGTGAGTTTTGAAGGGATTATGTGTGTTTAGAGCTTAACCCTAGGTTGTTTTTGGTTAGGGCTCTTAGGAATCCGAAATGTATGAGGTTGTGTGGTGTTTGAGTGATCCCTAAGAGCTTATTGATGCATGTAAAGGGGGTTGGAACCTTGGGTTAGGTTAATATGGTTGAATTATGATGTTTGGTTATCTGGTACTTTGTGCTAATGGCAGAACTATGATATGGTAAAGGTTGTTGGCTAATCGAGAGGGGTTCACGCGTAGTGAATAGTTCAAGGAAGCTTGTGGAACTCGTGTGCGTGTGATAACGACAATTGAGGTAACCGGGCGTTTGTTTACATTGTATTGGTTATGTTATATGATAGTATGTATATTTGAATATATATATATATGCATGTCTCTTTCATACCACGATATCGATGTGTTTGTGTGTACTATTTTTATATATATATCGTGGTATGTATACAGCTATATGATGGTTATGACTATGATGATGATATGTGTGATGATGATATGATATGATGCATACATGACATTATGATGATGATACATGAGCATCACCACATGACATTGTGAGACTGTGATGTATAGTGGATGGAGTGGTGATGATGTGATGGTGGTATGATGTATGATTATATATATATATGTTAGGGAGGATAAGGATGGATTATATATATGTTAGGGAGGATAAGGAAGGATTATATATATGTTAGGGAGGATAAGGATGGATGATATATGTGTTAGGGAGGATAAGGATGGGGTCCCTGTGAGGGCGATATGCATTTCATACATTTCATATTGCATTCATAAATTGTGTGAGATATATGTATATATATATGTATATATATGTGTGTGTGTGGTTGTTCCCAGTTACTGAGACATTGTCTCACCCCCTCTCCCATAAACTAACCTTTCAGGTGACGGTTCTGGCGCTAGTCCGGAGAAGACTCGGGAGTAACGGTGTATGTGGGAATAGTCTATGTAGTGTGTGTGTATTTTGGATAATGTTTCTTGTGCTAAGTAGGATAGGATGGTTTGTAATGGATAATGACATGGTCGAGACTGGTTTGGATGTATGTATGGTTTAGTATTTTGGATGTTGAGAAGTTTGTGTGACAGTATTGGTGAGTCCAGAGTGATGTTGGGCCTTGTTGGTTTGTCTAAGGGCCTGTAGCCCATTTGGTCAGTTGGGTTCCAAGGGGTCAAATCTCAGAGGAGTGGCTCCTTCGAGGTGAAGCCTCTTTGGACAAGTTGGTTTGGGGGTTTTGGACCTGTATGTTTGGTTTGAGAGTGTCCATTTGCCTTTGGTGGCAATTGGAGGTTGATAGTGGTGAGTTTTGGTCAATAAGTGGTCAAAACGGTGTTAAGTGTCCATAATCTCCATACAGAGTTGGATTGAGGTAAAAGTGGTGTCCTTGGATAGATGGGGTCTAGATTAACTCGTAGGAGTTGGAATCAGGTCATTCAGAGGTCGGAGCATAGAATTATGCGCATCAGAAGTTCACCCCAAAATGTTGAATTTGCTGATACGAAATATCAGCAGGGGGCGCCGCGGTGCGGGAATGCAGGCCGCGGCGCTAAGGAGATAGAAGCGATGGAGAAGCAGGGGAGGCCGGAGCCGTGGCGGTATTGTAGCGGCTGCGACCCCAGCCCAGTTTTTAGTGTTTTGTGAGTCGTTTCCGCTGTGTTGAGGCATTGGAGAGTTGTTTTGTGATGTCAAGATTGTGTTTGGTTGAGTTTTGAAGTTTTTGGTTAAGTTTGGAGGTGTCAGGAGGTAGGATATTACACCTTTAATAATGCTTTAAAAGTTTCCCCAACAAATTTTCAAGATGCTGAAAGGGTTAGATACATCAATTATAGATGGAGATTATAAATACTCAATTACAAGAAAGGTAATAAACAGTCTTACCGATGAAGAAAGGAATCTCAACATCAACTTGATTTTGCAAGTTGAGCTAATAATAAGTGAATGGGGTAATTTAATTTTTCATGCATTCTAGATAGTAGCTAGATTTAAAAAAAATTGCTTTATTGTTTAATAAGCTTTCTGCTTCTTATTGAATTTAACTGTGATTGAGATTGATATTTTAAAACCTCTTTATTGTCATTAAATATCATTATAATGTGGAGGTCAATAACCTATTCCAAGAATAGCTTCTTAGGATCTCATGCTTTAATAGTACATGCCTCACAACCCTTAAAATGAATGATTTTTTACTATTTATTTTATATTGAATACTCTCTAACCCTTAGAGGTTTCATATTATACAATTATGAAAATTAATTTTTCTATTTGTGTCAATGTTGTTAGCAAGGCTGACTTCCCAAGAGGGGGGTGAATTGGGAAGATTGAAATTTTTCTGCACAAAGTGAAATGGATGAAGATAGCACAGTATAATGGAAACAATGTATAAAACAGAGCAAGCTAAAAAGTAAAGGTAAGGAGAAAAAGACTCAGTGATTTATCCTGGTTCGGTCTATCCACTTGACTTACGTCCAGTCCCCAAGACAACTCTTGAGATTTATCCACTATACAGCAAGAATTCAACGGGCTTCTTGCTAATGCCATAGTACATGAGTATGCTCTGTTTCTTGAGCTCTCTCAAACACTCTAAGCACTTTCACAGTGTGCTTCCCAATCCCCTTGTGATTTCCCCTCACAAGTAAATCTATCTTCCAGATGAAGAGTAGATTATTTACAAAGATATAACTCTCTTGAATAGAGTAGATATGAAGGTTAAAGTACAGATATTGAAGCTAGAGGGTAAAAGCTCTTGAGAAGAAGTTTTGACAGAAATTCGGTATATACCAGTTAGATTTTGTTACCCACAACTTCAAATAATGTTATATTTATAGATTTAGGTCTCAAATGTCCGTTAGAGACTTAATCTATCCGTTGGAAAAGTTATCCAACGGTTACTCTGAAAAACTATCCGTTTACCAACCGCATTTAATGCTTCTGACATACTGAAATTTGAATTTTGGTTGATCAACAGACGAATTTTGAAGGAACCGAAGGTTAAAGCTTTCAACGTTACAGCACGAAGTTCGTCTGTTCATGAAGTGAAATTCGAATTTTGAAACTTACAAAACATTTTCACAATGTGACATGCAAATTTTCAAGAAGAAAGTTTTTCGGTTAAGTGTGAACAGTGTTTTCAATTTTCTACAGTGCCTTCGAAATTTGAATTTTGGAAGCTCAAAATTCGTCTGTTCCCAGTACGTGAAAAGGAGGCACAGTAGTTCACTTTCTTCGAAATTCGAATGTTGAAGAGTGAAGTTCGTCTGTGAGAGAGCAGTTTTGAAACTTAAATCATTCTTGATCTCAGATGAACTTTAACATTGTTTCAGACGAATTTCTTCTATTTTCTCAAGTTTTGTTTTATCTGAAATTCGAATTTTGAAGATCCAAAGTTCGTCTATTTCAAGAAAACTTCTTTCAGACTTGGATGAAAATTCGAATGTTGGGAAGTCAAAATTCGTCTGTCAGAGAGCATTTATCAAACTCAGTTTCTTTCGATTTCAGATGCATTTTATCATAGTTTCAGACGAATTTCTTTGGTTTTCACAAACTTCATTTTACTTGAAATTCGAATTTTGAAAGTGTGAAGTTCGTCTGTTACCAAAGAGACTTCTTTCAGATTTGTATGAAAATTCAAATTTTGAAAAACCAAAATTCGTCTGACAGAGAGCCATCTCTTCAGACTTATTCAGTCTTAGCTCGAAATTCGAATTTCCCAAAGCAAAGTTCGAATTTCCAATTTGACAGTTAAGTTTAAACTTTCAAACTTTGTCTGTTTTGGGTGTTTTTCAAATAAGTCAAGATTTAACACAAAATCAAGGTTTGAAAACATCTTTTCTTCTAATCAAAATCTTTTGCCCAATCATAACTAAAACTAAGAATCCTACAAAATATCTAACAGCAAATTCTCAGAAATCTTCACTCAAAACAACTTTGATCTCCTTTGATATCTTCAATCCGAGCTCTTGAGTGTTGGTTTGGAATCATCAAAACTCTTGATTCAACAGGGATCCTCCAAGAAACTGAAAAAGTTCCACTTGTGCTTTTTCTGTCAGTTTTGGTTCCTGCAAAATCAGCATCAGTGTATCCTTTGAGATTTTCTCGATTGCCCTTTGGATACCAGAGACCCATCTGTGATGTTCCAATGAGATATCTGAAAATTCTCTTCACAGCTGTTGCATGGGTTTCCTTGGGACATGATTGGAACCTGGCACACATACAGACACTGAACATAATGTCAGGTCTGCTGGCAGTTAAGTGCAGTAGGGATCCAATCATTCTCCTATACTGAGTAATGTCAAACATCTTCCTATTTTCATCCATGTCTAGTTTGGTTGCAGTAGCCATAGGTGTTCCCATTGGCTTGGAATTCTCCATTCTAAACTTAGTTAACAGCTCCTTTGGATACTTGTATTGACTGAGAAAGATACCATCATCAAGCTGTCTGATTTGCAGTCCAAGGAAGAAGTTAAGTTCACCCATCATGGACATCTCGATGTCTCCTTGCATTAACTTAGAAAATTTCTTGCAAAGAGTTTCATTAGTAGCACCAAAAATAATATCATCAACATAGATTTGAACAATTAGTAAATCTTTATTTTCTTTCTTAGTGAATAAAGTTGTGTCAACTTTGCCTCTATTGAACCCCTTTTCAATTAGAAAATAATATCTCATACCATGCTCTAAGGGCTTGTTTTAAACCATAAAGAGCTTTCTTCAGTTTATAAACATGGTTTGGTTTTGTAAAATCCTCAAAACCTGGAGGTTGATCTACATAAACTCCTTCCATGATATATCCATTATGAAAGGCACTCTTTACATCCATTTGATACAAAAAAATATTTTTCATGCATGCATATGCTAGCAGTATTCTTATAGCTTCTAATCTAGCTACTGCTGCAAAGGTTTCTTCAAAATCAATACCTTCTTCCTGATTATACCCTTTAGCAACCAATCTAGCCTTGTTTCTTATTATTGTTCCAGATTCATCAAGTTTATTTCTAAAAACCCATTTGGTACCAATGACAGGATGATTTTTGGGCCTAGGCACTAAATCCCAAACATGATTTCTTTCAAACTGATTTAGTTCATCTTGCATAGCTAAAATCCAGTAATCATCAGTTAAGGCTTCTTCAGCACACTTAGATTCAATTTGAGAAATGAAAGCGCAGTTGAGCATTTGATCCCTTAACTGTTTTCTGGTTTTGACTCTCTCTTGAACATTTCCTATTACTTGATCAACAGGATGATTCCTTTGATATCTCCAAGCTCTAGGGAGTTCTTGAGATGTTTCTTCATTAATTTCTTCATCAAACTCTTGCTCCTGGATATCTTCCTCTGTGTTAACAGATTCAGATATCTTTGGAGGTTCAGTTTTACTTTTATCAGAAACGCCTAGTTTTTCAAAGTTAAAAGCAAGATCATCCTCATTGGTAACATGTTTTGAAACAGTTTCATTTTCAATGAAAACCACATGCACAGATTCTTCTACCATATTTGATCTTTTATTATAAACTCTATATGCCTTACTCCTACTAGAATAGCCCAGAAATATACCTTCATCGGATTTGACATCAAACTTACCCAGATTTTCTTTCCCATTGTTGTGAATGAAGCATTTGCATCCGAACACATGGAGATGGGACAGATTTGGCTTTCTTCCCTTGTAAAGCTCGTATGGAGTCTTCCCAAGGATTGGTCTGATGTAGGCTCTATTTATGATGTAGTTTGCTGTATTTACTGCATCAGCCCAAAACACTTGAGAGAGTTCCTTCTCATTCAGCATAGCTCTGGCCATTTCTCTAATAGTTCTGTTCTTTCTTTCTACTACCCCATTCTGTTGAGGGGTCCTTGGACCTGAAAAGTTGTGGTCAATCCCATGCTCATTGCAGTATTCCAGGAAGTATGTATTTTCAAACTCTCCTCCATGATCTGACCTGATTGACACAATAGAAATACCTTTCTCATTTTACATTCTGGTTTTTCATCCTAATCTTTTCCTTGACAGCACATGGATCATAGCCAAGACCAGCTTTTCCTTGTGATATTCTTTGGCTCCCCATCAAGGCAAACAACATATCTTTACCTCTAGGGAGCCTAGACATGCTTTTAACATTGCTGTCACCTTGGGCTGCCATTCCAGAGGGAGAGCTCTGAGTATCTTTCTTACTTTCTCAGATTGATCGTATTCCTTTCCCAGGCTCTTCAGCTGATTCACAATGAGAGTAAACCTCTTTTGGAGCTCCTTTACAGTTTCTCCTTCAGCCATTCTGAAGCTTTCATACTCTCCAATGCACGTGTTCAGTCTGTTCTCCTTGACTCCAGATGTTCCCTCATGTGCAATCTGTAGAGTATCCCACATTCTTTTTGCAGTGGTGCATTGTAAGACTCTGTAGAATTCATCCTGGTTCAGGGCACTGACTAACAATGCTTTACTTTGAAATTCTGTAGGACTCTCCTTCTGTCTTCATCATTCCACTCTGCTTCCAGCTTCTCTTTGTGTCTTCCATCTTCAGTTAGAGTCATTAGGACGAAATCTCCTTTCTCAATGACTGACCAGATGTCAAGATCAATTGATTGTAGGTAGATCTGCATCCTTATCTTCCAGTATCCATAATGCTCTCCACTGAAGCCTGGTGGTCTGTTAGTGTTATTCCCTTCAGGAAGTATACTCTCTCCAAAGCCAGCTATCTTTGTTCCCGGACTGTAAAATCCTTTAAGTGGGAATCCGGGCTCTGATACCACTTGTTAGCAAGGCTGACCTCCCAAGAGGGGGGTGAATTGGGAAGATTGAAATTTTTCTGCACAAAGTGAAATGGGTGAAGATAGCACTGTATAATGTAAACAACGTATAAAACAGAGCAAACTGAAAAGTAAGGGTAAGGAGAAAAAGACTCAGTGATTTATCCTGGTTCGGTCTATCCACTTGACCTACGTCCAGTCCTCAAGACAACTCTTGAGATTTATCCACTATACAGCAAGAATTCAACGGGCTTCTTGCTAATGCCACAGTACACGAGTATGCTCTATTTCTTGAGCTCTCTCAAACACTCTAAGCACTTTCACAGTGTGCTTCCCAATCCCCTTGTGATTTCCCCTCACAAGTAAATCTATCTTCCAGATGAATAGTAGATTGTTTACAAAGATATAACTCTCTTGAATAGAGTAGATATGAAGGTAAAAGTACAGATATTGAAGCTAGAGGGTAAAAGCTCTTGAGAAGAAGTTTTGACAGAAATTCGGTATATACAAGTTAGATTTTGTTACCCACAACTTCAAATGATGTTATATTTATAGATTTAGGTCTCAAATGTTCGTTAGAGACAAAATCTATCCTTTGGGAAAGTTATCCAACGGTTACTCTGAAAAACTATCCGTTTACCAACCGCATTTAATGTTTCTGACATACTGAAATTTGAATTTTGGTTGGCCAACAGACGAATTTTGAAGGAACTGAAGGTTAAAGCTTTCAACGTTACAGCGCGAAGTTCGTCTGTTCATGAAGTGAAATTCAAATTTTGAAACTTACAAAACATTTTCACAATGTGACATACGAATTTTCAAGAAGAAAGTTTTTCGGTTAAGTGTGAATAGTGTTTTCAATCTGCTACAGTGCCTTCGAAATTCAAATTTTGGAAGCCCAAAATTCGTCTGTTCCCAGTACGTGAAAAGGAGGCACAGTAGTTCACTTTCTTCGAAATTCGAATCTTGAAGAGTGAAGTTCGTCTGTCAGAGAGACTCTTTTCAGACTAACTTCATCATTCGTACGTCTATGTTTCACTTCAACAGACTCAAGAATTTAGCTTCTAAAATTCAAACTTCAATGCTCAAAGTTTGTCTGTCAGAGAGCAGTTTTCAAACTCAAATCATTCTTGATCTCAGATGAACTTTAACATTGTTTCAGACGAATTTCTTCCATTTTCATAAGTTGTGATTTGTCTAAAATTCGAATTTTGAAGACTCAAAGTTCGTCTGTTTCAAAGAAGCTCCTTTCAGACTTATATGAAAATTCGAATGTTGGAAAGTCAAAGTTCGTCTGTCAGAGAGCATTTTTCAAACTCAATTTCATCTTGATTTCAGATGAACTTTAACATTGTTTCAGATGAATTTCTTCTATTTTCTCAAGTTGTGTTTTGTCTGAAATTCGAATTTTGAAGATGCGAAGTTCGTCTGTTACCAAAAAGATTTCTTTCAGATTTGTATGAAAATTCAAATTTTGAACAACCAAAATTCGTCTGACAGAGAGCCGTCTCTTCAGACTTCTTCAGTTTTAGCTCGAAATTCGAATTTCCCAAAGCAAAGTTCGAATTTCCAACTTGACAGTTAAGTTTAAACTTTCAAACTTCGTCTGTTTATGGGTGTTTTTCAAATAAGTCAAGATTTAACACAAAATCAAGGTTTGAAAACATCTTTTTCTCGAATCAAAATCTTTTACCCAATCATAACTAAAACTAAAGATCCTACAAAAGATCTAACAACAAATACTCAGAAAATCTTTACTTGAAACAACTTTGATCTCCTTTGATATCTTCAATCTGAGCTCTTGAGTGTTGGTTTGGAATAATCAAAACTCTTGATTCAACAAATATAACTTTTACATAGTTCTTTATTCTCTTTTTCTGATTTTTTTTTTTACAAACTGCCCAATAAAAACGTGATTTCTTGCACTAGTATGATATCTGGATGTCAATAAAGCTCATGATGTTAAATCTGATAGGTTGATGTTTGAATAACATGCCTAAGAAGAATGGTTCACTTGGAATGCCATGACGAGAAGATCCTACCAAAATAAACAACACATGAAACTGAGTTTTATCAAGAAATATAGCAAAGCATGTTAGTGGAACCAAATGAAATAGGGTGTTTGGATTCACAAGTTTTCTTAGAGGAAGAAGCTTGATAAGTTTGGTAATGTATAACTTGAGTTGTTAATTTTCAAATTAGGAAAATTAGGACATTTTGGGAAGCTCTACTCATGGGCTAACTACTGTCAAAATTTCAGACTTATTGGAGTCCATCTGGTATAGAAAAACACTGAAAAATCAGATCTAGTGCAAGGGTGTAGAACTAGTATATGGCAGCTTTTCTGGACCGAATTCAAAAATTTATAAAATATTCTGTAAAGCTCTAAAAAATGTCATCCTTATCTCAAATAAAACCTCAACTTGTCCTCTAAATATATGCTAAATTTCAGACCTACTTTCGACTTCTAGGGCCCTCAAGTACAAATATACACTTTACTGTTCACTTATGTTCTGTTTTAAATTCTTTACTGTTCACTTTAATATTCCAAGTTTTTTGAGATCTGTTGTACAAAGTTATAATTTGTCCAAACATATTTCTAGTAGTGCTTCTGCTATTTTGGGTCATGCAGGTTGTAAAAAATATTAGGGAATACTTCAGAGTAACGAGAGTATGAAAAAAAAAAAAGAAATGTAGGCAATTATATTAAAAACCACCTACAAAAGTATACTTTAGTAGGCGGTTATCAGTATAACCGCCTACAAAATTATACTTTTGTATGCGGTTTTTAATATAACTACTTTTGTAGGCGGTTACCCATAAAACCGACTACAAAAGTCACTTTTGTAGGCGATTATAACCGCGTACAAATATGTGCACTATATGTTGACGCTCGGTTAGTAGGCGGTTATGAACCGCCAACAATAGCTAAAAATAACCGCCAACAAAGCCCTTTTCTTGTGTAGTGATATGCTTTTTAACAACATAACTAGTAATGAATTGACCATTGCAAGCAAAGTACATTTAACTAGGAATGAAAGAGGGATTCCACGACACACTTTTTGATTATTTTTAATAGATACAATCTTATTTTTTTTCTTTAATAAAATTATTTAATATTATTTTATTGGCATAATATATGTATCTGCTATTTTTTTTAAAATTAAATCATCCTACCTAAGGTTTTGTTTGGAATGAGAGAAAATTATGGGAGGAAATACAAGAAGAAAAGATAAAGAGAAATCTAAATAATGAGGTATTTAGGTTCTCTTCATTTTCTTTCCTAATTTTCCTCTTCTACATATTTTCCCATCATTTAAATAGAAGGTAAAACTTTAATGTGCTCTCATTGACATTTTAAAATAATATATATTTTAAAATAAATAAAATATAATAAAGTTTCTTAAGAAAGATATTTATTTCTATTTTTAAAGAAGGACTAATAATACGAGTATATCTTAACTCTTACTCTTTTATAAAAATTTTTTTCTTTTCAATTTCTTTAATAATACTCTCTACTCTTTATGTAAAAATACAATTTTATAATAAATAAAAGACAAATTTATTACAATGATTTTTTGTTTCATATATTGATTACAAAATTATAAATTATATTCCTATAATTTTTTGTTACACTGTATTTTTATTTTTAAATTTTAATAAATATTATTATATTAATTTATTTAATTTTAACAAATATTTAACGTAAGTGATATTTTAAATAGTTATTATTAATAATTGTAATAATAATTCTCTCCCCCCTCCTAATATATATTCCTGGTTCCGTCCCTGTGGAACTGGGGATTGACAAAGATGGCCAAGCTTCCTCAATATATAGCTCTTATTAAGATTGAAGAAGCCATAGAGAGAGGAAGAAAGAAAGAGAGCAATGGATTTAGTGAATAAACATAGTGTCATATTAATCCTTTTGGGTTTGCTTCTTCTTTGCAAGGCTCAAGGAGGTGTTCATCACTATGACTTCATTGTAAGTTCTTCCATTTGAGAATAATATGTATATATTCTAGTTCTAGCAATATTCTTAGAGACTAGGATGATTATTTTTTGTTGGAATTTTTACTTTAGATCGTCAATGGAATGCTCAATGTCTTTGTCTACATGTTCTATAATTACTTACAGATAAGCTCTTTTAGAGATTTTAATTGCTCTACCATCTATACTAATATGAATTTGGATTGACTTGTGAATAGTAGTGCTATTTGAGCGATGAGATTTGGCTGTTTATATTTAATTATTTGAGTAATTCAGTAATTTGAATTTGGATTATTTGAAGTTAAATAGTACAATGCTTATCTATTTTAACTTTCTATTTGGATGAGGGGAGAAAATGAGGAAAGAGAAAATGAAAAAAAAAGAAAAGAAAAGTGGGAGGAAGATATTTAATTTCTTTTCTTATACTTGAAAGAATGGGAGAAAGCAGGGAGAAGAGAAAAGTTGATAACTATTTTCATAAGTTTTAGGCACCAAGTATGATTTTTTTTTTTAATTCTTGACCAGAAAATTATGATGGTTAGTTGAAGCAATATCCACATATTAAGCATTTTTTAAGAAAATCATAAGATATACCCAAATATTCCGTCTTGAAAAAAGTTTCCAACTTTATATAATACGCATTTAACACTGACAGTGCACATTTCTTTTCATGAATCTTGTGCATGATGCATACGTATGCTGTTATTGGTTTTGCTTTTCCTATTAGCATTATATTAATCGGGCATCTAAGGATGAACATGTGGTGGTGGTGGTCATTCTCAAATGTATTGGTCATTTTGAAATGAGAATGGATCATTGAGATTCGATTTCAATGATTTAGACTTTAAATTTGTATTTTTTTTTAGTTTAATTTTTTTAAGTTGACAGTTGAAAACATTTTTATTCTGTGTTTTGCTACATTCAAAATAAAAAATATTAAATATAGAAAGAAAATAAAAGCCAAATAATTAAAAGTAAATTTAAATGATTCAAATTTGAAATGAGTATTATTTTTTTAATATAAACTAGGAGTATCTTGCTGACACTAGGGATGGGAGGAGTATTATTTACTCACTTTTAAAATGAGCAGAAGATTGTTTATCTTAAAATAATGAACAGAAGATTGATATGTCATATTTTTAGTCTTTAAGATTTCATAAAATTCTAAAAGAAAGATATTTCATAAATTGAGTAGTTTTATTTTTCTGAACTATTGTTGATTGCAGCAAATGTTGGCAGCAAGTTTTTGTTAGGTTTCTCAGTTTAATGAATTATTAATTATTCAAGCTAAATATAATTGTTATCTACCAATCAAGGGATCCCGGGATCAGTTTTTGAGATATATCATACCAATGATTCAAGTATGCCCTTAAGGATAATATAAATTTACAGCCCTTTTGAGCACAACGTGTATCTTCTCTTCTAATTTATTAACGAAATTTATAGAAAATTTATTACACTATTTATAAAGTCATAAATAATATGATTCACTTTAAACTGCAAGCAAAGTATAAGCTTCACAAACTAGTTTCTTGGAATTCTTTACTTCACACATCACTAATTAAGTAAACATAAATTTTGAAATGCAGAGATGGAGTGAGACAACCAAACGATCCATGGTCAGATGGACCTGAGAACATAACACAGTGTCCTATCCCACCAGGAACAAGCTTCACTCAGAGAGTCAATTTGGCTCAAGAAGAAGGAACCCTTTGGTGGCATGCTCACAGTGATTGGACTCGTGACACTGTTCATGGAGCCATCGTTATCAAACCTGCTAATGGGTCTACTTATCCTTTCGATGAGCCCGATGGCCAAGAAACACTCATTATTGGTGAGTTCGATTTCCATGATAATATTCATCTCTCAATAATAATTTTTCTCGGTGTATCTCGTATCAGTAAGCCTGTTATTCTTGCTTGCAGGGGAGTGGTACAAGGGAGATGTGATGACACTCATCAAGGACGCTTTGGCCACTGGTGGCGAACCAAATGCTTCTGATGCTTACACCATTAATGGCCAACATGGAGACATGTATGATTGTTCTAATGGTAATATATTAGTGGAGTCATTAATGTTATAAAAATTAGATTGAGTTGGACCACCGAGCAATTGGTTTACTTGGTAAGGATCAAGGTTGTACTTGTTTAATCAATGGCCTTGAGTTTAAACCCTTGAAATGTAATAGCATTAAATACTTAGTGGGGTAAGTCTAAAATAATAAATAAGCACCCAAAAAAAAAGGACAAAGAAGATTGAAATGGCCAATTGGACTGATAAGGACACAGAGTAAATAACTTTAAAAATTGGAACATTTTAAAATCGGTTGGTTCCTTACATATCATTTCATTGTGTAAGAAATGACATGTCAAATTGATTTCTCAATTGATTCTATTTTGCAGATACGACACACCGTTTTTCTGTGGAGCAAGGAAAGACGTATCTCCTTCGCGTAATCAACTCCGCCATGAACGAAGAACATTACTTTGGAATCATCAACCACACACTCAGACTCGTAGGCACAGATGGAGCCTACGTCCAGCCCTTCAGCACCCCATACCTCATCATCACGCCAGGTCAAACCATGGACGTTCTCGTCAAAGCCGTCCAGAACCCAGGTCTCTACTACATGGCCGCTTCCATCTTCCACGACGGCGCATCCCCGGCCGATAGCACCACAGCCACAGCCATCCTGCCGTACAGTGGAACCAACACTACTGGCCATCCTCCATTGGTGTGATAATCCTGACAATAATGCGTTCACGACCACAGGGACGAGGGTGATAATGCTGAACTACAATGACACTGTGGAGATAGTGTGGCAAGGGACAAATAATACGATGAATACTGCTGAGAATCACCCAATGCATCTCCATGGTTTCAGCTACTATGTTGTGGGACAAGGTTGGGGAGTTTTCAACAATGAGACAGACCCCAAATCCTATAACCTCATTGATCCTCCCGAAGTTAACACCATCGGTCTCCCCAAGAAGGGTTGGCTTGCTATGAGATTTGTCGCCAACAACCCTGGTATATTTATATCTTGTAATTTACCATTCATGAGCATTTGAAATATCCATTAATGATCTGATATGGGAGATTTTACTGAACAAAATGGATTGATTAATTTGCAGGAGTATGGTTCATGCACTGTCATTTTGAGAGGCACAGTACCTGGGGTATGGACACTGTGGTGATAGTCAAGGACGGAGGAACCAATGAAACAAGCATGCGTCCACCTCCTGAGTATATGCCTCCTTGTTCTGGTTGATGGAATATGACATCATTGATTAATTCTACAATAAGTTTCTGAATAAATTATTATATTGTTATCTAGAAATAATTGTTTAGCCTAAACATTAAGTCTTTCGCATCAACATCGGATTTTTTAGCGACAAATTTTAACATTTGATCATTTGTTTTGATGCTTTGAATGTTTTCTTTCATCATATATATCTCCTTTCAAATATATTAACACCGAACTCTTACAAATTCTTGATTAATTCAAAACAAATAGCACAAAATTCAAGTTAATAGATGAGCAATTAGAGTTTTCAAACTCATCAAGTTGTCTCCAGTAACAACAACAGCCTTGTCCTATCCGATTAAGTAAACTCATATAGTGGTTTGTGGCCAAAAAAAGAAAAAAGAATCATCAAGTTGTCAAAAAATGTTTTTTTTACATATATAAAACTGGTGACAGAATAGAATGCAACTATAATACGGCTCACTAGACGCTCCTTGAAACGCAGCACAAATATTTTTTTAAGAAAATAAAACAGCACATTTAAATTTTTTTAAATAAAACTGCACATGTAATCTTTTTTAATAAAACAGCACATGTAATTAATTATTTTTTATTGTCATTAGATGTGGCGTTATTTTGAACGTTAGTGCTGCATTAATTAATGGTATCGGGTCACAAACACTTAATAAATTAAACTGATGGAACCAAACTTGTTCCCATTCAATCAAACCAGGAATTTAAATCCTAGACGCAAAGCAAAAATGACACACAAACGGTGATATACAGAAAAAATCAAAAGGAATTGGTGATATGTGGGAATCCAAATTAAAAAAGCTAAAATTACTTTTTGTTTGGCACCTTACTCAAAAGTCAAAAAGTGGAAATAGACCAATTTTTGTTCAGAACCGACTGACTTCACAAAAAAATGATTTGGCCTTCATCACAATTAACCACTCGGCATCCTAGGCAGCATCTTCTCTCATTATTCCTACTTATATATGTATATATGTATCCAAAATTCACTTGCCACGTGTCAGCACATTTGCATCTTAGAACAACGTTTAGCGAAAATTTAAAGATGAACGGATCAAACTGTGCAAATAGTATTAGGGAATACGTAGTTTAAGAATTTTAAAAGTATAGAAACCTATTTAATTTAAAATCTTGTGGAAGTATAGGGACTAAATACATTTTTTTTTTCTTTAACAGGGCATCCTCAGTTGATTACCAAAAACTAATTCTTTTGGGGTATAAAAATTACTAAAATGAACTTTGCTTCTTCTAACAAAGTAAATACTTGATTTTTTCTTAAAAAATAGTTTAGTAAGTTGTGCCTTTTCAGTCAAAGTCTGTTCCATATATGTTTCGATTCTAGATCAATTATAGCTTTCAAGCTCATTAGATTTTTAAGGATAGAATAGAAAAAAACGTGGTTGAAAGTTCCTATATTTGGATTACGTTCTTCTGTATATACATCAACTTTATGCATATGTTCCTTCGTTACGAGAAAAAAAAGGCTAGATTAATTAAACTTGGAACTCAACTTTGGTTTAGGTGTGAGCTTAATTTGTTTTTTTAATGAAGATATGTAACATTAATAAAAGGGAGGCAAAAAGTACAAGTACTTTCAACAATCTCTTATCATCTACCACCTCTTTACACCAAGGTGAGGAGTTGATTAAACGTGCAAAAATCAATATTACTAAAATTTCTATACCTAGCTAAAGTAATTGCACATTTGTTAGCACTTCTATACATGAGATTAAAAGAGACTATCCAATTTATGACTGGCTAAAGTCATAAGCCTAAGTCTATTATTTAGATCCTAGTATCAACGTAAAACCTGATTCATGATGATCATATAGAGATTTCACATATAGAATCATCCATCAATATCAAATGTGTCCACGATATATGTGCCAAATCTTATTTAATTAAAACCTTTTCTTGGCCATCAAATCTTATTTCAAACTTAATTATGTGTACATGTGTGTGTGTGTGTGTGTTTTCCCCCAAAGGAAAATCTATAAAATGTATTTTTCCTCCACAAAATTTACCGTATTTCTTTCCACGGATAGCGTGATTGAAAAGCAACAATTCTATGCTTATAGGTGAGGCAAATTTGCAATCCTTGTCCAGAGGGTCCTCCATTATTGGCAATCCATCTTGTACACGCTACCACAAGCTGAATTATTACACAAATTTTCCAATACAGGATTGGTTAATTGATTTAACTTCCATCTTAATCAAATAACTAAATAAGTACTTGCATTGAATGAAATTTTCACCTGAGCTTCTACCGGCCAGCCGATTAAGAGTGAGACTGTCTTCAATAAGAAATTCTTAATTCCGTCAACTTAGTTTGCAAAAAACTTAGAAACCCGTAAAATCAACATTTATGCAGGGTTTTCACTTAAAATTCTTTTTTTCTTGGGTGAATTTCACTTGGAATATCTGTTTGACTTGTTTATGATAATTTGTGATTAATTTGGTTTAGGAAGTACGTACTAAATCACGAAAATGAGAGCTTATCCATATTTGAAATGTTTCCTATATTGAATCTGGTGCGATGGACGGGTTTATAAAAATTTTCACAATACACAATTACTTTTATCACAAGTTTGAACCCAATCAATCAAACACACAAACACACACAAACAATATTACATGGTACAGACGTTATATGTATATTTATTGATAATTATAATTGAATAAATATATATATTATTTATATAGTTAAAATATAATAATTATTAGCTATATATATAAAGATAGACTTTAATGATGATATATAGAATAAAAAAACCACAGCCTAAAGCTACTTGAACTGGAAGGGACACAGATAAATAATGGATATTATAAAATTCAAAAAATTTTTTTTGGGACAAATGATGATAGATAATGAATATCTTATAAGTAGAACGCATAAATGGGTGGTAGACATTTTTTATGGTCCAAGCAAAATATAAAGGATGTTAACCTATAGTTTCTATAAGCGTGTTCTTGGATGTGGGGGAGTGGTCCAAGGGAAACGTGACGAAAATCATGAAGGACGCTTTGGCCACTTGTGGGGTGACACACACACAATATTATATAGTACATAAGTTATATGTATATTTATTGATAATTATAATTGAATAAATATATATTATTTATGTAGTTAAAATATAATAATTATTAGCTATATATATAAAGATAGACATAATGATAACATATAGAATAAAAAACCACAGCCTAAAGCCACTTGAACTGGAAGGGACACAGATAAATAACGGATATTATAAAATTCAAAAAGTTTTTTTTTGGGACAAATGATGATAGATAATGAATATCTTATAAATAGAAAGCATAAATAGACATTTTTTATGGTCCAAGCAAAAAAAATAAAGGATGTTAACCTATAGTTTCTATGAGCGTGTTCTTGGATGTGGGGGAGTGGTCCAGGGGAAACGTGATGACAATCATGAAGGACGCTTTGGCCACTTGTGGCGTGACACACACAATATTATATAGTACATAAGTTATGAGCTACTTGAACTGGAAGGGACACAGATAAATAATGGATATTATAAAATTCAAAAAGTGTTTTTCGGGACAAATGATGATAGATAATGAATATCTTATAAGTAGGACGCACAAATAGGTGGTAGACATTTTTTATGGTCCAAGCAAAATAATAATGGATGTTAACCTATAGTTTCTATTAGCGTGTTCTTGGATAATATATAGAATAAAAAACCACAGCCTAAAGCTACTTGAACTGGAAGGGACACAGATAAATAATTGATATGATAAAAATTCAAAAAAGTTTTTCTTTTGGACAAAGGATAATAGATAATGAATATCTTATAAGTAGAACGCATAAATAGGTGGTAGACGTTTTTTATTGTCCAAGCAAAATAATAAAGGAAGTTAACCTATCGTGTCTATATGCATGCTCTTGTTTGTGGGGGAGCGGTGCAAGAGAAATGTGACGACAATCATGAAGGACGCTTTGGCCACTTGTGGGGTTCCAAAAGTTTATATTTTCCGATGCTTACACCATTAATGGTGAACCTACTTGCACGCTTGTTATTGTCGAATCACAAGTTTTGATGGTTCCAAATAGTTAATGTTTGAATAGGAGAATATCAAAGGAGGATGAAAAGATGAAATGAAGAAATTCAATGAAGAACAAATGAAGATTTAGTTGTTAGGATTTCTCACAATGTATACTAGGTAAAAAGCTTTGATTCTTACTTATTTATGTTAACACGGTAATTAAACAAGTAGTTTCATGGTTATCCTATGTTAGTATATATTAAAAGTGAAAAATATTAACTAATAGATAAATTTTGTATTTGACTCATGTGTATTTTATTCAAAATTTGAACTTTATTTAGTGAAATTTGAAGATATAGATGTTTTATGATGGAGATAAAAAAGATATTCAAAAGATTCTTAGACGATATTTACGTGACTTTTTACAATGAATTTTTAGATTCTTTTTTATTAGATAATTTTGTGTATTTATTTTTGTTAGTTTTCAATTTGTATTTATTTGGGGCCAAAATCATTGATTAGATTTAAATTAGAAAAAAATAAAATCTGTTATATGTCTTTTAAGAAATTTCCTAAATTTAAATTAAAGAGATCATCTAATAATATTAGGAGTAGTATATCAATTCTATTAATTTTTTTTTTAAATTTTTTGTTTTTATTATTAGAATTTTTTATAATTAGATATATCTTTTAGATTTCCTAGATCTAATAGGATTATTTGAGTATCAAATATTCTTATTTTTATTAGGATTAGATTTTTCATATTTTGCCTATATAAAGGCTTATATGTAATGATTTTTTTTTTCAGAGAATAGTGAAATAATACTATTGTGAGTTTTTTTAGTAAAGATTTATTGAGTTATTTCTTCTCTCTCTCTCTCTTATTTTTTGTCTCTCTCTCCTTTTTTCTCATCTGACCTACTGTGAGGAGTGATTATCCTTGTGGTTGTCATTATAGTTAGGGATCTAGATACGAGTTTCTCTAGAGTTCTAATTGATGATTTTCTGAATCTTTTGAGTCAAGTTCTTCTGCTACTCTGTATTTTCTGGGTTTCTTAAGGCAAGTCTCTAAGGGCTCCATATCATTTTATCTCTAATAGACGAATTTCAGTTTTAAAATTTGAATTTCAGGCTAAGCATTGTTGGTGAATGTATGCAAAATTCGTATTAAATTTAGTCAAAATCTGCATGTTGGTGAAGTTCAAAGAGAGTTCAGAGTCACTTTCTCTGATAGATCAACTTTGGACCTCAAAATACGAATTTTGAATTATGAACTTTTGACTCTCGTTAGAGCATATCTCTAACAGATAAACTTTGTAATTCAAAATTTGAATTTCACAAAGGAGAACTTTTGTGCCATATGTTGAACAAACCTCTGACAGACGAATTTCAGCTTTTGAAATTCGAATTTTGAGTACACTGTGAAGATGTGAGACAATTGTTCAAATTCAACAGATATATTTTTTATATGAAAATTCGTATGTTCTAACATGAAATATTTTTAATAAACTCAAAATTCGAATGTCACATTTGAATATACAAATATTGAAGTTTAACATTGAAATCCTTAATCTCTTGTCCTTGCAAAATTCGTTTGTTGAACCCTAAAATTTGAATTTTGGCATGTGAGATGCATGAAATGTGGTTGGTTTATGGCTATTTTTGCAAAGTAACCATGGTTAAAGTTTCTAAAGACTAGTTAAGTCACACATCTATAAATAAAATTTCATTTGAAGTTGTGAGTAATGAATTTAAGCATGTCTTTAAAATAACTCTGCTAAATTTCTGTGTCAAACCTTCTTCACCCACACATAACATTTATTATACTTTAACTTGCAGATCTACTCTATTCTAGAGAGTATTCATTATGTATAAAATCTTTTCTTTATCTGGAAGAAAGATCTTTTATGAGGGAAATCACAAATGGTATTGGTAAGCTTTTGATTTTCATTGTACTCTGTTTTTCTGTAAGCTTTTGCTTTCACTATGAATTTGTGTTTTTACAGAAAAATCTCAAACTTCCCAATTTACCCTCTCTTGGAAAGCCAGCAATCCTAACAAGTAGTATCAGAGTTTGGATTCCTAGCTGAAGGATTTCACCATCTAGGAGAACAAATTGTTGGCTTTGGAGAAAGCATATTACCATAGGGCAATAATATTAATAGACCTCTAGGCTTTAATGGAGAACATTATGGATACTAAAAGATGAGGATGCAAATATATTTTCACTCCATAGACCTGGAGATCTGGTTAGTTATATAGAGAGATGACTTTATGCTAATGAAGCTACATGATGATGACACATATAAAGAGAAGTAGAAAGAGGAATGGAATAATGAAGACAAAAGAAGAGTTTTGTTAAACTTTAAAGAAAAATATTGCTTGGTGAGTGCTCTCAACTAGGATGAATTCTACAAAGTTTCCCATTGTTCCATAGCTAAGAGATTGCACATGAAGGATCCGCTGGAGTAAGAGAGAACAAGTTAAATTCTTACATTGGTGAGTACGAAAGTTTCAGAATGAAGGAAAGAGAAAGCATCAAGGACTTGCAAAAGAGGTTCACTCTTATTGTGAACCAACTAAAAAGTCTTAGGAAGAAATACTTTCAACCTGAAAAAGTCAGAAAAATCCTTAAAGCTTTACCCATTAATGACAACCAAATGTGATAGCCATAGAAGAAGCTAGAGGGAAGGATATGAAGGGAAGCTGAAGGCTCTTAAGGAATCCTCTTTTTTTGTCACGAAAATGAAAAGTTTGGCTCTTAAAGTGTAATCAGAAGATGATGATGATTCTAAATAAGAGGCTGAGCTTGATGAAGAATATATTAATGAGGAGATTAGGGAAAATGTATGGAAAGAAGAAATTTAGAAAGTTGGTAAAGAAAGATAGAGCTATTAGCATTAAGAAAGAAATTAAAGAGTTCATCATATGCTTCAAATGCAAGAAACCTGGACACATCAAATGGGAGTGTCCTCTGCTAGCCAAGAAGCAAGGAAGAGACAACAAGGCTGACAAAGGGAAAAAGAAGAAAACCTTTATGTCATCCATCTGGGGAGATAGCTCAGATAAAGAGATGCAGTAGAAGAGGATGAAATTGCTAATCTATGCCTAATGGCTTAACAAGCTACAGAAGAAAAGAAGAATCATTACCAAGATAGTGACAGTAATTTTGAGGTAAATGATTTTAAACCTTCCTACAATGAATTGCATAATGCATTCAATGATTTAATGTCTGAATTTGTCAAAATGTCTAAGCAGTTGCATCTAGCTAAAAAGAAAATAAACAAACTTGAAATTGAATCTCATGCATCCTGGACTATATCACAACCTTCCTCTTCCTTTACTTTTGTTTGCATCTCATGCAGTGAGTTAAGAGATAAGAATGTTTATCTCCGTAAGACTTTAACCAGATTCACTAAAGGGCAAGATATGTTTAAAGTGATACTAGGAACACAAATAGTGAGTCAAAGAAAAAGTGGTTTAGGATATGACCCTTGTATTATCAAAGAGAAACTGAAATGCAAGAAACAAAATCTTTATCTAAGAAATTTTGTGCATGCTGATGGCATTAAATCTACTCAAAGCATAGAGTCATTTTCTACACCTAGAAATCAGAAGGATAGATATTATCTACATTATTTCAGACTTGTATCTCTTTCTTCTAGCCCGCTTTTCAATTGTCACTTCTATGACAAGAAGTGTCGCATATCCTCCTCTTGTGTATATAAGAAGGAAGGAAATGACATTGGAATGAAATGGGTTCTCAAAGATACTTTAGTACCCAAGGGAGGAACTAACAAGAAAGGACCTTAGCAAATATGGGTACCTAAAACAAAGAACTAAAATCTATTTTGCAAGTGTGTCTTAGGGCCAAAAAAAGCAACAAATGGTATATGGATAATGCCTGTTTGAGACATATGACTGGAGATAAAGAAAAATTTATTATGTTGAGAGATAAGAAAAGAGGAAAGGCTACTTTTGGTGGTGACTAGTTTGGGAAGGTGGTTGGCATTGGAATCAACCTAGAAACATCAACAGAAGATGTGCTATTTGTAATTGGCCTCAACTATAACCTACTGAGTGTGAGCTAAATCTGTGATAAAGGCAACTTGGTTATATTCAATTCCAAATACTGCCTAGTCATCAGAAAAAAAGTGACCACAAGGTTATTCTCAAAGCACAAAGAAATGATAATTGTTATACAGTTGATTTAGATGAATTACCTAGTCTAGACTCAATATGCTTAATCAGTAAAAATGATGAAAGTTGGCTATGATGTAGGAGATTAACTTGTTAGAATTGTTGGCTTCCCAAGATGGGGGTAAATTGGGAAGTTTACAATTTTTCTGTAAAAATGTAAGTTCATAGTGATAGTAGGAGTTTGCAGAAAAGAAGAGTACAAAGAAAGTAAAGGTAAATACAACGTAAAAGAAGAAAGGACTTAGAAATTTATCCTAGTTTGGTCTAATCCACTTGACCTATGTCCAGTTCCTAAGCTACCATTTGATTTTTTCACTATTTGTGAGAAATTCAACGGGCTCCTTGTAATACCTCAGTACAAACTCGTGCTCTGTTATAAAAACACTTCAAATTCTTTACTCTACAATCTTACATGTGTTTTCCAATTCTCTTTGTGATTCCCCTCACAAAGAATCTTTATTCCAGATGAAAAAAAGATTTTATACAAAATAAATACTCTCTAGAAAAGAGTAGATATGAAAGTTGAAGTACAATGAATGCAGTATGAGGGAGAAAAAGCTTTGCCTAAAAAATTCAGCAAAGTTCAGTAATACAAACTTAAAATTTGTTATACACAACTTCAAATGAAGTTCTATTTATAGATTTGTGGTTTAACTATGTTGAATCAAGAGTTTTGATGATTCCAAACCAACACTCAAGAGCTCAGATTAAAGATATCAAAGGAGATCAAAGTTGTTTTGAGTGAAGATTTCTGAGAATTTGCTGTTAGATCTTTTGTAGGATTCTTAGTTTTAGTTATGATTGGGTAAAAGATTTTGATTAGAAGAAAATATGTTTTCAAACCTTGATTTTGTGTTAAATCTTGACTTATTTGAAAAACACCCAAAACAGACGAAGTTTGAAAGTTTAAACTTAACTGTCAAATTGGAAATTCGAACTTTGCTTTGGGAAATTCGAATTTCGAGCTAAGACTGAATAAGTCTGAAGAGATGGCTCTCTGTCAGATGAATTTTGGTTTTTCAAAATTCGAATTTTCATACAAATCTGAAAGAAGTCTCTTTGCTAACAGACAAACTTCACACTTTCAAAATTCGAATTTCAAGTAAAATGAAGTTTGTGAAAATCAAAGAAATTCGTCTGAAACTATGATAAAATGCATCTGAAATCGAAAGAAACTGAGTTTGATAAATGCTCTCGGACAGACGAATTTTGACTTCCCAACATTCAAATTTTTATCCAAGTCTGAAAGAAGTTTTCTTGAAACAGACGAACTTTGGATCTTCAAAATTCGAATTTCAGATAAAACAAAACTTGAGAAAATAGAATAAATTCGTCTGAAACAATGTTAAAGTTCATCTGAGATCAAGAATGATTTAAGTTTCAAAATTGCTCTCTGACAGACGAACTTCACTCTTCAACATTTGACTTTCGAAGAAAGTAAACTACTGTGCCTCCTTTTCACGTACTGGGAACAGACGAATTTTGGGCTTCCAAAATTCGAATTTCGAAGGCACTGTAGAAAATTGAAAACACTGTTCACACTTAACCGAGAAACTTTCTTCTTGAAAATTCGTATGTCATATTGTGGAAATGTTTTGTAAGTTTCAAAATTCGAATTTCACTTCATGAACAGACGAACTTCGTGCTGTAATGTTGAAAGCTTTAACCTTCGGTTCCTTCGAAATTCGTCTATTGATCAACCAAAATTCGAATTTCAGTATGTCAGAAGCATTAAATGCGGTTGGTTAACGGATAGTTTTTCAGAATAACCATTGGATAACTTTTCCAACGGATAGATTAAGTCTCTAACGGACATTTAAGACCTAAATCTATAAATACATCAACATCTGAAGTTGTGGGTAACGAATCTAACTTGTATATATCGAATTTTTGTCAAAACTTCTTCTCAAGAGCTTTTACCCTCTAGCTTCAATATCTGTACTTTAACCTTCATATCTACTATATTCAAGAGAGTTATATCTTTGTAAACAATCTACTCTTCATCTGGAAGATAGATTTACTTGTGAGGGGAAATCATAAGGGGATTGGGAAACACACTGTGAAAATGCTTAGAGAGTTTGAGAGAGCTCAAGAAACAGAGCATACTCGTGTACTGTGGCATTAGCAAGAAGCCCATTGAATTCTTACTGTATAGTGGATAAATCTCAAGAGTTGTCTTGAGGCCTGGACGTAGGTCAAGTGGATAGACCGAACCAGGATAAATCACTGAGTCTTTTTCTCCTTACCCTTACTTTTCAGTTTGCTCTGTTTTATACGTTGTTTACATTATACAATGCTATCTTCACCCATTTCACTTTGTGCAGAAAAATTTCAATCTTCCCAATTCACCCCCCTCTTGGGAAGTCAGCCTTGCTAACAAGTGGTATCAGAGTCCGGATTCCCACTCAAAGGATTTTACAGTCCGGGAACAAAGATGGCTGGCTTTGGAGAGAGTATACTTCCTGAAGGGAATAACACTAACAGACTACCAGGCTTCAGTGGAGAGCATTATGGATACTGGAAGATAAGGATGCAGATCTACCTACAATCAATTGATCTTGACATCTGGTCAGTCATTGAGAAAGGAGATTTCATCCCAATGACTCTAACTGAAGATGGAAGACACAAAGAGAAGGTGGAAGCAGAGTGGAATGATGAAGACAGAAGGAGAGTCCTACTGAATTTCAAAGCAAAGCATTGTTTAGTCAGTGCCTTGAACGAGGATGAATTCTATAGAGTCTCGCAATGCACCACTGCAAAAGGAATGTGGGATACTCTGCAGATTGCACATGAGGGAACATCTGGAGTCAGGGAGAACAGACTGAACACATGCATTGGAGAGTATGAAAGCTTCAGAATGGCTGAAGGAGAAACTGTAAAGGAGCTCTAAAAGAGGTTTACTCTCATTGTGAATCAGCTGAAGAGCCTGGGAAAGGAATACAATCAATCTGAGAAAGTAAGAAAGATACTCAGAGCTCTCCCTCTGGAATGGCAGCCCAAGGTGACAGCAATAGAGGAAGCCAGAGGAGAATCAATGGCCTCTGTCACAGCTCTCTTTGGCAAACTTGAGGAGTATGAAGGAAAAATCAAAGCTCTCAAGGAAGCTGGGCTGGACAGAAAGAAGAAAGGCCTTGCCCTCAAAGCTGCTGATGAAAAGGAAGAAGAATCTGACGAAGGAGATGAGCTGGATGAAGAAACTCTGGCTATGATGGTCAGAAAATTCGGAAGATTCTACAACAAGAAGAAGAACAGGAAATTCTTCAAGAAAGGAGCTGCTGGAGAAAGCAAGAAAGAAACAAAAGAACCTGTAACTTGCTATGAGTGCAAGAAGCAGAGACATATAAAGTGGGACTGCCCCCAATTCCTCAGGAAGCAAGAAAAAGAAAAGAAAGTTGCTGAAAAAGGGAAGCAGAAGAAAGCCTACATTTCATCTATATCGGGCAACAGCTCTGATGAGGAAGAAGAAGATGAGGATGAGATTGCCAACATTTGTCTGATGGCAATTGCTTCTGAAGAAGCCACACCCTCATGCAGCAGTGATCAGGAAGAAGAGGTATCTGAATCTGAACCTTCCTATTCTGAGTTACTTGATGCATTTCATGAGCTTCATGATGAATTCATTAGAGTTGCTAAAGAACTAAAATTTGCAAAGAAAAAGATAAATAAGCTGGAATCTTAAACCATAGTTTCTGAAATTGCCTCTTTACCTCCTACTGAATCTGTTTGCTGCACTTTATGCACTAAACTTAAGCAAACTAATGATTATTTAGTTAAAAGCATGTCTAGGCTCACTAGAGGTAAAGATATGTTGTTTGCCTTGATGGGGAGCCAAAGAATATCACAAGGAAAAGCTGGTCTTGGCTATGATCCATGTGCTGTCAAGGAAAAGATTAGGATGAAAAACCAGAATGCATATATGAGACATTTTGTGCATGCTCAGAGCAGTAAAAAGAAAAATAATGCATCACCTCACATTGAAACATATGATCAACCAAGGCATGCTAAACAAAAGTATTATCTACATTATTTTCTTCCTACCACTCAATCTAGCAGTCCCTTCATTACCTGTCATTTATGTAACAAAAAGGGATATATTGCCAGTTCTTGTACATTGAAGAAAAATGGACTTGGCAGGAAAGTTGAATGGGTTCCCAAAGTTGCATCTACATCTAAGGAAAAATCTACTGACCAAAAAGGACCCAATCAAATTTGGGTACCTAAAAGGAAAACATAAACATTGTTTTGCAGGTCTGTCTCAAAGCTAAGAAGAACAACAAATGGTATATGGATAGTGCCTGCTCAAGCCACATGACTGGAGATAAGGAGAAGTTCATCACCCTCAGAGACAAGAAAGGAGGAAAGGTCACCTTTGGAGGTGATCAATATGGCAAAATTGTTGGCATTGGCATTGTGGGCAAAAATCTGAAAACATCCATTGAAGAGGTGCTGTTTGTGATTGGCCTCAACCACAATTTGCTGAGCGTGAGTCAGACGTGTGACAGAGGAAACTGGGTGCTGTTTGACTCAAAGTTTTGCCTGGTCATCAGAAAAAGTGATCACAAAGTAATCCTCAAAGCTCAAAGGGATGGTAACTGTTATACTATTGATCTTGATGAACTTCCTCCCTTGGATTCTGTGTGCTTAATTAGTCAGGACAATGATAGTTGGTTGTGGCATAGGAGATTAGCTCATGTTAGCATGAATCAATTGTCTAAACTGGTTAAAAATGAGCTAGTAACTGGCCAGCCAAAAATATCTTTTGAGAAAGACAAAGAATGTGATGCATGCATAAGAGGGAAACAAAATAAATCATCTTTTAAATCTAAAAATGTAGTTACCACAAGTAGACCACTTGAATTGCTGCATATGGACTTAATTGGACCTTTTAGGGTAAAGAGTCTAGGTGGTAATCTGTATGTGCTTGTAATTGTAGATGACTATTCTAGATTTACTTGGACATTATTTCTTTGCTCTAAAAGTGATACATTTGATGCATTTGTAACCTTAGCAAAGAAAGTGCAAAATGAGAAAGGTATTTCTATTGTGTCAATCAGGTCAGACCATGGAGGAGAGTTTGAAAATGCATACTTCCTGGAGTACTGCAATGAGCATGGGATTGACCACAACTTCTCAACTCCAAGGACTCCTCAACAGAATGGGGTAGTAGAAAGGAAGAACAGAACTATTGGAGAAATGGCCAGAGCTATGTTGAATGAGAAGGAACTCTCTCAAGTGTTTTGGGCTGATGCAGTAAATACAGCAAGCTACATCATAAATAGAGCCTACATCAGACCAATCCTTGGGAAGACTCCATACGAGCTTTACAAGGGAAGAAAGCCAAATCTGTCCCATCTCCATGTGTTTGGATGCAAATGCTTCATTCACAACAATGGGAAAGAAAATCTGGGTAAGTTTGATGCCAAATCCGATGAAGGTATATTTCTGGGCTATTCTAGTAGGAGTAAGGCATATAGAGTTTATAATAAAAGATCAAATGTGGTAGAAGAATCTGTGCATGTGGTTTTCATTGAAAATGAAACTGTTTCAAAACATGTTACCAATGAGGATGATCTTGCATTTAACTTTGAAAAACTAGACATTTCTGATAAAAGTAAAACTGAACCTCCAAAGATATCTAAATCTGTTAACACAGAGGAAGATATCCAGGAGCAAGAGTTTGATGAAGAAATTAATGAAGAAACATCTCAAGAACTCCCTAGAGCTTGGAGAGATCAATGGAATCATCCTGTTGATCAAGTAATAGGAAATGTTCAAGAGAGAGTCAAAACTAGAAAACAGTTAAGGGATCAAATGCTCAACTGTGCTTTCATTTCTCAAATTGAACCTAAATGTGATGAAGAAGCCTTAACTGATGATTACTGGATTTTAGCTATGCAAGATGAACTGAATCAGTTTGAAAGAAATCACGTTTGGGATTTAGTGCCTAGGCCCAAAAATCATCCTGTCATTGGTACCAAATGGGTTTTTAGAAATAAACTTGATGAATCTGGAACAATAATAAGAAACAAGTCTAGATTGGTTGCTAAAGGGTATAATCAGGAAGAATGTATTGATTTTGAAGAAACCTTTGCACCAGTAGCTAGATTAGAAGCTATAAGAATACTGCTGGCATATGCATGCATGAAAAACATTTTGTTATATCAAATGGATGTAAAGAATGCCTTTCTAAACGGTTATATCATGGAAGAGGTTTATGTAGATCAACCCCCAGGTTTTGAAGATTCTACTAAACCAAACCATGTTTATAAACTGAAGAAGGCTCTTTATGGTTTAAAACAAGCCCCTAGAGCATGGTATGAGAGACTGAGTAATTTTCTAATTGAAAAAGGGTTTAATAGAGGCAAAGTTGACACAACTTTATTCACTTAGAAAGAAAATAAAGATTTACTGATTGTTCAAATCTATGTTGATGATATTATTTTCGGTGCTACTAATGAAACTCTTTGCAAGAAATTTTCTGAGTTAATGCAGGGAGAATTCGAGATGTCCATGATGGGTGAACTTAACTTCTTGCTTGGACTGCAAATCAGACAACTTGATGATGGTATCTTTCTCAGTCAATCCAAGTATCTAAAGGAGCTGTTAAAGAAGTTTGGAATGGAGAATGCCAAGCTAATGGGAACACCTATGGCTACTGCAACCAAACTAGACATGGATGAAAATGGGAAGATGTTTAACATTACTCAGTACAGGAGAATGATTGGATCCCTGCTGCACTTAACTGCCAGTAGACCTGACATTATGTTAAGTGTCTGTATGTGTGCCAGGTTCCAATCATGTCCTAAGGAAACCCATGTAACAACTGTGAAGAGAATTTTCAGATATCTTATTGGAACATCGCAGATGGGTCTCTGGTATCCAAAGGGCAATGGAGAAGATCTCAAAGGATACACTGATGCTGATTTTGCAGGATCCAAAACTGACAGATAAAGCACAAGTGGAACTTGTAAGTTTCTTGGAGGATCCCTGGTTTCATGGTTCAGCAAAAAGCAAAACAGTGTGGCCCTATACACTGCAGAAGCTGAGTATGTTACAGCTGGAAGCTGTTGTGCCCAACTCATATGGATGAAGTAGCAGCTTGAAGATCTTGAGGTTAAAATGAAAGAGATACCAATCATGTGTGACAACCAAAGCTCCATAAATATCACCAAGAATCCTGTCATGCATTCAAGGACCAAACACATTGAAGTCAGGCACCACTTCATAAGGGATCACGTTCTGAAAGAAGAAGTTAAACTGGAGTACATCCCAACAGAGTATCAAGTTGCTGATATACTCACAAAACCTCTATCAGAAGATAGGCATTGCAAAATAAGAAGAGAACTGGGTATGGTAAATCCCAGTGAACTGTAAGTTATTCTTGTGCAATCTTGTTTTCAAAGGTTTGAACTTTAAAATTAATTCTAACTTTAGCATCAGAGTATGTTTAATTTAAGCTGCAGGTGCTCCTCACAAGATTGAATGGCAATAAACTTGAAAATTGGAGCACATCAGAATGGAACAACCAGAAAGTAAAGTAAATGATGAAAATTCTGAGCTCTGGATCCACTCTGTAAGTTTTTAATAAGATGAAATTCGTATTTTAATGAGTGTTAGACGTATTTTGCCTCATAAACCATGTCTTTTAACTAGTCAACATGGTCAACATTCGAATTTTTGTTATTCAACAGACAAACTTCGGCCTATTAGCATTGGAACAGTTCTCGGTAATGCCTCGAAATTCGTCTGTTGGATCTTTGAAATTTGAATTTTCAAAAAGCAAAAATCTCAAAATCATGTTTATTCATCACTGTTGTACGAATTATCACTTCTTGAAATACGAATGTTGGACAACCTTTACAAAAGTTTAAAAATGCGAACTTTCAGTTCAAAATTCGTCTGTTGAATCATGTTCTTCATGTTGAATACTTGAAAGATGAAGTTACGCATGCTTAATCCGTCTGTTGATTGTGGTTTTGTTTGTTGCCTGCTGTTTGCTCATCAACATTCGAACTTTGTTGGAACAAAATTCGTCTGTTATGTTTGTTCTACTTGTTCCAAGCCACTGTCAGACAAACTTTCAGAATGAAAATTTGTCTGTCAGTAAGCTTTGCTGAACGGTTTAACTTGTAACTGCCCGAAGTTCGAATTTTGACCCCTCAAAATTCGTCTGTCAAACGGTTACATATGTTAAATCCGACGGTTTTCCAATGAACAGACGCAACCCTATTTGAAACTCCTCTGAGTTTGTTCTGATCCTCTCTTCAATCCTCTTAACTTCTGTTCAAAAACCGTCATTCTTCACCGTTTAAACTTCCATTCGCATCCTATAAATCAAATCTAAGCCACATTCAGCATCATTCAACACAAAAATGGCGAGAGTGAAAAATCCTGGAGAAGGAAAAGCTGAGGCTCGGCCAAAGAGAACGGTCAAATCCCAATATGCTACAAGGAAGGAGAGAAATCCAAGAGAAGGCCGAACCCAGTAAAACTATCCCTTCCAAACGCCAGAAACCTTCATCTAAAGTAGAATCTCAGAAAGCAGGACCTTCCTCACCAAAAACTGCAGAACCTTCGGTTCCAGTTCCTTCTGTCTCTGCTATTGCTTCCTTCTCTTCTACTGAATCTGGAGAGTATGAAATGACTACACTGCCACTGTGGAGCACTCCTGATATTCAAGAAGAATACACTACCAAGTTTTCCAACAAGAAGGTAATCAAACCTCACTGTGTGAATATGGAACAATTCTTAATATCTAACAACTTTGATGCTGGAATATGGTTGTTAAGATATAAGAATCTGTTGGAAATTGCTGAAAAATATGATGATGAGGTAGTAAAGACTTGGTATGCCTCTCTTCAATACAACAACAATTAGAAAATGAAATGGGAGGTCAACTTGAGATCAAGGACCATTTGGCTTGCTGATGAAACCTTCAATGAAGTGCTGGAAATTCCAGGACAAGATGTGCTGAAAATTGACATGACAGCCTCTGGGTATATGGATGAGGCAAGCACAGCTGATGAAGAAGGTGGATCCTTTCTAAACTACAAGGAGAGCACCATCTTGGACACCCTATTCAGGAGAAGGGAGAATAGGCCTACCATCAATCAGTTGAAGCCCACAGACCTCAGTGTACAAGTAAGGATCCTGCACTACATAGTGTCCAGGATCATATTCAATAAGGGTGGCAGCTTCAATTTGATAACAAGGGCAGAGGCTCATGTGATGACTGCTATCATATGTGGGAAGCTGATTAATTTGGGTCATATCATCCTCCAGCGAATGATAAAGGCAAGGGATCAGAGGAAGGATTCCACACTCCCCTATGCAGCAATTATTTCAAGAATCCTGCAGTATGCCAGGATTCAACACATTGTAAAGGGGAAAGGAAAACTCACAGAGGCATTTAAAGAAGAGGAACTGCAAAGGATGGGTATTGAAAGAGATGAAGGCAGATGGGTTGGAAAGGGAGCAGGGAAATCTGAAGATTTGTTCTTTGCTGCTGATGCTACCCTCCAACAAGAAGGCACTTCTGAGGCCCCTGCCAAATCTGTACCTCAGCCTTCTTAGCCAATTCCATCTTCCTCCAGACCTACTCACCCTCTTTTCACTCCCTATTCACAGGCCAAGCCAACCGAGATCACTGAGTTGTTTGACAGTTTGTCAACACTCATTCTTAGCATTAGGGATGAGCAAAATGCCAAATTTGCTCATCTACAAGATCAGATCCATCAGTTGGATGTGAACATGAAGGTGGTGGCTGATGCTTATGAAGAGATAAGAAATGCAATTCCTACCACTTCAGCTCCACCTCAGCCTGGTGTCCCTGAGCCTACTCTGTCTCCAACTCCTGAGCCTCCAAGCCCCTTTGAGATTGACTCCTCTGACCATGATGATGATACAGATGATGCTGGTGCAATGAGGACACCAAGTCCTGGTCCACCCCTGGACTATGGATTGGAAGAAGAAGGACTTCAGCAGACAAGCCCTCTTGAGCCTATAGAAGAAGATGCTCCGGATTCAATTTTGTCCATTCAAGAATCAGAGCAAGTTGAAAGACTGGTTGCAGCCATTTCAACCTCTTCTATGCAGGGAGAAGCAAGCAATGAGGAAAGGAGCATTGTACCTGTTATTGTTTATCTTGCCATTGCTCACAATGCTCTGCTGCAAGCTCAAAGGAGAAGGCTGGAAGAAATGTTTACTCCTGCTGAACTAGCCTGCCATCCTCTTGCTGCTTATGGACTATCAGAGGAACAGAGAGCTCGGCTATCTCTGTCCAGGCAAGAAATGCAAGAGCTACTTGAGGTCTCTGATGATGATGATGAAGAAAATAACCCTGAGCCTGCTGAGCCCCCTGTACCAGTTCAGCCAGAGATTCCTTTTGCTCCTGTCCCTCTTCGTGTTGTTCCTATCTCTCAGATTCCTCCTCCAATGGACTTTGTTGGGCTTTCTGATGATGCCAAAAAGGGGGAGAAGATAAAGCAAACTGGGACCAAGCAAGCTGGAAAATCTGCTGAGTCATCTAGGAAAGGAAAGACCTACAGCAAGAAGTCTAAGCCAAAGAAGAAATGACTGATTAGATCTTAGGCTGAATCTTCTTATTGTATTTTGATGTGTCTGATGATTTTGTTTTGATGATTATTCTCTATGTTTTAAGAACTGATCTTTGATTAAAAGTATGTATTGCAACCATTGATTGAATGAATGAACTTCTTAGTTGCAATGTTTTGAATCTCTTCACTTAATCTGTTGAAAATGATATCTTATGAACTGTAATGCATATGTTGAGGGGGAGCTTGTGAAAGCAAACCTAAGTAACTAATCCAGTTTGTGAGTTGTTTTGTCATCATCAAAAAGGGGGAGAATGTTGAATCAAGAGTTTTGATGATTCCAAACCAACACTCAAGAGCTTGGATTGAAGATATCAAAGGAGATTAAAGTTGTTTTGAGTGAAGATTTCTGAGAATTTGCTGTTAGATATTTTGTAGGATTCTTAGTTTTAGTTATGATTGGGCAAAAGATTTTGATTAGAAGAAAAGATGTTTTCAAACCTTGATTTTGTGTTAAATCTTGACTTATTTGAAAAACACCCAAAACACACAAAGTTTGAAAGTTTAAACTTAACTGTCAAATTGGAAATTCGAACTTTGCTTTGGGAAATTCGAATTTCGAGCTAAGACTGAATAAGTCTGAAGAGATGGCTCTCTGTCAGACGAATTTTGGTTTTTCAAAATTTGAATTTTCATACAAATCTGAAAGAAGTCTCTTTGGTAACAGACGAACTTCACACTTTCAAAATTCGAATTTCAAGTAAAATGAAGTTTGTGAAAACCAAAGAAATTCGTCTGAAACTATGATAAAATGCATCTGAAATCGAAAGAAACTGAGTTTGATAAATGCTCTCTGACAGACGAATTTTGACTTCCCAACATTCGAATTTTCATCCAAGTCTGAAAGAAGTTTTCTTGAAATAGACGAACTTTGGATCTTCAAAATTCGAATTTCAGATAAAACAAAACTTGAGAAAATAGAATAAATTCGTCTGAAACAATGTTAAAGTTCATCTGAGATCAAGAATGATTTAAGTTTCAAAACTGCTCTCTGACAGACGAACTTCACTCTTTAACATTCGAATTTCGAAGAAAGTGAACTACTGTGCCTCCTTTTCACGTACTGGAAACAGACGAATTTTGGGCTTCCAAAATTCGAATTTCGAAGGCACTGTAGAAAATTGAAAACACTGTTCACACTTAACCGAGAAACTTTCTTCTTGAAAATTTGTATGTCATATTGTGAAAATGTTTTGTAAGTTTCAAAATTTGAATTTCACTTCATGAACAGACGAACTTCGTGCTGTAACGTTGAAAGCTTTAGCCTTTGGTTCCTTCAAAATTCGTCTGTTGATCAACCAAAATTCAAATTTCAGTATGTCAGAAGCATTAAATGCGGTTGGTTAACGGATAGTTTTTCAGAGTAACCGTTGGATAACTTTTCAAACGGATAGATTAAGTCTCTAATGGACATTTGAGACCTAAATCTATAAATACATCAACATCTAAAGTTGTGGGTAACGAATCTAACTTGTATATACCGAATTTATGTCAAAACTTCTTCTCAAGAGCTTTTACCCTCTAGCTTCAATATCTGTACTTTAACCTTTATATCTACTATATTCAAGAGAGTTATATCTTTATAAACAATCTACTCTTCATCTGGAAGATAGATTTACTTGTGAGGGGAAATCACAAGGGGATTGGGAAGCACACTGTGAAAGTGCTTAGAGAGTTTGAGAGAGCTCAAGAAACAGAGCATACTCATGTACTGTGACATTAGTAAGAAGCCCGTTGAATTCTTGCTGTATAGTGGATAAATCTCAAGAGTTGTCTTGAGGACTGGACGTAGGTCAAGTGGATAGACCGAACCAGGATAAATCACTGAGTCTTTTTCTCCTTACCCTTACTTTTCAGTTTGCTCTGTTTTATACGTTGTTTACATTATACAGTGCTATCTTCACCCATTTCACTTTGTGCAGAAAAATTTCAATCTTCCCAATTCACCCCCCTCTTGAGAAGTCAGCCTTACTAACAAACTAGTCGTTAGACACAAGATCTAGCCGTTAGAAACTTTAACCAATGATTATTCTATAGATACAGTCATTCACCAATCACATTTAATGTGTCTGACATGCCAAAATTCGAATTTTGGGTTACAGAAAACAAATTTCTCAAAAATAGAAAGTTAAGAATTTCAATGTTGAACTTCAATATTCGTCTGTTGAAATGTAACATTTGAATTTTGAGTCTGTTATAGATATCCCATATTAGAATATATGAATTTTCATATAAAATCTGCATCTATTAAGTTTGAATGGTTGTCACATGTTTTCACAGTGCACTCGAAATTCAAATTTTAGAAATTTGCCTTTCAGAGGCTTGTTTAACATGGCACAAGAGTTCTCCTATGTGAAATTCAAATTTTAAACTATATAATTTGTCTATTAGAGGCATGCTCTAATGAGACTTACAAGTTCTTATTTATATTCAAATTTTGAAGTCCAAAGTTCATCTTGTTAGAAATGGTGACTTTGAACTTTTTTTGAACTTCACTAATATTCAAATTTAGACTAAGCTTCATATAAATTTTGCACATATTCACTAACAGTGCTTAGCTCGAAATTCGAATTTCATAATTGAAACTTGTTTATCAGAGATGAAACCTCTGTATATTCGAATTTCACTAAGTAAAGTTTAAATTTGCACAAAATACTCATGAGTCAATAAGCAAAATTTATTTGTTAGTTAGTATTTTTCAAAACTAACATATGCTAACATATGTTAGCTATAAAGTCACTTGTTTAAAATCTGTGACAACAAAAATAAGTGATATAAGTGATACTTAAAGTTTTTTACCTAGATTACAAATAGAGAAATCCTCATAACTAAGTCTTCTCATATTCTTCATTAGATTTCTTCACTTGATCCTTTCACATTCCTTTGATATTCTCTTTTTTAAGCTCTATTTGTTTGGAATCATCAAAACTTCTGATTAAACATCCTCCCCCCTTTTGTGATGACAAAACAACTTGTAAACTGGATTAGTATTTGGATTTGCTTCTAAGAGCTCCCCCTCAACATATGCATTAAAATTCAAACATAAATATGGCAAATGTTTTTAGAGTTGAGAATATAGGAGAATAGAAAGGGAAATATAGAAACACATTGCATTGATTTATAGAAGATCAGTACAAATAGTCAATCAAATAATAAAATAAGTATATAGAATCACAAAATCAACATATGTATAGTTCAACTAATACAAAATCACATAGTCTAAAGATTTAAGCCCTAACATTCTCTAGCTTATTATTCCTTCTTGGCCTTGAGTTTTGTAACACCCCTCATGTTATTTTTCTTGGCTTTGTGTTTAGGAATGAAGAGAATAGGACGGAGGAAGGCTAAAGTGGAGGCTGGAAGAGCTCCACACTGCGGCGAGAAGCTTTCTAGTGGCTTTGTTTCGGAAGAAAATGGTGGCCCCCTCGGCGAGGTACGCTGGAGCCACGGCGAGAGTCGGGAAAATCGCTTAAATCCGGATCAATTCAGTCAGACAAAAAAGAAAGAAACGAAGGGAGTGACGGAGGAGACTGAGGGAGCTAAGCTAGGGTTCAAGATTTCCTGCCATTGGGAGTGATTTTCGGACCTCAAAAGTGTGGATTCAAGTTGGTAAGTGTTCTCTACTCCTCCTTCTCTATTTTCTTCGGTTAAAGTTTGGGATTTTCGAGGTTAAGGTTGGATTTCCGGTTTGGGGTCCAATCCACCAATTGGAATCGATGATTTTTTGGTATTTTGTTGCTTGGATGTGAGTTTTGAAGGGTGTATGTATGATTTGAGCTTAACCTTAGGTTGTTTTTTGTTAGAGCTCTTGGGAATCCGAAGTGTATGAGGTTGTGTAGTGTTGGAGTGATCCCTAAGAGCTTATTGATGCATGTAAAGGGGGTTGGAGCCTTGGGTTAGGTTAATATGGTTGAATTGTGATGTTTGGCTTATTGGTACAATGTGTTAATGGAAGAATTGTGGTATTGTAAAGGTAGTTGGCTAATCGAGAGGGGTTCACGTGTATTGGATAGTTCAAGGAAGCTTGTTGAACTCATGTGCGTGTGGTAACGACAATTGAGGTAACCGGGTGTTTGCTTATATTGTATTGATTATGTTATATGATAGTAAGTATATTTGTGTATATATGTATGTCTCTTTCATACCATGATATTGATGTGTTTACGTGTATTGTTTTTATATATATATCGTGGTCTGTATACAATTAGATGATGAGATATGTGATGATGATGTTGATATGATATGATATGATGCATACATGACATTACAATGATGATGATATGATGATACATGAGCATCATCACATGACATTGTGAGACTGTGATGTATGGCGGATGAAGTGGTGATGATGTGATGATGATATGATGTATGATTATATATATATGTTAGGGAGAATAAGGTTGGATTATATATATATGTTAGGGAGAATAAGGTTGGATTATATATATATATATATGTTAGGGAGAATAAAGTTGGATTATATATATATGTTAGGGATAATAAGGTTAGATTATATATATATGTAAGTTAGGGAGGATAAGGATGGGGTCCCTGCGAGGGCGACATGCATCTCATTCATTTCATATTGCATTCATGAGTTGTGTGTGATATATGTATATGTATATATGTATATTTGTGTGTGATTATTCCCGGTTACTGAGACATTGTCTCACCCCCTCTCCTATAAACTAACCTTTCAGGTGATGGTTCTGGCACTAGTCCGGAGAAGACGCGGGAGTAGTTGTGTATGTGGGAATAGTCTATGTAGAGTGTGTATTTTGTATTTGTAAGTGTGCCAAGTAAGGTAGAAGGTTTTGTAATGGATAAATGATATGGTTGAGATTGGTTATGTATGTTATGCATGTGGTATGTATGGTAGTATGATTTTAGAGTTGAGAAGTAGTATGTTAGTTTGTTTAAGGGCCTATAGCTCATTTGGTCAAGTTGGATTCCAAGGGGTCAAATCTCATAGGAGTGGTTCCTTTGAGATGAAGCCCCTTTGGACGAGTTGGTTTGGGGGTTTTTGGACCTGTGTGATTGGTCGGTGAGCATCCTTTTGCCTTCGGTGGCAATTGGAGGTTGTTAGTGGAGAGTTTTGATCATCAAGTGGTCAAAACGGTGTTAAGGGTCCATAATCTCCATATGGAGTTGGATTTAGGTAAAAGTGGTATTTTTGGATAGATGGGGACTAGATTGACTTGTAGGAGTTCGAACCAAGTCAATCGGAGGTCGGAGCATAAAGTTATGCACGTCAAAAGTTCGCCCTCGAATGTGGAAATTGCTGATATGGGATATTAGTATAGGGCGCCGCGACTCCAAAGTCCAGGCCACGGCGCCAGTGAATCCAGAAGTGATGTAGAAATAGGTACTGTAGTGGCAGCGGCCCCCGCCCATTTTTTGGTGGTTTTATGGTTGTTTCCGCTGCTTTGAGGCATTGGAGAGTTGTTTTAAGGTATTGGGGGTTGTGTTTGGTTAATCTTGAAGATTTTGGTTAAGTTTTGGAGGTGTTAGGAGGTAGGGTGTTACAAGCTTGATTGTTTTCTTGCAATATGTCTTTCCTGATTACCTGACTTAAGATTGTCCAGCCGCAACTTTACCAGTTTACCTGTTCTTCTTCTCCCCCTTTTTGTTATTGTCAGACGTGAGAGCTTGTACAGAGGGAGTAGGTATATGAGACATGGGAATGACTTAAAGAGAAACTAGAATAAATGACATAGAGGGAGGTATCTTAGGAAGATCATCAGCAGCTGAGGTTAATTCTTGAACCTCCCTTCCTATGTTGGCTAGTTTGGACCTTTGTTCCATTGAGAGGCTATATCTAGAGGATGGAGGTTGAAGAGCAAGGGAAGGAAACATTTCAACCAGTCTTTGCTTTTGTGCATGGACTATAGCATTATGTTCAAGGGCAACAAGGTCCATATAAGGCATAATCCCTCTTTCCTCATTAAGAGCAGCTTGAATGATTGGAGCAGTGGTAAGATCAGCAACAAGCTTCTCCATTTGCTCAGTCTCTTGTGAGGATAGAATTGATTCCTGAGCAATGTCCTCCATTACTGGCTTATAAGAGCCTTCTTCATGAGTAGCTTCTTCCTCCATGGTATAGTCCAAAGATGGACCATGACTGGTTTCATTACTTAAAGCCTATGGAGTAGCAGTAGTAGTGGCAACATCAGTAGCAGTAGCCTCAGGGAATCTATCTCAAAAGGGCTTAGAACTTCAGGAGAGACAGATTTAGTGGGTTCTGAGGGAACTGTCTAAGGATGTACTAATGTGGTTGGGATAGGATTTTGGATATCTTCATAAGCATCAATAATTATCTTGGCATTCTTGGTTAGGTCAGTGATTTGTGCTTGCAGGTGTGCAAACTTGGCATTTTGTTCCTCACTCATACTGATCATCATCTTTGATAGGCAATCAAAGAGTTCTGGTATAGTATTAGGAATGGCCATGGAAGGTTTTGGTTGCTGAGTAGGTGGTGGTTGGGTTAGTTGTGGTTTAGGTTGTATAGTAGGTGTAGCCTCAGATGTAGCCTCATGCTATTCAGACTCTCCTCCTTTATAGAATAAGTCTTCTAATTTACTAGCTTCTTTCCCAATCCATCTACCTTATTTCCTTTTAATCCCTATTCTCATCAACTCTTCCTCTTTAAATTCGTCAGTTGGCTTCCCTTTGCCTTTTTCTAGATGTTGTATTTTGGCAAATTTGAGCAGCTTGGTGATGATAGAGGTATAAGGTAAGGTTGAATTTTTTCTTTGATCTCTTGCCTTGATCATCCTTTGAAATATTATGTGACCCAAGTTGAGCTCTTTTTTGTGAATCAAGGCTATCATTACATGACCCTGAGCCCTAGTGATCAAACTGAAGCTTCCTCCTTTGTTGAAAATAATCCTTGACACTATGTAGTGTAGAACTCTAACTTGCACACTGAGGTCAGAGGGCATCACAAGTTTCAAAGGACGCATATTCTCACGCCTTCTGAAGATAGCATCCAAGATTGTGCTTTCCTTATAATTCAGAAGTTCTCCAGCTTCCTCATTTGGATCATCATCCTTATCCATGTATTTAGAGGTGGAGATATCAATTTTGAATACCTCTTGTCAAGGAATCTCTAAAAGCTCATTAATGTTCTCATTTGATATCCATAGATTCCTAGACCTAAGTGTTACTTGGTACTTCATCTTCTTATCATTATATTCCAATGCAGCATACCAAGTCTTAATCACCTCATCATCACATCTTTCTCTAATTTTCAAAAGATTTTTGTATTTACCCTGCCAAATTCTAGCATCAAAGTTGGAAATTAAAAATTCCTCCAAATTGGTGCAGTGAGGAGTTATTACCTTCTCTGCAGCAGACTTTGTGGTAAACTCCTTTAATATCTATTCATAGTTGCAAAGAGGCTCTGTAGTCAATTGCAACTCCTCGGACTCAGTACTGGATGCAGGGACAGCAGGGGCTAATTTCTTCAATTCTACCCTTGGAGTTGTTTTCTACTTCTTAGATGGAGTCCTTTTGCTGAATTTGGCCTTCTTTTTCTGGGTTTATCCCTCCTTTGAAGCATACTGAGATTTGCTAGCACGTTAGGGCCTGGTTTGCTCATTCCAAACATTGACATTTTTAACTCTAACCACTTTCGTGAGTGATTTGAGTTGAAAGAAGCTTTGACGAAGTTTATAAGGCTCGAGTTGAAGTTTAATTTGTGAGAAATGGAGTCTAATCGAAGGAATTTAAGAATGGTTAAGAGAGGAGAGGAATAACTTCGGTTGAAAGATGAATAGGGTTATGTTTGTTTAGAACATGACCCTTTGAATTTGCTTATGTAAGTGCTCGATAGATGAATGTTGGTAGTCAAAATTTGAATTTTGGTTAGTTACGTTGCTTAATAACATAGAGAAACTGTTTTGACAGACAAATTTTCAACTTTAAAGTTCATCTGTCAGAGACTTAACATTTGAGAGATGTCTTCAACAGTTAAATTTCAGTGTCAGAGACTCAACATCAACAGATGTGTCAATAGATGAATTTTGTGCTCTTTAAGTTCGAATGTTGAAGTCTTTCACTGAAGGCAAGCACTTAAAAGAGTTTCAATGTAATATCCCTTTTTTTATGGGATGTTATAAAATGAATAAAAGATGAGAAATGAAGTGAGATGAAAAATGCTATATATATATATTAGGTTTTACAAAAAATTATTTTCTTATTTAATTTTTTGAAGAAGTTATGTTTGGTATGTAATTGAAATTAAATTTTCCATAAGGTTTTTAGTAGAAATTAATTTTGGAACTTACCTTGGAAAATATATAATATGCAACTTGAATGAAAGCTTACTCCAAGTTGAGTGCAACGGTATAAGTATTACGTAGTCAGGAGGTCTAGGTTGAGAGATAGACCAATTTGAAAGTTAATGTGAATAGTAAAAAAGAAATGATAAAAAAATTAGTCTTTGGGTAAAATTACATAAAGTGCCTAAAAGAATGGATAATTACGTTTTCACTTAACTTAGGGCAAAATTGTCATTTTCCATATTAGAAGTAAAACATGAATATTGTATTTAAATCCCAAAGAAAAAGATGTTTATATCATAAATGCATAAGTAATTGAAAAAATAGAGAGACACCATTAAATGTGAAAAGGGGCAACAAGGTCATTTTTTCAGATTAAATAGAAAAATAAGAAAATTATAGTTTGACCTCAAGAATTAAGAATTTTTGTATTTTAGTCCCTTAGGAGTGAGCTCAACGTGAAGGAGGAAAAGAGAAAGAAATTTGAAAAAAAATACACCTAATAACCTGAAAGTTTTAAAAATTATAAATTTACCCCTAGTTAAGGGTATTTTTTACAATATAAAAATTATAATTAAAATGAAGCTCTCGATATGAGCCTAGTGCAATGAAATATAGTATAAAATTTGTTAAGATCAAAATAAGATTTATTTAGTAATTAGGGTTTAGTATCAATATTTTACTTAATAAAAGTCAGTTTAGACTGCAGAAAATATAGTACCAATTTATGGACAGTAGATGAACTTTGATAAAATATATTTTGGGCCAAGATACTGATTTTAGTCCAAAGGTTAAATTTAAAACATCCCTATACTAATTAAATGATAACAACTGTGAAAAAGATTAATTGGTGCGGGTAAGAGTTATCGGTAAATGATATTTTTACCATTAAAAATTATAAAGAAATTTTTGGCCAAAAATACCTCAAGTGGAGTGAAATATGATGACCAGGACATGGAAGGAATTTATTTGAATGATTTTTGTAAAAACTTCTTGAGGAAGGCATGCTTTTTGGACCAAAAAGTAACTATGGTTACGGAAAGTAATTAGCAAGTAATTAAGCCAATTAATCACTCTCTTTCCTCTCATTTCAGATGTGTGCAGCTGCTGCCCATGTGAGGAAAATATTATTTAATTGATTTTATGAATACTTCTTTAAGAAGTATTAAAAAAAGAAAAGAAAAGAAAGGATGGCATAAGTGATTAGTTCATACTTTTATGATTGTCTCCTTCTTGCTTCCTCTCTTGACGGACTTTGGCATGCTTAGAGGAAAAAAAAGAGGTCTGAAATAGAAAAGAAAGGGAGAGTTATGTGAGAGAAGGAAGGAGAAAAAGGAAGAAGAAAAGAGAAGATCAAAGCCTGGTGGTGAAAGGTCAAGATACTAGGTAAAGTTTCCTACCATTTCAAGCTACTTTCTTAAGTTCTTAGTTTGGTTTGATGGAGTCATCTTCTTCCTCCATCCTCCATGGATTTTCAGCCAAGCTCTATGAGAAGTAAAAGATGAGTTTTCAAACAATAAACATGGGGGAAAGCTTAGATTAGTTGCTAGAAGCATGAATAAACAACTAGTTTGGAATATAGCAAGCCAAGTCATTTTCCTCTAATTTCTTGTGAATTTTGATCAGTATAGAAGTCCATGTGGGAGTAAGAATTTCTTAATTTTGACCCTAAAAATGGAATCCTCATGATCCAAAACATTAAGAATAAGTGTTGGATCAAAGGAAGACTAAATGGATAGTAAGATGAAAAGTTAGGGTTTTAATGAGCACTTTTTAGTTGAGCTCGTTAAATCAGTAGCTTATGACCTTGGATCATATTGTGATTAGGCTCAAGAAAGTTTTCAAGGACCAATGAACGAGTGCACAAAGTTTAGAAAGCAAAGGAAGCCAACTTGGTAGCAATTTTACCTTTTATGCATTGTATTATCCAGTTGATTCAATGAGGTCTATGACTTGTTTGATGCCGTGTTCAATATTTCTCATGTCTCTTGAGTGTTGGTTGAGTTATTTAAAGGGGTTTTATGACCCAAGGATGTCCAAAATCTAAAAGAAAACTCTACCAAAATTTTTATGAAATTGTATGGCATAACATGATTTAAAATGATTTGATGTGATTACTTGATGTTTTCATAAGCCATATGATGATATACATGCATGAATGGTAATGCTCCTGAGATTCTTTTGAATCTTATTTTTCCAAAATAACTAACATGTTTAGGGCCAAGCAATGCATGGGAGACACGTGAGCTATGGATGAAGGAGAGGGAATTGATGCTTGATGTAAAAGTTCAAGCTATGATGTTATAATTTGAGATATCATGTAAAATCACGTATATGTTTTGTGGTCTGTACCTTTATGCTATCATATTCTTTAAATCACCATGAAATATTATGTATGAATTTGAATCAATGAATAATGATGTGAAATGCTTATGAAGCTTAGTTTGTCAAGTTATGAATTGAAAAGCCATATTAAATAGTTTGATAGAAACATAGGTATTGTTCATGAGGAACAGAACAATTAGTTTAAGGGATTTACATTCTCTAAAAGTAGATAGAATAAGCTTTTCATAGAGCTAGAGAACACCTAAATTGGATATGTTCACAATTTATGGTGAATTTTAGAAAATGTGGGTTAAAATTTGACAAGGTTGGAAAACTGGAAGCCTTGAACATAGGTACTGGAAATTTCAAAAGGTAATATAAAATTGTACAGAGCTCCAAAAATTCATTGGTTGGCATGAATGGAAAGCTATATCTTAGGAATTGAATGCCACTAGTTTGAAAGCATTTGGAGCTATAGAGAAAGAGAATGCAAATTCTCTTAAAACTGTTTCAGTTAGAGTTAAGTTCTGACCCTTAATGGTTTAAGTGGATTTTGTGCACTGTTCATGTTGAATAAATGTGAATATATATATATATATAAAGTAGACACATAGGGCTTTTCAACAACATAGAAAATGCAAGATTTGGATTAGAATATCATGAGATATGTCACGACCCAAAATCCAGGCCATGACTGGCGCATAGACTAAGCTAGCACATACCTACTTAGCCTAGCAAGCCTAACAGAAAAACTTATACAACTAGTCAATTTAAATAAAAACTAAACTGAACTACCAAAATACTTCCAACAATCACTCACAGTTAATAACTTATTCCATTCCTCATATCTAAGAACAAATAAAAGTAAAGAATCAACAAATATATAAGGTTATCTAAATCAACAGGACTCGATCATAACTCCACTATAGTAGTCAAGTCACCACGGGATCTGCGTTATCATAAGACTAGAGATGTCCTACCTAATGTCCAAGAAGTCCAATTTTCCTAGAGTGTTTTATTCAACTACCTGCTGATTTGAAAACATGAAATTAGGAGGGGTGAGTCTACCACTGACTCAGTGAGAGTATAAACAACAAAGTGCACAGAAGGGAAACAAAAGTCGCACAAGAGTTTTTGAAAACAACCTTACTAGTATATCTACCTATTTTTGAACTAATCATCTATATACAAAACACTTTTATACCAATAAGAGGTTCAACACAAAATACTATTTCACTCGTCCAATAGAAAGGAAGGTTCACTTAGAATATTAAATGCTATCACACTAAGCACATCACAAAAATCCATTTTCCACATCCTATAACAAATGGTGGGGAATAACCGTCCCACATAGTATAATAATATAATAATATCTTATATACCGTGGGAGAAATAGCCGTTTCACATGATAATTTATATAATGTTATATCTCATATAAATAAATGTGAGGAATAACCGTCTCACATAGTATAATACTCATATTACAAATCAATTAAGCTCATACTCAAAATGAAGAAAATAGTAAAACAAAGAAAAAAATAGTAATAATAAACAAGACAATATATATATATATATGTATAACAACACAGCAACATGTCCACAATATTAATTTTAGTGCTATTGACAATGATTTCCATCACTAAGGCTCATCTCATTAAAATCATTATAAGATTACTAAGATTGAGGAACTAAAGGTAAGTTATGAAAAGAGAAAAAAATATACTGTAACCGGAAATTAAACTCAGCAAGCCTTAACATCTAGAAATATAAAAAAAGAAAGGAAGGAAAACATATTTTGGATTTGCTTCCCAAACAAGGCAGAATACACAAGGGGAATAAGTAAAAATTATTTGAGGCTAGGGAAAATAGAGAAGGTACAAAATGAATGGTGACACATTGCCATCTATACACTCACCTGTTGAGACCAATCGTATAGATCCCTTTTTCCTTCTACCGAAGATTCAAATTGTGGAAGTTTCACCAGTACCACCTAAAATTATTATCGCATAAAGATATTAATACATTACTCAAATTTATCTTCTATCACTAATGGAATGCATCCTTATATATTAATCCTAATTCTTTTTATTCTAAATTTCTATAGTACTCACTAAAATAAAACCTATAAAATTCTTAATCATTTAACAAGTATACAAATTATTTTATAGACTCACTGTATAAAATAAAAATAAAAAAAATAAAAATAAATTTCAAGATTTTACCAAACTGTTGTTAGAAAAATAAAAAATCTAATTTTGAAGAAAGTAACTTGGAGTAATATTCAAATAAGGAGCATTTGATATAATATAAAATTTAAAAAGAGGGCAGCACGGCATCTAAAGTTTGGAACAAACCGAAACATATAATTTGAGAACATATAACATAAAAGAGATCACTTATTAGTATGAGGCTAGGATTTGATTTGAAGCAATAAAAAAAAACATAATAATGAAGGCCAGAAATCGATACAAGGACAAATTAAGAAAAAGCCAAACACCACTGTTTAAGCAATGTAAGGATTATTTAGTTTAATAAAACATATGTGAGGGTAAAAGTCAATAAGGAAGGAACAAAGTTTGTCTCACTTGCTATATAGATGGTGATGCGAGCAAATAAGGATTCAGCAAGGTGGAAAGGTGAAGACGCAAAGCCTTGTGAGGATATATAAATATATATGTGTATATGGGTTTAAGGGTGAGAGATTGTTTCCTTAGCAGTAACTCAGGAAAGAAGAATGAAGAAAAGGATACATTCGGTGAAGAAAGATTAGAGGAAAATTGAGAGGCTTACTTGATGAAGATGAGCAACGAGGTTGCGGCTGAGAGAAGAGAGAGTAATTGTGATATTAGGGTTCTCTTTACTAGATTTAATATAAGATTCTAGATCACTATTTAGATATTTTGAAAATAATAATAATTAAAAGATCCAGAATAAGATTTTAGATCATTATCTTAGATACTTTAAAAAAAATAATAATTAAAAGATCCACGATAAGATTTTAAATCATTATCTTAGATACTTTAAATAATAATAATAATAATTAAAAGATCCACAATAAGATTTTAGATCATTATCTTAGATACTTTTAAAAAAATAATAATTAAAAGATCCACGATAAGATTTTAAATCATTATCTTAGATACTTTAAATAATAATAATAATCAAAAGATTTATCTCAAAATTTAAACTCAATTTTTTTGAAAAAAAAAATATATAAATATATTAATCTACTAGATATCTAAATATCAAGAAAAATTTTCTAAGTATATCTCAAAATGACTCCATAAAATAATTGCTAAAGTGTATCACAAGATATGAATTTTTAAATATAAGGCCAAAACCTAAGATATTTAAAAATCAAATGTACAGTAAATATTTGTGAAATAAACTGTATGAAATGATCTAGAGAATACTTTATTTCATATTTTTTCCATGTAGAAAATCTTTTTAGCTATCTTCAAAGACTTAAATCACTTTCAGATGATTTTTCTATAATCGGTTATAAATTTTTGAAATTCATCAGGTAAAATGGAAAATGCATGATGAATAGTACCCGAAATAAATAAATTCTGTTTTAATATTTTTATGCAATCAAGTCTCTAATCATGCAATAATGAATATAATTGGAGTCTAATACATGGTAAATGGATGTAAGTTTAAGGTGTTACATTCAACATACAAATGTTAGGATTCAAAGTTTGTATTTTGAGACTTTATGAAGAATTGTCTAATATGCGAATATTGAACAATCAAAATTCGAATGTTGTGTACAAAGTCAAAGCAAACGCATATACAAAGATTCAAAATTCAAATCAGTTTGTCAATAGACAAATTTCGAGAGAACTAAAACACCGATATAACATGTGAATCACTAAAATACGTTTGTTTAAGCTTAAAGTTCAAATTTTAACTATGCATAGTCATTCAACAGATTCAATAGAGTATGGAAATTCATTTATTGGTAGTCAAAATATGAATTTTACATGATTGTACTTACAGATAGATGCTGAACATTCGAATTTCCATATTTCTTCAGCAAATATTGACTAAGTGCGAGATACTCCATCATATAGATTTTTCTATTACATAAGTTTATGAGGAATACCTGCAAAACATCTTAAACATACTTCGAAGCTTAAGTTAGTGAATGTCTTAACAAGCTTAAGTTAGTTGTTCTTTTGGTTTTGGACCATGTGGAGTCCATTTTAGGCATCAAATTAATGAAATTCTAACTCTAAGATACTGTACTACACAGGTTGAAACTGATTCATGGAGGGAGAAATGAGTTTTTCAATCACTTGCTTCAATATACACTTAGACCTCTTTCTCTTACCTAAAATCATGCTACCTTTTCAATTTACGGAACAAAAATACTTTTACTTGCATCAATGATGCTTGCCCAAGTTTAAGGCAGTAAGAGGAGGAAGAGGAACTCAAGAAAACGAACTCAAACAACTAGGAAAATAGGATAGAATTCACAAGGATCAAAAGTTACCAAGCTTACCTATGTTTTCCTTAATTTTTCCTTCATTTTTCTTTCCTCCTCTTTTCTTCCTCGAGCTCCCTCTTCTCTCTTATGGTTTAGACCTCTCTCTCTCTCTCTCTCTCTTTCTCTAATGCTCGAGTCATGTAAAATGAGGAGGGAGCAAGAAGGGTTATTTATAAACAATTAACCAATCATTTCTTGCCATTTTTTCTTCTCTCTCTCTTTTTTAAATACTTCTTAAAGAGGTATTCACAAAAATGAATTAAATAATGGAATTTTGTCACATGACCAGCTATAGATCATGTTTGAAATGGGAAGGGAAACAGAAGCTAAGGCACTTAATTAACATGCTTTAGTACTAAATTATCCTTGGATATTTTGTTGGACAAAAAGTTTGCTTTTTTAGTTTATTAAAGCTTTTCCATAAATCCTTGTCATGTCCCATTCTACTGAAACTCACACCATTTAGGGAATTTTTTGGCCAAAAACTGTTGCACAAACTTTAATAGACCAAAATACCTCTTACTGGTTAAATTTAACCGTACCAATTAAATATTTTTATCGAAATTGGTATTAAATTGATATAGGATTATCCAAAAATTTATTTTGGACTAAAATCATTATCTTGACCAAAAATATATTTTAGTAATATTCTCTCATTGTCCTTGAATCAGTACTGTCTTTTTCTGCTGTTTGAAATAACCTTTATCGGGTAAAATATTAATATTAAACCATAATTACCCAATAAATATTACTTTGATCTTAATAAATTTTGTATTATATTTCATTGGGCTAGGCTTATCAAGAGCTACATTTTGACTGTAATTTTTCATATTTATAAAAATGCCCTTAAGTTGGGAGAATTTATAATTTTTAAACTTTAGGATTATTAGCTGTAATTTTGGTCAAGGCTTTTTTTACCGCAGTATGACTTTTTTTGCTTGAAGGATCCAATTGCAAGAAAATTTATTTCATGCGGTAAAATGTAATTTTTTTATTTTTCCATTTAATCAGGAAAAATGACTTCTCTGCTCATCTTCATGTTTAGTGGTGTCTCTCCATTTTTCTGAATTCCTTATGAATTTTACAATATCAATATTTTTTTTCTTGGGGTTTAAATATAATATTCGTATTTTACTTTTAATTTGAGAAATCACTGTTTTACCCCTGAGCCAGGTCAAAAATATAATTAACCATTCTTCTGGATACTTTTTGGCAATCATATCCAAAGACCAATTTTTTATTATTTCTTTTCACACAATTCACATTAACTTTCAAATTGGTTTATTTCTCAATCTAGACCTCCTGGTTACGTAATACTTATATCGTTGCGCTCAGTTCGGGATGGACTTCCATTCAAGTAGTATATTGTATATCTTCCAGTATAAGTTCTGGAACTAATTTCCACTAAGGGTTTTATGGAAATTAATTCTAACTAAGTACCAAACATTATTTCTTAAGAAAATTAGATGATAAATTAATTCTTTCTAAAGCCCGATTATATAGTATTTTCACCTCGCTTCATTTCTCATCTTTTATTCATTTTATAGCTTCCCATAAAAATAGGGATATTACAGGTACCCAAATCTATCCTTTTCTGTTAGTAGCATTCTCCCTAGGTACAGATGTACTTTTGAAATCCATTGTACCTTTCTGTCAAGTTCATTTCTCCTTAAAGAGCTTGAACTGGAAGTATGTCCTTTCTTAGTACAGATGTGACAGGTGATAAAAGAATTGCTCGATTGAGATGTAGGAAGAAAGTAATGTAAATAATATTTTTGTTTCACATGTTTAGATTGAGTATAAGTCTCAATAGTTTTTAAAGAGTTACATTTCCTCTTATACCCATCTGTACACACAAAATGTCTTATATATAGATTTTGGTTTTTTCTCTTAATCTTTTCTTTGACTTCACAAGGGTCATAACCAAGACCAGCCTTATCTTGTGCAATCCTCTAACTACCTAGTACAGCAAACAACATATATTTGCCTTTTGTAAAATTAGCTAAGCACTTAAGAAGATACTTATTTTTCTTTTCAAGCTCAATGCATGATGAATAGTAGGCAAATTCAATTTTATGGTGAGATGTAATGTCAAAACATTTTACATTTTGATTCTAGCTTGCTAATCTTCTTCTTAGCCAGTTTTAGTTCTTTTGCAGTCTTAACAAACTTATCATGCAAGTTGTGAAATGCATCACATAGTTTAGAATAGGAAGGGTAAGAATTATTTACCTCATCTTCATTTTCACTGAAAAATTGATTATGTGCTCCTCCCTTAGCATGTGCCATTAAGCATATGTTGACAATATTTTCCTCATCTTTATCTTCATCTGAGCTGTTACCCCAGATTTAGGAGGTATATGCCTTTTCTTTTTACTTTTATCAGTAGCTTTCTTTTCATTTTCTTGCATTTTTAGGAATTGTGGGCATTCCTATTTGATGTGTCCTTGCTTCTTGTATTCAAAGCAAGTTATGAGCTCTTTGTTTTCCCTTTTACTACTTATTCCTGCTCCTTTCTTGAAGAACTTTTTGATTCTCTTTTTGCCATAGAATTTTCCAAATTTGTTGACCAGCATTGCAAGAGTTTCTTCATCTAGGTCTTCATCATCATCAGAGTTTTCTTCCTCTTCTTCTATAGCTCTCAGTGCTAGACTCTTCTTCTTTTCTTGGCCTACATCTTTGAGAGCTTTCATCTTGCCCTCATATTCTTCAAGGCTGCCGAAAAGAGCTGTGATAGAAGCTCTTGATTCTTCTATGGCTGTCACCTTCGGTTGATATTCAATGGGTAGGGCTCTGAGGATTTTTCTGACTTTTTCAGGTTGAGTGTATTCCTTCCCAAGACTCTTTAGTTAGTTCACAATGAGAGTGATCCTCTTCTACAGATCCTTGATACTCTCTCCTTACTTTATCTTGAAGCTTTCATACTTGCCAATATAAGAGTTTATCTTGTTCTCTCTCACTCTAGCGGTTTCTTCATGTGCAATCTCTAGAGTATCCCACATTTATTTTGCTCTGGAATAATGGGAGACTCTGTAGAATTCCTCCTGGTTGAGAGCACTGACCACGCAATATTTTGCTTTGAAGTTAAGCAAAACTCTTCTCTTATCTTCATCATTCCACTCCTCCTCAGGCTTCTCTTTATAGGTGCCATCATGTTGTAGTTTCATTAGCATAAAGTCACATTTTTAGATAACTGATTAGATTTCTAGTTCTATGGACTGAAGACATATCTGCATCCTCATCTTCCAATATCGATAGTGCTCTCCATTGAAGCCTAGACATCTGTTAGTGTTATTTCCTTCAAGCAATATGCTTTCTCCAAAGCTAGCCGTTTGTTCTCTCAGGTGATTAAATCCTTTAGTTGAGAGTCGAAACTCTAGTACCATTTGTTAGAATTGCTGACTTCCCAAGAGTGGGGGTGAATTTGGAAATTTAAAATTTTTCTGTAAAAATGTAAGTTCCTAGTGATAGAAGAAGTTTGTAGAAAAACAGAATACAAAGAGAGTGAAGGTAAATGCAAGGTAAAGGAAGAAAGGACTCAGAAATTTATCCTAATTCGATTTGATCCACTTGACCTGCATCCAGTCCCCAAGCCACCACTTGAGATTTTCATTATCTGTAAGAATTCAATGGGTTCCTTGCAATGTCTCAGTACAAACTCATGCTCTGTTCTATGAACACTTCAAATTCCACACTCTACACTCTTACAGGTATTTCCCAATTCCCTTTGTGATTCTCATCACAAAGAATCTTTCTTTCAAATGAAGAAAAGATTTTGTACAGAATAAATACTCTCTAGAAAAGAGTAGATATGAAAGTTGAAGTACAATGAATGCAGTATAAGGGTGAAAATTCTTTACCTAATAAATTCAGTAGAGTTTCAGTAATACAGACTTAAAATTTGTTACACACAACTTCAAATAAATTTCTATTTATAGATTTGTGGCTTAACTAGTCGTTAGACATAATATCTAGTAGTTAGAAACTTTAACCAAAGGTTATTCTACAAAAATAGCCATTCACCAACCGCATTTAATGCGTCTGACATGCCAAAATTTGAATTTTGGGGTACAATAGACAAATTTCACATAGACAAATAGTTAAGACTTTAAATGTTGAACTTCAACATTCATCTATTGAAATGTAACATTTGAATTTTGAGTTTGTTATAGATATCCCATATTAGAACATACGAATTTTCATATAAAATGTGCATAGTTTGAGTTTGAACAGTTGTCTCATGCCCAGATCAAGCCCATTCTTGGCAAAACCCCATACAAGCTATATAAGGGAAAGAAGCCTAACCTCTTTTATCTTCATGTTTTTTTATGCATCTGCTACATACGCAATAACATCAAAGATAACTTGGGTAAGTTTGATGCCAAATTAGATGAAGGTATATTTCTTGGCTATTCAAGTAGGAGTAAAGCATATAGAGTATTTAACAAAAAGTCTAAGGCCATAGAAGAATCTGTGCATTTAGTTTTCATTGAAAATAAAACTATAAAACTATTTGTAAACCTAACTTAGATGGGAATGAGCTTATTTCCAGTTTTAGAAACATGAACCTTTCTAAGGAAGATAAAGCTAATCCTCCAAAAATATCAGAATCTACTGTGGTAAAGGAAGATATTTAAGAGAAAGATCTGGAATTTGAAGAAAATGAAGTAATTTCTCAAGAACTACCTACAGCTTGGAGATATTAAAGGAGCCATCCTATTGATCACGTAATTAGGGATGTTCAGGAGAATGTTAAAATAAGAAGACAATTTAGGGATCAAATAAATAAATGTGTATTTATTTCTCAAATTGAACCTAAGTGTATTAAAGAAGCTTTAAAGGAAGAGTACTGGATAATAGCAATGCAAGAAGAACTAAATCTGTTTGAGAGGAATTAAGTTTAGGACTTAGTAGCTAGACCCAATGATCATCCAATTATTGGGACCAAATGACTATTTAGAAACAAACTTGATGAATTTGGAATAATAATAAAAAACAAAGCCAAGTTGGTGGCTAAATGATATAATCAATAGAAATGTTTAGATGATGAGGAAACCTTTGCTCAAGCTATAAGATTGGAAACAATTAGAATTCCCCTAGTTTATGCTGGTATAAAAGACATTATTTTGTATCAAATAGATTTAAAACATGCCTTTCTGAATGGTTATATCATGGAAGAAGTTTCTGTTGATCAACCTCCAAGCTTTGAGGGCTCAGGTAAACCGAATCATGTATATAAATTAAGAAAGCTTTCTATGGATTAAAGCAAGCACTTAGAGCATGATATAAAAGATTAAGTAACTTCCTAATTGAAAATGATTTTTTTTAATAAAGGCAAAATTGATATAACTCTTTTTACTGAAAATGAAAACAAAGATTTACTTATTGTTCAAATTTATGTTGATGATATTATATTTTTTACACTAATGAGTCTTTGTGCAAGGGTTTCTCTAAGCTAATGTAGAGTGAACTCGAGATGTCAATGATGGGAGAACTTAGCTTTTTTCTCGGACTGCAAATCAAATAATATGATGATGGTATCTTCATGAATCAATCAAAATATCTAAAGAAGTTGCTGAAGAAATTTGGGATGGAACATGCTAAATCAATGGGAACTCCATTAGCTACTACTACAAAGTTTGATATTGATGAAGGTGGAAAATCATTTGACATAACTCGATACAGAAGAATGATTAGTTCCTTACTGTACCTAATGGCTAGTAGACCTGACATCATGTTTAGTGTCTGCATTTTTGCAAGGTTCCAATCATGTCCCAAAGAATCCCATGCAACATCTATAAAAAAAAATTTTGATATCTAATTGGAATATCATAGATAGGACTTTGATATCCAAAGGGCAATGGATAAGAGCTTGTTGGTTATACCGATGTTGACTTTGCTGGATCCAAGACTGATAGAAAAAGCATAAGGGGTATATGCCAATTTTTTGGAGGATCCCTAGTCCTATGGTTTAGTAAGAAGTGGAATAATGTGGCTCTCTCCACAGTAAAAGTTGAATATATAGATGCTGAAAGCTATTGTGCTCAAATCCTTTGGATGAAGCAGCAGCTAGAAGATCTTGAAATTAAGAAGAAAGAAATTCTTGTCAGATGAGATAATCAAAATGCCATTAACATCACAAAGCATCTAGTAATGCATATAAGGACAAAGCATATTAAGGTCCGATACCATGTCATAAGGGATCATGTTTTGAAAAGAGACATTGTATTAGAATTTGTCTCTACAGAAGATCAGCTTGCAGACAACTTGACCAAGCCACTTCCAGAGGATAGATATTGTATAATCAGAAGAGAATTGGGAATGGTAAATGCCAATGAACTATAAGCAAGCTTCTATATAAATTTATTTACTTTCTAAAGTTAACCTGTTAAGTATACACTAACTTAGTCATCAGAGAATGTTTAAAGTATTTTGCAGGTGCTCGTCATAAGCTTTTATGATAAATAAATCAATATAATAGAGTATCTCATACTTACTTAACCAACATCTATTGAAGAAATATGGAAATTCATATGTTCAGTGTTTGTTTGTGAGTTTAATCTTACAAAATTCACATTTTTGCTGCTAGTAAATGAATTTTTATGCTTTATCCAGCTTATTAAATGACTTGGCATGGTTAAAATTCAAACTTTAAGCTTTAACAGTCATATTTTAGTGCTTCATATGCTATACCAGTGTTTCAATCTACTCAAAATTCGTCTGTTGATTAATTGAAATTTGCATTTTGAATATTGATATATGTGTTTACTTTGTTCGTGTAGACAACATTCAAATTTTGATGATTCAATATTCGCATTTTAGGCATTTCTTCATAAAGTCTCAAAATACCAACTTTTGAATCTCAATATTCATTTGTTGGACCACTTGTGTTTGCATGTCTTTTGTAAAAGACTTCAAAATTTGAACTTTGAGGACATAAAGTTCGTCTGTTGGAACATTTGTTGATGATACATCACTGACAGTCGAATTTCAAGACTAACATTCGACTATTGAAGATATCCTTTGTATTTTAAGTCTTTGACAGACGAACTTCAAGGTTGAAAATTCGTTTGTCAAGATAGTCTTTTTGTGTTATATAGGTAATGTAATAGACCAAAATTCAAATTTTGACCACAAAAATTTGTCTGTTGATTAGTTAGATAAAAAAAATCTAAGTGTCATACTCTTAACAAATGTAACCCTATTCGTATTTTAACCAGAGCTTTTCCTTTTCTCTCTCAACCATTCTCAAATTCCTTCAGTTAGACCTCATTTTTCACTGATTGAACTCCAAACTAAACCTCATAAACATCTTCATAGCATTTCTCAACCCAAATTTCTCATGAAAATGGTTAGAGTAAAGAATGTCAATGTTGGGAAAGAGCAGACTAGGCCCAAACAATTTGCCAAATCCCAATATGTATCAAAAGAAGGTGACACCTAGAAAAGGAGGCCGAATCCAGCAAGGGAACACCATCAAAGAAAAAGAAAACAACTTCAAAGGAAAAATCAAAGAAACCAATCCTTGCTCCTCCTATGTCAAGTACTGAGTCTGAGGAACTCCAAATGACCATAGAGCCTTTCTACAGCTCTGAACAAATCTTGAAGGAATTTACCATAAAGTTTGCTGCAAAGAAGGTAATAACTCCTTATTGCACTAATTTGGAGCAATTTCTGGTCTCAAATAATTTTGATGCTAGAATTTGGATGGGAAAGCATAAAAACCTTCTGGAAAGTAAAGAAAGATATGATGATGAAGTAATCAAGGCATGGTATACCTCATCAAAGTATAATGACAAGAAGAAACAATACCAAGTAGCACTAAGGTCTAGGAAATCTGTGGCTGATAGATTAAAATCTTAATAACGTTTTAGAGATTCCTAGACAAGATGGGTTTAAGATTGATATTTCCATTACTAAATACATGGATGAGGATGATGATGCAGATGAGGAAGGTGGGGAATTTCTGAATTAGAAAAAGACCACAATTCTAGATGCATTCTTCAGACAACGTGTGAATAGGCCTCTATTAAAAATCATGAAGCTTTCTGACCTTAGTGTACAAGTGAGAGTCCTACACTATATAGTGTTAAGAATTATTTTCAATAAGGGAGGAATCTTCAATTTGATGGCTAGGGTTGAAGCTCATGTAATGACAGCTTTAATTCAAAGAAAGGAGCTCAACTTGTGTCACATAATTTTTTTAGAGAATGATTGAGGAAAGAGACCAGTGAAAAGACTCCACTTTGCCTTATGCCACCATTATCACCAAGCTCCTCAAACTTGCCAAGATACAGCACTTTGAGAAAGGCAAAGAGAAGCTTACAGAAGAATTTAAAGAAGAAGAACTAATGAGGATGAGGATTGAAAGAAGAGAGGGCAAATGGATTGGAAATAGGGCTAGTAAATTTGAGGAACTATTATACGATGGGGAGAGTCACAACAGCAAGAGGCTACCTCTAAGGCTATCCCAATCATCCATCCTAAACCACAGTCGACCCAGTAAGCTGAACCTTACATTCTAACTACTATGGCTACTCTTAATACCATACCTGAACTCTATGATAGCCTATCAGAGATAATACTCAGTAATAAGGAGGAAGAAAATACTAAGTTGGCACACTTGCAAACTCAAATAACTAACTTGGCCAAGGATCTCATGGTGATTGTCGATGCCTATGATGATATTCGAAATTCTCCTCCAACTATATTAGCACCACCTTAGACTGGTACCTCAAATCCCATCAAATATGTCACTCCATAAATCCTAAGTCCTTTCGAAATAAGCTCTCTCGATACTAGTGTTGAATCAAGTCTTTTGACAATTCTAAATAACTAGAGCTTGGAAAAAATATCAAAGGAGTATAAGAGCATATAAGTAAGGAAATCCAAGAAGAAATGTGTGAAGAATTAGTTGTTAGGATCTCTCATAATTTACACGGGGTAAAAGGCTTTGGTTTCTACTTATTTATGTTCCCACACCATTTAAACAAGTGTTTTCACAGTTATCTTATGTTAGCATATGTTAGATTTTGAAATCACTGACTAACAGACAAACTTTTCTTTGAATTCAAACTTTGTTTGCTGAAATTTGAAGTTCCAGAGTTACCATCTATGACAAACGAATTTTAAGATCTAAAATTTGAATTTTGGGTAAAGTATAGTTGGCAAAATGTGCAAAATTAGTCTGAAGTTTTGTCGAAATTCATATGATATTCAAGTGCAAAAAGAGTTCAAAGTCAATCCTTCTGATAAACAAATTTTGAATTTAAAAATTTGAATTTTGAAATATGAACTTGTAAGTCTAGTTAGAGCTTGTCTCTGATAGACAAACTTTGAAATGCAAAATTTGAATCTCAAAGAGCAGAACTTTTGTGCCATGTTGAGTTTGCCATTGACAGACGAATTTTGGTATCCAAAATTTGAATTTCAAGTGCATTGCAAATATATGAGGCAACTATTCACACTCAATAGAAACACTTTGAGTGCGAAAATTCGTATGTTTTAACAAGGGATATACTTGAGAAAATCAAAATTCAAATTTCACTCTTGAACAGATGAATTTTGGAAGTTCAACATTAAAGTCTTTAACTTATGGTCTTTGTGAAATTCACTTGTTGGCACCTAAAATTTGAATTTCAGTGTGTCAGATGCATTAAATGTGGTTGGTGAATGGCTAGTTTGCAGATTAATTGTTGGGTAATGTCTCTAAGGGCTAGATCTTGTGTCTAACGACAAGTTTAGTCACAAATTTATTAATAGAACTTTATTTGAAATTTTTGGTAATGAATTTATGTTGTAAATACTGAAAGTCTGCTAAAATCTCTAGTCAAAGTCTTTTACTCTCTCACACTTCATTTGCTACACCTCAGCTGTCACATTTACTTTTTGTTAGAGAGTTTTTCATTATGTATAAAATCTTTTCTTCATCTAGAAGAAGGATTTTCTTGTGAGGGTTTTCATAAGGGATTTGGGAAATACTTCGTAAGAGTGCAGAGTGTTAATTTGAGAGCTCTTAGAACAGAGCATAAGGTTGTACTGTGGCATTGCAAGAAGCCTACTGATTTCTTGCAAGGTAGTGAAAAATCTCAATTGGTGGCTTGAGGATTAGACGTAGGTCAAGTGAAGTAGACCAAACCAGGATAAATCCTTATCTTGCAATTGCTTTATGTTTTATGTACTTTGTTTTTTGCAAACCTCTACTATAACTGTTCTAATAATAATTTTACAAAAAAATTTTGAACTTCCCAATTCACCCCCTATTGGGAAGCCAGCAAACCTAAGAAGTAGTATCAAAGCCTGGACTCCCAACTGAACGATCTAACATTCTGGGAGAATATGTGGCTGGATTTGGAGAAAGTATTCTACCTAAAGGAAATAACACTGACAAAGCTCTTGGTTCAGTGGAGAACACTATGGATATTGGAAGATGAGGATTCAAATCTATCTCCAGTCCATTGACTTAGATATCTGGTCAATCATCTAGAAAGGAGACTTTGTCCTAATGAAGTTGGAAGATGATGGCAAGCACAAAGAAAAGCCAGAGGAGGAATGAAATGATGAAGATAGGAGAAGAGTCCTGCTCAACTACAAAGAAAAATACTGCCTAGTTAGTTCTCTTTACTATGATGAATTTTACAGAGTGTCTCAATGTGCCATAGCCAAAAGGCATGTGGGATACTTTGGAAATTGCCTATGAAGGAACAACATGAGTAAGAGAAAATAAATTGAACTCTTGTATTGGTGAGTATAAGAGCTTCAGAATGAAGAAAGTTGAAAGCATTAAAGATTTGCAGAAGAAATTCGCCCTCATTGTGAACTAGTTAAAGAGCTTTGGCAAGGAGTACATATACCTAAAAAAGGTCAAGAAAATTCTCAAGGCACTACCCATTGAGTGACAACCAAAAATGACTGCCATAGAGGAAGCCAGAGGAGAATCAATGGCCTTTATCATAGTACTATTTGGCAGCCTTAAGGAATATGAGGGAAAGCTGAAAGCTCTCAAAAAGCAGGACAGGAAAAGAAGAAAAAAAGCCTAGCTCTTAAAGTAGAAGCAGAAGATGATGACTCTAAAGAAGATGCTGAGTTTGATGAAGAAACGATGGCCATGTTGGTAAAGAAATTTGGGAAAATGTATGGGTAGAAGAAATTTAGAAAGTTTATAAAGAATGATAGAGCCACCAATAGTAAGAAAGAAAGTAAAGACTCCATCATATGCTGTGAATGTAAGAAGGTTAGACAAATCAAATGGGAGTGTCGTATGCTGACCAAAAACCAAGAAAAAGACAAGAAGACTAAGAGAAGGAGAAAGAAGAAAGCCTTTGTATCATCCATCTGAGAGATATCTTTGATGAAAAAGAAGCAGTAGAAGATGATGAAATTACCAATCTTTGCTTGATGGCTCAAGAAGCAGCGGAAGAGGAAAAGAATCAAGACAGTGATAGTGAGTCTGAGGTAAATGATTCTAAACCCTTCTGCATTGAACTGCATGATGCATTCAATGAATTAATGTCTGAGTTTGTCAAAGTTTCTAAGTAGTTACATTTGTCTAAAAAGAAAATAAGCAAAGTTGAAAATGAATCACATGCATCTTGTACTGCACCTGTTCCTTCTACCACATTTGTTTGAACTTTGTAACAACCTTAATGATGCTTGTTTTTGGCATTGTGTGTAGAACCCAAGAAAATAGGATGAAGAAAGGTTCAAGTGGAGAAGAAATGAGCTCTAAACTACGGCGAGAAGTAGGGCTGCTGCGGCGAGAGCCATTTCTAGTGGCATTTTCTGACTAAAACTAGTGGCGCCATGGCGAGAGTTGAGAAATTGGTTTAAATCAGAATCATTTTGGATGTAAAAAAAAGAAATGGAGGGAGCGACGGAGAAGCAGCTAGAAGCTCTATTAGGGCAGTGAAATCTAACCTGAGGGGATTTTTTTGGACCCAGGTGCTTGATTAATGGTTGGTAAGTTGATCTTGCTTCCTCTCATCTCTTTTCTCTTCAGATTTTGGTTTGGAATCGGTGGGAGTATGTGGGTTTTCGAGTTGAGTAAGAATCCACCAATTAAAATGCTTGTTTTGGTGTTGTAGAAGTGTTATGTAGTGTTAGAAGGCTTTGGGTATGAGTTTTGGCTAGATTATGATGGGTTTGAGTTAAACCCTAAGTTAAAATTTGGGAAAGGAAGTGGAAATCCAAAATGGTATGTGTTGATATGTGTTTGAATAGTTGCTTAACGTTTATTGGTATATGTGTATGCTGTTAGAACCCTAGGTTAAGCTTGTACAGCTAGATTGCAGATTGTAGTGTTATGGGAGTTTTGTTAATTAAAGGTATTATGTTGTTGTCAAGGTTGATTGGCTAATTGGAGGCATATAGTTTGTGATTAGGTGCTCTGGAGGCTTGCCTAAGCCCCTGCGCATGGTGACAATAATCCGATATACCAGGTGTTTGTATTGTATTGTATGTATTGTATGATATTATGTATATTTGTGTAAAAATATGCATGTTTCTTTCATACCAAGATATTGATATGTTTGTGTGTACGATTTTTTATATATCGTGGTATGCACACATCTAGATGATGATTATGATGATGACATATGTGATGATGATGTGATATGGCATGATGCATAGCATGACATTAAGATCATGATGATGACGATGATTATATGGTGATATGAGCATCACCTTATGGCATTGTGAGATTGTGATATGGTGGGTTAGGTGGTTATGATATGATATATGATGATATGATATGATATATGATTAGGGAGGATAACGATGGGATCCCTGCAGCTAAATCGCCTTCTATGGCTAGGGGGTAAAGGCAAGCAGTGGACTGCACCTTCCCTAAATCGCTGCTAATTTGTGGTGGGAAAGGGGAAAGAGAGCCACGATCCAAACATTAGTGTTACCTTTGGTTGGGTGCACTAATGGGAGGTGAGCTTGGTGATGCCCCGGAACTAGTCTTCACCGACTGTTGTAAGGGGATTACCTATACGAAATGTCCTGTTATGACGACAACTCGTGGTTCTAGCTGTGTGGAGGGAGACATGCATTTCATTTCATATTGCATTCATAAGACTGTGTGAGATATATATATATATGTGTGTGTGGTTGTTCCCAGTTACTAAGACATTGTCTCGCACCCTTCTCCTATGATTAACCTTTCAGGTGAAGACTCTAGTGCTAGTTCGGAGAAGATTAAGGAGTTAGTGGTCTTTCCATCTTTGGGGATTCCAAGTAAAATTAGTGGTTGTAATTTAGTTCATGTAATTCTGTGCCAAGTAGGTTGTTATAGTCTAGTTGCCTAGATGAGAGTCCTGGGAGTACTATATGTATGCTATATGATGATAGAATGATTGTAATGTTGAGGATTGGATGGTATAAATGATTATGAGATGATGGTGAGGTTGATGGATGTTAGGCACATTGTGGATAGATGTCATGAATGGCTTAAATGTGAGCGATGATGTTAGTGGACCCCGGTATGGGTTTTTAATGTAAGAGTAGTTATTTGTACGCTAGAATGGTCGTATGTGCACCCAAAGGTGGATTTGGGCCTTTTTAACGAGTTTAAGGCATATAGCCCATTATGTGGCTTTTGGGTTCAAGGGGGACAATTCTTGGAGGAGAGGTTTCTTTAGGGTAAAACCTCCTTGGACAAGTTGGTTAAGCCAAATAAGACCGGAGTGGATGGTCCCTGAGTGTTCATTTGCCTTTGGTGGCAATTGGAGGTAATAGGTTGTGGGTTTTAGTCAAAAAGTAGCCAAAACAATTTTGGGCATTCATAATCTCCAAATGGAGTTGAATTCGAGTGAAATTAGTGTCCATGGTTAGATAATTATGAGAGTGACCTGTAGAAGTTGGAATCAGATCAATTGGAGATCGGAGTAAGAAGTTATGCGCATCAGAAGTTGGTCCGGCAAATTAGTAATTTGTTGATATGGTTTCTGATGCTGAGGCCACAGCGATACTATAGCAGGTGGCGACTTCATCCTGTTTTGGTGCCTTTTAGGTGTTTTTCTGCCGTTTTGACATTTTGGGAAGTGAATATGAGGTGTTTGGGCTGTGTTTGGCTAGTAGTTGTAGAAATTGGTTGTGCTTGGAGGTTATGTATGATAGAGTGTTACATACTTCATGCAGTAAGTTAAAAGATAAAAATGCCTATCTCAATAAGACCCTAACTAGATTCACTAAAACACCAAATATGCTAAGGGTAATATTAGGGACACAAATAGTTAGTCAAAGCAAAAGCTGGTCTAGGATATGATCATTGTGTTGTTAAAGAGAAACTGAAATGCAAAAAACAAAATCTTTATCTAAGAAGTTTTGTGCATGCCAATGGTGTCAAGTCAGTACAAAGCAGTGAGTCATTTCCTCCACGAAAGAGTCAAAAGGGTAGATATTACTTGTATTACTTCAAACCTACATATTTTTCATCAAGCCATTTCTTCACATGCCACTTCTATAATAAGAAGGGTCACACATCCTCCTCTTGTGTGTATACAAGAAGGAAGGTAATGGTAATGGAATGAAATGGGTTCCTAAAGGTACTTCAGTACCCAAGGGAAAAACTAACAGGAAAGGACCCAAACAAATATGGGTATCTGAAGAAAAGAAATAAAATATATTTTGCAGGAATGTCTCAAGGCCAAGAAAAGTAATAAATGGTATATGGACAGTGCCTACTTGAGACATACGACTAGAGACAAAGAAAAGTTCATTGTGCTGAGAGATAAGAAGGGAGGGAAAGTTACTTTTAGTGGTGACTAGTCTGGTAAGATAGTTGACATTGGAATTATGGAAAGAAACCCAAAAAACATCAATAGAAAAAGTCTTGTTTGTTATAAGACTCAACCACAACTTGCTAAATGTGAGCCAAACATGTGATAAAGGTAATTAGGTTCTGTTCTATTCGAACTATTGCAAGGTCATCAGAAAAAGTGAGCATAAAGTCATTCTGAAAGCACAAAGAGATGTTAATTGTTATACAGTTGATTTAGATGAATTACCTGCTCTAGATTCAATATGCTTAATTAGTGAAAATGATGATAGTTGGCTATGGTATAGGAGACTAGCTTATGTTAGCCTGCATCAATTGAATAAACTTATTAAAAATAAACTTGTTCTTAGATTACCCAAAATTACTTTTTGAAAGATAGAGAATGTAATGCTTGCCTTAAGCGTAAACGAACAAATTTCTCGTTTAAATTTAAAAATACTGTATCTACAACCAGGCCACTGCAACTACTTCATATGGATTTAATAGGTCCTAGTCATGTTAAGAGTATTGTTGGTAACTTGTATATACTTGTTGTAGTGGGTGATTATTCCAGATTTACCTGAACCTTATTTCTTTCCTCTAAAGGTGAAACTTTTGAAGCATTCCTAATCTTAGCTAAGAAAGTCCAAAATAAGAAAGGTTACTCTATTGTGTGTATTAGAACAAATCATGGTGGAGTTTGAAAATGCTCAAATTTACTGATTACTACGAAGAGAATGGAATAGAGCACAACTTGTCTGCCCCAAGAACACCTTAAGAGAATGGAGTTGTGGAGAGGAAAAATAGAGTACTGGAAGAAATGGCTCATGCAATGCTGAATGAAAAAGGATTGCCAAAGTACTTCTAGCCTAATGCAGTGAGCACGACATGTTACCTGATAAACAAAGCCTACATCAAACCTTATGGGCTATACAAGGGAAGGAAGCCCAACCTCTCTAATCTATATGTTTTTGAGTACACATGCTATATACATAACAACAGCAAGGAAAACTTGGGTATGTTTGATGTAAAATCAGATAAAGGTATATTTCTTGGCTACTCAAATAAGAGTAAAGCATATAGAGTGTTCAACAAAAGGTCTAACATAGTAGAAGAGTTTGTGCTTGTAGTGTTCATAAAAAATGAAATTGTTTCCAAACATGTCTTAGATGAGGATGAACTAATTTCTAGCCTCAAGAACTTGAACCTTTCTAAAGAAAATAAATCTGAACCTCCAAAAATATCATATTCTACTAATGGAGAGGAAGATATTCAGGAGGAAGATGCAGAATTTGAAAATAATGAAGAAATTTCTCAAGAACTCCCTACAATATGGAGATATCAAAGGAGTCATCTAGTTGATTAAGTGATTGAGGATGTTCAAGAGAGTGTTAATACCAGAAGGCAACTTAGGGATCAAATAAATAAATGTGCATTTGCTTCTCAAATTGAACCTAAGTGTACTGAAAAAGCCTTAACTGATGAATATTGGATATTAGCCATGGAAGAAGAATTTAATCAGTTTGAAAGAAATCAAGTTTGGGATTTAGTGCCTAAGCCTAAGGATCATCCAATTATTAGAACTAAATGGGTATTTAGAAATAAACTTAATGAATTAGGAACAATTATTAGAAATAAAGCTAAGTTTGTAGCCAAAGGATATAATCAGGAGGAAGCCATAGATTATGAGGAAACTTTTGCTCCAATTGCAAGATTGGAAGCAATAAAAATTCTCTTAGCCTATGCATGCCTAAAAGACATAATGTTGCATCAAATAGATGTAAAAAGTATTTTTCTGAATGGATATATTATGGAAAAGGTTTATGTTGATCAACCTCCAGGTTTTGAGGACTTAACAAAGCCAAACTATGCATATAAATTGAAGAAAGTTTGTTATGGGTTAAAATAGGCACCCAAATCATGTTAGGAAAAGCTAAGTAACTTTCTAATTAAAAAGGGTTTAATAGAGGGAAAGTTGACACAAAATTGTTCACTAAAAAGGAAAATAAGGATTTGCTCATTGTCGAAATTTATGTTGATGATATCATATTTGGCACTACTAATGAATCTCCTTGTAAAAATTTATCAAGTTAATGCAGAGCGAATTTGAGATGTCAATGATGGGAGAGCTCAACTTCTTCCTTGGTACACAAATTAAATAATGTGATGGTGGCATATTCCTTAATCAATCAAAGTTTCTGAAAGAGCTGCTAAAGAAATTTGGAATGGAAATGCCAAATCAATAGGAACTCCCACTAGTACAAATATGACCTTTTAGATCGGTTGGAATGGGCTTTTTAGATCGGTTACAGTGTTGATGTAGAAGTGGCCGATATAAAAGTAGAAATTTTCAGATCGCCTTGTTGGACCGATGTAGAAAAACATTTCTAGATCGGGTTTAAATATAACCGATCTAGAAAGTTCATCTTCAAGATCAGTCTTATAGAAGCAACCGGTTATGATTATATGATTCTAGATTGGTTATAAATATAACCGATGCAGAAGATATAATTTCTACATCATTTATATTTACAACTGATCTAGAATGTTGATTTTTTTTAAATATGATTTAATTCGAAATTTACATCCATCTGAGACAAAATATATGACACTGCATAGAACCATTTTCTAGCACCACCAACAATGACAACCAATTTCATATATAAAACTTATAACAGTTAGACAAACATCAAATTGCAATACCAACTCTTTCTGAGCAACAAATTTAGTTTCAGTTCAAACAATACTAGCTTTTAGAACCACTCCAATCATTCAAAGTGAAAGAGGAAAACAAATGTGGCAGCAAACTTTAATCAAGCAAAGATTGTGGAGGAGTAAACCATTGGTTCGTTTCATAGCCAACTTTTAAAGAAAACCAAAACAAACTAAGCTACCCCATCCCTACAAGTTTCTCTTCCAATGTACAAGAAATCCATAGCCAAAAACCCAAAGCACCATGGCTGTAAATTATATTTATGAGGAAGAATCCACTGTCAATATAAATAGTTCAACAACATAAACTAAGATAAATTATAAGACAATAAGAGTGATGGAAACTTGGTATAGTATTACTCTCACTAAAGGGATTTTCACCTCAAAACAATTGTTTACAGTAGTAACAACAGCAAAATATAGTCATAATCCCTAAAGTACATATACTAACACAGAACAGCAAATTACAAGAAGCAAATGGGTCACAAAATAAACCCCACTCTTGAACATTTGAGCGGCTAGGGGTACTCTCCCATAACAGCACCAAACTCTCCAATGTCTTGTCTTCCTATTTGCCCATGATTAGAAGGTTAAGCATGTATATATAGCTTTACAAGTAAACATATATGAATAGGAAAGCAATCAAATCAATAGGAAACATGTACACAATACCATACCAATGCTTAAGCCCCCAAAGTTAGTTCTAGGAACTTAAAAGCTGAGAAAATGACTAGAAAAACAATTAGGAAAAACCAAAAGCTCAAAAAATTCGCTAATTCTTCAAAATTCTAATATTGTATAGCTTGACTTGCATTTTAAGGGAACAAGTATTTCAAATTCAGCATGTCAATACAATCAATGCAGACATTCACAATAGATAGTAGATAGACCAACACCTTTGAATAGTGACTATAACTTGGTCTTACCTTTAAAGCTTAGTGATGTCTAAAAAATGATTTGCCCAACGCTTTTGAATGTCTTCAATTTCCTCATTAGAAAAGCATTCCTTAATGTCAAACGTCTGCAAATTCGAAGCCCATAAAAAAATAAACTCACAAAAGAATAAAACTAATTTGTGTAAAATATAATTACCTTTTCAAATGATTCAACATTGCCTAAAGTAATGATTTCATACATATGTTTCATCATATAGAATCCGCACTCTAGGCTATCTAGAGGTTGTCTACGAATCTACAAATGAAGAAAGAATGACCATAATGAGAAAGGAGAAATGATTGTTTCAGAAAGTGTTTGGATTCAAGTTACTTTCCTCTGGGCAAACCCAGTTGACCTTCTTTAACTGATATAGGCGCTTACCCCCTAAGACTTGGTTAGTATCTAGAGCTCTACAATCAAATACTTGCAAAAAATTATATTATGTACTAATAAATATCACAAATCAAAGTTTTTCACAAACACACTTACGCTTCAATCATGGTCATTAAATCTTTCCTCGGTTTATGCCATACTGAGCAAAACCAGGTGATGACATCCCTTTGAGGGGAAATAACCATCAATTGCCAATGGGATCTACAAAATACGAAATGGATTACATAAAGTCATAATATTATATTAATTACAATATTTTTCTTACCCATGATGATACGGTGCCAGCAAACATTTGCCCTTGCATTCTGAGATCCTAGATCCAATGTAGGCTCTTATCTCGTCTGTCTTGTTCCCTACATCTTGAATGTGTTGTGGACATATGAATCCATACTTATCACTTCTTCTCTTTAGGATGCAGAGGCAATGGAGATATCTATGATATTACAAATACATAAGTTTTAAGAGTTCAATGTTTAGATATCCTTCTAGGAATAAAAATATACTTACATAATCCATAATTGGAGAATTGATCTGTTCAACATATCCTTCATCATGAACTCCATCAAATCTTTCTTGGGAATATAGAATTCATAGTCTTTGTCATCATCCACAATCCCTTTACCCATAAAAATCCTTATTGGACTCGTGAGTTTCATTGTTGCTACACACAAACATGTCATCGAATCCATTTGGGGTTGGGACTGGGGAATTGAAGCAAGTTCCTTGGATAACACAATTTTATAACTAAGTTAGCAATTAATGATTAATAAAAATTATCTACTATATCAAATTTGACAAATGAGAAAAACACATGATAATAATAACATTTTTCATACCTTGGCTAGAACCACCTGGACCAATCTTCTTGGCCACAAAATAAAATTTTTGAGGGCTTGCCCAACCATCTGAACCTTATCATTAGGGTATGGTATTGGTACATTCTCAACCTCAACTCGTTCAACCGACACCCTCACTTGATCTTCTTTGATTTGTTGGTGGTGGATGGTTGGACCCAGCTTGTATATTTTGCCATAAGCAACTAAATGCCTATGAGGATCCTCTAGATATAACTCACATGCTTCTCCAGTATCTTGGCTTGAAGGATACTCTTGTACTAGACTAAGTACACAACTCCCTTTTATGCTATCAACTACAGGAGAATCATTCCTCTTGTTAAGTGTCATTAAGGCATTGCCTGGGTGGCCAAAATAGACAACACTTCCTCCCTTATAGCTTCCATTTGTCTTGCCACTTGTGTTGCCACCTGTCTCGACACTATATCTTGCATCTCCTCCTTTGACACCATTCCTGAGCAATGGTGTGAAGGTGGTCCAAAGTACTCCCTAATGCCCACTCCTCTTCCAACTCCCCTCACACGGCCACCGTGCTCTTCTTTCCCTATAGCAATTGCCAAAATGTCCTTCCTTCCAATGGGAGTAAAGGTTCCCTGGGTATACTGCTCTTGAAGAGAATCCTATAAAGCAAAACAATGAACATACTTAGCACTTGAATTTTTAAAGCAATATAATACATTTGATTGATCCTAAATTACTTACAATCTTCTCTACAACTAAACGGACCTCCTCAGAGACATACTCTCCTTCCTTGGTCATATGAGCTAACTTCCATTTCTCATGGCGAGTAGGTGGAGATGGAGGAGAAATAATGACAGATGGGTCAGCTTGTGTGGCTTCTTCTCGCTGCTTCAACTTCTTTTCCATAATCTTTTCCTCAAGAAGGTCATTACCCCATGAGACAATGTATGGAGGTACACATTTTTGTTTCTCTCTTTTCTCTTGTTAACGATAAATGGTAAGTTCAAGTAAAAAAATCAATAAATAATAAAATGATTTCATTTCCATATTCTTTTGTTACTAACCAAAAATGTAGGATTTGTTCATTTTTTGTAAAAAGCATGCCATATCTCTTCATCAAGAAACTGATACTCCAAGCAAGGATTTTTGTCCTTCAAATGTCCAAAAATGTATCTAGAGGTGAGGCTAGTCTTGAAAGCCTTCAAACGCTCCGCTGCATATTGTATCAATTTCGTCCTCAACTTATCATTGAGAGGAACATCGTAGGTGAGCTACAATACCCGCACATATAATGAAGTTAGTGATGTAGATAAAATTGATTGTTAGAAAGATATTTAAGTATATAGTGATATACCGTGATACTTTTCCAAATCTGATCCTTCACAATATTATGGATGTCTTCCCATTTGTCGACCAAGATGCTTGCCTTACTACTTCCCATAAGAGCGACAAAACTCTTAAATCTCTTCTTATTGGGCCCTCTTGGATTCCAACTATGATCAAATTGAATATTTATCCTCTGTTCAGTACCATGACCAAGGGTCAGCTCTTTCAAGCGTGTGCCACGTCTACCCCTTTTACGGGTAGATTGACTATCTTGCCCGCTCTGAGTGTCATTACCAGTGGGATTCTCTATGTGCCTATTTAGACAATAAGATAATTAAACTATGACATAAGATAAGTAACAAACATAATTCAATGTATGAAATAAAATAAATTAAAGATAATCAACTATGAAATAAGATAAATTAAAGATAATTAACTATAAAATAAGATAAATTAAAGATCATTAAACTATAAAATAAGATGAGTAACAACCAAAATTTAATCTATGGAAGAAGATAAATTAAATATCATTAAACTATGATATAAGTACAAGACCTTGAAAAACAATATTTAGTTTCTCAATCTTCTTTTATGTTCGGATATTCTCCCATATCCCTTCATCATGATCATCTCTCGTAGCATGTATATCATCTACTTCATCTTCTTCATTCATTTCAGGTAGCCTTGATGATAAAGGAAGTGTTTCACAAATATCAAAACTAGAGTCATCATTCTGATCATTATCAATAAGCCTTTTCCCTTGCGAAACCACGGACCACCTTTTATCAGCTAGATCAGTGATATAAAACACTTGTTTTGCTTGTTGTGCCATGATAAAGGGCTCTTCCTTATAACCTTTCCTATTAAGATATACCAATTTAAATCCTAGCTCATCTGTTCGAACACCATTATTACTATCAACCCACTTACATTTGAAAATAGGAACTCTAAATTTAATGTAGTTAACCTCCCAAATGTCTTTAATAACCCCAAAATAAGATATGGCTGCCAATACAGGGTTTTTATCTTTTGAACTAGAAAAATGCATTAATTCAGCTACTACCATAACCCCACTGTTTTGCATAGTGCTCTTGTCATCTTGAGCCTTTTTATAGAAGGAATACCCATTAATGTCATATCCACTCTAGCATATGATCTCAAATTGAGGCGTATCAGCTAACCATCTTATCATATTAGAAACATTATCTTCCTTCATAACCTGTTCTTTGAACCATGTTCTGAAAGTCCTGTTATGCTCGTTCACCAACCATTTATCACTCTTCCGAGGGTTTGTTACCCTTATAATGTTTTTATGTGCAGCTAAGTAAAGCTGAACTTCATCAGTGTTATTCAAGATATGTAGATGTGCTTGTAGCACTTCTTCATGACCCATGCTCTTTACTATTACCCCACGTGTACCCTTACCTGAACCTTTTCCCTCATGGCGAGACTTAGGAAGTCCCACTACTTCTACTTCAGATAAGTACTCAGTACAAAACTCAACAGCTTCTTTCGCAACATATCTTTCAATAATAGATGCTTCAGGCTGATATGGATTCTTCACATACCCTTTTATGATTTTCATGTAATGCTCAAATGGGTACATCCACCGTAAATAAACAGGGCCACACAACCTTATCTCTCTCACTAGATGAACAATTAAATGTACCATGATGTCAAAAAATGAAGGCGCAAAGTACATCTCAAGTTGGCACAAGATAATGGCAGTATCATTCTCCAATTCATCCAATTTATGGGGGTCAATGACTTTGCTAAATATGGCATTGAAGAAGAAGCATAGTTTGGTTATAGTATGCCTCGGTTTTTTTGGCAATATGTCTCGAATAGCCATTGGTAATAGTTGTTGCATCAAGATGTGGCAATCATGAGACTTTAAGCCTATTAATTTCATATCTTTCACTGAAACAAGTTTTTTAATATCTGAAGAAAACCCTTGGGGCACCTTAACACCATGTAAACTCTCACAAAAACTTCTTTTCTCATTTTTCAATAATGTATGACAAGTTGGGGGCAAATAATTCCTCTTGCCTACTTCTTGTGGGGCTAACTCTAATCGTATTCCCATTTCAACCAAGTCTTGCCTTGCATTCATACTATCCTTAGTCTTACCCTGTATGTTGAGAAGCATTCCAATAATACTATCACACACGTTTATCTCTACATGCATCACATCAACACTATGCCTCACCTCAAGACTCCGCCAATATGGAAGATCAAAAAAGATAGACGTCTTTTTCCATAAATTTTTCTCAGTTGGAAGCTTTTGGGTCTTACCGAAGATAACATTAATGTCTTTCACCTATTGATAAACTTGCCCTGCAGTTAATGCCTCTGGAGCAATTTCAATCTCCTGCATGCCATTGAAAGCTTTTTTCAATCTACGATATGGATGGTTTCTTCTGAGAAATCTCTGGTGACCAAGGTAGACTGTCTTCCTTCCAAATGGCAGTTGTTTGTAGCATGTGCCTTCTTCATATATAGGGCAAGTTGTATGCCCCTTAACACTATATCCTGACAAATTTCCATATGCTGGAAAGTCATTTATCATGCAGAAGATCATGGCACGCATCCTAAAAGACTCCTTTTGATACGCATCAAATACATCCACACCTTCCTCCCACAACATTTTCAAGTCTTCAATCAAAGGTCCCAAGTAAACATCTATATCATTTCCCGGCTGCTTTCGCCCAGAAATCATTGAAGACAACATGATGTACTTGCGCTTCATACACAACGAAGGAGGTAGGTTGTAAATCACCAACAGAACAGGCCATGAACTATATTGACTACTAAGGTTACCAAACGGGTTCATTCCATCCGTACAAAGCCCAAGCCTAAGGTTTCTTGGCTTATTGCCAAACTCAGGAAACAATTGATCAATTGACTTCCATTGAGGAGAATCAGCTGGATGTTGGAAATTTCCATCATGTATCCTCTCATCTATATGCCATCTCAAGTTCTTTGCATCCTTTACATTAGCAAATAAACGCTTGAATCTTGGTATTATTGGAAGATACCATAACACCTTCGCAGGAGGCCCCTTAGTGGCTATATCACAATTAACATCACCATTTTCCTTTACTTTGTAGCGTGATGTGCCACATTTCGGACAAACTTGCAGCATTTCATGCTCATTTCTATATAATATGCAGTCATTAGGGCAACTATGAATTTTCTTATACTCCATACCCATTGGGCACAAGATTTTCTTTGCCTCATAGTTACGATCCGGCAGTTCATTACCTTCTGGAAGCAAGTTTTTCAACAACTCAAGTAACTCCGTAAAACTCTTATTACTCCACCCATTTCTCGCTTTCAAGTTGACCAATCTTAACACCACTGACAACCGTGTAAAAGTAGTGCACCCTGGGTACAAAGGCTTCTCTGCATCACTGCACAAGCGATCATATACATGTGCTCGCTCAAAGGCCTCAACTCCAACATCACGGATCATGTCCTCTAGTCGATCTTCCATATCCACATCAACTTCTGCTTATTGTGATACACTTGGCATTTCTAATTCACCATGCCATATCCATTCTATATACCTCTTATTGAACCCATCACAAAGTACATGCTCTCTTATATTTGTAATGCTTAGTCACCTCTCATTCAGATACTTTACACATGGACAATAAAACGTTCCATTATTATCAGGAACATTCCTTTTAGTGAATTCCAAAAACTCCTTCACCCCAGTCTCATATTCGTCACTCGTCCGTCTAGCATTCATCCAACTACGATCCATGACTACCTAAAGGAGGTTAGAGTTAATAAGTTATCTTTAATTATAGCATGAAACCAAGATGCATAGATCGAAACCATGATGATGAAACCACACTCATCTAATCTCTTAAATGTAAACTAACTCAAGCAATTCACTAAGATAAGATGTGTGTCCCCTCTGACCTAGTATGTGTGTCTACCACTTATGACAATCCTATACATACATTAAGTAGGGAATGAAACTTTAATTCAATATGTTGATTAAGAAAATCAATAAGGCATTTAAGAATTACATGCAAATCAACATATTCTAGTATTCACACCACATACACAATAATCAAATATCCCTAACACTACCAAAAAAATTCACAGTATAATTCCAGCCACCAATAATATATTTATGTTACTTGACTATGTCTAGTGATGTTTCATAAATAGAATAAAGTAATTAGACACCTTACCTCTAGTACCTTGAGGGAATACAAATCCTTTAACCTTTTAGATAAGTCAACTGTAGCAGTTTGTTTAGTGCCTTGATACTAGACTCTTTTGTCTATGGTAAACACTCAATCTCCTTCACCTACAATGAAATTGATTTATATGCATAGGAAATATTAAAAAATGCATTATTCATAGAAAGGCAAGTGATAAATTGTGAATACAATGGATTAGTTCAATTATAATGATGGAAATAAACACTTTTCTCAACTTGATAAACCTAACAAAAGTATACTTCTAAAGAGGGGAGAAAATACACACTTGCCTTAATTCAAAAGAGGTCAAAAGAAAAAAGAGAAACTAATAAACCCATATATATATTTGAGATAGACACAGACATAGTCACTTGTAATGTGATAGAATTAAGAGGAAGACACCACCATCCAAAATGGAAATGATGGAATTAACAAGAAGACACATACGTAAATGCTTTCACTGTTCCAGAGTACATAATTAGGGTACTATTTATTCATGATGATTCAATAAGCTGTGTTTAATTAAATTTTAATTTAATTCATGTGATGGGAAACACTGGAACAGAACGAGAATTTTCTCAAGAGTTTGTAAAAATTGTCAACCATAAGAGGCCTTTCTTTAATTTGACAAATTGACATGCCTCCCTAAAGCAATACAAACATTTTCTTTGCCTACTATATATACACACCACCATATATATATGTGTGTGTGTGAGTGTGCAAATAGAATCTATTTTTCATTCAGAGCAGTGTCAATGGTGGATACGAGGTTGATAGCTTTTTACATATGAACAGAACATGAAGAAGAAGACAACGAAGAAGAAGGTGGTGGTGGTGGTGTTGGTGTTGCCACCTAACACTACAGAAGATCACTTAAAATAAATAGTATCAATGCACAAAGATCAACTAATGTCAATAAATACTGAATCACATACAAGGGGTTGACTCATCAAAAGCTTCTACATTAATGGTTCTTTGTTTTTATTAACATTAAAATACTGCATTTGTCACTAAATGATTGGACACCACTTGTATAAAATTATTACCTAATTAGAAGCTACAATTTATGTTACAGACCTGTAGAAGAAAAAAATATTCAATCAACAGCCACCTATAATTGGTATTTGTACACAAAAAATGGAGGAAAAGGAGGGGAAGATGATGTTGATAGAGTTAAAAAATTTATCAACGATGTAATTCCTGCACCAGATGAATGCCTTAGTCCATATTTATAGAAGATACAGTTAGCCTCATGCACCAAAATTGCAGTACTCATACTGAGAATGACAACATGCTGGGAAGAACACATCAGAGTACTTTGGTTAGTGATAATGCACAATCATTGATCCTTCATACAATTAAAACAAGTTATAAGCGCAAGTCCAAAAGTAGGTGATGACTCAAAAAGAAACTATTGCAAAAGTAAAACCTATCAACTTCTAATTCTCAATTATTCAATGATTCTGCTTGCAAAATATTATATATTGAACAAAATAAGAACACTAGCTTCTACTAAAGCTGACTATAATAAATCTAAAGAAGATAAAAATATAGACCAATGTCCCTATAAAAAGAAGGAATGAAAAAAGAAGTTGATTAGTTACCACAAAAAAATCTTCAAAAGTCAAGTCTACATAACCCAATTGCTGAAGTGTTTTTCTACATTCTTCAACATTCACTTTGATATGTTCAACTTCTGCTTGGTCCTGACATTCCAAAATATGCTCCTGTAAAAGTTATTGGCATATGATTCATTAGCCAAAATCACTAAATTATAAGATTTCATCCTTCAGGAACCAAAGAACAGCCATATTGTCCAAGTAGAGGATTCTTTTAAGCTAAACATACCAAAACATACTAGGTATGAAAATAGAAAACTCTGAAAGAAGCAATTCCTATCTCCCCTCATACGCTGAATGGCAGAATATTGTTCATCAAGCACCTGCACAAAGGGTAATGTGAAAAGGTGTGAGAGACATGATAAGAAGCAGGTACAAAGTATTCAAAGGTTTACAGAGAAGAGGATGGTCAAACCTTTATTTTCTCCAGCAAGATAGGACTGCCTAATTCATGCTCAGCTGCTAAGCTACTGAGGGGTTCCTACCATTTTGTCACACTAAATTCTTTTACACATTTTTAAGAATATAGCTACCCATCGGAAAGACTATAACCATCAGAAAGAATCATAGTATATTACATGCATACGTATATACTATGATATTTCTCTTTTTATTTCTAATGTAAGCGACTATAACCTAGAAAAAGACTTGAATCAAATAATCCAAATAGAACTAACTTACAATAGAACAACAAAGAGATAGATTTGCTCGAGGAAAAAAAAATAGAGGGACAAAATCACCAGAAGCAATAGAAAAAAAAAGCATAAAAATAACAACCTAACAGAAAAAAAAAGGAAACAACAAGAAACACAAAGGAACATGAGCAATAGTAAAAAGACACACAGTAGGAAATTAGCTAGTACTCCAATTCTTACCTAAGTTACCCAATACTAAAAGGACATAATGGAGAACAATAGCATTACTGACTATTATAGTACTTGAAATGAGGGAGCAAAATACAATAGATCAAGGTTAACTTACATTAATTTCTTCAAAGATATAATATATCATGTCATTTCATTCTTCCACAAAATGAAAACACCTGGTTTAACAAACAGAAATATAGTAAATTAGAGTACCTTAGATTGACAAGCAAGTAGAAATCCACAGGAGCTCCTTTGTCAACAAAGTTGTGGCCCTCCATAATCCTCAAAATTGCTCCAATCCTATAAGTGCGTGCAATTCTGTCAAGGTTAACTATACTAAAAGATTCATAAAGGATAATTATCAAACCATTGTTTGGATTACTTAATGTGCTGAAAAGACGTCATTATGTCATGCTGAATTGCTTTTACAAGTATTTTGTCCCTTATGCTCTATTTTCTATAGCAAGCCGACTAATCTTTGCAATATTTAGGAAGTTTGGTAGTAGTTTTAGTTGTTTAGTTTGTAATTTGGATGATACATCTACTTAACCCTCTTGGTGAAAGGTATAAATGCAGTTTTTCTTAGGTGAATAATCCTCAAGGCTTTCCTATTTGTTCTTTATAGTTTTATAGTTAACAAATTTCAATTTTATCTTTTTACGTAAAAATTTTCTAATTAAGTTCTTGTAGTTTTAAAAATCTTTTAATCCAATTTTTATTGTTAAATCTATTGGGCTAATGTTCCTTGTTTTCTAAAGTAGGGGGTAGCTAGGAACAAAGGGACTAGGGCCCAAATGAAGTAAAAATAATGGACAAAGAGTAAACTCCATAGGAAATATTGAACACAGCAACACGAACAAGTAAGACGACACTGAATGTTTCTTGGCCCAAAGAAAGAAAAGACAACACTAAGAAATGCACAAACAAATATAGTCGATGTACATTCTTATGTTTAATTAATTTTCCATAATAGTTTTTGTCCAACATTACTGTCTTATAAGCAAAAGTTAAACATGAATATTAGAAGTGAGACTGCAGGCCAAGCAATTCAATGTTCCTCAAGTGCCTTTTCGTTAGAATCAACGAAGGCCTACCCGACATATACATAACCTTTATCTAGAAACACCCACCCATACAGTTTCTAAGAAGATCAAACACACACACACCATATTTTGTTTGCAAATGTTGTTGTTAGTTAACTACCAAAAGAATCCTTTGACATGAATGGCGTGCCAATTAAGTATAAATAATAGCGATCTATCTCACAAATTTAAAAAAAAAAAAGCAATCTAACCAACCAGTGTTGACTAATTTGCCTTCATTTTGTGTAATATTTTTACATTTAAACTTAAAAGGTTAGTTGGTATGAAAGAAATAAGGGGAGAAATTACACTTTTCTAAAAATAAATCTAGTCTTTCTTGGTTAAAAAAGCTCTAGAACGTTGGAACTTATCTTATAAAATTCTACTTCCCAACTAAAATACATGGAAGTTCTATTTCTTGAATCTTATAAAATTTTATTCCAAAAATATTCCTAAATTCTTAATCATTTTCTAAATTAGAAAAGATATTTATATATTTCTTTATAAAATTAATTTAAACTTCTCAAGAAGTAAAAAGTAAAATAAGAAAATAAAAAATAAAACAAGTAAATTATAAAAATTCTTGAGAAAGTGTACAAAGCAACTCATAAATAGGACACTTGTATGCCTTTAAGCAACTCAAATTCTTCAAAGTTGATGAGGAGCATTCATGTCCAAACGAATGGTCACATAGAATTGTTGAAAGTGGCAATTAAATACATAATTGGGCTTAGTCCTTTCGTTTAAACTAATGCTACTTGTTGATGTAAAGTATGTTTTAGTTCACTGATTATGCATATCAATTAAAGTTTCTTATTTATAAAACTTTTGAATATATATTTTTAAGTTTAAATAATTAATCATAAAATTCAATTGTTTTTTACTGTCTTTAAATCCATAGTAATTCAAAAAGATTTTAAAAAAAATTGACAGTTCGTGTATAATTTATTCCTTCTGCTGCATTTTGAAAATAAAATTCAACATATTATTTTTTTAATAATTTATGTATTATGTTTATAATTATCTGATATTAAATTGTCTTAGAGATAATCATTACAATAGAAAGATAAGGGTAGATGAAGTAACTATAAACAAATTCATCTCTCTCAATCCTATAATATTTAATTGGACAGAATTTTTCACTAATACATTTTTTATTTGATATACTAATTAATTTGCACAACTTATGGTAAACATTTTCAACCAATCTCAACTTATGGTACTTCCACTCACGTGTCATGAGTTGTGCACAAGATATGTTAAGTGTGATATGATTGGCTTTTGGGTTTGGGAAGAGATGTACGTAGCATCTGAAGCTAATAGCAGAGGAGAAGGGATTCAATTCAACTCATCAAATGCCAAACACAAATACCCCATTTCATTGTCCCCTTTCTTATAGATTCTCTATTACCAGACTCAAATCACATTCCTATATATATATATATCTATATATATAATCTACCATAATCTCTTAATAACAGAAAACAAAGGGATCAGTTTTTGCAAAATAACAACGGAACTCTTTTCTAAAAAAATTGTATTTTGCAGCATTTTAAGCCAAAAAATAGACAAAGCACCAGAACAATAAGTGCATAATGCATTGACTCTTTTAAAATAATCAAAAATGTATTTCCTTACCAAGGGCAGCGTTTCCTACAAGAGGACTTCCAGTTAGAGAAGAATTAGGAGTTTGCTTCTTTTTAGCAGTAAGAACTGATAAAAGAGCAGCTACTACAGCTGCTCTTTGTGATCCTTGGCTTGTTGCAGAAGGTTTAGAAGCAACAGCTTTAGCTCGTGACGATGAATTAAAAGCTGAATTTTAGGCAGCTAAAGCTTCTCACACATGTCTTGGTCCTCGATGATTTAATTGACTCAACCTATCCTGTGCCTGTGGGAGTGCCAAAAATTAGAAAGAAGCACTACAATATGCTTTAGTTTGTTCAGAACAATCCTCTTAATAGAAGTGTCTGTTTGTTTTAGAAACTATTCTATATAATTAATTTTGTTATGAAAAAAGCCAACAAATCATTGTGAACTAGTGACAATACCTGACATTGACAGGAATGCATTTGAACATACTTATACAACTAATAATGATGATAAAGAGATCTAATGATGAGATTATACAATGCCCTAATATTTAGGAACCTAGCTACCCATATTAAGATTTTCAAGGAAAAAGTAAAATTTTAAATCAATATTGGGTAAAGAAATGGATTTAAATAAATTGTTTGCTTAAAATTAGGCACTGCATAGAGCACTACATTACAATATTTTTCATCATTGTGCCTCCCAAACCTTCAATAATGGGTAAAGATATGGTTTTAACATGACTAATTTACGGAAATGTTCTTCCTAATAACTGAAGAGAAAAGCATTTAAACAATTGGAAGATTGTACTATATTACAATTCAAGTATAAAGAGATCACCATGTCAAACTAAAATCACGCATAGCAAAAGAAGTGATGAATATTTTGAAAGTATAAAAATGAAGACTCCCAAAATATATAGACCATAAGCAGCGCACCAGTCATCCAAGCAAAGGTCAAAGATCAGAGATGATGAGAGAATAGCTATTTAGTAAATGTACTAATAGTAAAGTTAGGGAAATCAGAGCTGATTTTGTGAGCAATGAAGCTAAAGAAAGATCTATATGGTCTTCCAAGCATAGTATCTCCTAAATGGCATATGAGGCATTACTTTATCATAATTTTACCATATCTGTTGCCATAGAGATATATAGCAAATTCATTGAAATAAGGGAGCGCACCATAAAATAACTAAATAAACAAGTAAATAAAAACCTTTCATAATCCATAGCATAGGCTTGTTTAGGACTATCAAGCTCCATAATAGCATCAATTGATCTTAGTGCTGTAAATATATGTATATATACATACATACATATACATATAAATATGTACACACACACACACCTCTATCATAATAAATCCGAACAAATCAAAGCTAATTTAGTATGATGTCAAGGAACATTGGTAAACATGCTTTGGGCTTTGGCTATACCAACAAACAGACGATTTGCTTTGAACTTTTAAGTTCATTTAACGAGGACACAGGGAAACTATAACCATTTTGCCTTGCTGATACATTATCTTCATAACAAGGGTTTTGGAAATTAAATTTGGCCTTGTCAAGAAAGTTGTAATGGAATAAACATCCAGAAATGAACACTAGAAACATCAAAATTCACAAAAAAAGAATGGATAGTGAAATGGATCAAATTCCACATCAGCAAAATGAAGACGACAAAATTAAAAAAAAATAGAGAGAGCAAAATTACCTTTGTAACTGCATTTGAGGAGAAGGGCAGCTATAATATGACTGGTACGCAGCGAGGAAGAAATGACGTAACCCACGGCGAGGAAGAAATGATGGCAAATGCAGTTGAAACAGTGATGGGTTATGAACGACTATGCAAGAGGAAGAGGAAAAAGACGACCCAGAAAGAGAGAGACCGGCGATGGCTCTGCTGAAAGAGTGGATCGTGTTTTGAGAGTTACTGATTTTCTAGAATGCGAGAGAGGTAGGGTTATGTTGAAAATAAGACAGAATGGTGGGGAAGTACAAAGCTAAATTTTCCAGAACGCGGGGAAATTTTTTACATCTGTAGAAAATAAGACAGATGTTATGTTTTTAAAGTTTATACTAACTTAAGCATCGGAGTATATTTAAGATGTTTTACAGGTGCTCCTAATAAGCTTAAGTGATAGAAATGTCAAGTTAATGGAGTATATTAGACCTGTTTCATCAATAGTTGCTGAAGAAGACTTGGAAATTTGAACTTTCAGTACTTTTCTGTAAGTTCAATTATAAAAAATTCATATTTTGGATGATGATAGATGAATTTCCATGTTAAATTATGATTTTGATTAAGTTGGTATGCACAAAATTCAAACTTAAGTGCTAAACAGACGTATTTCAGTGCCTTATATGTTGTTACAGTACTCTCAAGTTGCCTAAAATTCATCTGTTGCTAGGCGAAAATTCGAATTTTAATTGATTGATATAAGTATTGACTATGTTCAAGTGTTCAACAAACGAATTTTAACAACTCAAAATTCGTATCTCAAAAATCTCTTTACAAAATCATACAATTCAAATTTTGAATCTCAAAATTCGTTTGTTTAACATCTTTTGCTTGTGTGTCTTATGTTGGATTCTTAAAATTCAAACTTCATGGGAACAACCTTTGTCTGTTGAAGCATGTGTAAATGTTAAGTCTCTATTAGATGAATTTCAAGGCTAAAATTCATCTGTTAAATCTCTTATTCATGTCTACATCATGATTGAACTTTGAAAATTTGAACTTTGATGACTTAAAGTTCATTTGTTGAAGTGTATATCTATATCTAAGCCATTAACAGGCAAACTTGGAGGATGAAAATTCTTTTCTTGGACAATTTTTATAAGATGAACAAGCAACGTAACTGCTTGAAATTTGAATTTTGACTGCCAAAATTCGTCCATTGAATAGTTACTTAAGCTAAACCAAAAAGTCATGCTCTAAACAGATGCAACCCTATTTATCTTTCTCTTAAAACTATTCACCTCCACTTTTAATTTCTTATTAATTCCTTTCATGAATCTTTATTTCCCACCGATTAAACTTCTGCCCAATCATTATAAATCCCTTTTGAGCATCTTTTACTTCCAATTTGTCACAAAAATGGCAAGGGTTAAGAATGCCAACATCGAAAAAGATGAGGCTAGACTAAAATGAGCGGTGAAATCTTAGTATGCCTCTAAAGAAGGAGAAAGCAAAAAGAGAAAGGGCGAATCCAGCAAGGGAACTCCTTTCAAGAAGCAAAGAACAACACCTAAAGCTGATTTGAACAAACCAATCCCTACTGTTACCCCTGCATCTTCCAGCACTGAGTTTGAGGAACTCCAGTTAACCGTTGAACCTCTGTGCAACATTACCCAAATCTTAGAAGAATACACCACGAAGTTTGTCAGAAAGAAGGTAATTACCCCTCTTTGTACCCACTTGGAAGATTTTCTGACTTCTAACAATTTTGATGCTAGGATATGGTTAATTAGATATAAGAATCTGTTGGAAATTAAGGACATGTATGATGATGAGGTAATCAAGACGTGGTATGCTGCCCTGTCATACAATAACATAAAGAAAAGATGGCAAGTTAACCTCAGGTTTAGGACTCTATGGCTCTCCGATGAAACAATTAATGATATTCTGTAGATCCCTAGACATGATGGTCTCAAGATTGATATCACCACCACAAGATACATGGATGAGGATGAAGTAGATAAGGAAGGTAGTCAATTCTTGAACTACAAAGAGAGCACAGTCCTAAATACTTTATTTAGAAGGCGTGAAAATGGGCCTCTTCTGAGAATGGTAAAGCCCTCTGATTTAAATGTCTTAGCTAGGGTCTTATACTACATAGTGTCTAAGATCATCTTCAAGAAAGGGGGATGCTTTAACTTGATTACAAGGGCTGAGGCTTATGTGATGACTGCTCTGATGCTTGGAAAGCTGCTAAATCTGGGCTATGTCATCTTCCAGTGTATGATCAAGGCAAGGGATCAAAAGAAGGATTCCACCTTGCCCTATGCCTCCATCATTACCAAGATACTTCAGTATGCGTAGATTAATCACTTGGAGAAGGGAAGAGGAAAGCCTACTGAAATATTCAAGGAGGAAGAGTTGTAGCGGATGGGTATAGAGAGAGAAAGGAAGGAAGATGGATTAGTAAGGGTGCAGGAAAGTCAGAAGATTTGTTTTATGAGGGAGGTGAATCATGTAACATCCTAAGAAAGCTAGAATATCTAGAAATACATAGGAAATTTGTAAAAATTAGTAGACACTGTTTTGCGTGAAATATGGTGAAGATGTTATTTTTTTTTTGTTGGATGGAAAAATGAGAAATTACGTTTTTGTCTCTAAAGAATTATAAAAATGATATCTATGTCCATAACCATAAAACTTCACGTGGAATGAGAGTGCAAAAGTCTTTTGGGAAAATTACACCTAATGAACTGAAAGTTTCAAAAGTTGTACTTTAACACCGGGTTAGAGGCAATTTTGTAAATATACAAAATTACTATCGGAATGAAGCCCCTGACAAGAGAAGTCCAACAGTATATGCACTAAGAGATAATGATTAAGGATAAAGAAACAATCAACACTGGGTGTCAAAAAGTAACTTTATACTAATAAAGTATATTATGGGCTCCACAGACAATCAAAAGGTAACCGAGACAGGATATGGGCCACTTTGGACATGATAATTAATAAAATATAGAAATAAATTTGGAATAATCTTATAGAGCAAAAATGTTAATTTAATATAAAAAGCGGTTTTATCGGTATAGTTAATAATTATCTGGTCTAGGATATATCTAGATCAGGAAAGTTAGGTAATATTTGGACAATTTCTTCTCTCTTTTTGGACATCCAGTAGTTGACCAAATTTTTGTCCCAAAACTTCTCAAGGAAGGCATGAGATTTTTGGCCAAAGAGCTTCTTAAAGAAGGCATCCATTTTCTGTCAAAAAGTAATCTTGCTTAAGGAAGTGATTAGAAAGATAATTAAGTAAACCAAACTCCCTCTTTTCTCTCATTAGGCATGAATTTCAGTAGCAAAATAGAGCAAGAAAACACAAAGAAGAAAGGGAGAAAAGAGAGAAAGAGAACACAAAGTTTGAAGAATCAGGGCTCAAGTGTAAGGTAAATTCTTCTACCACCTTAAGCTTGTAGTATCAAGTAGTTGGAGATACATCCATGGAGTTCTCTTCTTGCTCACTTCAAGTCTTGGTTTCAGCCTAATCTAGGGAGTGGAGTGAAGTAAGATTTCATGCAACAATCATGGTGGATATTATGATTTAGTTGAAAGAACATGGTTTTACAAAGGTTTGAGAAAATTGCATGAAAATTATTTCTTCCTTCTTAGAAACAGTTCTTGGCCAGACCAAGGGAAGATTTTAGAGTTAGAATTTCATGTTTTTTAAGGCAAAAATGAGTTCCTCATGGTGGAAAACCTTAGGAACAAGTATTGATTTCATGAAAAAGCCAAAGGATAATAAAATGAAATTTTAGGGTTTCATGAACACTTTATGGAGAAAGTCATGGAACCACTAGCTTGAGTACTTTTTTGATGGTGTGTTTAGGTTTGAAGAAGCCTAATAAAGATTGTGAAGTATTTGGAAGAGGTGCAACTCAAAGGAAAAAGCTAGATGATTCACAAAGGTAGCATTTTACCAAGTTATGTGTTATATTATCATATTTGATTTCTATGAATTTATTGCTTTGCCATATCTTTGTGTTGATGTTTTATGATAATTATATGTTGATGGATGAGTTAATTAAAGGTTATGTGACCTTGGGATGTCCATTTTACTATACAAAACTTTGCCGAAATTTTTATAAAATAATATGGCACCATATATTTTAATGAAATTCATTGATGATTTTATGAATGTTCTTGATTATGTGATTGCATGATTGGGTAAAGCTACTGAGATTCTTTGAATCTCACTCTTCCAAATTGACTAACATAATAGGTATAAGCTTTGGCAAGGTTACCTAGAAGGAACAAAGCAAGAAATAAGGAATTTATGAAAGAAATGAAATCTTGTCTTTAATCCTTATTTTTGAAATATTATGTTAATTAATATATGACATTGTGAAGCTGTACATGGAGTTCATTACGTCTTCTTAGGTCTCACATGATGTATGGTACAAATTTGAAGCATGAAATGACCATGTATAAATGCATAGAAATGTTTTAGCAAAGTTATGGGATAAAAATGGTCATTCTGAATGTAGTTATACCACCACTGGTTGGGTTTGTTTTGTACTTTACCATATGTATGTTATATAAATTTATAAATTTCACAAATAGATCTTTAAAATGGTCTAAGAATCACCGCATTTGGAATTGTGTACGAATTATAGCGATTTTTCAAATTTAGGGTTCAGAACAGTGCAAGATTGGGAAAACTGGAAACTAAAAGTTAAGTACTGGAAAGTTTAAAAAACAATATAAAATCATGCAGAGCTTTAAAAATTCAATGGTTTGTACTTCTAGAAAGGTCTATGTTTTGAGTTTCATATGGCATAGATTTGGAGTTGATTGGAGCAAAATAATAGAAGATATGGAGTTTTTCCCAAAACTGTTCTAGTAAAAGTTCAATTCTTCCTATTCACGATTTAAGTTAATGTCATGCCTTGTGCAAGTGAAATAAATGTAGAAAAATATATATCTATAAAGTATACATATAGAGATTTCAAATGACATAGAGTATGCATGATTTGGTCCAGAATAGAATGAAATATGAGTTTTCAAATTTGAGGTTAGAAAACTGGAAGATAGAAAAATGACTAAATGAATAGAAAAAGTCCACAAACTTTTCTGAACAAATTGGCCAAGTGAATTTATTTTTTCATATTTTTTACATGTATATATAGATTTATTATAATTTTTGAAACTTGAATCACCTCAATATAATTTTTCTATAATTAGTTATGAATTTATGAAGTTTGGTCGGTCAGATGGTTTTGCCACATGAACAGTATCTCTGAATTTTGAAAATTTTGTTTTAATTTTCTAGGTGATTTAAGCCTCTAATTATGATTAATTAATCATAACTACGGCCTAGTACATGGGAAATAAGCCCTAGTATAAGGTGTTACAAATCACAACAGCAAGGAAGGACTTCTAAGGCTATTCCACACATACAGCCTTCATCACATTCATCCCAACACGTTTCTCCTTTGCCACAACCATCCCAATCTATTTCACCTCCACCATAACCTACATAGCCACCTCAACCCTTTACTTCATCGACCTGGTCCAAGCTAACTAAAGTCACTGAGTTATATGATAGCCTATTTGCACTCATACAGAGCACCAGAGAAGAGCAAAATGCCAAGTTTGCCTACTTGTAGGATTAGATCACACAATTGGCTTAGAACATGAAAGTGATTATTGATGCTTATGAAGACATAAGAAATGTTATCCCTTCCTCCTCAGCTCCTCCATATCAAATCTGGCTCTCTTGAACCTCCAAACCCTTTTGAATAGGAATCCCTTGAACCTGCTGCAATAGATACTGCTATTGGAGCTGCTAACACTGCTACTACCCCATAAGCCTCCAGTAATGAGACAAGCCCAAGTCCACCTTTGGACTATGCCATAGAGGAAGAGGCCCCTCAGGAAGAAGGCTCTCATGAGACTATGATAGAGGATCTTACTTAGGAATCACTTTTGTCATATTAGGAGTCTAAGCAATTGGAGAAACTAGTTGTAGCTATCACCTCTGCCCTAATCTTCCACGCTGCACTAAATGAGGAAAGAGGCCTCATGCCCTACGTGGATATTACTACCATTGATCATAAAGCAATTATGCAAGCTCAGAAGACAAGACTTGATGAAATGTTTCCTTTTCCTGCTCCTCAGCCTCAAACTCCAAAATATGGTCTGATAGCGGAGCAAAGAGCCAGACTTGCAAACCTTCAAAAGGTAGTTCAGGAGATAGTATTAGATGCTAAGGAAGACCACCCTAAGATACATCCATTAGTGCCATTCATCCCTGTCCCTCTTCAAGCTATTCTCGTATCATAGATTCCTTCTCCCTCTATACATGCTCCAGTCCCTAATGATGCCATAAAGATGGAGAAGAAAGATGTACAAACTAGGAAGTCTAAAGTTGGGCAATCTGGCAAGACTAATGGCAAGAAGTCCAAGCTCAAGAACAAGTGAAAAAGCTAGAGATACTAGAGAATCTTAGGGCTTCTTTTTTCTGTTATGTATCTCTGCATCTCTTGTAATATTTCTTGCATTGAAATGTTAATCTTGCTTTCTTGTATTTAAATGTTTCTCTTGCAGCACCATTTACTTGCTTTATATGTTAACTGAATCACTGTATTGAGCTCTGATTGAATTAATACAATATGATAATGTATTTTCCTTTTGCTTTCTTAATGTGCTATACTTATCTTTAAATTTTAATGCATATCTTGAGAGAGAGCTCTTAGATGCAAACCCAAGTACTAATCCAGTTTGTAAGTTATTTTGTCATCATCAAAAAGGGGGAGAATGTTGAATCAAATGTTTTGATGATTCTAAACAACTAGAGCTTGGAAGGAAAATATCAAAAGAGTATAGGAGCATACAAGTGAAGAAATCCAAGAAGAAATGTGTGAAGAATTAGTTGTTAGGATCTCTCACAATGTACACAGAATAAAAAGCTTTGATTTTTACTTATTTATATACCCACAACATTTAAACAAGTGTTTTCACAGTTATCCTATGTTAGTATATGTTAGATTTTGAAAGCACTGACTAGCAGACAAACTTTTTTTTGAATTCTAATATGTTGTGCGCAAAATTGAAACTTTACTTGCTAAAATTTGAAGTTCCAGAGTTATCATCTCTGACAGGCAAATTTCGGATAAAGTATAGTTGGCAAAATGTGCAAAATTAGTCTGAAGTTCTATTGAAATTCGTATGATATTCAAGTGCAAAAAGAGTTTAAAGTCAGTCATTCTGATAGACAAATTTTGAATTTAAAAATTTGAATTTTGAAATTTGAACTTGTAAGTCTAATTAGAGTTTGTCTCTGACAGACGAACTTTGAAATGCAAAATTCAAATTTTAAAGAGCAGAACTTTTGTGCCATGTTGAGTTTGCCATTGACAGACGAATTTTGGTCTCCAAAATTTGAATTTCAAGTGCATTGCAAATATATGAGATAACTATTCACACTCAATAGATGCACTTTGAGCATGAAAATTCGTATGTTTTAACAAGGGATATATTTGAGAAAATCGAAATTCGAATTTCACTCTTAAGTAGATGAATTTTGGAAGTTCAATATTAAAGTCTTTAGCTTATGGTCTCTATGAAATTCACCTATTGGCACCCAAAATTTGAATTCTAATGTGTTAGATGCATTAAATGTGAGTGGTGAATGGCTAGTTTGCAGAGTAACTATTGGGTAACGTTTATAACGGCTAGATCTTGTGTCTAACGACTAGTTTAGTCACAAATCTATAAATAAAACTTTATTTGAAGTTGTGGATAACGAATTTATGTTGTAAATACTGAAAGTCTACTAAAATCTCTAGTCAAAGTCTTTTGCTCTCTCACACTTCATTTACTACATCTCAGCTATCACATGTACTTTGTATTAGAGAGCTTTTCATTATGTATAAAATCGTTTCTTCATTTGGAAGAAGGATTTTCTTGTGAGGCTTTTCATAAGGGATTTGAGAAACACTTTGTAAGAATGCAGAGTGTTAATTTGAGAGCTCTTAGAACAGAGCATAAGGTTGTACTATGGCATTGCAAGAAGTCTACTAAATTCTTGCAAGATAGTGAAAAATCTAAAGTGGTGGCTTGAGGATTGGACGTAGGTCAAGTGGACTAGGCCGAATCAGGATAAATCTCTGTGTCTTCTACTCTTTATCTTGTAATAGCTTTATTTTTTCTGTATTCTCTTTTCTGCAAAAGTCTACTTTCGCTGTTCTATTACAATTTTACAGAAAAATTTTGAACTTCCCAATTCACCCCCATCTTGGGAAGCTAGCAAACCTAATAGGTACTACTACTGCTATTGCTATTACTGTTGCCATTCCTTAGGCCTCAAGCAATGGAACTAGTCCCGGTCAATCTCCGGACTATACTATGGAGGAAAAAGTCTCTCAAGCAGGAGGCTCTCATGAGCCAATGATGAAGAATGTTGCTAAAGATGCAATTTTGTCAACATAAGAGATTGAGCAAATGAAGAAGCTTGTTGCAGACTTCACCCCTACACCTATTATCCAAGCTGTTCTCAATGAGGACAGGGGGATAGTACCTTATATTGATTTTGCTACTATTGCACATGATGTCATATTGTAAGTTTAGAAGTAAAGACTAGTCGAAATGCTTCCTTTGCCAGATCCTCAATCTCTGTCCTCTGGATATGGCCTCTCAGTGGAACAACGAATAAGGATGGTGTAACATCCCAAGATAGTTAAAATATCTACATATGTATAAGGAATATGCAAAAGCGGGCATACATTATTTTGCGTGAAAAATGACAAAGTGGCCATTTTTCCAGGTTGAACAGTAAAAAGAGAAAATTATATTTTTGTCCTTAAAGAATTATAAAAATAACATCCATGTCCCTAAAGTCAATAAATTATCGTGGATTCAAATTGCAAAAGTCCTTGGGGAAAATTACAACTAATAACCCAAAAGTTTCATAAATTATAATTTAATCTTGGGTCAGGAGTAATTTTGTAAATATGCAAAATTACTGTCAAAACAAAGCACTCGATGAGAGAAGTCCAATGCTGTATGGCACTAAGAGTTAATGTTCAAGAATAAAGATATAATCAGTGCCGAGTGTCCAGAAGTAACAGTAAACTGATAAAGTAAACTGTATGCCCCACCAATAATTAAAAGGTAACCGGGATAAGATATGGGCTATACATCGATATCATTTGGGACATGATAATCAAGAAAATACAAAAAAAAAATTGGAATAGTCCTGTAGCCCAAAAATGCTAATTTACTATAAAAAGCAGTTTTATCGGTATAGTTAAAAGTTACTTGGTTCAAGATATATCTAGACCAGGAAAAATTGAGCAGTATGGGGAAACTCAAAAACCACTCTTAGGCATGTGAGCAGTTCAGATTTTTGGCCAAGAACTTCTTAAGGAAGTCATGAAATATTGGCCAAAAACTTGTAAAGGAAGTTGTTGACTTTTGGTTAAAAAAGTAATTAAAGTTAATTATGTAATTAGTGAGCTAATTAAGCAATCAACCCTTCCTTTCTCTTCATTTCAGACTTGAGGTCTGAAATAGAAAAGCAAAGCAAGAAAACTCAAGAAAGAAAGAGAGAAAAGAGAGGAAGAAGAAGACAGAACTCCAAGAAATCCAAAGCTCAAGTTGTTGGTAAGAGATTCCTGCTATCCTAGCTTGTGATTTCAAGTAGATAGTGATAGTTGCATGGAGTATATTTCTTCCCCTTCTCAATATGAATTTTGGCCAAACCCTAAATCATGAAAGGAATGAGTTTTGGTTTGCGAAACTTAGGAGAAATCATCAACTTGTCAAGAGAACACGGTTTCATGGAGTAGTTTATTGTATTGCAAAGTAAATCATTTTTCCTTCTTTCTCCATGAATTTTGGTTAGACTTGGGTTCCATTTAGGGTTGGAATTTCATAAATTGGACCTCAAAAATGGGTTCTCCATGGTCTAAAGCCTTAAGAAAAAGTAATGATTTCGAGTTAAATCTTAAGGATAGTTAATTGGAAAATCAAGGGTTATATGAGACTCTGTGAGTGAGCCCTATGAATCAGTGGTTTAAGTAGCTAATTGATGATGTATTTAGGTTTGAGGAAGCCTAAAGAAACTTATGTAAGTGGTAGAAAGAGGTGGAACCAAAGAAAAAGCCAAGAGGATTCACAAAGGTAGCAATTTACCTATTCTTGCCTTATATTGTCATGTGATTTTCAATGAATTTGATGACTTGCCTATTGTTTGATATGATCATTTGTGATGCTTTGAGAATGTTGGCTGAGTTAATTAAGGGGTTTTGAGAACTCAAGGTGTCCAAAATATAAAATGAAACTCTGCCAAAATTTTTGTAAAATATTATAGCATAAATGTTTAAAAGTATTCACTTGATGTTTTATGATGATTATATGCTTAATGTGATAATATGATTGCATGAATAGTGATTGCTATTGAGATTCTTTGAATCTGACCCCCCTTCAATGGCTAACCATACTGGGGAGAACCAATGTAAAAGAGCTAAGGAAGGGGCAAAATGCATGAAGAAGAAAATGATGAGTTGTTGATGTGCAAGTTGTCATGTAATGCTATGAATTGTTATTTGTGCCTTATTTTATATGAAGTTGTAAAATAGTGAATATTATGTTAATGTAGTAAAAAATGTATGATAATTTCCAATTCTAGATGTTGGAATATGAAGTTATATTCTACCAAGTTACATGCCAAAATGAGTTCATTTGCATGGGTTTTGGCAAGTAATTTGCAATATAGGTTGAAATAGGGTATTTTCCAGATGGGTCTATTTAGCTCGTCCTTGTTCTGTATTTAATGGGAGGTTAGGTTTCTGTAATTTTTAAACCAGATAGAGGACATGTCAAGCTTTAAAATGACACCTAATTCACACCATTTGGAGTTGTATACAATTAATGGTGATTTTTCAAAGTTAAGGTTCAGAACAGGTCAAGAATGGGAAAACTGAAAACTGAAAGTTAGGTACCAGAAAATTCAACAGGTAATATAAAATCATACATAGCTCCAAAAATTCAGTGGTTTAAATGTATAGAAAGGTATATGTTTTAAGTTTCATATGCCACTAATTTGGAGTTAAATAGAGCTATATAATAGGAAATACGGAGTTTTTCCCAAAACTGTTCCAGTAAAATTCAAATTCTGACCCTTCGTGATTTAAGTTAAAGTTATGCCCTATGTAAGTGAAATAAATGTATAGAAAAATATTTCTATAAGTAGACATGTAAAATTTCAAATGACATAGAGTATATATAATTTGGAATAGAATAGAATGAAATATGATATTTTAAAAATTGAGGTTAGAAAACTGGAAGATACAAAAATGATCAAATGAACAATATAAGTCCACGAAATCACTGTACAAATTGACCCAATGAAGTTACTATTTCATATTTTTCCCGTCTGAGTTTAAGATAATTTTAGAGACTTAAATCACCTGAAAATGAATTTTCTAGATTTAGTTATGAATTTTCAAATTTCATCAGGTAAAATGGAATTTGCCAAATGAACAATATCCTGAATTTTGAAAAATTCTGTTTTTATTATATTATGATTTTAGTCTCTAAACTATGATGAAAGACATCTAAAATGATCTATTACATGGGGAATGGGCCCTAATATAAGGTGTTACAGATGGCCAACATCTTAAGGGAGGCTCGAGAATAGACTTCAGAAGCCGATGATAATCTTCCTTAGATACCTGCCTCAGTGCCATTTATTCCAGTTTCTCTTCAAGCCATTCTTACAAATCAAATAACTCATCCCTCTGTATTGGTACTGCTCCTGATAATGCCAAAAATGGGGAGAAGGAAACCACACAAACTGGAGAATCTGGAGTTCCAGCTACACAAACTAAAACAGGAAAATCTGGAGAAGCTAGGCAATCAAGGAAGACATATGGCAAAAAGGATTAAGCTCAAGGCTAGAAAGGAATGACAAGCTATAAGACCTTAGAGCTTAGATCTTTTTAGGACTTTGTAGGATTTTGTGTCTCCTTGTGATGTATTTCTCTTATATGATCTTTGTACTTGTTTGTGAATTTAGTTGAACATCTGTACTGAACATATGTGCATTAATGAATCAATGAAACTTGTTTCCACATTTCCTTTTCCATTCTCTTACATTTTCAACTTTGATATATGTGCTATATTTGTATTCAAATTTTAATGCATATGTTGGGGGGAGCTCTTGGAAGCAAACCCTAGTACTAATCTAATTTGCAAATTATTTCGTCATCATCAAAAAGAGGGAGAATGTCGAATCAGAAGATTTGATGATTCCAAACAACTAGAGCTTGGAATGGAGAATATCAAAGGAGCATGGAAAGCTAAAGTGAGGAAATCCAATGAAGAACAAGTGAAGATTTAGTTGTTAGGATTTCTTACAATGTACACCGCGTATAAATATTTGATTCTTACTTATTTATGTTACCATAGCATTTAAACAAGTAGTTTCATTATTATCCTATGTTAGCATATGTTAAAAGTGAAAAATACTAACTAACAAATGCATTTTGTATTTGACTCATGTGTATTTTATGCAAAATCCGAACTTTGTTTAGTGAAATTTGAAGATACAGAGGTTTTATCTCTAATAGACGAATTTAGTTCTGAATTTCAATTTTCAGGCTAAGAATTGTTGGTGAATGTGTGCAAAATTCGTATGAAGCTTAGTCAAAATTTTAATGTTGGTGAAGTTCAAAAAGAGTTGAGAGTCACCTCCTTTAACAGACAAACTTTGGGCCTTAAAATATGAATTTTGAATTATGTATTCCTAAGTCTCGTTAGAGCATATCTATTACAAATGAACTTTATATTTCAAAATTTGAATTTCCTAGAGGAGAACTTTTGTGTCATGTTGAACAAGCCTCTAACAAATGAATTTCAACTTTTGCAATCCAAATTTTGAGTGCACTATGAAAATTGGAGACAACTGTTAAAACTCAACAGATGCTTTTTTGATATGGAAATTCATATGTTCTAATATGAGATATCTTTGACAAACTTAAAATTTGAATGTCACATTTGAATAGGTGAATGTTGAAGTTCAATGTTGAAATTCTTAACCTTCTGTCTCTATAAAATTCATTTGTTGAACCCTAAAATTCAAATTTTGGCATATCAGATGCATTAAATGCAGTTGGTGAATGGCTATTTCTGTAGAGTAACTATTGGTTAAAGTTTCTAACGGTTAGATCTTATGTCTAATGACTAGTTAAGTCACAAATCTATAAATAGAACTTCATTTGAAGTTGTGAGTAACGAATCTAAGCATGTCTTTGCAATAACTTTGTTAAATTTCTATTACAAAACTTTTTCACGCACACACAGCATTTGTTATACCTTAACTTTCATATCTATTATATTATATAGAGTATTCATTCTGTATACAATTTTTTATGAGGGGAACACAGAGGGTATTGGGAAACACTTGTAAGATTATTGAATGAAAAATTTGAGTATTCTTAGAACAAAGCACATATCTTGTATTGAGGCATTGTGAGGAGCCTGTTGAATTCTTGCTGATACTGAAAATCTCAAGTGGTGGCTTGAGGACTAAACATAGGTCAAGTAGATTGGATCAAACTAGGATAAATCTTTGAGTCCTTTCTTCCCTTATCTTATTTTTATCTTGATTTTAATTGTATTATATTTTTCTGTAAGCTTTTACTTTCACTATGAATTTGTGTTTTTGAAGAAAAATCTCAAACTACCCAATTTACCCCCTCTTGGGAAGCTAGCAATCCTAACAGTTCTAAGGGTAATACTTTATTAGTGAAGTTTGTAATGACTTCCAAACTATTATCCTATGCTTATCCTTGAGTTAATGAGGTGTATTATCATTGAAGGTTGTAGTACCGGAAGGATCAAGAACAGGAGAAGAACCTGAATGGACCAAATTGGAGAAAGAAAATGGAACACTTTCATGCCGCAGCTAGTAGCAGTGGTGCCACGATGAGAATTGTCAATTTTCATGTCTTATTGAAACATAGAGAACTCACACTGCAGTAAACTTACCATGCGCTATGGCACAAGTCTTCAAACTCTAATAAATTTAAACACGTTTCAATCAATGAAGGGGAAGAAATCGAAGGAGAAAAAGAAGAGTTTAATTAGGGTTTTCAATTTTCGACGTTAGGGAGAAATTTTTGAACTTTGGGAGCTTGGATCTTGGTTGGCAATTGGATTTTACTCCCTCTCCTCTCTTTTTTGTCTATTTTTAGTATCTAATCCGTGGGAGTATGATGAGTTTTGGTTTGGGTGATATTTCTACTGATTAAAATGGTTGTAAAAGTGTTATAGATGTGTTATTTGGTGTTCTTTTGGCTTGGGTATGAGTTTTGGAAGGATTGTAAATGGCTTAAATTTAACCCTAACAATGAAAATGGTGAAAATGCTTGAAATCTGAGATTTATGTGGTTATTTATGGCTTTGGATATTTGTTTGGGGCTTATTGATGTATGCTTATGCTATTGGAATCATGGATTTATCATCATTTAACTTGTTTGGTTAAATTATAAGTTATTAAGATATATGATTATTGTATTTATTAGAAGCATTATGGTATTGTGGTGTTCAAGATTTACATTTGAGGGGCTCTAGCACTCTACCAAGTAGCTGAAAGCTTTACATTTCTTATGGGGCTCGTTGATTGTGTGTGTTCCTTAGTTATTGAGACTTTGTCTTACATCCCTCTGTGGTTGATATTTCAAGCAAAGACTCTAGTACTAGCCTGGAGAAGACTAAAGAATCTTAGATCTCTCTCTTCTTCACAAGGTCATTTGAGTTAGTTGGTAGCTATATGTATTTGGTTTATGTAACTTATTGTGCCAAGTAATATGTGATTGTATGTGTTTCCAGTTGTATGTATTCTGGGAGTGCTATATTTATATGTGGAGTCATGTTGATGCAACAGAATGCCAATTTTGTTATTTAAAAGCAATGTGAAGTTTTTCAACTCGATATGGGTCAATTTATGTTTTTTATCTTGAGAATGGCCTTTATGTGTTAATGGGCCTATGGATATGTTAGTAGTGTGTTACATGTCTTGAACTTGAGCTTATTATAGTTTTAGGATCCTCAATGTGTAGAATGGGCATATAACCCATTAGTTTGTTTTGTGATTCAAGGAGTTCGAAAGTTGGAGGAGTGATTTCTCTTAGGTGAAACCTTCTTGGATAAGTTCATTATATCTAAAGTGGCCAGTGAAAATGGTCCTTGGCTACCGATTAGTCTTAGGTAAGCATTTGGGCTGTGGATTCCTGATTTTGGTTAAAAAAAAAAAGCAAATCAATTTTGGGTGTTCAAAATCTCCATAGAAAGGTACATTGAAGTATGGTTGGTATTCCCAGTTAGAATGGGCTTAGAGTGACTTGTAATGGTTGGAATCGAGTCAATTGGAGATCGGAGGAAAAAGTTATGTATGTCAGAAGTTTAATCAGGATATCAACAATATGCTAATATCATATTAGTACATGGTATCGGGCCTTCAATGTTAAGGTCGTGGTGCCACACTTCGCTATTTTTTTCCTCTTCAACTCGAGAGCTTCCGAGCCACGGCATCACTATAGTAGGCAGTGGCGGCATCCTTTGTCTCTGTCTTTGGTGTTGTTTTATCTGCTTTTTGGTGTGTTTTTGAGTCTTTGGTCATAAGGTGTTACATTTTGATATCAGAGTAATGGTTCAGACCATTGTTTTTGTATGTTGTAATACTAGCACAATATTGTTTTACATAAACTTGTGTATTCCCTTGGTCATGCTAGTCTAAAGTCATACTACTGAATTATGTTGGCACTTAAGTATAACAGAATATGGCTTGGTAAGGAAGGCAAAGCAATAGCGATCTTATGGGATAGATGCACAAGATGTTGTCAAGGCTAAATAATAGAGTCCATAATTAGGAAGAAACCTTGAATAGAGTGCAAGAGCAACTAAATCAACAAGGACATGGTAATATGAATGAGGGAACCGGAATGTACGTAGATTTGAATATAGAGGAAGTGGAAGATATGATGAATCAGAAAAGGGTCCTAAGATTTACAAGAAAGGGGTATTTCTGACCAGTTGAAAGACTTCCAAAAGTTTAACCCATTGGCTTTCAAAGTAAAATGGATCTTGCGATAGCTGAGGAATCGATTGATTAGTTGGAAAACATATTTGGTGCTATGGATTGCACCTCCGAGCAAAGGGTGTAGTTAGTAGTGTTTAAACTAGAGAAGAGAGCAAACCAATGGTGGAGGAGTGTACTATTGGGTATTGAAGCTACAAGTGTTCCATTAGACTAGGATCAATTCAAAGACAGATTCTTTGTATATTACTTCCTTGCCGCCTTGTTGATGCAGATGGAGTTAGAGTTTCTAGCTTTTAAGTAGGGAAATTTATCGACAAATGATTTCATTGATTGGTTCTTAGATTTGGCCAAGTATTCTACTTATATGAAAAATCATCGTCATGACATGTGGAAGGCACAACTTTTACCCGAGGGTCCCTGGCCAAAGCTGAAAGAGCGTCTGCCTGTTATTGATTTTACATCCTTTAAGGATTTATATGCTAAGATTCATGTGTTGTCACAACGAATGAAAGAAAACTGAGGAAGAGAAGAAAAGTTCATTGATTCATGCCTTTTCCAATCTAGGACCAACAGGGGGAATCAATAAAGGAAGTAGGTCAGGCAATAGTAGTAGCAGTAGTTATGGAAGAGGAAGAGGCTAGATTAATAGAGGCCCGTTTAGTAGAAGATGAGGCTAGTTCAGCAGAGCTTAGTCTAGTAGGGGCCAATTCCAAATAGGAGGTTTTGATCAGGGCAGTTCTAGTCAAAGAAATTTTATGAGGAGAGAGATGGTGTCAGCCTAACCAAGTTCGACTAGTACTTCAACTTCATGTGCAAAATTTGGGTTGAATCATGGCGACTGACTGTGTTTGATCTACAACATTTATGGGAAGCCAAGTCATATTTCACATGATTATCATGAGCCTAGGTGTGATAATTCTACAAGGAAGCCAATAGTGCCCGGTCGAGTCTTTGCAATCACCATGTAGGAAGTGGATGCAGCGTCCAACATGATTTGAGGTATTCTGAAATTCAATGGTTTTACCATTCATGCTTTTTTTGATTTTGATACGTCGCATTCTTTTATATCTTTTGATTATGCCCGAAGATTAGGAATGGTGGCAATTGAGTTGCCTTTTGAACGTGTGTCTTTACACCCATTGGGATTTTGGTAAGGACAACTCAAGCCTATATGAATTGTGTGATTCATTTTGAGGGACAAAGTACTACTTTGGACTTGATTTGTTTGTCATTGTGGGGTATTGATGTTATCATTGGAATGGATTGGTTAGAGGCCAATAATGCTATTCTTGACTGTCGTCGAAAGATTGTATCATTGCTAATAGACATCCCTAGTATCCATGAGAATGAAGAATATGTTTGTTTGTCTTTTGCCCAAATGGAGAGATATGTGCAGAAAGGGTGTCAAGGCTTCTTGGTATTCTTTTCTATTCATATAGATGTGAAAGAAGGACTAGAAAGGTTTACCATGGTTTGTGAGTACCCTGATGTATTTCCAAAGGAGAACATTGGCTTGCCATTGTAACATGAGCTAGAATTCTCCATTGACTTGGTGCTTGGAACAAGTTCTATTTATAAGGCTCCATACCGAATGTCACCCTCAGAATTGAAGGAGCTCAAAAAGCGAATTGAAGATTTAATAAAGAAGAGTTTCATTAGACCGAGTGTATCACCATAGGAAGCTCCAGTGCTATTTATCAAGAAAAAGAATGGTAGCCTACGATTGTGCATAAATTATTAGAAGTTGAATCGAGTAACTGTTAAGAACAAGTACCCTCTACCTTGGATTGATGGCTTGATTGGCCAGTTGGCTGGTGCATCGGTATTCTCAAAAATCTTTGAGATCTGGTTATCATCAACATAGAGTACATGTTAAAAACATGCCTAAGATAGCCTTCTAAACTTGATACAGACACTATGAGTTTCTGGTGATGCCATTTGGGTTGACCAATACCCTTGTAGTGTTTATGGATTACATGCACAGGGTGTTTTGACCGTAGCTAGACAAGTTTATGGTGGCATTCATCAATGATAACTTGATATACTCCAGGAATGAAAAGAAACATGAACAATACCTTCATATTGTGTTGAAAGTTTTGATAGACCACCAACTATATGCAAAATTTAGTATATGTGAGTTTTGGTTAAATGAGGTGAAATTTCTTAGCCATGTGATCTCGGTGGATGGTGTCGTAATGGATCCTAGTAAGGTGGAAGCAATGTTGAATTGGGATAGGCCCCAATTAGTGATAGAGATTCGTAGCTTTCTGGGATTGGAAGGTTACTTTAGAAGTTTCATTAAAGGATTCTCTCAACTTGTCATATCATTGACAAGGTTAACTCGTAAAGATCAACCTTTCAATTGGGATGATAGGTGTGAGAGAGCATTTCAAGAATTGAAAGTTCGTCTGACTTCTACCCCAATGTTGATTATCCCCAACTCATTTAAGCCGTTCACAGTTTACACTGATGACCACCAATGGAAAAAAAGCCTTTCTAGAATGGTTGAAATAGACTTTCTAGAATAGTTGTCTTGTAGCAATAGAAGTGGGGGTCATAGACAATTTGACTTTTTAGAATGGTTGGGGAACCATCCTAGAAAGTACTTTCTAGAATGGTTGTAATCACAACCATGAAAGTTGAAGGGTTGAAATAGTCCTAGAAAGTTAATTTTCTAGAACTGTTGTGACCCACAATTGTTCTACAGAGTGAAATTTGTTTTTGTTAGAAAAATTATATATATACAATTCTATAAATTCTAATTCTAATTTTCACCATAATGAATCAATATCCAATATATATAAAAAAAATTACCAAAGACACGATCACTATACAAAGGTAAACTTAAATGTCTTCTAAAGAAAAGAAAAAAAGGTAAAAGAATCAAATAATCCACATTAAATGTAAAAGAATGTTATATATTGATATAGAGAAGTTTATCTTTCTTGTTCGTGGCAATCAAACAAATTGTATAATAATTGCTTCTACTGCCCCTCCCCCCTAACCCGCACAAAGAAAATTAATAATTCTACAAAGATATAATGCTTACTGACATGCTGCTTCTGGTAAGATGATTTCTAATATTGTTGCCTACCACAAAATTCTCTCAATCTCTCACAAAGATATTTTATCTTAACAAGAAGATATCTCAAAATACCTTTTACATCCTATAGAAGCCTTATGTACAGTATCTTACTCAACAAATTCCTCTAAAAGTGGAAAACAAGGTCAGAATAATTGCCAATATTATCATCAAACAAAAAAGAATGTAGCAAAGCATCACTTAGAAAAGTCAATGCTTTAATATATCAAATGAATCTATGATTTAATCTATGAAGAAACCAATCTAACATAGATCTAGTTTAACTACTTCAAATGGAGTCCAAGGCTAAACGAGTATAACTTCAGCTTAAATAAATTTCTCACATTTCCTTTGGCCATCATAAATAGCTTATGCACAAGCAAAGTCAAATGAACATGTCTTAGACTTTAGTGGTTATTTTCATGACCAAATGATTATATGCATTTTTAAATCCAAATAATAGCATACACACATGTGCAACAAGGATACACTTAAAAAAATGCAAGGATAATCATTCAAACATCTTAAGTTCAATTTTAGAAAAGACATAATACATTTACTTGCCAAGCCTAGTATTATTAATATCAATAGCAAAAGTTTTGGATATTGGATTATTTTAAAAATTTTATTAGTTCAATTAGTTACCTCTCTTGGGAAGTGGTGATAATGTTCCACATGACAATACAAGAAGTCAGGAGTTTAAACCAGCCTATAAGTTATCAATTCATTTCTATCCCAAGCTTTAGTTCATTCCTTTAGCAATGAGTAATTTGTAGATAAACTTGAATACACAAACACAAATAAAATAAAAGAAAACTAAACTACATAATCGTAAGTTGGAACCTTTGTTTTTGAAGGGTATATTGTGTTTTAAAAATTTAGGACAAGACTATCTCCAATGAAGAGTTAAAAATATGTTCAAATAGATAACTTTGGGTCAATTCTCAAAATTTCAGAATTCCCCTAAAAGCATGAACTTAGGAGACCAAAATCTTGAATGAAACTAAACCAATCTAATTATTTGGTTTCTTTTTGACTAATTTGATTGGTTATGCTCCACAACTTTCAATAATTCAGTATATGGAACAAAATTTCTCTCTTTAAATTGAATTTTTAACAAACAAGTCCATACCATGAAGTTAATCTCCTATAATAAATAAGACCCAATAGCCAGTATGTGAATGTTACCTTGCAATTTTCTATTCAACTATGTCCTGCGATTCTTCAATCTCTTACCTGCAAACATCCCATCCTCAAACGGCCAAATTAGTGTAGAACTATATTACTATAAGGGAAGAATTTCGAACAGAAATAAAACAAGCATGTCAGCAACTAGAGCAATTGCACAAAACTAGTAAATCATAAGTTAAAGACACTCAATATTACTGTTCAAAGTATAATTTGTTACCAAAATAAAAGTAAATAAAGCTCATTTTCATCTATTCAATGTAAAAAGAAATTAATGATGGGAGACAAGTTGACACATCCTAACCCTCACTTCTTCTGCCAAGAGAAAGATTGACTTAGATTTAATGCTCTAAGATCTTACCCATAAAAGGCCTAAAAATATGCTCTAAAGAAGTCCTTATTCTCCCTTTGTAACTCATTCCACACTACACAACAAGAATAAATTTAGATGATATATCATAAACTTGTAATACCATATTACTTTGCTTTTCTTGTTTCAAAAATATACCTGTAAGGGTAATAAGTAGGGTATTCCTTGCATGCTTTGATAGTGCCTTAATGCATTGGTCTTGGCTCATGTGAAGGAGCAAGAATCTCTCTATAAGATTCTCAACCTGTACTTAATTTCCATGCATGAAAGTGAGGTTTTATATATATGATATATTCAAAGATTAAATAAATATTGTAGTATATGAGAATATTAGATATGGAAATTTCCATCTTAATATATCTTTGTGGGTGGCAGTACAAACAAGGAAAGGTTGGTGAGTGTGATGCGCTGTAGCAGTGGACAAAAAGAAAGAGAACAAAGGAAGAATAGAAAGAAGAAGAAAGCAAACAAATGTGAAGAAAAGTGAGTGGATTATGGTAGAAGATATTTTAAAGGTCTCTTTATATATAGCAGAGACAGCTAAAAGGTAACAATCGCATCCAAAATTCATTGTCCAAAAAATGTCAATTGCAAACATGGTGGCTTACTAAAAGCTTAAATTTTCACTCGTAGCAATATTTTATTAGATAAACCTCCAAAATCCTTCTTATGTTTAAAAGAACAGCATTTAATTTAGAAATAAAGATATGGTTAAGTAAAAGCATAACTGAAACAAATATGGTGAAGATGCAAGATTAAGCTCACCAAGCAAATAATAATAAGTGAAAGTTACCATAAAGGGGAAACACAAAGGTTACAAAAATACTTTGTAGAAATACTTAAAGTGGCTTCTAAACATAAGAAAGAAAAAACGTCAAAGAATGGAATAATCCATATTGAATGTAAAAGAATGTTATAAACATAATTAGTATTATGCAGTAACTTTCCCAAGGTCAAACAACCACTCTTAATGCTCAAATCAGAATCCATTTACATGCAATAAACTAGGCAAGTTGTAACACCTTATACTTAAGTCCATTTCCCATGTATTGGACTCCAATTTTGTCCATTAATGCATGATTAGAAACTTGATTGCATAAAAATATCAAAACAGATTTTTCTTTATTTCGGGTATTGTTCATTGTGCATTTTCCATTTTACCTGATGAACTTCAAAAATTCATAACTAATTTTGAAAAAATCATCTTAGAGTAATTCAAGATTTAAAAATAGCTAAAAAGATTTTATATGTGGAAAAACTATGAAACAGAGCATTTCCTAAATCAATTCATATAGTTTATTTCTCAAAGTTTTATTGTACATTTGGTCATTTTGAAACTTCCCAGGTTTTGGCTTTATATTTAAAAATTAATATCTCATGATGTCCTAAGACAAATCATGAATTCTTTATGCTATTGGAAATCCTTATGTGTCTACTTTCTAGAAATATTTTTCTTGTATATTTATTCTACTAAAATATGGCAGGGCATTAACTTAAACCAATAGGGGTTCGAACTCAACTTTAACTGGAACATTTTTAATAAAACTTACATATCTTTCATTATATAGCTCCAATTACTACCAATATTTCCTTTTAAAATTTCTAGTAATTATATTCAAGACTTCTATTGCTCTGTTCTGAACCTAACTTTGAAAATTCAACATAAATTGTACACTTTTCCAATTTATGTGATCTTTGACTTCTTTTAAAACTTGTTTTGTATACTTTCAAGGAATATGTAACACTATTTATATATTCCTTATATAAATAATGTTATATATAATACATCATTGATAAGGTTTTGAGCTAGCTCCCATAGTCAAACTTAATAACATAACACATCATCATTCAATGCTCCAAATCCACACATATCATCATGCAAGGTTCATAAAAAGATAAACATGCATAGTTACAAAGTCATAACATTATACATTATTTTATACAAATTCTCAGAATGATACATCACTATTGGCTCTAGTTGCTCAAAAATCATGCTCCTCCTTTATCCACTTATCTTTACCTTGATCTTTGACACATCTTGGTCCTATCATGGTTAGTCATTTGGAAAGTAATGAGATTCAAAGAATCTCAATAGCAACCACCAAAATGCAATCATATTATCACATAATGCAAGCCATTATCATAAAATCCTCATTCAATCACATTAAAACATTAAAACTTTAACAATTTTATAAACAATTGGGCAGAGTTTCCCCTTGAATTTTGGACATCCAAGGGTCTCAAAGCCCCTCAAATTACTCAGCCAATGCCAACAAATCATCCTAAATCAACAATACAATCAATTGGCATATCATTAAAATCATTGTAATCTATATGACAATATAATGCAAGTATAGGTTTGGTTACTACCTTGTAGCTTTCCAATTCTTCCCAAACTTTGCATACTCTTCCTTTGGTCCTCTAATACTTCCTTGAACCCTATTACATCATAAAATAAGGTCTTAAGTCATTGGTTGCATGACTTCATCCATGAAGTGTGCATACTTGACTTAAAATTCATTCTGCTATCCTTTGATCTTTCTTTGTACCAAGACACTTTCTCTTACATATTTTGAATCCAAGGAATCCATTTTTGGGGTCAAAATAATGAAATTCCCTTTCCTTTCACAAACCCTAAATAGCAGAAAATAGTGAAAATTGTAGAAAAATATTTACCCAACAAACTTGAAATCTAATAGCATATTCTTGCATCTTGAAGGATTTCTATGGCTTTTCATAGTGTAGTTTCTTCATAACTCCGTGTTCTCTCTCTACTCTCTCTCTAGGTTGAAACTTTTAAGTATATGCAAGATAGTAGCCACAGAAACCTACAATGGAAGTTTGGAACCTTGAGATTGCCTCTTGTTTTCTCCCTTTCAGCTTCAAGTTTCAAGCCTTCTCTCTCTCTTTCTCCACCAGTTGTGCATGCTTGGAGTGTGAAGAAGATGAATTAAGTGGCTAACAGCAGTGGCTAAGTGATTAAGTAATAAAACTTAACCTTAGTTACTTTAATACTTAACTTTAGTTACTTTAATTTTAATAAAGCTTTTCTAACAATTCTCTTCATATCCTACTCATCAAATCAGATGTGTTTCATTCCCTTCTTGGCCAAAAATTGCTTAAATAATCTTTATGGACCAAAATGTCTTTTACCGATTAAATATTTTTAATGTAAGTATCATTAAATTAGTACAGGATTATCCAAAAATTACTTTTGGATTAAAATCATTATCTTAACCCAAAATATATTTGGGTAGGGTCTATTTACTGTCCACGACCCCGTACTACTTTTTCTACAGCCCAAATAACCTTTAATTGTTATAATACTGATTTTTATTCTAAATGCTCATAATAAATTCATACTAACTTTATTAATTCTCAAATATTATCCATTGGGCTTTGCTTATTAAGAGCCTCATTTTGACAATAATTTTTCATATTTCCAAAAATAACCTTGACCTGGGATAAAATTTATAATTTTTGAAATGTTCAGGTAATTAATTGTAATTTTTCCCAAACTTATTTTCATTTCCTCCTCTACGTTAAATTTCCTCCTTTAAGGACTAAATTGCAAGCATTTTTATTATTTGGGGCCAAAACATGACACTCACATTTTTCCTTCTAACTTGGAAAAATAACCTTGATGACTTTTTCTATCCACATTGCTGTATATCGGATTTTTCTATATCTCTTTGCATTTTAAGATACACCTCTTTTAATTAATTTCTAGAATTACTTCCTACTAGGGACCTTATGACTTAATTCTAGATAAGAGCTAGACACATTATATTATTATTTTGCTCTCTTTTACATTTAACTGTCTCTTAATTTTCTCTGATTCTTAGTTAATTAACCTTCATACAATATAACATTCGGTTTGGCATGACAAAAGCTTCACTTTCATAGGAATTTCTCATATTTATAAAGTTACTTTGAGCTGAGTCAAAAATACAATTATTTATTCTTTTGGGTACTTTCTCATAATTTTATCTAAAGACTAATTTTTTATTATTTCTTTTCACTTTTCACATTAACTTTTAAATTGATCTATTACTCAACTTAGAACTCACAGCTACACAATACTTATAGCGTTGAGCTCAACTCGGGACGAATTTCCATTCAAGTGGTATATTACATACCTTCCGTGGTAAATTCCATAATTAATTTCTACTAAAGACCTTATGGAAAATCAATTCCAATTAAGAGTCAAACATAATTTCTTTTAAAAATTAAATGAGAAATTAATTCCTTCTAATGCCCGAGTATATAATATTTTCATCTCGCTTCATTTCTCATCTTTTATTCATTTTATAACATCCCATAAAAATAGAGACCTTACACAAATTTTTCTTCAAAACATGATCATGCTTTTGACAATAACTTCATGCTCACACATCCTACTTTCAAGCTCAACTAATCACAATGTTTTGGCATGGAAACTTAAGCTTTAGAGCATCAAAATTGATACACCAAAAATTATGTTGCTAACAAAACAATTTTGAATGAACTCAAGACCTAGTTGAACTAAAATAAAGCTAAAAGAAGCTGAAACTTCCTATCCCTTGTTTCATATTTTTTTAAGTTTAATGAAGTGTGTTTAATCTAGAAAAGCCTCTAAAACTACAAAAAATCAACACATAAAGACACATATATCTTCTTGCTTCTTGCTTGCAAGTTATAATTAAGCGAATGATTTGAGTTATTGCCAGTTTATTGAATAAAGAATAAGATATAGCTAACTAGGTAACCAACCTGACTAGCCATTTCATTATCATTATCAGTTAGTCCTATATCCACAAAATTGCAATTTCCCTTGAAATTGCATTCAAAACTAAAAGGCTTCATATTAGAATCATTACAAGTCTAGTAATGGTCCCCAATGATAGGGTCAAGAATACTATCTTGCTCTTATATACCTGTGTAACACGTCTCATGTTATTTTCTTGGCATTGTGTTTAGGATAGGAGGAAACAAGATGGAGGAAGGCTCAAGTGGAGTTTGGAAGAGCTCCACGCCGCGGCGAGAAGTAGGGCCGCCGCGGTGAGAACCATTCTAGTGGCGTTGTTTCGGATGAAGTTGGTAGAGCCACGACGAGGTATGTTGAGGCCGCGGCGAGGATTGGGAAATTTGTTTAAATCTGAATCATTTCGGATGAACGGAAAAGAAAGAAATGAAAGGAGTGACTGAGGAGACCGAGGGAACTCAGCTAGGGTTCAAGATTTCCAGCTTCTAGGAGTGATTTCCGGACCTTGGAAGCTTGGATTCAAGTTAGTAAGTGTTCTATACTCCTCCCTCTCCATTTTCTTTGGTTAGAACTTGGGATTTTCGGTTGTAAGGTTGGATCTTCAGTTTTGGCCAAAATCCACCGATTGAAATGGATGAAATGGGGTTAAGGAAGTGTGTTTTGGTATCATTATTGTTTGGATGTGAGTTTTGAAGGGATTATATGTGTTTAGAGCTTAACCCTAGGATGTTCTTAGTTAGGGCTCTTGGGAATCCGAAGTGTAGGAGGTTGTGTAGTGTTTGAGTGATCCCTAAGAGCTTATTGATGCATGAAAAGGGTGTTGGAACCTTGGGTTAGGTTAATGTGGTTGAATTGTGAGGTTTGGTTTATTGGTACATTGTGTTAATGGTAAGATTATGGTATTATGAAGGTTGTTAGCTATCGAGAGGGGTTCACGTGTATTGAACAATTCAAGGAAGCTTGTGGAACTCGTGTACATGTGGTAACGACAGTTGAGGTAAGCAGGTGTTTTTTTGTTTCTATTGTACTGTATATTGGTATGTATATTTATGTATATATATACGCATGTTTCTTTCATACCACGATATTGATGTGTTATGTGCATGGTTTTGTATATATATCGTGGTATGCACACAGCTAATTGATAGTTGTGATGATTATGATGATGATGATGACTATGATGATTATGATGATGATATTGACATGACATGATATGATGCATACATGACATTGTGCTGATGATGATGAGTATATGATGATACACGAGCATCACCACATGACATTGTGAGATTGTGATATATATCAGTTTGGGTGATGATGATGATATGATGTGATATGGTATATGATTAGGGAGGATAAAGATAGGATCCCTGTCACTAAATCCTCCCCTATGGCCAGGGGAGCCAGGCGGCAGCAGACTGCACCTTCCCTAAATCACCACCAATTCGAGGTGGTCCAGGGGAAGGAGAGCCACAATCCGAACATTAGTGTTAACTTTGGCCAGGTGCACTAACGAAAGGTGAGCTTGGTGATGTGCCGAAATCAGTCTTTACCCACTGTTGGAAGGGAGTTACCTATACGAAATGTCCTGTCATGTCGATAGCCCGTGGTTTTAGCTTTGTGCGAGGGAGACATGCATACCATTCATTGCACAATGCATTCATAAGTTGTATGGAATATATATATATGTGAATATGTTTGTCCCCAGTTACTGAGGCATTGTCTCAGACCCCTCTCCCATGACTAACCTTGCAGGTGACAGTTCTGGTACTGGTCCAGAGAAGACGCGTGAGTAGCAGTGAACGTGGGAATACTAGGTCTATGTAGTGTGTGTATTTCTTGATAATGTATCATGTGCCAAGTAGGATAGTATGTTTGTAATGGATAGCTTAAAGGAATTGATAAAGGATTCTCATGGATAGATGTATGTATGTTGTATATATGGTTGCATGGTTTGGATGTTGAGAATTCTGTATGTTAGTGTTGGTGAGCTCGAATGGTTTTGGGGCCTTGTTGTTATGTTTTAGGGCCTGTAGCCCTTTGTGTTAAGTTGGGTTCCGAGGGGTCGAATCTCAGAGGAATGGTTCCTTTGAGGTGAAACCTCTTTGGACAAGTTGGTTTGGGGGATTTGGACCTGTATGAATGGTCTTTGAGTATCCATTTGCCTTTGGTGGCAATTGGATGTGGTTAGTGGTGAGTTTTGGTCAATAAGTGGCCAAAATGGTGTTAAAGGTCCAGAATCTCCACACGGAGTTGGATTGAGGTGAGAGTGGTGTCTTTGGATATATGGGGACTAGATTGACTTGTAAGATTTGGAATCAAGTCAATCAGAGGTCGGAGCATAAAGTTATGAGTGTCGAAAGTTCACCCCGGAGTAACAAAGTTACTGATATGGCATATCAGCATGGGGCGTCACGGCTCCAGAGTCCAGGCCGTGGCGCTAGTGAATTCAGAAGTGATAAAGAAGTAGGGGAGGCCGGAGCCGCAGCGGTCCTATAGCGGCTGCGGGCCCCCAGCCCTATTTTGGTGTTTCGGGAGTCGTTTCCGCTGTTTTGAAGTTATAGAGTATTGCTTTAAGGTATCAAGGTTTTGTTTGCTTAAGTTTTGAAGTTTCTGGTTAAATCTGGAGGTGTCAGGAGGTAGGGTGTTATAACCTGTACATATGAAGATCAAGACTTTAAGGTTACATATCATTTGTGTAGGATCTTATATATATATATATATACATAAACATACAACTTTTTCAGTATAAATCTTTTTTAGACAAGCAAAAAACCTTACAGAAATAAACATGAACATATGAATGAGAGGAACCTACTTGCTTATTTTAGAAAGTTTATATTTGAGAATATCATCTGTATCAGATTAAGACTTCAGTATGGTTATTTGTTTAATTGATTTATTTAATAAAAACATAAATACAAGTGTTGAATGAGATAGGACAAGCACAAAGCAAAATACATGAACATATTAAAATATTAGACAAAATAGCATAAACTTAGAAGACAGAATTGATATGCTCTGTACTTTGCTATAAATAAAAAAAATAGGAATACATCTTCAATTGCAATACTAGTCCTCTACCAAAGGGATGGCTCGTAGGCTTGCAATCATAATTTCATAACTCATGGCACTGGAATGGAAATAGAAATCGGTCAACTAGAAACTGAGATTTGAAATAGAATCAAATAGCTATAATCAAAAAACAAAGCCTGTATCCTTTGATCTTATGTGATGGTTCTGAGTTTGGCATTTATTCAATAAAAACAAAATGGCATAAAATTAGTGTTGAAGAAAAAAAGAAACAATACAAGTTACTGGGCTTAGATATGTAAGAATCAATTAAATTCAACAAAAAATAGGCAAATGTCAAAGTAGAGCTACTACAAACCAGAAACAAAAATAATAAAATTAATAGAGTTAATGAAATATGGATACAACTTGAACTCAAAGACTAGAAGATAACCAAGGAACCAAAAAAATATATATCTTGGAATTTGATAAAGTTTGGTGATTTTGGTGTACTGATTTTGCATTGAAGTAAAGCTCTTCTAGGATAAAATGCCATCAATTATTGTGAGTGGAGAAAATGGCAACGCCAAATATCATGACTTCGATGGCTCTCCTTGAAACTTGAAAAGTAAAATCAAAGCAAGGAGGGGCAAAATATTATTTAGAAATCATTGCAAGAGAGGGAGAAATCACATACCTAACACTAGAACTTCGTCTTCCCTCCACAGATGTGATGACAGTAATGATATAGATGGATAAAGGATGAAGGCACCAAGATTGACGCTTTTGAAAATCATGACAATGGTGTTGGTGCCAATGGAGACGATGAAAAAAGGCACACAAATTGACAAAGCCATCTAAATCATTGAAGGAGAAAGATGAAGAAAGAAGCAGAGACAGAGATGACAATAGTGATCATAGCCAAGGATAAGAGCTATAAAAGAATAAGGCAGAATAGAGATGAGCTATAGAGTTTGTGTGTTTAACCATGAGAGGGAGTCAAAGAATAGAGGAAAATTAGTAAAAAGTAGGCCTTTAAGCAAGTTACGGCAAATGGGTGTAAGGGGAAAGAGTGCTGATGATGAAGCTGAGCTGAAGTAAAGAACACCAGTAGGGCAGAATTGAAGGAGAGAGCAAGAATGGGTTTGTCACGAGAGAGATAGCTAAAAAGCAAAAATTTGTTTGTTGTGAGAGACAGGAGGGGGCGAAGTAAAAAAATTCCAATTTTCTATTATTTTTATGATGGAATAAGCCATCATTATGGAAATAAAACCTTTTGAGGACAATGGATATTTCCATCATTCTAGAAATTAAAATTTGGAAGGGTAATTTTTATAACCACTATAAAAAACTTATAACTAATACTTCTATTTACAAAAGTGTCAACTGTTATTTTTTAAAAATGGGGTTTTTATTGATCGTTCTAAAATGCAGTCTTAAATAGGTTTTTTTCCACAAGTGACCTCTAAGAAGGGTCTGGGGTGTTTGTTGATGCAGCAAGGTAGAGTGGTGGCTTATGCTTTGCTATAGTTGAAATCTCATGAAGAGAATTATTCTATTCATGACCTAGAGCTAGCGGCTATAGTGTTTACTTTAAAGATATGGAGACATCATCTTTATGATGCTCAGTTTGAGGTGTTCAGTGATCACAAGAGCTTGAAGTATCTCTTTGATTTAAAAGAGTTAAACACGAGTCAAAGGCGTTGGATGGAATTTCTAAAGGATTATGATTTCACTTTTAAGTATCATCCTAGGAAGGCTAATGTAGTGGCGGATGCTTTAAGTAGGAAGTCAATTTGTTTAGCTACTATCATGATAAGGGAATAGTAGTTAATAGAAAGCATAAGGGATCTAAGTCTATCTATCTCAATGTAACCAGGAATTCTTGTTGTAGGATCTATCAGTGTATCAATCAGTTTGTTTAAAGAGAATTGTTTTATGCTATTTGAAGATAATTATCTCTTTGGCATTCGAGAATGAATCGAAATTACAAAGATCCAAGATTTTGATGTTTTCAAAAATGGTATTATCCAGTATCGTAGTCGAATTTATGTGCCAAATGTTATCAGACTATGAGAAACCATTTTATAGGAGGCTCAAGAGAAGGTATACCATTCATCCAGGTACTACAAAGATGTATCAAGATTTGAAACAAGGGTACTGTTGGCCAAGTAGAAAAAGGATATAGCAGAGTATGTGGCTCGATGTCTAGTTTGCTAATAGGTAAAAATAAAACACCAACTTTTAGTAGGAATGTTACAATCTTTGGAAATCCAATAGTAGAAGTGGCATAGCATACCTATAACATCCTTAGAAGCTTAAATATCTTAAAATGCAAAAGGAATTTGTGAAAATTGACATATACTGTTTTGCATGAAATTAGGCAAAAATGTCATTTTCCTAGTTAGATAGCTAAGTTTTATATTCTTGCTTTATATTCTTTCATTGTCTTTCTATGATCAAATTATATTACCATATTGCAATTGTGAGTTCTTTGATTGGTTATGGTTGTAATATGAGGGGTTTCATTTCCTAGGTTGCTCATGTTTTAAGCCATTATGCTATCAAAATTTTTATGACCAATATATCATTTATTTGATTAATGTGATTAAATGTGTTAGAATGTGAGATTTATGTGAAATGATTGACATAATTACATGAAATGTAAGTTGTTAGTGAGATTGTCTCAATGATATTCCCCCAAGTTTCAACATGATTAAGTACAAGTTATGGATATGAAGTTTAAGGAGCAAAGCTGAAAGGAGAAGAGATTGATGATTAATGTTGTTATTAAGCTATGCATATATATTTTGAAGAATTTTATGTAATATGGCATATGAAAGCATGAGGCTTTGTATCTCTGTAAATGTAACATCCTTATTTATTTCATGTATGTATTTTATGACTAGATAATATTATAAATGATATTAAAGTGTTTTAGATTAATTCATGACAATTGAGGAAGCCTGGATTTTTAATTAAATTAGTTTAAGGCGCAAGATATCCTAAAAATATAAAAAAGGGACTTAAAAGGGCAAAATGATCATCTTATAAAAGGGTAAGGGCAAAATGGTCATTTTACAGTAAGAAAAAGAAAATAATATTTTAATACTCCACTAAAAGTACAAGTGATACTAGTTATGTGGGCCTGGAGAAAAAATACAAATCAGGTAAAAGATAGGTTTCACATGAGTAGTAAATGCTGGAAGAGATGAATAGTAAAAAGTAAGTAAGATAGGGGGACATTACATGAAAAAGTAAAAGAGAAAGGTAATGGGTCCCACAAATAGAGTAAATAGAAAGGATACTAAGTATAACAGAAAACCTGGATTAAAAAGTACTCAAATCAGAACCAAATTTATCTATAAAAGTAAAAAGTACATTTTTCCTCCCAAGCGTTAAAATCCGAAATTTAGGAGGGAAATGTTGGACATTTCTACCCTTGCCACTCCTCTCACATCTAAAAAAGTAACTAAGGGCATAATAGAAAAATCACATAAAAATGTGAGAATATTGTGGGCCTTTGGATCAAGTTCCCGTCTAATGGTCATAATCCCTCCTACCCACTTATAAATAGCCCCTTTCCCCACCCATTTCCCTTGCCAAAACCGAAAGGGAGAGTGAAGAAAGAAAGGGAGAGTGTGTGTGACGGAGAAAGGAAGAAAGAGGAAGGAAGGAAGAGAAGAAGAAGAAAGAAGGAAGGAGGAAGAAAGGGAAGGCAAGTTGAAATCTTTCAAAGTAAGCTTCTACTCCAAATCTCTTTTAGATTTCTTCTTCATTTATTTAGTTTAAGATTAGTTAGAGTTTAAGCTATCCTCTTCCTCCGTCTTGCTCCTTTTGTTTTACCCAAGACATGATTTTGAGGAGAAAGTTTGTGTTTTGTTTAACAAATGTTCGGGTTGAGTTTGTATTGATGAGAAAAGCATGGATCTCATGATTTATTGGCAAAAGGTAAGAGCTTTCTCATAGCATACCAAATAGTTAAGAAAAGCAAGAGATTCATCTTGGAACTTAATTTCATGTTCAAGTTTAGGGTCCATAAATCATGCATAGTTTATATGATGTTGTTAAGTTATTAATTAAGATTTAGTGATACCAATAGGCTCTAATCAAGTCAAGGAAGTGATTCAAGAGAGTTAGAATCCAAGTTTAAGGAAGTAAAACCTTGAGGTAGTAACTTTTACTTTAAGTTTTACATTTATGCATAATGTTTATGTTTTAACAATGTTGTTGTGATGTTGGGCTGCTTCTTATGATTGGTTTGGCTGTTTTAAGTTAAGGGCTAAGCTCCAGGATGCCCATTTATTAAGTCGTTATGCTACTGAAATTTCTATTGCAACTTATTGCTTTGATTGTTGTCCAAAAAGCATGTTATAAAAGTATTGTGATTGTGTAATGTTTTTACAAAGTTTAAGCTAATGTGATAAGCTCAAGTTATGTTACTACTGAGATGTCCCTCATCTTATCCCATGTTTCCCAATGATAGGACTAAGTAATGCTAAAGGAAGACATTAGCAAGGAGGATGGAGGAAGAAGATTGAAGTATTGAAATTGAATTGCTCTATTTTTGACTATCTACTTTGATGCATTGTATAAATTTGAATGAGTATAAAAAATTCTATGGTTTAAATGCATGGATAGATCTATTTCTCAAGAACATAACGGCACTAGTTTGGTTGTATTTGGATTTTTTCAATGATAGTTATGCATGATTTTCAAGGACTGCTCCAAAGATAGTTGTATCTAACCTTTGATGATATATGTTGATGCTCTGAACAGTAGAAGTGGAATAAATGTATAAGAAAATATGTTAGGAAGTAGACACATAAAACATTCCAAAGATGCTAGATATACACCAAATAACTCTATCTTTTAGGAGAAATGAATTTTTCAAAGTTAGGGTTTAGTTTTCAAACAGAAACAGGGATACGAAAATGAATAGTAATGTTTATGCAATAAACTATGCAAATCTGTGTGTTCATTTCCTAGTTTCTTATTTTTTTCGTTAAAATTCAAGATGTGCATGATTTTTAGAGACTTAAATCACTGGAAAAGGATTTTTTTTATGATTTTTAAAAAAACACTATGTAGTGAATAGTAAGACTACGGAAAGCAATTTTGAGAATTTGGAAGTTTAATTAGCTCAAGTTTTTCAAGGATTATTTTCATGCTTCAAAACCGAGCAATTTACATGGGAAAATATTTTAAAATGTAAGACATAATAGTAAACTTGTGCTTGTATCTCCCTTATGATGTTATGAATTTGGTTGGGATAAGTTTGTGCCATGTATGCAATGTAAATAAGGTATGAGCTTACTTTTGCAAAGTTGTGAAGCAAGCTGACCACTCTGAATGTGTCTCAGTTAAGTAGCTACTATTTATTTTAATTGGAAGATAACATATAAATGTTATATTTGCTATAAAAGAAGATAAGTAGAGCTTTAAAATGGTTTAAAGAACAGCTTATTTAGATGTGTGTGCAAATTGTTATGAATTTTAAAAATTAAGGTTTAGAATTGGATAATAATGAGAAAACTGGAACTTTTATTGTGAGTACTAGATTATTCAGAAGGCAATATAAAATTGTTCAAAGCTCCAAAAGTTCAGTGGTTTATATGTATGAAAAAATTTATGTTTAAGTTTAACATGTCGCTGGTTGAGAGTAATTAGAGCTATACAATGAGAGTAATAAATGTTTTCCTAAAACTATTCTAGTAATAGTGAGGTTCTGACTCTTAGTAATTTAAATTAATGTCGGCCCTGTTTAAGCTAAATAAATGTTCATTAAAAATATGGCTATAAAGTAGATATATAGAGCTTTCCAATGACATAAAGTTTGAATAATTTGGCTTAGTATAGAATGAGATATGAGTTTTTAAATTTATGGCCAAAATCCTAGGGAAATGAAAAGTGACCATTTGAACAATAAACTTCGTGCAATAAACTAGATTAATTGGAATGACTAAAATGATGTTTCATATTTTTCCCATGTAGATGATATTTTAAACTTTTTTTAGGGACTAGAATCACCTTGATATAATTTTTCTATAATTAGTTATGAATTTTCAAAATTTGCTGAGGAAAAAGGGTTTATCATATGAATAGCAACCCGGGGAAGGAAAATTTTCTATCTTAATTTATCATGTGATACTTGCTTCTAAACATGTGCCAAGGAGTATAATAAGGTCCAATACATGGGTAATGTGGTCTATAGTTAAGGTGCTATAATATCCATGGATTTTGTGATGGGTTGCGATGAACCTCTTTGGGTCATGATGCAATATAGGTGATTGTTGATAGAATGACGAAGTTGACCTATTTCCTTCCAATCCAAGAGACTATCACCATGGAGAAGCTAGCTTAATTGTATGTAAATGAGATTGTAAGGTTGCATGGGGTCCCTTAGAGTATTGTATCATATAGAAATCCGCAATTTATGTTGAGATTTTGGAGGTTCCTTCAGGAGGCTATAGCGACGAGGCTGAATTTCAACACTACCTATCATCTTCAACCTGATGAGGAAACCAAAAGAACAATTTAGACTTTAGAACACATGTTGCGAGCTTGTTTTCTAGAGCAAAATGTTAATTGGGATCAATATTTTTTGCTGGTTGAATTTGCCTACAATAATAGTTATCATTTGAGTTTGCAAATGGCACCCTTTGAGGCTTTATAGCCGAAAATGTCAATCACCTTTGTGTTGGGTTGAACTTGGTGAGTGGAGTTTATTGGGCCCCGAAATTATTGATCAGACTACTAGATAAATTGTGAATATTTAGCAAAAGCTTTTGACAGCTCAAAGCCGGTAGAAGAGTTATGTTAACCAAAGGAGGAAACCCTTGGAGTTTGATGTAGGTGACCATGTGTTCCTCAAAGTCCCTCCTCCTACCGATGTTGGAAGATTGATTAGAGCAAAGTAGCTTACTCTGTGATCCATGTGTCCATTTTAAATTCTAGAACAGATTAGGCCAGTGGTGTATCGAGTGGTTTTTGGAGATTGTGCTCTAGGCTAATCATTGTATTATGAACATTGTGTTTTATTATAAAAAAAAAGGAGTTTTTTTTCTTACATTATTATATTGTTTGCATATTTTTCTTTATAATAATGTCCTTGGATAAATTATTTTATCCTAAATATCCCTAGTCAATCATCTTTATGGGAATAATGACGAATTAAGGCTAATATGATTTTGATTGATAATTATGTAATAATTATGTATGAAGATACAAATCAAAATCATAAGCTCCTATTAGAGAATAGGTACTGGATTGACCTGCTATGAGATAGCTACATAGATCAAGTCATAAGCATATCTCATATATAACCGTGTCATTAAGCCCTCTACCTGAGATCACCATGGCTTCCTACATGGGGAACACTATACTTTGGCATAGTCAAAAGTCACATTTAATTAGGAGATCATAAAGGTTATGATCACGTATAGTGGAACTCGTGTGGAGGAAGATGAATAGTCAAGATAGGATTTGTCCCTCTAATTAATGGAGAGATATATCTGGGCCCCTCGATGAGTGAGACTGAGAAAATGCATGGCCGTGTATGAATGGAAGAGTTTTCATTTGTTCTGTCAGTCTGCTTGGAGATCAAGAAAGTGATTGTCGAGTAAAATGAGGATGACATTTCCATGCCTCATACTTGACATATATATCATGAGACAAAAGGAATGTGATTGAGTTATATGATAGGTTATATCGGATCACCAATCTGATATGATTTGGGTAGCCACAATGTCTTGTTAGAGGCCACTTGTGACTTGTGGGTCCAATTGTGTTATAAGCTCACTGCCAACATCATATGAGTCTACAGGGTCACACACAAGAACGGGCCAATTCGAGCTAGAATGTCCAGATTTATTGAAACTAAAATGTGTGTAGATTCAATGAATTTAACATTCAATTTAGGGTGATAAAATTATATATATTTGATATATATATATATATATTAAAATTTGAAATATATATATTGTTCAAATTAATTAGTTTTAAATTTAATTCTATATGATAATTTTAATTTTAAATTAATGTCATAATTTAAATTTGATTTATATAATAAATTAAATTTAGATTTGATTCTAGATATATATTAGATAGTTAGTTTAAATTTAATCTATTAGATAGATTTAAATTCAAACTAATCTATTTAATTAATATTTGATTTAGTTTAAATTATTGATTTAAATTAAATAAATACCAAATCCTATCTATATATTGATATAGACTAGGATACAGAATCAAGAGAATTCAAATTACCTTAAAGAGAGAGCAGCCGTACACTCAGAAAGAAAAATTGTATGGATGAACAGTGAAGGCGTACGGACTTATACGGAATTGTACGAACATCACAAACTCGAGGTGCTAGCACGCCATTTGAGTTGGACTCACCATTCGTGTGGATACCGGTAGAGGGAGCTGACTAATCATGTTAGTTCACAAAATGAAAAAGAACACCAAGGAAAGCACCGGAGGTAAATTCTTTTTCTGCATCTCAATCTAAATAACATTGACGGATCAATGAGAGGGAATTTCTTATAGTTTTTTCGCTGCGTGAATGTTGAAATTGCCAATAGTGGTATCAGAGCCATGTCAATGTTTGTTTAAATTGAGTTCTTGAGTATATGATAGCATATATGTGATATGTGCGAACTCAATTTGTCAAATTCAGTTTTTCAATCCAGGTTTTGTTTTGTATATGCATGTTCCAATTTCTCGTTTGTATATGCATGAAAATATGTTTCGTATACCCATGTTTCTATTTCATATACGCATGTCTAGTTTCTGTTTCGTATATGCATGTTCTAGTGTCTGGTTCGTATATGCATGAAAATATGTTTCGTATATTCATGTTTCAGTTTTAGTTTCGTATTGAGCATGTATTCATTTTTGTTTTTCATATGACCGATAAGAATTTCGTATGTTAATCTAGCTTCGTTTGCAACGCATTCATATGTTTGTGAAATATATATTTTTGTACATGACGTGATGAAAAACGGCATATGTGAAACAATTCTAGTAGATGGATTTTCAATGAGATTGATGAATTCTTGGGGCTTTTCTTAATGTAGCCACTCATTCAAAAGAGTGGAAATTTAAAAATTTCATGTTGCTCCACCCTCCATCCACAAGGGACGCTACCCCTTGACCCTGCCCGCTAACCAGCTAGTGAGACCGCCATGGCTATCTAGTTGTAGTGCAACATATTCTAATTTAATGTTAAAATCGCAAAGTTTATAGCTTTTCATTAGATGAGATGTTTGTTACAAGTTGTGATTTGTTTATTTGAATTGGATCGGTATGGTGCATGATATGGCCCTAGGATGATATTATGTTTTTTTTTTTAAATGCGGCCTGCGTGTCATGCCTCTCTCTATATTCTGGATGTTCATTCTCTTCTCACCTCACTTCCCTCGAATATTCAATCAAGGTTTCTTTTGTAAGTGTTATATTAGAACAATCCTTTCATTGGCTTGGGAGGATATAGGTTAGATGGGCTATATTATGACACGTTTTTTTATGCTTTATGATGAGATCATATGCATGTATGGAATGACACCACTATATATATATGTTCATGTGATGAATAGATGTATAAATAACAACAATATAAAAAATCCCTCGAATTAAATTTTAAGTTTAAATGTCACCCATTAATGAACACCTGTCAAGGCTTTGATCACCTAAATATATGATCCACCAAAGTGGGATACACTTAGGTTATCTTAGTGAGGCAGTTTGGGTAATGGTGATACTCATAAAGGTTCATGATGGTAGAACTTAATTGAGACTATCAAAACGGATTTAGGTCTTAAGGCATTAGATGGGATTAAATATGCCGGGTCATATGACGATAGAATCCCATAAAGATCTAAGAATTATATGTGATTTAATTGGTAAATAAGTTGCCTACCTAAATAACTTAATTTTAAGCGTCTTGCCAAAGCGGCCTTACAATTAGGTGAAATATGGGTCTTTGGCTGCTAAACTAAATTGAGGGTTAATTTTTAGTAGGAAATTATAATTTCATTTTGCATATTTTGTTGTAGAAAATGTCGATGAGTAATTCTGCTACACCATTATTGCGATCTGTCCTTGAGAATGACAAAATAAATGGAACCAACTTTCTTGACTGGTTTAGGAACTTGAGAATTGTTCTCAAGCAGGCAAAAAAGTCATATGTCTTAGATAAACTCATTCCTGAGGAGCCAACAGGTAATGCTCCAAGAGCCCAAAAGGATGCCTATAATAAGCATCTTAATGACTCTGTGGATGTTGGATGCCTGATGTTAGCCATCATGATCCCAGAACTTCAGAGAGATCTGGAACATATGAAGGCTTATGAGATGATTTGGCATCTCAAGGAAATCTTCCAACAACAGGCAAGGCAAGAAAGGTTTGAAACCATAAAAGCCTTATATTCTTCCAAAATGACTGAGGCTACATTAGTTAGCTCTCATGTTTTGAAGATGAAAGGCTACATTGATCACCTTGAAAGGCTCGGATTTCCCATAACCCAAGAGTTAGCTATAGATTTGATCTTAAACTCACTCCCAGAGAGTTATGACCAGTTTGTCATAAACTATAATATGAACAACATGGAGAAATCAATTTCTGAACTGCATGCGATGCTTAAAACTACTGAGCAAAACATCAATAAAAAGCCCAACAACATTTAATGGTTCAAAAAAGAAAATGAATGAACAAGAAAGGTAAGGGTAAGGGAAAGGGAAAAGGCCCGGACAACAAGTCCATGGAGCAAGAAGTTCGAGACCCATAAAAATTGCATTGACCTAAAGATAAAAGAACGAGAAGACTCACAACAAGTTGATGAGCCTACTCAAGTAACACAAGGCCCAAGAATGTTTGATAGAGCACAACATCTGCCTCAAAGATATGGATTTCTTTTAACTGATAGTCGTGATTTGTTGCTGTTGGATCAAGAAGAGCCAACCACCTATCAAGAGGCCATAATGGGATTTGACTATGAAAAATGGCTACATGCCATGAAGTATGAGATGCAATCCATATATGACAATCAAGTATGGACCTTGATTAACCTACTTGAAGGTATAAAAACCATTGGGTGTAAATGGGATTTTAAGAAGAAAACTAACATGGATGACTAAGTGCATACCTTCAAAGCATGATTGGTTACAAAAGGATTTAAGCAAACTTATGGTATAGACTATGATGAAACCTTTTCGCCAATCACCATGATTAAGTCAGTCAAGATCCTTCTCGCCATTGCAGCATACTATGATTACGAGATTTGGTAGATGGACGTCAAAATAGTATTCCCTAATGAAAAGCTACTTGAGGATGTGTACATGAAATAACTTTAGGGTTTTGTACATCCAGAAGATTCTGCAAAGGTTTGCAAGCTTCAGAGATCCATTTATGGATTGAAGCAAGCATCTCATAGTTGGAATCAACATTTTGATGAAATAGTCAAAGAGTTTGGATTTATCCAAAATGTTGATGAACCTTGTGTTTACAAGAAGGTTAGTGGGAGCACAATTGTATTTTTAGTGCTTTATGTTGATGACATCCTACTCATTGGGAATGACATTCGCACCTTGCAAAATGCCAAGACTTGGTTAGGAAAGTGTTTCTCAATGAATGACTTAGGAGAAGCCACGTATATTCTAGGTATTAGGATCTATAGGGATAGATCCAAGAGGCTAATCGGCCTAAGTCAATGCACTTATATAGACAAAGTATTGCATAGGTTTAGTATGCAAGACTCAGAGAGGTTACATGCCCATGTCTCATGGCATCAATCTCAGCAAAATTCAGTGTCCTTATTTATGAGATGAGCAAGAACGCATGAGCAAGATTCCATATCCTTCAACAATTGGATCTATTATGTATGCCATGTTGTGCACTCGACCAAATGTCTTATATGCCTTGAGCATGACTAGTAGATGTCAGTCAGATCTAGGTGAGAATCACTAGACTGCTATCAAGAATATTCTGAAGTACTTAAGAAGGACTAAGGATGTATTCTTGGTTTATGGAGGATTGGAAGACAAGCTAGTTGTAAATGGTTACACGGATACAAGTTTCCAATCTGACAAAGATGATTCTAGATCGCAATCAGGATTTCTATTCTATTTGAATGGTGGTGCAGTTAGTTGGAAGAGTTTCGAGCAAAGCATTGTAGCTGATTCTACAATAAAAGCTGAGTACCTAGCAGCATTAGATGCAACTAAAGAAGCTATTTGGATTACGAAGTTCATCACTAAGCTTGGATTGGTGCCTACTATCTCAAATCCGATAGATCTATTTTGTGACAACAACGGTGCAATAGCACAGGCTAAAGAGCCTAGGTCACATCAAAGAACCAAACACATACTCAGGTGATATCATCTCATCATAGAAATCATTGATAGGGGTGATATAAAGATATGCAAAATACCAACTGATGACAATATTGCTGATCCTCTTGCTAAGCCACCTGCACAGATAAAACATGAGCATCATGTAAGATCAATGGGTATTAGATACATACGATTGGACCTAGTGCAAGTGGGAGTTGTTAGAGATTGTGCTCCAAACCAATCATTGTATTATGAACATTGTGTTTTTTTTTTCTTACATTATTATATTGTTTGCATGTTTTTCTTTATAATTATATCCTTCGATAAATTATTTTATCCAAAATATCCCTAGCCAATAATCTTTATGGGAATAATGATGAATTAAGGCTAGTATGATTTTGATTGATAATTATGTATGAAGATACAAATCAAAATCATAAGCTCCTGTTAAGGAATAGGAGTTGGATCGACCTGTCATGAGATAGTTGTATGGATCAAGTCATAAGCATATCTCATATATAACCGTGTCACTAAGTGCTCTAACCTGAGATCACCATGGCTTCCTACATAGGGAACACTATACTTTGTCATGGTCAAAAGTCACCTTTAATCGGGAGATCATAAAGGATATGATCAAGCATAGTGGAACTCGTATGGAGGAAGATGAATGGTCAAGATGAAATTTGTCCCTCTAATTAATGGAGAGATATATCTAGACCCCTTGATAAGTGAGACTGAGAAAATACATGGCCGTGCTCAAATAGAAGAATTTCCATTTGTTCTGTCAGTCTACTTGGAGATCGAGAAAGTGATGGCAAGTAAAATAAGGATGACGTTTCCATGCCTCATACTTGACATATATATCATGAGATAAAAGGAATGTGATCGGGTTATATGATAGGTTGTATCGGATCACCGATCTCATATTATTTGGGTAGTCATAATGTCTTGCTAGAGGCCACTTGTGACTTGTGGGTCCAATAGTTTTATTAGCTCACTGCCAACATCATATGGGCCTACAGGGTCACACACAAGAATGGGTCAACTCGAGCCATAATGTCCAGATCTATTGAATCTAAAATGTGTCTAGATTCAATGAATTTAACGTTCAATTTAGGGTGATAAAATTATATATATATTTGATATATATATATATTAAAATTTGATATATTACATATTTGATATATGTTTCGAAATATATATATATTGTTCAAATTAATTCAAATTAATTAGTTTTAAGTTTAATTCTATATGATAGTTTTAAATTTAAATTAATGTCATAATCTAAATTTGATTTAGATTGGATTCTAAATTTGAATTTAAACAAATAATCTAAATTTAATTTATGTGATAAATTAAATCTAGATTTGATTCTAGATATATATTAGATAGTTAGTTTAAATTTAATCTATTAGATAGATTTAAATTCAAACTAATCTATTTAATTAATATTTTGATTTTGTTTAAATTATTGATTTAAATTAAATAAATACCGAATCCTATCTATATATTGATATAGACTAGGATACAGAATCAAGAGAATTCGAATTTCGTACACTTAGAAAGAAAAACTGTACATATGAGCAGTGAAGGCGTACGGACTTGCATGGAATTGTACCAACATCACAAACCAGAGGTGCTAGCATGCCGTTCGAGTTGAACTCACCATTCGTATGGATACCGATAGAGGGAGTTGACTAATTGTATTAGTTCCTGGGGTCCAACGAAATGAAAAAGAACACAAGGGACGTACCAGAGGTAAATTCTTTTTCTACATCTCAATCTAAACAACATTGACAGATCCATAGGAGGGAATTTCTTATAGTTTTTTTGTTGCGTGTATGCTGAAATTCCCAACAGTGGTGATACCCCTTTATCTCATAGGGTTATACGATATCTTCACGTGCCCCACCTGAAAAAGTATTATCCCGATTTGTCTCACATCATAGGGGGATGAAGGGGTTCAATTGCAAGAAGATTTTAGTTTTAAAGTCAAGCTAAAGGTGATTATTGACATAAAAGTAAAATAGTTAAGGAATAAGACCATTAAATTTGTGAAAGTATTATAAAGTAGTTTGATGTCAAATGATATCTCATGGGAGATAAAGGAATCCTTACGAAGGAGACTTCCCTATCTTTTTTCTTGAGGTAAGTGTTTGAAATTTCGAGGATGAAATTTTTATAAGGAGGGGTGGATGTAACTTTTGTTAAGTTGATATTGGTTGATGTTTTAGGACTTGTGGGAGTTTAAGAAAGCTTGTGGAAGCTTTAATTCAAAAAAAGAAAAGCAAAGGATTATATAAAAGGTAGCTTGGTTTATTTTATTGCAATATGTTATTCTTTGTTGTTTCCATGATTATATATTATTGCCATATTGTACTTGTGTTGTTTTGTAACTGGTTTTGGCTGTAAAATAATGGATTTTGTTCCCTGGGATATCCATGTTCTAAGGGGAAACTCTGTTGAAATTTTTACTTGACAATATGGTATTTTAATGATATATATTATTATATGTGAAATGTTTGTGAAACTTGAATAATATATTTGCATAAAATAAACTAGCTACTGAGATTTTCGCAAATCTCACTCCCCAAGCACTAACCTTATAGATTTAAGTGATGGCAAGACCTCCAAGAAGATAAGAGGCAAGCAGAAGATTAATGATGACTAGATTTATAGCCACCTTGGTTGCTTGTTTTCTTGTAATTATATATAAAATTATATATACTTTCATGAAGCTGTGCCTTGCTTCCATAATGTTTGTTTAGAGTTCTTGTGATGTTAAGAACATATTTTGGAAGAGTTTGAATTATGTAAGAATGTTATATATATATATTTAGTGTTTGGAAGTTGTATGCAAAACTGTCTAATTTTGAGCACTGATTTGTATATGTTTACTATTCATTCTAAATTTAGTTTTATATTTGAGTGTTATATATGCTTGGGAAGTAGGCAGAAAGATCTTTCTAAAGAGCTAAATATCACTTGATTTGGATAAGTATACAAATTTTTATGAATTTTTAAATATTTCTTAGAAAATCTGGAAAAGTAGTTTTGACCAAATGAATAGTAGAATTGGATGCATTTTCTGAATACATTGGCTCAATTAAATTCCAGTTGTATATTTTTCCCATGTATGAAATATTATTAACTATTTTTAGAGACTTGAATCAACCTCATACGATTTTTCTGGAATTAGTTATGGTTTTTCAAAATTTAGCCGGGAAAATCAAATCACCAAATGAATAGTATTTTGCAAATTTAGATTTTTCTCACTTGATCTTCTAATGATTCAAGCTCTTAAATTAGCTTAGTTAGCATCATATATGCTATTATGCATGGGAAATAATGTAAGAAAGCAAGGTATCACACTAGTAAAGGTCCATCATAGCCAAGATAAGAACCAATCGTAGTTGTGTCTCTTCGATCAACTCCAGTACCATCCATACCTCCTCTACCTTATATAGAAGCAATAAAAGTAGAAGAAGAGATTGACTATGAGGCAGGTTTCCTGTTGGATCCAGAGAATAGTACCAATGGTCCAGGCGATATTGAGCATATTATATATAGGGTAGCAATAAAGTGTTTTAAAGAATGTGCCAAGTATTGTCAAAGCCTTGATTAGATTCCTGCCTTTATCAATAAGGTAGTACAAGCCAAGTCATTTTTGGCTATCAAGGAGCTACAGTATCCAGAGGAGATATGGATTGAAACATTGGTTGGTCAAATTCCCATAGATGAGTTTTGGATTCCAATCAAAAGCAAGCTGGAAGGTCATAGGTTCTCAAGCCTTGATCATTGTGTGAAGGTTTACACAATCGAGGGTAATGTGTGAACGAAAAAGATGGAATGCAAAAGGCTTGAAGCACCACCTGATAATGCTGAGTCTGAGCAGCTATCCAATGATGGTGAAAAGATTAGAGAAATAATGACTAAGTGTTATGAGGATAGCTTACAAAGCTATTGGGAAACTTATATGTTAACTTTTCTGGATGCAGTAAGTGATGCAAGATTCTCTTTGGACTATCAAGCCTATCATTATTTCAAACCGGTATGGTTTAGTTTCATTATAAATGTGCTGCCAGAAGATGGCCTATACTAGGGACTAATAAAGAATGAACTCTTAAATGATTGGCCTGAGAATATGTAGGAGTATAACTGAGAGCTAGCATATAGAGAAAGGTTAAGGCTAGAGTAGAAAGAAGAAGAGCCCGAGAAAGGTCTTGAGGAAGCAGGACCTAGCTCTAGGCCCCCTAGAGGGATACCATGAGAGTGATATTGTTTATATGTGAAATAGGAAAATTGTGAATTTTGTTGTGCATAAGCAATTATATGTTAAGAGATAAGAACTATGTGAATATGTTAGATTCATGTAAACTTACATGTACAAACTTATGACATGTAAATAAAATACTATGTTTTTCATATCTTTGGTGCAATTACTTTATATTTATGTCTTTACTTATTGCTATAGACAAAATGGTGCATACTAGATGACAAGCTTAAATAGTAATCCCAGAACAAGATCCCAGTGAAGAGCCTTAGGTTGATCCTTTACAAACTATAATGCAAAGGCTAGATCACCAGCAATGGACCATAGAGTAATTGTAGCAAACTATTGAAGCCCTAAGATAGTGTCAAGAGGCTAGAGTAATCAACCTCCAGTACAACAGCTAGTACCCCAAGCTGTATAAGTAGAGGCAGCAGCTGGAGCAATTATTGATATGGCAAATGAGCATGATGTGATAGCAAATTTTAGGAAAAATCAACCTCCTTCATTTAATGGTAGATTTGATGTACAGACTACAGAAGATTAGGTACTGAGATTGGAGATAATTTTCAGATTAATGAGATGTAATTCAGAAATGAAAGCATAACTAGCCATATATATGCTTGAAAAAAAAGCTGATAGGTGGTGGCGTAACACAGAGCTGATCATGCATACTAGAAATATTCCTTTCACATGGGAGAACTTTTTAGAGAAGTTTTATGACAAATATTTTCCATGATCAGTAAGGGATGAGAAATAAGCCAAGTTTATTACGTTAAAGCTGGTAGAAGATTAGTTTATAGATGAGTATGTAGCAATGTTTAACCAATTGGCCAAGTATTCTACTTACCTCCAGCAACATGATGATGAAAGATAGAAAATTGAGAAGCTGGTAAGGGTATTGAAGCCTACTATCAGAGAAAGAGTGGCATCGATGCAGCTTCAAACTTTTTGATGCATTAGTGAAAGTAAGCAGAATAAAAGAGAACAATTAGAATAATAAATTCTTGACATACGGTCCCTCAACCAATACCAAGAAAGCTACAGTTGTTGCCAAAGAGGGAGAATCAAGCAAGAAAATAAAGAAGCCTTAGAGTGGTAACAATAGAAAGTCAAAGAGAGGAGGCAGGGAAGAAGGATTGAATATGCAGAGAAGTACCTAGACACCAGTATGCAATCAGTATGAAAGGGCTTATGGCAGATTCAGTTGTGCTAGTCAGAATATGTGCTTTAAATGTGGTAAACCTAGACATTGTGCTTAGGAATGCATAATGGATGTAGCTAACATCATACCTCAAGCATATGGGAGAGTCCTTGTTCTTACTTAGCAAGAGGCTTGTAAGTCACTAGAATTAATCAAAGGTATGATTGTGATTAATTATTATCTTGTAAAAGAATTATTTGATCTAGTGCTAGCAACACGTTCATATCTTTTGACTGTACTAAGAGGTTGGGTTTGGTAGTCATAATTTTACCCTATGATTTGCATGTGTCTACCCTCACAAGAAATAAAGCTATAACCTCCTATGTGTCTCCTAATTGTATGGTTCAATATGAATATTATTGTCTTACCATAGATTTAATTTGCATGCCTTTCCCTATATAAGTGTTATCATTGGAATGAGCTAGTCATTTGACAATAACATTCTCCTTGACAGTAAAAATAAAGTCTTAATCCTGCTTGATCCTTAAAATGTCTTATGTATTAAGACTAAGTTTAATTTTCCGCCGACCACCCAAGTTGAAAGATGCTTAGAGAAAGCATATCAGGGTTATTTGGTTTTTTTTTAGGGGAATGACAGTTGAGGACCAAAACTTTGAATTAAATACAGTAACGGACCTTACAATTTTTTGTCTACTGAACATCGCGAATTTACTACTGGCTTATTCTGTATTTACTACTGGAAAACCTACAAGATCCTTTACTGTATTTAATTCAAAGTTTTGGTCCCCAACTGGCATTTTCCCTTTTTTTTTGCAAGTATTGAAGTGGAAGAGGTTATTGAGGAGTCTTAGTGGTAAAGGAATTTCCAAAAGTGTTCCTAACAGAGTTTAGTGGTTTAACCCCAGAACTAAAGGTTGAGTTTGTTATTGATTTGGTGTCGAGAACAGTAACTATTTGAAAGGCACTATATAGGATGGCACCTAATGAGATGGTAGAACTTAAGAGGTAGATTGAAGAACTACTGGAGAATGAATTTATTAGACTTAATATATCTCGCTGGGGTACTCCAGTTTTATTTGTGAGAAAGAAAGATGGGAGCCTCAGACTCTACATAGATTGCCATAAGCTAAATAAAGTTACAGTTAAAAATAAGTACCTATTGTTAGATAAGCTGGCGTCCCAGGAGGGGGTGAATTGGGAAGATTAAAAATTTTCTGCAAAAAGTTAAGAAAGTGAAGAAAGCAAAGGGTGATGGTAAAACAGAGTATGAATGAATAAATAGTAAAAGCAATAGTAGGGAAGAGAAGACTTTGATATTTATCCTGGTTCGGTCTCTCAACTTGACCTACGTCCAGTCCCCAAGTCACCACTTGAGATTTTCCACTATTCTATAAGAATTCAATGCGCTTTTTGTAAATGCCACAATACAAAGTTAACGCTCTATTTCTAGAGCTCACACATTCACTCTTTGCACTCTCACTAAGTACTTCCCCAATTCCTTGTGATATCCCCTCATAAGAGAATCTTTCTTCCAGATGAAGATAAGATTGTGTAGAACTAATATAAACTCTCTCAAACAGAGTGAATATGAAAGTTTGAGTACAAATACTGAAGTGTGAGAGTAAGAGACTATGAGTAGATGATTTGGTAGAGTTTTAGTATTTACAAAGTAAAAATTCGTCACCCACATCTTCAATGAAGTTCTATTTATAGATTTCTGCCCCAACTATATGTTAGAGACAAGATCTAGCCGTTAGAGACATTATCCAACGATTACTCTAAGAAACTATCTGTTTACCATCCGCATTTAATACTTCTAACATTCAAAGTTCAAATTTCAGTTAGTCAGTAGATGAATTTCACAGAAACCAAAAGTTATAGCCTTTAACATTAAACTTCCAAAGTTCGTCTATTATGAATCAAAATTCAAAATTTCATCTTTAGAAAATGATTGTATGTTGGAACATACGAATTTCCATGTGTGAAGTTGTTCTGTCAAGTGTGAACAGTAAATTCAATTTGCTACAGTGCCTTCGAAATTCAAATTTTGGAACCCTAAAATTCATCTGTCAGAAGCTGGTTCAATGAGGCACAATAGTTCATAAATTCAAAATTCAAATTTTCAAAGGGCAAAGTTCGTCTGTCAGAGAGACCTCTTTTTAGACTTACTTTAAAATTCGAATTTATGAGAATTGTCATTCGTATGTTAATATATCAACACAAAAGACTTACAAGCTTTGTTTCTGAAATTCAAAATTTCATGTTCAAAGTTCATCTATCAGTGGGTAATTTTAAAGCTCTTTTTAAACTTGTTTTCGGATCAACTTTGACACATTCTCAGACGAATTTTTCAGTTTTCATAAGTAGCATTTTGTCTTAAATTTGAATTTTCAACATCAAAGTTCATCTATCAGAGAAGGGCTCTTTTAAGACTCTTTTCAGACATAGGTCAAAATTCAAATTTGGAAATACAAAGTTCATCTGTCAGATAAGCCTCTTTTCAGACTTGTTTATTTTCAATACGAAATTCAAATTTCCAAAGGCAAAGTTTGAATTTTCTAAACAGCAGATCAGTGTAAACCTTTCAAACTTCGTCTGTTGGTGGGTGTTTTTCAAATATTCCATGAATTAACATAGAATTAAGGTTTTAAAACATTTTTTCACCGAATTAAAGTCTTTTACCCAAATTAAAGCATTATTGAACAATCAACATCTATTCTTGCACTGATTTCTCCAAAATTCCTTCACTTGAAACCTTTTGTGCACCTTTGATATCTTTACTCCAAGCTCTTGAAGGTTAGTTTGGAATCATCAAAACACTTGATTCAACATTCTCCCCCTTTTTGATGATGACAAAATAACTTACAAACTGGATTAATACTTGGGTTTGCTTTCACAAGCTCCCCCTCAACATATGCATTATTATTTAAAAGATATCATGTATAGTAGATCAAGTAAAGATATTTATTAGCTCATTTAAAAATCCAACAAGAACAGTTTATTGCAATCAAGGAATTCTTTTATTTCTTCAGATGGTACTTTACAACAATGCAAAACATTACAAAACACAGTACACAACAACAGAAACACAAAATAACACTACAAGAGGACTCAAGCATAAGATCTAATCACTTTTTCTTTAACTTAGTCTTCTTGCTATAAGTTTTTCCTAAAGGCTCTGTAGCAGACTTTCCAGTTTGCTCACTCTTCCCCCCCTTTTTGGCATCATCAGGAAGGTGAACAAAATCAGCAGGAGGAGGGATCTGAGATACTAGAATAGCTTGAAGAGGTACAAGAACAAATGGCATTTCTGGATTGAGCTTAGGCAAGGACCCAGAAACTTCAGAACTTGTGTCTTCATCTTCATCATCAGAAATCTCAATAAGTTCAGAAATTTCTTGCCTTGTAATTGCCAATTGTGTCTTTCTTTCCTCCGAGAAACCAAGGTATGTAACAGATGAGGGAGCAAGAGGAGGAAACATTTCTTCAAGCCTTGTTTTCTGAGCTTGCAAGAGAGCATTGTGTGCAATGGCTTCCAAATCAACAAAAGGCACAATGCTTCTTTCTTCATTTAGGGCAGCTTGCATGAATGGTGAAGTAGAGATGGTTGCCACTAATCTTTCTACTTGCTCAGATTCTTGCTGGGACAGGATTGACTCTTGAGCATCTGCTTGAATGGGGTCATGAGAGCTTGAATCCTGGGGGCCTTCTTCTTCCATACCATAGTCCAAGGAAGGACCAGGACTTGGTGTGCTCAGTGTGCCAACAACCTCAATATCATCTATAGCATCATCATGCTCAGGAGAGGCTAGCATAAAGGGGCTTGTAGGCTTAGGAGTTGGAGACTTAGCAGGCTTAGAGAATCCTAGCTGAGATGGAGCTGATATGGTAGGAATGGCATTCCGAATGTCTTCATATGCATCAGCAACCACTTTCATGTTCTTGGCCAACTAGTGGATCTGATCTTATAGATGAGCAAACTTGGCATTTTGCTCATCCCTGATGCTTAGTTTGAGTATAGACAAACTGTCATACAACTCAGTGATCTTGGTTGGCTTAGCACGAGAGGAGGGAGTAGATGGAATGTGAGTAGGTAGAGATGGAGATAGGACAGGTCGAGAAGGCTGAGGTGTAGGTCTTGCAGGAGCCTTAGAGGTACCTTATTGCTGTAGGGAGGCATCCTCATCAAAGAAGAGATCATTAGATTTTCCTGCTCCCTTCCCAATCCATCTTCCATCTTTTCTTTCAATCCTCATTCTTTATAGCTCCTCTTCCTTGAAAATCTCAGTGGGCTTCCCTTTCCCTTTCTCAAGGTGCTGAATTCTAGCATATTGTAGAATCTTGGAAATGATAGTTGCGTAGGGGAGTGTAGAGTCTTTCCTCTGATCCCTTGCCTTGATCATGCATTGGAGTATGATATGTCCAATGTTGATAAGCTTCCCATGCATAATTACTGCCATTACATTTGCCTCTGCCCTTGTGATCAAATTGAAGCTACCCCCTTTGTTGAAGATAATCGTAGACACTATGTAGTGTAGGATCCTTACTTGAGCACTGAGGTCAGTGGGCTTCAGCAAACTTATTGATGGCCTATTCTCCTTTCTTCTGAACAATGTGTTCAGGATTGTGCGCTCCTTGTAGTTCAGAAAGAGGCCACCTTCTTCATCAATAGTCTCTGCCTCATCCATATATCTAGAGGCAGTAATGTCAATTTTAAGGCCATCTTGCCCTGGAATTTCCAATACTTCATTAAGAGTTTCATTTGTGAGCCAGATGGTCCTTGATCTCATATTGACCTCCCACTTCTTCTTCTTGCTGTTGTACTTCATGGAGGCATACCATGTCTTAACCACTTTATCATTATACCTCTCCAGTATCTCTAACAGATTCTTATATCTCATCATCCATAGTCTAGCATCAAAATTGTTCAAATCTCCCATGTTCACACAATGCGGCTTGATTAACTTTTTACTCACAAATTTGGTCGAGTATTCCTCCTGAATCTGATGAGTGCTCCATAATGTCATTGTTGTAAGTTGGTATTCTCTAGATTCAGTACTGAAGGAGGAAGTGGAAGCAGCAGCAGGAACAGGAACAGAAGGCTCTATTTTCTTCAATGAAGAAGGTCCAACTTTCTTTGATTTTGCCTTTGGAGTTGTTTTCTGTCGTTTAGAGGGAGTTGCTTTGCTTGATTCCGCTTTTCTCTTCAGTTTTTCACCCTCCTTTGAGGCATATTGGGATTTAACCATTCTCTTCGGTCGTGCCTCTCCCTTTCCAACTTCTGGAATTTTTACTTGTGCCATTTTCATGAATGAATGTTTCAGAATGAAGAATGTTTCATAATGAAGCTAAGAATGCATTTATAGGATGCAAAAAGGAGTTTAAATAGTGGGAAATGAAGATTTACTGTCAGAATTGAAGAGCATTGAAGAAAGAATTTGAAGAGACTTGGAGAAGAGATGAATAGGGTTGCGTCTATTTAGAGGAAAACAATTGGTTTTGACGTGTGTAACCGCAGGACAGACGAATTTTGAGGGGTTAAAATTCAAACTTCGAGCAGTTAAAAGTTAAACCATCCAGCAAAGCTTATTGACAGATAAATTTTCTTCTGAAAGTTTGTCTGACAGAGGCTTGGTTCAAGTAGCACAGGAAGAACAGACGAACTTTGTTTCAGTAAAGTTCAAATTTCGAACAGCAGGCATCAAGCAAAGATTAATGCAACAAACAACAGATGAATTATGCATATGAAAATTCATCTTTTAGAGATTCAGCATTATGAGCATGTTTCAACAGACGAATTTTGAATCAGAAATTCGAATTTTTACACTTTGTAAAGGTTCTCCAACATGCGTATGTTATGAAATGGAGAATTGTATAATCATCATGTTGGACAAAGATAACATTGAATCTTTTATTTTAAAAATTCAAACTTTCAAGGACTAACAGATGAATTTCGAGAGGCCACCAAGAACTATTCCAAGCTGAAGTTCATCTGTTGGGCATCTAAATTCGAATGTTGAGCATGCTCACTCGTTCAAAAACACAATTTATTAAGGAAATTCATCTAACACAACTAAAATGTGAATTTCAACTTTAAAAAATTACAAAATAGATCTAGAACTCAGATTTCTTGCTGTCACTTTCTCCTTTTGACTGTTCCATTCTGATTTGCTTCATTTTTTAGATCTACTGTCATTTAAACTCATGAGGAGCACCTGCAACTTATATTAAACTTTCTCCAAAGCTAAAGTTAGAATTAAATTAATGTCAAAAATTCTAAAAACAAATTGATACAGAATTTTACTTACAGTTCATTGATATTTACCATACTCAATTCTCTCCTAATTTTACAGTGCCTATCTTCCGTGTCAAGATGTCAGCAACTTGATCTTCTGGAGGGATGTATTCTAATCTGATCTCTCCTTTCAGAACATAATCTCTTATGAAGTGGTGCCTAACTTCAATATGCTTCGTCCTTAAATGCATGACTGGATTCTTTGTGATGTTAATAGTACTTTGTTTGTCACACATTATAGGTATTTCCTTTATCTCAATCTCAAGATCTTCAAGCCACTGCTTCATCTAGATGACTTGGGCACAACAGCTTCTAGCTACAACATATTCAGCTTCTGCTATGGATAAGGCCACACTATTTTGCTTCCTACTAAACCATGAAACCAAGGATCCTCCAAGAAACTGACATGTTCCACTTGTGCTTTTTCTATCATTTTTGGATCCTGCAAAGTCAGCATCAGTGTATCCTTTCAAATCTTCTCCATTTCCTTTAGGATACCAAAGACCCATCTGTGATGTTCCAATTAGATATTTGAAAATAGATTTCACAGTAGTTGCATGGATTTCTTTGGGGCATGATTAGAATCTTGCACACATGCAGACACTGAACATAATGTCTGGTCTGCTGGCAGTTAGGTATAGCAGAGATCCAATCATTCTTCTATATTGGGTTATGTCAAATATTTTACCCTTTTCATCTATATCCAGTTTGGTTGCAGTAGCCATAAGTGTTCCCATTGGCTTAGCATTCTTCTTTCCAAACTTTTTCAGCAATTCTTTCATATACTTGGATTGATTTAGAAAGATACCATCATCACACTGCTTGATTTGTATTCGAAGGAAGAAGTTAAGTTCACCCATCATGGACATTTCGAATTCTACCTGCATTAGCTTAGAAAAATTCTTGCAAAGAGATTCATTAGTAGCACCAAATATAATATCATCAACATAGATTTAAACAATAAGTAAATCTTTATTTTCTTTCTTAGTGAATAGAGTTGTATTTACTTTTCCTCTGTTGAACCCATTTTCAGTTAGAAAATTACTTAATCTTTCATACCATGCTCTAAGCGCTTGTTTTAGGCCGTAAAGGGCTTTCTTCAGTTTATAAACATGGTTTGGTTTTGTAGAGTCCTTAAAGCCTGGAGGTTGGTCTACATAGGCTTCTTCCATGATATATCCATTTAGAAAAGTACTCTTCACATCCATTTGATATAACATAATATTTTTCATGCATGAATATGCTAGCAGAATTCTAATTGCTTCTAATCTAGCCACTGGAGCAAAGGTTTCTTCAAAATCAATTCCTTCTTCTTGATTATATCTTTTTGCAACCAGTCTAGCTTTATTTCTGATTATTGATCATGATTGATCAAGTTTATTTTCAAAAACCCATTTGGTGCCAATGATAGGATGGTTTTTGGGTCTGGGCACTAAATCCCAAACTTGATTTTGTTTCAAACTAATTCAACTCATCTTGCATAGCTAAAATCTAGTATTCATCAGTTAAGGCTTCTTCAGTACATTTAGATTCAATTTGAGAAATAAAAGCACAGTTTATCATTTGATCCCTTAACTATTTTCTGGTTTTGACTATCTCTTGAACATCCCATATCACTTGATCAACAGGATGATTCCTTTGATATCTCCAAGCTCTAGGGAGTTCTTAAGACATGCCTTCATTATATTCATTTTCAAAGTCTTTCTCCTGAATATCTTCTTCTATGTTAATAAATTTAGAAACTTTTGGAGGTTCAATTTTACCATCATCAGAAAGATCTAAATTTTTAAAGTTTGAAATAAGATTATCGTCATCAGTGACATGTTTGGAGACAGTTTCATTTTCAATGAATACTACATGCACAGATTCTTCTACTAATTTAGACTTTTTATTAAAAACTCTATATGCTTTACTTCTACTAGAATAGCCTAGAAATATACCTTCATCAGATTTAGCATCAAACTTACCTAGATTCTCCTTTCCATTGTTATGGATGAAGCACTTGCAGCCGAACAAATGTAGATGTGAGAGGTTTGGCTTTCTTCCTTTGTACAGCTCATAAGGAGTCTTCCCAAGGATTGGTCTGATGTAGGCTCTATTTATGATGTAGCTTGCTGTATTTACTGCATCAGCCCAGAATACTTGAGAGAGTTCCTTTTCATTTAGCATTGCTCTGGCCATCTCTCTAATTGTTATGTTCTTCCTTTCCACTACTCCATTTTGTTGAGGAGTTCTTGGAGCTGAGAAGTTGTGATTAATTCCATGCTCATCACAGTACTCCAGGAAGTATGAATTCTCAAACTCTCCTCCATGATCTGATCTGATAGACACAACAGAAATACCTTTCTCATTTTGCACTTTCTTAGCCAAGGTTACAAATGCATCAAACGTATCACTCTTAGAGGAAAGAAATAGTGTCCAGGTAAATCTAGAGTAATCATCTACAATTACAAGTACATACAGATTTCCACCAATGCTTTTTACCCTAAATGGACCAATCAGATCCATATGCAGTAGTTCTAGTGGTCTAGTTGTGGTGACTACGTTTTTAGATTTGAAAGAAGATTTGACTTGTTTTCCTTTTAGGCATGCATCACATTCTTTTTCATTTTCAAAAGTGATTCTTGGTAGGCCAGTGACTAACTCAATTTTAACCAGTTTTGAAAGCTGATTCATGTTTACATGAGCTAATCTTCTATGCCACAACCAACTATCATTATCCTGACTAATCAAATAGACATAATCTAAGTGAGGAAGTTCATCAAGATTAATAGTATAACAGTTACCATCCCTTTGAACTTTGAGGATTATTTTGTGATCACTTTTTCTGATGACCAAGAAGAACTTTGAGTCAAACAATACCCAATTTCCTTTTGTCACATGTCTAACTTACACTTAGCAGATTGTGGTTGAGGCCAATTACAAACAGCACCTCTTCAATGGATGTTTTAGGATTCTTTCCCACAATGCCAATGCCAACTATTTTGCCATACTAATCACCTCCAAAGGTCACCTTTCCTCCTTTCTTTTCTCTAAGGATGATGAACTTCTCCTTATCACCAGTCATATGACTTAAGCATGCACTGTTCATATACCATTTGTTGCTCTTTCTAGCTTTGAGACAAATCTACAAGACAAAGTTCATACTTTCCTTTTAGGTCCCAAATTTGCTTGGGTCCTTTTCTGTTAGTAGTCTTTTCCCTAGATACATATGTACCTTTGGGAACCCATTTAACCTTCCTGTCAAGTCCATTTTTCTTTAAAGCACATGAACTAGAAATATGTCCATTCTTGTTACAGAAGTGACAGGTGGTAAAGGGACTGCTGGATTGAGAAATAGGAAGAAAACAATGCAGATAATATTTTTGTTTTGCATGCCTTGGTTGATTATATGATTCAATATGATGTGACATATGATCTTTCTTTCTATTGCCACTAGCATGCACAAAATGTCTCATGTAGACATTTTGATTTTTCTTCCTAATCTTTTCTTTTATAGCACAAGGATCATAGCCAAGTCCTACCTTTCCCTATAATATTCTTTGACTTCCCATTAAAGCAAACAACATGTCTTTTCCTTTAGTGAGTCTAGACATGATTTTTACCAGATAGTCATTAGTTTGTTTTAACTCAATGCATGATTTACACTAAGCAGATTCAGTATGCAGAGAAGCAGTTTCAGAGATATTGCATTGAGATTCTAGTTTGTTAATCTTTTTCTTTGCTTGCTTAAGTTTTTTGGCAATCTTGACAAATTCATCATGCAATTCATGAAATGTATCCAGTAATTCAAAATAGGAAGGTTCAGATTCATATACCTCATCCGCTTGATCAGTGTTGGATGGAGTTTCAGCTCCTTCAGATGCAAGAGCCATCAGACAGATGTTGGCAATCTCTTCTTCATCATCTTCTTCCTCATTTGAGCTGTTACCCTAGATTGATGAGATGTAGGCTCTTCTCTTCTTGACTTTGTCTGCAGCTTTCTTTTCTTTTTCTTAATTCTTGAGAAATTGTGGGCAATCTCATTTAATGTATCCCTGCTTCTTGCACTCGTAGCAGGTTACTGGTTCTTTTCCTTCCTCTTACTATCTCCAGCTGCTCCTTTCTTGAAGAATTTCTTGCTTCTTTTCTTGTTGTAAAATCTTCCAAATTTTCTGACCATCATAGCCACAGTTTCTTCATCTAACTCATCTCCATTGTCAGAATCTTCTTCTTTCTCCTTAGCAGCTTTCAAAGCAAGACCCTTCTTCTTTCTGTCTTGTCCAGCCTCTTTGAGAGCCTTTATCTTTCCTTCACATTCCTCGAGGGTACAAAAGAGGGCTATGACAGATGCCATTGATTCTTCTCTGGCTTCCTCTATTACTGTGACTTTGGGTTGCCACTCCAGAGGAAGATCTCTAAGGATCTTTCTGACTTTTTCTGTCTGAGTGTACTCTTTGCCCAGACTCTTTAGTTGATTCACAATGAGGGTGAATCTCTTCTGTAGCTCTTTTACGCTTTCTCCTTCTGCCATCCTGAAGCTTTCATATTCACCTATATAGGTGTTTAATTTTTTTTCCCTTACTCCAGTTGTTCCTTTATGAGCAATTTGCAAGGTGTCCTACATTTCCTTGGCAGTGGAGCACTGTGAGACCCTGTAGAATTTGTCTTGATTCAATGCACTGACCAAGCAGTGTTTTACCTTGAAGTTCAGTAAGACTCTTCTTCTATCTTCCTCATTCCATTCAGCTTCTGGCTTCTCTCCGTATTTTCTATCATCCTCTAATGCCATTGGCACAAAATCTCTCTTCTGGATGACAGACCAGATGTTTAGATCAATGGACTGGAGATAGATTTATATCCTCATCTTCTAGTAACCATAGTGTTCTCCACTGAAGCCAGGTAGTCTATTTGTGTTGTTTCCCTCTGGTAGTATGCTTTCTCCAAAGCCTGCCATTTTAATTCCCAGACTATAAAATCCTTTCATTGGGAATCCGGGCTCTGATACCACTTGTTAGATAAGTTGGCTTCCCAAGAGGGGGTGAATTGGGAAGATTAAAAATTATCTACAAAAAGTCAAGAAAGTGAAGAAAGCAAAAGGTTATGGTAAAACAGAGTATGAATGAATAAACAGTAAAAGTAATAGTAGGAAAGAGAAGACTCTAATATTTTTCCTGGTTCGGTCTCTCAACTTGACCTACGTCCAGTCCCCAAGTCACCACTTGAGATTTTCCACTATTCTGCAAGAATTTAATGGGCTTCTTGTAAATACCACAGTACAAAAATGATGCTCTGTTTCTAGAGTTCATACTTTCACTCTCTGCACTCTTATTAAGTGCTTCCCCAATCCCTTGTGATATCCCCTCACAAGAGAATCTTTCTTCCAGATGAAGATAAGATTGTGTACAACTAATAAACTCTCTCAAACAGAGTGAATATGAAAGTTGGAGTACAAATATTGAAGTGTGAGAGTAAGAAACTTTGAGTAGATTATTTGGTAGAGTTTTAGTATGTATAAAGTAAAATTCGTCACCCACATCTTCAATAAAGTTCTATTTATAGATTTCTGCCCCAACTATACGTTAGAGACATGATCTAGCCGTTAGAGACATTACCTAATGGTTACTCTGAGAAACTATCCATTTACCAACCACATTTAATACTTCTGACATTCAAAGTTTGAATTTCAGTTAGTCAATAGACGAATTTTACAGAAACCGAAAGTTATAGCCTTTGACGTTAAACTTCCGAAGTTCTTCTGTTATGAATCAAAATTTGAATTTTCATCTTTAGAAAATGATTGTATATTAGAACATACGAATTTCCATGTGTGAAGTTGTTCTGTCAAGTGTGAACAGTAAATTCAATTTGCTACAGTGCCTTCGAAATTCAAATTTTGGAACCCCAAAATTCATCTGTTAGAAGCTGGTTCAATGAGGCACAATAGTTCATAAATTTGAAATTTGAATTTTCAAAGGGAAAAGTTCGTCTGTCAGAGAGACCTCTTTTCAGACTTACTTGAAAATTCAAATTTATGAGTATTGTGATTCGTATGTTAACATATCAACGCAACAGATTTAGAAGCTTTGTTTCTGAAATTCGAATTTTCATGTTCAAAGTTCATCTGTCAGTGGGCAATTTTAAAGCTCTTTTTAAACTTGTTTTCGGATCAACTTTGACACATTCTCAGACGAATTTTTTCAGTTTTCATAAGTAGCATTTTGTCTAAAATTTGAATTTTCAACATCAAAGTTCATCTATCAGAGAAGGGCTCTTTTTCAGACTCTTTTCAGACATAAGTCAAAATTCGAATTTTGAAATACAAAGTTCATCTGTCTGATAAGCCTCTTTTCAGACTTGTTTATTTTCAATATGAAATTCGAATTTCCAAAGGCAAAGTTTGAATTTTCTAAACAGCAGATTAGTGTAAACCTTTCAAACTTCGTCTGTTGGTGGGTGTTTTTCAAATATTCCATGAATTAACATAGAATTAAGGTTTTACAACATTTTTTCACCAAATCAAAGTCTTTTACCCAAATTAAAGCATTACTGAACAATCAACATCTATTCTTGCACTGATTTCTCCAAAATTCCTTCACTTGAAACCTTTTGTGCACCTTTGATATCTTTACTCCAAGCTCTTGAAGGTTGGTTTATAATCATCAAAACATTTGATTCAACACCTATTGCCAAGGATAGATGATTTACTAGACTAGCTGGTTGGTATATATGTGTTTTCAAAAATCAATTTAAGATCTGGGTAAAGGTAAAGGATATTCCTAAGGCTACTTTCCGAACTAGATATGGGTATTACTAGTTTCTTGTTATGCTATTTGGTCTCATGAATGCACTTGCAGTTTTTATGGATTACATGAATTGAATTTCCCAACCATATTTAGATAGATTCGTCGTGGTCTTTATAGGTGATATTTTAGTATACTCCAAATCTTTAGTAGAGCATGAAGTGCATTTAAGAATTGTCCTAACAATATTAAAACAAAAGAGCATGTATTCTAAACTTAGTAAATGTGAGTTTTGACTTATTGAGGTACAATTTTTGGGGCATGTTATCTCCAAGAAAGGGATTGTAGTAGATCCTAGCAAAGTAGTTGCAATCATAAAGAGGGAAAGGCACAAAACCATTATAGAGATCAGAAGTTTTCTGGGTTTAGCAGACTATTATAGAAGATTTATTAAGGATTTTTCTCGAATTGCATTGTCACTTAAGATATTAACTAAAAAAGAAAAACCTTTTACATGGGATAATGATTGAAAAAAGAGTTTGCATGAACTAAAACATAGGTTAACTTTTTCACCTGTGTTAATCCTACCTTATCCTAGAAACCATATATGGTTTATACAAATGTTTGTAAGCATGTATTATTGGAGATTGTGCCTTAGGCCAATCATTGTATTATGAACATTGTTCTTTATTATGAAAAAAGGTGTTTTTTCTAACATTATTATACTGTTTGCATATTTTCTTTATAATAATATCTTTGGATAAATTATTTTATCCTAAATGTCCCTAGTCAATTATCTTTGTGGGAACAATGATGAACTAAGGCTAGTATGATTTTGATTGATAATTATGTTTGAAGATACAAATCAAAATCATAAGCTCCTGTTAGAGAATAGGCGCTGGATTGACCCATCATGAGATAGCTGCATGGATCAAGTCATAAGCATGTCTCATATATAACTGTGTTACTAAGCCCTTAGACTTGAGATCATCATTGCTTCCTACATAGGGAACACTATACTTTGGCATAGTCAAAAGTCACATTTAATTGGAAGATCATAAAGACCATGATCAGGTATAGTGGAACTCATGTGGAGGAGGATGAATGGTCAAGATGGAATTTGTCCCTCTAATTAATGGAGAGATATATCTGGACCCCTCGATGAATGAGATTGAGAAATGTATAGCCATGCTTGAATGGAAGAGTTTCCATTTGTTCTGTCAATCTGCTCGGAGATCGAGAAAGAAATAGTCGAGTAAAATGAGAATAACATTTTCATGCCTCATACTAGACATATATATCATGAGACAAAAGGAATGTAATCAGGTTATAAGATAGGTTACATCGGATCACCGATCTCATATGGTTTGAGTAGTCACAATATCTTGCTAGAGGCCACTTGTGACTTATGGGTTTAATAGTGTTATTAGCACATTGCTAATATCATATGGGCCTACAAGGTCACACACAAGAACGGGCCAACTCGAGCTAGAATGCCAAGATGTTCAATTTAGAGTGATTGAGTTATATATATATATTTGATATATATTATTAAATTTGAAATATATGTTTGATATATTATATATTTGATATATATTATATTATTTCAAAATATATATATATATTGTTCAAAGTAATTAATTTTAAATTTAATTCTATATGATTTATTTAAATTTAAACTAATAATCTGAATTTGATTTATATAATAAATTAAATCTAGATTTGATTCTGGATATAGATTAGATAGTTAATTGAAATTTAATCTATTAGATAGATTCAAATTCAAACTAATCTATTTAATTAATATTTGATTTAGTTTAAATTATTAATTTAAATTAAACAAATATCAAATCCTATTTATATATTGATATAGATTGGGTTACATAATCAACACAATTTCAAATCACCCTAAAGAGAGAGTGGTCGTATACTCAAAGAGTGAGATTGTACAAACGAATGATGAACAACGACTGAATAGATGAACATCATATGGATGCAAGGACATTCACAACCAGAGGTGGTAGCACGCCGTTTGAGATGGACTCACCGTTTGTGTGGATACCGGTAGAGGGAACTGACCAGTCGTGTTAGTTCCTGGGGTCTGACGAAATGAAAAGAATACCAAGGGATGCACCGAAGGTAAATTCTCTTTCTACATCTCAATCTAAACAACGTTAACGGATCCATGAGAGAGAATTTCTTGATAGTTTTCTGTTGCGTGTATGCTGAAATTCCCAATATGTATTAGATTGTGTATTAATGCAAGACAAAAGGGTGGTAGCTTATGCTTCTTGTCAATCAAAACTATATAAGGAAAATTATCTTACACATGATCTAGAACTTATGGCTATAATGCACGCTTTAAAGATATGGAGGCATTATCTCTATGGTGTTACCACTGAGATATTTTTTGACCACAAGAGCCTCAAGTATAATTAAAAAGATCAGAAAGGACTAAATGCGAGGCAACAACAGTGGATGGCATTGCTAAAAGATTATGAGTATACAATTAAGTACCATCTAGGAAAAACAAATGTTGTGGCTGATGCTTTGAGTAGAAAAGCCATTCATGTAGCACATATGATGATTTGTGAAATAAAATTAATTCAAGATTTTAGAGATTTGAATTTATCTCTCAAGTTGCATGAGACAAGATTGGTAATGAATTTTATAAAGAACTAAAATAGCTCAACAAGCAGACAAGTTCATGGGAGTAATCAAAGGAAAGATGAAATAGGGAGACATGAAAAAGTTTAATGTAGCAAATGATGGCCTGGTATGATTCCAAGAATGAGTTTATGTTCCTTTGGTGGTAGAATTGAGAGGATAGATTTTAGTGGAAGCACATCAGAGTAGGTACACAATTCATCCATGTGTTATGAAAATGTATCATAATTTGAAAAAGTTGTTTTGGTGGTCTGGTATGAAGAGTAATATTACTTAGCATGTAGCTAGATGTTTAATCTGCCAAAAAGTGAAAGATAAACTTCATAAGCCATTAGATACGTTGTAGCCTCTTGAAATCCCTGAGTAAAGATGGGATAATATTGCATTGGATTTTATGATGGGTTTACTGAGAACATCTTCTGGATATGATGCCATTTGGGTGATTATGGATAGATTGACGAACTCGGCTCATTTTCTAGCAATTAAATTGATATATACACTAGATAAATTGGCACAGTTTTATGTCAAACAAATTGTAAGGCTACATGGTGTGTCTAATAGTATTATTTTAGACAAGGATCCAAGGTTTACTTCCAATTTTTGTACATCTCTATAGTAAGCCTTGGGAACAAAGTTGAAATTTAGTACAACTTATTATCAGCAGAGAGATGGTCAAACTGAGAGGACTATTCAGTTTCAGAAGATAAGCTAAGAGCATGTGTTTTGGAAATGAAAGGTAACTGAGATATGTACCTACCATTAGTAGAGTTCACATATAATAATAGTTACCATTCCAGTATTCAAATGGCTCCATATGAAGTATTGCATAGAAGAAAGTGTAGGTCCCCACTGTGCTGGAGAGAGCTTGGTGAAAGGAAAGTGTTAGGTCTTAAATTGGTTGATCAAACCACCAGATGAATTAAAATGATAAAGAAAAAGTTTTTAACGCCTCGAAGAAGAAAAAAGTGTTATGCTGATAAAAGAAGGAAGCCATTGGAATTTGAGATTGGAGATCATATCTTTCTCAAATTATCTCCAACAACTAGGTTGGTTGATCAATTAAAACTAAAAAGCTAAATCCCAAGTATATAAGACCATTTGAAATTCTTTTTGAAGTTGGACCTATAGTCTAAAAATTAGCTCTACTCCTAACCTAAGTCAGATTCGTAATGTTTTCCATGTTTGCTCATTAAGAAAAATACAAGCCATGCCTTTCATATGTCATAGAACATGAGCATGTTGCTGTGCAAGATAATCTATCTTATGAGGGCTCTGCAAGATAATCTATCTTATGAGCTAAAGCCTGAGAGAATCATTGACTATCAAGTGAAAAAGCTGAGGGCCAAAGATATATCTCTAGTGAATGTGGTTTGAAAAAATTTATCTCTCGAAGAAGCAATATGGGAAATAGAAGCAAATATGAAACCAAGGTTTCCAAAGCTATTTGTATAAGGTATGTTTCTTAATTTCGAAGATAAAATTTATTTTAAGGGGGAGGGAATTGTAACCGTGACACCTTAGCTTATGACCATAATTCATATGATTTAGACCCTATTAGAGTCCATATATACCATTTTACAAGCTTGAACCACTTGAGGGATTAAAATATAAAAAAACAAAACTTGATGTTACTATTCATTTGGCAAGCCTCTTTTTTCCTAGTGAATTTTGAAAAATCATAACTAAATCTAAAAAAATCATACGGGGGTGTTTCAAATTTCTAAAAATAGCTTAAAATATTCTCTACATGGAAAAAATATAAATCAGTAGCTTTAACATGCCAATTGCTATTGTATTGAGCACGGAATCACTATTCATTTGATCATTTTTTAACTTCCTAGGATTTTGATCTTAACTTTAAAAATTCATATCTCATTCTAACATAAGCCAACTCTTGCATTCTTTATGTCATATGAAAGTCCTATAGGTCTACTTTCTTATATTTATTCTACTTGTACAAGGCATGACTCTAACTTGAACCATTCAAGGTCAAAATATTACTTTTACTGGAATAATTTTAGAAAAACCTACACATCTTCTATTATATAACTTCAATTACTTCCAAATTAGTGGTATTTTAAGTCTAAGTCAATTTGTAGAGCTCTATATGATTTTATATTGCCTTTTAAAATTTCTAGTGTTCTTAATGAAAGTTCTAGTTTTTCATTCACTATCCAGTTTTGACACATAACTTCTAAAATTTGCCATAAATTTTACACTTATCCAATTTAGTGTTCTTTAACTCTATGTAAATCTTATTCCATCTACTTTTAGAGCATTTATATCATTAAACTAATTACCCTATTTTGAACAAAGTACCTCTAGTCTAATTACTATTAGTCATCTTGGACAAAATTATGTCCTAATTCACATCATATGCTTCATGAACATTTTCCATCTTTATTCATTACTCTAATTTCATACATAACATAATGTAAGACTCATAAAAGCATAACCATGCTAAATCACAAGTTCATAACATATTACATGATTTTATGCAAATTGACAAAAGAATACATCACAATTGGCTCAATTTGATCAATAATCATGCTCCTCCTTATCCTCTTAGCTTTGCCTTTATCTTTAACACACCTTGGCCCTATCATGGTTAGTCATTTAGAAAGGTGAGATCTAAAGAATCCTAGTAGTAATTACTATTCAAGCATGCATATATCATCACATTTATCATAAATTCTTTACAAAAACAATCAACTCTGCCTATGTGGTATCATAGCCGGTCCTAAGCCCAAATCAAGCAGGAGGATTGTGTTAGGCTCTTGACAACCAATGCAAAATTTTGTTAAATCTCTATGACATGGATCAAAGATGTTTTTGTCCTAAGGCTAGGTTGTTACCTAGAAGTAACACGCCACATGGTTCGAATGAGTGTTAAATGAGTTAGAGCTGCTACATCAATACCTGAGTGTAGTGTTAAGTGAGTAAGGGTTCCCATATCATTTTGGACTGATGTGGGTAAAGAAGTTAGCCCAGAAGAGCAATATTAGGTTCGGTTCTTGAAATATTTGTACTTTAATAGGTAAATCAATGGAGATAATGGATGCTATGATTCGAAGGAGAATTAACATCTTATGGCTTCAAGAAACTAAATGGATGGAAGAAAAGGTTGAAGCGATACATACTACTAGTTTTAAACTTTAGTACGTAGGAAAGGTCAGAGCAAGGAGTGGAGTTGGTTTTATTATGGACAAAGTTTGGAAAAAGAATATGGTGGGAGTCAGAAAGGTTGGAGATAGGATCTTATCCATAAAATTGACTATTTGACATGATACTTTCAATGTTATTAGTGCTTATGTATCACAAATAAGGTTAGAAGCACTATTAAGGATAAATTTTAGGAAGATTTGAAGGGTTTGATTCATGTCATCCCACAAGAGGAAAAGATTTTCATTGGTGGGGACCTTAATGGTCATGTGGGGAAAAAGACAAGGCAATATAAAGGAGCTCAAAGCAATTTTGGTTTTGGAGAATTAAATGAGGAGGGACATTTCATTGATTTCTCAAAACACTTGTTTTAAGAAACGGGAGGAGCATTTAGTCACATATAAGAGTGAAGCTCAAAGGTCACAAATTGGCTTCTTTTTGGTGAGGAATTCAAATAGAAGTGCTTGTAAAGACTGCAAAGTGATCCTTGGTGAGAGCTTAACTTCACAACATTGGGTTTTGGTCCTTGATGTGCTAGTTAAAAGCCATAAATTGAAAAGTCAAAAAGCTTTAAATCCTAGGATCAACTGGTGGCAACTAAATGGCAAGCAACAATTGACCTTCATGAGAAATGTATTGAAAGTGAATGGGACTCACAAGGAAGTACTAACATCTTGCGAGATAAGATGAGATAACTAAAAGGATCAGGGATACCGCTAAGGCAGTTAAGTAAATCCAAAAGTTTTAGACCTAGAGATAAAGAGTCTTAGTGGTAGAATGAGAGTGTGTAAGGTTAAACATAAAAAAAGAGTGTTTCAAAGCCTTACACTTGTCCAATAACGAGGGAAATTGGATGAATTATCGCTTAGCCAGAAAAGAGACAAAGAAAGTAATGAGTGAGGCTCGATCTAAAGCTTTTGGTGAATTCTACCAAGATTTAGGAATGAAGAATGGCAAATGCAAGATTTACAAAATTACCAAGAATAGGGAAAGAAAGTCAAGAGATTTAGATCAAGTAAGATGCATTAAGGAAGAGGAACGAAAAGTTTTGGTTACTAATAATGATATCAAAGAAAGATGAGGGAACTACTTTTATAAGCTCTTCAATAATGGATTAGATATGACTAGTGATACAGAAGATTTAACAACTCACGAAGATGAACTAAATTTGAGTTTCTATCATGGGATTTGGTTTGGAGAGGTAAAAGAAGCTCTTAAAAGAATGGATATTAATAAAACTATTAGCTCTAACTATTCACACTTAACCAAAAATTGAAAACACTGTTCACACTTAACCGAAAAATTTTCCTCTTGAAAATTCGTATGTCACATTGTGAAAATGTTTTGTAAGTTTCAAAATTCGAATTTCACTTCATGAACAGACAAACTTCGTGCTGTAACGTTGAAAGCCTTAACCTTCGATTCCTTCAAAATTCGTCTGTTGGCCAACAAAAATTCGAATTTCAGTATGTCAGAAACATTAAATGCGGTTGGTAAATGGATAATTTTTCAAAAAGCTTTTACTCTCTCAACTTCAATATCTATACTTCAACCTTCATATCTACTCTATTCAAGAGAGTTATATCTTTGTAAACAATCTACTCTTCATCTGGAAGATAGATTTACTTGTGAGGGGAAATCACAAGGGGATTGGGAAGCACATTGTAGAAGTGCTTAGAGAGATTGAGAAAGCTCCAAAAACAAAGCATACTCATTGTACTGTGGCATTAGCAAGAAGCCCGTTGAATTCTTGCTGTATAGTGGAAAAATCTCAAGAGTTGTCTTGAGGACTGGACGTAGGTCAAGTGGATAAACCGAACCAGGATAAATTACTGAGTCTTCTTCTTCTCATCTTTACTTTTTAGATTGCTCTGTTTTATACACTGCTTTCTTTACACTTTGCTATCTTCACATATTTTACTTTGTGCAGAAAAATTTTGATCTTCCCAATTCACCCCCCTCTTGGGAAGTCAACCTTACTAACAAGTGGTATCAGAGCCCGGATTCCCATTCAAAGGATCTCACAGTCCGGGAATTAAGATGGCTGGCTTTGGAGAAAGCATACTTCCTAAAGGGAACAACACCAACAGACCACCAGGCTTCAGTGGAGAACATTATGGGTACTGGAAGATGAAGATGCAGATTTAGCTCCAATCAATTGATCTTGATATATGGTCAATCATTGAGAAAGGAGATTTCGTCCCAATGACTCTAACTGAAGATGGAAGACACAAAGAGAAGCTAGAAGCAGAGTGGAATAAGGAAGACAGAAGGAGAGTCCTGCTAAATTTCAAAGCAAATCATTGTTTAGTAAGTGCCCTGAATCAGGACGAATTCTACAGAGTCTCACAATGCTCCACTGCAAAAGGGATGTGGGACACTCTGCAGATTATACATAAAGGAACAACTGGGGTCAAGGAGAACAGACTGAATACATGCATTGGAGAATATGAAAGCTTCAGAATGACTGAAGGAGAAACTGTAAAGGAGCTGCAAATGAGATTCACTCTCATTATGAATCAGTTGAAAAGCATGGGAAAGGAACACACTCAGTCTGAAAAAGTAAGAAAGATACTCAGAGCTCTCCCTCTGGAATGGCAGCCCAAGGTGACAGCAATAGAGGAAGCCAGAGGAGAATCAATGGCCTCTGTCACAGCTCTCTTTGGTAGCCTTGAGGAGTATGAAGGAAAAATCAAAGCTCTCAAGGAAGCTGGGCTAGATAGAAAGAAGAAAGGCCTTGCCCTCAAAGCTGCTGATGAAAAGGAAGAAGAATCTGATGAAGGAGATGAGCTGGATGAAGAAACTCTGGCTATGATGGTCAGAAAATTCGGAAGATTCTACAACAAGAAGAAGAACAAGAAATTCTTCAAGAAGGGAGCACCTGGTGAAAGCAAGAGAGAGGGAAAAGAGCCTGTGACTTGCTATGAATGCAAGAAGCAGGGACACATCAAATGGGATTGTCCTCAATTCCTCAAAAAGCAAGAAAAGGATAAGAAAGCTGCTGACAAAGGGAAGAAGAAGAAAGCCTACATCTCATCAATATGGGGCAACAGCTCAGATGAGGAGGAAGAGGATGAGGATGAGATTGCCAACATCTGCCTGATGGCACTTACTTCTGAAGAAGCCGAACCCTCATGCAATAGTGATCAGGAGGAAGAGGTATATGAATCTGAACCTTCCTATTATGAGTTACTTGATGCATTTCATGAGCTTCATGATGAGTTTGTTAAAGTTATTAAAGAACTAAAACTAGCAAAGGGAAAGATTAATAAACTGGAATCTCAAAGCAAAATTTCTGAAATCACCTCTCTACCTACTGCTGAATCTGTTTGCTGTACTTCATGCATTGAACTTAAGCAAACTAATGATTACTTAGTAAAAAGTATGTCTAGGCTCACTAGAGGAAAAGATATGTTGTTTGCCTTGATGGGGAGCCAAAGAATATCACAAGGAAAAGCTGGTCTTGACTACGATCCATGTGCTGTCAAGGAAAAGATTAGGAAAAAAAACCAGAATGCATACATGAGACATTTTATGCATGCTGAGAGCAACAGAAAGAAAGATCACATGTCATCTTGCATTGAAACATATAATCAACCAAAGCATACAAGACAAAAGTATTATCTGCATTATTTTCTTCCTACCACTCAATCTAGCAGTCCCTTCACTACCTGTCATTTTTGTAACAAAAAGGGACATATTTCCAGTTCTTGTGCATTAAAGAAAAATAGACTTGGCAAGAAAGTTGAATGGGCTCCCAAAGTTGCATCTGCATCTAGGGAAAAATCTACTAACCAAAAAGGACCCAAGCAAATTTTGGTACCTAAAAGGAAAACATAAACATTGTTTTGTAGGTCTGTCTCAAAGCTAAGAAAAGCAACAAATGGTATATGGACAGTGCCTGCTCAAGTCACATGACTGGTGATAAGGAGAAGTTCATCACCCTTAGAGACAAGAAAGGAGGAAAGGTGACCTTTAGAGGTGATCAATATGGCAAAATTGTTGGCATTGGCATTGTGGGCAAAAATCCGGAAACATCCATTTAAGAGGTGTTGTTTGTGATTGGCCTCAACCACAATTTGCTGAGCATGAGCCAGACCTGTGATAAAGGAAATTGGGTGCTGTTTAACTCAAAATTTTGCCTACTTCCTGGAGTACTGCAATGAGCATGGGATTGACCACAACTTCTCAGCTCCAAGGACCCCTCAACAGAATGGGGTAGTAGAAAGGAAGAACAGAACTATTGGAGAAATGGCCAGACCTATGCTGAATGAAAAGGAACTCTCTCAAGTGTTTTGGGCTGATGCAGTGAATACAGCAAGCTACATCATAAATAGAGCCTACATCAGACCAATCCTTGGGAAGACTCCACACGAGCTTTACAAGGGAAGAAAGCCAAATCTATCTCATCTCCATGTGTTTGGATGCAAATGCTTCATTCACAATAATGGGAAAGAAAATCTGGGTAAGTTTGACGCCAAATCCGATGAAGATATATTTCTGGGCTATTCTAGTAGGAGTAAGGCATATAAAGTTTATAATAAAAGATCAAATGTGGTAGAAGAATCTGTGCATGTGGTTTTCATTAAAAATGAAACTGTTTCAAAACATGTTACCAATAAGGATGATCTTGCTTTCAACTTTGAAAAACTGGGGATTTCTGATAAAAGTAAAACTGAACCTCCAAAGATATCTGAATCTATTAACTCAGAAGAAGATATCCAGGAGCAAGAGTTTGATGAAGAAATTAATGAAGAAATATCTCAAAAACTCCTTAGAGCTTGGAGATATCAAAGGAATCATCCTGTTGATCAAGTAATAGTAAATGTTCAAGAGAGAGTCAAAACTAGAAAACAGTTAAAGGATCAAATGCTCAACTGCGCTTTCATTTCTCAAATTGAACCCAAATGTGCTGAAGAAGCCTTAACTGATGATTATTGGATTTTAGCTGTGCAAGATGAACTAAATCAGTTTGAAAGAAATCATGTTTGGGATTTAGTGCCTAGGCCCAAAAATCATCCTGTCATTGGTGGGTTTTCAGAAATAAACTTCATGAATCTGGAACAATAATCAGAAATAAAGTTAGATTGGTTGCTAAAGGGTATAATCAGGAAGAAGGTGTTGATTTTGAAGAAACCTTTGCAGCAGTAGCTAGATTAGAAGCTATAAGAATACTGCTAGCATATGCATGCATGAAAAATATTTTATTGTATCAAATGGATGTAAAGAGTGCTTTTTAAACGGATACATCATGGAAAAGGTTTATGGAGATCAACCTCCAGGTTTTGAGGATTCTACAAAACCAAACCATGTTTATAAACTGAAGAAAGCTCTTTATGGTTTAAAACAAGCCCCTAGAGCATGGTATGAGAGACTGAGCAATTTTCTAATTGAAAAGGGGTTCAATAGAGGCAAAGTTGACACAACTTTATTCACTAAGAAAGAAAATAAAGATTTACTAATTGTTCAAATCTATGTTGATGATATTATTTTTGGTGCTACTAATGAAACTCTTTGCAAGAAATTCTCTGAGTTAATGTAGGGAGAATTCGAGATGTCCATGATGGGTGAACTTAACTTCTTCCTTGGACTGCAAATCAGACAGCTTGATGATGGTATCTTTCTCAGTCAATCCAAGTATCTAAAGGAGTTGCTAAAGAAGTTTGGAATGGAGAATGCCAAGCCAATGGAAACACCTATGGCTACTGCAACCAAACTAGACATGGATGGGAATGGGAAGATGTTTGACAATACTCAGTACAGAAGAATGATTGGATCCCTGCTGTACTTAACTGCCAGCAGACCTGACATTATGTTCAGTGTCTGTATGTGTGCCAGGTTCCAATCATGTCCCAAGGAAACCCATACAACAGCTATGAAGAGAATTTTCAGATATCTTATTGGAAAATCACAGATGGGTCTCTGGTATCCAAAGGGCAATGGAGAAGATCTCAAAGGATACACTGATGCTGATTTTGCAGGATCCAAAACTGACAGAAAAAGCACAAGTGGAACTTGTCAGTTTCCTGGAGGATCCCTAGTTTCATGATTCAGCAGAAAGCAAAATAGTGTGGCACTATCCACTGCAGAAGCTGAGTATGTTGCAGCTGGAAGCTGTTGTGCCCAACTCATCTGGATGAAGCAGCAGCTTGAAGATCTTGAGGTAAAATGAAAGAGATACCAATCATGTGTGACAACCAAAGTGCCATAAATAACACCAAGAATCCTGTCATGCATTCAAGGATGAAACATATTGAAGTTAGGCACCATTTCATAAGGGATCACGTTCTGAAAGGAGAAGTTAAGCTGGAGTACATCCCAACAAAAAATCAAGTTGCTGATATACTCACAAAGCCTCTATCAGAAGACAGGCATTGCAAAATAAGGAGAGAATTGGGTATGATAAATCCCAGTGAACTGTAAGTTATTCTTGTGCAATCTTGTTTTCAAGGGTTTCATCTTTAAGATTAATTCTAACTTTAGCATCGGAGTATGTTTAATTTAAGCTGCAGGTGCTTCTCACAAGATTCAATGGCAATAAACTTGAAGATTGGAGCACATCATAATGGAACAACCAGAAAGTGAAGTAAATGATGAAAATTCTGAGTTCTGGATCCATTCTGTAAGTTTTTAAAAATGAAATTCAAATTTTAATGTGTGTTAGACGTATTTTGCTTCATAAACTATGTTTTTGAACTAGTCAACGTGGTCAACATTCGAATTTTAGTTGACCAACAGACGAACTTCGGCCTATTATGACTTAGATCAGTTCTCGATGATGCCTCGAAATTCGTCTATTAGATCTTGGAAGTTCAAATTTTCAAAAACAAAAATTTCAAAGTTATGTTTGTCCATCACTATTGTACGAATTATCACTTCTTAACATACGAATGTTGGACAACCTTTACAAAAGTTGAAAAATGCGAATTTTCAGTTCAAAATTCATCTGTTGAATCATGTTCTTCATGTTGAATGCTTGAAAGATGAAGTTCTGCTTGCTTAATTCGTCTATTGGTTGATGTCTTGTCTGTTGCCTGCTGTTTTCTCTTCAACATTCGAACTTTGTTAGAACAAAATTTGTCTATTGTGCTTGTATTGCTTAATCCAAGCCACTGTCAGACGAACTTTTAGAAGAAAATTCATCTGTCAGTAAGCTTTGCTGAACGGTTTAACTTGTAACTGCCTGAAGTTCGAATTTTGACCTCTCAAAATTCGTCTGTCAGATGGTTACTTACATTAAATCTGACAGTTTTTCAAAGAATAGACGCAACCCTATTCTTAACTCCTCTGAGTCTGTTCCAATTCTTTCATCAATTCCCTTCAATTCTGACCAAAAACTGCCACTGCCCACTATTTAAACTTCCTTTTGCATCATTTAAAACCCACTCTAAGCCACATTCTACAACACTCATCCTAAAAATGGCGAGAGTTAAAAATCCTGATGCTGGGAAAGCTGAAGCCCGACCAAAGAGGAATGTTAAATCATAATATGCCTCGAAGGAAGGAGAGAAATCAAAGAGAAAAGCTGAATCCAATAAGGCAACTCCCACCAAACGCCAAAAGACTGCATCCAAAGCAGATTCTCAGAAAGCTGGACCCTCCTCACCAAAAAGTACAGAACCTTCGGTTCCAGTTCCTTCAAAAGCTGCTGCTGTTACTTCCACTTCATCCTTCATTACTCAATCTAGAGAGTACGAGCTTACCACACTGCCATTATGAAGCACTCCACAGATTCAAGAAGAATACTCCACCAAATTTGCCAACAAAAAGGTAATTAAGCCATATTGTGTAAATTTGGAAGATTTCTTGGTCTCCAATAATTTTGATGCTGGTATATGGATGATGAGATACAAGAATCTGTTGGAGGCATTGGAGAAATATGATGATGAAGTGGTGAAGTCATGGTACGCCTCTTTAAAATACAACAGCAAGAAGAAGAAGTGGGCAGTCAATCTAAGGTCTAGAACCATTTGGCTTACTGATGAGACATTCAATGAGGTGCTGGAGATCCCTGGGCAAGATGAACTCAAGATTGATATCAATGCCTCTGGGTACATGGATGAGGCAAATATGGCTGATGAAGAAGGTGGTCCCTCTCTGAACTACAAGGAGAGTACTATTATGAGCACACTGTTCAGAAGGAGGGAGAATTGGCCATCAATAAACCTGTTGAAGCCCACAGACCTTAGTGTTCAAGTGAGGATCCTGCGCTACGTAGTATCCAGGATTATATTCAACAAAGGAGGCAACTTCAATCTGATAACAAGGGCAGAGGCACATGTCATGGCTGCAATCATGCGTGGAAAGCTGATCAACATGGGACACATCATACTCCAACGCATGATCAAGGCTAGGGATCAGAGGAAGGACTCCACACTCCCTTATGCTGCTATCATCTCCAGAATTCTGCAGTATGCCAGAATTCAGAATCTTGAGAAGGGAAAGGGCAAGCCCACAGAGATATTCAAGGAGGAAGAACTGCAAAGAATGGCATTGAAAAGGATGAAGGAAGAAGGGTTGGAAAGGGAACAGGAAGAACTGAAGATCTCTTCTTTGTTGAAGGTGTCTTCCTACAGCAAGAGGGTACTTCTGAGACTCCTGCCAGACCTACCACTCAGCCCTCTGTGCCTATCCCATCTCCCTCAAAGCCCACTCACATTCCTTCCACTCCCTCCTCACGGGCTAAGCCAACCAAGATCACTAAGTTGTATGACAGCCTGTCTACACTCATTCTCAGCATCAGAGATGAGCAAAATGCCAAATTTGCTCATCTGCAAGATCAGATCTATCAGTTGGCTGTGAACATAAAGGTGGTGGCTGATGCTTATGAAAAGATCAGAAGTGCAATTCCTGCCACTTCAGCTCCACCTCAGCCAGGGTCCTCTGTGCCTGTCTAATCTCTAACTCCTGAGCCTCCAAGACCCTTCGAGATTGCCTCCTCTGACCATGATGATGATATAAATGGTGCTGATGCAATGAGGACACTAAGTCCTGGTCCACCCTTGGACTATGGATTGGAAGAAGAAGGACTTCAAGGAGCAAGCCCTCATGAGCCTATGCAAGAAGATGCTTAGGATTCAATTCTGTCTATTCAAGAATCTGAGCAAGTTGAAAGACTGGTTGCAGCTATCTCAACCTCTTCTATGCAGGAGGGAGCAAGTAATGAAGAGAGAAGCATTGTGCATGTTGTTGATTATGAGGCCATTGCTCACAATGCTCTCCTGCAAGAACAAAGAAGAAGGCTTGAGGAAATGTTTCATCCTGATGAACTAGCCACTTCCTCTCTTGCTGCTTATGGGCTTTCAGAGGAACAAAAAGCTCAGTTAGCTCTTTCTAGGCAGGTAATGCAAGAACTTCTGGAAATCTCTGATGAGGAACCAAGCACTGAGTCTCCTGTGGAACCAAAAATCCCTTTTGCTCCTGTCCCACTTCAAGCTATTCCTGTCTCTCAGATCCCTCCTCCTGCTGATTTTGTTGGCCTTCTTGATGATGCCAAAAAGGGGGAGAAGACTGGGCAAACTGGAAAGTCTACTGCTACTGAGCAATCTGGGAAAGGGAAAATGTACAGCAAGAAGACCAAGCCCAAGAAGAAATGATTGAAGATTTGCTTAGAAATTAGGCTTGTGTCCTCTTGTAGTGTTTTGTGTTTCTGTTGCTGTTTTGAATGTTTGAATATTGGAACTTTGATTAATTTGGCTCTTGTATAGCAACTCTTGATTAAATGAATGGATTTCTTTGTTGCAATGTTTTGTGCATATTACTCTTTGAATATCTTCACTTGATCTGCTGTATATGATATCTTTTGAAACATAATGCATATGTTGAGGAGGAGCTTGTAAAAGCAAACCCAAGTACTAATCCAGTTTGTAAGTGGTTTTGTCATCATCAAAAAGGGGGAGAATGTTGAATCAAGAGTTTTGATGATTCCAAACTAACATCCAAAAGCTTGGATTGAAGATATCAAAAGAGATCAAAGTGCTTCAAGTGAAGAATTTCTGAGTATTAGCTGCTAGATCTTCTGTAGGATCTTTTGTTATGTTAAAATGAGGGTAAAAGTTTTTGATTTTAAGAAAAGATATTTTTAAACCTTGATTTTGTGTTAAATCTTGACTTATTTGAAAAATACCCACAAACAGACGAAGTTTGAAAGTTTAAACTATACTATCATATTGGAAATTTGAACTTTGCCTTTGGAAATTCGAATTTCGAGTCAAAACTGAATAAATCTGAAGAGTTGTCTCTCTGTCAGACGAATTTTGATTATCCAAAATTCGAATTTTCATCAAAGACTAAAAGAAGCTTTTCACTGACAGACGAACTTCACATCTCCAAAATTCGAATTTCAGATAAAATGCAGTTTGTGAAAATCAAAGAAATTCGTCTGAGATAATGTTGAAGCTCATCTGAAATCAAGATGAAATTGAGTTTGAAAAATGCTCTCTGATAGACGAACTTTGACTTTCCAACATTTAAATTTTCATATAAGTCTGAAAGGAGCTTCTTTGAAACAGACGAACTTTGAGTCTTCAAAATTCGAATTTCAGACAAAACACAACTTAAGAAAATGGAAGAAATTCGTCTGAAACAATATTAAAGTTCATCTGAGATACGAATGACAGAGCTTTGTAACTTCGAATGTTGAAGTTAGTCTGAAAAGAATCTCTCTGACAGATGAACTTCACCACTTCAACATTCGAATTTCGAAGAAAGTGAACGACTGTGCCTCTTTGAACGTTCTACAGACAGACGAATTTTGGGCTTCCAAAATTCGAATTTCGAAGGCACTGTAGAAAATTGAAAACACTGTTCACACTTAACCGAAAAACTTTCCTCTTGAAAATTCATATGTCACATTGTGAAAATGTTTTGTAAGTTTCAAAATTCGAATTTCACTTCATGAACAGATGAACTTCGTGCTGTAACGTTGAAAGCCTTAACCTTCGGTTCCTTCAAAATTCGTCTGTTGGCCAACCAAAATACGAATTTTAGTATGTCAGAAACATTAAATACGGTTGGTAAACGGATAGTTTTTCAGAGTAACCATTGGTTAACTTCCCCAATGGATAGATTTTGTCTCTAACGGACATTTAAGACATAAATCTATAAATATAACATCATTTGAAGTTGTGGGTAACGAATCAAACTTGTATATACTGAAACTCTGCCAAATCAATTTCTCAAAAATCTTTTACCCTCTCAACTTCAATATCTGTACTTCAACCTTTATATCTACTCTATTCAAGAGAGTTATATCTTTGTAAACAATCTACTCTTCATCTGGAAGATAGATTTACTTGTGAGGGGAAATCACAAGGGGATTGGGAAGCACATTGTAGAAGTGCTTAGAGAGATTGAGAAAGCTCCAGAAACAGAGCATACTCGTTGTACTGTGGCATTAGCAAGAAGCCCATTGAATTCTTGCTGTATAGTGAAAAAATCTCAAGAGTTGTCTTGAGGACTGGACGTAGGTCAAGTGGATAGACTGAACCAGAATAAATTACTGAGTCTTCTTCTTCAAATCTTTACTTTTCAGATTGCTCTGTTTTATATGCTGCTTCCTTTACACTGTGCTATCTTCACATAGTTTACTTTGTGCAGAAAAATTTCAATCTTCCCAATTCACCCCCCTCTTGGGAAGTCAGCCTGACTAACATGTTATACATAGGAAACAAGCTGGGTGGTTAAAGTAGAGAAAAGCTTCAGGAGTTATTTGTGACCATAAGGTACCTACTAAGCTTAAAGGGAAATTTTATCAAACTGCTATAGGGCCAGCGATGCTATATGGTAGTGAATGTTAGGCTCTAAAAGGGCAACAAGAGTATAAAATGGGAAAAGCAGAGATGAGAATCTTGAGAAGGATGTGTGGTTATATGAGAATAGATAAGATACGAAATAACTGTATATAAGGGAAGATTTAAGTAGCACCTATCGAGGAAAAAATGGTAAAAATTGCTTAAGGTGGTTTGTGCATGTTCAAAGAAGTGGACAAAAGGAGCCAGTAAGGAGAGTTGATTAAATCACTTGAAGCCCTATTAAAAAGCGTAGAGGAAGACCAAGAAGCACACTAAAAGAAGTTATAAGGCGTGACCTATTGATAAATAATTTATCTGAAGAGATGGTGTTTTATAGAGACCATTGGCATCATATGATCCATGTAGCCAATCCTACTTAGTGGGATAAGGTTAATGTTATTATTGTTGTTGCTGCTTTATGAAAACAATCATCATTCACTTAAACATAACAAACCATATACTTTCATAAAAATTTTAGCAGAGTTTCATTTTACAAAATTGATATGTAGAGGTCATAATCTCATCATACAACTCAATCAAACATCATAAATCATCAAAATGAATACATGCCAAGTCATCAAGTTCATAAAAGTCATGTGAGATACATAATACAAGAAAAGGTAAAGTTGCTACCTTCTTGATTTCATTTGTTCTTCCACTTGATTCTACCCCTTCCAAGAGATTGCTTAGGCTTCTTCAAGTCCTAATACATCACCAAAAACTAGCTTAGGCCACTGTTTCATGGAGCCAAATCAAAAAGTCTCACATTAAACCTTATAATTCCATTTTGATTTTCTCTTGGTTTTTCTTTGCACCAATACATGTTCTTAAGGTTTTGAACCATGAAGAATCCATTTTTGGCATCAAAATCATGAAATTCCAACTCTAAAGTGATGCCCTATTTTGACCAAAATAAACACTAGGGAAGGAAGAAAGAAATTTCCATGCAACTTACTTTAATCTCCTAGAAACCATACTTTCTCAACTAGTTCTTGATTTCTAGTATGTTTATTGTGTGAAAACCCATTTCTATACACTCCCTAGCCTTGGTTAAAAATCATAGCCAAAGTGGTGAGGAGAAAAACTCAAAGGAAACATGCTCAACTACTCAAAAACCTAAGCCAGAAACCATAGAGCCCAAAGGATAGAACCTACCTTAAGTGGCTTACTTCCTCTCTTCCTTTTTCTCCTCCTTCTTTCACATGATCTCTCCTCTTTTCCTTGATGTTTTTAGAGCTCATTGCCTTCCTTTTTCTTTGTAAGTGTTGACCAAAATGAGAGAATAGAGAGAGATATTTTTAAAACTCCAAGCCAACTGCTTTTGTCTAATTGTTCACAAGGCTTCACAAAGCTTTCTTGAAGAAGTTTAGAAAATTACAATAAAATATGTAATTTTATCACATGGCTAGTTGCTTCCATGCCAAAATAAGATGAGAAAAAGGAATTATCTTGCTTAATTACTTGGCTAATCATGGTTTAAGTTAATCCAACCCATGTTAGCTCAATTATGGTTACTTTTAATGAAGTATTATCTAATAATTAATTGAATAAATTCCCTCCTTATCCCTTATAGCTCCAGCACGTCATTTTATGGGTAATATTATCCAAAAATTGCTCCATAATTTTTAATAGTTCAAAATAACCTTTTATTGATAAGTTTTACCTATATCGATTAGTTGTCTAAATTTTAATAGTCCAGAATTCTCATTTAAGTGGTGCATGATTATTTTAAATTTGATTTTAGGCTAAATTCATTTTCTTGTCCAAAACACTACTACAAAATAACCATTTTACATCTCTAATTTACATCTGTCAAAATAAAAACAAACATAAAAAGGTTGACAAGTGGCATTTTTGTAAATAAGTATATATTCATTAAGCTTTCTGCCGTTGTTGTCATAAAATAGCCGCATATAGTAAGCTTTTTAAGGCTGTTTTTTAAAAAATAGTCGTAGAAAAGTCACTTATTTAAAAAAAACACCAAGCTTTCTAAACAGCCATAAAAAAACCTTTCTATATATAGCTATTTTCTAAAAAAAAAAGCCATAGAAAGGCCACTCATTTTTTTTAGAAAAATATCAAACTTTCTATGGTTGTTTCTAAGAAAATAACCATACAAAGCTTATCTTTCTACGGCTATTGTTCAAAGAATAGCCAAAAAATGTTTTACTTTAAAATAAAAAAAACTCTAATATCTAGCTCATTTTTAAAAAATAACTGTAATTAGTGAAGCATTTTATGGCTATTTATTAAATAATAATGCTAAAAAAGATAATAATTATTTGATTTTTTAAATAAAAATAGTAGTTTTTATTTATTTTAAAATAGAATGAAGTCATGGTTTTTAATAAAAAATATTATTTAAATTAAAAAAATATAATGATTTAGATAAAAAATGTTGTATATTTATTTTCTTTTTTAAATCAAAAATTAATTTTTTATTTTTTAAAATTAAAAAATTTGAAGTTTTTAATGGTTATTTTTTAGAAAAGTAGCTAGTGAAAAATTTTCAATAAAAAAGAATGTTTTTATTTTTAATGATTTCTTGGTGTTTTAGGCTATTAGTAAGAGCTTTCTAGGGCTGTTGTTTAAAAACAGCCGTAGAAAAGTCAATGTTTAATTTAAAATTAAAATAAAATAAAACCTCAAATATCTATCTAGTTTTAAAAAATAATTGCAATTGGTGAAGTATTATATGGTTATTTGTTAAGTAATAATGGTATAAAAGATAATATTTATTTGTTGTTTAAATTAAAATAGTATTTGTTGTTTAAAAGAAATAAAGTCAAGGTTTTTGATTAAAAATTTATTTTAACTTCAAAAAATAAGATTTTTTCTTAGAAAATTCAATGTTTTGGATTTAAAAATGTTGTATATATTGTAAGGTTTGGCCGGTCACTCAAGAGGAGGGTGAATTGGGTGAAGCAAAATTTTTGCCCTTTTTGATGCACAACCCAATTTCACCAAGAGATGTAGTAGAACAAGGATGAATAGAATATAATGATGATATAGATGAAATAAGAAAGTGAAGAATTAGACACAAGAATTTATACTTGTTCGACTCAAATCACTTGACTTACATCTAGTCCTCAAACCACCACTTTTGTTCTAATTTCAAAAAATGAAATTAGAATTTTAGAGATCGAAATTTATCTATCAGAAACCGAAATTCGTTTAGCAGAGAGGCATGTTCAAACCTCTATGACTTTTGTTTGAAATTAGAATTTCAAATGCCAAAATTAGAATTTTAGAGATCGAAATTCGTCTATTAGAGAGTCATGTTCAAATCTCTGTGACTTTTGTTTAAATTTAGAATTTTAGAGACCGAAATTTATCTATTAAAGACTGAAATTCATCTATTCGAGATGCATGTTCAAACCTCTATGACTTTTGTTCGAAGTTAAAATTTCAAAGACTGAAAATAGAATTCAGTTATCAAAATTCGAATTTCAGATACCGAAATTCGTCTATTAGAGGCATGTTCAAATCTTAGCAACTTTTGCACACTTTCACTAACTATATTTAGCCCAAAATTCAAATTTCAGATTCAAAATTTGTCTATCAGAAATAAAATCTCTGTAACTTCGAATTTCAACAAGCAAAGTGCAAATTTTACACAAAATGAATGTGAATTATAAGTAAAATTCATCTATTAGCCAATATTTCTAAATTCTAACATGTGCTAACCTCATATTTACTTAATCTAATTTATTTAAAACACATGGTAACAAAATTAAGTAAATTAAAATTATTAAAATTATTAAAATTAAAAAAGAAATCTTTTTATTCTTTAAATTAAAAAAACTCGGCTTCCTACAACTGCTTTTCGAAAAATAGTCGTAGAAAGACATAAAAAGAAATCTTTTTATTTTTTAAATTAAAAAAATTAGGCTTCTTGCAGCTGTTTTCGAAAAAGCAACTGTAGAAAGACATATATATTTCCCTCTTTAGGTGCCTCTACATTTTCTTCATTTTTGGTTCATTGTTCTTTTGCTCCCAGAGTCAAATTAATGTTCCCATGAAAACCCTTCAGAAATTTCACACTCCAACTCTTAGAGGTCCCTCAAGCAAAACTATAGCCGTCTTCATTCCCATTCACGTGTAGTGCTCAAGCCAAATTTTGGCACCTTCATTTTCGTTTCAGAGTGAACACGGAAGGCAAGTCTCTTCAAGGTAAACTTATCTTCTCTTCTCATACACTTCAATAATTGATAAAAATTTCACTAATTTGTGGTTACTGTGCATTTTATGGTTGTGAACAAACTCCCCTTCTCTCCACATTATATATGTTTGGCCTTTTTTCTCCTAAGTTTGCAAGTTAAATCCAAGCTATAATAAGTAGACTAATTTCACTTACCAAGTAAAAAACTTTTGCTGAAATGCCTACTCCAAATAGTTAATAGTATAAAGTGAAAAGTTTCTGCTTCCACTTCCCCTTTCCTATAGTGATGAAAAAAATGAATATAGATACTTTGAACCAAAAGATATTGGTGAATGCAGGTGCTAGAATGATAAAAAAAAAACAAATATGGATACTTCAAGAAACACTAGTAGGGTGATAGGAGTAACAGAGAACTAGACATCGAGAGGTTATTAGGAAGTACTTATTGACAAAGCTGGGGATATCATCAACATTGTCAATCTATTCATCATTTGGGCCAAACTTGACCAAGCCATTTAAATCTAGAGTAACATGTACATCTAGGCCACAATCATCTGTCACTACACTAGAAAAGGGCTTTGTTGGCGGTTATTTTGAGCTATTATTGGCGGTTCATAACTACCTACTAACCGAGCGCCAACATATGGGACATTTTTGCATGTGGTTATAACCGCCTACAAAAGTAGATTTTAGACTTTTGTAGGCGGTTATATGAACAACCGTTATGCTTTTATAGGCGGTTATATGAACAACCATTTACAAAAGTCTAATTTTGTAGGTGGTTACTCATTAAACTGCCTACATTTCTTTTCTTTTCTTTTTATACTCTCATTACTCTCAAGTATTCCCCAATATTTTTACAACTTGCATGGCCCAAAATAATAGAAATTGTACCACACTACTAGAAATATGTTTCGACAAATTACAACTTTGTTTAACAGATGATTGTGGCTTGTTGGTTAGAGCACATAGCTATCACTTGTGAGGACATAAGTTCGAATAGGCAGAATCAAACAAACCCTTCAAAACTACTTATATTATAAAAAATGTCTACAAGGAACCAATTCACTATGATAAAGATTGAGTTGAGAATAAAAAGAAGCTACCAATATATTCCCTAATATGACATTGCTTAAACTAACTATGTTCCATGGTCAAACCTAAGAAAAGAGAATAAAATCAATTACTCCGATCCCTCCTCCTCCTCCTCTTTAGTTAGGTAGATTTCAGCCACATAATCATTCCACTCTGTGATGACTTCATTGATTTGATTTTTGGAGTACTCATAACAGTAGGTATCCGGGAAGTACTAGACACTTTAAAATATCATGAAGAAATTAATAAAATGACATTACTAAAAATGGTCAAAAGTTATAAGCATTGATGTAATTGCATAAAATGGAATTACATACCGTGATCGGGATAGAGCTTTGGCCATGCATTATGATATCTTTCATGAATTTCAGTACATAATATGCACAATCGATACCATTAGATTGCTTCGCACACTAAACAAAAATATGGACATACATATTATATATGAAGATTAATGTCAATCATAATATATAATTGCTTAAATATTAATCTATAAATACCTTTATTGATGTCCATTTATATGATTGTTGCTTCTTGTCATTAAGCCCTCGGTCTACTCAAAACATCTTCACAGCACTATTAACCATGAGAAAAGAAAATTAATATAAAGCACAACTTTGAATTACCATGGAGACATATACACAAGTAAAAAAAAAAAAAAGCTTATTCTTACTTGTTGAACATTTCTATCATTTGGATGCGGTTCTCTGGCCCTGATTGTTTTCCAGAGTCTAAATAATATATTTTTGGCTTTGCTGGGTTGATAACAATCAACATCCAATGTTCTTTGATGAAAAAATAATTAACATCAACAAATTATAACTAGGCAGTTCAAAAGAATTAAAGTCATCATTTAATATTTTAGCAACAAGTTACTCACCCTTGGTGAAAAGGTACCAAAAATAATACTTCCTTATTGGCTTTTGCCTTGAACACATCCATAATTTCTTAAGATTGTTCTGTGATCTTCTTTTGGGGCATCAAACCTTTACAAAAAGATGATATTTCTTGGAGGTGGAGGAACACAAATTTGCTAGTGAGATTGGTAGGGACCAAAAATTTTTTATACAAGTACCTAAAATGAAAAAAAGAACATATGTATTAATATCACACTCAAATGAAAGATTAGTTGGAAAGTAATTCATTTATGTTAGTTTGAGTACCTAATGTATATGTTAATATTCGCAGCCCCAAGCCATTGATGATCCACCATGAATAGGATAACTTCTCCGGTGATCATTTCAGTTATTCTTTTATTGTAGATCCCTATATCATACTCAATTTCTATAATCTCCTATTGCCTTATGCTCACTAATCCTCTCAAGTACTTGCAGTTTTTCCTTAAATTAACATTAGGTTTGGGTAGCCTCTTCATCGGTGCAATGATTGACTCTTTGGATTGCCCTGACCCTAGAACATGTAACACCTTACTTTTAGACTCATTTTCCATGAATTAGACTCCTTTTAAGTCTGATTATACTTGATTCTAAGCTTGAATCACATGAGAATGAAAATAAGAATTTTCAAAATTTTTTGTTACTGTTCATATGGTAGTTTTCACTTTGCCGACTGAACTTTGAAAATTCATAACTAATTATAGAAAAATCATTTCATAGTGATTCAAGTCTCTAAAAATAGATAAAACCTTATTTACATGGAAAAAATATGAAACAGATCATTATCCAGACCACTTTATACAGTTTATTCCTCAAAAATTTACTGTACATTTGGTCATTTTCTCTTCCCCAGGATTTTGACCTTATATTTAAAAATTCATATCTCACTCTACCCTAAGCCAATATATGCATTCCTTACGTCATTAGAAAGCTCTGTGGGTCTAATTTCTATAAATGTTTTTCTTGTACATTTATTCAACTTGTGTAGGGCATAACATTAACTTAAATCATAAAGGATCAGAATTCCACTTTTACTGGAACAGTTTTGGGAAAACCTCCATATCTCCTATCATATAGCTCCAATTACCTCCAAATTAGTGGCATATGAAACTTAAAACATAAATATTTCCATAAATACAAACCAATGAATTTTTGGAGCTCTGCGCGATTTATATCATCTTTTTAATTTTCCAGTACCTAAATTTTAGTTTCCAGTTTTCCCATTCTTTCTCTGTTCGGAACCCTAACTTTGAAAAATCACTATAATTCATACATTTATCCAATTTAAGTGTTCTTTAGCTCTATGAAAATATTGTTCTGTCTAGTTTAAGAACATATATAACACTTATATAGGATTCTCTATTTCTAATGGAGTTCTCCTATTTAAATCAATACTGGTCATCTAAAACAAATTTATGTCATAGCTTACATAATAAGCTTCACAACACATTTACATTGACATTTATTGTCCAATTTCATGCATAATATCATAGAGGACTTAAAAGAATATATTCAAGGCATCATACAAGATTTACCCCTTTCATACAAACTTATACAAATTCCCAAAACATAACATTAAGACTTGCATAATAATATCATTCATCATTCTCTTCCTCTTTTTTTCCTTTAGCTCTTCTTGGATTCCTTGCATTGATTGGCCCTAAACATGGTAAGCATTTGGAATGGATGAGATTCAAATAATCTCAGTAGTTACTACTAATCAAATAAATATATAATCATATAATGCAAGCATACTTCATCAAGTTATCATTCAAACATTTATAATCATTTATGCTTAAACATTTTATAGAAAATTGGATAGAGTTTCCCCTTATATTTTGGACATCCCAAGGATACAAAACCTCTCAAATAACTCAGCCAATATCAACAAATCATCACATAACATCATTGTAAACATTTGGTATAACAATAAAACCATTGCAACTATATAACCATATAATGCAAGATTAGGTTAGTAAACTACCTTTTAGCTTTTCAATCCTTTCCAAACTTTGCACACCTTTCCTTTGAACTTCTAACACTTCTTTGAGTCCTATAGTATCACAAAATGAGGCCATTAGCCACCAATTGCACAACCTCATTCACAAAGTGTGTATACTTGGACTAAAATTTTCACTTTACTTTCCTTTGAGTTTTTCTTGTACAACATACTTATATCTACCTATTTTGGACCCAAGGAATCCAATTTTGGGGTCAAAATCATGAAATTCCCTTCAAACCCTAAATAGGCAGAAAATTTCAGAAATTTATAGAAAAATATCTACCCAATTAATTTGCAGTCTAATGTTATATCCTTGTATCTTGAAGCATTTCTATGGTTTGATTTCATCATAGCTCAACTTTCTCTCTCTTGGGTCACCATGACTGAACCTTAAAGTGAGAGAAAAGAGGAAAATATTCCATGAAAATACTCTTAAACACCAAAGTGCACAAGCTAGTAGTCATAGAACTTTACCTTGAACACTTGAGATCTTGGCCTTGCTTTTTGCTCTTCCTCTTCTAAATTTTTGTTTCATGCTCTCTCTCCCTCTAACCCTCTGTTTCAGACGTTAATGGAGATGAAGATGAAGACTTAAAATAACTTAATCATAAAGTCACTTTTTTTTTCCTTTTTTGACTTTTTGGCCTTTATTCTTATAAAAGCTTTTCAATTAATTCCTTTTGTGTCCAATCAGCACATTCAGATGTGTATACCCTCATTTTTGGCCAAAAATTACTCAAATAATTTTTATGGACTAAAATACCCTTTACCGATTAAATTTACCCGTATTGATTAAGTATTTTCACCAAAATTGTCCTTGCATTGGTACAGGATTATCCAAAAATAACTTTTAGACTAAAATCATTATCTTGGTCCAAAATATATTTTAACAAGGTCCAATCATTGTCCTTGAATCAATACTGTCTTTTCTTGCAGTCTAAATTGACATTTATCGGGTAAAATATTAATATTAGACTATAATTACCCAATAAATATTATTTTGAGCTTAATAGATTCCTTGCTATATTCCATTGGGCTTGACTTATTAAAAGCTTCCTTTTGACTATAATTTTTTATATTTACAAAAATGCCCTTAACACGGGGCTAATTTATAATTCTTGAAACTTTTGAGTCCTTTTTCATAATTTTCCCCAAACTTCTTTCTCTTTCCCCTTCCACGTTGAAGACATTCTTAAGGGGCTAAATTGCAAATATTCTTGATTCTTGGGGCCCAAATATAATTTTTTTATTTTTCTATTTAACTAGAAAAAATGACATCTTTGCTCTTCTTCAAGCTTAAGGATATCTCTCCATTTTCCCAATTCCTTTTGTATTTTACGATGTCAACTTTTTTCATTTTTGTGCCTTCAATTCATTATTCACATTTTGCTTCTAATTTGGGAAATGACCATTTTTCCCTTAAGCCGGGTCAAAAACATAATTAATTATCTATTCTTTCGGGCACTTTCTTGTAATTTCACCTAAAAACTAATTTTTTATTATTTCCTTTTTCATTATTCATATTAACTTTCAAATTGGTCTATCTCACATTAACTTTCAAATTGGTCTATCTCTTAACCTGGACCTCTCAGGTATGCAATACTTATACCATTGCGCTCAGCTTGGAGCGGGCTTTCATTCAAGTGGTATATTGCATATTTTCTAGGGGTAAGTTTTGGAATTAATTTTCCATAAGATCCTTAGCGGAAATTAAGGACCAAACATAACTTCTTCTAAAAATTAGATGAAAAATTAATTCCTTCTAAAGCCCAATTATATATAGCCTTTCATCTCGCCTCGTTTCTCATCTTTTATTCATTTTATAACATCTCATAATAGTTGAGATATTACATAACACACTTTCCTTTTGCCTATGCAACAAAGTTGGTCAATTCGGGATGAACTAGTGATTACACAGTAGCAAATTTTAATAAAGTGTCAATTGACATACCTGTATAGATGGAGCAAGGGTAATGAGGTTCATTGGCCATGCTACATAACTACCCACTGCTTGTCCTACCTTATCCACATCTTGGGTAGGAACTGGCAATACAGATTCTCTTCTTTGGAGACATCAATCGATACTCTTACATGGCCTTCAGGTAGGGCTTGATTGTGAATGACACCTCCTGTGTTTTCCACATAAGGAGATCCAACCATAATTGACAGTATGATACACCCTATACCAATAGTAAAAAATAATTTATACATGTCGAAAAAAACTATGAACTTGACTAGAAAAGTAATTACCTTAGTGAGATGCTCAAATGGGAGAGGGCAGCTATCCTTGACACTAAGGCTTGTTGTCACGACTTGTGACGACTGTATTTGCTTGAGTACTGCAGCTTGTGTTTGCACCAAATCTGTCAACATGGCTAATTTTCTCTCCATCTCAAATTGAGTTGCCTCTGATCGGGCAACCTTAGCTGCGAAGTTTGATGATGAGTGGCGTTGAATCCCAAAATATACTTTCTTAGCAACACCAAACCTGACACTCCTAACACAACCAGGGTGCTCAGGGAGCCCTAATGCCTTGCTTAACACATCAAGCCCTGTGTCTTCCTCAATGCATTCAGGCATGGACTCTGCAAGGGTATCCTGTGAAAGCAAAAAATTAATAATAAATATATTATTTTATAGAAATAGATTAGAGATGATTGAAAATGCAAATAATAATGTAAGACATACAATTTTATCACAAACTTTTTTGACGTTTTCATTGTCAATAATCCCTTCCTTATTCTTTCTTGATTCTGCCCATAGCACATGACGCTTGGTTAGAGAGCCACCTTCAGATCCCTCTTGAGAATGATATGTATTAACATAAATAACTGCTTTGTAAGTATTTATAAGGAAAATATATTCATATAAATAAGATCTATGGACACATGCCATCTTATCCTCTATACCCGAGTATCAAAGACAGCCAGCTCTATAGGGGTATTGTTGACACTTGGCCCTTTCACTAATTTGCTGGCTTATTATTTGTAAAAAACCAAAATCTCAAATGAAATAGCTGGACACATATAGCATTAGAATAGAATTAACAACTAACATGTAAAAAAAGGATTACTTTGAAAGATTGCTCACAGCAGATACCCATAAAAACATCCCAGTCTTCTTGCTTTATGTAGACTTCAAATAATGTAAGTGGATGCTCAAGGATGTTACCATCTGAATCTCTCAAAAATCTTTTTGTAAGGATATATCAAAAAGCTCGCATCGACACTACAACCTTCTTATATATGAAATCTCTATGGGACTCATTGATGTCAAATCCTAACTGCAAAACAAAGTACCCAGAATAATTATGATAAGTATAACTACATAGGAAAAAAACATTATAAAATAATTACAATAAGTTGTTTACTGCTATATCCTTGAAAATCAAGTCCTTCATAGCCTCAGGAACTTTCCTCAAATCCTTCCATTGGCTACTTGCTATAGGCACATTCATCTTCACAGCTATACCGATATAGCTGCTTAATTTTTTTCCACCGTCTTTTATTTGGTGGCCTCTACAATTCCAGACCACATGGATCTTCTGACCACTATCTCTTGCCCATGAGACCTCTTTCAAGATGGTCAACCCATGATGATGCTTCTCTAACTCTTTCTCAACCCGTTTGTTAACATTACTGGGATCCACATTCATCAAATCACTATCATAATCAGAAGAGGAAGACATTTACTTGTAATAAAATCAAAAAAACAAGCAAGACATTAATACATAGAAAGGCAAATAACAAGATTTATGAAGAAGTTATTAAAAAATTCAAAGTCACAAATAAGAAGAATAACACAACAATTAGTAAAAAATTCAAACACACAAAATTCAAACTCAAACCTTTTCCTCTTTCTGGTTTGCCTTATCTTTATGATCCAAATACCCTCTTGATGATCATCTCTCACATACAAGGCATCATCTCTAGTATAATCAATATCAATTGATGTCCCTACAAAAGGATCATCCTCAATATTTGCATCTTGATGACTTTCAATATCTTTTTGGTTGTCAATTATTTTGTTTGTTAACATAACAATAGACAACTTCTTATTAGCAGGATTAAAGATGAAAAACACCTATTGAGCTTGAGATGCTAAAATAAAAGGTTCATCTCTATACCCCACCTTGTTAAGATCCACTTGAATGAACCCCGATTGATCAACTCGAAGACCGTTTTTGTTATCAACCCACTTACAACTAAAGACCGGTACCTGAAACAAGATATAATCCAATTCCCATATGCGGTCAATTACCCCAAAGTATGTCATATTTGCAAAAATAGAGTTTTTGTCTTTGACACTAGAAATATGCATTGATTGAGCTATAAGAGTTACCCTACTATTTTGTATTGTGCTCTGATCATCCTGCTCTTTCATATAGAATGTGTAGCTGTTAAAAAGATAATCAGTGTAAGATAGGACACACATGCTTGGACCATTAGCTAACCATCATAATTTATGAAACTGAACTAGGATTTCTCTCCACCTCCAAAATAATGTGATGTCTCAACCAATTTATAAAAAGCCGATTGTGTTCCTTTGATATCCAACTCTCATTCTTGTTAGGGTTTAAACTTCTAAGTTTCTTCTTTTGCATTTCCACATATAGCTCAACCTCATCGGAGTTATGCAGAACATACAAATAAGCTTGCTCCCACAGTGTCTTGGAGATGCTAACTATATCATTTCCAAGAATATCTTCCCCATCTATTCTCCCAATGTGATGAGACTTTGGAAGCCCAATGTGATCAACATTGGATAAGTATTCAGTACATAATTCAACAGCTTCTTCAGCTATGTACCGTTCAACAATACAACCCTCTAGTCCACTTCAGTTTTTCACATATCCTTTTAATACCTTCATGCAACGCTTAATAGGGTACATCCATCTCATATAAGCTGGGCCACACAATTGTGTCTCTCTAACTAGGTGAACTATTAGGTGAACCATCATGTCAAAAAACAAAGGTGGGAAATGCATCTCAAGTTCGTGCAAAGTCACAACAATTTGTCTCTGCAACGCTGGCAACTTCACAGGGACAATCACTTTGCTACAAATGGATTTCAAGAAGAAACATAATTTTGTGATCGTGCCTCGAACCTTCTGGGGAAAAATAGATTGAATAGCCACTGATATCAAATTCTCCAATAGAACACGACAATCATGAGACTTTAAGCCCTTAAACTTCAAGCCTTTCATAGATACAAGGCTCCTAATGTTTGAGGAGTATCCTTCTAGGACCTTAACTCCATTAAGAAACTCACAAAAAGTGATTTTCTTCTTTCTAACGAGAGTATAGGCTGTGGGAGGTAGATAAGTACGACATTTCTCCTTCACCAGTACCAATTCTCCTCTTATTCCCATTGCAACCAAGTCCAACCTTGCCTTCACACCATCTTTGGTCTTTCTTGGCACATTGAGCAATGTACCAATGATGCTATCACATACATTTTTCTCTATATGCATGACATCAAGGAAGTGTCTCACACATAAAGACTTCTAATATGGCAATTCAAAGAAAATTGACTTTTTCTTCCACCCACTAGTCCCAAGGTGTTTTGCAAAAGGCTTCCCGAAGTTGTTTTTCAAATCCTTCACCTTGTCAAACATATCCTCACCACTTAATGGCAAAGGTTCACTCCCTTCTTCTGTATTCCCATTAAAGGCTTTTTTCCACCATCTATAACGATGTCCTAGAGGTAAAAATCTGCGATGTCCTAGGAAGCCAAATTTCCCACCATGTTCCAACCGTATGGTATGTGTGCCTTCTTCACATATAGGACATCTAAACTCTCCTTTGATACTGTAGCCTGATAAATTACCATATGCTGGAAAATCATTAATTGTACCAAACAGCATAGCTCTCAGCTTAAATGTTTCTTCCCTATATCTGTCATACATCTCCATACCCTTCTCCCACAGTAGTTTCAAATCTTTAATTAGTGGAGCCAAATATATGTTTATATCATTTCTAGGTTGTTTGGGTCTAAAAATCAATATAGACAACATCATAAATTTCCGTTTCATGCATAGCCATGGTGGGAGGTTATAAATCAACAAAATAATGAGCCATGTGCTGAGGGTACTACTTTGCATGCCATGCGGATTCATTCCATCAGTAGATAAAGCAAGGCGCAAGTTTCAATCTTCTTCCCTGAAATCTTCATATTAACGATCAATTCTTTTCCATTGTGGGGAATCTGCAGGATGTCGAAGTTTTCCATCTTGAATTCTTTCATCTACATGCCATGTCAAGAGCTTCGCAATTTTTACACTATTGTACATGCGTCTAAATCTAAGTATGATGATAAAATACCATACCACCTTCATTGGACGTGATTCTTTCTTCTTGTATCATGGGGCATTGCATTAGGACACTTGTTTAATGATGCATATTCTTTTCAAAATAAAATACAGTCATTAGGACAAGCAAGTATCCTCTCATAGCCCATTCCAATAGAGCATAACATTCGTTTAGCCTCATAAGTTCGGCTTGGAAGCTCATTATCTTCTGGAAGTATATCTTTCAAAAATGCAAGTAATTATGTGAAGCTCTTATCACTCCATCCATTCCTTACTTTCAAGTTGTATAACTTTAACATAGCTGATAATATCGTGAATTTAGTACAACCAGGATCTAATGGTTTTTTTGCATCTGCTTTCAACCTCTTAAACTTCTCAGGACAATCTGGAAGCTCATCTTCAATCACATTTGTCATCTCTTGAAGACGGTCATCATCAAATGTACTTGTGTCAAAATCATTAGATCCACAACTCCTATTTGTCCCCAAACCACTATACCCATCATTTGTCTCACCATGTTTTGTCCAATGTGTATAACTTTGATCAATTCCATTACACACTAAATGTTCTTTCAACTTCTCTAAATTAACTAGCCTTCCAAAACAACACTTTAAGCAAGGGCATATAATTTTATCAGGGTTATTATCATGCTCAACTGCAAACCTAAAAAACTCTTTCACTCCATCCCAATATTCCTTACTTAAATGATTTGCATGCATCCATTTCCAATCCATACTATTATGTTGTGTATAAATTTCGGCAGAGCCTCCACTAGAAGTTGAGGGTTCCAATAATTCTACAACAACAACTCATAAAAAGTTAGACTCGTCAATTATAAGCACTAACATCTTCCAACCAATCCCAGATAAACTAAGCTATCTTCAAACATAAGGACTGTCTTTATTCTAGGAGATTAAAGTAATACATGATTCAACCATGGACTATTTCTAGCAACCATAGACTAATTTTCAAAGAAAATTCAGTAGAATAACTTTATAAAAATGAGAGTTTCCCAAGTCTTAAGCTCTTTATTCATACAAAAAGTAGCAAATTTCAACCAATAATAGTAGCAATCATGTACCCAATCATTTCCAATCATCAAATTACTTCTAATTAATAAAGTAATTATATTTCATGCTATTAGATATTAATACATGGCATTATAATGATATATTTCTAAAGGAAATCAGCAACATAACGAATTGGAAAAGAAAGTTTCTTGGGCTTGTTGAAATTTAATTAAACTATGACTATGAAATTTCATTCAATCATTTCTAATCACAACTTCACCCTATGACTTCCTTTGAAGATATTAACATGCAAATCAAACATCAGTCAATTAGTACAACAATCATTCTACACCACTATTTTCAACAACTTTGAAAGCAAGATTAACGTACCTTATAACCTTGTACTATACTATCCCCTTTAGTTTAGCACCTTATTTTGCTGCTTCAAAGCTTCTAAATTAAAAAGCTAATTGAAATAGCTAATATCTAACAAACACAATGACATGTTCAACCTGCATTACATAAGAGTATAAGGTTAAGAAAATTTTCTAAACTAGTTTAAAGTGTTAAAATTTGACTCAACAAAGATTGAGGGGGCTAAGGGAAGTTTAGATCATGACATGAATATGATGAATTCAATGAGTTAACAATGGTTCTGAATGGTTGATGATGTCTTAGAAATGACATTAAGATGATGAGAATGTAAGAACTCAAGTTATATAGTAAAGTAGTAAATTGAAACCTAAAATAGCCAAGGGAACCCATGTCGATTTAAATAAGTGGAGAAGTCAATTTAAGATTTAAACCATATTATATTTGTTAAACTAGGTGTATATGCTATATGGATAAGAAGAAATATGTCCTGATGAGAAATCTCAATGAAATGCAACTTTGGGCACTAAAGAATTTAAAACAGGACATAAATGAACAGTAAAGTGTATGTCTGTACTTGAGGGCCTTGGAGGTTGAAATTAATTTTGAAATTTGGCTTATATATATAGGACAAGTAGAGGTTTTATTTGAGATAAGGATGGTAATTTTTGGGAGCTCTACAGAATATTTTATAAATTTTTTGAATTTGGTCCTGAAAAGCTGCCATAAACCAGTTCTACACCCCTGCACTAGATCTGATATTTCAGTGTTTTCCTTTACCAAATGGATTCCAAGAAGTCTGAAATTTTGATAGTAGTTATCACATGAGTAGAGCTTCCCAAAATGTCCTAATTTGCCTAATTTGAAAATCAACAACTTAAGTTATGCATGTTTCAAATTGTTTTCAAATAAAGTTGACTCTATGAGTTCCTATGTAGATGATCCATACATATATACATTCATAGACCATATATTATTCCTCTTCTGTTTCTAATTACAAGGTATATTTTATATTTTTAGAGGATTAAGGTTTCAAAATATAAGACATTTTATAAAATTTATGCATCATTTACTATTTATTTTTCATTTTTATCCTTTAGAATACTTAAAAAAATTATAGTGGAGAGACATTAAGAAAAATAATTTAAGATGAGTTGTAATTTAATGAGGGTAATTTTAAAAAGTTAGGTTACTTTTTCAAAATATAAAAAATTTCAACTAATTTTCTACATATATATATATGAAGTAGGTAAATATAACTTAAAATAAAGAACAGATGGACTAATATATATTATCCTCAACTACATTTTGATTCTGATGTGAACTACCAACATCATTTTTAAGATTTCAAATCCCTCCCCCACTTCTTTAATCATTTAGTCCACACTCTCAAGACTTGCTTCTTTGCTTCAAAAATTTAACACACATATATATATACTATATATATACATATTCTTCATTCTTCTTCTCAGATCAACCAAATGATTAATTAAAGTGCTACTTAGAATAATATCGTATGTATTTTCAAACACATTGTAAGTTGTAACAATCTCTTTCTTTCTCATTATACTTTAATAAGTCGTATAAACTTCAAAAAGTTTATAGTTGAAAGCTCTGGTTGCAAATATCATTTTTAACAATTAAAAAAAGGATCAAATTTAAAATATACTACTACAGGGCATAAATTTAAATCTCACTGCCTATGTGAGAATGTCATTAGTTAATTATTTTGTAAGCATCTCTCAACATTTTCTTAAGCTGTGACCCCTATCATAACATTAATGAACAATCGAAACCAAACTTAACTAAATTTTTCATTCACAAAAGAAAAAAAAACACTTCCATAGACTTTTAACCCCGCTTCTGATTATTTGTAATTCATTCATATAATATATTTAGAAAGAAGAAAATAGACTTCATAATTATTCTATTCATTGCACGCATTCCCTAACTAAGCATGCACATATAACCTATTGTTTATATCAAGTTCCCTTCATAACGTAATTACATATGGTTCAAAAGTTTCCAGGAAAACGAAAGTTTTAGCATAATGTAAATCCACCCATTATGATTATTATTTGCCTAAAGTTAGAAAGTGACGGATTAGTTTGGTGCACAAATTCAAGACCAACCCATTAAGGTTATTCTTATTCCACCATAAAGTAGAAGAAATATAGTTAAAATAACAATAATTAGTAGTATTATATTGTTATAAAAAAAGAAGTATATTCAATAATTAATAATTTCCATATTCTGATGGATGACTATATTTCATTAACAACCTAGATGGATCCATGGAATGAGTATTACCTCTACCTCCTGTGAAGTTAAAGATGGATCCAAATTTTGAAGCAGCACAAGTGTTCCTTGTTCATGTGCAGAACTCATTATTTCTTCTTAAGGCTGAAAATGGTATATAAGAACATTCATGCATCAATTAGTCCTTTTCACTCAATCTCAGTGAAAAGCATTAAAGATTCTAAAGCTCTAGGCAATGTCACAATAAAATATGAAACTATTGCATTAGACAAGCAAATAAAATAACTTCAAAATCTATTACAAGAGAAGAACAGCAAGAGAAAATTATAGCATTACACAAGCAAATAAAATAAGTGAACAGAAAAGAAATTTGGTGCTATGTTATCCATTTTATTTGAATAAACCTAGAAAGGGTACCTCACTTTTATAACAGCAAATGAGGTATGATACATGAGGCCTAATTTAATAAACATTTTCCATGATATATAAATCAGTAAACATATCCAAGACAATATCTTATTTTACTCAGCCATAGAAAACACAATAGAAATAACATAGGCTTTTGGCTAATATTCAATAACTAATAACTCTTAAACTACACTCTAGCCATCAGTCAATTAAAGGGATGAACGTAATCATAGCAGAATGGCACAAAAATGCTTTTTAACTTGCATGCATAGTATGTGCCTTTTCAATGCTAGTAACACCAAATGCAAATACAGTGCCTACAAATAAACAAAGTAACTATTAGTAGATCTCCTAGCAGGGCGTATGTTTGGATAAGAACTAGAGAAATAAACCCATACTCCTCAAGAATGAGATTGATTATCAATAAATATTGCCAACAAATACCAATTAAGCCCAACCTCAAACTACATAAAAATATATCAGACATACTTCAGACAAAGTCAGCCAACATGCTTCAACTTTTAAACACCAGAACCGATTACCCAAGAATTAGAAGAGGGAGGAATTCCTTGTTCAATCAACAGTGAGCTTCCTATAGCTTTAACTATATAGTTGTTGGAAACAACCTCTTTCAACTTAGTCTTGTTCACTTTCTCAACCTTCCCATGAGTGAACCCATTTAAGACCTATAGAGCAAGTCAATTGAAAGTTTATTACATAGAAAATTCAATAGGCACACTACAAGAATTATCAAAGAAATTCAAGGAAGTTCTTAGAACTTGGTTTTCTTCCCTTGTATATTTCTTTTATGACAATAATGCTTCATACCTAACAAACTAAAAGGAACACAAAAGAAAAAAGAAAAAGATAAAAAAAGAGGGTACAAAGGAAAAACCTTCATTAACTTTCATTTCAAATAAACTCAACCTGACATATTCTTACCATTTACATTGCTTGAGCAATGCTTTCTTTCAGGTATGTCTTAATTATTTTGTCAATGATTAGCACTGGGTGTAAGTTTCAGTTTTGAAAGTTTCGAACTTCCCCAGCCAAGTTTTAGAGAAAGGTTATTGAGCAAAACAGGAGTTCATTGTTGTTAAAAACCTCAATCCAAAAATTAATTAATAGAAAAAAAATCTAAGTATAGGTAAATAACTTATTTGATGCAGAATTTTGGCCCTCCACTTAAATGGAAAATAGACCAATTTAAAAAACCAAGCAAGATGCGTCAAGTCCACTTCCTATTGGAAGAGGCAAACAATGAAAATCATGTGGAACTATTAAATTAGTCTACACAAGCTCACCACTTCAATTGGAAAATGATAGCAACTTATAGCAGCCAACAACTTCTTACAGTAAGTTAAAGCAAATTCTAGTAGAAGCTATCAGCAACCATTGTACAATGAAAGCAATGACAAAATTACAGCAAACCCAAAAAATTACAACAATGTACAAAATTTACAACAAAATATTAGACAATGATGACAATGAGGGAAAATTACTACAAACCTAGGAAATTACAACAATTAATAGTAGCAAATTTTAGATGTAAAAAATTGTAGTATTAAAGGAAATTTACTTCTAAACATACAAATTTTAAAAAAGAAAAAAAAAAGATAAAGTTTGATGTAGGTGGTTTGAAACAGTTAAGGTGAAACCAACAAAGGAACGAAAGTGCAAAACATTGCCAACTGATAACTAAATGCCTTTAAAAATGCGAAACCTTTCTTCCAACTTATATATGCACTTGTAACTTTTCTTTCAAGATATTATATCAGTTAGAATGATACTTGGTCTATTAGTTTATTTATATTTAATATGTTATAAGAATTCTAAATTTTTATTATTCAAGCAATTAAAGATTAAATTACCAAGTTAAGCAAACAACCACAACAAAGCTTGCCAATTGATATACCTTGCACTGAAGCTTCCACAAATCTGGAGGAATATTCACAAAAAGCTTAGAATCTAACCCTTTCAACATAGCAGCTAGGAATCCTAGCCAATAATAATGATTTGGATTTAGGAAGAACAGAGCAGTTATAAGAAATTTAGGAACACATCTCATATAGGCATTTTAGTAAACACCTAGAAGGCATACGTCGAATCATGAGTGGGGATGAGGAATGGAAGGAGAAATTGATGGGAAATAGAAAAGTGGAGGTGAGGTGCCAACCTGTAGGAATTCAAAATAGTTAGGTTCTCTGGTAACCCGAGATTGCAAGCACGAACAAACTTGGACTAGCCACCAACATAGAGCACGCAAGCCACAGAACTTGGGCAAGGACACGGACACAGACTCGAACACGAACATGAAGATGGAGAGCACGAACACAAACTTAGACAAGCCACTAACTCTGAGCAAACAAGCCACACTTGAAGATGGAGATTGAAGGAGAGAGAGTGAATATGGACATGAAATCAAACAAGCCACAGAACTCGACATGAACTTGAACAAGCCGCAGAATGCCAAAGGGAGAGAACTTCCATTGTGGAGTCAGTAAGAAGCTTGCAAAGAGTTGTGTATGCGGAGGTCAATGGGAATTGCTCAAAAGCGATGTTTTAGGGCTGAAATTAAAACCAAAGTAGGCGGTTATAAAAATAACCACATACTTTTGATTTTATTCATTTAATTTTTATTACTATAATCAAAATAAAAGTAGGCGGTTATTAAAACAACCGCCTACTATGTGATTTTATTTTTTATTAAATAATCCATTATGAGCAGTTCTTTAATAAACCACCTACAAATATCAACTTTTGTAGGCGGTTATTTAAATAACCGCCTACAAATTCCTCTGGCCTTATTTTTGTTAACATTTTTCTATATAACCACCTACCATTAGGTGTCTATTATTCTCAAATCTGGCGTAGTGTGTATAGGATATATCAAATGTTTGGAAGGAGAAGCTTTGGTATTTGATAAAGTGAAGTAGCAACCATGTGTATAATAGGTTGAAGGCATAACCCTACTACTCTGTAGGGCAGGAAATCTCTTTGTAAACGTACTACTCTGTAGGACACTACTCTATAGGGCAATAAATCTGTAGAGCAGGAACTTTGCAAGATGCTTAGTTCATACCAAAGAAAAAGCCTTCTTTGATTCTTTACTAGTACAATATGAAAATCTTGCAACATCATATATACCTGGCTAACCTTAGTAATTACATAAGATCAATGTTGCTTCAAGATAATCTCACCTTTATGTATTATATTATATATATTAGCTACACATCCATCCTCAACATGTATGTGTATATATATATTTCTAATGCTTCTTCGGAAGTTAGAATAAGTGTAACACCTTTTTGTTCTGCTAGGACACTTGAAGCTGGAGACTAATTGAATCAAGGTGTGTTTAGCTTGAAGGTCTTTGGATATCATTTTCTCTTTAAAGTTTTGTGATTCTTTATTACCAACCAATTTTGTTATATTTCATTTGCCATTTCTCTTCTATTAAAGCATAATAGCTACTGTGAGTATTGGAAATATAATTGTAGAGAGCCCTAAGCCATGTTGGTTGGCATCCGTCCATAATGGGTAACAAATCTGAAAATCATATACAAATAAGTAGTTACAAATAGAATTATTTAATTGATATGATACTAACATTAATTGATATATTGTAGTGCACATTGGATATTATGGGTATTATGCCCCGAGTAATGCACTACCTACTGGTTTGATTCTTATAGAGACAAGGAAGATGACTCTTAAAAAAAGAAAAAAAATAACTCCAGTAAAAAGGATGGAAAAGCACCCAAAGTAAAAAATAGTGGAAAAACACCTAAAGAAAAGAAGGATAGAAAAGCATCCAAAGATTGTTGTGATGTAGTTCATGTGTGAGTATATATTTGTGTAAAACTTTGGTTTGTGATCACATGTGACATATCAAATAGATTTTAGTCTATAATTTACTTTCTCCCATGTATTTGATTATAGGGCTATGAAGACATACCAAATAAGGGTTAGGAAACACACACAAGAGGCCAAAAGAATAGAATGAAAATACCCAAATGTACATATGTAGTTTTATCCTAACCTTAAAGGAAATTAATCCAAGTACCTTGATTTTGCTTATCTTCTTTGTTGATTTTTGGTCTTGTCGCCAGCTTGGGGGAACAGAGTGTGGCTACTATGTTATGAGAGAAATGTACGACATAATTATTGGCAATGTTGTTGACTCATTGGATAAGGTAACTGTATTATCTATAACTTAGTTTTTTTTTCCTTATGACTTGTTACTGTATGAGTTATGTTGATATAAGTTTTAAACTTGTAGCATTTCAATGATGATCGTCCCTATCTCCAGCTAGAAATTGACCACATTCGGAACGTGTGGTTAGAATTTCTTTTTCGATTCATTTGAATATATTTTGTTAGATAGATTAGTTTTGATTGATCAGAATAGTTTAGGATAATATGTTAATGTTGTATATAACTATTATGATGTAAAAAGCTAGTTACTTTCTTTGTTGTAAAAAATGCTTTGTTGTTTCATACATTTTGGCTGTAAAATACAGGTTTGGTTATGGATAGTTACAAGGCATTAATATAAAAAATAAAATTCCAATTTATGGCTGATTTTAAAAAAATAAATGTCAAAGGTCTCCATTTCTACGACTGTTTTTTGAAAAACAGCCATAGAAAGTTGCACTTTCTACAACTGTTTGTACAAAAAATAGCCGTAGAAAGCTTTGCTTTAATGTTTTGTTCATTTTGGCAATAAATACAGGTTTGGCTATGGATAGTTACAAGGCATTAATGTAAAAAAAAAAATTCCAATTTCCATATATTTTTTAGAAAATAGATGTGAAAGGCTTCCTTCTCTATGGCTGCTTTTTAAAAAATAGCCATAGAAAGTTTTACTTTCTATAGCTGTTTCTAGGAAAAAGGTCATAGAAAGGTAACCTTTCTATAGCTATTAACAAAGAACCAGCTGTGAAAAGGAAGCCCATTTATGGCTGTTAAAAAATAGACGTAAAATGCTTAACTTTTAATGTCTATAGCTTCTACATCACTTCGAGAATAGCCATAAAAAGCCCAAAATAACATATGTAAAATGGTGTTTTTTGTAGTAGTGAAAATATATTTGGGTGGGGTCCACATACTAGTCTTGTTTCCGTACTGCATTTTGTGGGACCCGTGATTCCTTTTTCGGTGTAATATTTACTCTTTGACTTTCAATTTTCATCACAAGTTCATATGGACTCAATTAAATTTTAAGTAGTATTCCACTGAGTCTGGCTCGTTGAGAGCTTTAATTTAACTGTTCTTTTGAAAATTACAAAATTGCCCTTGATCGGGGCAAAATTATAATTTTTAATTCTTTCAGACCTTTTCGTATAATTTTTCCTAGGGACTTGATACAACTAATTCCTTTAAGAATGCCAGGTACTAACTAACTGTAGCAGCTAAATTTAGTCTAGCAATGTGCAAGGTTTTAAGGTCATTCTACCATCCTATAAAGGTTCTAAAGTTGCCTTCACCAAATAGTGAAGATCCTATCCAACATATCTAATTCCCCAAAGGCTCAAAAAGCTCCTTGGGAACCAAATTTACCAAATAAGTAACAACTTGAGTGAAGTGTTCACACTAACCTTCATGAGCTTGAAAACCCATGAGGAAACCATTACAAACTTCTACTAGCCTAGGGTACACAGAAACCCGTGTATAGGGCCCAAATTGTGTGTAAGGAGAGATATGTCTATGCACAGTGTGTGTGGAGAGCATATATACATGTGAACCTACTCCTAGGCATTACCCAATCCCTCACCTGTCAAACAAATCACAATTGCATAAAAGAAGTCAAATAGATAAAGTCATCTACCTTAAGGATTAAATCTGAATGTTATCTACCCTAAGACATGTTAATCAAACAACAAACAAGTAGAGAAGCATGTGAATAAACAAATCATGTTGTCTACCTTAACCATGTAAGGTGAATAACATTTAGAGAGGAAAACCAAAATAATTTTAAAACCATATTATTAAGCACAGTCAAGATCTGTAGCTTGACTCATAACTCATCCCAATAGAGTCACCAAACTATCACTCCCAAAATACGATACAAATGATTCATAAACAAAGAAAAAGAGAGAAATTAACTCTCACAACAAAAGCCGTTTTAGGAGGAGTAGCCACCAAAATTTTAAGGAAAACTTTGGAAAACCAAATAAAAGGGAAAGAATGGTCTGCATAGACAGAGTTATGTTTGGGAGTCGATTGTGTGTGGGAAAGGTGTTAAACACCCTACAACACCCATTTCTAAGAACGGTTACCTTAAGTTGATTGTGCAAATTAATATGATTTTAAAAGTATTTTGATTATCCTCTTATATTCACTTGCTAACAAAAATAAATGTAGAAAAGAAAGAAATGAAGGATATTTGGAAAATAAAATAAAATAAAAAGAAATTAAGAAAATTTAGACAATAAGATGACAAAATTTAAAAAAAAGGAAAAAAATTATTTATTTACAAGGGTAAACTTGATTTAGGACGAGAACTTAGAGCTTACGCACCCTGCGATAGAGATCAAAGTCCATGTAATTCAGGATAAAAATACGTGTGAGTGAGTTGATATTTTTTTATTTACATTTTTAATAAGAGAAAACTAATTGAAAATAATTTATCATTTTGTAAATAAAATGATTTTTTGAAATTTGAATTGGTGTGTTTTAATTTGCAAAAGATAATTTAATGTCACTTACTTATTTACTCTTATTTTTATTTAATTTTGAAAATATTTTTTTATTTTATTATTTTCTAATTTTTTAAAATAGTTTTATTTATTTTTGGCTTTTTGAAAATATATTTCATTTTTTTATTATTATTTTTTAAGAAAATAAAATTCAATTTACTTACTATAGACTCATTATCATGCCTGAAAGACCAATTTCTTAAGTACTTATAGAAGTTCTAAAAACCAGTACGGTGTAAAGGTTTTATTATATATTTTAAAGCAATAAATTAGAAAATATTTATATTTCTTTTCTTAATTTTTTATGATATATCATTGTTTTCTTAAAGAAAATCACATTACAAATAATTATTACATTTTAATGAATCATGTGTAACATGACTGATACGTCTACATTGACTCGCAATCTCACGCAATAACATGGTTAACTAAAATCCTTACTGAAGTTCAAGAACCTTCAGGGTATTGTTACTTAGCCAATTATTTTTCTATGATAAAAATTTTTATTATTTAATATTATTTTTTTCAAAGAACCAGAAAATATCCTTATTAAATTTATTTAAAACCTTTTGAAATATATATATTAAAGAAATTTATAAATAATTGTTATTTACTTTAATAAACCTAAGTTATTCAACTTTAAGTCAAATGACTATGTAGACTCACTGTCTCACATGGCAAAATTATTAATTCGAGTACCTACGTGGGTTCAAAGAAAAACTCAAGTGGTGTAATTTTAGCCAATTATTTTTATGATATAAATGTTTTATATTATTATTTACTTTTAAATAAAAATCATTAAATATTGTTATTACATTATTTAAAATATATCAAAATATATATGTATCTTTTTTTTTAAAAAAGGAATTTATATAAGAAAAATATTTATTTTAATAAACATAAGTTATTCAACCTAACTTACATATAGGGGTGGGAACAGGCATGACCCTTTTCAGGCGACCTAGGGCCTGGCCTGGCCTATTTAAGAAATAGGCCAGGCATAGGCTTTGTCAATGGCCTATATGTGTAAACAGGCCTAGCCTTAAGCCTACCAGCCCTGGCCTGTTTACTTATATCTATATATATTTATATATTTAATATAATAATATATAGTTTATAATATAATAACATATAATTTAAATATAATTTAAATTAATGTTATAAAATTATTAGTAAAACATAATATTATATAATATTATATTTATATTTTTCCAAAACTAAATTGTTCCTAATTTCTAGTGTCTATATGCATCGCCACTCATCTATTTTGAACAAGCGTGAACCCTAGCCTCTGTCTCTGCGTTGCCTTCACCTCATCTCCACGTTGCCTTCACCCCCATCTCCCAACTGCGAGTCTATAACTATGCTAGCTACCTCCATCTATTGCCTCCCTTTCCCCATCGACATCTCTTATAGTTGTGACTATGAGCTGCCTCCGTCGTATCCCTCCACCGTAGCTACGACTCTGAGCTTGCTGTATGTGTTCTCAACTCCTCCCACATCTCTCTTGCTTTATTTGTTTGTGCTTTATTTTCAAATTTGTTTGTATTTCTGTATTTTATGTTTAGATTTGTTGTAGTGCTGCTCTCTGAGATCTCAACTCTTAACTGGTATATATGTTCTCAACCCCTCATCTCTCTTGCTTTGTTTCGTTGTATTTTATTTCCAAACCCTCCCTTTTTTTGGCATCTACTTACCCTCTTTAAACTTTCCTTTTGCGATGTGAAAGTTTTTTCAAATGCTTCCCTTCTTGTAAAACATCTCTCTTCTCTTACCTCAGCATATAGCATTCTGGCTTTGAAAAAAATTAAGGAAGGAAATGTGCTTTTACTTTTTACCAAATCAAGACTAATGCCTCTCTTTATGTATGTTTTCTTTTTTTAACTTCATGTCAGTGAATCTCATCATGAAATAAAAGAATCATGTCCTCGAATGCAATTTTAGAAAATGGGTGCATTTTTTACGGCTTAGTTTATAGCCTTATAGGTTAGTCAAGGCTAAATTTTTCTTCAATAATCTTAAGGAGATATCCTATGCAAATCAACTTGGTGCATTTTATAAAATCAACTACTAGCACGCTAACGTTAATCAAAGTAGATAACACACCTCCTTAGTCCTTAACTAATACATCAACACTTTATTTTTTTAGATTAAATTAATTTAATATGTAAAAATTTTATCTCAAATTTCATAATTGAATTAACACTTAGAAGGAAAAAAAAGTTGCATTCATAAATTATCATCTTGTCAATTCTATTCGCATTATCCAAAGTAGCATAAAACTGATGCCATTCTCTAAATAAATATAATCAAAGATGTTTTTTTTTTCTGAGTTTTGGCTTCCAATAATTTTATTGACTGCAGGAATAATTCTACTTTGGAACAAGCATATCAGATGCCAAACATTCTTTCCATATATTTTCAGTGAAATCAAATAGTATAAGAGGCCCAAATCTTGTGGTAGCTATAATGTCTAGGACAAACAAATATTAATTATTATTGTCCTAAAAACTGTAGGAAGCGAACTAGAAGAAGCCAAGCTATTTTAGCCGTTCTGGTTTCGGCTTTTCTCACAGGATTTGTAACCCAATTATTTTAGCCACTTTAGTTTTTAGCTTCACTCACAAGATTTATTGTTTACAAGCCTCTGTTTTATTGGATGCTTTGGTGAATGTCAGATTCAAAAAAGGAATGTTGGCTTCTATAAGACACAAATGACATATTTTATTGATTAATATAGATAAGTTGTTTTTGTAGGAAATATCAATTATTAGATCTCCAAATTTTGGTCAAATGTAAAAGTCTATTAGAAAAGCACTATATATATTTTTGTTATTTAGCCAAATACCCATTGTGATGGTGAACAAGCTATTACTGATTGTTGGGAATGCCTCTTCCCTTTTCCCTCTATCTCCTTTGTTTCAATAAAAAGTCATTACTCTTCTTGTTAATGGATTGCTTTAGTTCCTTTGCTTTTTAATTCTGTAGCTAAGGGCTTCTTAATTCTTATAGGTAATATGATTGAGGCTAAGGGCTTGTTCTTATCTCACTTCATGAGAGATATTCATCAGGTTTCTCATATCTTAACTAATTTCCCTTCTTTCTATTCAATTTTTTTGTCCCATAACTTCTTACCAATGAATGAACTTTTATTCTCATGGGATTCCTTTGTTCTTTTAGCCATTGCATGTTGGATTTACTAGTGACAAAGGAGGAAACAATTTAGGACTACACTGGTTTAGGCACAAATCCAATCTCCACCATGTAAGTTTTATCTTTGTCATCTGTCTTCTCCCCAAAATAGAGGAACAATCAAAGAAGGAAATGTCAAAATCATTCATGTAGTCTGATATGCAAAAATGAATTGAGGGGAAGAACCTAATTGAGTATACATATGTTATGCTGTCTTGTACATAATCAAACTTTAATTTCATGGAATCTTATGTTTGTTTGAGTTTCTTTTAGTCCTTGTTAAAGTCTCTATATTACATGTTTGTTTGTAAATAATATTATGATTTGAGATATTTTACTTATATTGAGTTATGTATTTTATTACTTGTTAAAGTCTCTATGTTTCATGTTATATACTTTTTTCTTGATGTAGGCCTTAAATAGGCTTCTAGCCTATTTAAAGCCTTCAAGGTCTAAGTCTTCAAGCCTATTTAAAGATCTACTAGTTTAGTAGGCCTTTAAATAGGCTTTAGGCCAAGCCAGGCCTCTTGAAGGCTCAAGCCTGAGCTTTAAAGGAGACCTGATAAAGGCTAACAGGCCAGACTCAAACCTAAGGCCTGCCACACAGACCTAGCCTGTTTAGGGGAATCCTAGCCTGGCTTGGCTTGGCCTGTTTCCACCCCTACTTAGCTGTCTACATGAATTTGTCATCTCATAAGGCAATGGGGTTAACTCAGATACTTGCATGGGTACAAAAAAAACAAACTCATGTGACATGGTTATTTTGGATTGGCTTAAACTATTTTCCTTATTATTTATATATGTGCATATATATTTTCAATCTAAATTCACAATCGAAAGCATCCTCTACAAGACATAGCAAATTCATAATCAAAAAGAAAAGAAGCAATTTCATCCCTTCTAGAAACAAATGCATTGAACATACCGCTATTACACTTTCAAATGGCCAAAATGCATAAGCAAGGCATGTGTAATATCCATCCTAACGATGAAAATCTCGATAGCAAAAGAGATTCATGGTTCAATGGGTAACAGAGGACCAAACTAATCAATAGTTAAAATCTTACCAGTACCATAACCGATTCATCCCAAAAAAACACAGAACATCATGAATGAAAGAGGAAAACAAAAAACAGCAAGCTCCATTGCACAATTATAAAGAAAAAAATGTGTCCCTAATGACAATCGTATTTCTTGAACTTATGCTCTCCTACTATTTCAAGTCCTCCTTCGTTTGATTTGCTTTACTTCACCTTTATTGTTCTATAACTCATTGACTGTTCCTTCCCCTTTTGGTGTCAATTTCACTTCTGTTTCCCACGGTTCCTTTCCCTTACTATCTCCTTATCTCTCTTTTCAGCATCCCAAAAATTTCTTTTCAATCTCACTGTGTCTATCTCTCATTCCTTCTTTTCTCTCTTTTGGTGCCATCTCCTCTCTCAAGGTTTCAATGCGACTATCTTCTTTTTATAAGTGTCATTTACGAGTGAAGAAGAGAAGAAATCCAAGCGCGTGGTTACTGCCTCGTTACCTCTCATCCTAATTGCTCTTGTTGCCTTGCCACTTCCTTAACTAATTTCCATGTTCATTTGCAACCTTCATTCCACCACTAATTTGCACATATAGGTACAAATTGAGGGATGAAAACTCTTTATCATTTTCATGCCTCTAGAGCTCTCCTTGTCTCTTTCACTCTCATATTTGAACTTGGATTATAACCAAATCCTAGCCCTTTGCTTCTTTCTCACACCCACGCCCAAAGTGATTGTAATAATCCTTATTACACCATCTTGGACTTAGTCTGTGACTAACAGAAAGTATACTTGATGATGTGTGCTGGATTAGAGAAAGGATCAAAGCAGGACAAATCTAAAAATGGAAATAGAGAAGGGTCACATCACGACAAGATGCAGGCTACCATAACGAAACACTTATGGAAGCTCAAAAATTTTCTGGGTCAAGAGCACTCATGCCTCAGCGAGCTTATTAGCATCGTGACAAGAGTTAAGAAAATCTTTTAAATCAAAACGTGAATCAGTTAGATGAACAGAAGAAAATGGAAGGATCTGAGGAGAGATCTGCCAGGGCTTGTGAAGTCCGACCTTGAGGATCATTTATGGACCCTGGGAAGCTCGAATCTTGGTTGGTAAGTGATCCTTAACTTGTCATCCTCTCTTTTCTCTATGAATTTCCATTGGAAATTTGTGGGAGTTTCTTGGATTTGGTTGGATTGTATTTTCCACAGAACTAAATGCTTGTTTTAGTGTTGTAGAAGTGTTATGTGTGTTATGAAGCTTTGGATATGAGTTTTAGTGGGATTATAATTGGTTTGAGTGTAACCCTAGGTTGAATATTGTAGAGGCAATGTAAAATCTAAGATGTATGAGGATGATTATGATGTAAATGGTTAATTAGAGTTCATTAGTATGTAATTATGTTGCTGGAACTCTGAATTAGGCTTGAAAGGCTAGATTGTGGATTTTAGTTACTATTGGTATTTTGTTAATTAAAGGTATCATGTTGTTATAGTGGTTGATTGGCCAATTGGAAGCGTATGGTTCATGGTTCAGAGGCTTGCCTGTGTGCGTGGTGTTGGTAATATGAGGTAACTGGGTGTTTGTGGTATATATGTATTATGTTGATACATATAGGTATATATGCATGATCCTTTTCATATCATAGTATGTACACATCTAGTAGAGGTATGTAGGCCTTTCTTCTTGATATTCATATGTGATGGATGAGGATATGGTATATATGTGTATAGGTATGTTTGTACGCATCCCCACATAATAGTATATCGATACAATCATGTTAATGATTATGAGGATGCTGATTGCATATGGTATTCACATATTAGCATGACATTGATGATGATTTCATGGCTATGTAAATGTGTGTTATGACATTAAGCATCATCATCACATTGAGCATTGGGAGATATGGTAGATACGGTGATGATGATGATAAGATGAGATATAATGTGATGTGATATGATGATGATATAATTTGATGATATAGAGAAAGATCTCTGCCATTAAATACTCTCCTATGGCTTAGAAAGTTAGATGACAGTGGACTGCACCTTCTCTAAATAGTCACTAATTCAGGGTGGCTCAGGGGAATGAGAGCACGGTCCAAGCATTAGTCTTGTCTAGCTTAGTGGTGTAGTAGTGTGAGGTGAGCTTGGTGGTGTCTCAGAATTAGTCTTCATTGACTGTTGGAAGGGAATTACCTATTTGAAATGTCTTGTGATGATGTCAGCTTATGGTTCTAGCAGTATATGAGGGAGATCATGCATTTCATGACATTGGCATTTCACTGTATCATTGCATATATGTGTGGTATTGATGATATTTATTATATGTGTGTGTTTGTCCCGGCTATTGAGACCTTGTCTCACACCCCCTCCAAAGACTAACATTTTAGGTGAAAAATCTAGTACTAGTCCAGAGAAGACCAAGGAGCTATAAGTCTCTCCACATTCGGCAATTTCAAGTATAACTAATAGTTTATGATCTAATTTATGTAATATTATGCCAAATAGGTTGTTGTAGTTTGATGCCTGTATGAGTGTCCTGGGAGTACTATCTATATGTCATGTGATGATAGGGTGATACATTGATGATGATGAATGGCATGTGATGATATCGATGATGATGTGGTATAGTTATATTTGTTAATGAATGTATGTGTGTGATGATGATATGGGGCCTGGTATGGGTTATTATTGTTGGAGCAGGTATTTGTGTGCTAGAATGGCTATATGAGAGAGCCTAAAAAGGTTTTGGGCCCAATATGTGTGTTTAGAGCATGGAATCCATTGTGTGGAATTGGGGTTCAAGGGGGTTAATTCTTGGAGGAATGGTTTCTCCAAGGTAAATTCTCCTTGGACAATTTGATTATGATAATCAAGACCTATGTAAATGGTCTTGAGATGCTAAATTGCCTTTGGTGACAATTGGAATAGTTGAGAGGTGAGTTTTGTCCAAAAGTGGCCAAAATTGTGTTTGGCGTCTAAAATCTCCATATGGAGATGGATTAAAATGAAATTGGCATCTATAGTTAGATTGGGACGAAATTGACTTATAGAAGTTAGAATTAGGTTAATCAGAGGTCAGAATACAAAGTTATGCATGTCAGAAGTTTGCTTGAAAAATCAGCATTATGCACATGCTCTGAAATTCTTGTCTAGCTTTGTTTGGCCAGTTTTCTCATAGTTTTAAGTTATTGGTGGATGTTTGTTTTGGTAGAGTGTTACACTGATCATCTCACCCCCTGCCTTTCATTCTTTCCTCAACTTCCTCAGTTGTTTTCGAATCTGGGATCGCAAGGGTTTTAGGGTTGAAACACACTGGAGCCCAGCTTTTTAATCCAACCCAATGACATATACAAACATATATGTTTTTTTTTTTGGACCTTTAAAGGATTTTGGATCGAAATATTGAGCCACTAGTGTTTTAGTCTTGACCCAACATGCACTTTTATCTCTCTTTTTTTTTTGTTGCTGCTGGTTAATAATTGAGTTCTAGCCCAATATGCATTATTTGTATATTATTAATATTATTATTATTATTATTATTATTTAAAGAACTTTCCACTTTTTTCCTAAAAAGAGACTACAAATTTCTTTTCGTCCTTCTTCTCTTTTTTTTTTATTAGTTTTAGAAATGGAAATAATTCACTAAATTTTGGGATTCTAGGGAGGAGAGAATAAAATAAAATTTTGGTAAGGAGAAAATAAATTAAAGTTTTGGTTACTTAATTTATTTTTGAAAGGGCTTGCGCTTGTCTAGAAAAAGCAGATATTTATTAATTTAGCTAATTTAAAAAGGAATTTGGTCTCTTTCGGCTTTTAAATTTTTTTTTTGAACTTTTGAATTAATTAAATTTTTTTTAGTTTAAAGTTTAAGTTATTTAATGTCTGAACCAAATTCGGTGTTCATAGTAATGATTATCTCTTCTTATTTCTTAACCACTTTTGGGTCTCTTCTACTTCAATAAAGATGTTTTGATTAACACAAAAAAATAGACTTTCAGTGACAATTTTTGGCAGCGACCTAAAAAAGTCACCGCTGAAAGTGTACTTTCAGCGGTGACTAAAAAAGTCATCGCTGAAAGTTCGTCTTTTAGCGGTAACTAAAAAAAACTGTTGCTGAAAGTAACTTTTTGGCGGCGACTGAAAGAGACGTAGCTGAAAGTCCGTCTTTCGTCGATGGCAAAAAAAAAACGTCGCTGAAAATAGCCTTCAACAATGACTTTCATTGTCGCCGCTAAAAGATGGACCTTTAGTGATGATTTTTTCTTAACACCGCCAAAAGTTATACTTTCAGCAACGATTATTTTTAGTCGCCGCCGAAAGTCTTACTTTCGGCGGTGACTTACTGATGTCGCCACTGAAAGTAAGACTTTCGGTGGCGACTTTTTAATGTCGCCGCCAAAGTTAATTTTGTGAATTTTTACTATTTTCATTTGAAAAATTAATAAATCACATATTAAAATAATAATTGTGTTTTATTTATACATTTTTATCATAAGTAATTAGATATTTAATATATATTTTATATTATAAATGTTATCTAGTATCTTTATTTAAAGATAAAGTATTTTACTATTTTTTCATGTAAAATATTCTGAACATTTTGAAAGTGTTTTATCTCTACCGGAAATTAAAGATTTGAAATGTTAAATATTGAATTTAATCTATATTTATTTTTACTTTTTCTTATCCTAATTAATGAAATATGTTATTCTTATTAGGAAAATTTTTTTTAATTCATAAAGGGATTGATAACTCCCAAAAAAAAATTAGGAAGACAACCTAATCCCTAATTATCTAACGTGATCAACCCTATATTTGGAGGAATTCTTATTAGGTTAATTTAATTTATAATATTTTTAACATATAAATTAATATTAATGTTATTTATTACCAATAACAATTTTGATGAAATAATAATGTACTAAGGCAATTATCAATAGTTAGTCCAAGAAAATAATCTGTCATACTATGATTGAGACTCTCAGCCCAAACTCCTATAGGTGTTGGTAGTATGGATATTTTCTCATAATGTAAAAGTCTAATAAAGTAATGTCACGTAGAGAAAGAAGGATTATGTGTTGTTAATATATTTTCCTAAAAAATAAGTTGTTGAATCAAGTGTTTTGATGATTCCAAACTAACCTTCAAGAACTTGGAGTAAAGATATCAAAGGTGCACAAAAGGTTTCAAGTATAGGAATTTTGGAGAAATCAGTGCAAGAATAGATGTTGATTGTTTAGTAATGCTTTAATTTGAGTAAAAGACTTTGATTTGGTGAAAAGATGTTTTAAAACCTTAATTCTATGTTAATTCATGGAATATTTGAAAAACACCCACCAGCAGACGAAGTTTGAAATGTTATCACTAATCTGCTGTTTTGAAAATTCAAACTTTACCTTTGGAAATTCGAATTTCGTATTGAAAATAAACAAGTCTGAAAATAGGCTTATCTGACAGACGAACTTTGATATTGAAAATTTGAATTTCAGACAAAATGTAACTTATGAAAACTGAAAAATTCGTCTGAGAATGTGTCAAAGTTCATCTGAAAACAAGTTTAAAAAGAGCTTTAAAATTGCCCATTGACAGACGAACTTTGAACATGAAAATTCAAATTTCAGAAAAAAAGCTTGTAAGTCTGATGTATTGATATGTTGATATACGAATGACAATACTCATAAATTCGAATTTTCAAGTAAGTCTAAAAAGAGGTCTCTCTGACAGACGAACTTTACCTTTTGAAAATTTGAATTTTGAATTTATGAACTAATGTGCCTCATTGAACCAGCTTTTGACAGACGAATTTTGGGGTTCCAAAATTTGAATTTCAAAGGCACTGTAGCAAATTGAATTTACTGTTCACACTTGACAGAACAACTTCAGACATGAAAATTCGTTTGCCCTAACATACAATCATTTTCTAAAGATGAAAATTCAAATTTGGTTTCATAATAGACGAACTTCGAAAGTTCAATGTTAAAGGCTATAACTTTCGGTTTCTGTGAAATTCGTCTGTTAACTAACTGAAATTCGAACTTTGAATGTTAGAAGCATTAAATGTGGTTGGTAAACGGATAGTTTCTTAGAGTAACCGTTAGGTAATGTCTCTAACGGCTAGATCTTGTCTCTAACGTATAGTTGGGGCAGAAATCTATAAATAGAACTTCATTAAAGATGTGGATGACGAATTTTACTTTATAAATACTGAATCTCTGCCAAATCATCTATTCAAAGTCTCTTACTCTCACTTCAATATTTGTACTCCAACTTTCATATTCACTCTGTTTGAAAGAGTTTATTAGTTGTACACAATCTTATCTTCATCTGGAAGAAAGATTCTCTTGTGAGGGGATATCACAAGGGATTGAGGAAGCACTTGTGAGAGTACAAAGAGTGAAAGTGTGAGCTCTAGAAACAGAACATCAACTTTGTACTATGGCATTTGCAAGAAGCCCACTGAATTCTTGCAGAATAATGGAAAATCTCAAGTAGTAACTTGGGGACTGGACATAGGTCAAGTTGAGAGACCGAACCAGGATAAATATCAGAGTCTTCTCTTCGGTACTATTACTTTTACTGTTTATTCATTCATACTCTGTTTTACCATCACCCGTTGCTTTTTTCACTTTCTTGACTTTTTGCAGAAAATTTTTAATCTTCTCAATTCACCCCCTTCTTGGGAAGCCAGCTTATCTAACAAGTGGTATCAGAGCTCGAATTCCCAATCAAAGGATTTTTTTGCAATTTGGTCCCTGATCATCCTTTGCAATTTAGTCCCTAATTTAATCTACATAAGATATTTAAGCTCTTTTAATTCTAATTATGCAATAATTCTCTAAACTAGAATTCAAACAAAATCATAAAAATTTAGATGTTACAAGTGGTAATTTTTGTTCTATGAAAATTCAACCAAAGCCAGATATTGATCCTAATTACCTTTATTCTCCAAATATAAGCTCGTAGCGTATCTTATAGAGTTTGAATTGTTTTTCAGACTGCCCATCAAATTGAGGATGATAAGCCATAGTGAAATTCAAGCTCATCCCCATGGCCTTCTAAAAGGGCTTCCATAACCTAGATGTAAACTTAGGATCTCTATCTAACACAATACTCATTAGAACTCCATTCAGTTTCACGATTTCATTCACATACAATTGGGCCAACTTTTCCATGGTAATGGCCTCCCTGATCGAAAGAAAATGGACTGACTTCGCTAATCTATCTACAATCACCCATATTGCATTGTGCTTTAAAGATGTCATTGGTAATCTTATCACAAAATCCATAGAGATGCTATCCTATTCCCACTCTATAATCTCTAGCCATTGCAACGAACCTGCTAGCAATTGATGCTTAATCTTCACTCTCTGACAAACTAGACATCTTGCTATATATTCTACGAATTCCTTTTTCATTCCTAGCCACCAATACCCTTGCTTCAAATCTTGGTATATCTTAGTGACACTTGGGTGAATAGTATACCTGCTTATATGAGCTTCTTCCAAAATAGTTTGTCACAACCCAGCAACATTTGACACATAAATTCAACCACAGTGCTAGATGATACCATCTTTTAATATATCAAGGTCATGGGTTTCTACCATTCTAATTCATTCCTAAATACCTAAAAGATAGTTATCCTCCAACTGTGCAAAGCAAATGTTCCTTAACAAATCACTTGATACATTAATAGACCCCATTACTAGAACTCCAGGGTGCACATTGATAGATAACTTCATATCTCTTAGGCTTTTTAGCAACTGTTGTTCTCTCATCATCATAATGGCTATATGGATCGACTTATTACTCAATGCATTCATCACTACATTGGCTTTCCCAGGATGATGCTTGAAAGCAAATTCATAATCCTTTAAGAATTCTACCCATTGCCTTTGTCTCATATTCAACTCCTTTTGATCAAAAAGATACTTCAAACTTTTATGGTCACTGACCACCTCGAACTAAGCACCATAGAGATAATGCATCTATAACTTTAAGGCAAACACTACAGCCGCTAGCTCAAGGTCATGAGTAGGATAGTTTACCTCATGAGAGTTCAACTACCTTGATGCGTAGGCCATAACTCTTCCTTGTTGCATCAACATACACCCTAAACCTTTCTTAGAGGCATCCATATAAACTGTGAATGGCTCAAATAGGTTAGCGATGATTAGCACTGGGGTGGATGTCAAACAAATCTTTAATTCTTAGATTGCTATCTTACACCTATCATCCCAAACGAAAGATCTATCCTTATGGGTTAATCTAGTCAATGGCATAACAAGTTGAGACAATCCTTTAATGAACCTTTGGTAGTTACCAGCCAACCCCAAGAAACTATGAATTTCTATCACTAATTATGGCCTTTTCTAATTTAACACTGCTTCTACTTTACTAGGATCCACCTCTACACCTTCTTCAGAATTGACATGACCCAGGAATTTCAGCTCTCTTTGCTAAAACTCACATTTATTAAGTTTGGGATACAGGTGGTGATCCCGTAACGCTTGCAGCAAAATCCAAAGATAAAGTGCATGCTCCTCCTTGCTCATAGAATAAATTAGAATGTCATCAATGAAGACGACTATAAATTTATCCAAATACAGCTGAAAGACCTTATTCATATAACCCATGAAAATTGATGGGGCATTGGTCAACTCGAAGAGCATCATGAGGAATTTATAATGCTTATATCGAATTCGAAAAGCCATTTTAGGCATATCCTCGGCATGCACCCGAAGTTGATGGTATCTCGACCAAAAATCAATTTTAGAGAAAACTGAAACACCAGCTAATTGATCAATTAAATCATTGATCCGAGACAAATGATATTTATTCTTGATTGTCAACCAATTCAAATGCCTGTAATCAATGTACAACCTGAGACTACTATCCTTCTTCTTAACAAACAACACTAGAGCTCTCCAATGTGAGATACTTCGTCTGATAAAACCCCTCTTTAACAAATCTTCAATATGCTTTTTGAGTTCTTTCAATTCAGAAGGTGCCATTCGATATTGAGCCTTAGAAATAAGACTTGTTCTAGGCATCAATTTGATGGAGAACTCTAGCTCTCGTGGTGCTGGCAAGCTAGTAATCTCCTTTAGAAACAAATTGAGGTATTCACACATAATATAATACCTTTCTATTCCTCCTTCCATATCCACGTTAACAGTGAAGAAAACTAGAAACCCTTGACACCCTTTTTGTAAGTACCTGTTGGCTTAAGTAAAGGACAAACAAATATTTTCATCCCCATGAACACTAGGGATACTTATCAGTAATAACACTATTCTTTGAGCACTGTCAAGAATAGCATTGTTCGCCTCCAACCAATATATCCTAATAATAACATTAATGTCTTGCATGGCAAATAGATTAAATCTAAGGTAGTGCTTTGGTGTTCAAAACAAACCACATAATTCAAACAACCTTGAGCAGTTCTTAATGAAACTCCTATGGGTGTAGAAACCAACAATTCAAAAGGTAACTCCATTGCCATAATTCCCAATCTCTGAGCACAATTAAAAGATATAAAGGAATGTGATACACCAGAGTCAAATAAGGCATGAATAGAGAAACCATTGAGTTTAAGTTTACCTCAAATTAGATTAGATACTGCATTCGCTTCCTATCAGGTTATGGCAAAAACTTGTCCAAGTATCATTACCCTTCTCATTGCATCATCACGACAGGGCTCATGGCAGCCTCATGAGATGTGTCCTGGCTTCCCACAGTTGTAACAGATCAAGTATGGTCATTCACCATAGTTCATCCCGCATTTTGTGCATGGAATTAAGGCACTACCTGAACTATATTGAGAAGGAACTACATCCTTTGTTGTAAATTCACTCTAACTAGGGCTCCCTTGGTCTGACTCTTCCTTTGACAAAATGGCCTTATCCTCTAATAGAACTACCATTACTATTACTGCTCCTAGATCCATTTCCTTTGCTAATACCTCCAGTAGGTCCTAGTTGAGAAAAGGCATAGACCATTGAATTTCTCCTTTCTTCCTTGGTTTCCTGCATTCGCTAAGATAGAACACGCATCCTTGCAAGCCAGTCTTCAAAGGATGTAAATTTAACCACTAACAATCTTTCCTTGATTTCAGGACGGGCTCCCTCAAATAAGCATTAAGCCTTCCACCTGTCATCAAAGTGATTCTTTAATAGGTGGAATATTTGTCTAGGTCCAAGAATTAGTCAATATAATCATCAATCAACAAGTTCCCTTATTTGAAAGCTAGAAATTCAACCTCTTTTTACGTCATCAGGGCAGAAGGGAAGTAATGTGTAAAGAATCTCTCCTTAAACTATTCCTAGTTCATCAGGGCATCCATGGTTTTCACAGTCGGTAAGATACTCCTCCACCAACACTTGGCCTTTTTCTCTAGCTTAAACACAGCTAGTTGCACCCTTTACTTAGAGGTGCAATCCATCACATCAAAGATGGTCTGCAGCTGGTCTACCTATTCTTTAGCCAATGTATGGTCCATTTTACCTTTGAAAACTGGGGGATTGAACTTCCAAAAATCCTTCAATTGAGAGGAAATACCACTCCTTTCTGCTCTTTGGGCTCTCTTTGGCTTCACCTCATGCTTATCATTATTATCTCCAGCATTCAGATCCATATACTTGACAACTTTTTCATTCATATTACAATACTCTTGTCGGTTTAATTGCTCTTGTAGTCTATTCAGTGTTTCCCTCAAGGTAGTCACTTAGTCACTAAGCTTGCCAGCATCTCATGTATCTGCATCATCAAATCACTATTACTCTATCTTCCCCAGCAAGACATCCTTTCCTATATACAAATAACAGCATGTTCAGTTATATGACTCTGGACTAGTATTACAATGAGAATATACAAGTTTATGCAAATAAAATTATGCCAAGTATTACCGTAAACAAAAACAATAGCTTGAACCATTTCTATGATACCAAAATGTAACAACCTATTTTCAAAAACCCTAAAAACTTTACTCAAAATAATAAAAATACTAACAGAGAGCAGAATAGTGCTGAGGCCGTACCCAGCTATAGTGATGCTGCAGCCTCAGAGAAGTAGAATGGGTTGGTGCCACAGTTAAGCTTCTAGTGCCGTGGCACCACGTGCTGATACCATATTAGCAAGTTGCTGATTCTCCGGGCTAACTTTCAATGTGCACAACTTCGTGCTCTGACCTCCAATTGACATGATTCCACTTCTTACTGGCTACTTTCATCTCAATCTAACTATAGACATCAGTTTCACTCAAATTCATCTATATATGGAGATTTTGGACACCCAACACAATTTTGGCCACTTTTTGGCCAAAACTCACAGCAAACCTTTTTCAATTGCCATCCAAAGCAATTTAGCACCTGAGGACCATTCATATAGGTCCTATTTGACTTAACTAACTTGTTCAAGATGATTTCATCTCAGAAGAACCACTCTCCAAGATTTGACCCCCTTGAACCCTAAATTTACATAATGGGCCATACACTCAAAACACACATACTCGGCCCAAAATCCCCTTTAGGCTCACACATATAGCCATTCTGTCTCACAAACACATACTCTAACCATACTAACCCACATTAGGAATAAACACCAACACATGAATACATCCATATCACATCATTATCAATAGCATCACACATCATCCATCATCATAATATCATACAACCATTATCATAATAGTATTTGTGCCCTCATATCAATTAAAAATATACTACCTTGGAACAAGACATAATATAGACAATACACACACTACCATTGACTTGAATAATCCCAATGCCGAAAAGGCTACAACTTCTTTGACTTCTCCAGACTAGTACTAGAGTCTTCACCCAAAATGTTAGTCTGTGGCAAACGAGTAGGAATGTTGATAAATTTTTTGGATAGAAGGGTCTCATGTTGTGGTGAAGTTACCTGCCGCTGTGGTGCTAAGCTCCAAACTTTGATAAATTTGAAACATTTCAGTGATAGAGGAAAGAAAAATTGGAGGGAGAAATGGAGAGCTCCACTAAGGCTTGCTTCTATTGGCCTCTGACAATGATTTCTGGCCTTTAGGAGCTTCAATCTTTATTGGTAAGTGATCCTTGATTTCCCTCCACTATTTTCTCTTCGGTTTTTGGGGTTGAAATTTGGATATACGTATGAGGGGTTGGTTTGATGGGATTCCCACCAATTAAAATACTTGGTTTGGTGTTGTAGAAGTATTATGTAGTGTTAGGAAGATTTGAGTATAAGTTTCAGTTGGATTGTGATGAGTTAAGTGGAACCTTAGCTTTGTATTATGTGTGAAAGTTTGGGATATGCAATGTATAGGATTGGTTATGATTTGAATGGTTGTATGTCGCTCATTGATAATGATGTTGGAACCCTAGGTAGAGCATAAATGGTTGAATTATAGAATTCGAATAATCAATGTTTATGTTATTGGGAATATTATCACATTGTAGAGGTTGTTTGGTTGGTTGCAATTTGAAAGTTTTTGAGAATCATGTGTGTGGTATTGACAATTTAATGTAACCGGGTGTTCATGATATATGTGATACATGTTGATATATATGTGTGTGTCTGTACATGTTCCTATTTGTACCACAATATTGGTTGTATGTGTGTATGGTTTTTCTACATATCTTGGTAATGCATGGCTGTTTGAGATATGATGATAGTATATGATATGTATGTGTGATTTATAGCATCCTCACGCCATTACATGCTAGCATGACCATGATGATAATATATGTATTTATAGGCATGTTAGCATGATATTGACATCATCAACGTTTGATGCATATTGTGAGATGGATGTTAGAGTAATGATGAGATCTGATATGATGATGATATGATAAAAGATCCCTGCCACTATATCCTTTCCTTAAGCTAGGAGAACCAAGTGGTAGTGGATGTAGTATCCCAAAATTTTACTGGATACTAAGTAATGAAAGAGGACATAATTGATGATAATGTAAAATATACAAGGAATTCACAAAAATGGACAGACACCATTTTGCGTGAAATAGGGCAAAGAGATTATTTTTCCCGATTGGACCAAAAAAATAAAAAAATTATATTTTTACCCCTAAAAAAATATAAAAATGATATCCATGTCCCAAAAGTTTTAAAATTTACGTGGAGAAAGAAAAAGAAAAGCCTTAGGGATAATTATACCTAATGACCCAAAAGTTTTAGAAATTAAATTTAACCCTAGGTCAAGGGCAATTTTATAAATATGTAAAATTACTATCAAAACGAAGCCCTCGATGAGAGAAGTCTAATGGTATATGGAACTGAGGGTTAATGTTCAAGAATAAAGAAATAATCAGTGTCGAGTGTCTAAAAGTAATAGTAAACCGACAAAGTAAACTATGGGCACTACCGATGGTTAAAAAGAAATCAGAACAGGATATGAGCCATACAAATATACTGTTTGGGATAGGATAATTATGGAAAAATAAAAATAAAATTAGAATAGTCCTGTATCCCAAAAATGCTAAATTGTTATAAAGACGATTTTATCGGTACGATTAAAAAGTACCCAGATTGAGATATATCTGGATCAAGAAATTTGGGTAATTTTAGATGCATTTCTCTCTCCCATGCATGAATTTTTTGTAGCATATGAGGCCAAAGAATATTTTATTATTTCTTGAGAAAACTTCTCAAAGAAGTATGTAATAAAGTAATCAAGGATTAGCAAAAAGTAACCATGATTAGTTACTAACTTAAACATATAATTAACCACTTAAACCCTTCTCTTTCCTCACCATTTCACGCGTGAACTAGCAGCCCAAAACAGAGGAAGAAAATGCAAGAAAAGGGAGGAAGAATGAAGAGAAACCAAAGGAAAATTGAAGCACAAATTGGTAAGCTTCTATACTACTACCTTAAGCTTACTATCTATGGCTTTCAAATCATGTTTTATGTTTTAGTTTGCTTCCTTTCCATCTTAGGGTTTTGGCCAAAATGTGATTTAGCAATAGGAATGAGTTTTGAACCATTAAACTTAGGAAAGAGCATAGACTAGATACTAGAAGCATGAATCCATGGATGGTTTGAAGTGATTTGAAGGAAATATTTTCCAATCACTTAGGTCATATTTCATGATATTGACCTCAAAAATGGATTCCCCATGGTCCAAATCTTAAGAACAAGTGTGTTGTACAAAGAAAGATCAAATGAAAGCTAAGTGGAAAATTTGGGTTTTAGTGAGTAATGTCTTATGTAATTCCAAAATCAGTGGCTAAATGGATTAAATGATAATATGATTAGGTTCAAAGAAGTGTTAGGATGCTCAAGAAGTGGCATACCAAATTTGGAGAGCAAGGGAGTATCATAAGGTAGTTAATTTCCCATACTAATATTATATTATCATGTTTGTTTTCAATGTGCTTTATGCCTTGTCATATGATTGTAATGATATTTTGAGATTATTTATGTGTATTGGCTGAGTTGATTGAGGGGCATTGAGACCCTAGGATGTCCATATTTCAAAACATAACTCTGCCATAAATTTTATGAATTTGTATGACCTAAATGTGTTAATGTATTCAAAATGTGTTATCTTGATGTTTTCATGCTTAATGTGATGATATGATGGCATGTTGGGAGTTAACTACTGAGATTCTTTGAATCTCACCCCCCCAAATATTAACCAAGAATAGGTAGCAATAATGGCAAGACCACTAAGGAAGAGAAAGAAAAGGAGAAAGAATTTGGCCATTAACTTGAAAATTCTAGTAATGGCCATGAGCTTTAACCTTTTGTGTAAATTTGTAAATGTGATGTTAAGTATGTTTCTTCAAGTTTTTATGATGCCTTTGGTCTTAGCTAAAGTATGGTATAGTATGAAAATGATGTGTGGCCACATAAATATTTTATGGCTTTTACTTGGCAAAGTAGTAAGATATAAATGGTCATCTTGACCTATGTAGAGTGTCTAAAGTTGGAAAAACACTATACATGGTATTTATTGTGATTCAAGATCCTATTATGATATAAATGGATTTTAGAGTAATTAAATACATGGAAAATGGACCCTAAGAGAGGTGTTCTAGTGGACAAGAATATATGATGAAATATTCCTATCACTAATTCCTTTCCTATGGCTAGGAGAGCTAGGTGGTAGTGGATTTAGGGATACACCTTCTCTAAATCGCCACCAATTTGAGTGGTCCAGGAGAAGGAGAGTCACCGTCCAAGCACTAGCATAACCTTTAGCCGGGTTACATTAGTGTAATGTGAGCTTGGTGATGTCCCGGAATCAGTTTTCACCGACAATTGGAAGGGAATCATTTATTTGAAATGTCTTATGTTGACGTTAGCTCATGGTTCTAGCTGTGTATGAGGGAGAACATGCATACCATTTCATTTGCATTTTATTGCACCGTATGCATGATTATGTAGATTATTGATATGGACTGCCTCTATTTGTTTTCTCAGTTACTGAGACTTTGTCTCACATCCCTTCCCATGACTAACATTTCAAATAAAGACTCTGGCACTAGTTCTGAGAAGACAAGGGAGTTGTAGCCTCTTCAGCATTAGGAATATTCAAGTCAACGATAGCATGTATAGTGCCTATGTTATGTATTCTGCGAAGTAGGGTAGTATATTTGTAATTGATATGAGGACATGGATATTTTTATGATGATACTTGTATGATGCTGATAATGATGAATAATATGTGATGATATAGATGATGATATGGTGTAGATGTATTCATATGTTGTTGTATGTGAATGATGTGGGTTTAGTATGGTTGGAGTATGTGTTTGTGAGTCAGAATAGCTATATGTGTAAGCCCAAAAGGGATTTTGGGCTGAGTGTATGTTTTTTGGGCGTATAGCCCATTATGTGAATTTGGAATTCAAGGAAATCAAATCTTGGAAGAGTGGTTCATTTGAGATGAGATCTTCTTGAAGAAGTTGGTTAAGTCAAATAGTACTTATGTGAATGGTCCTCAAGTGTCAAATTGCTTTGGATGGCAATTGCAAGATGTTTGTTGTGAGTTTGGGCCAAAAAGTGGCTAAAATGGTATTGAGTGTCTAAAATCTCCATACAAAGATGGATTTGAGTGAAAATGGTGTCTATAGTTAGATTAGGATGAAAGTGACTTATAAGTGTTGAAATTAGGTTAATCGGAGGTTAGAGCACGGAGTTGTGCGTAGGAAGTTTTCCCAGAGAATTAGCAACTTACTAATATGGTATCAGCAGGTGGTGCTACAACACCAGAAGCTTGGCCGTGGCATCAACCTATTCTATTTCTGTAAGGCCACAGTGTCACTGTAACTGGCTGCAGCCCTAGCACTATTCCACTCCCTGTTGGTGCTTTTTAATGTTGAGTGAAGTTTTTGGGGTTTCTGAAAGTAAATTGTTACAGACAAGGTAATCTAAATGAAGAAGTTGGAGTGTATGTAGATCTAAATGATGGAGAAGATGAGGATGTGAAGGAGCCAGAGAGGGCCCAAGGGTTAGAAGAAGAGGTATCTTCTTTCAACTGAAAGACTTTCAAAAGTTTAATCCACCAACTTTTGAAGACAAACTAGATTCTACCATAGCTAAAATAATGGGTGGATCAATTAGAAACTATAGCATCCCTAAAAGACAGAATATCTAACTATATGTAAGAAATTATGTTTTTACTCCTAAAAGTTAAGATAACAACATTTTAGCTACTCAGGATAAAAATCACATGGGATGCATGTGAAAATATATTTTAGGAAAAATTACAGCTAATGACCCAAAAAGAATTAAATTATAATTAGGGCCGGGTTAGGGGTAATTTTGTAAATATGCAAAAATACCTTTAGAACGAAGCTTGTGACGAGCTAAGTCCAATGACATATGTCATGGAGGTTAATTGATTAAAAATATAGAAATAATTAATGTCAAATGTCCAAAAGTAACTTAATACCGATAAAATAGATTTTAGGCTCCACACACGATTAAAAGGTGACCGAGACAAGATTTGGGCCTTACATAGATATTGTTTAGGATAGGATAACTAAGGAAACATAAATAAAACTTTGAAATAGTCATGTATCCCTAAAGTACTAATTTACTGTAAAAGCAACTTTATCGGTACTGGTAAAAAGTAACCGACACTGGGTATATCTGGACCAAGAAAAATATGTAGTATTGTGGACAATTTCTTCTCCCTCTTGGACCAAAACTTATCATGGAAGGCATGACAAACAACTTGTTGAAGAAGGCTTGACTTTTGGCTACAAAAGATTATTAATGTTAAGTGAGTGATTATGCCATATAACCTCTTTCTTTCCTATCTATATTCTAAACGACAATCCAGTAGCAAAAACAGAGCAAGAAAACACAAGAAAGAAAGAGAGAAAAGTGAGAAAGAAGAAGAGAGAAAAAGAGAAAGCAAGAAGGCAAGTTGAAGACTCAAGTTGTTGGTAAGATTTCTTACCACCTTAAGCTTGTAGTCTTGAGTAGTTTAAAGTAGTTTCATGGAGTATATTTCTTACCCTTCTCAAGATAAGTTTCAGCCAGACTATAGGCCATGGGAAAAGTTGAGTTTCCATCCACCAAACTTAGGAGAAAAACCAAACTAACAACCTAGAACATGATTTTGGTAATAGTTTGAAGTATTTCAAATGGAATTATTTTCTCCATTTTCTCCATGAATTTTGGTCAATTAAGGTTTTTCCTAAAGTTGGAATTTCATGTTTTTGATCCCAAAAATAGATTCCTTGGGTCCAAATTAGTCAAGAACAAGTGTTGGTTTCAAGAAAAACTAAAAGGAAAGCAATACGGAAATTTTAGGTTTTATGAGTACTTTGTGAGGTTGAAGCATGAAACAGTGGCATATGACCTCATTTTATAATGTGATAGGATTCCAAGAAGTATCTAAAGGCCAAAGGAAGTGTCCACAAGTTTGAAAAAGTTGGGAAAGCTTGAAGGTAGTAATTTACCTATTTATGCTTATTATTATCAAACTTGAATTTCATGAACTTGTTGCTATGCCATATGTATATAATGATGCTTTGTGATGATTGGCTGAGTTGGTTGATGAGGTCTATGACCTCTGGATGTCCAAATTTCAAACTGAAACTCTGCCGAAATTTTTATGAAATGTTATGGCATTCAAAGTTTCAAGTGATAAATTGATATTTTCTTGATGTTTCCATGAATTATGTGATAACATGATTGTATGAATGGGTTGTTACTATTGAGATTCTTTGAATCTCACTCTCCCTAAATGGCCAACCATGCTAGGAAAAAACCATGGAAAAGGGCTAAGGAAGGAGCAAGATGCATGAAGAAGATAATAATGAGTGGTTGATGTTTCAAGTTAATATGTTATAATTGTTGGAGATTGTGTCCTAGGCTAATCATTGTATTATGAACATTATACTTCATTATGAAAAAAAAAGGTGTTTTTTTATTTTATTACATTATTATATTATTTGCATGTTTTTCTTTATAATAATATCCTTGGATAAATCATTTTATCCTAAACGTCCCTAGCATTCATCTTTGTGGGAATAATGATGAACTAAAGTTAGTATGATTTTGATTGATAATTATAGGTTAATTATGTATGAAGATACAAATTAAAATCATAAGCATATGTTAGGGAACATGCACTAGATCAACCCATCATGAGATAGCTACATGGATCAAGTCATATGCATATCCCATATATATAACCATGTCATTGAACCCTCAAACCTGAGATCACTATGGCTTTCTACATGAGGAGCACTGTATTTTGGCATAGTCAAAAGTCACCTTTAATCGAAAGATCATAAAGGCTATGATCAGGCATAGTGGAATTCATGTAGAGGAAGAAGAATGGATGAGATAGAATTTGTCCCTCTAATTAATAGAGAGATATGTATGGGCTCCTCGATAAGTGAGACTAAGAAATTCATGGCTGTGCTTGAATGGAAGGGTTTCCATTTGCTCTGTCAATCTGCTTGGATATTGAGAAAATTATGGTTGAGTAAAATAAAGATGATGTTTCCATGCCTCATACTTGACTTACATATCATGAGACAAAAGGGATACGATAAGGTTGTATAATAGGTTGCATCGGATCATCGATCTCATATGATTTGGGTAAGTTACAATGTCTTGCTAGAGGCCACTTGTGACTTGTGGGTACAATAGTGTTATTGGCTCACTACCAACATCATATGGATCTACAGGGTCACACATAAGAACGGATCAACTCAAACTAGAATGTCTAGATTCATTGAACCTAAAATGTGTCTAGATTCAATGAATTTAACATTTACTTTAGGGTGGAAGAATTTTATGAATATATTTGATATATCTTAAAATTTGAAATATATATATGTTTAATATATATTATATATATTTGATATATTAAATATATATTTTGAAATATATATATCATTTAATCAATTTAAATGAATTAGTTTTAAATTTAATTCTATGTGTTAAATTAAAATTTAAACTAATAATTTGAATTTGATTTAGATTTGATTCTCAATATAGATTAAATAGTTAATTTAGATTTAATCTATAAGATAGATTTAAATTTAAACTAATCTATTTAGTTAACATTTGATTTAATTTAAATAATTGATTTAAATTAATCAAATAATAATCAACTCTATCTATATAATAATAGAGACTAGGGTTATTATATAAAGAATTAAGAGAGAGTCTTCTCCCACCCTAAAGAGAGAGCATCCGCACACTTAGAGAAAAAAAGTGTACGGACACATAGAGAGAGAAACGTACAGATGTTTGAGAACAGTGGTGCTAGCACACCATTTGAGTTGAATTGACCACTCGTGTGGATACCAGTAGAGGGTGTTGATTAGAAGCATCAGTCCCTAAGGTCCGATGGTAGAGGAAGAACCTGAAAAGACACGTGTCAAAGGTAAAATTCTTCTCTACATCCTGATTTAAGCAACTTTGACATATCCATGGGAGGAATTTCGATTATGTTATTCCGCTACGTATGTACTGAAATTCCCAACAATAATGTGATCATTTGTATCAATATAAGTGTTGATGAGTGACGCTGTCATTATTTATTATTATGTATTTATGAGTTTCTCATTATGTTATGTATGAATGTAGTACAATGAATAATGATGTAAATATGATATGAAGCTCATTTTGCCAAGACATGAATGGAAACATACAATCTGAACACCTTGCAAGAATGTAGGTACTATTGATGTGAGACAAGGCAATTAGTTTAAGTAATATATATGCTCTTAAATTACACAAATAGAGCTTTAAAATGGTCTAAAGACCACCCCATTTGGAGTTATGTATGAATTATAGTGATTTTTCAAAGTTAGGGTTTAGAATAGGGCATGATTGGGAAAACTGGAAATTGAAAGTTAGGTACTGGAAAATTCAAAAGACAATATAAAATTGTACAAAGCTCCAAAAATTTAGTGGATTTTATGTATAGAAAGGTCTATTTTAAATTTCATATGTCACTGATTTGGAGGTAATTGGAGCTATATAATAGAAGATATGGAGGTTTACCCAAAACTATTCTAGTAAAAACGGAATCCAGACAGTTCACAATTTAGGTTAATGTCGTACCCTGTGTAAGTAAAATAAATGTACAAGAAAAATATGTCTAGAAAATAGACATATAGAGTTTTCAAATAACATAGAGTATGAACGATTTGGTTCAGAACAAAATGAAATATGATTTTTCAGAATTATTACCAAAAACATGTCTTACTGAGTACTGAGACTATAGGAGCTCACCTAGAAATCAAGGATTAGTTATTGTAACACCTCATACTAGGGTCTATTTCCCATGTATTAGATCATTTTAGATACCAAATATGCTTGAAGAGAAGCTTAAATCAATTTAATTTCAAAAATAGAATTTTCAATTTTCCCAGGTACTGTTCACTTGGCAATTTCCATTTTACCCGACGAATGAAAATGTACAATCTGAACACCCTGAACGAGTGTAGATACTGTTTATGTGAGACAAGGTAATTAGTTTAGGTAATCTATATGCTCTTAAATTAAACAAATAGAGCTTTAAAATGGTCTAAAGACCACCCTATTTGGAGTTATATACGAATTATTGTGATTTTTCAAAGTTAGGGTTTAGAACAAGGCATGATTGGAAAAACTGGAAATTGAAAGTTAGATACTGGAAAATTCAAAAGATAATATAAAATTGTACAAAGCTCCAAAAATTCAGGGGTTTATTTGTGTAGAAAGGTCTATTTTTAAGTTTCATATGCCACGAATTTGGAGGCAATTGGAGCTATATAATAGAAGATATGGAGGTTCACCCAAAACTATTCTAGTAAAAGTGGAATCCTGACCGTTCACAATTTAGGTTAATGTTGTTCTCTATGTAAATGAAATAAATGTATAAGAAAAATATGTCTAGAAAATAAACATATATATTTTTCAAATAACATAGAGTATGCACAATTTGGTTTAGAATAGAATGAAATATGATTTTTCAAAATTATTGCCAAAAACATGTCTTACTGAGTACTAAGACTATAGGAGCTCGCCTGGAAATCAAGGAGTAGTTATTGTAACACCTCATACTATGACCCACTTTTCATGTATTAGAACATTTTAGATACAAATATGCTTGTAGAGAAGTTTGAATCAATTTAATTTTAAAAACAAAATTTTCAATTTTCCCAGGTACTGTTCACTTGGCAATTTCTATTTTACCCGATGAACTTTAAAAATTTATAACTAAATCTAAAAAAACCATCTTAAGATGATTCAAGCCTCTAAAAATATATTAAAATATTTTATACATGGGAAAAATATTAAACAGTAATTTCATTAGGCCAACTCATACCGTAAATTTTGTGGTCTTTTACCGTTCATTTGGTCATTTTTCTATCTCCCAGTTTCTAACCTCAAATTTGAAAAATCATATTTCATTCTATTCATGAGAAAATATTGAATACTGTATGTCATTTGAAAACTATATATGTCTACTTATATACATATTTTTCTTATATATTTATTTCACTTACACAGGGCATGACATTAACTTAAATCCTAAAGGGTCAGAATTCAACTTTTACTGGAGCAGTTTTGGGAAAACCTCTATATCCTCTATCATATAGCTCCAATTACCTCTAAATCAGTGGAATATGAAACTTGAAACATAGACCTTTCTATAATTGTAAACCACCAAATTTTTGGAGCTTTGTACAATTTTATATAATCTTTTGAAATTTCCAATGCCTAATTTTCAATTTGCAGTTTTCCCAATCTTGCTCTGTTCAGAACCCTAAATTTGAAAATTGACCATAAATTGTACACTTATCTAATTTAGGTGTTCTTTAGCTCTATGGAAAGCTTACTCCATATACTCTTACAACATGTAAATTACTTAAGCTAATTGATCTGTCTTACATAAACAGTACCTACATTCTCTCATACTGCTTAAGATAAGCCTTTCCATTCCTACTTCATCAAAATAAGCTCCATAAACTTTTCACATCATCATCAATTGCATCAATTCCATACGTAACATATCATAGTACATTAAGAACCATAATAGCATACAGATACAGATCACATGGCATATACATGATTTTTCATAATATCCCTAAATACAATGTCATAGCTTGAATTATCAATTCAAGCATTGATTCCCTTTTCTCGCTCCATAGCTCCCTTCTCTTCAATGCAATTGCTTGTACCTAATGTAGTTTTCATTTTGGAAGGGTGAGATTCATTGAATCTTAGTAGCAATCACTATTCATGCAATTATATTATCATATTAAGCATATAATTATCATAAAACATCATGTGAATACTTTTAAACATTTATGCCATAATATTTTACAAAAATTTCGGCATTTTTATTTTGTATTTTGGATATCCCGAGATCTCAAAACCCCTCAATTAACTAAGCCAATATTCTCAAAGCATCACAAATAATCATATCAAATAATAGGCAAGTCATCAAATTCATTGAAAATCACATGACAATGTAAAGTAAGAATAGGTAAATTACTGCCTTTATGCTTCCACTTGCTTTTCCTTTGCATTGTACCTCTTCCAAACACTTCTTCAAGCTTTCTTAAGCTTCCTCAAACCTAAACATATCATCAATTAGCTACTTAAGCTAATGGTTCCATGACTTTCTTCAATAAGTGTTCATGAAACCCTAATGCTTCAAAAATTCACCAAAAATTCATTCCTAGCTCAAAAATGATGAATTATGCCTCTATTCCATGTAATTTTTCATGAGGAATCCAAATATGGCCTCAGAATTACCAAATTCCATCTCTAGGTATGGTTACTTTTTTTCCGAATTAAACACCTAACTTTTTCACTTTGCTATTCATTTAGTCTTTCTTGCATCCAACGCTTATTTCTAAGGTTTTGGACCATGGGTAACCCATTTTTGGGGTCAAATCCATGAGATTCTAACTCTAAACATGAACGGTGGCCAGCTGAAAATCATAGAAAATAGGAGGAAATTGATATACTTCTTGATACATCAAACTACCTACATATTCAAGCTTTAAATGAGTATCCTAGCATTTCCCCTATGTTCTATGGTTTGTAAACTCATTTCCTTGCTAAATCATGTTTGGCTGAAACCCTAAGGGAGTGAGGAAGAAATTCTACTCTATAAACTAGGCTTCAAACTTTACAACTAACAAGATTGAAGTAGAAAAGCAACTTACCAATGGTTGAACTTTCAATTCCCTTGAGTTCCCTCTTCTTCCTTCTCTCTTTTCTCTCTTCTCCCTTGCATTTTTCTCTTCCATTTTGCTGCTGGAAGTGAACATGCAGAATGGGTGAAAAATAGGTGATTAAGTGGCTTAATCATATAGCTTAATCATGATTAACACTTAACCAACTTAGGTTACTTTTTGTCCAAAAATTCAACTCTTTGAGGAAGTTTTGGGGCAAAAATTGGCTGCCCAAGCTGCCCAATTTAGATGCCAATAAGTGGTGTTTAAATGTCTAAAATATCTCAATTTTTTATTTTTTAGATATATCTTGAACCGGATAATTTTTAACTGTACCAATAAAACTGCTTTTTATAGTAAATTAGAATTTTTGGGTTACAGGACTATTCCAATTTCATTTTTATATTTCCTTAATTATCATGTCCCAAAAGATATCTATGTATGACCCATATCTTGTCCCGATTACCTTTTAATCATCAGTGGGGCCCATAATTTACTTTATCAGTTTACCGTTACTTTTGGTCACTTGGCACTAATTATTTCTTCATCCTTAAACATTAACCCTCAGTTATTAGAGATTGTGCCCTGGGCCAATCATTGTATTATGAACATTATTCTTCATTATGAAAAAAAGTGTTTTTTCTTACATTATTATATTCTTTGCGTGTTTTCTTTATAATAATATCCTTGGATAAATTATTTTATCCTAAATGTCCCTAGTGAATCATCTTTGTTAGAACAATGAAGAACTAAGGCTAGTATGATTTTGATTGATAATTATGTATAAAGATACAAATCAAAATCATAAGCTCCTATTAGAGAATAGGCGCTGGATCGACCTGTCATGGCATAGCTACATGGATCAAGTTGTAAGCATATCTCATATATAACCATGTCACTAAGCCCTCAAACCTGAGATCATCATGGCTTCCTACACAGGAAACACTATACTTTGGCATAGTTAAAAGTTAACTTTAATCTGGAGATCAGAAAGGCTATAATCGAGTATAGTGAAACTTATGTGGAGGAAAATGAATGATCAAGATGGAATTTGTCCCTCTAATTAATGGAGAGATATATCTGGGCTCCTCGATGAGTGAGACTGAGAAATGCATAGCTGTGCTCGAGTAGAAGAGTTTCCATTTGTTCTGTCGGTCTACTCGGAGGTCAAGAAAGTAATGGTCAAGTAAAATAAGGATGACGTTTCCATGCCTCATACTTGACCCATATATCATGAGACAAAAATGAATGTGATCGGGTTATATGATAGGTTACATCGGATCTCCGATCTCATATGATTTGGGTAGTCACAATGTCTTGCTAGAGACCATTTGTGACTTGTGGGTTTAATAGTATTATTCGCCCACTACTAATATCATATGAGCCTACAAGGTGGCACATAAGAACAGGCTAACTCGAGCTATAATGTCCAAATTCATTGAATCTAAAATGTGTCAAGATTCAATGAATTTAATGTCCAATTTAGGGTGATAGAATTATATATATATTTGATGTATATATATTAAAAATTTGAAATCTATATATGTTTGATATATTATATATTTGATATATATTATTTCAATATATATATATTGTTTAAATTAATTCAAATTAATTAGTTTTAAATTTAATTCTATATGATATATTTAAATTTAAACTAATGTCATTATCTAAATTTGATTTAGATTTGATTCTAAATTTGAATTTAAACTAATAATCTAAATTTGATTTATATGATAAATTAAACCTAGATTTAACTCTGGATAAAAATTAGATAGTTAGTTTAAATTTAATCTATTAGATAGATTTAAATTCAAACTAATCTATTTAATTAATATTTGATTTAATTTAAATTATTGATTTAAATTAAACAAATATAAAATCCTATCTATATATTGATATAGACTAGGGTACAGAGTACAGATTTGTTTCAAATCACCCTAAAGAGCGAGCAGCCATACACACATAGTGAGAAACTGCATGAACAAATGATGAACAGCGAGGGCATACGGACTTGTACGGACGTATACAAATAGAGGTGTTAGCACGTTGTTCGAGTTAGACTTTCCATTCATGTGGATATCGGTAGAGGGAGCTGACCAATAGCATTAGTTCTTGGGGTATGACGAAATAAAAAGAATATCAAGGGATGCACTAGAGGTAAATTCTTTTCTGCATCTCAATCTAAACAACATTGACGAATCCATAGGAGGGAGTTTTTTGTTAGTTTTTCCACTGTGTCTGCTGAAATTCCTAACAGTGTCATATATCATTGGACTTCTCTACTCGAGGGCTTCGTTCTAATAGTAATTTTACATATTTATAAAATTACCCCGACTTGGGGTTGAATTATAATTTCTAAAACTTTCAAGTATTAGGTGTAATTTTTCCCAACAATATTTCTTTTTCTTCTCAGCGTAATATTTAATAATTTTGGGACATGGATGTCATTTTTATAATTTTTTAGGGATAAAAATATAATTTTCTTATTTTTTCATCTAACCGGGAAAATGACCTCTTTGCCTTTTTTTACACAAAACGGTGTCTGCCATTTTTGTAAATTCCCTATGCATCTCTACATATTTTAACTTTCTTGAGATATTATAGTTATCGGTTGTAAAGCACACATCCTTGGAGGGCTGGTGTGCAAAGATCCATGTTCTATGCCAATGAATGCGGCATATTGAAGAGGAAAAGAGAATCTCAATGACTTGTGCTTTTTCCCATCTATGACCCACAGGAGGAATTCAAAAAGGAAGTTGAATAGCCCTAATTATGAGAGATAAGGGTAAGTTCTTGAGAAATATAAAGTGGTAGGCATTGCAAGGATTAAGTATGAAAATGACGATTAAACCTTGAAGGTGGAATGTTGAGGTTTTTCAGAGCAATGGAAGGACAGTGAGAGAATTCAACCTAATACTATTGGATATAAAGTTGCACATAGCAATGATGGAAAAAAGGGTTAACTAGTAGGAGTTGTATTAGGAGAGAAGAACATATATCCTAGAACCAAGATAGTATCAGATGATAAAGGTTTTGGTAGTGACGGTGACAGTGATATCGGTGTTATTACGAAGGTTGGCAAAGGGGCGGTGACTATCATCCAAAATGTTATGCTCGCAGATTGTGAAGGCAATAGTTGGATATTTTCAAAATAAAAAAGAAGGTCAAACAATGCTGGAAGAATATGGGTTATTATTAAGAGGTCACTAGTGTCTTGGACTGAACCCAAATTAAGAAAGAGATTCTTGTTCATTTTCCTATTGACAGGAGTTCGAAATAAGGTGCAATTGAACTCTGAGGTAGGACGTCCACTTGAAAGTAAATGTATCGATTAGTTTTGTAATTCGGAGGATTGTTTTGATATCATGTGAGGAGCAGTGTTCGGCAAGTGAGTTGGAATTTTTAAGTTGTAAGAGGTTGAATGTGAGTTTCATAAGTAAGAACAAATTGCAGGAGATGCTTAGGTGATGAAAATTCTAGGAAGTGAATGTCATGTGAGGATTATGAGATTAATGTAAGAGTTTTTGTAACTCTCTATGACTTGAAGTAAGGCCAGTATAGGGAATGTGTTATCGACTTAAAGTGGACAAGAAGTTTCCCTAATTGGTGATAGTGATCAGTGAAGGAAGTTTCTTTATTGGCACATCCCCTAGTCATAAGAACATGAATTGTAGAACATTATATTGTGAGTGTAATGTATCAGCTAACCTCATAGATACATAAGGGTAGAAATTGTAGAACTAACCTCTTTCCATATGTTGTTGTTTCTGGGTTTTTCCAGTAACAGCTTTGGAGAATGCGTGGGAAGTTGTTGCTATGGGAAAGCATGTGAAACCCTATACAGTGTTGAATGATGACTCTAGAACTAGCAGTTAACTAGTTGAGGCTTAATGCCAATTAGCTATGTGCTTGACGCACTAGCCACTCAAGGTGTGAGGCACTAGTTCTGAGAGTGAAAGACCTAGTGATGATACCAAAATAGCAACTCATTTCTACTTAAATTCAGGGTCAATTGGATGCCTATCTTCAGAAAGATTGATTAGGTATAGCTGACCAATCAATCTGTATGTCATAGCAATTCACTAATCATGAGAAGAGCAGTTTTTCATATAACAGAAAGAATTTCAAATCTGTCAATGACTATGAGAAGGAAAAAGGGAGTGAAGACTCGAAGGTAGAATCCATTTCGGATGCATAAAAGATCAAGCCAAAAAGTTATATTGTAATGGTTGAATTGGATCGAAAGGAGAAATGTGAGTCTTAAAAAGGAACCCAAACATTATTAGTAAAAATCAATAGTTTGTGAACATGGTGTACTAATGAGTGATATTTGGTGACTGCATCGCATATTGCTATATGCGTGATGACTACGGGGTCTGTAGTGGAGATAAAGCTAGAACGGCAAGATAAAAGTGAATGGTGATGTTCATGAGTGAAAGATTGTACTGTATAACCGTACATGCAAAAATGGAGGAATCAGAGCATGCAGCGATAGCAAACCTAAGAAGTACATTAATAGGATATTGGAAAAGTTATAAGCCCTCAAGATAGAATGGGTCTATCCATAAGCGATGTCATTGGAGAACTATAGTGTAAATATAAAGCTTGTGGAAAAGAATGGCGTAAGATCAAAAGGACGTGTTGAAGTGGAAACAAGAATTTGAGTTAAAGACAAAAGGAGGACTGGAAAGACTCTTCTAAAATACAGTAGTAACAAACATTTGGCTTGTGATATTAAGGTCCTGTAAGATTAATGGATTATTGGGAAGAGTGGCACTGTAATGAGAAAGCATATTTGGAAATCGATGAAATTTATTTTCATAATGTTAAGACTATGGGAATTTTGTGAACTTCAATGATGCGGCAATTTTGCTTATATCTTTTGAGGTGCCATTTGGTTGAGAAGTGGATGATTTTCCAGCTAAGATAAGTTTTTATATAGTGTGGGCATCTATATAGTGTAGTAGGAATAACCCTCAAAATGCCTAGTGATGGTTATAATTTGGTTAATGTCAAAGGTGTAGTAAAAAATTTTTGAGGTATGGTAAACATGGTTAATCTAGCATATACTAGTAAATTATGGAAAGACTCAATGTCGACATACAAATTGATGCCAAAGAGAGATGGTGATATGGAGATCAAGAGGTGATGATGTAAAATTTTGTGCAGTAATTTGTGTAGTGAAAGAAATGGTGACAAGGAGTCTAATTGGTTGAATTGTCAATCGAGATGATCATCTGCTTGACAAATCTCAGTTTCAGTGGTATGGAGAAAGAGAGCTATCGGTTAAACAAAAATGTGTGAATAGAGCAATGAAGAGGTTTGGTTAGCAAGGATCACCAAAAGGATCGATATATAAGGACTTTATCTATGAAGGGACTATATCTTGTAGTGGAATTTGGAAGGGTGGTTGGTATGGGGAAAACTTCATATAGTAATAAGGAATGAATTTTGGATGTTATGAAGTGATCAAGACAAGTTATGGAAATCCATGGTATTATGTTAATGAAGCCTCATTAGTGTAAATCAATTGGTGTGATCCGTATCCTGAAAGAAATGAATAAAAGCGATTAGCCATTCGAGTAGACAAAGTGATTATATGGCTAATCTTTTCATATCATGATATGCATAATTGATGTATTATGTTGTGTTCTTTCATATCATGATATACATTTAGTATAAATTATAGGTATTCCTTTTCATATCACAATATTTGCAGTTACACAACTAGTAAGTTCTCTATCCATACTCTATATTATGTTGATATGACTATTGATGATAATGAACATGATATACGTATGTTACGATTGAATGTCAACAAGTAGTAGTGATTATGCACTGCATCATGTATTGTATATGGTCATATGGCATGCTAGCATCGTAAAGTTTAACATGTATTGATATGTTAGCATGTATTAGGTGTTGTCATTTGATGTACATTGTTGGAATATATGATTTGGGTGATGATGCTTTAATACCACGTGGTACACCAATCCACTAAATAGCACATGAGGCCTTGTGTTTAGCTAGTATGGCTTATGTTATTCTTATTAGATTTGCTGGCTTCCTAAAAAATGGGCTAAATTGGGAAGATTAAAATTTTCTGCAAAAGTGTAAAAGAGCAATGAAAGCAAGAGTGATAGAAAAATAGACTACAAAATATAACAAAGTGAAAATCAAGATAAGGGAAGAGAAGACACAAATATTTATCTTAGTTCGGTCTCTTTCTCTTGACCTACATTCAGTCCTCAAGCAACCACTTGAGATTTTCCATTATCTTACAAGAATTCGTTGGGCTTCTTGTAATGCACAGTACAACTTTATGCTCTGTTCTATGAGCTTGCAGTGTCACTCTTTGCACTCTATCTTAGTACGTCCCAAATCCTTTGTGAAATCCCCTCACAAGAATATCTATCTTCCAGATGAAGAAGAGATTGTTTACAACTAATAAACTCTCTGATTTAGAGGAAATATAACAGTTAAAGTACAAGAGAGGAAGTGTGTGAGAGTAGAAGCCTTTGACTAAAGAATTTTGCAGAGTTTCAATATATACAATGTAAAATCGTTACCCACACTTTCAAATAAAGTTCTATTTATAGATTTGTGCCTTAACTATTCGTTAAAGATAAGATCTGGCTGTTAGAAATGTTACCCAATGGTTACTCTATAAAACTGTCCATTCACCAACCGCATTTAATGAGGCTAATATCCAAAGTTCAAATTTTGGGGAGTCAACAGATGAATTTCACGGAGACCGTAAGATAAAGACTTTAACGATGAACTTCGAAATTCGTCTGTTCTAAAGCAAAATTTAAATTTTCATTCTTGAAAAATGTTTTTATATTGGAACATACGAATTTTAAGTTTAAAGTACTTATGGTAAGTGTGAACAGTTGTTCCATATTGCTACAGTACCTTCGAAATTTGAATTTTGATGCCCAAAATTCGTCTGTTAGTGAGCAACTCAATATGACCCAAAAGTTCTTCTTTTCAAAATTTGAATGTTCAAATACCAAGTTCGTCTATCAGAGAGATCTCTTATCAGACTTAATTCAAAGTTCAAATTTCAGAAGACTAAAGTTTGTCTGTTAGAAGAGCATTTAAACAGACTTTCAAAGTTCAAAATTTTCAAAATCAGAGTTTGTCTGTCAGAGGACTGACTTGAAACTCTTTTCAAACTTTACTTTCAGATGACCTTTGACATATCTTCAAGCGAATTTTTCATTTTTCACAGATTGTGTTTTCCCTAAAATTTGAATTTTCAAAGACTGAAGTTCGTCTGTCAGAGGAACCTCTTTTCAGACTAACATATTTTAAATCCTAAGTTTGAATTTCAGTTATCAAAATTTGAATTTTCAAAGTAACATATCAAGTTTAACACTTCAAAATTTGTCTTTTAGTGGGTATTTTTCAAATACTTCATAAGTTAACGTGAAAACACATTTTTAAAACATTTGTGTGCAAGATCAAAACCTTTTACTCATGTGCATAAGATGAGAAATCCTACATCTAATCTTATACTCATTTTTGCTTGGATTTCTTTACTTAAGATCTTTTGTACATGTTTGATATCTTCCTTCCAAACTCCAGTTGATTTGAAATCATCAAAACACTTGAATCAACAATTCTAGTCACTAAATAGCCGTCTTATGGCTTGGAAACTCATGTGGCTGTGAATTGGGATACACCTTCTAAATAACCACTAATTTGGGTGGTTCAGGGGAAGAAGAGTCATGATCCAACCTTTAGTGCATTAACCTTTGGCTGGGTTAAGACTATTGGAAGAAGAGCTGGATGGTAACCTTGGAATCGACCATCATAAGTCATTGGAAGGGGGCCACTGGTTAAGGTTACCTTATCATAATAACTAATTCATAATTCTAGCAGTGTATTGATGGGACTAATGTCTACATATAATACATATTGCATTTAAATTGGTTATGGCACTGAATATTTTATGAGAGCATGTTATATTATTTGTGTATATTTATATATATGTATCCCTAGTTACTAGGACATATATTTCACCCTATACCTAATAATTCCCAGGTAAAGGATTGTAACATCCCTAAAAAACTAGAATATATAGCAATACATAGGGAATTTGTAAAAATTGGCAGACACCATTTTGTGTGAAATAGGATAAAATGATCATTTTTTCTGGTCAGATGGAAAAATAATAAATTATATTTTTACCCTATAATTATGGAAATTATATTTATGTCCTTAAGTTTAAGAAGTTGACGTGGGAATGAGAGTATAAAAATTTTGGAAAATGTTACAGCTGATGACCCGAAAGTTTTAAGAATTATAAATTTGTTCCAGGCGAGGGGTACTTTTGTAAATATGTAATATTACTGTTAAAACGAAGCTCTCAAGTATAGAAGTCTAATGATATATGGTACTAAGGGTTAATGTTTAAGGATGATGAAATAATCAGTGCCAAAAATTAAAAAATAACTTTATACCAATAAAGTTGCCTTTTGATATGTAAAAGGTAAAAAGTCAAAAAGAAAAGCTATTGGACACCACAAAAGGTGCTTTTTAAAGACAGTATATTAAAGTAATACCAGATACAAATTCACTTTAACCTTGTGTCAATAAAGTGAATTTACATTGCAAAAAATAACTTTACTAGTCCAAATAGAAAGTAACCAACACAGGGTAATACTGGACTAGAAAAATTATGCAGTGTCTTGGACAAATGTACTCCTCATTTGGGATGCCACTTAGAACTCCATGGGCTGAAATTGGAAGCCTTAATGGTTAAGATTACAAAGCTTAAGGGTTAAGTTTGCAAAAAATGACTTAACCATGCAATTAACTTGGGTAAAGCTTATTATTTGTGCTCCCTCTTGCCTTGCACGTTCAAGACACTTGGAAAGAGGGAAAGAAGTTACTAAGTAGTTTGAGTTAGGGCCTATTTGATTCTGTTTCTGAAAATAGTTTTTTTGTTTTCAAAAACAGAAAACTTGTTTGGTAAACCTATTTTTTATAAACTGTTCTGAAAAACAGAAAAATAAAAGAACAGAAAACTCAGAACACCTTTAAGGTGTTTTGTAGTTTTTATTTTGGAAAACACAAGGAAAGATGAGAAACAACCACCTCATTAATGGTAAAATTATAAATTTTGAATAACTCATCTATCACTCACTAGTTATGATTTTAAGAATAATTATTCAAACAGATTTTTTTGTTTTCTTGTTTTCAAAACTTATTATCGAAAACAGTTTTACAAAACTGTTCTCAAAACAATAAAACAAAAAACACTGTCAAAAAGGCCCTTAGTTTTCTTGAATTTTCTCCTCCTCTCTTTTCTGTTCTAATCTAGCCAAGCATGATTAATGGGAAGTAAAGTTGTTTTTATACCATAAAATTTCGATCAAGCATGAGATTTAGCAAGAGGAAGCAAACTAACCATGATTTGAGCAAGTTTTGTAAAAATCCCATTTTCCCTCTTATAAGCTAAATTTCAGCCAGATCAAAAGTGATTCATAGAGTGGGAATTTCATTAATTTTACCACAAAAATGGATTCCCCATGGCCAAAAATCTTAGAGACAAGTATATGCTTCATGATCCAAGCTAAGATAAGCAATTTGAGAATTAAGGGTTTCAAGAATTTTATGTGAGCTTTATGTTTTAAGCTATGAAATCAGTGGCTTAAGCCATTGTTTAACGATACCTAGGGACTTAAGGAAGTCCAAAAAAGCTTGTGCAACCATTGAAAGCATAGAGTATAGCCAAGGGAAGTCACTAAGGTAGTTAAGTCCATTTATTACTCTATGTTCTTTCACTATGTTCATATGATGCTTATATGATATTTAATGATGAATTTGAGCTACCACATTATATATTGTGTTTTCTTTTATTGGTCTAGCTATAATATAAGGGGTTTTAATTTCGGGGATGTCCATTTTCTAAGCCGTTATACTGCCGAAATTTCATGACCAATTTGATATTTTGATGTTCAAATGTGATTTAATCTATGAAATGAATGTCATAATGCTTTGAATGTGACTTACTACTGAGATTTCCTCCAATCTCATCCCCTCAAGTATCCCAAATGATAGGCACGAGCTATGGCAATAGAGTTTAGAGAGCTAAGGAGAATGAAGAAGAGAATAATGCTTGATAGTGTTTTCAAGCAATGAGTGTATATTTTGAAGTAATGTATAGAATCATGTATATGCTTTCAGATATGTGACATTGTGCTATTATGTCCTTATGAGCATTATGAAATGTTTGGCATGGATTGATCATGTGAACATGTTATAAATCCTATTTTCCATGATTACCTTGCAAATAGCTCATTTTTTAGCAATGAAAGTAAATTCAACATTGTTTGACCGAAACAGGGTAAGTAAGTCAATTTTTATATGTTCTTTGAAAGTATAGAAAACAAGCTCTCCAATGAGCTAAAGATAACATAATTTGGATATATGTACGATTTATAGTGTAATTTTAAAGTTGAGGATCAAAATTGGATAGTGATGTAAAGGCTACTAATTTTACTGAATATAGTACTTCTCTTTGGAAAGTGATATAAAATCATGTAGAGCTCCAAAAATTCAGTGGTTTACATTTATGGAAATATTTATGTTTTGAGGTTAATATGCCACTAGTTAATTTGAGTTTAGTTGGAGTTGTGCAATGAGAGATATACAAGTTTTCCCAAAATTGTTCTAGTAAAAGTGATGTTATGATCCTTGGTGATTCAAATTGATGTTGTGCCCTGTCTAGGATAAATAAATGTATAAGAAAAATATTAATGTAATTAGACATACATAGCTTTCTAATGGCATAGATGATGCATGATTTGGCTTAGTATAAACATAGTCATGAATTTTTAAAGTTATGGCCAAAATCCTTAAAAAGAGAAAAATGACCATTTGAATAGTGAAAGTTTGAGCAATATACTGTATGAATTGGTCTAGAATTATTTGAGTTTTATATTTTTCCCCTGTAGACCATATTTCAAGCTTTATTTAGAGGCTTAAATCACATCAATAGGATTTTTTTGGTATTAGTTATTATTTTACAAAATTTGTCCAGAAAACTTGGGTACCAAATGAACAGTAGCATGCTTTTTTTATTTTAATTATTTTGGTCCCTTTCATGATTCAAGCCTTTAGCATGAGTTATTGGGATATTAAATATGCTTTACTACTTGGGAAAATATATGATAAAGTAAGGTGTTACAAGGATCTAACTCTAAGAAGGAGAAAACCAAGGAGGATTAAGATTACTTATGGGTGTTGAGGTTTATCTCCTTCTTGATATTGTCTTGTTTATGTTATTGGTAAAGTGTCATTTGTACTGTTGTGTAACATTATATGAACCTGATTTATCTCCGTTATTCCGGGGTCAAAATGTAGTGTGGCCTCTCTTATACTCTTTATGTTTAGTTTATGGCCTTTTATGTGTCAATGAGCCTATGGTTATGTTAGTGATGTGATGAATACCAATTATGTTCTAGGGGTGGTATGTGATGTTTCCAATATCTAATGTTTGAACCCCAAGTCTCTTAGCATATGTATGTCTTGATTGTGAGTCGGTACAATTATTGGGCTCTGTGTATAAAATGGGCATATAGCCCATTAGCTTGATTTGTGATCCATTGAGGTTAAAACTCAAAGGAGTTGTTTCTTCAGGTTGAAACCTTCTTGGATGAATTCCTTGCGTTGAATGTAACCTGTAGTAAGGGTCTATGGGTGCCAATTGCCCATTTGTGGCAATTAAAGGTGTTATTTCTTTGGTTTTGGTCAAAAAGTGACCAATATAGTTTCGAGTGTCCAAAATCTCTATACAGAGATGTTTTGAGGTATGGTTATTGTCTAAGGTTAGAATAGGAAGAATGACTTGTAAGGTTTGGAATAAGGTCAATTGGAGGTCAGAGCAAGAAATTATGTGTCGAAAGTTCATTGGGTGCGTCAGTAGACAGGTGATGCAAGTTCTATCATTGGTGCCATGGTGCCATTCGTCTCGGGTTCCATCTCCTTTTCCTCTAGGAATGCCCCTCGCTGCAGCGCTATAGTACGTGGTCGTGGCGCCACCTTATCAGTTGGTCTTCCTTTCCCTATTTTTGTACTCCTTTGGGCATGTTTTGTATCAACCCTCAATACATTGTCCCTAACTTGGTCCTAAGCTAACCAAGTGTCATTTACATTGTGTGCAGAACCAGAGAAAATAGAATGGAGGAAGGTTCAAGTGGAGAAGAAAAGAACTCCACGTCGTTGTGAGGAGCAAGGCCGCCATGGTGAGAGCGAATTCCAGTGGCTCTTTCTGATTGAAATTAGTGGGGCTTTGGCGAGCTTGTCTAGAGCCACAGCAAGATTTAGGATTTTTGTTTAAAACCGAATCATTTCAAATGAATGGATGGAAAAGAAACGGAGGAGAATTGAGGAGTTATGCTAAGGTTTGTTTTTTTCAGCCATTGAGAGTGATTTTTAGACCTCAAGAGCTTGGATTCACATAGGTAAGTGATTCATACTCCTTCCTCTCCATTTTCTTTAGTTTAAACTTGAGATTTCTCGATTATATGTTGGGATCTTTGGTTTTAACCAAATCCCACCAATTGAAATGGGTGAAATGGGGTTATTGGAGTATAATTTGATATTCTTGTTGCTTAGGTGTGAGTTTTGAAGGGATTATGTATGATTTGAGCTTAACCCTAGGTTATTTTGAGTTGGGGCTCTTGGAAATCTGAAGTGGTTGGGAATGAGTAGTATTTGAATGGTTTCTAAGAGCTTAATGATGCATGAAAGTGGTGTTGGAACCTTGGGTTAAGCGAAAGTGGTTGAATTATGGATTTTAGATATTTGGTAATTGTATGTTAATTGAGATATTATGATATTGTTAAGGTTATTAGTTGATTGGAGAAGTCAAGTCATGGAATTGAGATTCAAGAAAGCTTGTGGAATCACACGTGTGTGGTATTAACAACCTGAGGTAACTGAGTATTTATATTGTATTGAATGTATTGTATGATATTACGTATATTTGTGTGCATATATATGCATGTTTCTTTCATACCACGATATAGATGTATTTATGTGTATGGTTTTCTATATATCATGACATGCACGCAGCTAGATGATGATTATGATGATGATTAGAGATAATGATGTTGATGTGACATGACATGATGAATGCATGACATTGTGAAATATAACACCTTATTAAAACAAACCTCCATTCTTGACCAATTTCTTTAACTAGTAACCGAACGCAGCCTAAATTCACTTCCGAAAATATCAAAATAGTGAAAAAACACTTGAAAGGCACCATAATAGGATGAAGACATGGCCTGATATAGTACCACCGTGACCTTAGCATCGGAAACCATATTAGCAAAATGCTGATTTGCCGGGCCAACTTCCAACGAGCATAACTTTTTGCTCCATCCTCCAATTGACCTAATTCTAACTCTTACAGGTCACTCTTGTCATTATCTAACCATGGACACCAATTTCACTCGAATCTAACTCTATTTGGAGATTCTAGATGCCCAATACCATTTTGCCACTTTTTGACCAAAACCCACAATGTATTACCTCTAATTGCCACTAAAGGCAAATGGACACTCATAGACTATCCACTCAGGTCCTATTTGGCTTAACCAACTTGTCCAAAGAGGTTTTATCCCGAAGAAACCTCTCCTCCGAGAATTGACCCCTTTGAACCCTAAAACCACATAATGGGCTATATGCCTAAAACTTACATACATGACCCAAAACCACCTTTGGGCTCCCACATATGGCCGATCCGGCTCACAGAAACACTCCTAACAATAGTGACCCATACCGAGGTCCACACCATCAATACACATATAGACACTATACCTATCACATAACAACCATTCATGACACCTATCCACAGCCCGCATATCATCCATTCCTCATCGTCATAATCATTTTATCAACACAAAGCATACAAACAATACTCCCAAGAATCTCATCCAGGCAACCAAACTATAACAATCTACTTGGCACAGAATTTCATAAACTAAATTACAACCACAAATTATACTTGGAATTCCTAAAGACGAAAAGACCGCTAACTCCTTGATCTTCTCAGTACTAGCACCAGAGTCTTCACTTGAAAGATTAGTCATGGAGGGGGTGTGAGATAATATCTTAGTAACCGGGAACAACCATATACATATATACATATAACTTATACAACCTCATGAATGCAATATGAAATGGAATGCATGTCTCCCTCGCACAAAGCTAGAACCTTGAGCTATTGTCATAACAGGACAATTTGTATAAGTAATTCCCTTCCAATAGTCGGTGAAGATTGATTCAGGGACATCACCAAGCTCATTTCCCATTAGTGCACCTGGCCAAAGGTAACACTAATGTTCAGATCGTGGTTCTCCTTCCCTTGGACCACCTCGAATTGATGATGATTTAGGGAAGCTACAGTCTGCTGCCGCCTGACTCCCCTAGCCATAGATGATATGATATGAGCATCACCACATGACATTGTGAGATTATGATATATAGTGCATCGGGTGGTGATGATGATGTGATATACGATGATATGAGATATAATGATATGATATATGATAAGGGAGGATAAGGATGGGATCCCCATTGCTAAATCCTCCCCTATGGCCAAGGGAGCTAGGCGGCAGTGGACTACACCTTCTCTAAACCACCACCAATTCGAGGTGGTCCAGAGGAAGGAGAACCACGATCCAAGCACTAGTGTAACCTTTGGCTGGGTTGCATTAGTGTAAGGTGAGCTTGGTAATGTCTCGGAATCAGTATTCACCTACTGTTGGAAGGGAATTACCTATATGAAATATCATGTTATGATGATAGCTCGTGATTCTAGCTGTGTGCGTGGGAGATATGCATTCCATTTTATATTGCATTCATGAGATTGTATGAGTTATATGCATATATATGTGCGGTTGTTCCCAATTACTGAGACATTATCTCACACCCCCTTTCCATTAACTAACCCTTTCAGGTGAAGGTTCTAGCACTAGTCCGGTGAAGATAAGGGAGTAGCATCAGACGTAAGAATACTATGTCTTTGTAGTTTAGTTTATTTGGATATGTATCTTTGTACAAAGTAGGATAGATGGTTTGTAACTAAGTGGTGACATTGATATTATTGTTGTGTGGAAGTTGTTGTTGTTGTTGGTATGTTATGGATGTGGAATTGCGTTATATGTGCTATGTATATTGGTTGTGGAATATGCAAGCCGAAAGGTAGAATTAGGCCTTGGTGTGTTTTAAGGCCTGTGGCCTGTTTTGTCAATTGGGGTTGAAGGGGGTCACATCTCATATGAGTGATTCCTTTGAGGTGAAACCTTTGGACAAGTTGGTTAGGTGGTTCTGGACCTGTGTAAATGGTCCTGGATGGTCAATTTGCCTTTGGTGGTAAATGAGAGTTGCAAATTGTGAGTTTTAGTCAAAAAGTGGCCAAAACGGTGTTGGATATCCAGATTCTCTATTTAGAGGTGAATTGTGTTAGATATGCTAGCTTCCCAAGAGGGGGGTGAATTGGGAAGATTAAAATTTTCTATAAAAGTCAAGAAAGTTATGAAGGCAAAAGTGATAGTAAAAATAGAGTATAAAGGAATAATAATGAAAGGGTAGTATATGAGAAGAGAAGACACTGATGTTTATCCTAGTTCGGTCTCTTTAACAGTGACAGAGGCTTAAATCTGGTAATAATAAATTAACAAATGAATTTTGTTTCAACAAAGTTCGAACTTCGAAAGAACCAAGCAATAAGCAATCATTAACAAAACAAGTAACAGATGAATTTTACTTATGAAAATTCATCTCTCAGTGATCCAATTATGTGAGCAGTTTTAATAGATGAATTTTGATTCAAAAATTTGAATTTCAATATTTTGTAAAGAATTTCCAAAATGCATATTTTGAGAAATGGAGATTCGTACAATAGTCATGTTGACCAAAGATAATATTAGCATTTTATTTTTGAAAATTTGAATTTTTATTGTTCAACAGATGAATTTTGAAGGTCAAAAGAGTACTGTTACAATGTTGAGCATGTTGACTTTTCCAAAATCACAATTAATCATGTAAATTCATCTAAGAATCATTTAAAATGCGAATTTTAAATTTATGAACTTACAGAATAGATCTAGATGCTCAAATTTCTGGTTTTCTTTTTCATTTTTTGATTGTGCCATCCTGATTAGCTCCATTGTACAACTTTATTTTCATTTGAACTTGTCAGGAGCACCTGCAACTCATATCAAACTCACTCTGATACTAAAGTTAGGATTGATTCAATGTTAGAAATTCTAAATTAGATGTATCTAAGGACATACAGTTCATTGGGATTTACCATACCCAATTCTCTTATGATTTTACAATGTCTATCTTCTGGAAGGGGCTTTGTCAGAATGTTAGCAACTTGATCCTCAGTAGGGATGTATTCTAATTTGATTTCTCCTTTTAGAACATGATCCCTTATAAAGTGATGCCTAACTTCAATGTGCTTTGTCCTTGAATACATGACAGGATTCTTTGTGATGTTGATAGCACTTTGGTTGTCACACATGATTGGTATTTCCTTCATCTCAATCTCAAGATCTTCAAGCTACTGCTTCATCCAAATAACTTGAGCACAACAGTTGCCAGCAGTAACATATTCAACTTCTACAGTGGATAGAGCCACACTGTTTTGCTTTTTACTGAACCATGAAACCAAGGATCCTCCAAGGAACTAACATGTTCCACTTATGCGTTTTTGTTAGTTTTGGATCCAGCAAAGTCAGCATTAGTGTATCCTATGAGTTATTCTCAATTGCCCTTTAGATACTAAAGACCCATCTGTGATGTTCCAATTAGATATCTGAAGATACGTTTCATAGCAGTTGCATGGGTTTCTTTGGGATATGATTGGAACCCTGCACACATACAAATACTGAACATGATGTCAAGTCTGCTAGCTGTTGGGTATAGCAGGGATCCAATCATTCTCCTATATTGAGTTATGTCAAAAGTTTTTCTTCTTTCATCCATATCAAGCTTTGTTGCAATAGCCATAGGAGTTCCTATTGGCTTAGCTTTTTCCATGCTAAACTTTTTCAGCAACTCTTTTAGATATTTTCATTGATTGAGGAAAATACCATCATCACATTGCTTAATTTGCAATCCAAGGAAGAAGTTAAGCTCACCTATCATTGACATTTCGAATTCTCCCTGCATTAACTTAGAGAAGTTCGTGTAAAGAGATTCATTAGTAGCACCAAATGTAATATCATCAACATAGATTTGAACAATAAGTAAGTCTTTGTTTTCTTTCTTGGTGAACAAAGTAGTATCTACTTTTTCCTCTATTGAACCCATTTTAAATTAGTAAATTACTTAGCCTTTCATACCATGCTCTAGGAGTTTGTTTTAAACCGTAAAGAGCTTTCTTTAATTTATAAACATGGTTTGGTTTTGTAGAGTCCTCAAAGCCTAGAGGTTAATCTACACAAACCTCTTCCATAATATATCCATTCAAAAAAGCACTTTTCACATCTAGTTGATATAACATTATGTTTTTCATGCATGCATAGGCCAATAGGATTCTAATTGCTTCCAATCTTGCAACTGGAGCAAAGGCCTCCTCAAAATCAATACCTTCTTTTTGATTATATCTTTTGGCAACCGGTCTTGCTTTATTTCTAATTATTGTTCCTGATTCATCAAATTTATTTCTAAAGACCCATTTAGTGCTAATGATAGGGTGATTTCTAGGTCCCAAACTTGATTTCTTTCAAACTGATTTAATTCATCTTGCATAGCCAAAATCCGATATTCATCAGTTAAGGCTTCTTCAACACACTTATGTTTAATTTGAGAAATAAAAGTACAGTTGATCATCTGATCCTTTAATTGTTTTCTAGTTTTAACTTTCTCTTGAACATCCACAATCACTTGATCAACAGGATGATTCCTTTGATATCTCCAAACTCTAGGGAGTTCTTAAGATATATCTTCATTATTCTTATTCTCAAAGTCTTTCTCCTGAATATCTTCCTCTATGTTAATAGATTCAGATATTTTTGGAGGTTCAATTTTACCTTCTTCAGCAAGATCTAAGTTCTTAAAGTTAGAAATAAGATCATCTTTATCAAGAACATGCTTGGAAACTGTTTCATTTTTAATAAACACAATATGCACAAATTCTTCTACTGATCTAGTCTTTTCATTAAAAACGCTATATGCTTTACTCCTACTAGAATAGCCAAGAAATATACCTTCATCATATTTGACATCAAGCTTACCCAAATTCTCCTTTCCATTGTTGTGGATGAAATACTTACAGTCGAATACATGTAGATGTGAAAGGTTTGGCTTCCTCCCTTTGTACAGCTCATAAGGAGTCTTCCCTCGAATTGGTCTGATGTAGGCTCTATTAATGATATAACTTGCTGTGTTTACTCTATCAGCCCAAAATACTTGAGAGAGTTCCTTTTCATTCAACATTGCTCTTGTCATTTCTCTAACTGTTCTGTTCTTTCTTTCCACCACTCCATTTTGCTGAGGGGTTCTTAGTGCTGAGAAATTGTAATGAATTCCATGTTCATCACAGTATTCCATAAAACATGAATTTTCAAATTCTCCTTTATGATCAGACCTAATAGACACAATAGAAATACCTTTCTTATTTTGCACTTTCTTAGCTAAGGTTACAAATGCATCAAATGTTTCACTTTTGGAAGAAAGAAACAAAGTCCAAGTAAATCTAGAGTAATCATCCATAATCATAAGAACATACAAATTTCCACCAATGCTTTTTACTCTAAATGGACCTATCAGATCCATATATAATAGTTGTAGTAGTATAGATGTGGTGACTACAATTTTAGATTTAAAAGATGATTTAGTTTATTTTCCTTTGAGGCATGCATCACATTCTTTGTCTTTTTCAAAAGAGATTTTTGTAAGCCAGTGACTAACTCATTCTTAACCAGTTTTGATAGTTGGTTCATGTTAACATGTACCAATCTTCTATGCCACAACCAACTATCATTATCCTGACTAATTAAACAGACATAATCTAAGGAAGAAAGTTCATCAAGATCAATACTATAACGATTACCATCCCTTTGAGCCTTGAGGATTACTTTGTGATCACTTTTTCGGATGACCAATCAAAACTTTGAGTCAAACAATACCCAGTTCTCTTTGTCACATGTCTAACTTACACTTAGCAGATTGTGGTTGAGGTCAATTACAAACAGCACCTCTTCAATAGATGTTTCAGGATTCTTGCCCATAATGCAAATACTAACTATTTTATCATATTGATCACCTCCAAAGGTCACCTTTCCTCCTTTCTTGTCTCTAAGGGTGATGAACTTCTCTTTGTCACCAGTCATATGACTTGAGCAGGCACTGTCCATATACCATTTGTTACTTTTTCTTACTTTAAGACAAATCTACAAAACAAAGTTCAAAGTTTCTTTTTAGGCACCCAAATTTGCTTAGGTCTTTTTCTGTTAGTGGCATTTTACCTAGATACAAATGTACCTTTGGGAACCCATTTTACCTTCTTGTCAAGTCCATTTTTCTTCAATGTACATGAACTGGAAATGTGTCCCTTCTTATTACAGAAGTGACAGGTGATAAAGGGGTTGTTGGATTGTGATGTAGGAAGAAAGCAATGCAAATAATATTTTTGATTCACTTATTTTGGTTGAACATAGGATTCAATGCAATTTGAAATATGATCTTTCTTTTTATGCCTATTAGCATGCACAAAATGCCTCATATACAGATTTTGATTTTTCTTTTTAATCTTTTCTTTTACTGCACAAGGATCATAGTCAAGTCCAGTTTTTCCTTGTGTAATTCTCTGACTTCCCATTAAAGTAAACAACATATCTTTACCCTTAGTAAGTCTAGCCATGCCTTTCAACAGATAGTCATTAGTTTGCTTTAATTCATGCATGATGTACAGCAAGTGGATTCAGTTTTATGCAGAGATGCAGTGTTAGAAATGTTACACTGAGATTCTAACTTGTTAATCTTTTTCTTAGCATGTTTTAGTTCTTTAGCAGTCTTAATGACCTCATCATGCAGTTTATGAAATGCATCAAGTAATTCAGAATAGGAAGGTTCTGATTCATATACCTCATCTTCATGATCACTGTTAGATGAGAATGGAGTTTCTTCAGATGCAAGTGCCATCAAGCAGATATTGGAAATTTCATCTTCATCATCTTCTTTTTTATCTGAGCTGTTGCCCCAGATTGATGAGATGTATGCTCTCTTCTTCTTTCCCTTGTCAGCAGCTTTCTTTTCTTTTTCTTGCTTCTTTAGGAATTATGGACAATCCCATTTGATGTGACCTTGCTTCTTGCATTCGTAGCATGTGATAGGCTCTTTTCCTTCTTTTTTGTTGTCTCCAGCTGCTTCTTTCTTGAAGAATCTTTTATTTCTTTTCTTGTTGTAAGATCTTCCAAATTTTCTGACTATCATAGGCAGAGTTTCTTCATCTAATTCATCTCTATCATCAGATTCTTCTTCTTTCTCTTTAGCAGCTTTTAGAGCAAGACCCTTCTTTTTCCTGTCTTGTCTTGCTTCCTTAAGAATCTTTATCTTTCCCTCATATTCTTCAAGGCTACCAAAGAGGGCTGTATAGAGGCCATTGATTCTCCTCTGGCTTCCTCTATTGCTGTTACTTTAGGTTGCCACTCTAAAGGAAGAGCTCTAAGGATTTTTCTTACCTTTTCTAGTTGAGTGTACTCCTTGCCAAGACTCTTCAATTGATTTACAATGGGGGTGAATCTCTTTTGTAGCTCTTTGATGCTCTCACCTTCCATCATTCTGAAGCTTTCATATTCACCAATGCAGGAATTCAATTTGTTTTCTTTTACTCCAGTGGTTCCTTCATGAGCAATTTCTAAAGTGTCCTACATACCTTTGACTGTGGAACATTAAGATACTCTGTACAATTAGTCTTGGTTTGATACACTGACCAGGCAGTGTTTTGCCTTAAAATTCAACATGACTCTTCTTTTATCTTCCTTATTGCACTCATCTTCTGGCTTCTCCTTGTATTTCCCATCATCCTGTAGTTTCATTGGGACAAAATCTCCCTTCTGGATGACAGACCAGATGTCCAGATCAATGGACTGGAGATAGATTTGCATTCTAATCTTCCAGTACCCATAGTGTTCTCTACTGAAGCCAGGTGGTCTGTTTGTGTTGTTTCCCTTAGGTAATATGCTTTATCCAAAGCCAGTCATTGAATTTCTTGGATTGTTAGATCCTTTGTTTAGGAATCCGGGCTCTGATACCACTTATTAGATATGTTAGCTTCCCAAGAGGGAGTGAATTGGGAAGATTAAAATTTCTACAAAAGTCAAGAAAGTGACGAAAGCAAAAGTGACATTAAAAATAGAGTATAAAGGAATAACAAGATAAGAGCAGTATATGAGAAGAGAAGACACAGATGTTTATCCTGGTTTGGTTTCTTTAACTTGATCTACATCCAGTCCTCAAGCTACTATTTGAGATTTTCCACTATCTTGTAAGAATTCATGAGCTTCTTGCAATTGCTTTAGTATAACTTAATGCTCTGTTCTTAGAGCTTTCAACCTCACTCTTTGCACTCCAGCTAAGTGCTTCCCAAATCCCTTGTGATATCCCCTTACAAGAAAATCTTTCTTCCAGATGAAGATAAGATTGATTACAATAATTGAACTCTCTAATTAAGAGTGCATATGAAAGTTAAAGTACAGAAAATGAAGTATGTAAGAGTAAGAGACTTTGACTTAAGAATTTGATAAAGTTTCTGTATATACAAATGTAAAATCGTCTCCCACATCTTCAAATGAAGTTCTATTTATAGATTTATGTTTTAACCATACGTTAGAGACAAGATCTAGCTGTTAGAGACGTTACCCAACGGTTACTCTGAAAAACTATCCGTTCACCAACCACATTTAATGCGTCTGACACTCAAAGTTTGAATTTTGGTGGGTCAACAGATGAATTTTGCAGAAACCGAAAGCTAAGGCCTTTAACATTGAACTTCGAAATTTATTTGTTCTTAAAGCAAAAATCGAATTTTCAACTTTGACAAATGTTTCTTTGTTGGAACATATGAATTTTCAAGTTTAAAGTTCTTCTGATAAGTGTGAACAGTAATTCCATATTACTACAATGCCTTTGAAGTTCGAATTTTGGTGCCCAAAATTCGTCTGTCAGTGGGCAGCTCAATTTGGCACAATAGTTCATCTTTTCAAAGTTTAAATTTTCAAAAGCCAAAGTTCATTTGTCATAGAGAGCTCTTATCAGACTTAGTTTAAAGTTCGAATTTCTAAATACTAAAATTTATATGTCAACATAATATCATAACATATTTGCAAGCTTTGTTTCCAAAATTCGAATTTCCAAAATCAAATTTCGTCTGTCAGAGAACTAATTTGGAACTCTTTTTAAACTTTACTTTCAGATGAACTTTGTCATATCCTCAGATGACTTTTTCATTTTTCATGAATTGTGTTTTATCAAAAATTCAAATTTTCAACACCCAAAGTTCGTCTGTCAGAGAAGGCTCTTATCAAACTTAGTTCAAAGTTCAAATTTCTGCACTCAAAGTTCATCTATCAGAGAAATTTCTTTTCTGACTAACTTATTTTCAATTTGAAATTTGAATTTCATAAGCCAAAGCTAGAATTTTCAAAGCAACAGATCAGTTTTAACACTTTAAAATTCGTCTGTTAGTGAGTGTTTTTCAAATGTTCCATGAATTATCATAGAATCATATTTTTAAAATATTCTTTTGCAAGTTCAAAGTCTTTTACTTAATTTAAAAACAGTAAGAAATCCTATATCTAATCTTGTGCTGGTTTTTCTTCGATTTCTCCACTTAAGATCTTTTATGCACTTTTGATATCTTCTTTCCAAGCTCTAGATGGTTGGTTTGGAATCATCAAAATACTTGATTCAACAAATTAAGATGAAATTGGTGTCTATTGATAGATTGGGCCAAGATTGACTTGTAGGAGTTAGAATTAAGTCAATTGGAGATTGGAGCAAAAAATTATGTGTGTCAGAAGTTCGCCTCAGAGTTAAAATTTTACTGGTGCATAAACCAGCAAGGAGCGTTGCGGTGCCAGAAGTCTGGGCGTGGCGCTAATGAAGTCAATGGCCATTCAAAAACAGAGGAGGGCCAGAGCTATGGTGGTACTGTAGTGGCCGTGGCCCCAGCCCAGATTTTGTTGTTCTTTGGTATTTTTTCACTACTCTAATGTTTGGAAAGTATTTGTGAGGTGTTTTCGACTGTGTTTGGTTGGTTTTTCGAAGATTTTGGTCAAGTTAGGAGGTGTTTGGGAGTAAAGTCTTACATGTTTAGAGTTAATGAGTATAGGATGTTACATTCTTACTTGCAGGGGGATGGTACAAGGGAGATGTGATGACAATAATCAAAGACATTTTGACCACCGGTAGCAAAGCAATTCTTATGATGCTTACACCATTAATGGCCAATCTGGAGACTTGTATGATTGTTCTGAGGGTAATATTATAGTGGAGTCATTAATTAATGTTATAAAAATTAGATTGAGCTAGCCACCCGGCACTTAGTTTAATTGGTAATGGTTGAGGTTGTACTTACTAAATCAGAGGTCTTGAATTTGAACCTTGAAAATGCAACCTTGTTAAAAATTTGCTGACAATATTTGTCATCTAAAAGAGTCACACCTGACTTAATTCAAATTAGTTTGGACCCTAATAAATTCAAAATGAAGTGGAGTAAATGTAGAATACTGAGTAAAAAAAAAAAAGAAGATTGAAATGGCCAATTGGGTGAATAAGTTGGTAACTAAGCAATCACAGACCAAAGCACTTTAAAAATTGAAACATTTTAAAATCGGTTGGTTTCTTACATATCATTTCATTATGTAGGAAATGACATGTAAAATTGATTTCTCAATTAATTCTATTTTGCAGATACGACACATTGTTTTATTGTGGAGCAAGGAAAGACTTACCTCCTTTGCGTAATCAACGCCGCCATGAACAAAGAACATCACTTCAGAATCACCAACCACACAGTCAGACTCATAGGCACAGATGGAACCTACGTTAAGCCCTTCAACACCCCTTACCTCATCATTATGCCAGGTCAAACCATGTATGTTGTCGTCAAAGCTAACTAGAACCCAGGTCTCTACTACATTGTCGTTTCGCCCTTCCACGACCGTGCTTCTCCAGCTGATGACACCACGACCACGACCATCCTGCAGTATAGTGGAACCAACACTACTGGCCATCCTCCATTGGTGTTTCCAGATTTTCCTGAACATAATGACTCTTCTGTCCCTTTCAACTTCACTAACAAGTTGAAGGGTTTGGCAAGTATATAGGTCTCAAAGGAAGTGAATCAGAGGATTTATATGATAGTCACTGTGAACAAACTTCCACGCAATGCTAGTACTTGTGCTGACACCACCAAGCTCGCGACTAGTTTGTACAACGCGTCATTTCAGATTTCCAGTATTGATATATTGCAAGCTTACTACAGGGAATATGCACTGCATTTAATAGGGTCCTTATTGTAGCATATGAACAACTTGTTATTTTTTGGGAAAATAACAACTTGATTGTACAGGAACAAGAGTGGGATTTTCACTAAAGACTTCCCAGATATGCCTCCTCACTTTATCAACTTCACAGATCCTGACAATAATGCGTTCACGACCACAAGGACAAGGCTGATAATACTGAACTACAATGACACTGTGGAGATAGTGTGGCAAGGGATAAATAATACGATGAATACAGCTGAGAATCACCTAATTCATCTCCATGGTTTCAACTACTATGTTGTGGGACAAGGTTGGGGAATTTTCTATGAGACAAATTCAATTTTTTAATATAAATTCTATATATTGAATTTTCCTAGAATTTAGAATAGCAGCGGAAGACTTTATAAATACATCTCACCATGCTAGATGATCTGATATAGATATCTTTGGAGTTACTCGATCTAAATATTAGATCTGAAATCACATATAAAATTAGTTAGAAAGAAATATAAAAAAATAATCTATGCATACAGTTCTTCTAACTAGTTATGAGACTCAGATAGAGCGTGAGATTTAGTCTCAACTAGTCGGGAAACCTGATCGTGTGTTAAACTCAACTCAATCTGCCTCTATTTAATAACCTTGGCCATTATTGGTTATTAAATTTAAATTTAAATTTGAATTCAAATAAAGATAAAGATAAAATTATGACTGAGTTTATCCCTTATTCCCCAAAATCACTCAACTGACAATATCTTCTTTTGAATATAAGGACCACACTAAATTAAGATATATTTAATTAAACAAACAATATAGATATATAATTTGAATAAATTCAAATTAAATATTATCAAATTAAATATATCTCACATTTTCAACAAATAGACAAACCCCAAATCCTATAACCTCATTGATCCTCCCAAAGTCAACACCATTGGTCTCCCCAAGAATTGTTAACTTGCCATGAGATTTGTTGCCAACAGCACTGGTATATACGTCTTGTAATTTTCCATTCATGAGAATTTCGAAAATCCATTAATGATCTGATATGGGAGATTTTACTGAAGAAAGTTGATTAATTAATTTGCCGGGGTATGGTTTATGCACTGTCATTTTGAGAGGCACAGTAGCTGGGATATCGACACTGTGCTAATAGTCAAGGACGGAGGAACCAATGGAACAAGCATGTGCCCACCCCCTAGGTATATGGCTTCTTGTTCTTTTTTTTTTAATAACATATTCCTTGTTCTGAATGAAGGAATTACATCACTATCCAATAAAGTCTTCGTTGAATCAGTAAAAATTAATTATTTAGAAATTAAATAAATTAATTAGAGTTTTAATTTGAGTCTCAGTAAGGAATCAAGTTCTTGACCAATAGAGGAATTCGTCAACATTATTATTGGTCCTAATCAAGGCTCAGACACCAAATGTAAGAATATTCATGAATTGAAATTATATGATATCAGAATATATACCAAACTCATACTTGTTGAAGACATAATGCTAGGTGTGTAACTTTGAATCTTGAAAAGTTGGAATTAAACACTATAACCTCTTCGTTCACACACTCATTGTCATGGCTCTTAATGAAGGTAAGTTGTGGAGTCCCAAAAGTAATTGACATAATGGTACAGGAGACCTAATAACTTTAGTACTATCATTGGCGTATAAGTTAAGGGCTATATTTTTTCTAAGACTAATCAATTTGTCAAATATTCAACCTCAAGTATAACAAGATCACCAAATCATCAAGCGGGTTCAAATACATCTCCATATGGATCATACAAATAATGAAGTTAGCCTATTTTCACAAAAAATTCCAACAAAAAAATTCAATCAAGTTTCAGTTGTTTGAGCAATGTGTAATCCTAAAATGGCTCATGTTGTTGTTTATTATGCATGGTTGTATTATTTGGAACTCCTCACAACCGGTGAGGCTTTGAATTTTGACAAATTTAGTGTCATAATATTTAAGAGTTTGAGTGGTTTTTTTTTTCAAAATGTGGTGCATTAATTAATATTTGTATTCAAATTTTCTTAAAAAAATATTTCACTCAGTTCATAAAAAGTATCATTTTCGAGTTTTCATACAGATCAAAAAAAATTTTTAAATAATCTAAAATATTATAAAATTTAATAATATTTTACAAACATTACAACAAAAACAGGTTTTTATATTTTACTTTTTTTTTTGGTGTTTTAGAATCGCCATAGTTGGTAGTGCCGATAAAAGGGAGTGGGATTTTATTGACATTTGTACACTCAACAACTAAAAGTGATTTTTAGTTGGCTTTTGTTTACAAACACCAACTTTTCTTTTTTATTAAAAAAATTTTGCAATGCTTTTGTTCCTAATACACTGCAATTCTAATCCAAGTTTACAAAGCAATGAAGACTCAGCAATATAGAAACTAACAATGAGATCAAAATTAGGGAAACACAAGCAAGAATTTTCTTTTCTAGCCAGATTAACAAGATTGAAAAGCCACATAGAAATTTTCAGAACCAACGATATACACATTTACAAAATGTAGAGATTCAAATCACACAAATTTATTGGTAAAAAAAAAGTTGCACACATTCAGATCAAACTCTGCAAATCGAAGGATGAAATATTTGAGAAGCTATGTCGCGATTACTGTTTCCGACCAACATGAGTCACCTTCCAACTCGCACAGATTCAAGCTTGCGCATTTCCGAACAAGTTGCGCACGGATTCAAATTCACGCTTGCGCATATACAAGCCACACACAAATTCAGATTCACATATTCGCACTTGAACACAGATCTAGCCCATGAAAGAATAGGTGAGGTGACAAAGACATTGTCAGGTGGAAATGAGGGAGAGATTGGGAGTGGAACCAAAGAGGAGATAGAGACGTAGTGATGTGGAGAGGGGAGAGAGCGATTGGGTTGCTGATGGTGAGGTGGAGAGAAGAGAGAGACTGATTGGGTTGCCGGTGGTGAGTGGAGAGGATAGAGAAAGATTGGTAATTAAACCAGAGAGACAGACAAAACTCATTGTTCTAACTTCGGGAATGTGACGAGGGAGAGAGACAAGGGGGAAGAGAAAAAGAAAAAAGTAACAAATAATAGGGACCATCCGATTTATTTTTATGAATGGCTAACAATAGCAAGCCGCAACTTGTGTTTCTTTATAATAAAACATTATATCTTTTGTTCACGCAAACTAAAATATCCACTGCATATGATATTTTTTTAATAAACGTAATCTAAAATATTTATTTTAATTGGTATTTTTTATACAAACTCTAACTAAAATTTTTACTTTATTTTTATGTTTTTTTAATAAACACCAATAAAAATCTACACTTTCATCCGTGTTTATTTAAATAAATACTAACTAAAATCTCTGCATCAATTTTATTAGTATTTTTTTAATAAATATCAACTATTTAGTGTTAATAAAATTTAAAATTGATGGTGTAAAATATTCTTGACTTAAATACTCTCTTAATGCTTCATTTTATACTAATGAAAGATAAAATAATAAAAAATAATTAATACTTTATTGATATTTTAAATGATAAAAATTTTTAAAAAATAACAAAACCTTTGAAGTAACAATTTTTATGAACATGGGGATTAGTAATCATGAAAATAAATATGATCCTTTAGATGACATTTAAATGATCTACTTAAAACCTAGACACTGCACTCAGGATAAAAAAAAAAATTAGACACTGCACCTATATAATGCACAAAAATACATGTTTAAACAGATCCAATTTAAAAAATGTTTTTGATTTCAAAATTTTATTATTATTATTATGGTAATAAATAATTATCTTCATAAAATGTACTTCTTAGTTAATCAACAAATGTAGTACAATATTGGTACTTCACGTACACTTGTTTGCACTATATAAGAAGGGACGTAATGCCATCAACTAATTAACCAGCAAGAAGAGGTTGAGTCACAAAATATGCGTATAATGTCCTATTCTTTCTCAATTTTCTCCCAGAAAGATTCCTTCTCTGTGCCACCTTGCTCAAGTTGGCATAATTTTTATCATCTTGGTGAAGCTATAACTTTCATATCATCCAAGTAATTTGGCTTTGCAGTTGAACTATTCCTTATAGAATATTCACTACATACTTTGCTGGAAGTTTGGTGAGCATGTCACGATCACCTGCACTTGATTTACAGTTCGATAGCCAGAATAACCAGTTCAGAAAATAAATGGATGAAATTCCAGTGAGTGGAGTATTATTGAAATCAACAAATCCTCAGCTACAACTATGGTCACAGTTGAAACAGAGGTAAGGTTTTCAGAAAAGAAAAATTCAGAAAGGAGAGACGTACAGGAAGGAGGTTCACAACAAACTTCCACACCCTTAATTCCCATACACCCACATTCAAATACCCTCACTCTCTCTTACCTTCACAGATTTCTTACGCATGCGAGTGCTCCGTCTCAGCACTACCTCAGGACCTTCCTCCTGAGGCGGATCAATTGACACCTGTCCATTTGTACCATCAGCAGCATTTTTGGCATTCCCACCCATTCTGTTATCATCCACTGCCAGCTCAGCATTTTCCCAGGCCCTGGGTGTCTTGACCATGACAGAGCACAGCTCAAATTAGGCTTTTTTTTTCAAACGCATAGGGTTTGCAAAGGAATGATTTATCGTATTTCCACCCTAATTAAGCATATTTGGTATGGAATTTGTAATGAAACACTGAGGAATTATCATCTTATTAAGTATTCCTTGCTATATATTAGTGAGGGATCGATGCGATTCTCTTGTTAAGCTCCCTTGTTGAATTCTTATATAAGGCAATGGTCAAATATATAAATCATTTGAATTAATTTCAGTCAAATTGGCTAATCGATCCATGGCTGTTTAGCAAGGGATAGTAAACTAGCTAGGCAAACTTCTCTTTTTTATATTATTTTTTAATACTAAGAAAGCCTTTTATACTAAGCAAAGTAGTTGCGGAAAAATCAATAATAAATTAATATCAATATAATAATATTGTATAGTAAAAGGTACAAGGAGTCGCACAGTTCACAAATCTTGAATGGTAAAGTTTATTTCGAACTTTCTACAAATGTATGAACCCACATAAGTGATAAAACCCACATATAACATGAGCATTTTCCTTCTATTAATTTTTTATTTTATGCTGCGAAATAAGTATATATTTAGCCCAAATAACAAGGCTATCATCACTTTGTTTATGACCATCAGATTTTTTTTATCACCAAACTTTAATAATTGAATTGCTTTCCATGTTTTCATTTCAAAACAAATGACACGAAATTCGAGTTAATGGACTGAGCCAGTAAGAAGTTTCTAGCGCATCAAGTTATCAAATTTTATGTTAAAGTGGTGGGTGAATGGAATGCAACTGATATATAAATAAATACACATAAATCCTTAGACGCTACTTAAAGCAGCTCACGTGATTATTAATTATTAATAATATTAATAATTACGATAAGGTGTGGTGTTATTTTCAACGTGTTAGCACTCTATAAATTAATATTATTAGCTTACGAACATCATCAAAGTGATGGAACCAAACTTGTTCCCATTCAAGCAAACACAAGAAATTGAAGTCCTAAACGCAAAGCAACGTAACTCTGGGGATTGGAAAATAAAGAAAAAGGTTATATGCAGTTACCTTTTTGTTCGGTGAAATGTGGGAATCCGAAGAAAAGCTAAAATCACTTTTCGTTCGGCACTTTCCTCAAAAGTCAAAAAGTGGATATATAGACTTTTTATTTTTCTGTTTCGTATATATTCGGTGACTATTAAAATAAAAATAAATGAAAAATGATTTTATATTAAAAATATTATCTGTAGTTCTAAACGAAAAAAAAAAGTATAAATATAATAAAAATAGATATTGTGTTTTTCAACTTTTATACAATGTTACGAGTTATTTGGTATGCAGAAAGAACTAAAATAAATACACATTCTAGTGACTTTGTAAATGAAAATATTCTTCATATCTTAAAATAAAAGTAATAAAAAACATTATTATTAAATGATAGTCACACAGCCACGGGTAATTGTGTATTTTGTTTTTGTGCAACTTTTTTCAAATCAGTTAATGGATTTAAAAGTAAACATTACCAATCTAAAATCATTCTCTCTACCAAATACGTGAATAAGTCATATGGTTTAACTATAATGTGAAAATTAAATTATTTTATATGATCCGCATGATGCTAAAATGATGATGAGTGGCTGTGTCAGAGAAGGATCATCTGAAAAGTGATACTATTGAGAAAAATAAAAAACAAAAAGGCCAGTGCTTATCAACGGAATGTAAACTTAATCTTTCAATCCTTTTGTACTCACTTGTGAAGCATGATGTTTACAAGATCAAGCAAACACACCCAATATATATACTTTTTTAGTAACTATATGATATATTATAGTAAACCCTACGTTAGGCACACTAGTGGGATATATATATTACAAAGAAAACATTGCTTTCAAGTGAGAGTGAGGAGGTAACAAAGCAGTGTATATTTTATAATTGCAATGAAGATGAAGAAAAAACAGTTGAGAAATCCCTCAGATTTAACAACTTGCCCTGTATGTAACTTGCAAATATGGCTACCTGAATGGCATTCAATTATATAAAAGCTATGCCTTATTGTCTCTAATACTTACTGCTAAGAAGAGCAAGCTCTGATGGGAAATTTTCACACTTTACTCATAGTTCTTCTGGGCTTCATGTTTTTTTGCGAGAGCCAATGCAACGTTCATTATTATGATTTTGTAGTAAGTCCTGAAGTCCCCCCATTATAAAACTTTTCATATCTTTATGTTAAAATTTTCTGTATATTCACTTTTCTCATAGTTTATTATTATGCTATCACTCTCGTTCATGATTTTATGACAAGTTTAATAAAAATAATTAGGTGAATTAAAAACATAACAATATACAATTTTTATCATTAAAGTTTCAATTATTTCATTTAATGATGGACAATTTTCTGTCAGTGTGAGATTGTTTACAAGTTAAAATTTTAAATTTTCAAACTTATTCTTGCGTGAATATCAATTAACTACGTACAGGTGGAAGAAAAGAATTTCACTAAGTTGTGCAGCACAAAAAGCATATTAACAGTGAACGGTAGCTTTCCAGGGCCAACCATTCGCGTTCAGAAAGGCGATACAGCTTTTGTTACTGTCCGCAATCATGGAACCTACGGAGTCACTATTCACTGGTCAGTAATTTTAACATGAATATATATACATAATAGCGTAGCCTCCCTGGTTGGAACTGTGTTAACTTAACCCGTGGTCATCTAGATTCGGGATTGATACTATATATACACATACATACCTACGGGGTGGTTTGATACTATATATACACATACATACCTACGTGCTGTAAACTGATAACGTTTGAGAAGAACACAGGCATGGAGTTAGGGAACCAAGGGATCCATGGTCAGATGGACCAGAGAATATAACACAATGCCCTATCCCGCCAGGAACAAGTTTCACTCAGAAGTTGACATTTACAACTGAAGAAGGAACCCTTTGGTGGCATGCTCATAGTAGCTGGACTCGAGCCACCGTCCATGGTGCCATTCTCATCTTCCCTGCAAATGGCACCTCTTATCCTTTCCCTCAACCTCATGGACAAGAAACTATTATCATTGGTCAGTATCTTCTGTAATTTTTCTTCAAAACTTGTTATGCATAATTTGCTTTTAGTTCTACAGCTATATTTGATAGAAATGAGTCATTTTTATAGGAAATGAAAAGGAAGAAAGAGAGGAAGAAGAAGTTTTCCTTCAAAGGCTAGTTTGGGTCCCTAGAAAGCTTGAATTTTGTATACCAAAATATTATATAAAGATTTCTCTTTCATTCTCCCTTTTATAAAATATTTTTTTTCTTATTTCCCAAACCTATAGCTGAAAAGAAGGAAAAAAGCATAGACTATATTAAGTAGAAACAAGTCAATTTTAGGGAAAATAAAAAGAGAGAAGGAGAGGAAAAAACGGTTTCCTTCAAGGGGTTATTTTTTGTCCCTAAGAAACTAATCTTGTGTGCCAAACATATTATATAAGGATTTTTTACTCATTCTCCCTATTTATGATACTCTTTTCACATCTACCAAATCTAGCTAGACTGAATTAAGAAAAATAACTTAGGTACTTAAACTTATATACTTAACGAATTTTATTCCAATCAAATTAAGCAAAGTGTATTCTTTTATGTATTATTTATTTTATATAACTAACTTTTGTTGTTAATATTATTAAAAAAATTTTAAAATTAAAATCTATATGCCATGGAATAAAAGTGCATTAAGTATATAAGGATATCTAGACAAGTATTCCCCCTAAAAGAATTGGGGCTTTGAGCGAGCAGCGCTTTTTCACTGCGCTGAAGCTTAAAGAAACTATCATTTGGCAGTTTTATTATTGATGATAAATATTGAAATTGTAGCTAAAAGATGACGACCCCATGAAAATACTAAGACAACTAGCAAAATGTTGCCGTTGTTTCTTCAAATGTGATCCAAATTGGAGTGAAATTTAAAAGTATAGGCATTGTATATATATAGAGTTATGCGTTCAAGTGATGTGCAGGGGAATGGTACAAGGGGGATGTGCAGCAAATAATAAATTCAGCACTAGCAAGTGGTGGCGAGCCCAACCAATCAGATGCTTACACTATCAATGGTGAACCTGGAGGTTTCTATAATTGTTCAACAGGTACGAACCACATGTTCATTAATTAATTAATAATCAACTTTTAACCATCCTTTCTACTACACTAAATTTACCCTTAAGAATAACATATCCTTTGATTTTGAGATGCTAATTATCACGGTCCTTAGAAACCAATTAGATAGATCTAACTCACTAATTAATAATTATGACAGTTTAATGTACACAAAACACGAATTATAATTTCGAAGGACCAAAGCAGTAATTGAACTGAACTCTATTTCATTGATTTTGACTCATTTATTCTGCAGAAACAACGTACAGATCATGGGTTGATTACGGAAAGACCTATCTCTTTCGTATAATAAATTCTGCAATGAACGAAGAACACTTCTTTGGGATTGCACATCACAACCTCACAGTCGTGGGAATCGATGCGTCCTACACAAAACCCTTCGAAACCAGCTTCATCATGATCGCCCCAGGACAAACCATGGATGTGCTCGTCACAGCAGATCAGACCCTACATCAGTATTACATGGCTGCTTCTCCCTTCTATGATGGAAATGCATTCTATGATAACTCCACAGCAACAGCAATTCTTCAGTACAAAAATTTCACTCAAAATTATAATGCAAATAATAACTCATCGTCATCGTCATCGTCATCATCAAATAGAGCTATTCCCTTTCCTGTGCTGCCTGCTTTGAATGACTCAGTGGAGTGTGTTTAACTTCATTAAGACGTTGAGGAGTTTGGCGAATAAAGATCATCCAGTGGATGTTCCCAAAAACGTCAGCAGAAGAATTTATATGACTGTGTCTGTAAATGTGTTGCCTTGCCCTAATTCAAATTGCTCAGGTCCTAATGGAACTAGGCTGGCTTCAAGCCTGAACAACATAAGCTTTCAGATTCCCAACATTGATATTCTACAAGCATACTATTGGTATATGCATGTACTTATATTACTCTTTTTTTTTTTAATTTTCCTGAAATTCATGAATCATTATTTGCAGGAACATTTCTGGGGTTTTCACTGAGGACTTTCCAGATGAACCACCATTGTATTTCAACTTCACAGGGGACGTGGGAAACAAGACACTAATCCCAAGCACTGGAACGAGGGTGCTCATGCTGAATTATAATGAGGTTGTGGAAATAGTGTGGCAAGGAACAAGTCTTCTTACTGCAGAGAATCACCCTCTTCACCTTCATGGCTTCAGCTTCTATGTGGTTGGCCTTGGCCTTGGAAATTTCAACAATCACACAGACCCTCAATCCTACAACCTAATCGATCCTCCAGAAGTCAACACCTTTGGTCTTCCCAAAAATGGATGGGTTGCAATGAGATTTATTGCTAATAATCCTGGCAAGTTAATTTTCACAACTATTATATAACTCAAATTAGTATCTATAATACTAGTTGTTGAATAATTATGAAAATAAAAATCATATTATTGAAAATAACATAGAAAAGTAATAATTTTTATATATTATGGGATTGAATTAGTTTGTTTATGCAGGGGTATGGTATATGCATTGTCATCTTGATAGACACACAAGCTGGGGTATGGATACTGTACTTATTGTGAGAGATGGAGGTACCCCGCAAACAAGCATGCTTCGACCCCCCAAATATCTGCCTCCTTGTTCATAAGGAAGATTAAACAACATTTTATGAGTTTTTAGGATATATATATATATATATATAATATGTTGTAATAAAAAAGAGGGAGAATTTGAGTGAGCCACTTTGCTAATACATGGGCTTGTGAGATGCAATCAAATTTCGGTTCATGAGGAATCGCTTCGTTATTTATGAAATAACGATGCATATTATTTGTGTAATTTGGTTTGAATTCTTATTTTAAGAATCTTGTCATATTATTGGTGTTAATTTAAGCAAATAGGGAATTGAATGATTTGAGTTAAAGAACGTATAACATGGAATGAATTTGGATCCTCTGTTCATCCTTAGCATGAGTATAGGATACTATTCTAATATAAGCCATCTGAATTTAATTTAGACGGTCTAGATTTTAAATATTTTATTTTCTATTTTTTATATCAAAACATCATTATTTAAAAATTTAATAATTAGGCTGTTTTTACTTTATATTATATTTTTGTTGAAGAAAAATAAAATACTAACATTACAAAAAATAAAATTATATTAAATTAGAACCAACTATTTTTGTTTTGAATGGTTTAGATTAAAGATTAATTAGTTCCCTCTACTCATTCCATGGATGAGTAGAGGATCCAACTACAACATGGAATACAGTAAATTTTAGTAAGTTTTTGTCAGCATATCTCAAGAAAATAAGGGCGAGTTATCTCAAAGCTTTCTGGGGATGTAATTTACACTTTTACATATATTGAAAAATATTAAAAAAATAATTTTTTAAAAAACATAAAAAAGCTTACTTTAATCATCTCTACACCTCAAAGGGTACTTTCAACTATTGATTGGAAAATACTCTTAATATTTATGAAAGAAAAGATACTAATACGCATACTGGGAAAGTTATTCTCTATTTAGAATCTGGCAATATTTGAATTTGAATTATTTCATAGTATTATATGCTCTCTTTGATCTATATTATAAGGTATTAAGATTACATTCACGTACATTAAGAAATTTTTATTATATTCTTAAATTTTTGAAACAAAACCAAAATTTTTTGGTATACCCCTATTAATTCCACTCTTTTCAATAAATATAGCAAAAGTTACAATACTAGCAACATAATAAATATGGGGCAAAAATGATAAATCAATACATGATATTTTATATTATAAACCAAGAAAAACATCTTAAGATATTTCATAATATGGACTGGAGGGAGTACAAGATAACTCTTGGGAAAAAAACAAATCAAAGACTGCACATATATTTCACCCTATCAATATCTTGTATCTTATCCCAATGATTAAAATATGTTGAATACACGCGCAAGTATAAGTTTCTCGCAATCAATTATAAATTGTACTACACAATTATGAAGATATGGAGTACAATATTGGTACGGCACACTTGTTATGTACACTATAAGAACGTAAATACGTGATGCTATATATTAAGCTGGCAGGAAGTGGTTTAGAGACAAAAAATGATATGTATGAAAGGTCCTATATATATATACACTATTTCTCAATTTTCTCTCACACAAGGTTTCCTTCTATGTGTCATTCACTCAAGTTGGCTTAGTTTTAATTTGTATCATCTTGCAGAAGCTGTAATTTTCCTTCATATCATCCAAGTAAGTTGGCTTTGCATTTTGAACCATTCCTTATATAACACACATGTTTTCTTAATTTATAGGAAACACTAAAAAGATAGAAATCAAAAGGTAGGAAGATCTGATTCAACAAATTAAAGTATAATTTTAAAACAAATGTAGGGTACTTGAAGAGTAATTTATGGAAATGTGAAGAATGTAATAATTTTGCCACAGATAAGTCATTACACATATCTTCACTCGCACATTAATTTCTTACTGATATGGGATCACCATTTTTTGTCAAGAGATATAATATTAAAAGTAGGGTTTTTATGTCAAGTTTTTTTACATGAATTTCTTTCGCCTCCTTATATTATCAAGTGTGTATATTTTAATTTTCATTAACTCACTTTAATCTTATTCACTTTGTGGTAGGGGGGTTGGGTTTTGTTGTTCAGCCCAGCGTCGGCTAATCTGATATCCTAAAAGCAGGATGGTTTGGTTACTATTCATAACACTGTTCATAAGAGTTCAGTTGGGTTTGATGTCACGTGTCACCAAGTCTGGTTAGCATCACAAGGGCTCTTTTAATCCAAAATCTTCTTTCTTCAAGCTTCCTACAGATACTTCTTCCAAGTTTGCTCCGAGTGCGTATTAAGTTCTTCATTCCTTATTCTTTCCTCTTTCTTTTTTTTCATTTTTTCTTTATCTTTGCTCTTATCAACTTTGTGGTTCTCCTTCCTTTAATTTCTTCTTTTTAGGGAAGCCATTCTTTCATTTTCTTTTGGTTGCAGGGAGCGGTGAAAAATTTTTGTCCATGCATTTCATAGATAAATGGTAGAGCGATTCGGGTGATGCTGATGATATTTCAATGTTTTCTCCCCTCATTTTCTTATATCCCATTGTATTTTTAGTTTTTTTTTCACTCTTTTGGAGGTTTTGATTATCAGAGTTTCAGAGCCCTGTGTGCGAAGAAGGATCAATTAAAGGTCTATTGCAATGGAGTCATCGTCGAGGACTACTATGATTAGTATGAAAGATGGAGTTAGATCTATGCTTGCATGAGGTGATCTGTGTGATGTTTAGCTTATTCATTGTTCTTATACTTTCCCCCTTGCATGCAACTGCTTTTGCCCCTATTTTTGGAGAAAATTGCAGACACTTTTCACTATGGCTGTGTGTCTTCTTAGTCGAGAAAGGGTGAGTGATTATCTCAAACTGGAGCACGTTTATGTCCATTGAATGATTTGTGTAACAACCCTTATTATATTGTCCCTAACTTAGTCCCTAGCTAACCAAGTGTAATTAGTATTGTGTGCAGAATTGGAGGGTTAGGCGGAGGAAAGAATCAAAGTGGAGGAAAATGAGTTCCACGCCGCGGCGCAGGGCTGGACCACTGCAGTGAGAGAGCTATATTTTGGCTCAAAATTTTCAAGTCAAGAAGCTTCACATTATAACGGGCTTTTTTGAGACTGCAGTGAGCAGGGAAAATTTGGTATAAACCAGAAACATCTCAGATGAACAAACAGAAGGAAACAGAGGAAGAAAGAAGGAGCAGTGCTAGGGTTTGAAGTTTTTAGCCTTTGAGAGTGATTTTCAGCGTCTTGGAGCTTGGATAATTGTTGGTAAATGGTCCTTGATCTTCCCTCTCCATTTTCTTTGATTTTGAGTTGGGATTTTTCGGGTATTTGTTGGGATATTTGGTTTTGGCTGAAATCAACCGATTAAAATGGATGGAGTGAGATTAATGGAGCCTGATTTGGTGCTTATAATGCTTGGGTATGAGTTTTGGAAGGAGTATGCATGATTTGAGCTTTACCCTAGGTTGAAATGTTAGAGGAAGTATGAAATCCAAGATGTGTGAGATTGATTAGAGCTTGAATGGTTTTTAGGAGCTAAATGATGCATGAAAGTGGGGTTGGAACCTTGGGTTAGGCTTAAATGGTTGAATTATAGAATTTGGTTATTTGGATTGTATGTTAATTGAGAATTATGTGGTATTGTAAAGGTTGTTTCGGTGATCAGAGAAGTCAAGTCGTGGGATTGGTATTCAAGAAAACTTGTGGAATCTGTGTGCACGTGGTAGCGACAATTGAGGTAACTAGGTGTTTGTATTATGTGATTATATATTGATATATATATATATGTATATATGCATGTTCCTTTTTATACCATGATATTGGTTGTATATATGTATGTTTTTCTGCATATCCTAGTATGCACACAGCTAGTTGAGATAGGATGATTGTAAATGTTGTGTATGTATGATGTTGTAGCATTCCCATACCATTGCATGCCAGCATGTTCATATCATGTTTGTGATGATATATATACGTGTTTGAGGCATGTTGGCATGACATTGGCATCATCACCATATGATTGCATAGTAAGAGATTGATGATGAGATGATGATGTTATGATAAAAATTCCTGTCCCTAAATCCTCTCCTTGGGAGAGTCAGGTAATAGTGGATAAGATGATATGATGAAATATCCTGTCACTAAATCTTTTCTTTAGGAGAGCCAGGTGGCAGTGGATTTAAGGATGCACCTTCCCTAAATCACCAACAACTCACGGTGGTCTAGGGGAAGGAGGACCACAGTCTAAGCTCTAGTGTAACCATTGGCTGGGTTGCATTAGGGTAAGTTGAGCTTAGTGATGTCCCGGAATCAGTCTTCACTAACTATTGGAAGGGAATCAACTATTAAAATATCTTGTGATGACGATAGCTCGTGGTTCTTGTAATACCCTACCTCCTGACACCTCCAAATTTAACCAGAAACTTCAAAACTTAACCAAACACAACCCTGATATTTTAAAGCAACACTCCAGAACTTCAAAACAGTGGAAACGACTCCCAAAACACCAAAATATGTCTGGGAGCCGTGACCACTATAGGACTGCCATGGATCCGACCTTCCCTGCTTCTCCATTGCTTCTGGATTCACTGGCGCCACGGCCTGGACTCTGGAGCCGCGGTGCCTCATGCTGATATGCCATATCAACAACTTTGTTACTCTGGGGCGAATTTCCGACGCACATAACTTTATGCTCCGACCTTTGATTGACTTGATTCTAACTCCTATAAGTCAATCTAGTCCCCACCTATGTAAAGACACCACTTTCACCTCAAACCAACTCCGTATGGAGATTCTGGACTTTTAACACCATTTTGGCCACTTATTGATCAAAACTCACCACTAACCACATCTAATTGCCACTAAAGGCAAATGGACACTCAGACTATTCATACAGGTCCAAATCCCCCAAATCAACTTGTCCAAAGAAGTTTCACCTCAAAGGAACCATTCCTCTGAGATTCGACCCCTTGGAGCCTAACTTGACAAAAAGGTCTACACGCCCTAAAACTTAGCAACAAGGCCCCAAAACCATTCGAGCTCACCAACACTAACATACAGACTTCTCAACATCCAAACCATGCAACCATACATACAACATACATAAACATACTATCCTACTTGGCACACGATATATTATCCAAAAATACACACACTACATAGACCTAGTATTTACACGTTCGCTGTTACTCATGCATCTTCTCCAGACCAGTGCCAGAATCGTCACCTGCAAGGTTAGTCATGGGAGAGGGGTGTGAGACAATGTCTCAGTAACCGGGGACAAACACATACACACATATATATATTCCATACAACTCATGAATGCATTGTGCAATTAATGGTATGCATGTCTCTCTTATATACAGCTAAAACCATGGGCTATCGTCATGACAGGACATTTTGTATAGGTAACTTCCTTCCAACAGTCGCTAAAGATTGATTCTGGGACATCACCAAGCTCACCTCCCGTTAGTGTACCCAGCCAAAGGTAACACTAACGTTCGGACCGTGGCTCTCCTTTTCCTGGACCACCTCGAATTGGTGGTGATTTAAGGAAGGTGCAGTCCACTGCCGCCTGGCTCCCCTGACCATAGGGGAGGATTTAGTGACAGAGATCCCATCCTTATCCTCCCTAATCATATATCATATCATTATCACCACCCAAACCGCCATATATCACAATCTCACAATGGCATGTGGTGATGCTCGTATATCATCATATACTCATTATCATCATCATATCACAATGTCATGTATGCATCATGCCATGTCAGTATCATCATCATAATCATCATAGTCATCATCATCATCATAATCATCACAACTATCAACTATCAACTAGCTGTGTGCATACCATGATATATATAGAAAATCGTACACACAACACATCAATATTGTGGTATGAAAGAAACATGCACATATATATACATAAATATACATACTAATATATAATGCAATACAAATAAACAAACAACCGGTTATCTCAACTGTCGTTACCACATGCACACGAGTTCCACAAGCGTCCTTGAACTGTTCAATACACGTGAACCCCTCTTGATAGCCAACAACCTTCATAATACCATAATCCTTCCAGTAACACAATGTACCAATAAACCAAACCTCACAATTCAACCACATTAACCTAACCCAAGGTTCCAATACCCTTTTCATGCATCAATAAGCTCTTAGGGATCACTCAAACACTACACAACCTCCTACACTTCGGATTCCCAAGAACCCTAACCAAGAACAACCTAGGGTTAAGCTCTAAACACATATAATCCCTTCAAAACTCACATCCAAATAACAATGATACCAAAACACACTTCCTTAACCCCATTTCATCCATTTAATTGGTGGATTTTGGCCAAAACCAAATATCCAACCTTACAACCGAAAATCCCAAGTTCTAACCGAAGAAAATGGAGAGGGAGGAGTATAGAACATTTACCAACTTGAATCCAAGCTTCCAAGGTCCGAAAATCACTCCTAGAAGCTGGGAATCTCGAACCCTAACTGAGCTCCCTCGGTCTCCTCCGTCGCTTCCTTTGTTTCTTTCTTTTTCATTCATCCGAAATGATTCAGATTTAAACAAATTTCCTGATCCTCACCGCGGCCTTAGCATACCTCGTCGCAGCTCTACCAAGTTTATCCGGAACAATGCCACTGGAATGGTTCTCGCCGCGGCGGCCCTACTTCTTGCTATGGCATGGAGCTCTTCTAGACTCCACTTGAGCCTTCCTCCATCCTATTTTCTCTGATCCTGAACACAATGCCAAGAAAAAAAAACATGAGGGGTGTTACAGTTCTAGCTGTGTATGATAGACAACATGCATACCATTAATTAGTATTTCATTGCACCATGTGCACGATTGTGTGGATCAATATATATATTGTGTGTGATTGTTCCCGGTTACTGAGATATTATCTCACACCCCTTTCCCATGAACTAACATTTCAGGTGAATATTCTGGCATCAGTTCGGAGAAGACAAGGGAGCAATATCTCGGATATGGGAATATCCAAATCATAGTAATAGGTTGTATTGTCTATGTATGTTGTGCTAAGTAAGATAGGGTGTTTGTAATGGACGTATATTATTGATGTTTGACATGGGATGATGTTGTATGTACATTTATGTGTGATGGTTATTTATGATGTTGGTGTGTGTATCTGTGAGGTGAGTTGGTCACTTGTGTGGGCCCAGAATGGATTTGGGCCTTATTGGTGTCGTTTTGGGCAGGTAGCCAATTATGAGGAATTGGGATTCAAGGGGGTCAAATCTCAGAGGAGGGATTTTTTTGAGATGAAATTTCTTTGGATAAGTTGGTTAAGTAGATTAAGACTTGTGTGAATGGTTCTTAAGTGCCCATTTGCCTTTGCTGACAATTAGAAGTGGTTAATGGTGAGTTTTGGTCAAAAAGTGGCTAAAACGATGTTGGGTGCCCAAAATCTCCATACGGAGATGGATTGAGGTGAAAGTGGTGTCTATGGTTGGATTGAGATTAGATTGACTTGTAGGAGTTAGAATTAGGTCAATTGGAGGTCAAAGCATAAAGTTATGCGTGTTGGAAGTTTTCCCCAGAAGTTGAACTTTGTTGATTTTGCATCAACAAGGGGGTACTGCGGGTACTAGGAAGCCAGGCCATGTCGCCAGTGAATCCAAGGGCACCAGAGTCGTGGCGGTACTGTAGCAGCCGTGGCCCTGCACCTGTTTCTATTGTCTAGTGCTTTTCAAAGTGTTTTGTGGCGTTTTCCATTGGTTTGATGTTTTGGAAGATATATATGAGATGTTTGGACTGTGTTTCGTTAGTTTTTGAAGTGTTTAGTCAAGTTAGGAGGTCTACAAGAGTAAGGTGTTACAATTTGAGTGTGAGTTTACAAATGAGAGAAAAAATATAATTATGTATGATGTCTAGAAATTTTGCTATTCCTTTTGGCTTTTTTCATTCTCCATGTCTTTTGTCACTGGTGATGGAAAAAGGGTTCATCATCATTGATGATAGGATCAAAGGCATTAGGTAGCGTGGCATCTACCTCATTGGACAGCTTATGGCGATACTTCAAATTGTATGCACAAATCTAGCTAACGTAATGTCACCACCTTGAAAGTTGTGCCTCTCCCTTCTTTGTAAGTCTGCCGCCAAGTGTTGTAGCCTTTGAATGGCAAAATTTGTAAATTTCCAAAAGTTGCTAATTTTATTATTATTATTTTTCCTAGGAAAAGGAGGGATATGGATGATGTAGTTGTGATGTGAGCATGTAATATGAATTAAAATAGGATACAAAAGCGAAATGCGATGGATCTGAGTTTTTCTTCCTCTTGGAGGATACATAATTTTATTTTTATCCTCTATAGTATTTTTTTGCCCAAATTTCTCTTCATAATTTGTTTGTAGGGCCATATGTTTTTGTTATTGTATTTTAATATTTATAGTTCTTAGAATTATGATTTTACCCAAGTATGTCATGCTTGTAATTTTTTTTATTATTCTTTTTTTTTTTGTTCTATCCATTTTCTTGTGAATATATATGGCCTTAGCTTTGAATGCCTTTAAAGGCGAGTATTTTTTCTTTTCATGTTTCCTATCCTATAAATTTTAAAATTAGTTGTAAGATGTGATGAGTTAAATAAATAGTTCTTTTATTTGCCATAACTTATGAATTTCACTTTAGTTTAAGATAAATCTGGACTTATGAGTACAATGTTGCATTCGAGTTGTGACTCTCTTTGTATTGTAGGCTTCTATCAATCCTTTAGTTAGATCTGAAGTTTGAGTGGAGGATCCTAAGGAAGCTTGGATACATGGTGAGGTTTTGGAGGTTAATGGAGAAGAATTCAAAGTTCTATGTTCTTCTAGAAAGACAATGAGTATGCTTTCTATACTGGTTATAATAATTAATCATTTTGGTTTTAGTTTTTAGTTGTTGCTTTGACATTTGTCTTCTAAGTATTTAGTCTTCTAAGCCTTTGACATTTGATATGTTTTAACTTAGTTTATCTTTATGCTATTGCCCTTTACAAAGGAGTAGTGGCTTGCTATGATGGTAATAAAAGATTGATGCTATCTTGATGTCAGTTACTAGCTATTAGTGTATTGTTTGCTGACACTGCCTATAACTATTAAGTACTACTCGTATTTGGCTTCAAGTTGATGGTTTTTATATTGTGCACAACATTGGTTAATTACATCAAGACACGTTTTTGTTTCCTAACGTGTTTCCAAAAACACACTTTCTAAGTCACATTGTTTTCTTGGAACAAACTTATACATGAGATTATTTAGTGTCAACTATTATTCCAATCATTTATCTTTCTTTTTGTTATCTTGTTTTGAGACCACATAAAGTATGATCCATCATATATGGTTAGTCTATCTTCCTTTAAGCCTGCAGGTTTAAATTTCAACAGTGTTACTTTTTTTTATTTTGTCATTGTTCATTTAATTTACTAGATAGCTTACTTTATAGAGTTTCCATTTTTTTATGGGGAAAAAATTCAAGAGTCCATCAACACAAATGAAAATAATGATTTACATTTTTTTAAATTACTGTTGCAAGTATTATTTCACAAAAACTTCCAGTATAGCTTTTGTCATGAACTCCTTTTCCACGTTTGATGTTCTTGCCCTTTTTTTTCTTTTTTTCCTTTTTTGAGGAGTTGATGTTCCTATCTGTTGGTCTATATTTACTGGATTGTATGTTTGTCCTTACCATAAGATGCCAAATTGCACACATGATCAAATACAAATATGTCCCATTCAACTTAGGAAAGAAGGTTCAGTTTCTATCTTTCTGATGCTTGAATTTCTTCTCATAATTTTCTTTGGGCATCTGTGCAAAATATTTTATTGTTTTGTGCATGAAGTCCAACTAAAGATTACTTCGTTTTATATTTTTTCCTTCATAAGCACTCAAGCTTCTTTTTAATTTTTTCAGAAGTATGGTGGTGATAAATCTTCTACAAGTAGTAGAGATCTAATGTAGAATGAAGCTAGGCTATTTCATGCTGCAAAGGATACTCATTTAGTGGATGGAGAAAAAGGGTTAGGATTTGTGAACATTCAAAGCAATTGATTTCCCCCCTTTTTACTTGAAGGATTGTGTTTTCAGACAATAATGGATACCAACATGCAATAATAAAAAATTGAATTGTGTCCACTTAATTTTATGCAACCTGAACACATGCTAAAGTTGGCACTTGGCAGTAAAACTTCATTATTTATACATATTAGCATTTTGTCCAATTTTAAATATTAGTGCCTATTCTCATGTTAAGTACTTTAACATACTTGAACAAGCATTTTGATGTTTATTAGAAGGGGGAAATTAGTTAACGCATTTAAGTTTCTACTAAGTTCCTCTATTCCTCATGAACATGGACCATAACTTTTGTTGAAGTTTACCTTTAAATATGAATATTCTGGGTTATTACAATTCGGTGGGCAATGAAGTTGTTTACTTTATGATCATGTTTTATCTTCCTAGTATTTTGGAGTAAATTAAAAATTGGCCTTGAAGTAAATCATGCTTTAAAGGAAAAAAAGAAAAATCCATGTTTGGTGTAGTGAACTTTGGTGCACTTTTTTACTCTTTGCTTTTATATACACACACACATATTTGTTACTTAACTAATCATAGACTATTATATATTTTCATAGGTAACTACAACTGCTAATTTGCTTTCATATATATTTGAGATGTGCAGAGGGTTCAAATTTTAATGTTTTGCTATGGCTATTATTCTTGTGTTCCTTGTTTCATTATTGTTTATATCTTCAAGCCATAGATTATTCATTAAAATTTAGTGGCAAGCTGAGGAACAAAAGGGGAAAATTGAATGCCAAATTGTAAAGTTATCTTCTCCTCTTCTAGTGTGGATTTTATCTATTCAAAATGCTGTAAAGTATTATTTCTGACATGATATGTGTTTGGGTTTAGTGCAGGGAATGTAGTGGAGAAAAACTAAAATTAGTTTTGGTTAAGTTTAGGTTACAAAGGCCAAGTGGAGGTTTCATTAGTTTTGCTCAACTACTATTTAAACTTCTTAACCATGAAGAACACGTGTTTTGCTAATTTATTGATGATAACCACATATCACAACAGCTTAATAGATATTTCAATGTGGTTTCTTTTCCTATTTTCTGTCATCAAATCAATAAGCTTTCTTATTTTCCTTATTGCTACAACGTATTATATTGGCAGCATTTGCAAGTGTGGAAGGTGTTATGAGTTAAGGAAAACATCTACTTATGGATCAACATGCATTTTACTATTTAGAATTTTATAGTTGTTTGGCAACATGTAATCCTATTGTAAAAAGTTTAGAAGAAAAAGAGTCCCAGTTGACAATTACCATCACTACTACAGAATTGGGCTTTCTTGGAGCGAATACGTCAGTAGTTATATAAAAAAACACATAGAAAAGTGAGGCAGCATACTTTCATTGGTGGTTATCTAAACAACCGCCTACAAAAGTATTCACATTTAGGAATAAAAATAATGAAAAACTAATGTATGCAGTTGTTTTGAAAAACCGCCTAGGTTTCTATTTTTTTATAAAAAAAATTATTACCAATGTCAGCAATTCTTTTTAATAACCACCTTCGTTTTCTTTTCTTTTTAAAATAAAAAAAAAAACAAGCGTGCATATGTAATTTCAGCCCTAACTCTCGAAGTCGTAAACACAATTCCCTCCTTCTTTTACCATAGATCCTCTTGCATCCTCACAAATTCCTTCCAGTCATCCAAAGTTCGCTCCATCCAGCCATCATTTTCAAGAAATTTGTGGCTCTGAAATGAGGCAGTTTAGAAGAGAGTCAATGATCATTGATATCATCGGCAATGGAGTTTGCAGAGGAAATTTAAGGTACAGGCGGAAGAAAAGTGGGGAATAGGAAGAAGGCCGTATCCAAGTTCATGAAAGCCAAGCTTCAATTTCCAGTGTCTCGTACATGAAGAGTGGTATGCTATTCTAATCACTTAGGCATTGAAGCACTGACCTATCTCATGGTCATCCTCAAATATCTAGCCATTGAGGTATTTTGTTGATTTCGTTACTCATTGACTCCCCAATGCCTTCTCAATTTTACAAACTTGAACCTGAGTGGATTTTTTTTTCTCTTTTAATCTTTCACCAAATCTTTTTGTTTTGTTTTTTTTTGGTATTGTTCTATTATTTGTTAACCTGAGTGGCATGTGCTTTGGATTGTTGATATGGGCTAATAAAAAGCTGGGAAATTAAGATGAAAAGCATGAGTAGTCAGAGTACATTTGGAACTTGTCATTATGCACTAAACCATTCTTAATTATTCATTAATCATGCTTACTTAACTATATTGCTCGCATTTTAACTAATTAATATTTTGAAATACTTGTACCAAGAAATTTCTTTTCTTCTCTGAAGCTTCTTCATGTGATAGTATATATTAATGAGGTCCAAATTCTATTAATTTCATGCATAGAGATCAGTGAAAGGCGTCAGTAGTCGGTGGGGATATAAATATGATAATATTAACGTATGTGAAGACACAAAAGTAACATTTTTCCTTTTCCAAGATGATACAACAACCATTTCATTCTACATATGACTCATAAATATGTGAAATGAGATCAACATTATATAGATATATATATTTTAGACTCCTCAAAATCTTTGCGTTTAGGTGGTCAGGTCATCCTTGATGATCTCCAAGATATCATAATAATTCCACTTCCCCTTTTTCTTTGGTTCTCCTTTTGATTACCCCGGCATCACATTATCATGTTTAAAATTTCATTATTATATATCAATAACATAAATTGCTATTATTCATTATAAGTTTAAGTCTTATTGGACAGAATATTGTGGTGGGCAAGTCATGTCTAGCATTAACTAAAGAATTTGGAAAGTTAAGTTGACAAAGCTTTTAAAATTTTTATAGGTCATCTAGACCTACTGGTTTCTATTGTCCTTATCTTCTTGGGGTTATTTTGATTGATCTTTTTGTAGAGAAGGTAAATAATCATTTCGTTGTTTTATATCTTCTGTTTCTTTTCTTTTTCTTTTTATTGATTAATTTTTACATGTTTGTCTTCTTATCATGACAAATAAAGGTTACAATCAAGAAGGATATTTCTTATAATTACAATCAAGAAGGATCTTTCTTTTATTGAAGGTTCCTATCTTGTTGGACAACAAAGGCATGGTCGATGATTCCAGAGGCTAAGAGGTCACGATAGTTGCAGAAGGAAGGTTTGTATCTTTTTTCTTTACTTCTTCTTCTCATATTAGATAGGCAACTATTTTCCGTTCTTCGTCCAAACTGTGTACCATTCTGTAGACATCGATTTGTATATTATGTGGAATTAGTGAATTTGATAAAGTCAAATTGTTTTTATTTGGCAACTGTTTTATTTGTTTGTAAAATATGAGAGGCTTGAATAATGCATCATGCTCACTTCCCTTTGCTTCCTATATCATTCCTCTGATATTGTTCATACTTACCATTATTGTCCAAAGTAGAGCTTAGCTTTTGCCTTTTCCGCACGAGACATTTCATTAGTTTTTTTATTGTTTTGGCAACTATTTCATTTTTTTGCTAATTCTGCTTGCTAATAATAAAAATTTACTACGTAGAAGATGAAAAAGAAAGATAAAGAGAGAGTTGGGAAAGATATAAGTGATAGCTCTATGTGTACGGTGTTGAAACCAAGTCCCTTCCTTTGTTTATGAATCATACTTGCATGTGCACCACTCACTTTGAGAACCAGTTCTATACACTTGTGCTAATAACAAAGCTTCTTTATTTTTTATTGTTCTTAAAACTAAATTCATAGACAACAAAATATTTGATGATACAGTATAAGGTACCCTCTGCCGACCCCTCCAAAAGATGCCTCAAGAAACCATTGAGCTAGACTAGACTTCATATATATAAACCCTAAAAAATTGTTATATATATTGCATTGTATATATTGATTTCCTCCCCATTTCTCATTACCTTGGTAGAACCATAGTCCCTTATCTCCTTTCTTTTGTTAATGTAAGATTCTGGAATAGATTTAATCAAATCAACCCAAGAAGAGAAAGAGAATTATTATTTATTATTAATTTGTGATTATTTATACAGAGAAATCACATGGACACTTGTATCGTGTTGGCAAGTAGATTCAGACAAATGGGGTAGTACAAAGAAGTAAGTAGAGAAACCAGGTGACACAATATTAACTCATGGGGCTGCATTTGCTTGTCATAAAGGAAGCACAATTACATCTCTATTGGTTTCCATGTGCTCTAAGAATCAATCAACACACGCACACACACACAAACATATACACATTGGCCAGCTATGTTGATTGGTGCCGTTGGCATGTCTTAAGGGTTTACCAGTTCTGTAATGTGTTTACATGTGTATATGCTTAAGATATTTTTAATTAATATAAATGCAGATTTTGTAAAAAAAAAAAGTTGGATTTTTTGGATGTGCAAAACCAAAGGGTGTATTTTTCACTGACTAAGGCTGTTAGTGGATCGAGATATCCTGGAGTTAATAGTGAATGGGGATCAAGAGAAAGTGGGTTGAGCATTTGTGCTTATTTAACTATTTGCAAACATTTGTTTAAACATTTGCTTCTTTTATCTTAAAATTGGAACTCCTCTTTAAACATTTGTTTAACATTTGTAGTATTGTTGTTCTTTTATATTCTGATGCCATCATTTGCCCGCTAGTTATTTTTGCAAAGCATAATGCTTTTATGTCGAACTATGAATATAGGCTTTTGACTACAAGTTATTTGTTATCCATTAGTTACCAAGGGGAGATTTTTCTATGACTTGTAGGAGAGCAATAGTTCAATAAACATGTGAAATGCTTCTGTCTGTACATTATTTGTCAATCCATGGTTCCATGAAAGGTATTAGTGGTCCATGAGTCGTATGAAATTGGTGAATCAGTAAAAAAGTAAAATGGCTCTGTCAAAAATGTTGATTGAAATGTAAGTTTTTTTCTATAACATTTTTTATTAGTTTTTTCTTTTACCATCTTCTGATAAAAACTTTGGTGTGTTGTCATTTTTACCTTTTGTTTGTTGAGAATTGCAATGATTTGTATCAAATGATTGCTGCGATGATTGGCTAATATTTGATTAGTATGGAAATATTTTCATATGAAGTTATAGGGTGAAGTTTTAAATTGAAAATGATTGATTGAAGTTTTATATTGCCAGTTTTTCTTTAAAAATTAGACTGTGCTTACCAGAAAGTCTGTGGTTCAATCATGTATTGCTTTTGAATAGTGATAGTCATTATATTTAAAGATATATAACTTAGGTTGTTTGGGATTCGATGGAAAGTGGTAGTACTTATAATTATAAAGTTTAACTTTTTTGTGAGATGTTGTAGAATTATTGCACCTACAACTTCTAAGGGAGGCTTTGCCAAAATTGATACACATCTCAAGAGTATGGATAGATCATGGATGTCTATGAATTATTTGACTAAGGAGTACAGGGATGGAGTGAAAGAGTTTATTAGATTTGCAGTTGATCATGTGGACAACCCTAATAAAATTTTATGCCCTTGCTTAAAGTGTTGCCATGGGAAGCTAGTTAGTGCAAATGACTTGGAAGATCATTTAGTGTCATGGAACTGACCGAGGTTACACATATTAGACAAAAGCATGATGAGATGAATGATACATATAGTAGTTCGGGGTATAGTGGTTCGAATGATTTCGACACAAGTACATTTGAGGCTAACCATCTTGAAGAGATGACAAATGTGATTGAGGATGAACTTCAAGATTGTCCTGAGATGTTTGAGAGGTTGAAAAGTGATGCAGAAAAGCCATTATACTGTGGTTGTATTAAATTCATGATATTGTCAATCGTGTTGAAGTTATACAACTTGAAAGCGAGTAATAGATTAAGTGATACAAGCTTCACAGAATTGCTTACACTTTTATAGGATATGCTACTAGAGGATAATGAGCTTCCTAGCTAAACATAGGAGGCTAAACAAATGCTATGCTCTATTGGGATGAGCTATGAGAGGATACATGCTTGTCCTAATGACCGTGTGCTATTCTGGAAAGAATATGCATCTTTACAACTGTGTCCTAAATGGAATGCCCTACGATATAAGAAGAAAGAATCGAGTCCAACAAAGATGGTATGGTATTTTCCCATTATACTAAGATTTAGACGCTTGTACAGAAGTCCTGAAATTGTGAAGCACTTGACTGACATGCAAATGAAAGAATTGAAGATGGAAAGTTTCGACATCCTGCAGAATCTCCGTAATGGAAAAAAATTGATAGTCAATATGAAGAGTTCGGGGTAGAAGATAGAAATCTACGCCTTGCATTATCTATTGATGGAATGAATCCGTATAGTAAGCAAAGTAGTACTCACAATCATGATTTTGGTGATTTATAACCTACCATCATGGCTATGTATGAAGCTGAAGTTTATGATGTTGTCTATGCTAATCTCTGGTCTGAAATAACCTGGAAATGATATAGATGTATATGTGGCTCCACTAATTGAAGATTTAAAGCTAATATAGGATATGGGTATGGAGGTGTATGATGGATATAGGGAAAAGACATTTAAGTTGAGAACTATGTTGTTTGGTACAATCAATGATTTTCTAGCGTATGGTAATTTGGTAGGCTATAGCATCAAAGGAGAGTTTGGATGCCTTATATGTCAAGAAGGCACACATTCCATATGGTTGGAGCATGGTGGGAAATTTGTCTTCCTTGGACATCATACATTTTTGCCTCTGGGACATCATTACAAGTGGTAGAGACAAGCCTTTAATGGGAATACAGAAGAAAGGAAGGAACCTTTGCCATTAACTGGTGAGCAATTGTTTGACAAGGTCAAGGATTTGATGGAGAATTTTGGGAAGCCTTTTGCAAGAATTCTTGGGACTAGTATGTGGAAGAAAAGATCAATTTTTTTTGAATTGCCATATTGGAAGTCTTTGTATGTGAGGTACTTCCTTTATGTCATGTATATAGAAAAAATGTACGTGAAAGCATTATTGGTACATTACTTAATATGTCGGGGAAGGCTAAAGATGGCATGAAGGCATGGTTAGTCTTAGTTGCCACGGGAATAAGAGGAGAATTGGCACTGGTAAAGGGGAAACATCGTACTTATCTACCTCCTACAGTATATGCTCTATCTAGAAAAGAAAAAGTTGCTTTTTGTGAGTTTCTTGATGGAGTTAAAGTTCCAAAGGGGTACTCTTCAAACATTAGGGACCTTGTTTCTATGAAAGACTTGAAGTTAAAAGATCTGAAGTCTCATTATTGCCATGTTTTGATGGAGAATTTTGTACCGGTGGCCATACGATCCATTTTGTAGAAAAAAAGGTTCGAGGGAGAATCACCAAACTATATTTCTTCTTCAAATATATTTGCAGTAAAGTGATTGACCCTGTAAAGTTGCCACCATTACAAAAAGACATTATTGTTACTTTATGCTAGCTTGAGATGTATTTCCCGCCTTTTTTCTTTGATATGATGGTTCACTTAATAGTTGACTTAGTTAGGGAGACACAGTTATATGGCCCAGCTTATATGAGATAGATGTATCCGATTAAGCACTACATGAAGATATTAAAAAGGTATGTGAAAAATAGAAGTAGACCAGAAGGTTTTATTGTTGAATGGTATATAGCCGAAGAAGCTGTTGAATTTTGCATCGAATACTTATTCAATGTCAGTAACATTGGCCTTCCTAAGTCTCGTCACATGGGAAGAACATCTGGGGAAGGGATTATGGGAAAGAAAATTGTTAGCATCTCCAAGACATAGTGAGAGCAAGCTCACTTGTACATTTTGCATAACTCTGATGAGGTTCATCCATATGTGGAAATGCAGAAAAAGAAACTTAGAAGCGTAAACTCCAATAAGAATGAGAGTTGGATATCAAGAGAACATAATTGAATTTTTATAGATTAGTTGATAGATCACATTATTTCAAAGTCGAAAAGGAATCCTAGTTCAGTTTCAGACAAGTTGAGATGGTTTGCTAATGGTCCATCAATGCATGTCTTCTCTTACACTGGTTATCTCATCAATGGCTACATGTTATATACCAAAGAGTAGGATGATCAGAGCACAATGTAAAATAGTGGGGTAACCCTTATAGCTCAATCAATGCATATTTCTAGTGCTAAAGATAGGAACCATATTTTTGCAAATATGTCATACTTCGGGGTAATTGAGCCAATATGGGAGTTAGATTACATCTTGTTTCGAGCACCAGTTTTCGGTTATAAGTGGGTTAACAATAAGAATGGCCTTCGAGTTGATGAGTTGGGGTTCATTCTAGTTGATCTTAATAAGCCAGGGTATAAAGATGAGCGTTTTATTTTAGCGTCTTAAGTTCAACAGGTGTTTTATGTCCCTGATCTTGCTAATCAGAGGTAGTCCATTATAATGTTAACCAACAAAATAATCGATGGTGAAGACCAACAGGATGAAGATATTGAGGATGATCCATTCTCTGGGGCATAATTTGATATTGATTTCACTGAAGATGATTCCCTCTATAAGAGAGATGATCATGAAGAGGGAATTTGGATTATGAAAAGGAGGGGACGAATCATTTAGGGTACAACCAGAAAGAGGAAAATGTTTTATTTAAATATAATGGCCTTTAATTTCTTTTCATTATTTAATATGATGTTCTTATTTTGTAATATGATTTCTTTTTCATTATTTGATTATTAGTATATTAGTGCAAGTAAATATGACTAAGGGTGTGACATTACAAGGAGATATGGTAAGGCACAAACATGGTTTGATAGTACTGAAAGAGGTTTGCCATGCGAGAGATACTGAAAACATGATCCATGTGGAATGGAATTACAAAAATCATCCAGTGAATAAAGGTGGGCATAAGTTAAGTAGCTACATCGGAGTGTCGACAAAGTTGAAAGTGCCTATCAGCCATCCAGAATGGGATGATTGGAGGAAGGTCCCCTTTGCTGTGAAGGACTTAGTTTTCCAAGATATTGTGGTAATTAATTATAGTAGTTAGATGCATTATTTTTTTTAATAGATGCATGCAAACTTATAATTAATTTGAGTATTTTCTTTTATAATGTGCTTTTGATGTTGACGAGAGCCATATAGTGTATATATATCAAAAGGCAGGAATATCGATGTGTAATTTCCAATATATCTTGACTAAGCACTTTATGAAAGATGAAGATGGCAATATCATTTAGCATCAGCCTATTGAATTTGCAATCTACATAAAACATGAACATTGGGATGTTTTTATTGATCAACGACGTTAGGAAAAGTTCAAGGTAAACCATGTTTTCCTATTAATAATTAAATCTATTCATTACTCTTTGTTTATAATTGTTTGATTTAAGTACTAAATTTTTTTTCAGAAATTAAGCGAAGCAAACAGTCAAAGAGCAAAGAGTCAATTGTACTCATATAGAGCCAGTCGTCTGGGATACTCCGGAGTAGAGAAGAAGTTGGTAAGTACATTTATATCTTATGTTTGTTAATATGTAAATTTATTAGAATGATCAGTTGTTGTTTGTGTGAATGCACATGTGTCAAAAGAGGGATGCAAGCAAAAAAAAAAACCTCGTCATGAACTATGGTCAGAATCCAGGAAAAGCAAAGAAGGGATTATTGAGAATGAGAATGTTTAGAGAGTTGTTGAAAAAATAGAAGTACTACTTTGATAAAAAAATAATTTGAAATCTTATTTTTTAGGAAAAAGATTTATTACTTGTTTTATTTTCACAGGATAAATTTCAAATGAAACCTCTGAAGGTGATGAAAGCTTAGGGTTGGATGTATTTAACCAGGCATTGGAGCTCCCTGAGCACCCTTGATGTGTCAAACGTATAAGGTTTAGTGCCACCAACAAGGCTTATTTTAGGACTAAACGCCACCACTCAGATGCTGCAGCTAGGGTTCTTGAATTGGAGACAATCGTCCAGCAACAACGTGAAACACAATCTGATATGAACAAACAATTAGCCCAGCTAGAGTTGTTGGTCAAACAAGTTATATCACAGGGGACCCAAGGGGTTGCAGTCAGTCTTAGTGTGAAAGATAGTTGCATTCCTCCATCTCAGCATCTCCCTCAGGTAATTTTTTTTCTTACTAACTAAATTCATTGTTAATTTTTTATGCATATTAATATTTTTTTATGTTATGATTGGTATATATGGTGTAAGACATTGTCTATTGTGGCTAGATAACCCCTGGCATGTTATTGCAAAAGGAAATGTACATAATATCCTAGGGGATATGATTCACAATGCATCCTTTCCCACAAACCATGTTAGAGTATCAATTGCACTACTTGAAGAGAAGAATGCAAGGTTGCCTATGCCTACCCAAGCAGCATAAACGGTAGGACAGGCTGCAGGTGGATTTGTAACATGGCTCGTGAACCTCATTACTATCACTCCATCAAAAAAGGTAAGTTAGTTGATATTTCATTAATAACAAAAGTTCTTATGTTAATAAATTGATCACTTGTGTTGCACAATCCACAAGAAAGAATAAAGGGAAGCAAATTGTTGCTTCAGGATAATCAAAGGAATCAATCATTGCACCACCGTAGGGCCTGCCTCAACCTTAAGTTTCAAATTCAAAAAACTGCGAATTGCTTAATTGTATATTAACCATGGGATTATGGCAGTTGATACACATTCCTTATGATGCAGCGGTTTATGGTAAGGAGGTATCTGAGCTCATTACTGAAGAGATGTTGTCCTTCGTCATTGATTTTGGATGGCTTGGGTTACAAAATATTAACAAATACATCAGGTATTGAAATTAGCATAAATGAAATGTTTCCCACTTGATCTTTCATTTGACTCTATGATACTAATCTATTACTTTTTTCCATTTTAGATTTTTGTATGAAAAACTTCAAGTCCCTTCTCAGCTAACAAACAGATTTGCCTTCATCCACCCATAAGATATATCAGCTTATACATCTAGTTTGATGCCACAGAGAAAGATCATAGAACAGTCGCAAGATATTGTGGATGCATTGACTACAAGGGGGGTGATAGGGTGTTATTCTTGACACCATTTATGCAGAGGTAAGTCACTTATCACTAAACTTTTGAATAATGACTTATTTTCATGTTAGACTACTTTATTTTAAATTTATTTGCTAAAACTAGTAAATTTTTCTCCTAAGAATCATTGGATGCTAATTTGTATTGAACCAATGAAACAAAAAATATATTTTTTGGATTCCAAAGTAAATCCGCCATAGTACCGCCCACAGATGCTAGAGATGATAAATCAGTAAGAATATGCAATTATATTATATATCTTTGTATTTTTCTATCTATTAACGTCAATACTTTTTCCAATATTAATTTTCTTTGTTAATACTTAAGATGACATTTCCCAAGGAAATGCCACCTTTATACTATGTTTTTAGATTGTGTTTCCCATGGAAATGTCATCTTTAATAATACTTACTATGGCTTTTCTCTAAGAAACGCCATCTTCCATCTTTGTTTTTTATATAGTGTTTCCTATACAAACGCCATCTTTTGTGAGGATTTCCATGACATTTATCCGAAAACGCCAACTAAATCATGATATTTTTTTAGTATAGTAGCTGTAATTTAATTTGTTCCTCTGCAGCTTGTATTTACGAATTGAACTTAGTATAGAAACCCAATAAGACAAACTAATAATTAATATTTTTCAACAACAACTAAAATACAATACTCTAGTACAACTATACCCAGTACAAACAGTAAGGTCAATAATATTTTTCAACATCTAAAATACAAACTATACCCATGAGATGTAGACTTTACCAGTATCGACTAGCCATACACAACAACAACACAAAGAAGTAGATTTTGTTGGACCTAGACACCCTTTGTCTTGAGGAACAATAGGGTTAATGGATCTGATGTTAACAAACTTCATTATCAAAAAATCCTTGCCAAGATGGTGGTAGCAGAAGATGCTTTAACAGATGCTATAGACGAATGATGGTCATCTCCGCCACTCAAACATTCAACAATTAATTTCTAGAAATAAGGAGATACAAAATTAGTTCAAGTTTCCCAAATACAAACATGAAATAATTAATGAAATTTAGAAGTGAAATACTCAAAAACTAAGCAATTTGACCACAATACAGCCATTAAACTTGGGTATGTAAAAGACAAATTCAAATCCGAAGCTTTTAAAAAAACAGTTGGTGTTATTATGAGCCCAGCTACTTAACCTAGCAACTCATTGAAGCTTTTAAATTTGAGACATTGAACCACAGAGACAAGAAGAATGCATACCCTGAAGTTTGAAAGAAACGAAAAAGCCAAACTTAAAATCATCTATAGCATCATATACAGCATCATCTACAACATCTCCAATTTGGGCCAATCATAGTTTGCAAAATATTTTCTTTTGTAATATCACAGAGACAAGAAGAATGGATACCCTGAAGACTAAAAGAAACCAAAAAGCCAAACTCAAAATCATCTATAGCATCATCTATAGCATCTCCAATTTGGGCCAACCATGGTTTGCAAAGTGTTTTCTTTTGTAATACCACAGAGACAAGAAGAATGGATACCCTGAAGACTAAAAGAAACCAAAAAGCCAAACTCAAAATCATCTATAGCATCATCTACAACATCTCCAATTTGGGCCAATCATGGTTTGCAAAGTCTTTTCTTTTGTAATATTTTCATTTTTCAGCCTATTTACCTTCTTTCAATTTGCATGTCTATGAATATTCAGTCACCATAAGATGCAGAAACCATAATTTTTGTTTTTGTTTTGGCTGTTTCACATGTTACATTCAATTTTAATTTATTATATTGGAAGAAAAATGGTAGTAGTGGTTTCCATATATGACAGCTAACACTGAGTTTCTTTTAATTTCTGATAAGAAATTATACAAAAATATTTCACATACCACACCAACTAGTTCCACATGCAAGACTCAATTATACTACCCCATTTTGCTACGAAATGAACCTTTGATCAAGTAGTGTAAGCTACAGAAAGAAAAGATAAACAGATCAATATGAGCTAAAAAGAATATCATAAACTTTCAAATTACCACCTCAACCTAGTGGTGCCAGCTCATACAAATTCTATACCAAACATTAACTATGAGCTAAAGAAGATCAATACAACTAACCTGCAGATGGGTAAAGATTCATTCCATGATGCCCACCAGGCGTGAAAAATATGATAACAGTTAAGAAAATGTGGCCTCCCATAAAAGAAAAGAGTAATTAATTACATGTCCAATGAGGATAGAGATCAAATTCAAAACTTGGGCATGTAAAAACCAAATTCAAATCTCAAGGAAAACATCTAAATTAAACGTGTATATCCTAAACATATATGAAAATAAAGATTTTACCGTAGCATTTTCCACGTGTAATCATAGGCACTTATCATGCACATACTGACACCATTCTTTGACAAGTTCCTCGATCTGAGCACCTAAGTATTCAGAATAATAGGTGTCAAGGAAATATTGTAAATAAAAATATTATACAAAGTGAAATTGGTAAAATTATATTAGCACTAATGTACTATAATGGAATCATTACATACCGTGTCTGGAATTATGCTTTGACCATGTGTGATGATATCCTTCATGAATAACATCACATAATACCCACAATCATTATCATTTTGTTGTCTCGGGCACTAAAGGGAAAAATTATATTAATTACCATAAGAGAATGCTAATCTCAATAATATATTGATTGGATATAAATTTATACATACCCGTATTCTTTTCCATTTATATAATGAGGAAGCTAGGGGCTTTTCTTTTTTCCCTTATGGTGATCTCCACACCCCCATACTACCCAAAATATTGATACATCACTGTTAACCATAAGGAATAGAAAAAAGCTTAATATAATGGAAAAAATGCTTAATATAAGAAATATTGAATTCGAATAACTACATAGAAGCATAATAAATTAAATATATTGAAAATGAATAATTATTGTTACTTATTAATTATGCCAATCATTAGTTCACGAAGTTCAGGCTCATGATTCAAAGGATCCAAGAAGTATATAGTCGGCTCCAATGGTTTGATAGCAATTAGCATCCAATGTGAACTATTAAAAAAATAACCAGCATCATTAGTAAATTATAAGTTTACCTATACACATCAAATAAGTGAAAATTGGAAAGGTTACTTACACATTATGATAAGGAACCAAGAACAAGACATCTTTATTAGCTCTTGCACTGAAAGCATATGCAATTAGCTGCTATTGTTTAGTTATCTTGGTGTCAGGTAATTTTACCGTAGGAGCCGCAACCTCTTGGGGATGGATAAATATAAAGTTTCCCTTCAAATCTTGAGGCACCAAGAATGTCTCATACAAGTACCTTGAACAGAAAAAAAAAATTAACAAAAACATAGGTTAATGTAAAGGCCTAAAGTAAAAAAAAATGAGGAATAAAAGAAATAGATTAATATCAAGTACCTTATGTATAAGTTAACATTTGAAACCCTGATCTACTTGTGATGGATGATGTAACCAACAATTTCAGCATTGATACTTTCATATACCACTTTATTGTAAATGTTTTTGTCAAATTTAACAAGTTTGTCGACTTCACCGTGAAGCGACTATGGTAGAAACTTGACAATCATCCTGCGAAAGGTGTTTGGAACTATATGCTGAGGTGGTTGCTTTGGTGGTTAAGTTATTGATTCCTTTGATTGTCCTGACTCTTAGACATTACTCTTCCCCTTCAACTAACCAACAAAGTGGGAAACTTTCGGTTAAACCACATTAACATTGCATAGCAGAATATAATAGTACATTATCAACTGAAATACCTTCACTAATGGATCAGCAGTAATGAGGTGTGTGGGCCATGCGATGAAGCTACCCAATGCCATTCCTACTAATTCCATGTCCCCTGCATGAACAGGTAACCTAGCACCCTCCTTTCTAACTACCTTAATCAACACTTTCATATGGTTCACAAGTATAGGTACATTGTGAAGCATCTCTCCCGGGTTGTTATGCATATACCCTTCTACAACCATGCGTCGAGTAGGTGTAACTAACCATAACAGGCAATATGTTAGACCCTATACCCATCAATGCATTACGAATCATTCAATTATAATGAGGTAGAAAAAATTAAGTCTGAACTTAATTATTAATGAAAGCAATTACCTGAGGGAAGTGCTTAGGTCAAATAGTGCAACTATCTTTGGCGTTGGGCACCTCTTGTTGTGTCTATTGTGATGACTACATTTTAAGCTCCATTTCTATCAATTAAGCGAATCGAAGCTGCATCTGAGATTGGGTTTAATGTTGTGTCTCAACAATTGCCTCCAATCGAGCAACCTTTGCAACGTCTGCCGATGGTAGGGGCCCAAAAAAGGCACTATGTATCACACCAAACCCTACACCCCTAACTCGACCAGGGTACTTAGGGAGCCCCAGTGCCTTGCCTAGTATATCTTGCCTTGAGCTTTCCTCATCAGTGCCTTGAGTCATGGACTTTGAGAGTTGGTCTTGTGGAAAGAAGAAAAACAAAATATAAATATTTGTTGCAAATACATAATAAACACTCGAAAAAACCTAAATAAAATAAATAAAAAAGTAATACTAACAATTGAGTCGGCAACTTTCTGAACATTTTCATTGTCAATTATCCCATCCTTGTTCTTGCTAGATTGTATCCATAGCTCATGGTGTTGTATTTCCCTCCCTTGTGACCCCTCCTTTGATTGCTATGTATGAACACAAATAAGCACGTGTAAGTATTTGAATTGAAATATAAGTCATAGAATTAAACGTAATGCCTTTCATGCGCCAATTTATCCTCTATACCATGGTATCCTTGACAACCCGCTCTATAGGGGTATTGCTGCTTCTTGGCTCTGTCACTGTTGGCTTAGCTTAATTTTTGCAAAATAACACATCAAATTAGCTCTAGGCAAACAAAAACTAACCAACCTAACAAAATAGTACAAAAAATTCTATTCAACAGCTAAACATAGTGTATGAAAACTAAGTTGTGTACCAGAAAAGTTTTCTCATGGCGCCTCACAACAAAAGCATCCCAGTGTTCCTGTGTAACGTATATCTAAAACAACAAGGAGGATGCTCAAGGAAGTTACCTACTTCATCTCTCATGAAGAATCTAATGAGAATGCTTTGGAAGTTTTACAATGCCACTCCAACTGTTATATATATGTAACTCTTGTGACTATCATTTATGTCAAAAGCACACTGCAAAGTACATTCCAAAAGAATTATTGTCTGTAAATATACATAAACATAATAATTAAATGACATACTATGTTTTTACCTCTATATCATCGAAAATGCTCTTCTTCACAAGCTCAGGGACTTTCCTCCAATCCTTGTGAGGATGAGAGAATGGAAACTTCAACTTTGCAGCGACCCCAATGTAGCTACTCAATTTGTGTCCACCCTTTCGTATTGGATTACCTTTACAATTCCATTATACATGAATCTTTTGGCAAGTATCTCAGGCTCATATCACCTCTTTTATCACGGTCAGGCCCCGTCGGTCCTTTTCGATATATTGCTCTAACTCTTTTTTACCATGATCATCACCATGATTACTATGATCAGAAGAGGACGCCATTTACGTGCAAAGAAATTTCAACAAATATGTAAGGTATCAAAGATGGATAAAGAACCATTTAACATGAAAAATTATACATATATGTTGAAGGAAATAAAATTCATACTAAGGCAAGCAATAAATTATATTTAAAAATGATGACTTTTTTCTCTTCCCTGTCAAAAGTTGACTCATTCATCCCTTATTTCTGATCTAAGTACCCTCTTGATGGTAATCTCTCACATAAAGGGCATTATCTTCACCAAGATCAGTATCAAGTGATGTCCCCTGGAAAGGATCATCCTCAGTATCCGCATCTTGATAGTCCTGAGCATTATCCTCAATTATTTTGTTTGTTAACATAACAATAGACTACTTCTTATTAGCAGGATCAGGGACAAAAAACACTTGTTGAGCTTGTGATGCTAAAATAAAAGGCTCATTTGTATACCCCATCCTATTAGGATCTAGCTGAATGAACCCTGAATCATTAATTCAAAGGCTGTTGTTGTTGTCAACCCACTTACAACAAAAGACAGGTACATGGAATGAGATGTAATCCAACTCCCATATGCGCTGAATTACCCTAAAGTATGACATATTTGCAAAAGTAGGGATTTTGTCTTTGGCACTTGAGATATGCATTGATTAAGCTAGAAGAGTTACCCCATTAGTTTGCATTATACTTTGATCATCTTGCTCTTTTGGATAGAATGTATACCCATTGATGAGATAATTGGTGTAAGAGAGTACATACATACTTGGTGTAATATCCTAAAATTTCTCTTAAATATTTAAGGCTCAATATTTTAAAATCTATAAGGAATTTGTAAAAATGGATATACACTGTTTTGTTTAATATAAGATAAAGAGGTCAATTATTTCGGTCAGAAGGAAAAATGAGAAAATAACTATTTTATCCCTTAAAAAAAAGAGAAAAGAAGAAGATGGAAAAAAAAAAGAGGATGAGAAGAATGAAGAAAAGCGGCGGACGTACGCGCACATTGAAGCAAATTTTATGAATTTTAAGGAAAATTACACCTAATGACCTGGAAGTTTTAAAAATTATAGATTTATCCCGAGTCAAGGGCATTTTTGTAAATATGAAAAATTATAGTCAAAATGAAGCTTTCAATGAGCTAAGACCAATGGAATTTATTAAGATCAAAATAATATTTATTGGGTAATTATGAATTAATATTAATATCTTACCCGATAAATGTCAGTCTGGACTGTAGGAAAAAGCAGTATTCATTTAAGAAAAATGTGTGGGCCTTATATTTGGATCAATTGGGATAACTATATTATGGTAATTTTATATCCCAATATAGTTAAAATAGGTATCCCAATAATAGTAAAATATACTGCTAAAGTAGCTTTATTTATCCAGACCGGTTCAGGATATATCTGGATAAGTAAATATCTGAAATTTTTGGATCAAAAGACTCCCTATTTTATGGCCACCAAGCTGCACATTGGGAATTTCAATTGTTTAATATTTATGTCATTTTTACATGGATTTTCAAGAATACAAGTTGGCAACATTTGATTGGTTGGCTCCTTTATAAATACTCCCTCATGTTGAACGACCAAAGCACTTGAAAAAGAAGGAAGAAGTGGCTGCAAATAGTGGAGAAAGGAAGGAGCACGTGAAGAGCAAAGGGAAGAAGAGGAAGAAGGAAAAAGAGAAGGAAAAATCAAGAAAAAAATAGGTAAAAATCTTCTCTCAACTTATAATGATTTTTCCTTCAAGTTTTGAATGATTTAAGGTTAGTTTTCTTGAGTTCCTCTTCTCCTCCTTTGCTGTAAATTTCTTCCAAGATAAAGGAGTTAGGAAAGAAAGTGATTTTTTGCCATAAATTAAAGAGAAAGCATAAGATTAAGTGAAAGGAACAAGGTTTGGTATGTTTGGAAGTAAGAAAATGAAAATCACTTCTTTTCTCTTCCAATCCTTGTTTTGGTCAGTTTAATATGATGGGAAATAGTTTTATTTTCATTAATTTGATGCTAAAAATGGATTCCTCATGGTCCAAAACCTTAGGACCAAGTATGGAGTTAAATAAAAAGCTTAAGGTGAAGAAAATGAAATTATAGAGTTTTGTGAGTCTTTAAGAAGCAACTCATGAAACCAGTGAATAAAGTGAGTGTTTGATGGTATATTAGGAATTGATAAAGCCCAAGTAAGTTCTTGAAGGAGGTAGAACCAAGTGGTAAAGCATTGGATTCAAGAGGAAGAACTAAAGGAATACTTCAAAGTAGTTAAGTTTCATATTCTTGCTTTGTATTTTTTCATTGTCTTTCTATGATTAAATTGTGTTGCCATATTGCAATTGTGATTTCTTTGATTTGTCTTGGCTATAAAATGAGGGGTTTTATTCCTCAGGATGTCCATTTTTTAAGCCGTTATTTTGCCGAATTTTTTATGACCAATGTGGCAATTTATTGTTTAAATGTGATTGATGTGATTAAATGTGATCAAATGTGAGTTATTTGACATGATTGACATAATTGCATGAAATGTAACTTGCTACTGAGATTTCCCCCAATCTCATCCCCTCAAGTATCCCAATGATAAGCACAGGCTATGGCAAAGGAGTCCAAAGAAGAGGCAAGGAGTATGAAGAAGAGAATGATACTTGATGGTGTTTTCAAGCTATGAGTGTATATTTTGAAATTATGTATAAAACCATGTATATGCTTTTAGATCTGTGCCATTGTGCTATTATGTCCTTATGAGTATTATGAAATGTTTGGCATGGATTTGAAACATGGAATGATCATGCGAGCTTGTTATGAAGTCTACTTTTCCATGTTATATTGCTAGAAGTTCATTTTGTAGTAGTGAAAGTAAAGTCAATACTATTTGACTGAGATATGGTAAGTAAGTCAAGTGTTATACATTATCTAAAACTGGAGAGAACAAGCTTTCTAATGGCTAAAGAACACTCAATTTGGATATGTGTACAATTTATAGTATATTTTTGAATTTAAGGGTCAAAACTGGACAGGAAAGTAAAAGCTGCTAATTTCACTATAAGTATCACTTACTTTGAAAGGAAATATAAAATTGTACAGAGCTTAAAAAATTTAGTGATTTACATGTTTGAAACGATCTGTGTTTTGAGTTCAATATGCCACTAGTTTGAATTCAATTAGAGCTGTACAATGAGAGATATATAAGTTTTCCTAAGACTGTTCCAATAAGAGTGAGGCTTTGACCCTTAGTAATTTAAGTTGAAATCATGCCATGTCTAGACTAAATAAATGTATAAGAAAAATATGAAGGTAAGTATACATATATATATTTCAAATGGAATATAGAATATATGATTTGGCTCAGTATAGAGTTAGATATGAACTTTTAAACTTATGGCCAAAATCCTGAAAAAGAGAGAAATGACCATTTGTACAGTGTAAGTTTGAGCAATAAACTGTACTAATTGGTCAGGTTAAAGGAAGTTTTCATATTTTTATCTTGCATATCATGTTTCTAGATTCATTTAAAGACTTGAAACACATTGATACCATTTTTCTAGATTAAGTTATGATTTTTCAAAATTCGTCCAGAAAACTTGAGAACCAAATGAATAGTACCATGTTTTTTTTTATTTTAATATTTTGGTTCTATTAATGGTTCAAGCTCTTAATATGGGCAATTTGGACATTGTACACACTATAATATATGGGAAAATATAGATAAAAGTAAGGTGTTACACTTGGACCTATAGCTAACTTTTTTAACCTGTTTGACATTAAACAAGGATTCCTATCTAACTCTACAATAATGTGATTTTGCAATCAATCTATAAAAAGTTGATTGTGTTCTTTTGATATCCAACCTTCATTATTAGGGTTCAAGCTTCTAATTCTCCCCTTGTGCATTTCCACATATTCATCAAACTCATCTGAGTTATGCAAGACATACAGGTGAGCTTGCTCTCACTGTGTCCTGGAGATACTAACTATTTCCCTTCCCCACTTGTTCTCCCAAAGTGACTAGACTCCGGAAGCCCAATGATATCAATATTTGATAAGTATTCGATACAGAACTCAATAGCTTCTTCAGCTATGTACCTTTCAACAATACAATCCTCTGGTCTACTTCGATTTTTCACATACCCTTTCAATATCTTCGTGTAATGCTCAATTGAGTACATCCATCTCATATAAGTTGGGTCGTACATCTATGTTTCCCTAACAAGGTGAACCGTCAGGTGAACCATCATGTCAAAAAATGAAGGTGGGAAATACATCTCAAGCTCACACAGAGTGATAACAATTTGTTTTTGCAAAGTAGGCAACTTTCTAGGGTCAATGACTTTGTTGCAAATAGACTTGAAAAAGAAACATAGTTTCATTATTGTCCCCCACACCTTTTTTGGCAAAATGGATCGTATACCCACTAGCATCATGTGCTCTATCAGAACATGGTAGTCATGAGACTTCACACCCTTTAACTTAAAGTCTTTCATAGATACAAGGTTCCTGATATTTTAGGAGTATCCCTCTGGAACTTTAACCTGATTAAGAAATTCACAAAAAGCAATTTTCTCTTTTCTACATAAAATATAAGCTACCAGAGATAGATAAGTATGTTGTTTCTTCTTCACCAGTGCTAATTCTCCTATAATTCCCACCATGTTTCAACCGAATCGAGTATGTCCCTTCTTCACATATAGGGCACCCAAACTGTCCTTTGATACTATATCGAAACAAATTACCGTACGCCAAAAAATCTTTGATTGCACCAAATAGCATAGCTTTCAAATTGAATGGTTCCTCCTTATATCCATCATACACTTCTACACCCTTATCCCACAATAGCTTCAAATCTTCAATAAGTGGAGCTAAGTATACATCTATATCATTTCTGGGCTATTTGGGTCCAAAAATCAACATAGACAACATCATAAATTTCCACTTCATACATAGCCACGGTGGCAAGTTATGAATCACCAAAATCATGGGCACTACTCTGCATACCATGCTAGTTCATTCCATCCACTACTAGAAAAATGCAATTTAGCGAGGGAATTTAGCGAGGGATCACTCATCCCTTGCTAAATAATCTAAATAGCGAGAAATTAGCGACAAATTAAATTTAGCGAGGGAATTAGCGAGGAATATCCTTTCCCTCGCTAAACTAGCGAGAAATTAGCGAGGAATTTTTTATTCCTCGCTAAATTATCATAAATAGCGAGGGATTTGTCCCGCGCTAAATTTTTTAAAATTAATTTTAATAGATTAAAATTATTTTATTAAAAATTTAATTTTAATGAATTAAAATTTTTTAATAATTATGTTATAAAATTATTTTTATCAGTTGATTATTTTAAATTAATAAAAATAGTTAGATTAATTTTTATAACTTGTTGGCAAAAAAATGAAAATGAAAATTCATTTATTACAAAATTCAAAATATAAAATATTTTATGATATTAATAACTAAAATTATAATATATTTTTATTTTTTAACAATATATTAATTTATAAATATATGTGTGTATTAGTGTGTAAATAAATAATATATATTTAATATTTCATATAAAGACTGCAAAGACAATACAGTTCAACTGGCAAAAGTCTGAATATAAAGGCACTAAGAGCAGGAGGTCATGGGTTCGAACCTAAGCAAATGCATATTTGAAACAATTATATTACATGGCAGTGACGTGTCGCAATCATGGTGATGTGGCGGTGGTGTGGCAATGATGTGGCATGGGTGGCGGGTGACATGGCAATGATGTGACATGGCGTGGTCTTGGTGGTGACATGGCAATTTTGAATTTTTTGTAGTTTAGCGAGGGATTAAATCCCTCGCTAAATTTAGAGAGGGATTAAATCCCTCGCTAATTCCCTCGCTAATTTAGCGAGGGAATCAACCCATTCCTCGCTAAAATTAGCGACGTGGTTTTTAGCGACCAAATTAGCGAGGGATAAAATCCCTCGCTATTTTCAATTTAGCGAGGGAAAAATGGCATTTAGCGAGGGATTTGTCCCTCGCTAAATGCCATTTTTCTAGTAGTGATCGGTAGATAAGGCAAGGCATAGGTTTCTATCTTCTCCCCTGAAGTCTTCGTATTCACAATCAATTAATTTCCATTGTGGAGAATATGCAAGATGTCTAAACTTTCCATCTTTAATTCTTTCATCTGCATGCCATGTTAAAAGCTTCGCATTCTCTGTACTACTGTACATGCATCTAAATCTAGGTATGATAGGAAAATACCATAGCACCTTACTTGGAGTCGATTCTTTCTTCTTATATTGTGGCGTATTGCATTTAGGACACTTGTCTAAAGATGCATATTCTTTCCAGAATAAAATGCAATCATTAGGACAAGCATGTATCCTCTCATAGCTTATCCCAATCGAGTTCAGCATTCGTTTGGCCTCATATTTTCAGTTAGGAAGTAAATTATCCTTTGGCGGTATATCCTTCAAAAGTGCAAGTAACTCTATGAAACTCTTATCACTCCATCTATTGCCCACTTTTAAATTGTACAACTTCAAGATGGCTAATAACATCGTGAACTTAATGCAGCCAAAGTACAATGATTTTTCTGCATCACTTTTCAACCTCTTAAATATCTCCGAACAGTCTTGAAGATCATCCTCAATCACATTTGCCATCTCTTCAAGACGATCAGCCTCCAATGTACTTGTATCAAAATCATTTGATCCACAACTCCCTCTATACCTCTTACTACTATTCTCATCATTCATCTCACCATGTTTTGTCCATCGAGTGTAACTTTGATCAATTCCATTACTTATTAAATGTGATTGCAACTCAGCTGCACTAACTAACTTCCTATAGCAACACTTCAAGCAAGGGCATATAATTTTTTCGAGGTTATCAGCATGCTTAACTGCAAAGCTAATGAACTCTGTCACTCTATCCCGATATTCCTGAGTCAAACAATTTGCAGACATTCATGACTGATTCGTATTCCTAGGATGGGTACAAATTTTGGTAGAGCCTCCCTAGCAGTTAAGGGTCCAATAATTCTATAACAACGGACAAAAAAGAAGACTTTTATGATATAAGCAGTAGCACTTGATATTATATTTATATCATTGTAAGAAATTCATTTCCATACTATGCATAATTAACCTTTAGTCTAGTAATACATGTCTGACTACCATTTTTAGCCAAATTACAAATCACTAATCCATTCCTAGCTACCATAAACTTATTTTTAGAGAAAAACCGGCAGCATAAAATAAGATTGATGTACCTTAGAAGCTTTGAAGTTAATCACCAACCCCAAGGACCTGAACTTATCCTTTTATCTCTATGAGACCTTTGCATCTAGACTTCCAACAGTTATTTTTCACACTTTAATTGACCTAAACGTAATTTTTAAAGTAAGATTAAACTGAATCAACCTGAGAAAAGAAATTTAGAACAAATATCTAAAAAATATTCAAAAGAATATAATGCACAATCATGTCCAAAGTAGAGAGAAAGTAGAGAGAAAAGAAATTTAGAACGAATATCTAAAAAACTCTTTTCTAATAAAACCCCAAATTGCATTCTAGCAATTCAATTACAATTAAATTAGGACAAAAAAAAATTGAGGGTCTTAATGGAATGATTAAAGATGCAAAATAAGTTAAAACATCACTTCTAAGCCCAAAGAGCATCCCAAGCCCTTTTTAGAGAAGAGGCTAATGTCAATTATTGAGGGTCTTAATGGAATGATTGAAGATGATGATATATATAGAGATAATTACTTAGATACACAACATTGACTACCTTTTCGTATTACAAAATTTATGGCAAACTACATTGTTCATCCAAATCAAATCATTAATAATATATGTACATCTTATTTTGCAAATTTCGTGTAACACATACATAGAGTTTAATATATTTACTTTTAAATAAAAAGTAGACACCACTCCACATCAAACGTTTGATAGTGCCATCTTTATTCATTTCGTGAAGTTCCAAAAATCCTAATAGTAAATCATTGTTCGGCAAAAAGATATTCTTTCCCTTTATACATGTAATCATGTAAAATTATATTTTATATCTTAAAACATCTTCCAAATTCTATAAAAAAAAATAGTACATTTCTATTCGCATGGAGAAACTGATATTATTAACCAAGCATCATCCTAATTTCAAACATATATAATACTTGGACAAGTGTGCATGTCAAACCTATATATATCTATAATCATTCCCCTACCTTCCATATCTAAATTTGTTATGAATGGGAGTGGCAAACCAATCTCTATCTTGAAGAATTAGATTGTCCTAACTTCCTTTTTATTTCCTGAAATTGGATAATTAATATGTATATATCAATGTCATCAATTTCATTAGAGACTAGAAGTTCACCTAGGTGCAAATGTGTGCAAGACAAATTTGTTTTACTTATTACTAACAATCAATGCAAGGAGTTTTGTGATTTCAAAAAATATAGTCAGGACAAAAAATAAATCCTACTTTCTATAAAAAAAACGTAACCATTGAAACAATACCAAACAAATTATGAAAGCAATTAATTGAAGTTCATAAATATATAAATATATATATATATATATTAATAAGGGTGCCTTTAAAGAAAAAGAGACAGGTTGCTGACTTCCCATGAGCATATGCTCTACATTTAACAAATAAAAAATGTTAAACAGGAAAGCACCTTACTATGATTCTTTGTGTAAGAAGGACAAGAAAATAATTAAGAAAAGAGAGATGTGCTCCAAAACGTGAGCCAAGCCCTTATTTATTAAATAATAAACATTTTAAGTTGTAAGCAAATAATTAAATTTAGATTAGATTGACACGTCGAATTCAAAGCAATGGGTGATACTGCACACTGGATATTGGTAGTTGGAAGCCATCGTCCTCTAAACAGGAAATATAAACAAAGACTAATGATATGATTACCTAGGGAAAAGAGGTCCTAAACATCACCAAATACAGCCAACCAATTCAATTGAACTCCCCCTCTATTTCTGGTACCAAAAACAAGGAAGAAATCTATATTAAATAACTACTCAACTATAGTAATGTACAGGGGAGTTGCTACCTTGCATAAGATTGAAGGAAAGAAGAGAAACGAAGGGAATAGTGGCTGGCTTACAGGAGGAATGTAATATTCCTATTTTTATAGGATGTTATAAAATGAATAAAAGATAAGAAACGAAGCGAAACGAGAAGACAATATATAATCGGGTTTTAGAAGAAATTAATTTCTCATCTACTTTTCAGAAGAAGTTACGTTTAGTTTTTAATTGAAATTAATTTTCCATAAGATCCTTGATAGAAAATTAATTCAAGAATTTACCCTGAAAAATATGTAATATACCATTTGAATGAAGGCACGTCCCGAGCTAAGCGTAACGGTATAAGTATTACGTAATCGAGAGATCTAGATTGAGAGATAGATCAATTTGAAAGTTAATGTGAATAGTGAAAAAGATATAATAAAAAATTGATCTTTAGGTAAAATTACAAGAAAATGCATGGAAGAATGAATAATTACTTTTTGACCCAGCTCAGGGGTAAAACTGTCATTTCCAAATTAGAAGTAAAATATGAATATTGCATTTAAACCCCAAGGGAAGAAATGTTGATGTCATAAAATGCATACGTAACAGGAAAAAATGGAGAAATACTATTAAGCGTGATAAGGGGCAAAAATGTTATTTTTTCAAGTTAAACGGAAAAATGAGAAATTATATTTTGGCCCTAAAAAATAAGAATACTTGTAATTTAGTCCCTAAAAGAGGAAATCCACAGGAGAGGAAATGAAAAGAAGTTTGAGGGAAAATTACAATGAATGACTTGAAAGTTTTAAAAATTATAAATTTATCCTTAGTCAACAGTATTTTTACAAATATAAAAAATTATAGTCAAAATAAAGCTTTTGATTAGCAAAGCCCAGTGGAATATTGATTGGAATTTAATAAAATCAGTATTAGTTTATTATGGGCATTTTAAATAAAAGTTAATATTTTACCCGATAAAGGTTATTTCCTACTGCAGAAAAAAGGCAGTACCAAGTCAAGAATAGTGAATGGACCTTGCCCAAATATATTTTGGATTAAGATAATTATTTTAATCCAAAAATAATTTTTGGATAATCCTATACCAATATAATAACAATTTTGCGCCAAAATATTTAATCAATACAGGTAAATTTAATCGGTAAATGGCATATTGGCCCATAAAATTATTAAAGTAACTTTTTTTGGCCAAAAATGAGGATGAACTATGTATGATCAGTAGCTTGGGACATAGGAGGAATTTTATTAAAAGCTTTATAAAAAGTTAACCAAGTTTAGTTAAAATTGATCATGATTTATTTTGGCATTTGATATTTTTCCTCCTAAGGCTTGGTTAAGTCTCCTTCTTCACATAATCCACGTTTGAAACAGAGGGTTAGAGGGAGAGAGAACACGAAGCAGAAATTGAGAAGAAGAGCAAGAAGCAAGGGCCAAGATCTAAAGTGTTCAAGGTAAAGTTCTATGACTACTAGCTTGTGCACTTTGGTATTTAAGAGTATTTCCATGGATTATTTTCCTCTTTTCTCTCACTTTAAGGTTCAGCCATGGTGACCCAAGAGAGAGAAAGTTGAGCTATGATGAAATCAATCAATAGAAAAGCTTAGAAAGGACCTAGAAAGCATGTATATGTGATTGGTTTGCAAATTCATTGAGAAAATATTTTCCTACTATTTTTTGAAATTTTCTGCCTATTTAGGGTTCAATATAGGAAGGGAATATCATGATTTTGACCCCAAAAATGGATTTCTTGGGCCAAAATTATGTAAGAACAATGATGTTGTACAAAGGAAAATCAAGGGAATAAAATGGAATTTTTAGTTCAAGTATGCTACTTTGTAAATGAGCTTAATGAATCAGTGGCTCATGGTATTATTTTATGATGCTATAGGGTTCCAAGAAGTGTTTTAAGATCAATGGAAGTATCCACAAAGTTTGGAGATCATTGGAAAATAAGAAGGTAGTTATTTTCCCATTTATGCCTAATGTTATCATGCTTGATTTTCATGATTCTATAACTATGCCATATATTTGTTTGGATACTTTGTGATAAATTTGTATTGTTGGTTGGTTGTTTGAAGGGTCTTATGACCCTAGGATGTCCATTTTACAAAGTTTTACCATGCCGAAATTTTTATGAAATTGCATGGCATAATATGAATTTATGATTACCATTGATGATTTTATGAGATGCTATGATAATATGCTCAAATAATTGGGTGTAACTACTGAAATTCTTTGAATCTCATTCTTTTCCAAATATTAACTATGTTAAGGCAAGCACATGGAAGTATTCAAACAAATGCAAGGGAAATGAAGAAGATGATGGAGAATTACTTGATTTTGCAATTTATAATGTTAAGTTGAGAAAATGTGTATCATGTATGTATGAGATGAAATTCTGTAATTATACATGATTATGTTCCTTAAAGTCCTCTTATGATGTTATGTGTCGATTTGGAACAATAAATGTTGATGCATGAGGTTTATGAAGTTTATTATATGAGTTATGGCATAATTATGAACAAGATGACCAATAGAAGTTGGGATAAGGGAACTCTATTCAAAACAGAGCATTCCTTTTAAGGGTTATACATGTTCTGAAAGTAGACTCAATAAGCTTTCCAAAGAGATAAATATCATTTAAATTGGTCAAGTGTATGATTTATAATGAAATTTTGAAGTTAGGATTCAAAACTGGACAGTATTGAAAAAACTGGAACTTGCACTGTGAACACTAGATTTTTCAAAAGGTATTATAAAATTGTGTATAGCTCCAAAAATTTAATGGTTTACATTTATAGAAAGCTCCAAGTGTTAGGAAATCAATGCCACTAGTTTGAAACCATTTGTAGTAATAAAGAAGGAGTTATATAATTTCTCCTAAAACTGTTCTAGTAGAGGTAGTATTTTGACTCATAATAGTTAAATTAATGGCATGCCCCGTACAAGTTGAATAAATGTACAAGAAAAATATTTCTAGAAAGTAGACTCATAGGAATTTCCAATGACATAATGAATGAATAATTTTTCTTAGGATATCATGAGATATAAATTTTTAAATCTAAGGCCTAAACCTAGGAAGTTTCAAAATAACCAAATATACATTAAATGTTTGAGAAATAAACTGTATGAATTGATCTAGAAAATGCTCTATTTAATATTTTTCCCATGTATGAAATCTTTTAAGATATATTTAGAGACTTGAATTACTTTGAGAAGATTTTTTTACAATTAGTTATGAATTTTTGAAGTTCATTAGGTAAAATAGAAAATGCACAATGAACAATACTCGAAATAAAAAAACATCTGTTTTAATATTTTGATGCAATCAAGTCTCTAATAATGCAATAATGGACATAATTGGAGTCTAATACATGGGAAATGGGCTTAAGTTTAAGGTGTTATAAGGCAAATGAGCCCTAGCCGAGATACACCACAATGATGCAAGAAGAAGGAAGAACACTTATTCAGGTTATTTGGGTTTTGATAACACTAGAGTAGAACTTACCAGGAGGTTAATGAACTTCTCACCTCCTTCTTCCCATATTTCAAAGAAACCTCTCCTTGGCTGTTCAAAGCATAAAATCAGAGCCATCATTAATAATTGAGAGTTTAGACAGAGATTGTTTAAATAATAAACCATATTATACTGAATAATCATTCCCAAAGTTCTAATTTTTTTCAAAGGACCTAAAGTATAAGCCACAGAGAAAACAAAGTTACATAACCTAAAAGTTGGAATAAAAACAAAAATTACCAACACCATTCCTCCTAAAATGCAAAATGCCTAGCGTTCATATATTACTAGAGTCCCATATTCGATTTCCCATGTGAATAGAAATATAATCAAGCATTTAGCTTTATCAAATTGGAAAATAGAAATGCAGAAAAAGACTGTCAAATGAAGTGACAAACAGTAGCATAATAAACAATTCTCTTAGCATACCTTTTCAGGGTTCAATATCACCGTAACCCTAGCTACACTTTTCTCCAGACCTTCTTTCACCAGATTAGCTCTCATCTTGAATGAATTGCATTGTTTACTAAGGGAAAGCAAGTTTGTAGTTATCAGCATTGTTCAAGAATCAAGAATATTAGCTTCAAATTAGACTGGAAAGACTCAAATTTTATTGAGGCCTGAGGGCCACAAGCCTCATTGGAATTCAATGTCTTGTGTTGTCAAAAGTATTGGAGGACTCAGACAGACTCAAGAACTGGGAAAAAAAAAGGCTGTCGTTTAAACTACGCTCTTTAGGGGGTTCCTTATCATTCCAACGAGCAGTAGGGATTCAAATATCATATTTATTTCAGATGATGGAAAAAAGATTTCATCTTTATTACCGAGCACCATTGGAGGAATGGAAACAAGGTATAACAATTTTCCAAGCAACCCAAAAATGAATACTTGAGTCAAGAATACTCAAGGAACCAAATCCTGAGCTCCCTCCAAATCTTCCTAACATGTTTAGGCATAACTGACATTGGTAGAGATGCTCAGAATCAAAATCATATATCTTAACATTTCATATATAGTAAGAGGAAACTCTCTTCCCATGGCTTTAAAACACACACACACTTTGGACACCATTCACTAGAACCCAAAGGGTGTTTAATAGATAAATAGGCAGGAAGATAAAAAAAAAGAATAAGAAAATAATAACCTAAAACAAGGCAAATGGCCAAAAACGGAACTTCTTACGCACCAATGCTCAATCACAATGATCCGCTTCGACGCATTACTAGTACTCCCCGAGTCTGCTTTGAGTTTCTCTTCATGATCTTCTTGTGGCTCCTCCTTCTGCTTCCCCTTGTTGGCTTGTTTGGGTTTCTTCTTGGACACCACTGTGAAACAAGTAGCAAATTTGAATCAAGTAACTGTGAGAAAGGAGAAATGCAGGTGGGTAGCTTCAATGATGAATCTCCACGGACAGCCCCACCGATTTGACTAGAAGATAAAATGTAAAGATTAAAAGAGCCCTAAATCACAAATAGCGATTTTAGTAGGACCCACTACACAAACACCAGATTTGAGGAAGACTGTGAAGTTGAAGCAGCAAATTGAGATCTTGCCAGCGAGTAGAGGGCAAGGTAGACTATGTGATGAGAGAAGAGAGCTTGACGGTGAGGAGACTTCAAGAGCTCGATGGTGGCAAGAGAAAAAAGGATGAGAGATCAAGAAGGGTTCGAAGTGTTTTCAGTATACTGGCTGATGGAACATAAACATTAAAAATTAAATAATTCTGGAATTAAAAATATTATACATGGCGTTTTGTTTGGAAACGCTATCTAAAGTTATACTTTAGATAACTTTAGATGGTGTTTAACAATAAAACGCCATCTATAGTATAACTTTAGATAGCGTTTCTAGACAAAACGTCATGTAAAGTGACTTTAGATATCGTTTAACCATAAATACCATCGAAAGTAATTTTCTAACTTTTTTTAATTTATAAATAATATTTGATGGTGTTTAACTATAAACGCCATCTAAAATATGATTTTAATTAGCATTTCCCATGAAAAACGCTAATTAATGTTTTTACATTTTTCTTTTTTTAATTAATTTGTAAATAAATTTAATTAGCATTTTCCTGGAAATGCTAACTATTATTTTTATATTTTTATTTTGTTGTTAATTTGTAAATCACTTTAGTTGGTGTTTATTTGTAAACGCTAACTAATGTTTATATATTTTACTTTTTTTTAATTTTTAAATCATTTTAGTTGGCATTTCATTACTAAATGACAACTAATATTATATATTTAATTAGCATTTTGTTTGTAAACGCTAACTAAAGTTGTCTGTGCCCATTTTAATTGGCTTTTTTGTGATAAACATTAACTATTGAGTGCTAATAATTCCTCAAATTGGCGTAGTGGTTCCTATATATTGGATTACTTTCTTTTATATATTTTAGATTTCTGTATACATTTCTTCTATAAGAAAGAAGGGTAGAATCATTTATTATGTGTACCTAATTAATCTCAGCTTAACATTAAAGGCTAGGACCAAGCCTAAGTCAATTGGTTAGATTCTACGACTACTATACTAACTATTATCGTAAAACCTAATCAATGACCAGAAAGATTTCATACAAATGTGTCTATGTACGTACCTGTGAGCCAAATCTTATTTCAAGCTTAATTTACTACAAGTAAATTATGCTTTTAAGTATGCAAAGTATATAAAAAATGTATTATACGTGAGGAATGTTGAAACAAGAGTTTTGATGATTCCAAACCAACATTCAAGAGCTTGGATTGAAGATATCAAAGGAGAGCAAAGCTGTTTCAAGTGAAGATTTTCTGAGTACTTGCTGTTAGATCTTTTGTAGGATCCTTAGTTTTTGTTATGACTAGGTAAAAGATTTTGATTTGAAGAAAAGAAGTTTTCAAACTTTGATTTTATGTTAAATCTTCAAATATTTGGAAAACACCCACAAACAGACGATGGTTGAAAGTTTAAGCTAAACTGTCAAGTTGGAAATTCGAACTTTGCCTTTGGAAATTCGAATTTCGAGCTAAAACTGAATAAGTCTGAAGAGATGGCTCTCTGTCAGACGAATTTTGGTTGTTCAAAATTCGAATTTTCATCTAGTCTGAAAAGAGGCCTTTTGTAACAGACGAACTTCACACTTTCAAAATTCGAATTTCAAGTAAAATGAAGTTTGTAAAAACCAAAGAAATTCATCTGAAACTATGATAAAGTGCATCTGAAATCAAAATGAAATTGAGTTTGATAAATGCTCTCTGACAGACGAATTTTGAACTTCCAACATTCGAATTTTCATATAAGTCTGAAAGATGCTTCTTTGCAACAGACGAACTTTAAGTCTTCGAAATTCGAATTTCAAACAAAACAAAACTTGAGAAAATGGAAGAAATTCGTCTGAAACTATGTTAAAGTTCACCTGAGATCAAGAGTGATTTAAGTTTCAAAACTACTCCCTGACAGACGAACTTTGAACATTGAAATTCGAATTTCAGAAGCTAAGTTCTTGAGTCTATTGAAATGAAATATTGACATACGAATGATAAGAACTTGCAACATTCGAATGATGAAATTAGTCTGAAAAGAGTTTCTCTAACAGACGAATTTCGCCCTTTCAAAATTTGAATTTCGAAGAAAGTAATCTACTGTGTCCCTTTAAACGTTCAATGGACAGACAAATTTTGGGGATCCAAAATTCGAATTTTGAAGGCACTGTAGAAAATTGAAAACACTGTTCACACTTAACCGAAAAAATTTCTTCTTGAAAATTCGTATGTCACATTGTGAAAATGTTTTGTAAGTTTCAAAATTCGAATTTCACTTCATGAACAGACGAACTTCGTGCTGTAACGTTGGAAGCTTTAATCTTCGGTTCCTTCAAAATTCGTCTGTTGGCCAACCAAAATTTGAATTTCAGTATGTCAGAAACATTAAATGCGGTTGGTAAACGGATAGTTTTTCAAAGTAACCGTTGAATAACTTCCCCAATGGATAGATTTAGTCTCTAACGGATATTTGAGACCTAAATCTATAAATACAACATCATTTGAAGTTGTGGGTAACGAATCAAACTTGTATATACCGAATTTCTGCTGAATCTTCTTCTCAAAAGCTTTTACCCTCTTAACTTCTAAACTTGTACTTAAACTTTCATATCCACTCTTTACAAGAGAGTTATTTCATTGTAATCAATCTATTCTTTATCTGGGAGATAGATTTACTTGTGAGGGGTATTCACAAGGGGATTGGGAAGCACATAGTGAAAGTGCTTGGAAAGTTTGAGAGAGCTCAGAAACAGAGCATACTCATGTACTGCGGCTTTAGCAAGAAGCCCACTAAAATTCTTGCTGTATAGTGGATAAATCTCAAGAGGTGTCTTGGGGACTGGATGTAGGTCAAGTGAATAGACCGAACCAGGATAAATCACTGACTTCTCTTCTCCTTATCTTTACTTTTCACCTTGCTCTATTTTACGCATTATTTTCATTACACTGTGATATCTTCACTTACTTCACTTTGTGCAGAAAAATCTCAAACTTCCCAATTCACCCCCCCTCTTGGGAAGTCAGCCCTGCTAACAAGTGGTATTAGAGCCCGGATTCCCATACAAAGGAACTCACAGTCGGGGAATTATGATGGCTGGCTTTGGAGAGAGTATACTTCCTGAAGGGAACAATACTAACAGACCACCAGGCTTCAGTGGAGAGCATTATGGGTACTGGAAGATGAGAATGCAGATCTACCTCCAATCAATTGATCTTGACATCTGGTCAGTCATTGAAAAAGAAGATTTCGTTCCAATGACTCTAACTGAAGATGGAGGACACAAAGAGAAGCTGGAAGCAGAATGGAATGATGAGGACAGAAGGAGAGTCCTACTGAATTTCAAAGCAAAGCATTGTTTAGTCAGCGCCCTAAACCAAGATGAATTCTACAGAGTCTCGCAATGCACCACTGCAAAAGGAATGTGGGATACTCTGTAGATTGCACATGAAGGAACATATGGAGTCAGGGAGAACAAACTGAACACGTGCATTGGGGAGTATGAAAGCTTCAGAATGGCTGAAGGAGAGACTGTAAAGGAGCTGCAAAAGAGATTCACCCTCATTGTGAATCAACTCAAAAGCCTGGGAAAGGAATACACTTAATCTGAGAAAGTAAGAAAAATACTCAGAGCTCTCCCTCTGGAATGGCAGCCCAAGGTGACAGCAATAGAAGAAGCCAGAGGAGAATCAATGGCTTTTGTCACAGCTCTCTTTGGCAGCCTTGAGGAATATGAAGGAAAAATCAAAGCACTCAAGGAAGCTGGGTTGGACAAAAAGAAGAAAGGCCTTGCCCTCAAAGCTGCTAATGAAAAGGAAGAAGAATCTGATGAAGGAGATGAGCTGGATGAGGAAACTCTGGCTATGATGGTCAGAAGATTCGGAAGATTCTACAGCAAGAAGAAGAACAAGAGATTCTTCAAGAAAGGAGCTGCTGGAGAAAGCAAGAAAGAAACAAAAGAACCTGTGACTTGCTATGAGTGTAAGAAGTAGGGACACATAAAGTGGGACTACCCCCAATTCATCAAGAAACAAGAAAAAGAAAAGAAAGCTGTTGACAAAGGGAAGAAGAAGAAAGCCTACATCTCATCTATATGGGGTAACAGTTTAGATGAAGAAGAAGAAGATGAGGATGAGATTGCCAACATTTGTCTAATGGCACTTGCTTCTGGACAAGCCACACCCTCATGCAGCAGTGATCAGGAAGAAGAGGTATATGAATCTGAACCTTCCTATTCTGAATTACTGGATGCATTTCATGAGCTTCATGATGAATTCATTAAAGTTGCTAAAGAACTGAAATTGGCAAAGAAAAAGATAAGTAAGCTGGAGTCTCAAACCATAGTTTCTGAAACTGTCTCTTTGCCTATCTCTGAATCTGTTTGCTGCACTTCATGCACTAAACTTAAGCAAACTAATGATTATTTAGTTAAAAGCATGTCTAGGCTCACTAGAGGTAAAGATATGTTATTTGCATTGGTGGGGAGCCAAAAAATATCACAAGGAAAAGCTGGTCTTGGCTATGATCCATGTGCTGTCAAGGAAAAGATTAGGAAGAAAAATCAGAATGCGTATATGAGACATTTTGTGCATGCTGAGAACAATAAAAAGAAAAATGATGCATCACCTCACATTGAAACATATGATCAACCAAGGCATGCTAGACAAAAATATTATCTGCATTGCTTTCTTCCTGCTTCTCAATCTAGCAGTCCGTTCACTACCTGTCATTTCTGTAACAAAAAGGGACATACTTCTAGTTCTTGTGCTTTGAAGAAAAATGGACTTGGCAGGAAAGTTGAATGGGTTCCCAAAGTTACATCTGCATCTAGTGAATTACTTATTGACCGAAAAGGACCCAAGCAAATTTGGGTACCTAAAAGGAAAACATAAACTTTGTTTTGCAGGTCTGTCTCAAAGCTAAGAAAAGCAACAAATAGTATATGGACAGTGCCTGCTCAAGCCACATGACTGGTGATAAGGAGAAGTTCATCACCCTTAGAGACAAGAAAAGAGGAAAGGTGACCTTTGGAGGTGACCAATATGGCAAAATCATTGGTATTGGAATTGTGGGCAAAAATCTAGAAACATCCATTGAAGAGGTGCTGTTTGTGATTGGCCTCAACCACAACTTGCTAAGCATGAGTTAGACTTGTGACAAAGGAAACTGGGTGCTGTTTGACTCAAAGTTTTGTCTGGTCATCAGAAAAAGTGATCACAAAGTAATCCTCAAAGCTCAAAGGGATGGTAACTGTTATACTATTGACCTTGATGAACTTCCTCCCTTGGATTCTGTAAGTTTAATTAGTCAGGATAATGATAGTTGGTTATGGCATAGGAGATTAGCTCATGTTAACATGAATCAACTGTCTAAACTGATTAAAAATGAGCTAGTACTGGTCTACCAAAAATATCTTTTGAAAAGGATAAAGAATGTGATGCATGCTTAAGAGGAAAACAAACTAAATCATCCTTCAAATCTAAAAATGTAGTTACCACAACTAGACCACTTGAATTGTTGCATATGGACTTAATTGGACCATCTAGGGTGAAAAGTCTTGGTGGTAATTTGTATGTGCTTGTAATTGTTGATGATTACTCTAGATTTACTTGGACATTATTTCTCTCTTCTAAAAGTGATACCTTTGATGCATTTGTAACCTTAGCAAAGAAAGTGCAAAATGAGAAAGGTATTTCTATTATGTCTATCAGGTCAGACCATGGAGGAGAATTTGAAAATGCATACTTCCTGGAGTACTGCAATGAGCATGGGATTGACCACAACTTCTCAGCACCAAGAACTCCTGAACAAAATGGAGTGGTAGAAAGGAAGAACAGAACCATTGAAGAGAAGGCTAGAGCTATGCTGAATGAGAAGAAACTCTCTCAAGTGTTCTGGGCTGATGCAGTAAATACAGCAAGTTACATCATAAACAGAGCCTACATCAGACCAATCCTTGGGAAGACTCCATATGAGCTGTACAAGGGAAGAAAGCCAAATATGTCACACCCCCATGTGTTCGGGTGCAAATGCTTCATTCACAACAATGGGAAAGAAAATCTGGGTAAGTTTGATGCCAAATCCGATGAAGGTATATTTTTGGGCTATTCAAGTAGTAGTAAGGCTTATAGGGTTTATAATAAAAGATCAACTATATTAGAAGAATCAGTGCATGTGGTTTTCATTGAAAATGAAACTGTTTCAAAACATGTTACCGATAAGGATGATCTTACTATCAATTTTGAAAAACTGGGAATTTCTGACAAAAGTAAAACTGAACCTCCAAAGATATCTAAATCTGTTGACACAGAGGAAGATATCCAGGAGCAAGAGTTTGATGAAGAAAATAATGAAGAAACAACTCAAGAACTCCCTAGAGCTTGGAGATATCAAAGGAATCACCCTGTTGATCAAGTAATAGGGAATGTTCAAGAGAAAGTCAAAACCATAAAACAGTTTAGGGATCAAATGCTCAACTGTGCTTTCATTTATGAAATTGAACCCAAATGTGTTGAAGAAGCCTTAACTGATGAATATTGGATTATGGCTATGCAAGATGAATTAAATCAATTTGAAAGAAATCAAGTTTGGGATCTAGTGCCCAGACCCAAAAATCATTCTGTTATTGGAACTAAATGGGTCTTCAGAAACAAACTTGATGAATCGGGAACAATAATCAGAAATAAAGCGAGATTGGTTGCTAAAGGGTATAATCAGGAAGAAGGTATTGATTTTGAAGAAACCTTTGCACCAGTAGCTAGACTAGAAGCTATAAGAATACTGCTAGCATATGCATGCATGAAAAATATTTTATTATATCAAATGGATGTAAAAAGTGCCTTTCTGAATGGATATATCATGGAAGAAGTTTATGTAGATCAACCTCCAGGTTTTGAGGATTCTACAAAACTGAACCATGTTTATAAATTGAAGAAAGCTCTTTATGGTTTAAAGCAGGCCCCTAGAGCATGGTATGAGAGACTGAGCAATTTTCTGACTGAAAAGGGGTTTAACAGAGGCAAAGTTGACACAACCTTATTCACTAAGAAAGAAAATAAAGACTCACTAATTGTTCAAATTTATGTTGATGATATTATTTTTGGTGCTACTAATGAGGCTCTTTGCAAGAAATTTTCTAAGTTAATGCAGGGAGAATTCGAGATGTCTATGATGGGTGAACTCAACTTCTTCCTTGGATTGCAAATTAAACAGCAAGGTGATGGTATCTTTCTTAGTCAATCCAAGTATCTAAAGGAGCTGCTAAAGAAGTTTGGAATGGAGAATGCCAAGCCAATGGGAACACCTATGGCTACTGCAACCAAACTGGATATGGATGAGAATGGGAAGATGTTTGACATTACTCAGTACAGAAAAATGATTGGATCCCTGCTGTACTTAACAGCCAGCAGACCTAACATTATGTTCAGTGTCTGCATGTGTGCAAGGTTCCAATCATGCCCCAAAGAATCCCATGCAACAGCTGTGAAAAGAATTTTTAGATATCTTATTGGAACATCACAGATGGGTCTTTGGTATCCAAAAGGCAATGGAGAAGACCTTAAAGGATACACTGATGCTGATTTTGCAGGATCTAAAACAGACAGAAAAAGCACAAGTGGAACCTGTCAGTTCCTTGGAGGATCCCTAGTTTCATGGTTCAGCAAAAAGCAAAACAGTGTGGCCTTATCTACTGGAGAAGCTGAGTATGTTGCAGCTGGAAGCTGTTGTGCCCAAGTCATCTGGATAAAACAGCAGCTTGAAGATCTTGAGGTTAAAATAAAAGAGATACCAATCATGTGTGACAACCAAAGTGCTATAAATATCACCAAGAATCCTATCATGCATTCAAGGACGAAGCATATTGAAGTTAGGCACCACTTCATAAGAGATCACGTTCTGAAAGGAGAAGTCAGATTGGAGTACATCCCAACAGAGGATCAAGTTGCTGATATACTCACAAAACCTCTGCCAGAAGACAGGCTTTGTAAAATAAGGAGAGAATTAGGAATGGTAAACCCCAATGAACTGTAAGATATTTCTGTGCAATTCTGTCTTTAGAATTTTCAATATTAGAATCAATTCTAACTTGAGCATCGGAGTATGTTTAATTTTAGGTGCAGGTGCTCCTTGTGAAAATCAATGGCTAAAAGGTTTAAAAGATTGGAGAACTCCAGATTGGATCAACCAGAAAGTGAAGAGAATGACAATTATTGTAAGTTATGGATTCATTCTGTAAGTTTTAAGGTTGAAATTTGTATGTTGTTTGATTGCTAGATGAATTTCATTGATAATATGTGTTTTTGAACTGATCAACATGGTCAACATTCGAATTTTAGTTGACCAACAGACGAACTTTGGCCTGTTATGCCTTGGAACAGTTCTCAGTAATGCCTCGAAATTCGTCTGTTGAAACTTGAAAGTTCGAATTTTCAAAATCAGAAATTTCAAAGTTATGTTTGTCCATCACTGCTACACAAATTATTACTTCTTAACATACGAATGTTGGACAATCTTTACAAAAGTTGAAAAATTTTAATTTTCAGTTCAAAATTCGTCTGATGAATCATGTCCTTCATGATGAATTATTGAAAGATGTAGTTCTGCATGTTTAATTCGTCTGTTGATTGATAGTTTGATTGTTGCCTGCCTTTTTCTTTTCAACATTCGAACTTTGGTGGAACAAAATTCGTCTATTGTGCTTGTATTGCTTGTTTCAAGCCACTGTCAGACGAACTTTAAGGATAAAAAAATTCATCTGTCAGTAAGCTGTGCTGAACGGTTTAACTTGTAACTGACCGAAGTTTGAATTTTGAACCCTCAAAATTCATCTGTCAGATGGTTACACAAGTTAAATGCAACGGTTTTTCTCAGAACAGACGCAACCCTATTTGTAACCTCTCTAAATCTGTTTTGATTCTCTCTTTAATCCTCTTAACTCCTGTCCAAAAACCGTCATTCTTCACCGTTTAAACTTCCATTCGCATCCCATAAACCTTTCCTTAACCTCATTCTGCATCATTCCACTGAAAAATGGCGAGAGTAAAGATCCCTGGAGCAGGACAAGCTGGAACTCGGCCAAAAAGAACGGTCAAATCTCAATATGCTACAAAGGAAGGAGAGAAATCCAAGAGAAAGGCCGAACCCAGTAAAGCTACCCCTTCTAAATGCCAGAAATCATCATCCAAGGCAGATTCACAGAAAACTGGACCTTCCTCATCAAAAACTGTGGTCCCTTCGGCTGATACTGCTACTGTGGCTTCCTCCTCTTCTACACAATCTGGAGAATTTGAGCTTACTACACTGTCACTTTGGAGCACTCCTGAGATTCAAGAAGAGTTTTCTGCCAAGTTTTCCAGCAAAAAAGGTAATCAAGCCTCACTATGTAAATATGGAGCAATTTTTGATATCCAACAACTTTGATGCTGCATTATGGTTGATAAGATACAAAAACCTGATGGAAATTGCTGAAAAATATGATGATGAAGTAGTGAAGACTTGGTATGCCTCTCTTCAATATAACAGCAAGAAAAAGAAATGGGAGGTCACTTTGAGATCAAGGACCATCTGGCTTGCTGATGAAACAATCAATGAAGTGCTGGAAATCCCAGGACAAGATGGGCTGAAAATTGACATCACAGCCTCTGGATATATGCATGAGGCAAGCACAGCTGATGAAGAAGGTGGATCCTTTCTGAACTACAAAGATAGCACCATCTTGGACACCTTATTCAGGAGAAGGGAGAACAGGCCAACAATAAATCTGTTGAAGCCCACAGACCTAAGTGTACAAGTCAGGATCCTACACTATATAGTGTCCAGGATCATATTCAACAAGGGTGGCAGCTTCAATTTGATAACAAGGGCAAAGGCTCATGTGATGACTGCTATCATACGTGGTAAGCTGATTAACATGGGTCATATCATCCTCCAGAGAATAATAAAGGCAAGGGATCAGAGAAAGGATTCCACACTCCCTTATGCTGCAATTATTTCAAGAATCCTGCAGCATGCTAGAATTCAACACATTGAAAAGGGGAAAGGGAAACTTACTGAGGCATTCCAAGAGGAGGAACTGCAAAGGATGGGCATTGAAAGAGATGAAGGACGATGGGTTGGAAAGGGAGCAGGGAAATCTGAAGACTTGTTCTTTGTTGCTGATGCATCCCTCCAACAAGAAGGAACTTCCGAGGCCCCTGGCAAATCTGTACCTCAGCCTTCTCAGCCAATCCCATCTCCCTCCAGGCCTACTCACCCTCCTTCTACTCCCTCCTCACGGGCCAAGCCAATAAAGGTCACTGAGTTGTTTGACAGTCTATCAACACTCATTCTCAGCATAAGAGATGAGCAAAATGCCAAATTTGCTCATCTACAAGATCAGATCCATCAGTTGGCTATAAATATGAAGGTGGTGGCTGATGCCTATGAAGAGATAAGAAATGCAATTCCTACCACTTCAGCTCCACCTCAACCTGGTGTCCCTGAGCCTACTCTGTGTCCATCCCCTGTGCCTCCAAGTCCCTTCGAGATTGCCTCCTCTGACCATGATGATGAAGATATAGATGGTGCTGGTGCAATGAGAACACCAAGTCCTGGTCCACCCTTGGACTATGGATTGGGAAAAGAAGGACTCCAAGATACAAGCCCTCATGAGCCCATGCAAGAAGATGCTCAGGAATCAATTCTGTCAACTCAAGAATCTGAGCAAGTTGAAAGACTAGTTGCAGCCATTTCAAGCTCCTCTATGCAAGAAGATGTGAGCACTGAAGAAAGGAGCCTTTTACCTGTTGTTGACTATGTTGCCATTGCTCACAATGCTCTACTGGAAGCTCAGAGGAGAAGGCTGGAAGAAATGTTTCCTCCTCCTAAACCAGCTTCCTCTTCTCTAGCTGCCTATGGTCTTACAGAGGAACAAAGAGCTCAACTAGCTCTTTCCAGACAGGCAATGCAGGAGCTGCTGGAAATCTCTGACGAGGAAACAAGCACTGAGCCCTCAGTTGAACCTAAAATCCCTTTTGCTCCTGTGCCCCTTCGTGCTATTCCTGTCTCTCAGATCCCTCCTCCGGCTGATTTTATTGGCCTTCCTGATGATGTCAAAAAGGGGGAGAAGTCTGGGCAAACTGGAAAGCCTGCTGCTAAGCAATCTGGGAAAGGAAAAGGGAAATCCTACAGCAAGAAGACCAAGTCCAAGAAGAAATGATTGGAGATTAGGCTTAAGTCCTCTTGTTGTACTTTGTACTGTGTATTTTTGTTTTGAATTTGTTGTTTGAACTGGATTTGATGTTTGAACTTTGTTTAATTTGTTTCTGTACAAGCAACTCTTGATTAAATGAATGGATCCCTTTGTTGCAATATTTTGTGCCTTAAATCTGTTGTTTTGATATCTTATGCATATGTTGAGGGGGAGCTTGTGAAAGCAAACCTAAGTACTAATCCAGTTTGTAAGTTGTTTTGTCATCATCAAAAAGGGGGAGAATGTTGAAACAAGAGTTTTGATGATTCCAAACAAACATTTAAGAGCTTGGATTGAAGATATCAAAGGAGAGCAAAGCTGTTTCAAGTGAAGATTTTCTGAGTACTTGCTGTTAGATCTTTTGTAGGATCCTTAGTTTTTGTTATGACTGGGTAAAAGATTTTGATTTGAAGAAAAGAAGTTTTTAAACTTTGATTTTATGTTAAATCTTCAAATATTTGAAAAACACCCACAAACAGACGATGGTTGAAAGTTTAAGCTAAACTGTCAAGTTGGAAATTCAAACTTTGCCTTTGGAAATTCGAATTTCGAGCTAAAACTGAATAAGTATGAAGAGATGGCTCTCTGTCAGACAAATTTTGGTTGTTCAAAATTTGAATTTTCATCTAGTCTGAAAAGAGGCCTTTTGCTAACAGACGAACTTCACACTTTCAAAATTCGAATTTCAAGTAAAATGAAGTTTGTAAAAACCAAAGAAATTCGTCTGAAACTATGATAAAGTGCATCTGAAATCAAAATGAAATTGAGTTTGATAAATGCTCTCTGACAGACGAATTTTGAACTTCCAACATTCGAATTTTCATATAAGTCTGAAAGATGCTTCTTTGCAACAGACGAACTTTAAGTCTTCGAAATTCGAATTTCAAACAAAACAAAACTTGAGAAAATGGAAGAAATTCGTCTGAAACTATGTTAAAGTTCACCTGAGATCAAGAGTGATTTAAGTTTCAAAACTGCTCTCTGGCAGACGAACTTTGAACATTGAAATTCGAATTTCAGAAGCTAAGTTCTTGAGTCTATTGAAATGAAACATTGACATACGAATGATAAGAACTTGCAACATTCGAATGATGAAATTAGTCTGAAAAGAGTTTCTTTAACAGACGAATTTCGCCCTTTCAAAATTCGAATTTTGAAGAAAGTAATCTACTGTGTCCCTTTAAACGTTCAATGGACAGACGAATTTTGGGGATCCAAAATTCGAATTTCGAAGGCACTGTAGAAAATTGAAAACACTGTTCACACTTAACCGAAAAACTTTCTTCTTGAAAATTTGTATGTCACATTGTGAAAATGTTTTGTAAGTTTCAAAATTCGAATTTCACTTCATGAATAGACGAACTTCATGCTGTAACGTTGGAAGCTTTAATCTTTGGTTCCTTCGAAATTCATCTGTTGGCCAACCAAAATTCGAATTTCAGTATGTCAGAAACATTAAATGCGGTTGGTAAACGGATAGTTTTTCAGAGTAACCGTTGAATAACTTCCCCAACGGATAGATTTAGTCTCTAACGGATATTTGAGACCTAAATCTATAAATACAACATCATTTGAAGTTGTGGGTAATGAATCAAACTTGTATATACCGAATTTCTGCTGAATCTTCTTCTCAAAAGCTTTTACCCTCTTAACTTCTAAACTTGTACTTAAACTTTCATATCCACTCTGTACAAGAGAGTTATTTCATTGTAATCAATCTATTCTTCATCTGGGAGATAGATTTACTTGTGAGGAGTATTCACAAGGGGATTGGGAAGCACATAGTGAAAGTGCTTGGAAAGTTTGAGAGAGCTCAGAAACAGAGCATACTCATGTACTGCGGCTGTAGCAAGAAGCCCACTGAAATTCTTGCTGTATAGTGGATAAATCTCAAGAGGTGTCTTAGGGACTGGATGTAGGTCAAGTGAATAGACCGAACCAGGATAAATCACTGACTTCTCTTCTCCTTATCTTTACTTTTCACCTTGCTCTGTTTTACGCATTGTTTTCATTATACTGTGATATCTTCACTTACTTCACTTTGTGTAGAAAAATCTCAAAATTCCCAATTCACCCCCCCTCTTGGGAAGTCAGCCCTGCTAACAAGGAACAGGATATTGCAAGTTGGGTGGATTGTCCATGGGAAGTTAGGATTGGTAAAGTTCAAAGGCAAGCTAATGCTTTTGTGGATCTTATGGCCAAGGATAGGGATCTTTTCCTTTTGAGGGTTAGGATGAAGTGCCTTCATTTGTAAGGGATGTCCTTGTTGTTGAGTCTAGGAATGTTCATAACATCCTAAGGGAACAAAGACCAAAATCACCTGCAAAGACCGTGACTTAACCAAACACACTCCAAATTAACTTTGTATGGATAAGGAATTAGGAGGAAAAGAGCTAGAAGACTGAGGAGAAAAATATTCAAAGACCAAGAATCGAGATTGAGGACACAACACCCACTAGAAACTAGACAAAATCTTAGGAAATTGGAAGACAAAGGTACTGCCACAATTTCTCACCATGGCGAAGGAGGGTTTAGAACAAATAAAGATGAAAGTAGGGATGAACAGCGCTGCAACTTGGACTTTAGTGTGCTAGTCTCTACTATCAAATGATAGCAAATTCTTATTTTTGGGATGGATTTCAAACATGCATATCTTTTTACCTATATCTCCGATTGGCGAAATTCCAATGCCACAAGTCATAATTTACATCCTTTATCCATAGACACCAGCTTGTCTCAAAATTCCTCCATATGAAGATTTTGGACACCTATGACCGAAATGGTTACTTTTAGACCAAAACTTGACTTCAGTAGCTTCCAAACTCAAACCATTGACCTTTTGGTCACCAAACCTTTTCTAACCAGTCACAAATGAAACAAGTACATTAATTAAGAAGGTGGAATCCCAAAAAAACCACTCTCGTAGGTTTTAACTCTCGTCAAGCCCAACCTTACCTACTAAGTGACATACCCTTTTTCCATAAAATACATTGAAAATCCCAAATGACTTTGTACCTTACTCAACCTCGACAAATTATAAGTGAGCAATCATTATCGTGGACCCCGAACTCTTATGAACAAAGAATAAGGTGTATGCCCAAAAACACATGATAACCACCAAGATTACAACTCCGCGATTCACTACAGCTTGTTTATACATACTTTAGCCTCAAACATCCTCAAAATTAAAACGATATAAGACTAGCAACATAGTCTGAGGCTCTAAACAACCTGAGGATCATACTAAGCATCATCACACATGGCATCCAGTCATAAAACCATACTTGGCACGGTAATATATATATATATATCATAAGTGTTCTCATCTAACACATGCCATTCGTGAATACTTGAATATTCCATGCTCATCCAAGGGGAAAACCCAGCTCGGTCACTGTCTTACTAGAGCTAAACATCCTATTCCTGTAAAGGGGTATCCACGAGGCGTGAGACAAATGTCCCTGTAACCAGGGGTAACATGTAAAAAGATTTTTGATATAATAGATTACAAAGATATTAGCTTGCTAGAAGTCAAAATACTAGAAACTAATATATAACTATGCATGCAGTATGCATGATGTAAATGCTATGCACATGGTACACAAAGCCCATATTGATCATAGTAGGAACCATGAGCTAGTCACCACCACAAGGTAACTTCAATCAGTAGACCCTTTCTAACAACCAGTAAAGGCTGATTCCAAGCACCTACTAAGCTCAGTACCATTAGTTATAATCTGGCCAAAAGTCATTCCACTAGTGAGTAGAACATGGTTCCCTTCCCCTAGACCACTTAAATTGGTGATGATTTAGAGAAGTTGTATTCCTAATCCACTATCACTTGACTATCCTAGCCAAAGGAAGAGGATTTAGTGGTAGGGATATACATATATATCAACCTCACCACTTGGACATGAGGGCTCGCATGTTCCACGAGTAGATTAGTATACCACATGATATCTTAAGATATCATCACCCATCATCTAATACTCAGCACACATAACCTAAGTGATAATGCTATTCATGCTATGCCAACATATTAATGTCATACATAATCATTGTCATCGTCATCATCATACTATCATAAAATCATATGGGGATGCACAACAATTAGAGGTATATCAATATGTGACATGGTCTAATATATATATGTGGCCAATTCTATTCTCATCATTATCAATATTATTTTCATTATTATTATGGTTACTCATGCTAGTACTGAGGGTACAATATTCATAGGTCCAGTCCTTAGTATTCCCATATATATATGTTAGGTTTGCTGGCTTCCAAAGAAGAAGGGTGAATTGAGAAGTTTAAAATTTTCTGCAAAATTATAAAAGAGCAGTGAAAACAAAGTACAAAATATAAAAAGGCAGTTTGCAAAGTAGAGGAAGGTAGGACACAAAGATTTATCCTAGTTCAGTCTACTCCTCTTGATCTATGTCCAGTTCTCAAGCCACCACTTGAGATTTTTCACTATTTTGCAAGAATTCAGTGCGCTCCTTGAATTGCCACAGTATAGCCTTATGTTATATTCTAAGAGCTTACAAATTTTCACTCTGCACTCTAGCAAAGTGTTTCCGAAATCCCTTGTGAAATCTCACAAGAAAATCTTTCTTCCAGATGAAGAAAAGATTAGTTACAAAAAGAAAAACTCTCTAATATAGAGTAAATGTGATAGCTGAAATGCAATAAATGAAGTGTGAGTGAGTCGAGGGCTTTGTCTAATGATTTCAATAAAATTTTAGTATAAACAACATAAAATCATTACCCATAACTTCAAATGAAGTTCTATTTATAGATTTGTGTCTTAACTATACATTAGACACAAGATCTAGCCATTAGAGATGCTATCCAATAGTTACTCTGCAAAACTAACCGTTCACCAACTGCATTTAATGTCTCTAACACTCTAAAATTCGAATTTTGGGGTATCAACAAATGAATTTCACAGAAACCATAAGCTAAAGACTTTAATATTGAACTTCCAAAATTCATTTGTTTAAAAGTGAAATTCAAATTTTAGTTTGGACAAATATTTCCCATGTTAAAACATACGAATTTTCAAGTTTAAAGTGCATCTGTTGATTGTGAATAGCTGTCTCATATTGCTACAATACACTCAAAGTTCAAATTTTGGGGAACCAAAATTCGTCTATCACTGAGTAACTCAATATTGCACAAGAGTTCTACTTTTCAAAATTCAAATTTTGAATTTTTAAAATTTTTCTGACAAAGAGACTTTTAATCAGACTTACACATTTTAAATTTAAAGTTCAAATTTTTAAATATAAAGTTTGTCTATCAGAGGGACTAACTTTGAACTCTTTTTGCACTTTAATATTAGACAAACTTTGACATAACTTTGGATGAATTTTCCATTTGTCACAAATTATACTTGACTCGAAATTCAAATTTAAATCAACCAAAATTCATCTGACAGATGTAACATCTCTATAACTTCGGATTTCATTTATCAAAGTTCAAATTTTCAACTACATGTATGGAGTTTAACAACTCAAAATTTGTCTGGTAGCCAGTGTTTTTCAAATTTAGCATGAGTTAGCATAGGATAATTGAAAAACACATTTAAAACCAATGGGAGTGAAATCAAAGGCTTTTACTCTGTGTTCACTGTGAGAAATCCTACAAACTAATTCTTTACTCATTTCTTCCAGAATTTCTTCACTTGAATGTTCTTACACTCCTTTGATATTTTCCTTCCAAGCTCTAGTTTTTTGAAATCGTCAAAAACACTTGATTCAAAATTCTCCTTCTTTTTTATGATGACAAAACAACTTGCAAAGTAGATTAGTACTAGGGTTTTCTTCTAAGGGCTCCCCCTCAACATATGCATTAAAGTTTAAATATAAGTACAACATATATAATAGAGCAGAAGGAAAATATGGAATCACATTATGTTAATTCATTCAAGGTTCAGTACAATGATATGACATTGCAAGAATAGTATATTGAACTCTCTAATCCTCATAGGTGCTACTCTTTCTCTGATAGCTAGTTTCAAACCTCTTTCCAACTTCTCAGTCTTCCATCGTTCATCATCATATTATTGTAAGTATGTAGAATATCTTGCTAACTGTATAAAAGTAGCTAAATACTCATCAACAGGCTGATTTTCTCCTTGTCGAAGTATAATGAATTCCACTTCCTTCTCATCTCTTACTAACAGTGGGAATTACTTATCATAGAAATACTCTAAAAATATCTCCCATGTCAGAGGTATGTTATGTGCTTGCAGAATTAGCTCTGTGTTTCGCCAATATCAATCTACCTCTTTCTCAAACATGTAAGTGGCTAACAAAGCTTTTATCTCAGAGGTGCATCCCATTAGTCTGAATATCTTTTCAAGACTCAATATCCAATCCTTCGCTGCCTGAACATCAAATTTTCTTTCAAAGAAAGGAGCATAATGCTTCCTAAACTGAGCTATAACATTCTGTTGATTGGCAAAGTCCATTGTTGCCTGATTCACTATAGCTGGTATTTCTACTTGCTGCTGTGGACTTTGAACTGGCACCTCAGTTCTAACCTCAGGACGTTCTCTCTGATCTGCTATAGTCCTCTGTAAATTCTCAATAATTCTCTGCTGTTAATCCAATCTGTTCATAATGACTTGCAGGGGATCAACCTCTTGTGGAGTACCTTGTTGAGGAATATCTTACTGTGGAGCTCCTACCTATTCAGGAGCTGCTTCTTTAGTTTGTTTTCTGGTACGTGCCATTTTAATCTACACAATATTAAAATCATAGTCATATAATTATCATACTCAGAGAACGTATATAAACATATTATTAATTCACATAGTCACTATATACATGCTTTCCTTCATAGTCCTTTCTACTTTATCATACATCAATCTTTCTATTCTACCTCTTATACTTGTTATGACTACTTATATATTACATCTCAAAATTAGCAATCAGTCAACATTCTTTACATATATACATGTTCACATATGCATACAACCGACTATCATCTATGAGGAACTAGGACTGTCATGAACATGGGCTGACACCAAGTCCTCTTACGGGTCCTCTTCCAGATCCTCCTCTGGATCCTCTTTTGGTTTTGGTTGTTCCTCATATTGTCCCTTAATCGAATTCTCATGGTTCAGGAGCTCTATAGGGTCAGTCTCAGCCCGTTCGGTATTCTCTAGTTCCATCCTCAGCTTTTCACGATGCCTCAATTCTCGAAGGCATTCCTGAAAACTTACTGGCCACTCTCTTCTCATCTCATCCTTTACTATTGCCCAATACTCATCATTATTAGGCAATATGGTGAGGACTGTATCTATCCATGCTAGCTCAAAGAAAAGCTGACCTTGAGACTCCATAAATTCTTTTGCATCCCTTAACATATCCAGAAAAGTAGTCATTGGGGAGTCATAATAACTTCGGAGACTTTCATTATGAAATCTAGCCACAATCTCCCATACTTTCTGAGCTTCGTCAGTGGAACTTCAGAAACTTCTACAATTGGCTGCTTCCCTGAATCACCCCTCTGTGTCTTCTCCTTCTTAGCCTTCTTGACTTTCCCCTTTATCATGTAATTCTTAACACAGTGAGCTATGTTTTGGTACTCCCTTCCTTCTAACTTTGCTTTAATAGGTGTCCAAAACTCGTCATCTGGTATTTCATTGAGGAGGGTGGTGATCCAGATCGACTCAGGGTATTCTATTCTTGTTCCTTCCAGAACTCTCTAAACCTTTAACACTCTACTCATGAATGCCATTACTTGTTCCAGTCCCTTTGAGTAAGCTCCATATTCCCTTGAGTACTTATGTATGATCCAATACACTATAAGTTCTACATATGCCGGTCTATCATCCGGGGTATTATCAGGATCCAACGAAATTCCTACTATGTAATCCACGTCTTCATATACCTCAACCGCCCTTTCCTATGATAAGGCATCTACAGGAAGACCTGCATGTATGGGCACTGTTGGAATAGCCTCTTGTATTGGTTGGGGATTTTCTACTTCATGTTATTCTTCCTCTACATTCTCAACAGGAACCTCATTGGAGCCTAAACTTTCCTCTTAATGGTGTACCTCTGGTACCATCTCAGGTTCTTCATGATAATCTACAACTGAGTTGTTATTTGTTGAAGACATCTTTACTATCCTCCAATCATAATAACAACTAGTTAGTAGAATAATACTAAGGAATAATTTATTTATTACTATTCCTTTTTCCTAACTTAAACTATACAGGCCCATTACTATTGCTCTAAGAGCCTAAACCATCGGCTCTGAGGTCTTAAACCATTAGCTCTGACACCAAAAACTGTAACACCTCTCTTTTGGGTCCATTTCCCATGTATATAATCATTCCAAAGTCTATTTGTATTGTATTAGGATCTTGAATCACAAAAAATGTCTTAATAAAATTTTTCTAACTTTGGGCACTATTCATTTAATCGAATTTATTTATTCCGATTAAATTTCAGAAAATTATAACTAAATCAACAAAAATTGTATGCATGTGATTCAAGTATCTATGGATATCTTATGACTTTGTCAACATGGAAAAAATATAAGTCACAGCAACGATAGTACTAAACTGTATAGCAAACTCTGTGAAACTTCACAATTTATACGAAAACTGCAAAATAATCATTTTAATTGGGATTAAATGTAAAAAACCACCATATATTGCTCACACATCCAAATTTGAGTGATCTTTGGATCATCTTAAAGTTTTGTTTATCTACTTTTCAACCATATACATCATTCATACTTTATACAACAAAAAGTCTAAACAGTGGCATGTTTACTCTACATAGATCAAGATGACCTTTTACATCTTACTACTTTGCCAAACAAAAGCCATAAAATATTTACATGGCCATACATCATTTTTATACTATACCATACTTTAGCTAAGACCTAAGACATCATAAAGACTTGAAGAAACATATTTAACATCACATTTACAAGTTTACACAAAAGGTCAAATCTCATGGTCATTGCTAGAATTATCAAGTTAATGGCCAAATTCTTTGTCCTTTCCTTTCTCTTCCTTGGTGGTCTTGCCATTGTTGCTACCTATTCATGGTTAATATTTGGGAGAGTGAGATTCAAAGAATGTCAGTAGTTAACACCCAACATGCCATCACATCTTCACATTAAGCATGAAAACATCAAGATAATACATTTTGAATACATTAACACATTTGCGTCATATGAATTCATAAAATTTTCGGCAGAGGTTTGTTTTGAAAAATGGACATCCCAAGGTCTCAATGCCCCTCAATCAACTCATCCAATACACATAAATTATCTCAAAATATCATTGCAATCATATGACAAGGCATATAGTACATTGAAACAAACATGATAATATAATGTTAGTACGGGAAATTAACTACCACATGATGCTCCCTTGCTTTCCAAATTTGGTCCACCACTTTTTAAGCTTTCCACAACCTTCTTGAACCTATCCACATCATCACTGAACCAATTTAGCCATTGGTTTTTCGGAATTATACAGTACCATACACACTAAAACCTAAATTTTTCACTTAGTTCTCCTTTGATCTTTCTTTGTACAACACACTTGTTCTTAAGGTTTTAGACCATGGGGAATCCATTTTTGAGGTCAAACACATGAAATTTCAACTCTAAATACTCCCCCTGTTCTGGCCAAAATCTGACCTAAGTGATTCGAAAAGATTTCCTTCAAATCACTTCAAACCATCAATGGATTCATGCTTCTAGTATCTAGTCTATGCTTTTTCCTAAGTTTAATGGTTCAAAACTCATTTCTATTACTAAATCACATTTTGGCTGAAACCCTAAGATGGAAGAGAAGCAAACTAAACCAAAAAACATGCTTTGAAAGCCATAGATAGTAAGCTTAAGATGGTAACATAGAAGCTTACCGATTTGTGCTTCAATTTTCCTTTGATTTCTCCTCCTTTTTCTCTTCCTTCTTCCTCCCTTTTCTTGCGTTTTTTCTGGTCTGTTTTAGAGTACTGGTTCACGCATGAATGGTGAGGAAAGAGAAGGGCTTAAGTGGTTAATTATATGCTTAAGTAAGTAACTAATCATGGTTACTATTTACTAATCCTTGATTACTTTATTACATACTTCTTTGAGAAGCTTTCCTCCAAAAATCATTAAATATTTGGGATTTTTGGTGTAACAACTTACTTTTATCTATATTTTACCATATATTATAGTATGTACAATGTCCAATTAGCTCATATTAAGAGCTTGAACCATTAATAGAACCAAAATATTTGAATAAAAAAAATGTGGTACTATTCATTTGGTTCTCAAGTTTTCTAGACGAATTTTGAAAAATCATAACTTAATCCAGAAAAATCGTATCAATGTGGTTCAAGTCTTTAAATGAAGCTAGAAACATGATGTACAAGATAAAAATATGAAACTTTCCTTTAATCAGATTAATTAGTACAGTTTATTGCTCAAACTTACACAGTACAAATGGTCATTTCTCTCTTTTCTAGGATTTTGGCCGTAACTTAAAAAATTCATATCTAACTCTATACTGAGCCAAATCATATATTCTATATTCTATTGGAAATATATATATGTTTACTTACCTTCATATTTTTCTTATACATTTTTTTAGTCTAGACAGGGCACAACATCAATTTGAATCACTAGGGATCAAAACATCACTTTTACTGGAACAGTCTTGGGAAAACTTGTATATCTCTCATTGTACAGCTCCAATTAAACTCAAACCAGTGGTATATTAACCTCAAAAGATAAATATTTTCATAAATGTGAGCCACTGAATTTTTGGAGCTCTGTACAATTTTATATCACTTTTCAAAGAGAAGTAATATATTCAGTAAAATTCGCAGCCTTCACATCACTGTCCAGTTTTGACCCTTAACTTCAAAAATATACTATAAATTGTACATATATCGAAATCGAGTGTTCTTTAGCTCATTGGAAATGTTGTTCTCTATAGTTTCAGATAATATATAACACTTGACTTACTTGCCTTGTCTCGGTCAAACAGTATTAACTTTACTTTCATTACTACAAAATGAACTTCTAACAATATAACATGGCAAAGTAGACTTCATAACAAGCTCACATGATCATTCCATGTTTCAAATCTATGCCAAACATTTCATAATGCTCATAAAGATATAATATCACAATGGCATAGATCTAAAATCATATACATGGTTTTATACATAATTTCAAAATATAAACTTATAGCTTGAAAACACCATCAAACATCATTCTCTTTTTCATTCTCCTTGCATTTTCTTTAGACTACTTTGCCATAGCCTGTGCCTATCATTGGGATACTTGAGGGGATGGGATTGGGGGCAATCTCAGTAGCAAGTTATATTTCATGCAATTATGTCAATCATGTCAAATAACTCACATTTGATCACTTCTAATCACATAAATCATATTTAAACAATAAATTGCCACATTGGTCATCAAAATTTCGGCAGAATAACAGCTTAGAAAATGGACAACCTGGGGAATAAAACCCCTCATTTAACAGCCAAGACCAATCAAAGAAATCACAATTTCAATATAGCAACACAATTTAATCATAGAAAGATAATGAAAGAACATAAAGTAAGAATATGAAACTTAGCTACCTTGAAGCATTCCTTTGGCATTTCCTCTTGAATCTAATGCTTCACCACTTGGTTCCACCTCCTTTAAGAACTTACTTGGGCTTTATCAATTCCTAATACACCATCAAACACTGACTTTATTCACTGGTTTCATGAGTTACTTCTTAAAGACTTACAAAACCCTAGAATTTCATTTTCTTCACCTTAAGCTTTTTATTTAACCCCATACTTGCTCTTAAGGTTTTGAACCATGAGAAATCCATTTTTAGCATCAAATTAATGAAAATCAAACTCTTTCCCATCATATTAAACTGACCAAAACAAGGATTGGAAGAGGAAAGAAGTGATTTTCATTTTCTTACTTCCAAACGTACCAAACCTTGTTCTTTTCACTTAATCTTATGCTTTCTCTTTAATTTATGGCAAAAACTCACTTTCTTTCCTAACTCCCTTATCTTGGACGAAATTTACAGCAAAGGAGGAGAAGAGGAACTCAAGAAAACTAACCTTAAACCATTCAAAACTTGAAGGAAAAATCATTCGAAGTCAAGAGAAGATTTTTACCTATTTTTTCTTTATTTTTCCTTCTCTTTTTCATTCTCCTTTGCTCCTCACGTACTCCTTCCTTTCTCCAATGCTTGCAGGCCACTTCTTCCTCTTTCTATGAAGTGTTTGTTCGGCCAAGTCATGAGGGAGTATATATAATATGTCACTAATTACACTTGCTTTTTGGCTAATCATGATTAAGTAAGAAAACTTAATCATTAAGTCTTCCTTTTTCTTACCCATCAAGATTTCCCATTTGGACACATGGGCTAACATGTGGCATCCTAATAAGGGGTACACTTGTCCAAAACACTGCATAATTTTTCTAGTCCAGTAATACCCTGTGTTGGTTACTTTATACTTGGACCGGTAAAGTTATTTTTTTGCAGTGTAAATTCACTTTATTGATACAAAGTTAAAGTGAATTTGTATATGGTATTACTTTAATATACTACCTTTAAAAAAGCTTATTTTGTGATGTCCAATAGCCTTTCTTTTTGACTTTTTGGTTTTTACAGATCAAAAAGTAGTTTTATCAGTATAAAGTTACTTTTTAACCTTTGGCACTGATTATTTCTTCATCCTTGAATATTAACACTCAGTGCCATATACCATTGAACTTCTCTCGTCGACAGCTTCGTTTTGACAGTAATATTGCAGATTAAAAAAATTACCCTTGACCCGGGATAAATTTATAATTTTTAAAATTTTCAGTTCATTAGGTGTAATTTTTACCAAAATTCATAAAATTTGCTTCAATATGCACGTATGTCCACCGCCTTTCATCTTCTCATCTTTTGCTTCTTCTTTTTTTTTTCCCTTTTTCTTCTCTTTTTTTTCTCTTTTTTTTCAGGGGTAAAATGATCATTTTTTTTATTTTTCCTTCTGACCGAGATAATTGACCTCTTTACCTTATATTATGCAAAACGCGTATATCTGTTTTTATAAATTCTTTATAGATTTTGAAACATTGAGCTTTAAATATTTAAGAGAATTTTCAGGATATTACATTTGAGCTGCAGCACATCACGCATGAGAGAGAGGGGAGTGTGTCCAAAAATCTCCTGATCTAGATATACCTCGATTTGAGTACTTTTTAATCGTATCGATAAAATCGTCTTTATAGTAATTTAGCATTTTTGGGATATAGGACTATTCTAACTTTATTTTTATATTTTCATAATTATCTTATCCCAAATAGTATCTGTGTATGGCTCATATCCTGATCCGGTTTCTTTTTAACCATCGATAGGGCCCCCAGTTTACTTTATCACTTTACTATTACTTTTGAACACTCAGCACTGATTATTTCTTTATTCTTAAACATTAACCCTCAGTGCCATATACCATTAGACTTCTCTCGTTGAGGGCTTCATTTTGACAGTAATTTTACATATTTACAAAATTGCTCTTGACCCGGGATTAAATTATAATTTCTAAAATTTTTGGGTCATTAAGTGTAATGTTTCCCAAGGCGTTTCTATTTCTTTCTCCACATACATTTTAATACTTTGGGACATGGATGTCATTTTTATATTTCTTTAAGAGTAAAAATATAATTTTCTCATTTTTCTATCCAACAGGGAAAATTATCTCTTTACCCTATTTCACGCAAAATAGTATCTGTCCGTTTTCATGAATTTCTAGTACATTTTGCATAATCATTAATTATGTCCTTTTTTATTACTTAGTATCCAGTGAAATTTTGGGATATTACATGCTCATTGCAATGCCACAGTACAGTCTTGTGCTTTATTCTAAGAGCTTGCAAATTTTCACTCTACACTGTAGGAAAATGTTTGTCAAATCCCTTGTGAAAACCCCTCACAAAAAAATCTTTCTTTCAGATGAAGAAGAGATTAGTTACAGAAAGAAAAACTCTCTAATGTAGAGAAAATGTGACAGTTGAAGTGCAATAAATGAAGTATGCGTGAATAGAAGGCTTTGTCTAATGATCTTAACAGAATTTCAGTATATACAACATAAAATCATTACCCACAACTTCAAATGAAGTTCTATTTATAGATTTGTGTCTTAATTATACATTAGACACAAGATGTAGTTACAGACGTTACCCAATGGTTACTCTGCAAACCTAGCCATTCACCAACTGCATTTAATGCCTCTAACACTCTAAAATTCAAATTTTGGGGCATCGACAGATGAATTTTACAGAGACCATAAGCTAAAGACTTTGACATTGAACTTCCAAAATTAGTCTGTTTAAAAGTGAAATTAGAATTTTGGTTTTGACAAATATTTCCCATGTTAAAACATATGAATTTTCAAGTTTAAAGTGCATCCGTTGATTGTGAATAGTTGTCTCATATTGCTACAGTACATTTGAAGTTCAAATTTTGGGGATCCAAAATTCATCTATCAGTGAGTAACTCAACATAGCACAAGAGTTCTACTTTTCGAAATTTGAATTTTGAAATTTCAAAATTCGTCTGCCAGAGAGACCTTTAATCAGACTTACACGTTTTCAATTTAAAGTTCGAATTCTGAAATCCAAAGTTCGTCTATCAGAGGAACTAACTTTAAACTCTTTTTTCACTTTAATATTAGACAAACTTTGACATAACTTCAGACAAATTTTCCATTTATCACAAATTATACTTGACTCAAAATTTGAATTTGAATCAACTAAAATTTGTCTGATAGATGTAACATCTTTGTAACTTCGAATTTCAGTTACCAAAGTTCAAATTTTCAACTATATGTATGCAATTTAACAACTCAAAATTTGTTTAATAGTCAGTGTTTTTAAAATTTAGCATGAGTTAACATAGGATAATTGAAAAACACTTATTTAAAACCAGTGAGAGTGAAATTAAAGCCTTTTACTCTGTATTCACTGTGAGAAATCCTACAAACTAATTCTTTACTCATTTCTTCCTAGATTTCTTCACTTGAATGCTTTTACACTCCTTTGATATTTTCCTTCAAAGCTCTAATTGTTTGGAATCATCAAAACACTTGATTCAACAATATATACATAAAAGTATGAATATAAACTCAATAGTTCTCTCTTTCTTATCATACTTTTCAAAGGAAAGGGGTTTCGAGAAAACTTACTATTTCCTTCCATGATATAAATAGCATATTGTGATATGAAAACTTTCAAACATATGGAATAAAAAAATTACCCCCCGGTTACCTCAAGTCTTCATACACTCAAAGCGCCTCGATAAGCCAAAGGATCATCCACTACAACATACATGAGGAAATACAATCCACATCAATTAATTAACATTCAACACCAATCTAACTCAAACATTCAACAAAACTTCCAATTAAATCGATAAATTTACTCAAGATCAATTAATGCCTCTAAGACCCAAATCTACCATAACACAATTTAACTACTTACTAATAAATTTACCACTTTCAAATAACTTCTTGAAATCTATATACCTCATCAAAACATACATAAACCCTATATAAGCACCAAACACAAATATCAAGACCAAAAGCATGCTCTGGTAGAACTTAAATCAATATTTCAAGCATAAAATCAATGAAACCAAGTCTCCAATACTCTTTCCAACCATCTTTATACTCAAAATAACACATGAATCCATACTAGACCCTAATCAAGTTCAGATATTATGAGAACCCTAAGCTTAGAGACTAGTTGGAGAAACAACCACATAATCCACAAAATTTCATAACCCAAGGCCTAACCACACATAATAGCACATCGTTTGAAGCATTAAGACACAATTTAATAAGTGGAAATCATCCCCAAATGGACCCCCATCAATGAACACTAAAAATCCACCATCAAGATTAGAAAAGAGGAAGGGGAAGGTTGAGAAATCACTTACCACACAAGATCTAATTAAGCTTCCCAAGTCCAAAAATTGAGCCCATAGGCTAGAAAAGTTGAACCCTAGTAGAGCTCCTCATATCTCCTCTGTTCTCTCCTTTGTCCATCGACTGGTTCGCTTTCTGGTTTAAATAAGTTCTGTCACTAGCATTATCGTGGTAAATAAGCTCGATTTTATTTTTTTAAAGTAAAATAGTTGGCTTTTATTTTTTAATTTTATTGGCATTTAAAAATGCCAACTATTCGAGCGCCGATAAAAAGGAAAAATTTTAGTTGCTAAAGTACCCATTTTATTGGCGTTTCTGGAACAAATGCCAACTAATGGTGGTACTTTAGTTGGCGTTTATGGAACAAACGCCAACTAAAGTATCCCTTTAGTTGGCGTTTTTAGCACAAACGCCAACTTTTCTTTTTTTTCAAAAAAAAAAGGCTTTTGTTGGCATTTGTTTAAATAAATGCCACCAAAAGCCAATATTTTTTTTAAAAAATATATACATATATATAACTCTATTGAACTTATTAACAAAAAAAACATATATTACATTAAAAATTATACATTCTAACAATAGAATTGTAATTAAATTAATAAAAAAATTTACCATTCAATTTCTAGAATAAAACTTTACATTTTATTCCAAAGTGTTTGTTTCCAAACTAGAAAAAGAAATGTACATTTTATCTAATCTATCTGATATGGCAAAAATGAACCCAACCTCGTATTCCTATTTTCCATTTGATTGAATGAAAAGGATACCATGCAAATTTATTATACCTCCAATGATAGTTGCATTCACGTCCTTTAAAATGGGTATAGCTTCACCAATTAGCATACTCTCATTTATGTAACTTGAGCCACATGTAACGACGCCATCATAACCCAGCATAGGCTTCTCTTCCAATTCCTCAAAAGCAAAACACGCATCATCTGCAAGACTGCTTCCACAATTTTACTAAAATAGAAAAAAGGGGTTTCTCCAAATTTTACACATACACCCGAACAGTTCAAGCATGAACAATTAATGGTCATTTATTCACGTGTGTAAGAAAAAATCAAAACCTGTCAAGATCCAACATAGGCTTGTTATCATCCAACAGCAAAAAATTATGCTGAAACAAAACCCACATTTTCATATGTTGTACAAATTAACCATAACACAACTAATTATAGTTCATACTTTAAAGAGTAAACACAATTAATATATATTATCTATCTTACATGATAAATGCAGGATGCCAATGCAGCATCAGCAAAACTGAAATGTTTGAGGAAATTAGCGAACTTCTAGACAACTGAATCATTAGAAAAAAAAAAAAGAACCATTGACCAGTAGAGAGATAATCGAGAGGAGATGACCTTGCATTTGAGAATCTGGGCAGCGAAGAACTCGACCTCAAAATCGGAGGGGAAGGAATGTGATGGCGGAGGTGATCAGAGGTAAGAATGGTGGTGGAGACCTCCCAAGCGGATGTTTGGAAAAGGAGGAGGAGAACCAGATCTGAAAAAGAGTGGCCAAAGAGGATGTTTGGCCGTGAGGCAGGAAGTGAAGAGGGAGGTGAGAGAGGACCGTTTGACTGCCACAGGGTAGAGAGGGAAGAGCGAGGTGAGAGAGAACCATCTGATTGCCGCGAGGTAGAGCGTAAAGAGGGAGGTGAGAGATCGGAGTCCTGAGGCAGAGAAGGGAAAAGAAGACGTAGACACAGATTAAAAAAAAAGAGAGAAAGTAAGGAGTAAAAACAAAGCCGTTGGATTGTTTTTAATCAACGGTTCAAATTATTGATTTGTGCCTTACAAAAAGTTGGAGAAATTTTTTTCCTGGCATTTCTTTCCTAAACGCAAATGAAAGTATATTTTTAAATGGCGTTTACCATATAAACGCCGAGTAAAGATCATACTTTAGATAACGTTTATTTTACAAACGCTAATTAAAGTATTTTTTTTTTTTTTTTTTTAATTTTAAATCATTTTAGTTGGCGTTTCCAGAAGAAACGCCAACTAAAGTAACCTGTTTTAGTTGGCGTTTATTCTAGAAACGCCAACTAAAGTATTTTTTCTTTTTTTTTTTTCTAAATCATTTTAGTTGGCGTTTATTCCGAAAACGCCAACTAAAGTCACTTGCTTTAATTGGCGTTTATTCAAGAAACACCAACTAAAATATTTTTTCTTTTTTTTTAATTTTAAATCATTTTAGTTGGCGTTTCTTTAGAAAACGCCAACTAAAGTCACTTGCTTTAGTTGGCGTTTCTATAAGAAATGCCAACTAAGGTATTCTTCACCTATTTTAGTTAGCATTTCCTTAGAAAATGCTAACTATTTAGCGCCATTAAAGTCCAAAATTGGCGTAGTGAAGCACCTTCCTTCATTCCTATAACAACCCTCAAATTATTGTTCTAGACTTAGCCCCTAAGCTAATAAGAAGTATAACTTTTGAATTGTGCAGTATCGGAGGAGTGGGCACTAGAGGAAGGTCAAAAGTATAAAAAATTTGATGAAAAGAAACAAAAGCATCTCACGCCACTGCTGGATATAGTGATGTCATGGCGAGAAACTGAAAATTTTGATTCTAAGAGGTAGAACAGGCTCACACTATGGCAAGCTTATGATGTGCCACAATGCCAGTCATAGAAGTTGTTTAAATCAAGACATGATTCAGTCAATCAGAAGAAAGAATATAGTAGAGATTCAAAGGAGCTCTAGTAAGTACTAGATTTTCGACTTTAGGGATCAAATTTTGGACTTTAGAAGCTTGAATCTTGGTTAATAAATAGATTATACCTGTCCTCCTCCCTTTTTTGTTCATTTTTTGGAAGAAATTTGTGGGGGTATGATGGATTTCTATTTGGTTGACATTTCTACCAATTAAAATGGTTATAAGTGTGTTATTTGGTGTTTCTATGGCTTGGGTATAAGTTTTGAAGGGATTGCAAATGGCTTATCTTAAACCCTAATCTTGATTTGTTAAGGAAGCTTGGGATCTAAATTTATGTGGTTGTTTATGATTTGGATGGGTGTTTGGGGCCTCTTGATGTATGGTTGTGCTATTGAAACCATGGATTTGTCATCATTATGCTTGGTTGGTTGAATTGTGAATTATTGGAATATATGTATATTGTGTTAATTAGAAGTATTATGGTATTGTAGTATTCAAAAGTGTTGTTTGGAAGTTGTGGCATTCTAAGAAGTGGTTCGGAAGAATTGAACTCATCAATTGTACTCCAACGACCTATCGGTTCCCCTGTGTGTGTTTGTGTGTAGACAATCCAAGATAACTAGGGTATACTTCTATGTATTATGTTTTGTTTTTGAATACATGTGTTATCCCTTTCATATCACGATATGTCTCCCGTAGATTTGTTTGACTCTTTTTCCATATCACGATATGTTCTAGCCATGTATGTTGGGAGGCATTCATATCATTGCATCTGCATAGCATCTCATTACATGTATCTATATATTGTTTTGGTTATATGTTTAGTCATTGTATTTCCCTTGGTTACTGGGACTCTATCTCACACCCCTCTGTGGATAATATTTCAGGCGAAGACTCTAACACTAGCCAGGAGAAGTCTAAGGAGTCTTAACTTCCTCCTCCACATGGGAATATCCAAATGTTATTTGGTAGCATGTTGTGTTTGGTTTATGTAGCTTTGTTGCGCCAAGTAAGATGTTTGCAGAAGATGCCTTATGTAATGTATGATCTTGTGTATAAGATAATGTATTGTACCTTGTATATGCACGTGGATGTCATGGACCATCTATGGTCAAATTGCTGGTTGTTGGATGGTTATTATAATGGTATGCTATATATGTATTGTTATTTTAGGTCTCAATGTGATTAGTGTGGTACTTTATGCATGTTGATGTGTCATTTGAGGAATGGTTTTTGTATGGGTATATAGCCCACTAGTCTCTTATAGTGCTGAGGGGGTTAAATTTTAGAGAAAAGGTTTCTTTAAAATTCAACTATGCTAAACCAAGTCCTTGGGATGTTTAGAACTTGGGAAACTGTTGGTACGGGTTAATGTACTATGGCTTGGAATTTGGAGCTTCCAAAGTCAAGTTTGTGTCCAAAATTGACCATATAGGTCTCGGGTGTCCAAAATCTCTATACGAATGTATTTTGAAGTATAGTTGATGTCTATAGTTAGATTAGATAAGGTGACTTGTGAGAATTAAAATCAAGTCAATCAGAGGTCGGAGTTAGAATTTATGTACACTAGAAGTTCGTCTAAAATATTAGCAAAAAACTAATATTGTATTAGTATATGGCACCGCGATGCTAGTGATTCAAACCACAGCGCCATACTCCTTTGTTTCTCTTTTCCTTTGTCCAGAAACGCTTCACGCCATGGCGGCACCCTCTGTTTTTGTTCCCTTTGTGTTTTAATGCCATGTCCTACTATGAATTTGAGTCTTATTTGTAGGGTGTTACATTTCCCATCTTTCTTCATAAAAAAAAAAAAGAGGTTCCATAGAGAGAGAGAGAGAGAGAGAGATTGTATAATGAAGTCTATGTAAATTTAAAAATGATTGGCTAATTTCCAAAGTTAAATTTACCTTTAAGATATAGTGCTTGTACCCTCAATTTCAATTTACTATTGGATTAAAAAAATTTGATAGGGTGAGATGAAGGCAAATCTCAAAATTTTAAAAATGCTTACAAAGGTATGCATAATTATTTTGAAAAAGCATGTATGAAAAAACATATGATGGTATAATTAAGAAAATAATAATTGATATTATTTTAAAATTCGAAAGTGGTAAATAAATAAAAATAATATTTTTTTCAAAAGTTACAGTTACCAAAAATGGAGGCGGGAGTACAAACTAATTAAATTAATAGGGTCCAATTTGTCTATATAGTCAAAGGATAGCTAATAAGGATAGCATTAATTAGTTTTTACATTTTTGGGTAATTTTTCTTAACATGGTCTTCCATTATCATTCTCAAAATTAGTAATCTTGCTAGTTGATTACAACTTCGAATTTATTTTTCCAAATACAGTTGCATATTGGATAATCTAAAGAATAAATATAAATTATTTGAGCTTTCCCTTCAAATAATGACGTGTTTGAGCCTAATAAACCAAGTTATAATACAAGTAGAATGAAAGGGAAATAAAACTTCAATGTAAAGGCTCTACTTATTTAAATAATTATTTTTAATAAAATTTTGGGATTAAATAAAATACATGAAAAAATTTATTTATTTATTTATTTATTATCATTAATTTAATCATACACTAAAAGTTGTTTAGAAAGAAAATTTGATTTTTGGCTTTCCTCCATGTACCATCCAAAAAAAAAAGAGAAGATAATGCATGTGAACAATTTGTCAGGTTTCATCAAAAGTGCCATATTATTTGCACTCTCTCTAGTAAAAAGACTATAAAGCATAAAAATTAAGACTCAAATATTATTAATTTAATTTGTATGACCTTTTTAATTATAATTTTTTTCTTTCCAAAACTTTTTCTATGTCCATATTAATATTTTTCTTATTTTATTAGGGTGTTTTTTTTTATTTATTGAATTTGAACCACTTTTCAACGAAAAAATTTAAATGATACGAAGATGGGTCAAATCAAAATTATGAGGATGTGATCTTCTCCCACTAAAATTATCTTAATTAATTGTCTTCCAAGGACAGCGTGATTCAAAAGCAACAGCTCTCTGCTATTAGGTGAAGCAACTTTTCAATCCCTATTCAGAGGGTAATCTATTATTGGCAGTCTATCCTCTACGCGTTACCTCAAAGCTGAGATACTGTTCCACAAAAAAATTTTCAATACGGGATTAGTTAAGTTAACTTCCATCTTAATCAAATAATCAAATGAGTGTTATATATGCGTTAAATGAAATTCACGTGAACTTCTTCTACAAACTAATTTAGACTGTATTCAATAAGAAATCTTAGGTCCAGCGCGCTATTTCGTTTCCAAAAACTTAAGAGACCAGTCATATCAACATTTCGGGTAGGGTTTCACTTGAAATATCTATATGACTTCGTTATGCTACATTATAATTAATTTGTTTGGGTTAGGAAGTACTAAGACACGAAATCACATATCCTATCATGTTTGATATGTTTTTTAGTTTTTCTTCTCATCTTAACTAGATGCATTTTCACGTGTTGAAAAAATAAAAAGTAACTCATGCTATTAATGATTTATGAATAATATTTTTTTATTTAGGTTTTATTATATAGATATATTGATATGTATATATTGTATAAATATAATCTTTCTTGGTTCTTTATTTAGTTAATATGTTTTAAAATGTTTTAAAACATTTTTAAAACTTACAAGACATTTTAATGTTGTGGAAAATAAAGAATGGCATTTAATTTAAAATATCACAAAAATCAACATTTAATTTAGTGTAATTACTTTTTTTAACTAGATATGTTTTCTTGTGTATTATCTAATAAATGAAATTGATTATTCATAACTTGTAAATATAATATAGTTTATTATTGATTTTATTTAATATATATTGAATTGATATGATATATACAATATATTTAACATTTGAAAGATATGATTGAGGTTCAATTTTTCTTATTATAAAGTTTTATTAAATCAATTTATTGAATGTATAAATATACACTCACATATGTTATGATTGTTAAGACTAGGTCTACTACTGACATAGGTTCCTTTTTCATAGAGATGGTCATCAATCTAGTTGACCTGGTAAACTAGGTTGGGCAAGTTAATTCTGCCAACCATTCGAACTTAGTCCGTCCTTGGATAGTAAACATTTTTTTATTTTGTTTTTTTTTTCTGAAATGCTAACTGGTTGGTTTCCAAAAGGCGCGCACGTTAAGAATTAATCTGAATCCAATTGGATTGAATTATATGAGTGTAAAACTTTTTTAGTGGCAATTTTTTTGATACATTAGACACAAATTATTGCAATAATGTGTAATATTGAAGATTATCTTGCTACAATATCATCATTGCCAAGGTTTCTTAACTTTATCTACTTTAAAAATTACAGGCGCTTGGTATTATTTCAAATTATACTAGATCTTTTTATAATAATAATATATTCTTTCAATATTTTTTCTTTGATCATAATTTTTCATTTCTCCTTATTGATGTTTTAAAGAAAAAAAAATTAAAGGTAGCATTGATTTTGGTGAGCTTCAAGAATATTTCCTAACTAACAGTCAAAAATTAATCCCTTCAAAGCATAAAAGATCACTGCAGCAGGAGAGTTGCATTAATTTTTACTCTGTGTTGCTTGCTTTGGTAGCTCAAGATATTCAAAAAATGGTATTCAAAATTCTTTTTTAGGGGACTGATCGGCCTAGCAACAATTAATACTGGATGAGATTAGGGTTACTATCCCAAACCACATCTTGGCCTACATGGTTGGAATCCGAGCTAAGATAATGTTCAATCCGGCACATCCCATGTACACCCATTCATGCACATTTTTGTTTAGTTCTACATTGTGCATATTTTATCTTAATCATTCAAATCATAAATAGATAGTCTAAATTTTATTAACTTGTATAAAATTTTTTTTATTTTAAAAAATTTGAACCATCCAATTTGGATAATACAAATAAAATGTACACCTTTGTATATCCATAAAAAAATTGTCTAAGGAATCAAAGTCAAGTCAGGCCATCTTTTCTCTTTGTTAGAAAGAATCTAATTAAATTTTATAATTATGGTTTTCTTCTATATAAACCATAGCCAAAGTGACGCTTCCGCAAATATGAAAAAGGTTAGTACTAGCAGTATTCCCGGTAGCTGAAGTTTCTCTATATCATGAAAATGTGGTTTTTCAAGAAAATGATCTTCTTGATTTTCTGGTTTGGCGCATCGGTTGGTGCTCATTTCAGTACACAGAAACGTTACAAATTTGTTGTAAGTCCCACAACATCATGTCAAACGACATCTTTTTTTTTATTATTTATAAGAATATTCGTCACAAACCAACCATTAGCTATCATTCAATTAATTTTGTTATAATCTGGTTTCTTGCAGGTGAAAGAAACTCAGTACACCAGACTTTGCACCACAAAAAGTATATTGACAGTGAACGGAGAATTTCCAGGGCCAATTATTACTGCTCACAAGGGTGAAACAGTGTATGTGGATGTTTATAAGAAGGGCAGATACAACATCACTTTACACTGGTACTCATTTTCTTAACCTCAATCTCAGCACTTTTGATGTGTAAGAAAAAGGAAAAATTATAAAGTTCAAGTGCTTCACTTTTACCAGTTATATTGCAGGCATGGAGTGAAGCAGCCGAGGAATCCATGGCCGGATGGTCCTGAATACATCACACAGTGTCCTATAAAATCAGGAGGCAAGTTCAGGCAGAAGGTCATCTTCTCTACGGAGGAAGGAACCTTATGGTGGCATGCTCACAGTGATTGGTCTAGAGCCACCGTCCATGGGGCTATCATAGTCTATCCCCGAACGAACGGCGCTTACCCTTTTCCAAAACCTGATGCAGAGATACCCATCATATTTGGTAAGAAACAATTAATGAATACTAGTTGTCCTATAATGGTACAGGAGATTCCTGAAAGAAGTTTTTGTATATAGGAGAATGGTGGAAGAGTGATGTAAGGAAGGTCTATACTGAGTTCTTTAAATTGGGAGGATCTCCAAATTATTCTGATGCCATCACTATTAATGGTCAACCCGGTGACTTTTGTCCTTGCTCTCAACCAGGTTTGTCTACAAACTACAAGCCAACTATCATTTTCCTCGACACACATGTACGTATGATGTGAGACTTGGCACCTAACACCATTAATGTCTTCTGCAACATTCAGAAACATTCAAGATAAATGTGGAGAAAGGGAAGACTCACTTACCTTCTTCGGATGGTTAATGCTGCAATGAACCTCATCCTCTGTGTCTATTTCCAATCGCAAGCTGACGCTTGTGGGGGCAGATGGAAGCTACACCAAGCCATTGACAAGAGATCACATCGCTATAGCTCCAGGGCAAACTATGGATGTGTTGCTACACGCCGACCAGAAGCCTAATCGTTACTATATGGCAGCAAGAGCTTATTCAAGTGGGGTGGGAGTTCCCTTTGATAACACCACAAATTGTTCAGTACAAAGGCAAATATAATTCATCATCTTTCTCTCTCTCATTACCATATCTTTCTTACTATAATGACACCCAGGCAGCTTTTAAGTTCTACAGTAGCATTAGAGGGTTGCCTCAGAAGTTTCCCCACAAAATACCAGTGAATATCTCCACTCACTTAGTGACCACTCTGTCTATAAACACATTTCCATGTCAGAAAGGGCAGTCCTGCGAGGGACCCAATGGGACCCGTCTGGCTTCAAGCATGAACAACATTAGTTTTGAAAACCCAAGCATTGACATACTGGAAGCTTATTACTACCGCATCAATTGAGTGTATGGTACGCGATTTCCTATTTTTCCGCCATTGATGTTTAACTTCACAGCACAGTATTTGCCGCTGGTTCTGGAGATACCCAAGAAAGGGACGGAGGTGAAGGTGCTGAGGTATGGGGCAACGGTTCAGATTGTTTTCCAAGGGACGAACTTGGTAGCTGGAATAGACCATCCCATGCATCTCCATGGTTTTAGTTTCTATGTTGTTGGGTATGGTAAGGGGAATTTCAATGAACAAATGGATTCCAAGAAGTTCAATGTCGTTGATCCTCCTCTTTTGAACACTGTTACTGTTCCCAAAAATGGCTGGGCCGTCATCCGGTTCAAGGCTACCAACCCAGGTATATATAAAATTTCAAACAGTCCTAACTTCGGTTAAATTATTAACACTTTCATGTTAAATTTTTTAATGGTGTTTGAGATTTTCAACTTTTGTGAAGCTGAAAATTGACATAATGATAGGTGTGGTTTCTGCACTGCCATCTGGATCGCCACCTTTCTTGGGGAATGGAAACAGTCTTCATTGTGAAGAATGGTAAAGGGTCCAATGTAACGTTGCTTCCTCCTCCACCAGACATGCCGCCTTGTTGAACCATCTTTCATATTCACGCGCTAGCTTTTTACTACAACTCAGTTTGGAGTATCCAATTCTGAATAATTTTCATAATATATAGATGCAAATATTAATCAGTGATGAGTGATATCACCATGTATTTGAATTTGAACGGTAATAATAATTATATATTTATTGCTATTATTAGCATGACAACCTTGTCTGATATTGTCTCTTTTTGCCTTGTTAGTAACAACTATAAAATGGGTGGGCTAATGAACTAGCAAAACTACACAATCCCACTTACCTTACGCTCTACTTGCCAAAGGAGAGAGAATAAGGAGGACAGAAAATGGGAAAAAAGAAAATGGAGATAAGAGAAAAGTGAGGGGAAGTGATTTTTTTTTCATATGCTTAGTTAAACAGAAGAAAACAAGGAAAAAAGAAAAGCGACTAATTTTATATTAATAATAATATCCATATTATTTTTAGAAAAATATTTGCATATAATAAAGCTTGTTATTCTACCATATTATTATATAATTTCCATATCATATTAATAAATGAAATTAAAATATAATTTAATCTTAATTTTAATTTAAAATTATTTTATCAAATCTTGTTTTAATTTTTAAATTATTTTGTATACATTGATTTCAAAAATTTTAAAATAATGTTAAAATTGAAAATATATAATCTACTAATATTTAAATCTAAAAACAACAAAGGTATTTCCTCCATAGTGAAAAAAATAGTGGGATAATTTTGGAAGGAGAGTTTTTTCTCCAAAATTTCTTTAGTTTGGGGGAAAAAAGTTGGGGGGGGGGGGGAAGATGTGAGACTCATATATTATTTTTCTCCAGTTTTCTCTTCCTCTCACTTTTTTCTCTCCAACCAAGGAAAGGAAAATACAATTTTTTCTCTAATTTTTCTCCTTACTCCCCCCCTCTCTTCTCCCCTAAGAAGCAAAGGATTAATCTCACTTATAAAGCTAACCCTATGTTTGGATGAAAAGACTAGTAGGAAAAGAGAAAATTAGAGAAAAGAATAAGAGAGAAAATTTAGTAGATTTTACTCTATTTGAATAATAAAAGAAAATAGGAAGTAATTAAAAGTGTGAGAGAAAAAGAAATTAGAAGTGTGGGAGACAAAGAAGTATATAATTCACATCTTTTCTCACATAATTTTGTTTCTTATAACTTTCTCTTGTTCATCCAAAGCAAACAGAGAAAAAATATTTTCTTTTTATATTTCTTTCTGCTCAATTTTCTCTCATTCCATTTCTTCTCCTCTTCAAACAAAGCATGAGCGATATTCCCTTACCTGCCTTGTCATTATATCCCTCTTCAAAGATCCCCCCAATCCGATACAATCGTAAATAACATTTATTGGTAATTACTATTTAGGACCAAAATAAGCATTTTATTATAACTTGAGACCTAATGTATATTTAATTATAAAAAGGGACCAAATACTTTTAAATAAAATAGAACAAAATATAATCAACACCATTCAATGGCAATCAGTGGTAAATGGTTTGCAATTTCTTTTTCTAAATTTTACAACATACTTATTCTAAATTTGCAACTTAATTTTCAAATTTTATACTTTACAACTTTTTTTCCTAAAATTTGTAACTTGCTTACTTTAAGTTTGTAAGTTGTTTTCCAAATTTTTACTATGAATTGTTTTAGTGCTTCACAATTTTTTTCTTTTTCAAATATTGCAAGTTGCTTTCTTTGAATTTGTAAATCGTTTTTAAAATTTTTGCTATAAATTGTTTGTGTTTTGCAACATCTTTTATAGAATTTATAATTTAATTACTCTAAATTTACAACTCATTTTTCAAATTTTTACTCTGAATTATTTTAGTATTTTTTCACTTTTTTTTAATTTACAACTTATTTACTCTAAATTTGCAACTTATTTTTCAAATTTTTACTATAAATTGTTTTAATGCTCTACAACTTCTCTTCTAAAATTTGCAACATGCTTACTTTGAATTTGCAATCTATTTTCCAAATTTTTACTATGAATTATTTCAATATTTTAAAACATTTTTTCTAGAATTTGTAACTTTCTTATTCTGAATTTGTATGTTATTTTCAGAATTTTTACAATGAAAAAAATTCAATTTTAAGTTGTAAATGTTTTCAATTATTCAAGTAGAAAAAATCTAAAAATCGAGTTTTAAATTTAGATTAAACAAGTTGTAAATTTTGAAAAAGAAGTTACAAAGAACTGAAATAATTGGTAATAAAAATTTGAAAAACAAGTTGTAAATTTAGAGTAAATAAGTTGTAAATTTTGAAAACTAAATTACAAATTCAAAACAAGCAAGTTACAAAATTTGGAAAAAAAAGTTGCAAGTCATTTGCTGTCAGCAACCATTGATTGGGCATTGTGGGGTCACCAAAGGCTGTTGGCTAGTTATCAATAATCTTTGACATGTCATCAATGATCATTGACTAGCTGTTGACCTATCACTTCAACTATTGAGCGGCTATTGACTAGTTACCAACAGTCATTGATTGACACTGATTAGTTATTGGCGACCATTGATCAACCGCCAATGCCAATGATGGTGGGGAGGGGAGAGAAGCTAAGAGTGTTTTAGTAATTTGGTAATAGAATTATCAATATTTTGGAAGCACTGATCATTTTTTCCAATTTAATCAACTACATGTCCTAAAATTTAATAAATTGTTTATTTTAGTATGAAATAGTAATTCCCCTATTGTCTATTATTTATAATCCATCAGCACGACAACTTTTCAATCTAAAATATTTTTCTATTTAGTTTTTTTATGAAATCCCAAAATCTCAAACAATAAAAATATCAAAGTATTTCAATTTTTAATTTGACTTTGCAAAATTAAAAAAAATATTCGTCTATTATAAAGTGATTATGAGAATAAGTAATTATGTCAAAAGTGATTTGTGTTTGGATATTTTTACCTCATAAGTGATTTTAAGAAAAAAAATGTGTTTGGATATTAGGGTTTAAGTGATTATTGGGTGGAAAATGAGAAGGAAAAATGAAATAAGTGATTATGGGAGAATAAATGATTATCATGAGTTGAAAAAATCAGTTTCTTCCATAAACACTTATTTGAGGCATAAGTGCTTATTGAAAAGCTATTTCCGTTTGTCAACTCCACCACATAGTCACTTATGGATGCTCCCAATCCAAACAGGCACATAATCGCACAATACTTTTAGTCATTTTATTTTATTTTAACTTAGCTGTAAATAAAAGTAAACAATTCTTTCTTCTTTTTTTGGCCAACAATAATTTCTTTTTTTTTTTTACGTTTTCTCTTCAAAGGGAAATTTTTAAAATTTAAAAAATTTTAAATCTAAAATATAAAAACAATTAAAACAAATTTTGCAAAAACTATAAAAATAAAAGATACTTTTTTATTATATATAATGTTTAATTTTTTTTTAAATGACACACGAGAAATGATGTAATGACAAAAACAAATGGATCTCTTGTAATGTTGCATAAGACAAAATTATAGTGAAAATAAGGAAAATTTTAACATGTGAAAGCATTTCTTGTAACATCCTAAGCGAACACATACCAAAACCACCTGCATAGACAAAGAACCGAGACTGAGGACAGAACACACGCTAGAAACTAGACAAAACTACAGAAATTGGAAGACAAAGGCATTACTGCGATGAGAAATATGAAGCCATAGCAAGGGAAGGTTTAGAACAAATGAAGATGAAAGCAGAGATGCAAGGCACCGCGGCCTGGACTTTGGCGTTGTAGTGCTAGTTTCTGTTGTCAAATGATAGCAAATCTGATTTTTGAGATGAACTTCGGACATAAATATCTCTCTACCTAGATCTCCGATTGGTGTGATTCCAATGCCTACAAGTCACTCTCTACCTCTTCTATCCATAGACATAGACCTTGTCTAAAAATTCCTCCATATGGAGATTTTGGAGACCCATGACCAAAATGATCACTTTTAGATGAAAACTAACATATAATATGTGTTCTCTATGAGCTTATACCAATCATGAATACTTAATACCTAGTGCACCAACCAAAAGAGAAACTACCTCAGTTTCCATCTTGCCAGAACTAAAATCCTCTCCTGAAAATGAAGTGTTATCGAGGGGTGAGACATGCATCTTAGTAACCAGGGACAAACAAAAACAAGACTTTTCACTCGCACACACGCACTACAAGATAAATAAATAGTACTATATATAAATGCATATATTTACACTTATGCAGTTATATTATGCAATATTAGAAATACCATGCACATGATATACAAAACCTATATTGATCTCAGCAGGAACCATGAGCTAGTCACTACCATAAGGTAACCTCAACAAGCAAACCCCTTCCAACAACTGGTGAAGGTCGATTCTGAGCAATTGCTAAGCTCACTATCACTAATTATAACCCAGCCAAAGGTCATTCCACTAGTGAGTTGACCATGGTTCCCCTTCCCCTGGACCATTTAAATTAATGGTGATTTAGAAAAGGTGCATCCCTAATCCACTATAACCTGAATCTTCTAGCTAAAGGAAGAGAATTTAGTAGCAGGGATATATACATATATTAACCTGACTATCTGGACATGAGGCCTCGCATGCCCAACCAACGGATTTGTATCCACGTGGTATCATTACATCTAAAAAGGGAATAGTTGGCATTTATTTTTTACTTTTATTGGCATTTAAAAAATGGCAACTATTTCAGCGCTGATAAAAAAGGGGAGACTTTAGTTGGCCTTTGCAAAACGCCAACTAAAATCAACTTTAGTTGACGTTTGTGACGTTTGTGTCATAAATGCCAACTAAAGTGGTATTTAGTTGGCGTTTGTTCCATAAACGCCAACTTAAAGTGCCCCTTTAGTTGGCGTTTTTGGAATAAAAGCCAACTAAAGTACGCCTTTAGTTGGCATTTGTGCTAGAAGTGTCAACTAAAAAGGGTACTTTTGTTGGCATTTGTGGTGCAAATGCCAACTTTTTTTCTTTTTTAAAAAAAATAAGGTTTTAGCGTTTATTTCATTTATTTAAATAAATATCAGCAAAAGTCAATATTTTTTTTTAAAAAAAGCATATATATAAAACTCTATTGAACTCATTAACAAAAAAAACATATATTGCATTATAAATTATATATTATAGCAATACAATTACAATTCAATTAACAAAACAATTTACATTTCAATTTCTAGCATATCAACGCCAATTCTGAACAAAAAAATTCTCCTACTTAGATATTAAAAAAATCTCCAATAACTCTTCTCCTGTCTGGTATGTTTGTAGTATACTTACAATAATGATAAACTCAAAAATACCGAGACTTTGTATTAGCTAAGTCTCTTCAGTTTGAATACTTCCATTTTGTTATCAAAGTAAGATAAACTTGAAATTGTTGGGTGCTTTCTCCTTCATATTTTCAAATTCCTGTCAATAGAGGCAATATAAGTTAGTGAAAAAGGTTATAAGTCCTTGGAGTCACTAATAGAATGACAAACAAGAAGAGAGATTTTTTATGAAAGACATGGAGCCACACATATGGGGATGTGGAGGTTTTTCTAGATGAATTACACATTTTAATTACTCTTTAGCAGGGGTAGTAAATGAGCCAAACAAGAAACTTATTACATTATCTGTTATATATTAAGCATCTAAACAATAATAAGCTCTTAGAAATATTTAAACCTCTCTATATATATAAATTAAATTTTCTACGTTCATGGGATCCTATATAAAGGCATCTTGTATTGCTAATTCAGGTTTTTTTTTCTAAATTTATAGAAATAAATGCATATGATATGACAGATAATCTGAAGATGAAGAAGCCTCATAAGTGAGTTCCAATCCATGTTCTTGCATAGAAATTAAGAAGTAACTTGTACAAGTTAATATTGTATCTTGGAGAAGGTAATCAGTTCAAATAACAAAAAAAAAAGAAGAACAAGAAGAAAGTATAATAAGTTGCTAATTCCTATTTTACATGAGTCTATTTTAGAAAATGAAAAATTTCTGTGAGAACATGGTACCATTTCACAGAATATGCTATCAAAAGTACTTGCATTAGTTTTACTATTCTATAGAGAAAAATGATAAAGAATAACAATCAAATTATAGATGAGCACAAAATGCTAATAGTGGAAGGCAAGAAACACATTAACCATATAAAATATCATTAATCATCTAATTTAATTGCAAACATGCCTTTTAAATATGATGAAATTAATTAAAATCAGTTCCAAGAACTGTCTACTACTCATGCAAGCAACTAATAATAAAAATCCATTTTGATAAAATTGAGAATGGAAAACAAATAGAGTTGCAGATGCTTACAATAGCATGTCAATGCAGCTCCTAATATAAGCATTCCAACAGCAAAAAGACAATAGCACCATGAACAAGGCCATCAGAAAAGTATATACATTGCATTACTAATGCATGAGGCCTCAAAATTGCTTCTAAAAGTTAAAAATTTAACAATTGACTAGAAGGATCTGAAAAATGCAATCAATCAGCCATATATATCATAACATAACAAACTAAAATCTCAAATGTGTGTCACTAATTCTTTTCAATAGTGATACTGCATGACCAACAATAGGTAGGAAAAGTAAAAACAAAAATAGAATAGTATAGTCTAAAATTAAATTCTAGAAATATTAAAAAGGAGTTCAAAAAATTAGAACAATTCCAAACTATGCAAACACTCAGGTTTGATGCAAAATGTAAATTGCTTTCACACTAGTTCACTAAGTTACCTAAGGAAAATGCAAAAAAACCTTCAAGCAATTAAGGGTCTTTGCATCAAAAGTTAACTATTGATCAAGCATTTCATGAAACAGAACATGCAATCCCATAGATCAAGCATGCAATTTGAAGCCACATCAGCAAAATTTTGTTCACTATTATAGAAGCTACTACAAAATTAACCAGCATTAGCCAAATTTCCTAAGATATCTATAGTCATTGTTTTCATAAGGGAAATTGAATGCTAACCTTTGATGTAACTATAGTTCTGATGTCCTTGATCTCTTTTTTATTCCACATGATTAGGATAAATAAACTAGCCTTAGTTTTTCCAGTAGTTTAAAGCAGGTATAGTTGGATTAGGGAACCAGTAGAAATCATACACAAGTCATGTTATTAGTAGAAAACTGTATGTGCTTGTATTAGAGAACCTGACAATAAGGAAATAAAAAATGCATGTAAAGTTATTCCATGGTTATCAGCAACTAGACCTCAAGATGACAATGAAATTTCAATCAATTCTAAACAAATGATATTTATAGCTTTAATGAAATCAAAGTATTATAAGAGTCACTCTGAGCAAAATAAGCCTCATGAACTCTTTTAGTCACTCTGACAAGCCTATCCTGCAAAGGCAGAAAATAACTTTATTCAATAATCAATATCATCACAAAAGTTTGATGGAAAGATCATAAAAATAAAAGTCAAGACAGTTCTGAGGGCATAAAACAAAATAAATCATACTTTATAACCCATCTTGTTGATCATCTCCTTCACAACTTGATATAAAGTAAGTCTAGCTGGACAAAACATCCAAAGAGTGACTATCCACATAGTTACATTACATAAAACAAAAGCTTTATGAAATTAGAATTGAAAAAGAAGACTTAGTATCAAAAGGAGCCATAGTATCAAAAACGACATTTCCAAACAGCCCAGACAAGATAGCAACAAGACCATTTCCAAGAAATATAGCCTTTGAGAAGGTTATTAAAAGCCATCCCCTTTGACAAATAAATGGTAAAGAAAAGACAATTGAAAGCCATCATAAAAACCATTTGACACAAATTGATGGTCAAACATATTTTTGTAACCGAAAATCATGCTAGTGCTAATATATAGGAATCTAGCAAATCTTCTACAAAGCACTTTACCTTGTTAAGAAGGACCAAAATTTATTTCATGAAGTAGGTAAGTCATCATCATTTGCAATTAATATGTTCCCTGATTATGTGTTTCTAAGTGAAAACCCAACTCAGACACAGAAGAGGTATCAAAGTTTCAGAAATGGCATCAAGACTTAACAAGTCCTATTTCTTAGTTTAACCTTGTTTTGTAAGTAGACTCAATGCATGAATTCAATCTATTTGGCACTTAACGAAATAAAAAAAATGGAGCTTTGGTCTAGAAGTTTTAATTTCTAGAAACCGAATTAGTTTTCTTATACTTTACAATAACATCTTCAAAAGTTCATTTAATGTAGTGAGTAAAATATACAAAGCAATCACAATTCAAAATTCTAGTCTCAAGCCATCGTGTTAACAAATCCTTATGAGAATAAGAACTGATTCCCAACAACAGCCTTAAAATACAAGGAGATAGTTATATTACTATATTTACATGATATCAATATTAGAATACTTTTTCTATCTAACAATAACACATCCAAAAATAATTGCTTGATAAAAAATAGTTAAATCTTTAAAACTCACCTTGTTATGCTTGGCAACAAGCCAAGATCAAACGCTGAAAAAAGAGTGATGTGGTAATGCTTTCCAAAATTCGGCCCACCATCAAGATTTTGTATTGAGGAGAATGTTTGGTAATGCAGCTCAAGATATAAGTTATGCAGTAAGTAATATAAGCCCTCTTTCATCCCCTGATTTTGAAATAAGTAGTATGATACCATCTCTATAGTAGTTTTTGGCAAACTCAAATGATAAGTCAAGGGAGACGGACCACTGCCATGGCTCCCCCTCTTATTCTGATCAATCAAAAACAAGAAAAATTAGGTTCATCATATTCCAATATTAAGCGGGAAATGAGAGTAGCAAGAGGTGTGAGCTGAACCTAAACACCAAGAATGAAGAAAAGAAAGGGCATAGATCTAAGATATGAACCTGAAACCAAGAAATTATTGATGGTGCCCTAGTAGATGCATGATTTGTGAGAGGGTAATCCAAGAAAGTAGAGGATTGGAGGCTCCTGCAGCAAATAGCCACAACGAGGTTGGATGCGGAGGAGAAGGTGATGTGGTTGTGTAGGTTTTGTAGAGAAGACTTGAGAGAAAGACAAGTTCACGTAGGGTGTAACACCTTAACTCCAAACACCTCTTTACTTGACCAAAACCTTCAAAAAGCAACCAAATACAACACAAACATCTTAAAACAACATTTCAAAACTTCATAACAGCAAAAATGAACAAAACAACACCAAAAATTAGGCTGGAGCCGTGGCTGCTACAGTACCATGGCGGCTTCAGCCTCCCCTATTTTGTATACGCCTTTGCCTCCACTGGCACCGCGGCCTGGACCATGGCGCCGTGGTGCCACTTGCTGGTTTTCATACTAGCAAAACTTAACATCCTAGAGCGAACTTTCGATGTGCATAACTATATGCTTCGACTTCTGATTGACTTGATTCCAATTCCTACAAGTCATTCTAGTCCCAATTTATCCATAGACACCACTGTCACCTCAATCCTACTCTGTATGGAGATTCTAGACCCCTGACATCATTTTAGCCACTTATTGACCAAAACCCATCACTAACTACCTCCAATTGCCACTAGAGGCAAATGGTCACTCAAAGACCATTTATATAGGTCCAAAACCCCTAAACCAACTTATCCAATGAGGTTTCACCTCAAAGGAACCACTCCTATGAGATTTGACCCATTTGAACCCCAACTTGACAAAATGGACTACAGGCCCTAAAACACACCTAATAGGCCCAAAAACACCTTTCATCATACATAACACATACAACACATTTTCACATATATAAGCATACATACATCTATCTATGACAATCCTTACAATGTCATACATTCAATAGAAAACCTTCTACCCTACTTGGCATAAGTTACATATCCAAATTCACATAAACTACATAAACCTAGTATTTCCATGTCCGTTGCCACTCTCTCAGCTTCTCAGGACTAATACCAGAACCTTGACCTCAAAGGTTAGTTCATGGGAGAGGGGTGTGAGACAATATCTCAGTAATCAGGAACAACCACACACACACATATATATACATATATCTCATACAATCCATGAATGCAATGTGAAATGAATGAAATGCATGTCTCCTTCGCATATAGCTAGAACCACGGGCTGTCATCATAACAAGATATTTCATATAAGAAATTTCCTTCCAATAATCAGTGAAGACTGATTCCGGGATATCACCAAGCTCACCTTCCATTAGTGCACCCAGCCAAAGGTAACACTAATGTTCGAACCGTGGCTCTCCTCCCTCTTCCCACCACAAATTAGCAATGATTTAGGGAAGGTGCAGTCCACGGCGCGCCTTTCCCTTCCTGGCCATAGGAGGCAATTTAGCAGTAGGGATCCCATCCTCATTCTCCCTAACATATATATATATATTCCATTCTTATCCTCCTTAACATATATCATCATATATCATATCGTCATCACCACCAAATCCGCCATATATCGCAATCTCACAATGCCATGTGGTGATGCTCATGTATCATCATATAATCATCATCATCATATCACAATGTCATGCATGCATCATGTCATGTCATGTCAATACCATCATCTCTAATCATCATAGTCATCATAATCATCATCTAGCTATGTGCATACCACTATATATAGAAAACAGTACACACAAACACATCTATATCGCGTTATGAAAGAAACATGCATATATGCACAAATATACGTACTATCATACCATACAAACAATACCTACTTGAATCAAAGCTTCAAAGGTCCGAAAATCACTGCCAATGGCTGGACACAACAAACCCTAGTAGAGCTCCCTCAGTTTCTCCTCCGTTTCTTTCTTTTCCTTTCATCTGAAATGATTCCAATTTAGATAAGATTCTCGATTCTCACCGCGGCCTTAGGACAGTGCGTCACAGCGCCGTCGTGTTTCAATTAGAAAATGCCACTGGACTCACTCTCGCCGCAGCGTGGAGCTCTTTCAGATTCCACTTGAACCTTCCTGCGTCCTGTTTTTCTCCAGTTCTGAACACAATGCCAAGACAAAGTTATGAGGGGTGTTACATAGGGACTAAAGGCTTTAACAGAAAGGACAAAGTTTTGACATGGAGCACCAATCTTTGACAAAGAGATGCGATGTTGATGATGAGCTCTTAAATTTATTTTTTAATTATTAAACACCATTACTTGGTGTTTAGTTAGTAAACACCATCTAAAGGTAGCATTTTAGATAAACGCCAACTAATATTTTTATTTTTTAATTATTAAATAACTTTAATTGGCATTTTATGTAGAAATGCCAACTAATGTATTTTTATTTTTTTTTTAATTTTTAAATCATCTTAGTTAGTCTTTACAAGGAAACGCCAACTACGATGACCAATTTTAGTTGGCTTTTTCAGTGTAAATGCCAACTAAAATGTTTTGTGCCCCACTTTAATTGGCATTTTAAAAAAATGCCAACTATTGAGCGCTAATAAATCTTGAAATTGGCATAGTGTATCTTCATATCATAAGTCATCATCACTCACCCAACAATGTCCCAATATGTATAATGTAGTGAGGATGCTCGAATGTTATGCAAGCATGTCAATGTCATACACAATCACTATCATCATCATCATCATCATCATCATCATAATCATGCTAGAATACTATCATGTGGGGATGCATAATAACAAGAAGTATATCAACATATGACATGATCCACTACATGTATATGTGGCCAAATCCCTTTTTATAATTATTAACATTATCACTATCATCATTGTTACACATACAATTACTAAGAGTATAACATTCATAGGTTAGGTCTGTATATTCCCATTTACACAAACATATCTATATGAATATAAAATAGACTATTTTTAACTTACTTATGATACTTTCCAAAGAAAGAGGGTTTCAAGAAAACTTGCTAATTCCTGTCATGATATGAATAGAATATTATGATATGAAAACTTTCAAACATATAAAATAACTAAAATTAGTCCTTGATTACCTCGAGTTGTCATACACCCACAACACCTTGATAGGCCAAAGGATTACTAACTACAACATATAAGAGGAAATACAATCCACAACAATTTGTTGAATCAAAGGTTTTGATTATTCCAAACAACTAGAGCTTGGAAAGAGAATATCAGAGTGTAAAAGCATAAAAGTGAAGAAATCTAATGAAAGATGTGTGACAATTTAGCTGTTAAGATTTTTCACAATGTACACTAGGTAAAAGGCTTTGATTCTTAGTTATTCATGTTGCCACAGTTTTTAAACATGTATTTTCATAGTTATCCAATGTTAGTATATATTAGATTTGGAAAACACAGACTAAAAAATGAATTTTGGTGTTGATTCTTATGTATTTTGTGCAAAATTCAAACTTTGCTTACTAAAATTTGAAATTCCAAAGTTATCATCTCTAATAGACGAATTTCAAATTTTGAAATTCGAATTTCAAGTTAGGCATAATTAGCAAAATGTATAAAATTTATCTGAGGTCTAGTCAAAATTTGAATATTATTAAAGTGCATAAAGAGTTCAGAGTTACTCCCTCTGACAGATGAATTTTAGATTTCAAAATTCAAATTTTGAAATAAGAACTTGTGACTCTTGTTAGAGCATGTCTCTAACAAACGAACTTTGAAGTGCAAAATTCAAATTTCATAGAAGAGAACTTTTGTATCATGTTGAGGAAGCCTTTGACAGATGAATTTTAGATTTTGAAATTGGAATTTGAAGTGCATCATGAAAACACGAAACAACTGTTCAAACTCAACATAAGCACTTTTAATATAAAAATTCGGATGTTCTAACATGGGATATATCTGAAAAATTCAAAATTCGAATTTCACTTTTGAACAGACAAATTTTGGAAGTTCAACATTGAAGTCCTTAACTTATTGTCTCTGTAAAATTTGTCTGTTGACAGCCAAAATTTGAATTTTGATGTGTTAGACGCATCAAATGCAGTTGGTGAACGGCTAGTTTTGTAGAGTAACTGTTGGTTGACGTCTCTAATGGCTAGAACTTATGTCTAATAACTAGTTAAATCACAAACATATCTCATATATAACTATGTCACTAAGCCCTCAGACCTGAGATCATCGTGGCTTCCTACATAGGGAACACTATACTTTGGCATAGTTAAAAGTCACCTTGAGTTAGGAGATCATAAAGGCTATAATTGGGCATAATGGAATTCATGTGGAGGAAGATGAATGGTCAAGATGGAATTTGTCCCTCTAATTAATGAAAAGATATATCTGGGCCTCTCGATGAGTGAGACTGAGAAATGCATGGCCGTGCTCGAATGAAAGAGTTTCCATTTGTTCTGTCAATCTGCTCAGAGATCAAGAAAGTGATGGTTGAGTAAGATGAGGATGACATTTTCATACCTCATACTTGACCTATATATCATGAGATAAAAGGGATGTGATCAGGTTATATGATAGGTTACATCGGATTATCGATCTTATATGATTTGGATAGTCACAATGTCTTGTTAGAAGCCACTTGCGACTTATGGGTCCAATAGTGTTATTGGCTAATTTTTAACATCATATGGGCCTACAGGGTCGCACACAAGAACAGGTGAACTTGAGTTAGAATGTCTAGATTCATTGAATTTAAAATGTACCTAGATTCAATGAATTTAAGTTCAATTTAGGGTGATTGAATTTTATGTATATATATATATTTGATATATATATTATAAAATTCAAAGTATATATATATGTGTTTAATATATTATATATTTTATATATATTATATTATTTTGAAATATATATATTATTTTATTCAAATTAATTTAAATGAATTAGTTTTAAATTTAATTCTATGTGATAGATTTAAATTTAAACTAATGTCATAATCTAAATTTGATTTAGATTTGATTCTAGATTTATATTAGATAGTTGGTTTAGATATTATTCTATTAGATAGATTTAAATCTAAAATAATCTATTTAATTAAGATTTGATTTAATTTAAATAATTGACTTAAATTAATCAAATAATAAACCTTATCTATATAATTATATAGATTAAGGTTATTAAACATAGAATCAAGAGAGAGTCTCCGCTCACCCTAGAGATCGAGCAGCCGCACACTCACACAAAGAAAGTGTACGGATGAATAGAGGATGTATGGACGAACACAGAACGTACAGACATTCACAAATAGAGGTGCTAGCATGCTATTCGAGTTGGATTCACCATTTGTATGGATACCGGTAGAGGGAGCTAATCAGACGCGTTAGTTCCTGGGATCTGATGGTAGGAAAAGAACACCAAAAGGATGCACCAGAGGTAAAATTCTTTTCTACATCTCAATCTAAACAACATTGACGGATCAATGGGAGGGAATTTCTTAATGTTTTTCCACTGTGCATGTACTAAAATTCTCAACAGACAATGATAGTGATTCTAAGGTAAATGATTCTAAACCTTTCTATAAAGAACTGCATGATGCATTCAGTGATTTAATGTCTGAATTTGTCAAAGTATCTAAGCAGCTGAATGTAGTTAAAAAGAAAATAAACAAACATGAAAATGAATCTCATGCATCTTGCACTGCAACACTACCTGCTCCTTCTACCACTTTTGTTTGCACCTCATGTAATGAGTTGAGAAATAAGAATGCTTATCTCCATAAGACTCTAACTAGATTCACTAAAGGGAAAGATATGCTAAAAGTAATACTGGTAACACAAATAGTAAGTCAAAGCAAAACTGATCTAGGATATGACCTCTGTGCTATCAAAAAGAAACTGAATATCTAAGAAATTTTGTGCATGTTGATGGCATTAAATCAGCACAAAACATAGAGTAATTTCTTGCACCAAAAAGTCAAAATGATAGATATTATCTACATTATTTTATACCAGCATCTCTTTCTTCAAGCCCCTTTTCTACTTGCCACTTCTATAACAAGAAGGATTGCATATCCTCCTTTTGTGTGTACAAGAAGGAAGGAAATGGTAATGGAGTAAAATAGGTTCCCAAAGGCACTTCAGTGTCCAAGAGAGGAACTAACAAGAAAGGACCCAAGCAAATATGGGTACCTAAAAGAAACAACTAAAATATGTTTTGCAGGTATGACTCAAGGCCAAGAGAAGTAACAAATGGTATATGGATAATGCCTACTCAAGACACATGACTGGAGATAAAGAAAAATTCATTATACTGAGAGATAAGAAAGGAGAGAAGGTTACTTTTGGTGGTGATCAGTCTGGTAAGGTGATTGGCATTGGAATTATAGGGAGAAACCCAAAAACATCAATAGAAGAAGTACTATTTGTAATAGGCCTCAACTACAACTTGTTGAGTGTGAGCCAAACCTGTGATAAAAGCAACTAGGTTCTGTTTGATTCCAACTACTGTCAAGTCATCAGAAAAATTGACCACAAAGTCATTCTCAAAGCACAAAGAGATGGTAAGTATTATATAGCTGATTTAGATGAATTACCTACTCTAGACTCAAGATGCTTAATAAAAAAAAATGATAAAGGCTGGCTATGGCATAGGAGACTAGCTCATGTTAGCATGCATTAATTAAACAAGCTTATTTAAAATAAACTTGTTCTTGGATTATCCAATATCTCTTTTGAAAAGGACAGAGAATGTAATGCTTGTCTTAAAGGGAAACAAACTAAGTCTTCTTTCAAATCTAAAAATGCTATCTCCACAACTAGACCATTGCAATTGCTTCACATAGATTTGATAGACCCTACTAGTATTAATAGTATTGGTGGTAACTTGCATGTACTTGTTGTAGTAAATGATTATTCCAAATTTACCTGGAGTTAATTTCTTTCCACTAAAGATGAAACACTTGAAAAATTCCTGATCTTAGCTAAGAAAGTCCAAAATGAGAAATGTTGTTCTTTTGTATATATTATAACAGATCATGGTAGTGAGTTTGAAAATGCCCAATTTGCTGACTACTATGGAAAGAATGGAATAGATCACAACTTCTGTACTTCAAGAACACCTCAACAGAATGGAGTTGTTAAGAGGAAAAATAGAGAGCTAAAAGAAATAGCTCATGCAATGCTGAATGAAAAAGGATTGCCAAAGTACTTCTGGGCTGATGTAGTGAGCACAACATGTTGCCTGATGAACAGAGCCTACATCAGACCCATTCTAGGCAAAACTTCATACGAACTGTACAAAAGAAAGAAGCTCAACCTCTCTCATCTTCATGTTTTTGATGCACCAGTTACATACACAACAATAGCAAGGACAACTTAGATAAGTTTAATACCAAGTTAGATGAAGTATATTTCGTGGCTACTCAAATGGGAGAAAAGCATATAGAGTCTTCAATAAAAAAGTTTAAAACCATAGAAGAATCTGTGCATGTAATATTCATTGAGAATAAAACTATTGCTAAACCTGAGTTAGAAGAGGATGAACTAATTTCTAGTTTTAAAAATATAAGCCTCTTTAAAAAAAAATGAACCTCTAAAAATATCAGAATCTACTAGTGTAGAGGAAGATATTTAGGAGAAAGATATAGAATTCAAGGACAATGAAGAAATTTCTCAAGAACTCCCTAGAGATTGGAGATATCAAAGGAGTCATCAGTTAACTAAGTGATTGAGGATGTTCAAGAAAATGTTAAAATCAGAAGACAACTTAGGGATCAAGTGAATAACTATGCATTCATTTCTTAGATTGAACCTAAGTGTACTGAAGAAGCTCTAATAGATGGATACTGGACACTAACTATGCAACAAGAACTGAATCAGTTTGAAAGAAATTAAGTTTGGGACTTAGTACCTTGGCCCAATGATCACTCAATCATTGGAACCAAATGGGTGTTTAAAAACAAACTAGATGAATTTGGAGTGATAATTAGAAAGAAAGTTAGGTATATAGCTAAAGGATACAATCAGGAGGAAGGCATAGATGATGAGAAAACTTTTGCTCCAGTTACAAGATTGGAAGCAATAAGAATTCTCTTTGCCTATGCTTGCATAAAAGATATAATGTTATAGCAAATGGATGTAAAGAGTGCCTTTCTAAATGGGTATATCATGGAAGAAGTTTATGTTAACCAACCTCCAGGCTTTGAGGACTCAACAAAACTAAATCATATATATAAACTGAATAAAGATGTGTATGGTTTAAAACAGAGACGTAGAGTATGGTATGAAAGACTAAGCAACTTTCTGATTGAAAAAGGACTTAGTAAGGGAAAAGTTTATATAACTTTGTTCACTAAAAAGGAAAACAAAGATTTTCTTATTGTTCAAATTTATGTTGATGACATTATATTTGATGCTACTAATGAATCTTTTTGCAAGAATTTTTCTAAGTTAATGCAGAGTGAATTTGAGATGTCAATGATGGGAGAACTCAACGTTTTCCTTGGATTGCAAATCAAACAATGTGATGATGTATCTTTCTCAATCAATAAAAGTACTTAAAAGAGTTGCTAAAGAAATTTGGAATGAAAAAAAATCAATGGGAACTCTAATAGCCACCGCCACAAAGCTAATATGGATAAAGGAGGAAAACCATTTGATATAACTCAATACAAAAGAATGAATGGTTACTTGTTGTACCTAATAGCTAACAGACCTGACATCATGTTTAGTGTCTGCATATGTACTAGGTTCCAATCATGTCCTAAGGAGTACCATGCAATAACTATGAAGAGAATATTTAGATATTTAATTGAAATATCACATATGGGACTTTGGTATCCAAAGGGCAATGGAGAAGAGCTAGTTGGATATGTTGATGCTGACTTTACTGGATCTAAGACTGACAGAAATAGCATAAGTGGCATATACCAATTTCTTGGAGGATCTCTAGTCTCATGGTTCAATAAGAAGCAGAATAGTGTGGCTCTCTCCACAGTAGAGGCTGAATATATAGCTGTTGGAAGCTGCTATGCTCAAGTTCTTTAGATGAAGCAGCAACTTAAAGACCTTAAAATTGAGATGAAGGAAATACCTATAAGGTGTGACAATCAAAGTAGCATTAACATCATAAAGAATCCAGTGATGCATTCAATGACAAAGCACATTGAGGTCAGACATCATTTCATAAGGGATCACATTCTGAAAAGAGACATCAAGTTTGAATTTGTCTCTACAGAAGATCAGCTTGCACATATATTGACTTAGCCACTTTCAGAGGATAAATATTGCAAAATCAGAAGAGAATTGGGAATGAAAAATCCCAATGAACTGTAAGCTAGCTTCTAACTAAATCTGTTTAGACTTTCACTAAGTTAAGCTTCAAAGTATCTTTAAGAAGTTTTGCAGGTATTCCACATGAGCTTAAATGATAGAAAAATCAATATAACGGAGTATATCAGACCTGCTTAGTCAACAACTACTAAAGAAGACTTGGAAATTTGAATATTCAACATATATCTATAAGTTCACTCTTGTAAAATTTTCACTTTGAATGCCGATAGACGAATGTCTATACTCTACCCAGCCTGTTGAATGACTTTGCTTAGTTAAAATTTGAACTTTGAGCTTAAACAGACGTATTTCAGTAATTCAAATGTTACATCGGTGCTTTAGCTCTCTCAAAATTCGTCTATTGATAAACTAAAATTTGAATTTTGAATCTCTAAATACATGTCTAGCTTGTTTGTGAAGAGAATAGTTGTAACACCCCTTATGACTTTGTTTTGGCATCATGTGTAGAACAGGAGGAAAATAGGACAGAGGAAGGTTCACGTGGAGTTTGAAAGAGCTCCATGCTATGGCGAGAAGCAAGGCCACTAGAGCGAGAGCGTGTCTAATCGCTCTTTCCAGCTGAAAACGGGTGGAATCGAGATGAGATGTGTTGAGGCCACAACGAGAGTCGGGTTTCTAGTTTAAATCAGAAACATTTTGGACGAATAGAAAGAAAGAAATGAAGAGAGCGATGGAGGTGAAATGAGGGAGCTATGCTAGGGTTCGAGATTTCTTGACTTTGAGAGTGATTTTTGGACCTTTGAAGCTTGGATTCACGTGGGTAAGTGACTTTTACTCCTCCCTCTCCATTTTCTTTGGTTTAAATTTAGAGTTTTTCAATTATGAGTTGGGATTTTTAGTTTGAGACGGAATCCACCAATTGAAATAGATGTTATGGGATTAAGGAAGTGTGTTTTGGTGTTCTTGTTGCTTGGATATGAGTTTTGAAGGGTGTATATATGATTTGAGCTTAACCCTAGGTTGTTTTCAGTTAAGGTTCTTGGGAATCCGAAGTGTATGTGATTGAGTAGTATTTGAATGGTCCCTAAGAGCTTATTGATGCATGAAAGGGGTGTTGGAATCTTGGGTTAGGCTAAATTAGTTGAATTGTGATGTTTGGTTTATTGGTATATGTGGTTAATTAAGGAATTGTGATTTGTGAAGGTTGTTTGGTAACCTGAGAGGGGTTTAAGTGTGTTAGACAACTTGAAAAGTTTGTGGAATCTGCGTGTGTAGTATTAACACTTGAGGTAACCGGGTGTTTGGTTGTATTGTATTGTTTGTATGGTATGACCGTACGTATATTTATGTATATATATATGTATGTTTCTTTCATATCACGATATAGATGTGTTTGTGTGTACTATTTTCTATATATCATGGTATGCACACAGCTAAATGATGATTATAATGACTTTGATGATTATGATGATGATTAGAGATGATGATATTGACATGACATGACATGATGCATACATGACATTGTGATATGATGATGATGATTATATGATGATACATGAGCATCACCACATGGCATTATGAGATTGCGATATATGGCGGATCTGGTGGTGATGACGATATGATATATAACGATATGAAATATGATGATATATGTTAGGGATGATAAGGATGGAATATATATATATATGTTAGGAAGGATAAGAATGACATCCCTGTGGCTAAATAGTCTTCTATGGCCAGGAGGGGAAAGGCGCACAATGGATTGCACCTTCCCTAAATCACTACTAATTTGTGGTAGGAAAGGGGAAGGAGAGCCACGGTCCGAATATTAGTGTTACCTTTGGCCGGGTGTAATAAAGGGAGGTGAGCTTGGTGATGTCCCAGAATCAGTCTTCACTAACTGTTGGAAGGGAATTACCTATACGAAATGTCATGTTATGACGATAGCCTGTAGTTCTAGCTGTGTGCGAGGGAGACATGCATTCCATTCATTTCACATTGCATTCATGAGTTGTATGAGATATATGTATATATGTGTATATGTGTGTGGTTGTTCCTAGTTACTGAGACATTATCTCACACCCCTCTCCCATGAACTAACCTTTCAAGTGACGGTTCTGGCACTAGTCCGGAGAAGACGCGTGAGTAGCATTGGACGTGGGGATATTGGGTCTATGTAGTTTGTGTGTGTGTAATTTGGATTTGTAACTTATGCCAAGTAGGATAGAATGTTTTGTAATGGATGGATATATGACATTGTAAGGATTGTTTTGGATGGATGTATGTATGGTTAAATATGTGTTGTATGTGTTATGTTTGATGAAAAGTGGAATTGGGTCTTGTTAGTGTGTTTTAAGGCCTGTAGCCCCTTTTGTCAACTTGGGGTTTAGGGGGATCAAATCTCAGAGGAGTGGTTCCTTTGAGGTGGAATCTCTTTGGACAAGTTGGTTTGGGGGTTTTGGACATGTATGAATGGTCTTTGAGTGACCATTTGCCTTTGGTGGCAATTGGAGGAGGTGAGTGGTGAGTTTGGTCAAAAAATAGCCAAAACAGTGTTAGGGGTCCAAAATCTCTATATGGAGTTGGATTGAGGTAAAGTTAGTGTCTGTGGATAGATTGAGACTAGATTGACTTGTAAGAGTTAGAATCAATAGGAGGTCGGAGTATAAAGTTATGCGCATGGCGCCAGAAAGCAGGCCGCGGTGCCATGAGGTCCAGTAGCGTGGTAAGATAGGGGAGGTTTGGAGCCGTGCAGTACTGTAGCGGCCGTAACCCCAGCTAAGTTTTTGGTGTTTGGTTCGTTTCCGCTGTTCCGAAGTTTTGGAAAGTTGTTTTGAGATGTTTTGGTTGCGTTTGGTTGGATTTTGAAGTTTTTTATCAAGTCTGAAGGTGTTTGGAGGTAGGGTGTTACAATAGTTGTCTGTTGATAGACAGAAATTTGAATTTTATACGTGTATGATTTTTCTAAGTAAGTAATATTCAAATTTTAAAGGTTCTACATTCGCACTTTAGACAATTTTTCACGAAGTTTTAAAATATGAACTTTGAATAACAAGCATCCATCTATTAAAACCTTTTTGTGTGTTTGCCTTCAAACAAAGACCTTAACATTTGAATTTTAAGAGCATAACATTTCTCTATTGAAGCATATATTGATATTAAGTCTTTGTTAGATGAATTTTAGGACTGAAATTCGTCTATTGAAGTCACCCCTCATATGATAAGTCTCTAACAAAAGAACTTTAAGGATGAAAATTCATTTGTCAAGACAATCTCTCTGGACACATAAGCAATGTAACTGGCCGAAATTTGAATTTTGACCATCAACATTTATCTGTTGAACGGTTATAAAATGAAATCCAAAGGGTCTTGCTCTGAACAGATGCAACCTTATATGTCTCTTAACTGAAGCCATTCCTCTCCCCTCTTAACCATTCTTAAATCCCTTCGGCCAAACTTCATTTCTCACCAATTAAACTTCAAACTGAACCTCTAAAACACCTCAGGAGGATTTCTTAAAACACATTTCAAAAGAAATGGTTAGAGTTAAGAACACTAATGTAGGAAAAGGAGAGTCCAGACCCAATCGTGCAACCAAATCTCAATATGCTGCATAGGAAGCAAAAACCCAGAAAAGAAAAACCAAATCTAACATGAGAACTCCATCTAAGAAGCAGAAAATAACACCCTAGGCTAAATCAAAGAAACTAGCCCTTGATGCCGCTCCGTCTAGCACCAAGTCAGAGGAATTGCAGCTAACTACAAAGCTTATTTGCAATTATGATAAAATCTTGGAAGAATACACCATAAAGTTTGCGAGCAAGAAGGTAAAAACTCCTCATTGCACTAATTTGGAAGATTTTTTAGTTTCCAACAAATTTGATGCTGGGTTTTGGATGAGCAAGTATAAGAACTCATTGGAAATTAAGGAAAAAGTTTATGATGAGGTGATTAAGACATGGTATGCTGCTTTGAAATACAATAACAAAAAGAGGAAGTACCAAGTGATACTTAAGTCTAGGACTCTATGGTTATCTGATGAGAATATTAATGAAGTCTTGGAGATTCCTGGACAAGAGGGATTCAAGATTGATATCTCCACCTCTAAATACATGGATGAGGATGATAACACAGATGAGGAAAGTGGAGAGTTTCTAAACTATAAGGAAAGCACAATCTTGAATACTCTCTTCAGAATGCCTGAGAGTAGGCCCCCTTTAAAACTTGTAAAGGCCTCTGATCTAAGTGTACAAGCCAAAGTCTTGCCCTATATAGTGTCAAGGATCATCTTTAACAAGAAAGGAAGTTTCAACCTAATCACAAGGACTGAGGCTCACATAATGACTATCTCTATATGAGAAAAATTGCTAAATATGGGTCATATCATCTTCCAGAGAATGATCAAGACAAGGGATCAAAGAAAAGACTCAACCTTGCCCTATGCCTCTATCATCACCAAACTTCTTAGATATGCCAAGATTCAACACCTAGAGAAAGGCAAAGGGAAGCCAACTGAAGTATTCAAAGAGGAAGAGTTGATAAGGAAAGGAATAGAAAGAAAAGGAGGAAGATGAATTGGGAAAGGAGCAGGAAAATCAGAAGATCTATTTTATAAAGGATGAGAGTCACAACAGTAAGAAGGTACATATGAGGTCACTCCAAACATTCAGCCTACACCTTAACCTACCTAACCAGAGTCTCCTCGACCACAATCTACCCAACCACCTCAACCATTAACTCCATCCAATTAGGCTAAACCCAATACTATCATTAAACTATATGATAACCTGTCTGTAGTGATGTTGAGCATCAGAGAGAAACAAAATGCCAAGTTTGCACACTTGCAAGATCAAATCACTCAACCAGCCAAGAACCATAAGGTGATTGCTAATGCCTATGAAGACATCAGAAACTCTATCCCTACCACATCAACACCACCTCAATGTAGACCCTCTGATCCCACCAAATCTGTTTCTCCTGAGGCTCCTAGCCCTTTTGAAATAAATTCCCCTGAGGCTACTGTTATAGATTTTGCCACTGCTACTACTCCACAGGTTTCGAGCAATGAAACAAGTCTTGGTTCACCTTTGAACTATGCCATGGAGGAAGAAATCACTCATGAGGAAGGCTCTCAATGAGCCAATGATAGAGGACATTACTCAAGAGTCAATTCTGTCTTCACAAGAAAGTGAGCAAATGCAGAAGCTTGTTGCTGCTCTTACCACTACTCCAATCATCTTAGCTGCTTTAAATGAGGAAAAGGGATTGTGTCATATATGGACATTGATGCTGTTGAATATGATGCAACAGTGCAAGCACAAAAGTAAAGATTGGCTGAATTGTTTCCTCCACCTACTCTTTAACCTCTATCTTCTAGATATGGTCTGCTAGTAGAGAAAAGAGCTAGACTAGCCAACCTTTAAAAGGAAGTTTAAGAAATAATCTCAGATGATCTTCCTATGATACCTCCATCTGTGTCATTTATCCCAATTCCTCTCCAAGCCATTCCCATGTCTCAAAAACCTCCTTCATCTACACAAGCCCCTCTGTTTGATGATGCCAAAAAGGGGGAGAAGAAAGATAAGAAGGATGGGTAAACTGGCGAAGTTGCAACGGGACAATCTGAAGCTGAAGCTGGACAGTTAGGCAAGACATATGGCAAGAAGAAGATTAAGCTCAAGATTAGGAAGGAATAACAAGATAGAGAACTTTATGGCTTGAATCTTGGATTATGTGACTCTGTATCTATTGTACCTTGCCCATGTTAAGTTTGTGAACTTATATTTGAAATTTCATTCCTATTGAAATTTGTGATTCTGTACTCATGATGAACTTAGTTGAATTTAATTGAAATCTAGTATAGAACTTATAAGTCAATACAATGTGTTTCCATTTCTCCTTCTCTATTCTCTTATAGTCTCAACTCTAATACATGTGCCATATTTATATTCAAATTTTAAAGCATTTGTTGAGGGGGAGCTCTTAGAAGCAAATTCAAGTACTAATACAGTTTGCAAGTTGTTTTGTCATCATCAAAAAGGGAGAGGATGTTGAATCAGAGGTTTTGATGATTCCAAACAACTAGATGTTGGAAGGAGAATATCAAAGGAGTGTAAAAGCATAAAAGTGAAGAAATCCAATGAAAAATGCGTGAAGATTTAGTTGTCAAGATTTCTCATAATGTACACTATGTAAAAGGATTTGATTCTTAGTTATTCATGTCACCACAGCTTTTAAACATGTCTTTGTTAGCAAGGATGACTTCCCAAGAGGGGGTGAATTGGGAAGATTGAAATTTTTCTGCACAAAGTGAAATGGGTGAAGATAGCACAGTGTAATGGAAGCAACATATAAAATAGAGCAAGCTGAAAAGTAAAGATTGGAAGTAGAAGACTCAGTAATTTATCCTGGTTCGGTCTATCCACTTGACCTACGTCTAGTCCTCAAGGCAACTCTTGAGATTTTTCCACTATACAGCAAGAATTCAACGGGCTTCTTGCTAATGCCATAGTACAACGAGTATGCTCTGTTTCTGGAGCCTTCTCAATCTCTCTAAGCACTTCTATAAAGTGCTCCCCAATCCCCTTGTGATTTCCCCTCACAAGTAAATCTATCTTCCAGATGAAGAGTAGATTGTTTACAAAGATATAACTCTCTTGAATAGCGTAGATATGAAGGTTGAAGTACAGATATTGAAGTTAAGAGGGTAAAAGCTTTTTTGAGAAATTGATTTGGCAGAGATTCTGTATATACAAGTTTTATTTGTTACCCACAACTTCAAATGATGTTATATTTATAGATTTAGGTCTCAAATGTCCGTTAGAGACAAAATCTATCCGTTGGGAAAGTTATCCAACGGTTACTCTGAAAACCTATCTGTTTACCAACCGCATTTAATGTTTCTGACATACCGAAATTCGAATTTTGGTTGGCCAATAGATGAATTTCGAAGGAACCGAAGGTTAAAGCTTTCAATGTTACAACACGAAGTTCGTCTGTTCATGAAGTGAAATTCGAATTTTGAAACTTACAAAACATTTTCACAATGTGACATACGAATTTTGAAGAGGAAAATTTTTCGGTTAAGTGTGAACAGTGTTTTCAATTTTCTACAGTGCCTTCGAAATTCGAATTTTGGAAGCCTAAAATTCGTCTGTCTGTAGAACGTTCAAAGAGGCACAGTAGTTTACTTTCTTCGAAATTCAAATTTTGAAGTAGTGAAGTTCGTCTATCAGAGAGATTCTTTTCAGACTAACTTCAACATTCGAAGTTACAAAGCTCTGTCATTCGTATGTCAATATTTCATTCCAACAAACTCACAAACTAACCTTCTGAAATTCGAATTTTAATGTTCAAAGTTCGTCTGACAGAAAGCAGTTTTGAAACTTAAATTATTCTTGATCTCAAATGAACTTTAACATTGTTTCAGGCGAATTTCTTTCATTTTCATAAGTTGTGATTTGTCTGAAATTCGAATTTTGAAGACTCAAAGTTCGTCTGTTTCAAAGAAGCTCCTTTCAGACTTATATGAAAATTCGAATGTTGGAAAGTCAAAGTTCGTCTGTCAGAGAGCATTTTTCAAATTTAGTTTCATCTTGATTTCAGATGAGCTTCAACATTATGTCAGACGAATTTCTTTGGTTTTCACAAACTGCATTTTATTTGAAATTCTAATTTTGAGGATGTAAAGTTCGTCTGTCAGTGAAAAGCTTCTTTCAGTCTTTGATAGAAATTCAAATTTTGGATAATCAAAATTCGTCTGACAGAGAGACAACTCTTCAGACTTATTCAGTTTTGACTCGAAATTCGAATTTCCAATATGACAGTTCATTTTAAACTTTCAAACTTCGTCTGTTTGTGGGTATTTTTCAAATAAGTCAAGATTTAACACACAATCAAGGTTTAAAAACATCTTTTCTTAAAATCAAAAACTTTTACCCTCATTTGAACATAACAAAAGATCCTACTGAAGATCTAGCAGCTAATACTCAAAAATTCTTCACTTGAAGCACTTTGATCTCCTTTGATATCTTCAATCCAAGCTTTTGGATGTTAGTTTGGAATCATCAAAACTCTTGATTCAACATTCTCCCCCTTTTTGATGATGACAAAACAACTTACAAACTGGATTAGTACTTGGATTTGCTTTTACAAGCTCCCCCTCAACATATGCATTATGTTTCAAAAGATATCATATACAGCAGATCAAGTGAAGATATTCAAAGAGTAATATGCACAAAACATTACAACAAAGAAATCCATTCATTTAATCAAGAGTTACTATACAAGAGCCAAATTAATCAAAGTTCCAATATTCAAACATTCAAACCAACAACAGAAACACAAAACACTACAAGAGGACACAAGCCTAATTTCTAAGCAAATCTTCAATCATTTCTTCTTGGGCTTGGTCTTCTTGCTATACGTTTTCCCTTTCCCAGATTGCTCAGCAGCAGCAGACTTTCCAGTTTGCCCAGTCTTCTCCCCCTTTTTGGCATCATCAGGAAGGCCAACAAAATTAGCAGGAGGAGGGATCTGAGAAATAGGAATAGCTTGAAGTGGGACAGGAGCAAAAGGGATTTCTGGTTCCACAGGAGACTCAGTGCTCGGTTCCTCATCAGAGATTTCCAGAAGTTCTTGCATTGCGTGCCTGGAAAGAGCTAACTGAGCTCTCTGTTCCTCTGAAAGCCTATAAGCAGCAAGAGAGGAAGTGGTTGGTTCATCAGGACGAAACATTTCCTCAAACCTTCTTCTTTGTTCTTGCAGGAGAGAATTGTGAGCAATGGCCTCATAATCAACAACAGGCACAATGCTTCTCTCTTCATTGCTTGCTCCCTCCTGCATAGAAGAGGTTGAGATAGCTGCAACCAGTCTTTCAACTTGCTCAGATTCTTGAATAGACAGAATTGAATCCTGAGCATCTTCTTGCATAAGCTCATGAGGGCTTGCTCCTTGAAGTCCTTCTTCTTCCAATCCATAGTCCAAGGGTGGACCATGACTTGGTGTCCTCATTGTATCAGCACCATCTATATCATCATCATGGTCAGAGGAGGCAATCTCGAGAGGCTTGGAGGCTCAGGAGTTGGAGAGTGGATAGGCACAGATGACCCTGGTTGAGGTGGAGCTGAAGTGGCAGGAATTGCACTGCTGATCTCTTCATAAGCATCAGCCACCACCTTCATGTTTACAGCCAACTGTTGGATCTGATCTTGCAGATGAGCAAATTTGGCATTTTGCTCATCTCTGATGCTGAGGATGAGTATAGACAGGCTGTCATACAACTCAGTGATCTTGGTTGGCTTGGCCCGTGAGGAGGGAGTGGAAGGAATGTGAGTGGGCTTTGAGGGAGATGGGATAGGCACAGAGGGCTGAGTGGTAGGTCTGGCAGGAGCCTCAGAAGTACCCTCTTGCTGTAGGGAGGTACTTTCAACAAAGAAGAGATCTTCAGTTCTTCCTGCTCCCTTTTCAACCTATCTTCCTTCATCTCTTTCAATGCCCATCCTCTGCAGTTCTTCCTCCTTGAATATTTCAGTGGGCTTACCCTTCCCTTTCTCAATATGTTGAATTCTGGCATACTGCACAATTCTGGAGATGATAGCAGCATAGGGAAGTATTGAGTCCTTCCTCTGATCTCTCGCCTTGATCATGCGTTGGAGTATGATGTGTCCCATGTTGATCAGCTTTCCAAGCATGATTGCAGCCATGACATGTGCCTCTGCCCTTGTTATCAGATTGAAGCTGCCTCCTTTATTGAATATAATCCTAGATACTACGTAGTGTAGGATTCTCACTTGAACACCGAGGTGTGTGGGCTTCAACACGTTTATGGATGGCCAATTTTCCCTCCTTCTGAACAATGTGCTCAGAATAGTACTCTCCTTATAGTTCAAAGAGGGACCTCCTTCTTTATCAGCCATATTTGCCTCATCCATGTACCCAGAGGCATTGATATCAATCTTGAGTCCATCTTGCCCAGGTATCTCCAGCACCTCATTGAATGTCTCATCAGTAAGCCAAATGGTCCTAGACCTTAGATTGACTGCCCACTTCTTCTTCTTACTGTTGTATTTTAAAGAAGCGTACCATGACTTCACCACCTCATCATCATATCTTTCTAATACTTCCAACAGATTCTTGTATCTCATCATCCATATACCAGCATCAAAATTATTTGAGATCAAGAAATCTTCCAAATTTACACAATGTGGCTTGATTACCTTCTTGTTGGCAAATTTGGTGGAGAATTCTTCTTGAATCTGTGGAGTGCTCCATAATGGCAGTGTGGTAAGCTCGTACTCTCTAGATTGAGTACTGAAGGATGAAGTGGAAGCAACAGCAGCAGCTTCTGAAGAAACTGGAATCGAAGGGTCTGCACTTTTCGGTGAGGAGGGTCCAGCTTTCTGAGAATCTGCTTTGGATGCAGTCTTTTGGCGTTTGGTGGGAGTTGCCTTACTGGATTCGGCTTTTCTCTTTGATTTTTCTCCTTCCTTCAAGGCATATTGTGATTTAACATTCCTCTTTGGTCGGGCTTCAGCCTTCCCAGCATCAGGATTTTTGACTCTTGCCATTTTTCGGACGAATGTTGCAGAATATGGCTTAGAATGGGTTTAAAGGATGCGAAAGAAAGTTTAATCGGTGGGAAATGGCAGTTTTTGGTCAGAATTGAAGGGACTTGATGAGAGAATTGAAACAGACTCAGAGGAGTTAAGAATAGGGTTGCGTCTATTCAAGAGAAAACCGTTGGATTTAACGAAAGTAACCATCTGACAGACGAATTTTGAGAGGTCAAAATTCAAACTTCGGGCAGTTACAAGTTAAACCGTTCAGCAAAGCTTACTGACAGACGAATTTTCTTCCTGAAAGTTCATCTAACAATGGCTTGGAACAAGTAAAGCGAACACAACAGATGAATTTTGTTCCAACAAAGTTTGAATGTTGATGAGCAAGCAGCAGGCAACAAACAAAACAACAATCAACAGACGAATTAAGCATGCAGAACTTCATCTTTCAAGCATTCAACATGAAGAACATGATTCAACAGATGAATTTTGAATTGAAAATTCGCATTTTTCAACTTTTGTAAAGGTTGTCCAACATTCATTTTTTAAGAAGTGATAATTCGTACAACATTGATGGACAAACATAACTTTGAAATTTTTGCTTTTGAAAATTCGAACTTCAAAGATCCAACAGACGAATTTCGAGGCATCACTGAGACTGTTCCAAGGCTAATAGGCCGAAGTTCATCTGTTGGTCAACTAAAATTTGAATGTTGACCATGTTGACTAGTTCAAAAACACAGTTTATGAGGCATAATATGCCTAACACACATTAAAATTTGAATTTCATTTTATAAAAACTTACAGAATGGATCCAGAACTCAGAATTTTCATCATTTACTTCACTTTCTGGTTGTTCCATTCTGATGTGCTCCAATCTTCAAGTTTATTCCCATTGAATCTTGTGAGGAGCACCTGCAGCTTAAATTAAACATACTCCGATGCTAAAGTTAGAATTAATCTTAAAGTTGAAAACCCCTGAAAACAAGATTGCACAAGAATAACTTACAGTTCACTGGGATTTACCATACCCAATTCTCTCCTTATTTTGCAATGCCTGTCTTCTGATAGAGGCTTTGTGAGTATATCAGCAACTTGATTCTCTGTTGGGATGTACTCCAGCTTAACTTCTCCTTTCAGAACATGATCCCTTATGAAGTGGTGCCTAACTTCAATATGTTTCGTCCTTGAATGCATGACAGGATTCTTGGTGATATTTATGGCACTTTGGTTGTCACACATGATTGGTATCTCTTTCATTTTAACCTCAAGATCTTCAAGCTGCTGTTTCATCCAGATGACTTGGGCACAACAGCTTCCAGCTGCAACATACTCGGCTTCTGCAGTAGATAAGGCCACACTGTTTTGCTTTTTGCTGAACCATGAAACCAGGGATCCTCCAAGAAACTGACAAGTTCCACTTGTGCTTTTTCTGTCAATTTTGGATCCTGCAAAATCAGCATCAGTATATCCTTTGACATCTTTTCCATTGCCCTTTGGATACCAGAGACCCATCTGTGATGTTCCAATAAGATATCTAAAAATTCTCTTCACAGCTGTTACATGGGTTTCCTTTGGACATGATTGGAACCTGACACACATACAGACACTGAACATAATGTCAGGTCTGCTAGCAGTTAAGTACAGTAGGGATCCAATCATTCTCCTGTACTGAGTAATGTCAAACATCTTCCCATTCTCATCCATGTCTAGTTTAGTTGCAGTAGCCATAGGTGTTCCCATTGGCTTGGCATTCTCCATTCCAAACTTCTTTAGCAGCTCCTTTAGATACTTGGATTGACTCAGAAAGATACCATCATCAAGCTGTCTGATTTGCAGTCCAAGGAAGAAGTTAAGTTCACCCATCATGGACATCTCGAATTCTCCCAGCATTAACTCAGAAAATTTCTTGCAAAGAGTTTCATTAGTAGCACCGAAAATAATATCATCAACATAGATTTGAACAATTAGTAAATCTTTATTTTCTTTCTTAGTGAATAAAGTTGTGTCAACTTTGCCTCTATTGAACCCCTTTTCAATTAGAAAATTGCTCAGTCTTTCATACCATGCTCTAGGGGCTTGTTTTAAACCATAGAGAGCTTTCTTCAGTTTATAAACATGGTTTGGTTTTGTAGAATCCTCAAAACCTGGAGGTTGATCTACATAAAGTTCTTCCATGATATATCCATTTAGAAAGGCACTCTTTTCATCCATTTGATATAATAAAATATTTTTCATGCATGCATATACTAGCAGTATTCTTATAGCTTCTAATCTAGCTACTGGTGCAAAGGTTTCTTCAAAATCAATACCTTCTTCCTAATTATACCCTTTAGCAACCAATCTAGCCTTGTTTCTTATTATTGTTCCAGATTCATCAAGTTTATTTCTGAAACCCCATTTGGTACCAATGACAGGATGATTTTTGGGCCTAGGCACTAAATCTCAAACATGATTTCTTTCAAATTGATTTAGTTCATCTTGCATAGCTAAATTCCAGTAATCATCAGTTAAGGCTTCTTCAGCACATTTAGGCTCAATTTGAGAAATGAAAGCACAGTTGAGCATTTGATCCCTTAACTGTTTTCTGGTTTTGACTCTCTCTTGAACATTTCCTATTACTTGATCAATAGGATGATTCCTTTGATATCTCCAAGCTCTAGGGAGTTCTTGAGATGTTTCTTCATTAATTTCTTCATCAAACTCTTGCTCCTGGATATCTTCCTCTGTGTTAATAGATTCAGATATCTTTGGAGGTTCAGTTTTACTTTTATCAGAAATGCCCAGTTTTTCAAAGTTAAAAGCAAGATCATCCTCATTGGTAACATGTTTTGAAACAGTTTCATTTTCAATGAAAACCACATGCACAAATTCTTCTACCACATTTGATCTTTTATTATAAACTCTATATGCTTTACTCCTACTAGAATAGCCCAGAAATATACCTTCATCGGATTTGGCATCAAACTTACCCAGATTTTCTTTCCCATTGCTGTGAATGAAGCATTTGCATCCGAACACATGGAGATGGGACAAATTTGGCTTTCTTCCCCTGTAAAGCTCGTATGGAGTCTTCCCAAGGATTGGTCTGATGTAGGCTCTATTTATGATATAGCTTGCTGTATTCACTACATCAACCCAAAACACTTGAGAGAGTTTCTTTTCATTCAGCATAGCTCTGGCAATTTCTCCAATAGTTCTGTTCTTCCTTTCTACTACCCCATTCTGTTGAGGGGTCCTTGGAGCTGTGAAGTTGTGGTCAATCCCATGCTCATTGCAGTATTCCAAGAAGTATGCATTTTCGAACTCTCCTCCATGATCTGACCTGATTGACACAATAGAAATACCTTTCTCATTTTGCACTTTCTTAGCTAAGGTTACAAATGCATCAAAGGTATCACTTTTAGAGGAAAGAAATAATGTCCAAGTGAATCTAGAATAGTCATCTACAATTACAAGCACATACAGGTTACCACCAAGACTTTTCACCCTAGATGGTCCAATTAAGTCCATATGCAGCAATTCAAGTGGTCTAGTTGTGGTAACTACATTTTTAGATTTAAAAGATGATTTATTTTGTTTCCCTCTTCTGCATGCATCACATTCTTTGTCCTTTTCAAATGATATTTTTGGCAGGACAGTTACTAGCTCATTCTTGATCAGTTTAGACAATTGATTCATGTTCACATGAGCTAATCTCCTATGCCATAACCAACTATCATTATCCTGGCTAATTAGACATACAGAATCCAAGGGAGGAAGTTCATCAAGATCAATAGTATAACAATTATCATCCCTTTGAGCTTTGAGGATTACTTTGTGATCACTTTTTCTGATGACCAGGCAAAATTTTGAGTCAAACAGCACCCAATTTCCTTTATCACAGGTCTGACTCACGCTCAGCAAATTGTGGTTGAGGCCAATCACAAACAGCACCTCTTCAATGGATGTTTCCGGATTTTTGCCCACAATACCAATGCCAACAATTTTGCCATATTGATCACCTCCAAAGGTCACCTTTCCTCCTTTCTTGTCTCTAAGGGTGATGTACTTCTCCTTATCACCAGTCATGTGACTTGAGCAGGCACTATCCATATACCATTTGTTGCTTTTTTTAGCTTTGAGACAGACCTGCACAACAATGTTTATGTTTTCCTTTTAGGTACCCAAATTTGCTTCGGTCCTTTTTGGTCAGTAGATTTTTTTTTTCTAGATGCAGATGCAACTTTGGGAGCCCATTCAAGTTTCCTGCCAAGTCCATTTTTTTTCAATGCACAAGAACTGGAAATATGTCGCTTTTTGTTACAAAAATGACAGGTAGTGAAGGGACTGCTAGATTGAGTGGTAGGAAGAAAACAATGCAGATAATACTTTTGTCCTGTATGCTTTGGTTGATTATATGTTTCAATGCAAGATGACATGTGATCTTTCTTTCTGTTGCTCTCAGCATGCACAAAATGTCTCATGTATGCATTCTGGTTTTTCTTCCTAATCTTTTCCTTGACAGCACATGGATCATAGCCAAGACCAGCTTTTCCTTGTGATATTCTTTGGCTCCCCATCAAGGCAAACAATATATCTTTTCCTCTAGTGAGCCTAGACATGCTTTTTACTAAGTAATCATTAGTTTGCTTGAGTTCAATGCATGAAGTACAGCAAACAGATTTAGCAGTAGGTAGAGAGGTGATTTCAGAAAGGTTGCTTTGAGATTCCAGTTTATTAATCTTTCTCTTGCTAGTTTTAGTTCTTTAACAACTTTAATAAACTCATCATGAAGCTCATGAAATGCATCAAGTAGCTCAGAATAGGAAGGTTCAGATTCATATACCTCTTCCTCCTGATCACTGCTGCATGAGGGTTCAGCTTCTTCAGAATCAAGTGCCATCAGGCAGATGTTGGCAATCTCATCCTTATCATCTTCCTTCTCATCTGAGCTGTTGCCCCATATTGATGAGATGTAGGCTTTCTTCTTCTTCCCTTTGTCAGCAACTTTCTTTTCTTTTTCTTGCTTCTTGAGGAATTGGGGGCAGTCCCACTTTATATGTCCCTTCTTCTTGCACTCATAGCAAGTCACGGGTTCTTTTGTTTCTTTCTTGCTTTCTCCAGCAGCTCCCTTCTTGAAGAATTTCCTGTTCTTCTTCTTGTTGTAGAATCTTCCGAATTTTCTGACCATCATAGCCAGAGTTTCTTCATCCAGCTCATCTCCTTCGTCAGATTCTTCTTCCTTTTCATCGGCAGCTTTGAGGGCAAGGCCTTTCTTCTATCTGTCCAGCCCAGCTTCCTTGAGAGCTTTGATTTTTCCTTTATACTCCTCAAGACTGCCAAAGAGAGCTGTGACAGAGGCCATTAATTCTCCTCTGCCTTCCTCTATTGCTGTCACCTTGGGCTGCCATTCCAGAGGGAGAGCTCTGAGTATCTTTCTTACTTTTTCAGACTGAGTGTATTCCTTTCCCAGGCTCTTCAATTGATTCACAATAAGAGTAAATCTCTTTTGGAGCTCCTTTACAGTTTCCCCTTCAGCCATTCTGAAGCTTTCATACTCCCCAATGCATGTGTTCAGTCTGTTTTCCCTGACCCCAGTTGTTCCTTCATGTGCAATCTGAAGAGTGTCCCACATCCCTTTTACAGTGGAGCATTGTGAGACTCTGTAGAATTCGTCCTGATTCAGGGCACTGACTAAACAATGCTTTGCTTTGAAATTTAGCATGACTCTCCTTCTGTCTTCCTCATTCCACTCTGCTTCTAGCTTCTCTTTGTGTCTTCCATCTTCAGTTAGAGTCATTAGGATGAAATCTCCTTTCTCAATGACTGACCATATATCAAGATCAATTGATTGGAGGTAAATCTGCATCCTCATCTTCCAGTACCCATAATGTTCTCCACTGAAGCCTGGTGGTCTCTTAGTGTTGTTCCCTTCAGGAAGTATGCTTTCTCCAAAGCCAGCCATCTCAATTCCCGGACTGTGAGATCCTTTGAATGGGAATCCGGGCTCCAATACCACTTGTTAGCAAGGCTGACTTCCCAAGAGGGGGGTGAATTGGGAAGATTGAAATTTTTCTACACAAAGTGAAATGGGTGAAGATAGCACAGTGTAATGGAAGCAACGTATAAAACAAAGCAAGCTGAAAAGTAAAGATAGGAAGTAGAAGACTCAGTAATTTATCCTGGTTCGATCTATCCACTTGACCTACGTCCAGTCCTCAAGGCAACTCTTGAGATTTTTCCACTATAAAGCAAGAACTCAACGGGCTTCTTGCTAATGCCACAGTACAACGAGTATGCTCTGTTTCTGGAGCTTTCTCAATCTCTCTAAGCACTTCTACAATGTGCTCCCTAATCCCCTTGTGATTTCCCCTCACAAGTAAATCTATCTTCCAGATGAAGAGTAGATTGTTTACAAAGATATAACTCTCTTGAATAGAGTAGATATCAAGGTTGAAGTACAGATATTGAAGTTAAGAGGGTAAAAGCTTTTTTGAGAAATTGATTTGGCAGAGATTCAGTATATACAAGTTTTATTTGTTACCCACAACTTCAAATGATGTTATATTTATAGATTTAGGTTTCAAATGTCCGTTAGAGACAAAATCTATCCGTTAGGAAAGTTATCTAACGGTTACTCTGAAAAACTATTTGTTTACCAACCGCATTTAATGTTTCTGACATAATGAAATTCGAATTTTGGTTGGCCAACAGATGAATTTCGAAGGAACCGAAGGTTAAAGCTTTCAATGTTACAGCATGAAGTTCGCCTGTTCATGAAGTGAAATTCGAATTTTAAAACTTACAAAACATTTTCACAATGTGACATACGAATTTTCAAGAGGAAAGTTTTTCGGTCAAGTGTGAACAGTGTTTTCAATTTTCTACAGTGCTACTAACCGCATTTAATGTTTCTGACATAATAAAATTTGAATTTTGGTTCGCCAACAGACGAATTTCGAAGGAACCGAAGGTTAAAGCTTCCAATGTTACAGCACGAAATTCGTCTGTTCATGAAGTGAAATTCGAATTTTGAAACTTACAAAACATTTTCACAATGTGACATACGAATTTTCAAGAGGAAAGTTTTTTGGTTAAGTGTGAACAGTGTTTTCAATTTTCTACAGTGCCTTCAAAATTCGAATTTTGGAAGCCCAAAATTCGTCTGTCTGTAGAACATTCAAAGAGGCACAGTAGTTCACTTTCTTCGAAATTTGAATTTTGAAGTAGTGAATTTCGTCTGTTAGAGAGATTCTTTTCAGACTAACTTCAACATTCGAAGTTACAAAGCTTTGTCATTCGTATGTCAATATTTCATTCCAACAGACTCACAAACTTAGCTTCTGAAATTTGAATTTTAATGTTCAAAGTTCGTCTAACAGAAAGCAGTTTTGAAACTTAAATTATTCTTGATCTCAGATGAACTTTAACATTATTTCAGATGAATTTCTTCCATTTTCATAAGTTGTGATTTGTCTAAAATTCGAATTTTGAAGACTCAAAGTTCGTCTGTTTCAAAGAAGCTCCTTTCAGACTTATATGAAAATTTGAATGTTGGAAAGTCAAAGTTCGTCTGTCAGAGAGCATTTTTCAAACTCAATTTCATCTTGATTTTAGATGAGTTTCAACATTATCTCAGACGAATTTCTTTGGTTTTCACAAACTGCATTTTATCTGAAATTCTAATTATGAGGATGTGAAGTTTGTCTGTCAGTGAAAAGCTTCTTTCAGTCTTTGATAGAAATTCGAATTTTGGATAATCAAAATTCGTCTGACAGAGAGACAACTCTTCAGACTTATTCAATTTTGACTCGAAATTCGAATTTCCAAAGGCAAAGTTCGAATTTCCAATATGACAGTTCATTTTAAACTTTCAAACTTCGTCTGTTTGTGGGTATTTTTCAAATAAGTCAAGATTTAACACATAATCAAGGTTTAAAAACATCTTTTCTTAAAATCAAAAACTTTTACCCTCATTTGAACATAACAAAAGATCCTACTGAAGATCTAGCAGCTAATACTCAGAAATTCTTCACTTGAAGCACTTTGATCTCCTTTGATATCTTCAATCCAAGCTTTTGGATGTTAGTTTGGAATCATCAAAACTCTTGATTCAACAGTATTTTCACAGTTATTCTATATTAGCTTATGTTAGATTTGGAAAATACTGACTAATAGAAGAATTTTGGTGTTGATTTTTATGTATTTTATGCAAAATTCAAACTTTGCTTACTGAAATTTGAAATTACTGAGTTATCATCTCTGATAGACAAATTTCATATTCTAAAATTTGAATTTTAAATTAAGCATAGTTAGCAAAATGTGCAAAATTCATTTGAGGTCTAGTCAAAATTTGAATATTATTAAAGTGCATAAAGAGTTCAGAGTTACTCCCTCTGATAGATGAATTTTAGATTTCAAAATTTGAATTTTGAAATAAGAACTTATGAGTCTTGTTAGAGCATATCTCTTACAGATGAACTTTGAAGTGCAAAATTCGAATTTCACATAGGAGAACTTTTGTACCATGTTAAGGAAGCCTCCTATAAATGAATTTTAGATTCTAAAATTTGAATTTTAAGTTTACTATGAAAACATGAAACAACTATTCAAACTCAACATAAACACTTTAATATGAAAATTCGTATGTTCTAACATGGGATATATTTGACAGATTCAAAATTTGAATTTCACTCTTGAACAGACGAATTTTGGAAGTTCAACATTGAACTGCCTAGCTTATAGTCTTTACAAAATTCATCTATTGACACCCAAAATTTGAATTTTAGTGTGTCAGACACATTAAATATGGTTGGTGAATGACTAGTTTTGCAGGGTAACCATTGGTCAATGTCTCTAATGGCTAGATCTTATGTCTAATGACTAGTTAAGTCGCAAATCTATAAATAGAACTTCATTTGAAATTGTGGGTAACAATTTTAACACTGAATATACTGAAACTCTGCTGAATTCATTAGTCAAAGCCTTTTCACTCTCACACTTCATTTATTATACTCCAACTGTCATATCTTCTCTAATTTAGAGAGTTTTTACTCTGTGTTAAAATCTTTACTTCATCTGGAAGAAGGATTTCTTGTGAGGGAATTCACAAGGGAATTTGGGAAACACTTTGGAAGAGTACAAAGTGTAAAGTTTAAGTATTCATAGAATATAGCACAAGGCTGCACTGAGGTATTACAAGGAGCCCATTGAGTTCTTGATGATAGTGAAAATCTCAAGTAGTGGCTTAGGGACTGGACATAGGTCAAGTGGATTAGACTAAATTAGAGTAAATTTCCTTGTCCTTTCTTCCTTTATCTTGCATTTACCTTCATTATCTTTGTACTCTGTTTTTCTGCAAACTTCTATTTTCACTGTAATATCATATTTTTGCAGAAAAAATTTAAACTTCTCAATTCATCCCCCTCTAGGGAAGCTAGCAATTCTAACACAATTAATTAGCATTCGACACTGATCTAAGTCCAAACATTCAACTGAGCTTCCAAATAAAACCGATAGAATCACCTGGCATCATTTAGTACCTCTAAGGCCCAAACCACCATAACACAATTTAGCTACTTACTAATGAATTTGCCGCTTCCAAATAACTTCTCAGGATCAATAAACCTAATCATAACATACATGCACCCTATACAAGCACCAAACACAAGAATTCAAGACCAAACACATGCTCCCATAGAACTCAAATCAACATCTCAAGCATATACCCAATGAGACCAAGTTGCAAATGTCATTTCCAACCATCTTTATACTCAAAACAACACATAAATCCATATTTGACCCTAATCAAGTTTGGACATCATGAGAACCCAAAGCATAGAAACTAGGGTTTGGAGAAACAACCACATAATCCATAAAAATCCATAACCTAAGGTCTAACTACATACAATAGCATATCATTGAAGCATTTAAACACAATTTAATTGGTAGAAATCCATCCAAACTGGACCCTTAACATCCAACACCAAATTCCACTGTTTAAAACTAGAAAAATAGGAAGGGGAAGGTAGAGAATCATCATACCTACAAAATTCAAACTTCCCAAAGCTCCAAAGTGTGCCCTCACACCTCAAGACTTCAAACCCTAGCAGAGAACCACTGATCTCCTTCGTTTTTCCTTCTTTGGTATGCTAGTTCACGTTATTTAAAAATAGAATTTGTGATATGGCGCCACAGCACTAGTGCTTTATGTTTCAAATTTCATTAGCGAAATTTAACTCTTTCACGCTGGCTTGAAGGGAGCCCGCGGTGGTATGAGAGAATTTTCTACTCTCTCTTTTCATCTCTTCCTCTGATTTGCACTAATCTGAAAATATTCTTCCATGAGTCCACTAACATGTCCAGAAGAATCAAATTAGGGTTGTTACATTTCTCTGGATCTTCCAATGGAGGAAGCTACTTAATGTCATACCGCTCAACTTTTGTTTTCTCCCAAATGCACACACAATGCATTTTGGCACTAAATACGAAAGATTATTTAACTTGAATGGTAAAGTCCATTATTTTCTTAAACAAAATGCCTCTTTTCAATATATTTAAAAGAAACTTTTTAATGAAAAACTTCAATATGTTTAAAATTTATTTATGAGAAAATGACACTTAGGAACTCATAACATAGAATTGGTAGTTAAAATTTGAAAAAAATTTATCAAAACCTACTTTGATTATCTTTACATTTCAAAAGAATTAGTTTTTAGCTGTCGAATGGGAGATACACTCAGTACTTTCCAAAAAATTTTGATAAGAATTAAAATGCTTCATGAAAATTATATCAATAAATGATAATTCATGCTTCTCATAGACCAGATGCCTATACTTCTTAAAGTTATAGTTTAATTTTTAATTATAAGATTATAAAAATTTTAAAATTCATGAGTATCTCTACATTAAAAAAATAAAACCTTGCAATATTCGAAAGATTATCTTTTAAGTTAAAACAGAACCAATTATAACTTATTTTATGATCATGAAAAACATTAATAATAAATATTATAAATATTTAAATGTCATTTTTTTGAATGAGTTGATCACTACTTTTACGTAAAATTTTTTTTGCTTTAGAAGTTAGAGGGAATGATGTAAAAGAAATTGTTACAAGATGTGGAAATCTTTAATAGGCATGAACATCTAAAAAAAGTTCAAAAAATTTAAAAATAGATAATATTATTGCATATTACTTTTATTCAACTAAAAGGGGATTGTAATAATCAATACACATTAATTATATGATTTCTAATATACTCCTTTCGGTGCTTAATATAAGACCCTTTTAATCGAACTATACCAATTAAGAATGAAAGTTATAGTTATAACTATATCAATTTCTCTAAAAATCATAACATTTTATAAAATTACCCTTATTTAATTTATTTCTTTATCTTTTCGAGATATATTAAATAGAGATTTTTTTTGAAAATGTATGATAAATACTACCTCATATATTATAAAAGGTATATATTTAGGATTGGAGGGCTGCCGGCCAACTTTTTTATTACTATTTATTATTTTTTTATAACACACACACAAGTCACAAACAAGAGATTTAAATTAAATGCTGTAATATAAAAACAAATGGATTTGATGCCAATACGGATGGCAATTCTGTCAGTACAGTAGATAACATCGACCATTTGATATGAATCAGAAGAGTAATTTCGTTGATACGTTTAATCCACCTCATGTGGAGAAGGACTTAATTAGTTTTGAAGGTTTAATGACAAGAGGAAAGCTTAAGATATTGTATTAATGTGGATAATTTTGTAAAAAAAATTGAAATTGTTGCACAATTAATAAGTTTAACCATCAAAATTGTTTTTTCTTTGATACAGATAAAGTAATTATTTATTTCTTATAATTGGGGGTAAAGGGAGTATAGTCATTTTATAATATTCTGGTTATATAGTATTATCATGCTAAAATATTTTAACATCACTTTTAATGATTTAATATATATTATTACTATGTGAGCTTATTAACTTATTATGAACTTGAACTACTTAAATTTATTTTTTTAATAATTTGATATTTTATTTTTATAATATATTATTATTTTTACTTAATTATTACGTTACCGGTTCGACCACATGTCTAATCAATTAAATCATAAAAATTATAACCTGATGACATTTCTGATTTGATTTTTAAAACATTGTTTAGTGGTACCAATAGGATTCCTAACACTAGTAGAATTCTAGTTCTACTAGGACTTTTGTTTGTAAATAGCCGTGTAGTAGGCAGAATTTCGAACACGTAAAAATAAAAGAAAATAGTAAAAGTATTCTCCAATTGCGTGGATAGGTCAATGACCCTTTAGTTTGTGATTAGGAAAAATAACATGTTCCGTTGCGTACAACGTACGTTCGCTATTTACATCCATCAAATCTTGAATCATCCATTTATTCCTCTAAGGGCAAGTCTAGCCTCCAAATATTTTCAAAGTTGCTATTAGTATTTAAACTTTTTTTTATATAAAGTTATCTTACAAGTTTTAGAATTGTAGTAATTTTGCCTTGGCAAGCGATTAAAGTCAACAATGTTGTGAGTTAATCTACCAACTATGGGCCTATTTGGTTTACCATTTGATAAATTAAATCATAATTTTTAACTATCATTTTTTTTTTATCTAAACAGGTTATGATAAATTTTTCTACTTTTATCTAAACTTCATTTTTGTAAACTGTGGTTATTATAATAAATCTTTTATAAAAAGGTAATCCAAACAATATATTGTCAACTATATCAAATTATCCTATGTAATAGTTTACGTGGTATTCTAATTAGAAAAAAGTCCTAAAAAAATTACAAAAATGGAAAAAGTGCTCAAAATGAAGGAATTTAACCAAAATATATTACTTCTAATATCCAAAGAGTATTAACTTTTAATCAAAGACTCCAAAAACAATTAAAAATCATTTCATAAAAATTTTACTTCACAGTCTACATGGCCTCCAAGTGGGAATATTATGAATGACCGTAATGCCCTTGCTAGAAAGACCACCTCAGTTCAATTAAAATATATCAACTCAACTCAATTAATTTTGACTCTATGCAAAAAATCGAAACCCAAATTAAAAATCTCATAACATAATAAAATCAACTAATAAATATAAAGAAATAAAAAAATCTAAAAAATAATGTGCAAATTCATGTGAGAAAATAAACTAAAAAATTTTCAAGAAAATTGAAATATCCTAAAAAAAATTCACAAAAATGCAAGAAAAGTGGTCAAAATGAAAGAATTTGACTATAATACACTAGATTTAATACCTAATTAAGAGGTATCAAGTTTTAATCAAAGACTCCAAAACTATTAAAAATCACAAATCAAGTTCATTTTAAAGTCTAATTAAGATCAAAGTTAACCAATCAATGCAATTAGTTTTTGAGGTCTCTTATTATAAGTTAATACTCTTTGGATGTTAAAATTAGTGTATTTTGTCCAATTTTTTTCATTTCAACTTTTTTTTCTATTTTTTTTATTTTTATGATTTTTTCAGGATTTTCCATTTTCTTGAAATTTTTTACTTTATTTTTTTCCGTCCACACATGACTTTTGTGACTTGTTTATTCATTTCTGTTTATTGGTTGATTTTATTAGATATTAAGATTTTTAATTAGGTTGAATTGGTATATTTTAATTTGGTACATTATGTTTTCACTTTGATGTCACGTAGATTCCCACGTAAAATTTTTATGAAATATTTTTTAGTAGTTTTTGGAATCTCTAATGTAACACCCTACCTCTTAAAACCTCCAAACTCGACTGCAAACTGTTAGCAAGGCTGACTTCCCAAGAGGGGGGTGAATTGGGAAGATTGAAATTTTTCTGCACAAAGTGAAATGGGTGAAGATAGCACAGTGTAATGGAAACAACGTATAAAACAGAGCAAGCTAAAAAGTAAAGATAAGGAGAAGAAGACTCAGTGATTTATCCTGGTTCGGTCTATCCACTTGACCTACGTCCAGTCCCCAAGACAACTCTTGAGATTTATCCACTTTACAGCAAGAATTCAACGGGCTTCTTGCTAATGCCACAGTACACGAGTATGCTTTGTTTCTGGAGCTCTCTCAAACACTCTAAGCACTTTCACAATGTGCTTCCCAATCCCCTTGTGATTTCCCCTCACAAGTAAATCTATCTTCCAGATGAAGAGTAGATTTTTTACAAAGATATAACTCTCTTGAATAGAGTAGATATGAAGGTTAAAGTACAGATATTGAAGCTAGAGGGTAAAAGTTCTTGAGAAGAAGTTTTGACAGAAATTCGGTATATACAAGTTAGATTTTGTTACCCACAACTTCAAATGATGTTATATTTATAGATTTAGGTCTCAAATGTCCGTTAGAGACAAAATCTATCCGTTAGAAAAGTTATCCAACAGTTACTCTGAAAAACTATCCATTTACCAACCGCATTCAATGTTTCTGATATACTGAAATTCGAATTTTGGTTGGCCAGCAGACGAATTTTGAAGGAACCGAAGGTTAAAGCTTTCAACGTTACAGCATGAAGTTCGTCTGTTCATGAAGTGAAATTCGAATTTTGAAACTTACAAAACATTTTCACAATGTGACATACGAATTTTCAAGAAGAAAGTTTTTCAGTTAAGTGTGAACAGTGTTTTCAATTTGCTACAGTGCCCTCGAAATTCAAATTTTGGAAGCCTAAAATTCATCTGTTCCCAGTACGTGAAAAGGAGGCACAGTAGTTCACTTTCTTCAAAATTCGAATGTTGAAGAGTGAAGTTCGTCTGTCAGAGAGACTCTTTTCAGACTAACTTCATCATTCGAATATTGTAAGTTCGTATCACGTTTGTCAATGTTTCACTTCAACAGACTCAAGAACTTAGCTTCTAAAATTCGAACTTCAATGTTCAAAGTTCGTCTGTCAGAGAGCAGTTTTGAAACTTAAATTATTCTTGATCTCATATGAACTTTAACATTGTTTCAGATGAATTTCTTCCATTTTCATAAGTTGTGATTTGTCTGAAATTCAAATTTTGAAGACTCAAACTTTGTCTTTTTCAAAGAAGCTCCTTTCAGACTTAGATGAAAATTCAAATTTTGGAAAGTCAAAGTTCATCTGTCAGAAAGCATTTTTCAAACTCAATTTCATCTTGATTTCAGATGAACTTTAACATTATTTCAGACGAATTTCTTCTATTTTCTCAAGTTGTGTTTTGTCTGAAATTCGAATTTTGAAGATGTGAAGTTCGTCTGTTACCAAAAAGACTTCTTTCATATTTGTATGAAAATTCGAATTTTGAACAACCAAAATTCATCTGACAGAGAGCCATCTCTTCAGACTTATTCAGTTTTAGCTCGAAATACGAATTTCCTAAAGCAAAGTTCGAATTTCCAACTTGACAGTTAAGTTTAAACTTTCAAACTTCATCTGTTTGTGGGTGTTTTTCAAATAAGTCAAGATTTAACACAAAATCAAGGTTTGAAAACATCTTTTTCTCAAATCAAAATCTTTTACCCATTCACAACTAAAACTAAATATCCTACAAAAGATCTAGCAGCAAATACTCAGAAAATCTTCACTTGAAGCACTTTGATCTCCTTTGATATCTTCAATCCAAGCTCTTGGATGTTGGTTTAGAATCATCAAAACTCTTGATTCAACACTCTCCCCCTTTCTGATGATGACAAAACAACTCACAAACTGGATTAGTACTTGGGTTTGCTTTCACAAGCTCCCCCTCAACATATGCATTACAGTTCATAAGATATCATTTTCAACAGATTAAGTGAAGAGATTCAAAGCCCAAAACATTGCAACCAAGAACATAATACATTTAATCAAATTGTTGAAATACATATTTTAATTTAAGATCAGTTCTCAGAACATCAAACAAACAAATACAATCAAACAACTAAAACAAGATACAACAAGAAGATTCAGCCTAAGATCTAAAATCAATCACTTCTTCTTTGGCTTAGACTTCTTGCTGTACGTCTTTCCTTTTCCAGATGGCTCAGTAGATTTTCCAGCTTGCTTGGTCCTAGTTTGCTTCATCTTCTCCCCCTTTTTGGCATCAACAGAAAGCCCAACAAAGTCCATTGTAGGAGGAATCTGAGTGATAGGAACAGCACGAAGAGGGACAGGAGCAAAAGGAATCTCTGGCTGAACTGGTGCAGGAGGCTCAGCAGGCTCAGGGCTAGGTTCTTCATCACCATCGTCATCAGAGACCTCAAGCAGCTCTTGCATTTCCTGCCTAGAAAGAGCTAGTCGAGCTCTCTGTTCCTCTGATAGCCCATAAGCAGCAAGAGAATGAGAGGCTGGTTTAGCAGGAGAAAACATTTCTTCCAGCCTTCTCCTTTGAGCTTACAGCAGAGCATTGTGAGCAATGGCAAGATAATCAACAACAGGTACAATGCTCCTTTCCTCATTACTTGCTTCTCCTGGCACAGAAGAAGTTGAAATGGCTGCAACCAGTCTTTCAACATGCTCTGATTCTTGAATGGACAGAATTGAATCCGGAGCATCTTCTTGCATAGGCTCAAGAGGGTTTGTCTGTTGAAGTCCTTCTTCTTCCAATCCATAGTCCAGGGGTGGACCAGGACTTGGTGTCCTTATTGCACCAGCACCATCTGTATCATCGTCATGGTTAGAGGAGGCAATCTCAAAGGGGCTTGGAGGCTCAGGAGTTGGAGACAGAGTAGGCTCAGGGATACCAGGCTGAGGTGTAGCTGAAGTGGAAGGAATTGCATTTCTTATTTCTTCATAAGCATCAGCGACCACCTTCATATTCACAGCCAACTGATGGATCTGATCTTGTAGATGAGCAAATTTGGCATTTTGCTCATCCCTAATGCTTGGCCTGTGAGGAGGGAGTGGAAGGAGGATGAGTAAGCCTGGAGGGAGATGGAATAGGCTGAGAAGGCTGAGGTACAGATCTGCCAGGGCCCTCAGAAGTGCCTTCTTGTTGGAGGGATGCATCAGCAACAAAGAACAAATCTTCAGATTTCCCTGCTCCCTTTCCAACCCATCTTACTTCATCTCTTTCAATACCCATTCTTTGCAGTTCCTCTTCTTTGAATGCCTCTGTGAGTTTCCCTTTCCCCTTTTCAATGTGTTGAATCCTAGCATACTGCAGGATCCTTGAAATAATTGCTACATAGGGGAGTGTGGAATCCTTCCTCTGATCCCTTGCCTTTATCATTCGCTGGAGGATGATATGACCCAAATTAATCAGCTTCCCACGTATGATAGCAGTCATCACATGAGCCTCTACCCTTGTTATCAAATTGAAGCTGCCACCCTTGTTGAATATGATCCTGGACACTATGTAGTGCAGGATCCTCACTTGAACACTTAGGTCTGTGGGCTTCAACAGATTTATCGTTGCCCTGTTCTTCCTTCTCCTAAATAGGGTGTCCAAGATGGTGCTCTCCTTATAGTTCTGGAAGGGTCCACCTTCTTCATCAGCTGTATTTACCTCATCCATATATCCAGAGGCTGTGATGTCAACTTTCAGCCCATCTTGTCCTGGGATTTCCAGCACCTCATTGAAGGTTTCATCAGCAAGCCAAATGGTCCTTGATCTCAAGTTGACCTCCCATTTCACTTTCTTGCTGTTATATTAAAGAGAGGCATACCAAGTCTTCACTACCTCATCATCATATTTTTCAGCAATTTCCAACAGATTTTTATATCTTATCAACCATATTACAGCATCAAAGTTGTTGGATATTAAAAATTGTTCCACATTTACACAGTGAGGCTTGATTACCTTCTTGTTGGAAAACTTAGTAGAGTACTCTTCTTGAATCTCAGGAGTGCTCCATAGTGGTAGTGTAGTCATTTCATACTCTCTAGATTCAGTACTGGAAGAAACAAAAGAAGAACCAGTAGGGACAGAAGGTTCTGCACTTTTTGAAGAGGAGGGTCCAGCTTTCTGAGATTCTACTTTGGATGAAGATTTCTGGCGTTTGGAAGGGGTAGCTTTACTGGGTTCGGCCTTTCTCTTGGATTTCTCTCCTTCCTTTGTAGCATATTGAGATTTGACTATTCTCTTTGGCCGAGTTGTAGCTTGTCCTGCTCCAGGATTCTTCACTCTCGCCATTTCCGAGTTGAATGATGCAGAATGTGGCTAAGAATAGGTTTATGGGATGCGAATGAAAGTTTAAACGGTGAAGAATGACGGTTTTTGGACAGGAGTTAAGAGGATTGAAGAGAGAATCAGAACAGACTTGGAGGAGTTACAAATAGGTTTGCGTTTGTTCTTTGGAAAACTGTCGGATTTAACGTATGTAACCATTGACAGACGAATTTTGAGGGGTCAAAATTCAAACTTTGGGCAGTTACAAGTTAAACCGTTCAGCAAAGCTTACTGACAGAAGAATTTTCATCCTGAAAGTTCATCTGACAATGGCTTGGAACAAGTAATGTGAACACAACAGATGAATTTTGTTCCAACAAAGTTTGAATGTTGATGAGCAAGCAGCAGGCAACAAACAAAACAACAATCAACAGACGAATTAAGCATGCAGAACTTCATCTTTCAAGCATTCAACATGAAGAACATGATCCAACAGACGAATTTTGAATTGAAAATTCGCATTTTTCAACTTTTGTAAAGGTTGTCCAACATTCGTATTTTAAGAAGTGATAATTCGTACAACATTGATGGACAAACATAACTTTGAAATTTTTGCTTTTGAAAATTCGAACTTCAAAGATCCAACAGACGAATTTCGAGGCATCACTGAGACTGTTCCAAGGCTAATAGGCCGAAGTTCGTCTGTTGGTCAACTAAAATTTGAATGTTGACCATGTTGACTAGTTCAAAAACACAGTTTATGAGGCATAATATGCCTAACACACATTAAAATTTGAATTTCATTTTATAAAAACTTACAGAATGGATCCAGAACTCAGAATTTTCATCATTTACTTCACTTTCTGGTTGTTCCATTCTGATGTGCTCCAATCTTCAAGTTTATTCCCATTGAATCTTGTGAGGAGCACCTGCAGCTTAAATTAAACATACTCCGATGCTAAAGTTAGAATTAATCTTAAAGTTGAAAACCCCTGAAAACAAGATTGCACAAGAATAACTTACAGTTCACTGGGATTTACCATACCCAATTCTCTCCTTATTTTGCAATGCCTGTCTTCTGATAGAGGCTTTGTGAGTATATCAGCAACTTGATTCTCTGTTGGGATGTACTCCAGCTTAACTTCTCCTTTCAGAACATGATCCCTTATGAAGTGGTGCCTAACTTCAATATGTTTCGTCCTTGAATGCATGACAGGATTCTTGGTGATATTTATGGCACTTTGGTTATCACACATGATTGGTATCTCTTTCATTTTAACCTCAAGATCTTCAAGCTGCTGCTTTATCCAGATGACTTGGGCACAACAGCTTCCAGCTGCAACATACTCAGCTTCTGCAGTGGACAAGGCCACACTGTTTTGCTTTTTGCTGAACCATGAAACCAGGGATCCTCCAAGAAACTGACAAGTTCTACTTGTGCTTTTTCTGTCAATTTTGGACCCTGCAAAATCAGCATCAGTGTATCCTTTGAGATCTTCTCCATTGCCCTTTGGATACCAGAGACCCATCTGTGATGTTCCAATAAGATATCTGAAAATTCTCTTCACAGCTGTTGCATGGGTTTCCTTGGGACATGATTGGAACCTGGCACACATACAGATACTGAACATAATGTCAGGTCTGCTGGCAGTTAAGTACAGCAGGGATCCAATCATTCTCCTGTACTGAGTAATGTCAAACATCTTCCCTTTCTCATCCATGTCTAGTTTGGTTGCAGTAGCCATAGGTGTTCCCATTGGCTTGGCATTCTCCATTCCAAACTTCTTTAGCAGCTCCTTTAGATACTTGGATTGACTCAGAAAGATACCATCATCAAGCTGTCTGATTTGCAGTCCAAGGAAGAAGTTAAGTTCACCCATCATGGACATCTCGAATTCTCCCAGCATTAACTCATAAAATTTCTTGCAAAGAGTTTCATTAGTAGCACCGAAAATAATATCATCAACATAGATTTGAACAATTAGTAAATCTTTATTTTCTTTCTTAGTGAATAAGGTTGTGTCAACTTTGCCTCTATTGAACCCCTTTTCAATTAGAAAATTGCCCAGTCTCTCATACCATGCTCTAGGGGCTTGTTTTAAACCATAGAGAGCTTTCTTCAGTTTATAAACATGGTTTGGTTTTGTAGAATCCTCAAAACCTGGAGGTTGATCTACATAAACTTCTTCCATGATATATCCATTTAGAAAGGCACTCTTTTCATCCATTTGATATAGTAAAATATTTTTTATGCATGCATATGCTAGCAGTATTCTTATAGCTTCTAATCTAGCTACTAGTGCAAAGGTTTCTTCAAAATCAATACCTTCTTCCTGATTATACCCTTTAGCAACCAATCTAGCCTTGTTTCTTCTTATTGTTCCAGATTCATCAAGTTTATTTCTGAAAATCCATTTGGTACCAATAACAGGATGATTTTTGGGCCTATGCACTAAATCTCAAACTTGATTTCTTTCAAACTGATTTAGTTCGTCTTGCATAGCTAAAATCTAGTAATCATCAGTTAAGGCTTCTTCAGCACATTTAGGCTCAATTTGAGAAATGAAAGCGCAGTTGATCATTTGATCCCTTAACTGTTTTCTGGTTTTGACTCTCTCTTGAACATTTCCTATTACTTGATCAACAGATGATTCCTTTGATATCTCCAAGCTCTAGGGAGTTCTTGAGATGTTTCTTCATTAATTTCTTCATCAAACTCTTGCTCCTGGATATCTTCCTCTGTGTTAATATATTCAGATATCTTTGGAGGTTCAGTTTTACTTTTATCAGAAATGCCCAGTTTTTCAAAGTTAAAAGCAAGATCATCCTCATTGGTAACATGTTTTGAAACAATTTCATTTTCAATGAAAACCATATGCACAGATTCTTCTACCACTCTTTATTTTTTATTATAAACTCTATATGCCTTACTCCTACTAGAATAGCCCAGAAATATACCTTCATCAGATTTGGCATCAAACTTTCCCAGATTTTCTTTCCCATTGTTGTGAATGAAGCATTTGCATCTGAACACATGGAGATGGGACAGATTTGGCTTTCTTCCCTTGTAAGGCTCGTATGGAGTCTTCCCAAGGATTGGTCTGATGTAGGCTCTATTTATGATGTAGCTTGTTGTATTCACTGCATCAGCCCAAAACACTTGAGAAAGTTCCTTCTCATTCAGGATAGCTCTGGTCATCTCTCCAATGGTTCTATTCTTCCTCTCTACTACCCCATTCTGTTGAGGAGTCCTCGGAGCTGAGAAGTTGTGGTCAATCCCATGCTCATTGCAGTACTCCAGGAAGTATGCATTTTCAAACTCTCCTCCATGGTCTGACCTGATTGACACAATAGAAATACCTTTCTCATTTTGTACTTTCTTAGCTAAGGTTACAAATGCATCAAATGTATCACTTTTAGAGGAAAGAAATAATGTCCAAGTAAATCTAGAATAGTCATCTACAATTACAAGTACATACAGATTACCACCTAGACTCTTTACCCTAGAAGGTCCAATTAAGTCCATATGCAGCAATTCAAGTGGTCTTGTTGTGGTAACTACATTTTTAGATTTAAAAGATGATTTATTTTGTTTCCCTCTTATGCATGCATCACATTCTTTATCCTTTTCAAAAGATATTTTTGGCAGGCCAGTTACTAGCTCATTCTTGATCAGTTTAGACAATTGATTCATGTTCACATGAGCTAATCTCCTATGCCATAACCAACTATCATTATCCTGACTAATTAAACATACAGAATCCAAGGGAGGAAGTTCATCAAGATCAATAGTATAATAGTTACCATCCCTTTGAGCTTTGAGGATTACTTTGTGATCACTTTTTCTGATGACCAGGCAAAACTTTGAGTCAAACAGCGCCCAGTTTTCTCTGTCACAGGTCTGACTTAAGCTTAGCAAATTGTGGTTGAGGCAAATTACAAACAGCACCTCTTCAATAGATGTTTCTGGATTTTTCCCCATAATGCCAATGCCAATGATTTTGCCATATTGATCACATTCAACGGTCACCTTTCCTCATTTCTTGTCTCTAAGGGTGATGAACTTCTCCTTATCTTCAGTCATGTGGCTTGAGCAGGCACTATCCATATACCATTTGTTGTTCTTTTTAGCTTTGAGACAGACCTGCAAAATGATGTTTATGTTTTCTTTTTAGCTACCCAAATTTGCTTGGGTCCTTTTTGGTCAGTAGATTTTTCCCTAGATGCAGATGCAACTTTGGGAACCCATTCAACTTTCCTGCCAAGCCCATTTTTCTTCAATGTACAAGAACTGGAAATATGTCCCTTTTTGTTACAGAAATGACAGGTAATGAAGGGACTGCTAGATTGAGTGGCAGGAAGAAAACAATGCAGATAATACTTTTGTCTTGCATGTTTTAGTTGATTATATGTTTCAATGCAAGATGACATATGATCTTTCTTTCTGTTACTCTCAACATGCACAAAGTGTCTCATGTATGCATTCTAGTTTTTCATCCTAATCTTTTCCTTGACAGCACATGGATCATAGCCAAGACCAGCTTTTCCTTGTGATATTCTTTGGCTCCCCATCAAGGCAAACAACATATATTTACCTCTAGTGAGCCTAGACATGCTTTTAACTAAATAATCATTAGTTTGCTTAAGTTTATTGCATGAAGTGCAGTAAACAGATTCAGTAGTAGGTAAAGAGGCAATTTCAGAAACTATGCTTTGAGATTCCAGCTTATTTATCTTTTTCTTTGCCAATTTCAGTTCTTTGGCAACTTTAATGAATTCATCATGAAGCTCATGAAATGCATCAAGTAACTCAAAATAGGAAGGTTCAGATTCATATGCCTCTTCTTCCTGATCACTGCTGCATGAGGGTGTGGCTTCTTCAGAAGCAAGTGCCATCAAACAAATGTTGGCAATCTCATCCTCATCTTCTTCTTCCTCATCTGAGCTGTTGCCCCATATAGATGAAATGTAGGCTTTCTTCTTCTTCCCTTTGTCAGCAACTTTCTTTTCTTTTTCTTGCTTCTTGAGGAATTGGGGGCAGTCCCACTTTATATGTCCCTGCTTCTTGCACTCATAGCAAGTCACAGGTTCTTTTGTTTCTTTCTTGCTTTCTCCAGCAGCTCCCTTCTTGAAGAATTTCCTGTTCTCCTTCTTGTTGTAGAATCTTCCGAATTTTCTGACCATCATAGCTAGAGTTTCTTCATCCAGCTCATCTCCTTCATCAGATTCTTCTTCCTTTTCATCAGCAGCTTTGAGGGCAAGGCCTTTCTTCTTTCTGTCCAGCCCAGCTTCCTTGAGAGCTTTGATTTTTCCTTCATACTCCTCAAGGCTGCCAAAGAGATCTGTAACTGAGGCCATTGATTCTCCTCTGGCTTCCTCTATTGCTGTCACCTTGGGCTGCCATTCCAGAGGGAGAGCTCTGAGTATCTTTCTTACTTTCTCAGATTGATTGTATTCCTTTCCCAGGCTCTTCAGCTGATTCACAATGAGAGTAAACCTCTTTTGGAGCTCTTTTACAGTTTCTCCTTCAGCCATTCTGAAGCTTTCATACTCTCCAATGCATGTGTTCAGTCTGTTTTCCCTGACCCCAGTTGTTCCTTCATGTGCAATCTGCAGAGTATCCCACATTCCTTTTGCAGTGGAGCATTATGAGACTCTGTAGAATTCGTCCTGGTTCAGGGCACTGACTAGAAAATGCTTTGCTTTGAAATTCAGTAGGACTCTCCTTCTGTCTTTATCATTCCACTCTGCTTTCAGCTTCTCTTTGTGTCTTCCATCTTCAGTTAGAGCCATTAGGACGAAATCTCCTTTTTCAATGACTGACCAGATGTCAAGATCAATTGATTGTAGGTAGATCTGCATCCTTATCTTCCAGTACCCATAATGCTCTCCACTGAAGCCTGCTGGTCTGTTAGTGTTATTCCCTTCAGGAAGTATACTCTCTCCAAAGCCAGCCATCTTTATTCCCGGACTGTAAAATCCTTTAAATGGTAATCCGGGCTCTAATACCACTTGTTAGCAAGGCTGACTTCCCAAGAGGGGGGTGAATTGGGAAGATTGAAATTTTTCTGCACAAAGTGAAATGGGTGAAGATAGCACAGTATAATGTAAACAACGTATAAAACAGAGCAAGCTAAAAAGTGAAGGTAAGGAGAAAAAGACTTAGTGATTTATCCTGGTTCGATCTATCCACTTGACCTACGTCCAGTCCCCAAGACAACTCTTGAGATTTATCCACTATACAGCAAGAATTCAACGAGCTTCTTGCTAATGCCATAGTACACGAGTATGCTTTGTTTCTGGAGCTCTCTCAAACACTCTAAGCACTTTCACAGTGTGCTTCCCAATCCCCTTGTGATTTCCCCTCACAAGTAAATCTATCTTCCAGATGAAGAGTAGATTGTTTACAAAGATATAACTCTCTTGAATAGAGTAGATATGAAGGTTAAAGTATAGATATTGAAGCTAGAGGGTATAAGCTCTTGAGAAGAAGTTTTGACAGAAATTCGGTATATACAAGTTAGATTCGTTATCCACAACTTCAAATGATGTTCTATTTATAGTTTAAGATCTTAAATGTCCGTTAGAGACAAAATCTATCCGTTGGGAAAGTTATCCAACGGTTACTCTGAAAAACTATCCATTAACCAACCGCATTTAATGCTTCTGACATACTGAAGTTCAAATTTTGGTTGGTTAACAGACGAATTTCGAAGGAACCGAAGGTTAAAGCTTTCAACGTTAACAGATGAAGTTCGTCTGTTCATGAAGTGAAATTCGAATTTTGAAACTTACAAAACATTTTCATAATGTGACATACGAATTTTCAAGAAGAAAGTTTTTTGGTTACGTGTGAACAGTGTTTTCATTTTTCTACAGTGCCTTCGAAATTCGAATTTTGAAGGCTCAAAATTCGTCTGTCCATTAAACGTTCAAAGAGGCACAGTAGATCACTTTCTTCTAAATTTGAATTTTGAAAGGGTGAAATTCGTCTGTCAGAGAGACTCTTTTCAGACTAACTTCATCCTTCGAATGTTGTAAGCTCTTATCATTCGTATGTCAATGTTTCATTTCAACAGGCTCAAGAACTTAGCTTCTAAAATTCGAACGTTAATGTTCAAAGTTCGTCTGTCAGAGAGCAGTTTTGAAACTTAAATCATTCTTGATCTCAGATGAACTTTGACATGGTTTCAAATGAATTTCTTTTATTTTCTCAAGTTTTATTTTTTCTGAAATTCGAATTTTGAAGACTCAAAGTTCGTCTGTTTCAAAGAAGCTTCTTTCAGACTTATATGAAAATTCGAATGTTGGAAAGTCAAAGTTCGTCTGTCAGAGAGCATTTTTAAAACTCAATTTTATCTTGATTTCAGATGAACTTTAACATTGTTTTAGACGAATTTTTTCTATTTTCTCAAGTTGTGTTTTGTCTGAAATTCGAATTTTGAAGATGCGAAGTTCGTCTATCACTAAGAGGCTTCTTTCAGACTTGGATGAAAATTCAAATTTTGAACAACCAAAATTCATCTGACAGAGAGCCATCTCTTCAGACTTATTCAGTTTTAGCTCGAAATTCGAATTTCCTGAAGTAAAGTTCGAATTTCCAACTTGACAGTTAAGTTTAAACTTTCAAACTTCATCTGTTTGTGGGTGTTTTTCAAATAAGTCAAGATTTAACACAAAATCAAGGTTTGAAAACATCTTTTTCTCAAATCAAAATTTTTTACCCAATCACAACTAAAACTAAAGATCCTACAAAAGATCTAGCAGTAAATACTCAGAAAATCTTCACTTGAAGCACTTTGATCTTCTTTGATATCTTCAATTCAAGCTGTTGGATGTTGGTTTGGAATCATCAAAACTCTTGATTCAACACAAAATACAAGTTTTAGATCCAAGTCCAAGATAAGCCATTGGAGGAGGTCATTAAAAGATCATGTGCTCCATTAAAATAGCATGTGACCTAAGTATTATTGGGCTTAATTAGTATTAATTTCATTTTTATTAATTATGGGCTAAACTTTGCTAATTAATAAAGCCCAATTAGTTAATTAGTAGTCTTTTTGATAGCCCACCTTGTAAATAAGCATGTCATGTGCCAAACATGTGACTTCATTAATGTGGTGGCATGTTTATAAGGGCTGGGGTCTTATTTTTATTATTTTCTTATGAATTTTTGTTATTTTATTTTAGGGATTTATTTTAGTAGTTTCCTAGTTCTAATAGGATTGTTATTTGGGCTTAAAATCTCCTAATCCTATTAGGATTACTTGAGCCCAAATTAATTAGGGTTTCCAGGCTTATTAGGTTAGATTTTACCTTGCCTATTTAAGGCTAACTTTCATGTGCGTTTTTCAGATTTGAATGATTAAAGTTTCAGACTTTGTGAGTTTCTCTTGCGTTCTTTGAGTGCTATGATGAAACTATGACTTATCAAGGAATTGGTCAATCCTTTTGGCGTCACCAGAACTAGGGTTCAAGAGACCAGTTCTCTTGGGTTCTAATTTATTGAGACCAACATCTATCCACCTTATTTCTTTCTTTTGGTTTTCTTTTGCTTCTGTTCTTGTGCATTTTCATTCTTTTCTTTGCTGTCTAGTCCTTGTGTTCCTTGTTTCGTAAAGATCCGGGTGTCTTACGTATCAAAGTGGGTTCTTTGGATGGGTTCCATAAGGGTTCACTTATCAAAAGGGATTTAAGGGGGTCCAATCTCAGAGGAGTGGTTCCTTTGAGGTGAAACCTCTTTGGATGAGTTGGTTTGGGGATTTTGGATCTGTGTGAATGGTCTCTGAGCTGCCAATTGCCTTTGATGGCAATTGGAGGTGATTAGTGATGAGTTTTGGTCAATAAGTGGCCAAAATGGTGTCGGGTGTCCAGAATCTCTATACGGAGTTGGATTGAGGTAAAAGTGGTGTCTATGGCTAGATTAGGACTAGATTGACTTGTAGGAGTTGGAATCAAGTCAATCGGAGGTCCGAGCATAAAGTTATATGCTTTGGAAGTTCACCCCAGAGTTTGAAGTCGCTGGTATAGAAAACTAGCAGGGGGCGTTGCAGCGCAAGGTAGTAGGCTGCAGCACCACAATGTCTAGAAGCGATGGAGAAACAGGGGAGACCGGAGCCGTGGCAGTACTGTAGCGGCCATGGCCCCTGCCCAGTTTTTGGTGTTTTTGGGGTTCGTTTCTGCTATTCTGAAGTTTTAGAGTGTTGTTTTGAGATGTCGATGTTGTGTTTGGTTGAATTTTAAAGTTTTTGGTCAAGTTTAGAAATACAGGAGGTAGGGTGTTACATCCAAAACCCCCAAACCAACTTGTCCAAAAAGGTTTCACTTCAAAGGAACCACTCATCTAAGATTTGATCCCCTTGAACCTTATTTGACAAATCAGGTTACAGGCCCTAAAACACAACAACAAGGCACAATGCCACCCTTGGGCTCACAAACACTATCAACCAACATACATAACACATAAAACATAATTCCACATACATATTCATACATACATCTATCCATACCAATCCTTATCCAAGTCAGACGTCTATTACAAAACATTCTATCCTATTTGGCACAAGATACATATCCAAATTACACACACAAACTACATAAACCTAGTATTCTCACATCTGATACTATTTCCTCGGCTTCTTAGGACTAGTGTTAGAACCGTCACCAGAAAAGTTAGTTCATGGGAGAGAAGTGTAAGACAATGTCTCAATAACCAGGAACAACCACAAACACATATATGTACATACATCTCATACAATCCATGAATGTACTGTGAAATAAATGGAATGCATATGTCTCCCTCGCACATAGCTAGAACCACAAGCTATCATCATAACAGGACATTTCGCATAGGTAATTCCATTCCAACAGTCAGTGAAGACTAATTTCAGGACATCACCAAGCTCACCTTACACTAATGCAACCTGGCCAGTTACACTAGTGCTCGGACCTTAGCTCTCCTTCCCTTGTACCACCTCGAATTGGTGGTGATTTAGAGAAGATGCAGTCTACTACCGCCTGGCTCCCCTGGCCATAAGGGAGGATTTAGTGACAAGGACCACATCCTTATCCTTCCTAATCATATCTTACATCATCATATTTCATATCGTATCGTCATCACCAACCAATCCACTATATATCACAATCTCACAATGTCATGTGGTAATACACATATCATCATATAATCATCATCATTATATGTCACAATGTCATGCATGCATCATGTCATGTCACATCACATCAACATTATCATCTCTAATCATCATCATAATCATCATAGTCATCATAATCATCATCTAGCTATGTGCATACCACGATATATAGAAAATAGTATACACAAACACATCTATATCGTGGTATGAAAGAAACATACATATATATACAAATATACGTAACATCATTCAATACAAAAAATATAATACAAACAAACACCCAGTTACCTTAATTGTCGTTATCACACACACACAGTTTCCACAAGCTTCTCGAGTTGTCCAACAAGCTTGAACCCCTCTCAAGCTACCAAACAGCCTTCATAATATCACAATTCTTCAATTAACACAATATACCATTTAGCCAAAACCACAAATCAACCACTTTAGGTCTAACCCAAGGTTCTAACACCCCTTTCATGCATCAATATGCTCTTGAGGACCATTCAAACACCAAACAATCCCATACACTTTGGATTCCCAAGAGCCCTAACCAAAAACAACATAGCTGCTCCGTTTTTCTCTATCGCTCCCTTCGTTTCTTTCTTTCTGTTAGTTCGAAATGTTTCTAATTTAAACCAGATTCTCAACTCCCAACGTGGCTTTAGGGTAGCTCACCACAGCTCCACCATGTTTCAACCAGAAAACACCACTGGACTTGGTCTCACCACGGCGGCCTTGCTTCTCTTTCAGACTCCCCTTGAACCTTCCTCCATCCTATTTTCCTCCAGTTCTGCATATAATGCCAAAATAAAGTCATGAGGGATATTACATCTAATTACCCTTTGATATATAGAATCAATGTATTTTGATTAAATTCCTTCATTTAAACTACTTTTTCTATTTTTCTTACATTTTTATAATTTTTTTAAAAAAATTTTAACTAGGATGCTATGTAGATTGTCACATAAGATAATTTGGTACAATTAGCAAATTAATAGTCTAAGTTACTTTAACAATCAAGTCAAAATTGTTATAATTTTGAAATTTTGAGGGTAACATCATGTAAAAAAGACATTTAAGATATTAGTAACAACTTTAAAATACTTTAAGGATAGATTTACACTTTAATTTTTCTTTTATCTACACCAAAAAAATCGGGTCACTCCTTGATTTGCATTTAGATCTCATGCATGTAATGGAAAAAGTTTCTAGCATTGGATGCTTTTCTTCATGTCTCTCCATCTTCCAATGGTGGAAGCTACTAAACACAAACGGATCAACTTTTTCTTGCCCCAAACACCAACCATGTATTTTGGCACTAAAAACAAAAGATTTAAATTGAATGATAAAATCCACTCTGTTTAAGTAATGGTTTTTTTAAGAAAGATTCTTCTATATGTTTTAAACTTATTTTGGGGAAATGACATTTTGCCAACTCACAATATCAATATATAGTTCAGCACTTTGAAAATTAGAATGCTTCATAAAAATTATAAAAAATAAATTATTATTGCTATTTTTAAAGTTAGTATTTATGCTTCTAAAAATTACAATTCAATCTTTCTACTATTATAAATATGCTTTAAATTTGTTATTACTTCTAAATAAAGAAAAATTGTAACATTACAATGATTAGGTTTTAAAGTAAAGAAGTATGACTGATAATTTACTTTTATGATTATTAAAAAACTTTGACCTGTAAAATTGTTAGCTCTCAATAATGTAAATTATAAATATTAAATTTCAATTATTTTTTAATGAGTTAACCATTACTTTTACGGCAATTTTTGCACTAAAAGTTAGGGGAAAATTATGTCAAATAAATCGTTGTAGGACATGGAAACCTTTTAATAGGCATGAAGATATTAAAAAATATAAAACAAAATTCAAATGATATCATGCAATACTTTTATTACTCAATCAATGATAAAAATATATGATCGTAACAATTAGTACACATTGTATCATGTCTAATATATGCTTTGCATTAGAACAATTATATTTATTTCAATGCTATATATTCTTTTAATTTTTTGTTATTACATGTCTCGATTTTTTTGTTAACAGACTTTATTTTGATATTAGTTGATAAATATATATACTTAAAGTTGTGTTTTTTAATATTTATATTGAATATAAATCTTTCACTCCTTTATAATTTTTTTCTAGTCTAGGATCAATTTATTTAATATCTGTTAAATGATATTAATCCATATATGTCTTAAAATTAAATTCAGTATTTAAATAACAATTTGATAATTTGGTCTATCTACCCTTTTAAAGGATGGATCTACTTCAAAATTTTTATTATAGTTTTCTGCAATTTAAACCAATACCGTCCAGGGATGCTTATATTAATCAGAACCAGTCAATGAATTACTAATAGCACCACTTGAAGCAGAAGCCTCTCTCTCTACCTCTCTCGATCTCACGCACACACGCAAGAGAATGTGGTTTTCCAAGCAAATGATCATCTTTTCGACTCTCTGGATTTTAACATTCGTTGGGGTTCATTCCCAAATCCTGAAACATTACAATTTCATCGTAAGTTTCCCGACATTTAGAAACTCAATCCTCAAACCGTTAGCCATCAATTTCTATTTCATTATTATCAGGTTAATTTCTTGCAGGTGAAAGAAGCTCAATATACAAGACTTTGCAGCACAAAAAGGATATTAACTGTGAACGGAGAATTTCCCGGGCCAATTATTCGCGTACAGAAAGGTGAAACAATACATGTCGATGTTTGTAACAAGGGCAGATATAACATCACTTTACACTGGTACTTATGTCTTAACTAATCTCATCAGTTTTGATGTTCCAGAGATATATTAACTTTAACTAATTATATGGCAGGCATGGAGTGAAGCAGCCGAGGAATCCATGGTCAGATGGTCCTGAATACATCACACAGTGTCCTATAAAACCTGGAGGGAAGTTCAAGCAGAAGGTGGTTTTCTCTACAGAGGAAGGAACCTTATGGTGGCATGCTCACAGTGAATGGGCTAGAGCCACTGTCCATGGAGCTATCATAGTCTATCCAAACCAGAACAGCGCCTACCCTTTTGCTAAACCTCATGCAGAGATTCCCATCATATTTGGTATCAAATTATCGATAATTACTACTTGTCCTATAATGATCAGAATTTCTTAAATTTGATTGTCTTTCTTTCTTGCAGGAGAATGGTGGAAGAATGACGTGAGGGAAGTCTATACTGAGTTCCGTAAATCTGGAGGATCTCCATTAAGTTCTGATGCTGTCACCATAAATGGTCAACCAGGTTATCTCTATCCTTGCTCAAAATCAGGTAGATGGACAACTACAAGCTAACTGTCCTTCTATACGTGTGTGTTTGTGTGCGTATGATCTGATTTTAGGTACCTAACCTAACACCTGAGTTTTCTGCAACATTCAGACACATTCAAGATGAAAGTAGAAAAAGGAAAGAGTTACCTTCTTCGGATGGTTAATGCTGCAGTGAACCTCATACTGTTTGTTTCTGTTTCAAATCACAAGCTGACGCTTGTTGGAGCAGACGGCAGCTACACGAGGCCATTGACAAGAGGTTACATCGCAATAGCTCCAGGACAAACAATGGATGTGTTGTTACACGCAAACCAGAAGCCTAATCGCTACTGTATGGCTGCAACAGCATATTCAAGGGCCGGAGGAATTCCCTTTGATAACACCACAACCACATCAATTATTCAGTACAAAGGTGAATATAATGCATCTTCATCATCTTCCCCATTACCATATCTTCCACAATCTAATGACAGCCAGGCTGCTTTTAACTTTTTTAGAAGCATTAAGGGATTGCCTAAGAAATTCTCCCAGAGAGTCCCATTGGATATCACCACTCACATACTGACGACTGTTTCTTTAAACACATTCCCATGCACCAAAGGCCAATCCTGCCAGGGAACCAATGGAACCATTTTCGCTTCTAGCATGAACAACATAAGTTTTGAAAACCCAAGCAATATTGACATACTGGAAGCTTATTACCATCAAATCAATGGGGTGTATGGTACAGGATTTCCGATGTTTCCACCGTTGATATTTAACTTCACTGCAAAGGATTTGCCTCTAGTTCTACAGATACCGAAGCGAGGGACAGAGGTTATGATTCTGAATTATGGTGAAAGAGTGGAACTTGTTGTCCAAGGGACAAACTTGATTGAGGGGACGGAACATCCTATGCATCTTCATGGATACAACTTCTATGTTGTTGGGTATGGACTAGGGAATTTCAACAAACAGTTGGACTCCAAAAATTTCAATCTCATTGATCCTCCTCTCTTGAACACAGTGATTGTGCCCAGAAGTGGCTGGACCGCCATCAGGTTCAGGGCTATCAACCCAGGTAAGCACTATTTCAACCTAGCTATCAAACACTAAAGAGAGCATAATAAAATGTTGAGATAAGTTCTTTATAGTTTCAAAATCCTTCACCATTAAACTTTGGGTAATGTACGAATGTATGGTACGTAGGAGTATGGTTAATGCACTGCCATCTCGAGAGCCATATTTCTTGGGGAATGGAAACAGTCTTCATTGTGAAGAACGGGAAATTGTGCATTCAAACTTTGCCACCTCCACCACCTGACATGCCACCTTGTTGAAGCTAGCTTCTTTCACACTCGTTAGTCACTGGCTTGCATCGATCTCTTGAAGCGCCTTTGGACGAAATGAGAGATTACATAGGAGAATAATGAGTCCCATTTTTAACGATGTGTGTCTCATAGAAATATATAGGACTCATCTCTTTAATTTATCTCCCTTCTCATTTCACTTAAGGAGTTACTTCAGGAAATTCACATTCCTCACTCACACACTGTTCAAAACTTTGGAACATGATAAGTTGAAATAAATAATTAATATTACTCCCTCCGTTCCAATTTATGGTGTACTTTTAACTACTACACACATATCAAGACAATAATTAGTAACTGAAATTTTTTTCATTATTTCCCAAATTACCCTTATTTAATAATACTTCCTACATTAATAAATTGCAATCATTCTCTCCTTAATTCTTTTTTCCGAGTTCCCATAAGTCATTGACAATTGTAAAGAGTGAAACTTTTGGGAGAAATTCTCCTTCATTCATTTATGGTTTAACCAAACCATTAAAAAATTTTCATTAAATACATTGGTAACCATAAAATATATAAACTTATTTATTAAGAGTAATACTTGAAAGATAATAAAAAACACAATGTAATCCACGCAATACACTATATTTTAAAATATAAATTTCTCATAATAGTGCACTATATAGCATAATAGAAAAAGTACTACGTACCATTATTGGCTTGATAATTGGTGAGAAATGGTCTTGTTATGTGGACCCATAATGAACCACACACATCAATGAAGGCGACCTTACGAGTAAAGTTGGGATGTCTCATTGATGACAAGGGATAGGTCCTTGCTTTATACTCCCACACACATATAAGGCGCTTTTAATCGCATTATACATATTAAAGATAGAAATTAAAATTAGTTAATTATCTTAATTTCTCAAAAAATTATAATATTTTTTTAAAATTATCCTTATTTAATTTTTTTATTTCTCTTTAAAATATATTAAATAGAAGTATTTTTTGAAAATATATAATAAATATTACCTTATATATGGTAAATAATCATATATTTAGGATCAAGGTAAAAAACTCTATAATTAGGACCGAAAAAGTATTTTATTTCAATTCAATTTGCAGACGATGAGAGATTGATCTTGTCTTCGAATAAATAAATGGTTCCATCTGCCTATCCAGCTACTTGTATTTTATTGGTTAACGTGTTCCATGCGAGCATGACTTTCAACAAACTTTCTTTAATTTCTATGACAGAAAAGACCAACAAAATTGAAAATCTTGATAAACATTGCTAGCTAATTCAATTTTCTACTTTAAAAGTGCCAATAGTGAAGTTCTAAAGCATCATCAAAATGCCAAGTTCTTGATATAATATTTAAAGTTTTGTTAATTATAACCCCAGCACTTGTAATCAAGTCTGAATTCTCGACTCTTCTAAAAAATGAGTAAAAACTACTCTCTCTCATCCTTAATGTAAGTCACTTCTAACTAACTCATCAAAATTAAGAAAAATTTGTTACATTATTAAAATTATTTTAAAATTAACGTGATTTCCATCTTTACTCTTCAATAAATATTACAAATTCAAACAATTCTCATTCACTTTCATGATTAAATAAGAACATTTTAAAAATAAAGTAATTAATACTCCAAAAACTTATAGAATGTGGCTTGCATTTAAGATTATAAAAATTTTTAAAATGTAACTAATAAAAAGGACTGGAGGGAGTATTAATTTTATCTAAATCATCCAAATTTAATTATGATAGTCAAGATTTTAAATTTGTTACTTTTTAGTTTTTTTTTGCATTGACACGTAGAACACTATTGCAAACTCATAAATTTATTCAGGAAAACAAGAAGTCATCTACTTGAATTTATATTCTTATGATACTAGTACTACGAGTATTTTCTAGTTAAATTAGAAAATATGAATTTTTTACGCATTACTTACCTTATTAATATTTTTTTATTAACACTTTTAACTTAATTTAAAATGTAAAATCTACTTATTTTAATTTGATTGGAAAAAATACGTTAATTATATAAATTTTAAGTATCTACGTTTTCTTCAGAAATTGCAAGGATCTATATATATATATATTATGTTGATGATATTAAAAGACCTTAAAAATTAAAATTTTTATGATGGATTATTTTTATAAAACTAAAATATTCTTACAGTATCCAAAAGCGACCATCCTGTTATTTTAAGAACAGCTATAATGATAATTTTAAAAAATTAATAACAATTCCAATTCTAATTATTCATAAAAAATTTTAATTTTCTTAAATTCTTAAAGATGATTGATTTATTTAAATTTAAGGAAAAGGATGCTGTGTCCGCCATGGCAAGACGACAAATTAAATAAAAGAAAGATTGATTTGAATGCGATCTATGTAATATACAATGAACGGAAGAACGCCCTTAAAAATGGAGGGTTTTGAAAAGACCCATTTAACATTTTTTTTTATTTACCTGATTTAATTCGTACTGTTGTTTTCAAAACCACTGTTTATAATAAATGGAACATATCTAAAACCGTAAAGAGACCGGAATAAGTATAACAAAGAACGTTTTTTGGTAAATATAAAATCCTTAAGATTCCTAGCTACCAAAAATATATCCTTAAGATCAGTTATGTATTTTTGTAATTATGTTCGTACCTGAATTTTAATATACGTGATATACTCCCCTGATCGGATGGTCTAAGAAAATTTACATGTAAGTACATGTATTTTACAAATATAATAAAGTAATTAAGTCAATATTAAAAGAAGTGACAGTTAAAACTAAATTAAAGAAATAAAACTGACAAAATAAAAGAGAGACAAGACTTTAAATATATTTCTTTTTAGCTTCAAAGAGTCTAATAAATTTGAAAAGTAAAAGGAATTACATCACGTTCCATCACATTTCATATGAAGTAGTTAATTTTTTTTTTACAGTGCTTTCTATTTTTTTTATACGTTTTTTACGTTGCTTTCATTATCAATATATGTTCACAAGCTGTGATGTGAACACCGCAATCTCACCTTAAATCCATGCAGACGCAAGTACAGAAGCCCACTATAGTTAAGGATAAATCTTATTATGTTATTGTTATGTAATTGGTTAGTGGTTACTATATTATTATTTTATAAACAAAGCAACCTAATGTAGTCTTTATAATCCTAAATATAAAACATTTTTAACGATCTTATGTATTTTTAAAAAGGAAGTTTGAGTATTAAATTTGTTAAGAAATTTTAATATTTTTTAGTATATATCTTTATTAATTACACTATCTTTTATACTTTTCATAATATTTATCTCTCATATATTAATTATAAATCAAAGTGCATAAATAGAAAAAAATAATTAATATATAAAACAACTCTACAAAATATTTTATATATTTTAAATCAAATATTATTTCTAAAAGATATCATATATTTTAAGATTCATGAAGTCATGCTGATAAATTCATGATGTCGTCTTAATCGATCATCATCTAAAGATTCCGAGCATTTAGAAGCCTGAAAAACAAGGATTGAACAAACAAATATTACCATCAATTGCAAATAGAGAGGGTTATTACAGAGTACATATTAGGGTTTTTTAATTATAATCCCAAACCAACACGTTTAACTCATAACTAATATCATAAACAAAACACGTACAGCTCACACGCATCAAATCGGTACATTTTCTGAGATTTGAATGGATTCCTATATATATATATATATATAAATATATCTGTTTAATTAAACAGATTGAATCGCCCAACAACCTTGTGAATCCAATTTTATTGCGTTCCTCTATTGCTTCAAGTGTCAATAATCTTCAGCAAGGTGGCATGTCTGGTGGTGGTGGGGGCAATGTTTGATTGGCCCTTAACCCATTTTTCACAATGAAGACTGTCTCCATTCCCCAGGAAATATGGCGCTCCAGATGGCAATGCAGTAGCCATACTCCTATATATATATATATATCATATGCATGCATAATATTAGTTAATTATGTCAATTTTCATGTTCACAAAAATTGAAAATATCGCCCACCAACAATTGAGTAGAGCGAAAGAGACTCATTTCTTCTCAAGTAAAGTCATATTAAGCTTAATAATTAATACTTAAATATGATATGATAGTACGCATACAAATTTATACTAAATATCTTGAAAATATCCATAATGCACTTAGCAGAATTTACCAATCAATTAAGATAGTTCCATCATACATTTAGTCTTGGGAAAAAAAAAAAAAGCTTTACATACAGATTGACGCATGAAAAAAGAAGACAATGAAAGATAGTAAGTCCAAGGATGGGACTTTAGTAGGATCCACTTGTGTCGGCCTCATTGCCTTTGTCAGCTTCTCCTACTTGACTCTTTCACATTAATTGCAGAAGATTTTAACTTGTCTGAGATGATTTTATTTTGAGTAGATCACACAAAATTTTCATTTCATTAAAATTTTATTCATCTCTATATATTTCAAATTTAAGCAATTTTTTAAATAAAAATGAAATACCCAAATCTCGCGTGAATTTTGTTTAAGTATACATATCATAATTTTGTTTTCAAAACCAAAAGAAACCATCCTTAAAACAAAGAACAAAATACATAGATATTTTCCTAAGTTTTTCTTAAATTATATAGACTTTTTACATTATTTTAAAATAAAGAAAAATTTTATATGATTAAAAAATTTTGGGAGAAGTTTGTACAATTTAATCCCTAATTAGTTCAGAGAGATTTGTGTATGTTTTAAAAATAAAAGAAAAGTAGGTGTAGATATATATATATATATGTATGTACGTATTTATATTTAAGTAGAAGCTAGTGGCCAACTGTTCATGCGGAGCTACATAGTGTGCCTTCCAATTAGACATTGAGCTCCACGCATTCAATGAGGCCTGAAATCTAGTTTTAACAAAACTTATAATTGAAACTTAAAAGTTAGGATAACTTAATTTTTATTTTATTACATCATTTAAAATACAAATATAACTCATAAAAGGTTAATTAGGCTATGATTTATTTTTCATTTTATTATATATTTTAAATTATCAATATAAAATAAAAAATTATATCCAACCCCACTATTCATATGTACAGTAAATAATACTTTCTCCGTTCCTTAATATAAGGGACAATTGTGGGAGTTTCCGTATTTCAAAATATAAGTGACACATAGGGTTTGTCTGGTGTATTTAATGACTCTTTTAAAAAATATTCCTAATTAAGATGGTATGTTTTCAATATAATTTATTTATATTAATTATATGATGGAAGAGTTATTAATATTAAATGAGAGTATTTTTGGAAACTACTTTATATTTTAGATAAATTTATTACTTTTCTTAATCTGTGTGATTTTGTCTCTTGTCCCTTATATTAAGGAACGGAGGGAGTACAGTTTATTTCTCCCATTTTCTCCAATACGCAAAACTCACATATAGTTTTATTAATATAATCTTCAATATACCTTTAAAAAATATATAACCATCAACGTAGTTTATTTTTTCATGTGTCATTTAAGATTTTAGCATATAGATTAAGAAATATAATTAATGTATTAGAATTTTTTTTAAATTTTCTAATATGCTCTTTAATAAATGAGTAGATAAAAAAGAGTAATTAATGTTATCTTTGACTTTTTAAAAAATAAATAAGAATATAATAGCAAAATTGGTAATTAATATTATTTTAAAATTTAAAAAAAAAATTTAAAATTAAAAAGAGGTGATAATTAAAAAGAAATAGATTTAGTATATAACAAGTTATCCTATGTACAAGTTATGAATAGCAGTCATTTCTAACACGCACCGTTGACATAATCAAAGCTTTTTTTTAAACGCGAATTCAATGGTTAAAATTACCTGTAATTGTAAAAATTAAAGAATTAACGGGAAATTGCAAAAAGAGAAAAGAAAAAAGAAAAAATTCAAACAACAACAACCAAAATTTTATTCCATTAAAACAAAAAAGATTTTAGCATTACCTGGATTGGCAGCCTCGAACCTGACGGCAGCCCAGCCATTTTTGGGGACAGCGACTGTGTTCAGAAGAGGAGGATCAATCAGATTGAACTTCTTGGGGTGCATTTGTTCATTGAAATTGCCCTTTCCATACCCAACAACATAGAAACTGAAACCATGGAGATGCATGGGATGGTCTATTCCAGCTACCAAGTTCGTCCCTTGGAAAACAATCTGAACTTTTGCCCCAAACCTCAGCACCTTCACCTCAGTTCCTTTCTTTGGTATCTCCAGAACCAGCGGCAAATACTGTGCTGTGAAGTTAAACATCAATGGCGGAAACATAGGAAACCGCGTGCCATACACCCCATTGATGTGGTAGTAATAAGCTTCCAGTATGTCAGTGCTTGGGCTGTCAAAACTAATGTTGTTCATGCTTGAAGCTAAACGGGTCCCATTGGGTCCCTGGCAGGTCTGACCTTTCTGACATGGAAACGTGTTTATAGACAGAGTGGTCACTATATTTGTTGAGATATTCACTGGTATTTGGTGGGGAAATTTCTGGGGCAAGCCTCTAATTCTACTGTAGAACTTGAAAGCCGCCTGGGTGTCATTATAGTAAGGAAGATATGGTAATGAGAGAGAGGAAGAAGATGAATTAGATTTGCCTTTGTACTGAATAATAGCTGTGGTGGTGGTGTTATCAAAGGGAACATTGACCCCACTTGAATATGCTCTTGCTGCCATATAGTAACGATCAGGCTTCTGGTTGGCATATAGCAACACGTCCATGGTTTGTCCTGGAGCTATAGCGATGTAATCTCTTGTCAGTGGCTTCGTGTAGCTCCCATCTGCCCCCACAAGCGTTAGCTTGTGATTGGAAACAGACACGAAGAGGATGAGGTTCATTGCAGCATTAACCATCCGAAGAAGGTACGTCTTCCCTTTCTCCACGTTGATCTTGAATGTTTCTGAAGGACGTAGAAAACGTTAACTGTGTTAGGTGCCTAGTCTCACGTCAGACTCTCACACACAAGCACACACACTTAGATTCGGGAAAAGCATAGTTTGCTTGTAGATTGACCAGTTACCTGATCTAGAGCACGGATAAAGGTCACCCGGTTGACCATTGATTGTGATGGCATCTGAATCATTTGGAGTTCCACCAGACTTAAGGAACTCATTGAAAACCTTCCTCACATCACTCTTCCACCATTCTCCTACAATAAAAAATTCATATATCCTTTAAAAATATTACGCCAATTATATATATATTCTACCTTGTTTTAAATATAGGATATTTTTCTTTTTCAGAGTATAATATATTATTTATTATATTTTAAAAATAAGTCAATGTTGAATTCATAAAAAAGAGAAAGAGAAAGAAATTTAATAAACATAGTTTTAAAAAAATATTATAATTTTTAAAAAATAAAATATAATTAATTAATTTTAACTCTTATTTCTTCTCCGTATAATTTGATTAAAAGGTGAGGATGAATTAAAAGATGAGTATGAGAGTATATTTGACCGTTGTACAATAACTAGTGATGAATTATTTCATACCGAATATGATGGGTATCTCTGCATCCGGTTTTGGAAAAGGATAGGCACGGTTCTTGTGTGGATAGACTATGATAGCCCCATGGACGGTGGCTCTAGACCAGTCACTGTGAGCATGCCACCATAAGGTTCCTTCCTCTGTAGAGAAGATGACCTTCTGCCTGAACTTGCCTCCTGGTTTTATAGGGCACTGTGTGATGTATGCAGGACCATCCGGCCATGGATTCCTCGGCTGCTTCACTCCATGCCTGCAATAGTAATTGGTAAAAGTGAAGCACTTGAACTTTATTGTTTTTCCTTTTTGGTTTGGTTAAGAACAAGAAATAAGTACCAGTGTAGAGTGATGTTGTATCTGCCCCTGTTATAGACATCAACATATACTGTTTCACCCTTTTGAGCAGTAATGATTGGCCCCGGAAATAGTCCGTTCACAGTTAATATACTTTTCGTGCTGCAAAGTCTTGTGTATTGAGCTTCTTTCACCTGTGCAAGAATCCAGATAAAGTAAATAAATGATTAAGAAAAGGAAATGTTGAATGATGATTGAGATGTTAATTAATTGGAGGACTTACGTTAAATTTGTAAATTTTGGGTGTTTGAGAATAAACTCCAACCAATGAGAAAAACCAGAGAGTGAAGAAGAAGATCAGCTTCTTGGAAACGCACATTTTCACGAGAGACTTCAGCTGCTGGGATTGCTAGTACTGATTGTTTCTGATTTGTGAAAGCATCACTCGTGGCATGGGTTTTTCTCTCAAGATTATAAGAAATTTTCCATTGATTCTTGTTGCAAAACACAAGATGGCTAAGACGATTTACATCCACACACATATAAACATGGTAAGCCCCCTTTATTGGGCCCCACCCTTCGTATATTTTTATACATTTATTTAATTTTTGCAAAGTAAGTGTACCAGACTAAATCATTTTTTTCGGTGTGAACATCTCATTAAATCATTCAGATCCTATTCGATTGTTCTTAATTTTATTTTATTGGGAGAAGCAAAGTCTATTTTTATGATATTTATAGTTGTTATATGAAAAATACCCTTAATATTAATAAAAATATTATTTTATTATTTTTTTAATGTTAATTAAAACAATCATTTTAAGAATATTAATTAGAAGATTGTATTTGTTTTGTATTATGCTACTTTCAAAAAATAATACAATAAAATATATTAATGAAATTTAGATTTACTTAGATATGATCTTGACAATCAATATATATGAAAAAAAATCTGCAGGGAATGTAATTAATGAGATAAAAGTCACCAATTGGCAAAAAAGTAAAATAAAATAAAATCTTTTATGATGTATTTTTTATGAAAAAAATTATTCAATATATAACACTATAACAATGATAAATGTTATTTTATTTTTATATTCATATTTTCTGACCCGAGGATATCCGAATCAGTCAGGTTTTCCGCTTTCAGAAATTTTCTTACGTCCATTTTGTATAATCATTAAAAAAATCTAAATAATGTGAGGTGTCCATTAACAGGACAAAGATGGAAATTAAAATTATAGTACAATGTGTAGTGGAGGAAAGCTTTCATGGAATAATTCAGCTTGACGTGGCAGCGTATAGATCATAGAACATAAGTTTTCGGTTGTAATGCAGCTTTTGTCCAATCCAAAATTTATCCCTTCATGCGTAAGTTATTGCTTTTGTACAAGTTTTTGTTTCGTTAAAGTGATGATAGATATATGAAGTGTCATATTATTATCAATTATAACTATCCGCAAACCTTACTGATGAATATTAAAAATTCGTTACTATCAATATAAAATATAAAATTAATAATAAATTATATTATTAATAAGTCACACATAAATAATGTAGTTTCTTTTTTAATTTGATATCATTTTTATTTTTTAAATAGTTTTCACATATTTTATTAAATTTCACGCAACTTTATTTTTTTTAATTTTTTCACATATTTTAATAAAATTTATTTTTGAAAAAAAAAGGATAATTTTCATACAATATATTATTATCTCTCCTGTACATCATATAGAAAAGATTTCTAATTATAAGATCTATAGGGAACTTTTAAAATGTAAATAACATAATTTACTTTTGAGTCCTGTGAAATTATAAGAAATTAATATATTCAATATATTAACCAAAAAATAAAAAAAAATAAAATTTCATTCTGACAAAAAGAAAAGTCCGCCCACAGGATGTTGGGGTTAGTCATTTTGAATTTCGATATTTACTGTAGTAAACAGTTTGATTTATTTTAGATTTTATGTAAATATAGTAAATTTATTTTTAATTTAAATTAATTTAATTTAACATTGATAGAGAGAGAAAAAAAATAGTAGGCATATATATATATATATGAGTGTGCATATGACTCATTTTAATGAAGACGATGTCATATTTACAAGTGTATTACTCAAAGAGGATACAAATAGTAAGAAATGAAGAAATTGTTGGATTTAAAATTACGCTAGCTATTCAATCACTTGGAATTAGTTTGGTATTAAAAAAAAAACACTTGGAATTAGTGTTTAGAACTTTAGATGATTACGAATGGGGATAAGATGTTAAGAGTTTAGTATCCTGATATAATTATATATATATATATATGGTGCTATTCTTGAAAGAGTTAAATATTGTTTTTATGGAAAAGGATAAGAGCATGATACATGTCTCCCTTGGCGGAACACTGCAACATATATTGATATATTAATATATATTATTTTTGAAGGAATTAAAATTTATTTTTATTTTTGACATTACTTTTTATTTTATTTCATGTTATGCATAAAACGGGTTCTTACCAGTTACTTCTTAGAATCAATATTTTTTCCATTGGGTGAAAAGAATAAATTATTTTAATCTGATGAAAGGACATCACTCTATAACAGTGCACTAGTGTCGGCAAAACAGAATTGAATAGAACGTTACCCTACTCATAGAAACAAGATAATACATTTTGATTAAGAATACTTATTGCTTGTAACCCAAAAAGGGTATTTTTCATAAATGATCCCTTCCTGTTAGATTCCCATTATTTTTTTTCAGTCGGTTTGACCACTTCCGTGTTATGATTTAGAAAAGGGAAAAAAAAAATTTCACATTTTAGATCTAGCTATTTGATACACAGTATAAAATATGATTATTTAAATTAATTAAATGCATTATAAACATACTGTTTATTTGATGCACATAATTATGAATAAGCTTGGACATATATTCTTCTCATGCATTCTATAATATATAGCCTCAACAAAATTTGAAAGATAAAATTAGATATTATTATATGCATTTTTTTCATGTATTGTAGAGCTTGTTATAAATTTCATTTAATATATTGATTAGATTTTGAAATTGCCCTACCTTGAATTATCTAAGGCCCCGTTTGGTACATTAAAAGTATTTTTGAAAGAATGGGAATGGAAATGGAAATTGGAATGAGAATGATAAAGTATTGTTTGGTGTGTTAAAAAAAAATAGAAGGAATTCATACATAATTTTTATTTGATATGTATTTTTTTTTTTTTGCTAGAAACAAGAAAAACTAAAAACAACACAACATACAGAAACAAGGTTCAAAGACAACAAAAACATCACAACCCAACCCGACCCACAAAAACCCGACATGACAACATCATCCAATTGCACTACCACATTGCCACCGGACCTGTAACATCCTACTTTCTGACACCTTCAGACTTAACTAAAAACTTCAATGCTTAACTAAACACAACCTCAATGTCTTAAAGCAACACTCCAAAACTTCAAAACAGCGTAAACGACTCCCAAAACACCAAAATAGGGCTAGGGCTGGGGCAGTGGCCTCTACAGGACCACCGCGGCTCCGGCCTCCCCTGCTTCTCCATCGCTTCTGGATTCACTGGCGCCGCGGCCTGGACTCTGGAGCCACAGTACCCCATGCTGATATACCATATCAGCAACTTTCATATTCCGGGGTGAACTTCTAACACTCATAAATTTATGCTCCGACCTATGATTGACTTGATTTCAACTCCTGCAAGTCAATCTAGTCCCCATCTATCCAAAAACACCACTTCCATCTCAATCCAACTCTGTATGGAGATTCTGGACCTTTAACACCATTTTGGCCACTTATCGACCAAAACTCACCACTAATCACATCCAATTGCTACCAAAGGCAAATGGACCCTTGAAGACTATTCATACAGGTCCAAATCCCCCAAACCAATTTCAAAAATGGGCTACAGGCCCTAAAACGTAGCAACAAGGCCCCAAAACCATTCGAGCTCACCAACACTAACATACAGACTTTACAACATCCAAACCATGCAACCATACATACAACATACATAAACATACTTACATCCATCCATAACAATCCTTTATCAATTCCTTTAAGCTAACCATTACAAACATACTATCCTACTTGGCACACGATACATTATCCAAAATACACACACTACATAGACCTAGTATTCTCATGTTCGCTGCTACTCACGCGTCTTCTCCGGACCAATGCCAGAACCGTCACCTGAGAGGTTAGTCATGGGAGAGGGGTGTGAGACAATGTCTCAGTAACCGGGGACAAACACACACACACACACACACACATATATATATTCCATACAACTCATGAATGCATTGTGTAATGAATGGTATGCATGTCTTCCTCGCACAAAGCTAGAACCACGGGCGATCATCATGACAGGACATTTCATATAGGTAACTCCCTTCCAACAGTCGATAAAGACTGATTCCGGGACATCACCAAGCTCACCTCCTATTAGTGCACCTAGCCAAAGGTAACATTAACGTTTGGACCGTGGCTTTCCTTCCCCTGGACCACCTCGAATTGGTGGTGATTTGAGGAAGGTGCAGTCCTCTGCCGCCTGGCTCCCCTGGCCATAGGGGAGGATTTAGCGACAGGGATCTCATCCTTATCCTCCCTAATCATATATCATATCATATAATCATCACCACCCAAACCGCCATATATCACAATCTCACAATGTCATGTGGTGATGCTCGTGTATCATCATATACTCATCATCATCATCATATCACAATGTCATGTATGTATCATGTCATGTCATGTCAGTATTTTCATCATAATCATCACAGTCATCATCATCATCATAATCATCACAACTATCAACTAGCCATGTGCATACCACGATATATATAGAAAACCGTACACACAACACATCAATGTTGTGGTATGAAAGAAACATGCATATATATACATAAATATACATACCAATGTATAATACAATACAAATAAACAAACACCCGGTTACCTCAACTATCGTTACCACATGCACACGAGTTCCACAAGCTTCCTTGAATTGTTCAATACACGTGAACCCCTCTCAATAGCTAACAACCTTCACAATACCATAATCCTTCCATTAACACAATGTACCAATAACCCAAACCTCACAATTCAACCACATTAACCTAACCCAAGGTTCGAACACCCTTTTCATGCATCAATAAGCTCTTAGGGATCACTCAAACACTACACAACCTCCTACACTTCGGATTCCCAAGAGCCCTAACCAAGAACAACTAGGGTTAAGCTCTAAACACATATAATCCCTTCAAAACTCACATCCAAACAACAATGATACAAAAACACACTTCCTTAACCCCATTTCATCCATTTCAATCGGTGGATTTCGGCCAAAACCGAAGATCCAACCTTACAACTGAAAATCCCAAATTCTAACCGAAGAAAATGGAGAGGGAGGAGTATAGAACACTTACCAACTTGAATCCAAACTTCCAAGGTCCAGAAATTACTCCTAGAAGCTGGGAATCTCGAACCCTAGCTGAGCTCCCTCGGTCTCCTCCGTCGCTCCCTTCGTTTCTTTCTTTTCCGTTCGTCCAAAATGATCCAGATTTAAATAAATTTCCCCATCCTTGCCGTGGCCTCAGCATACCTCGCCGCGGCTCCACCAAGTTCATCCGAAATAACGCCACTGGAATGGTTCTCGCCACGGCAGCCCTGCTTCCAGCCGTGGCATGAAGCTCTTCCAGACTCTACTTGAGCTTTCCTCCATCCTGTTTCCTCCAATCCTGAACACAATGCCAAGGAAAATAACATGAGGGATGTTATAGGACCACCGAAGACCACCCTACCCACTGGCACCCATACTAAGAAATAGAAGAAAACAAGCAACCATTATGCCAAAAAAGGGCTTTCTAGGTGGTTAAAAATGGAATCTTTTGCAGTTTCAAACCGCAAAGGATTTGGATGCTGAAAAAAATTTCTTTATGGTTACAAATGTTTGCTACGATGGCAAATGAAACTAATTAATCTTCAATTAAATAAAATGTTGGAAAAACACTTTAGTTGGCAGTTATAAAATAAAACTGCAAAGATAAGTTTGTTCAATTAATTTTTTAAAAATTATTTAATCAAAACTTTCCTTTGCAGTTGTGTCAACAAATGAAAAGGAAAGTTTTTTTTAATTCATCAAAATTTCACTTTTCTCTATGTTTTTTATATACAACCACAAAGGAAACCACATGTTTTTTTTAATGTACTATTCATTTGGTTAGTTTCCTCCTTATTTTACATTCCACAAAATGGCCAATATTTGCAAACAAAAATGACCAATAATCTAGCTATAGAGATAGCTAATAATCTAGCTACAGAAATGGCTAATCAGCTGCAATATACAACATTTAGCAATATAGCAACCCAAAACAATAAAAAAGTCATATATAAACTAAGCTAGTTGGTTACAAAACAACCTAACAGCTTGCAACAAAAACTTAAAAAGCTTTGCACATATGTATATAAGGAACTCTAGCTACCTAAGCAAGCAAAAACTTACAAACCACATGACCAATAAGTTATAGCTACCACTATATGCTCATCACTTTGTTCACTATCTCCTAAAATAGAATTTACATTACCAATTTTTAGAACTTAATTATATAAGAATCAGTTATGCCCATTGCTGCTTGATTTCAACCATGTATCTGAACCACTCCTCGATTACTTCATTTACACAATCTTCGGAGGAGTACCTCCTACAGTTGGGGAAGTACCATAAATAAAAATAATAGAGAAAATAAATTTAGATTATTAATTTTTAATATAAATAGCAATAAACCAAGTTATGTTGGAATAGCTGGCTTCCTAAGGGGGGTGAATTGAGAAATTTAAAAATTTTCTACAAAAATGTAATTACACAGTGAAAGCAAAAGTTTGCAAAAAAACAGAGTGCAGTGAATAATGAAAGTAAATGCAAGAGAAAGGAAGAAGGGACTCAGAAATTTATCCTGGTTCTGTCTGATCCTCTTGACTTACATTCAGTCACCAAGTTACCACTTGAGATTTCCACTATTTGCAAGAATTCAACGGGCTCCTTGCAATGCCTTAGTATAAATTTATGCTCTATTCTAAGAGCTCTCAAATTTTACACTTTGCACTCTTACAAAGTGTTTCCCACTTCCCTTGTGAATCCCCTCACAAGAAATATTTCTTTTAGATAAAGAAAAGATTTTACACATAAAGAAAACTATTTAAATTAGAGTAGATATGACAGTTGGAGTACAATAAATAAAGTGTAAGGGTGAAAAGACCTTGACTAATGAATTTAGTAGAGTTTCAGTATATTCAGCATTAAAATTGTTACCCACAACTTCAAATGAAGTTCTATTAATAGATTTGTGACTTAATTAGTTGTTAGACACAAGATCTAGTCGTTAGAGAAGTTAACTAATGATTACTCTGCAAAACTAGCCGTTCACCAACTGCATTTAATGCGTTTGACACACCAAAATTCAAATTTTGGATAACAATAGATGAATTTTGCAAAGACCATAAGTTAAAGACTTCAATCATTGAACTTCCAAAATTCATCTGTTCAAGAGTGAAATTTGAATTTTGAACTTGTCAAATATATCCCATGTTAGAACATACAAATTTTCACATTAAAAGTGCATCTATTGAGTTTGAATAGTTGTCTCATATTTTCTTGATGCACTCAAAATTTGAATTTTAGAATCAGAAATTCGTCTGTCAAATGCTTCCTCAACATGGTACAATAGTTCTTCTTTGTGAAATTCAAATTTTACACTTCAAAGTTCGTTTATCAGAGACATACTCTAACGAAACTCACAAGTTCTCATTTCAAAATTCGAATTTTAAAATCCAAAATTTGTCTGTCAGAGAAAGTGACTCTAAACTCTTTATACACTTTAATAACATTCGAATTTTGACTAGACCTCAGACAAAGTTTGCACATTTTACTAACTATGCTTAACTCGAAATTCGAATTTCATAACTTGAAATTTGTCTATCAGGGATGATAACTCTGGAACTTCGAATTTCAGTAAGTAAAGTTTGAATTTTGCACAAAATACATAAGAATCAACAACAAAATTCATCTGTTAGTTAGTGTTTTTCAAATCTAACATATGTTAATATAGGATAACTGTGAAAACACTTGTTTAAATGCTATGAGAATATAAATAAGTAATAATCAAAGCTTTTACCCTGTGTATATTGTGAAAAATCCTAACAATTAAGTCTTCACACATTTTCCATTGGATTTCTTCACTCTTATACTTTTACACTCATTTGATATTCTCCTTTCAAGCTCTAGTTGTTTGGAATTATTAAAACTTCTGATTCAACAAGTTAGATATACCTTCATAAGGATCAAGCTCTTTCCATGTAAGATGATATCTTTCAAAAGTTGAGCACATAATATCCACAGTCATCATCATTCTCTTGTTTCAGACACTAAAAACACTGTATGCACATTATTTACAAGGATTATTGTTAATCACAATAATTACTTGTATATGAATTTATAAATACCTGAATTGCTATCCATTTATACAATGTGTTTGGATCTGGTTGCTTGTAATTTGGACCAGAATTATTCTCCCTAAGCCCACGTTGTGCACGAAAGATACTCCCACCCTTGTAAATGGTAACATGACTTAATTTAATGTAAGTAAAGAGAAATACATAAATAAAAATGCATATAGAATAGACTGCATATTCTTACTGATTGAACATCTCCATTGTCTACATGTGGTACTCGAGCGGATTGTACTTTGGATACAAAAGATATATTGTTGGTTGTATCGGGTTGATACAGACCAACATCCAATGATTCCTAAGAAAAAAATAAACTAATGTTAGTAAAATATAATCAAGCAGTTAACATGAAATAAGTCATAATTCAAAAGTTGAGTAAAAATTTGATTCACCCCTACTAATATGGTGCCAAATATAACATCTTATCAACTGTATCAACCCTCATCGCATTGGCAACATCTCACGATTGTTCAGTGATTTAGTGCTTGGGTATCTGACTGACTATAAAAACTGAGACGTCTTAGGAGTGGATGAACACAAATCTGTCTGTGAGCTTGGCAAGGACTATAATCTTTTCATACAAATAACTAAAAATAATGAAAAGAGTAATTCATTAATATCACAAAAGGAAATGAAGTGACTATAAGCAAATCTATTGTAATTTTTATACTTGATGTATAAGGTTACATTTTGCACCCCATTGCCATTGATAATCCGTAATGTTAGTGATCACATCCTTGGTGATCACTTTGGATACTTTTTATTGAAGATCCTCAGTCCCACAGCTCCAGCTTCATTATGTTGGCAAGCAAATCCCGTTTATCACTTGCCTTTAAAGCTTAAGGTTTCAACAATCGCTTCCTTGATGCAGTGATGTACTCCTTGGACTGCTTCAACACTGGAACATTGGACTTCCTCTTAGACTATGAAACAAAGTTGATCAACTAGGTATGAACATGATGTATATAACATCAAATTATAATTAATGAAGTGCTAATTGACATAACTATTTTACTGGATCTAAAGTAACAAGGTGAGCAGCCATGCTACATATCCAGCCACTGCCTATCCTACCATGGCCACCTGGTTAATAGGAATAGGTAACTATGCCTACTCCTCAATGGGCAAATTGACTGATACTCTCACATGGTCTACAGGTAGGGGAATATTATGGACCCTATCTCTTTTCTTTGCATATCCTTCTTCAACAAGCATCAAGTAGGGGCATCCGATTGTAGTAGACAATATTGTCCATATACCAATCAATTAGTATTAATATCTAAGACTTAATTAACTATAAACTTAGTTAATAAGGAAAGCAATTACCTCTGGAAGCTTCTTAGAAGGTAGTGTTCAACTGTTGTTGACACAAGGGTTGATTTGGGTCTGTTGTGTCTCTTAAATTTTTTTCAAAAACATCTCGATCTAAGTTAATCGTCTCTCCAATGCAACTTGATTTTGTCTTTGTACCCTAAGCTATGCCTCCAATTTGGCAACCTTAGCTGCAGATGAGTCTAAGCAGTAGCATTTGGTCCCAAAATATGATGATAGAGTGACTTCTCCTCTAACACAACCAGAATGCTCATGTTGCCCCAATGCTTGGCTAAGCACATCTAGCTCTGAGCTGTCCCCATCAGCAGGTACCATTTGTGTAAGGGTGTCCTATAAAGATAGAAAATCAAGTACTTAAGACAAGCAATAAACAAGAAATTATTGAAAAAAAATTAGTACTTAAAACAATAAATTACTAAAAGACAAGCACTTACTATCATGGCAACAACTTCGCAGACATCATCATTCTCTATTATCATGTCTTTGTTTTTCCTAGATTTAGATCACAACTTATGACAAGGTACTTTTCCACTTGATCCCTCATTCCTTAACTATTCATTGACACAAATAATAGATGTGTAAGTATTTATATATAAAAGATATTCATACAACTAAAGACATATACAATCACTTACAATGTTCATCTTGACTCTAGAGTATCCCAAATGACAAGCTCTATATGGATACTTCTGACTCTTTACACTTTGACTATTTTTTTTTACTTTTTTCTTTGAAGCTCTACTCTTGTCGTACACCAATAGAAAGATCTCAGTGCTCTTGCTTCACGTAGAAGTCAAAAAGTACAAGCAGATGTGGAATGACATTGCCTTGATCATCCGTCATGAAGAACTTGGTCAATATATATTGGAAATTTCATAGTGAAATTCTGGCCTTCAGAAGTACATACTCCTTGTGTTGCCTATCAAAATAAAAAACTGACTACAACACAAAATGAGAAAGTATATAGTGAAAATGACAAATTATAGTGAAATGGCAACTTATGGTGAAATGATAAATTATAGTGAAATAGAAAATTAAGTTACTTATCACTACATCATCAAAAACTAAATCTTTCAAAACCTTTGGGATTTTCCTCTAATCACTCCACTCTAGATAGGAGATCGGGACCTTCATCTTGACTGCTACCCCAATATAGCTATTTAGCTTTGTGCCAACCTCACTCACTGCATGAACCTTGTAATTCCACTCCACATGAAACCTTTTTCAAGCATCCCTTGCTTGTGTGACCTCTTTAAGTATAATCACACCATGATGATACTTCTCTATCTCACTCTCTAATATCAATGTATGAGCCTTCTTTTTCTTCTTCGATTAGGAACTTTTCTTCTTAGCTGGTGAATGACCCATATTTACTTGAAATAAAGATAAAAAAGTAGTTAAACATTATATTAAAATAGAATGAATAATAAATCATAAATAATATATTAAAAAAATAGCTATTCAAATAAAACATATATTCAAATAAAAAATCTATTCAAATAAAAATTTTATCCAAAAATAAAAATATATTCAAATAACACTATCTATTCAAATAAAAATTTATTCAAAAAAAATGAAAACCTTTTCCTCTTTTTTGTTCTTTATTGAGTAATTAGCCCCCTTCTTATGGTCCAAAATCCCTTCTCTATGAACATCCATTATATAGAGGGCATCATCTCCAGTAAAATCAATATCAACAGATGTACCAAAAAATATATCATCTTCAATATCCCTACCCTGTTGGTCTCCAACATCAATTTTGTTGGTTAACATAACAATTGAGCACTTCTTATTAGCAAGATCAGAGACAAAGAACACCTATTGAGCTTGGGAGGCTAAAATAAAAGGCTCATATGTGTAGCTTTCCTTATTTATATCCACCTAGATAAACTCTGACTCATCAAATTGAAGGTCATTCTTGTTGTCCACCCACTTATAACTAAAAACCAGTACCCAAAAGGAGATGTAAACCAACTCCCATATAGACTCAATAACCCTGAAATATGACATACTTGTAAAAATTGGGTTTTTGTATTTTGTACTGGAAATACGCATTGATTGCACAATAAGAGTTACCCTGCTATTTTACATCGTACATCGCTCATCTTGCTCTTTCATATAGAAGGTATAGCCTATGATGAGATAACCTTAATAAGAAAGAACACACATTTAGACCATTAACTAAGTATCTCAACCTTTCAGAAATTGAATCAAGATTCATCTCCAACTTTGAAATTATATAATCTCTCAACAAGTCTATAAAAAGCCAATTATCTTCTCTAATATTCAACTCTTATTCTTATTTGAGTTCAAGTTTCTAAACTTCTCCTTGTGTATTTCCACATATGAGATAGCCTCATTGGAGTTGTGCAGAATATATAGGTGAGCTTGCTCCCATTAAGTTCTGGAGATGCTAATTATGTCATTTCCCATAATCCCTTGCCAATCTATTCTTCCTGAGTGTCGAGACTTCGGAAGCCTAATGGTAGTAACATTTGATAAGTATTCGGTACATAATTCAACAGCTTCTTCGACTATGTATCATTCAACGATACAACCCTCAGGTATACTTCAATTTTTCACATACCCTTTTAATACCCTTATATAACACTCAATCACATACATCCATCTCATTTAAGCTAGATTGTACAACTGTGTCTTCCTAACTAGCTAAGCTGTCAGGTGAACCATTATGTCAAAGAACGAAGGTGAGAAATACATGTCAAGCTTGAACAAAGTGACCACAATCTATTTTTACAATGGAGCTAACTTCACGGGGTCAATCACTTTGCTACAAAGAGACTTGAAGAAGAAGCATAGATTGGTGATTGTCCCTCACACCTTTTTGGGCAAAATAGATCATATACCCGTGGGTATGAAATAATCCATAAGAACATGGCAGCCATGAGACTTTAAACTCTTCAACTTCAAGACTTTCATAGACACAAGGTTCTTGATGTTTGAGGAATACCCATCTAGAACTTTAAATCCATTAAGAAACTAATGAAAAAAATGATTTTCTCTCTTCTAGATAAAGTATAAGCTACCGAAGTTAGATAAGTACATAATTTTGCTTCACTGGTGCTAATTCTTCTTTAATTCCCAAAGTAACCAATTCCAACCTCATCTTTTTGCCATCTTTGTTCTTTCTTGGCACATTGTGTAACATACCAATGATGCTTAGACACACATTTTTTTCTATATACATGACATCAAGGAAGTGTCTCACATACAAGGACTTCTAACATGGTAGTTCAAAGAAAATTAACATTTTCTTCCACCCACTTGTCCCACGGTATCTTGCAAAAGGTTTCCCAAAGTTGGTATTCAAATCCTTTCCTTTGCAACACAGGTCCTCACTACTTAATGGCAAAGGTTCTTTTCCTTCTTTTGTATTCCCATCAACGACTTTTCTGCACTCCTTGTACCGATAGCCTTGAGGCAAAAATCTGTGATGGCCAAGGAAGACAAATTTCCCATCATATTCCAACTGAATAGAATATGTGCCTTCTTTGTATATCCAGCACCCAAACTTTCCTTTGACATTGTATCTTGACAAATTACCATACGCCAGAAAATTGTTGATCATACCAAACAGCATAACTCTTAAAGTGAATGTTTCTTTTTTATGCCCGTTATAAACCTCCACACACATTTCTCATAATAGCTTTAAATCTTCAATTAGTTGAGCCAAGTATAGATCTATATCATTTTCAAGTTGTTTGGGTGCAGAGATTAACATAGACAAGATCATAAACTTCCACTTCATGCATAACCATGGTGGTAGGTTATAAATAAACAAAATCACAGGTCATGTATTGTAGGTACTACTTTGCATACAATATGGGTTCATTATATTAATATATAATGCAAGGTGTAGGTTTCTATCTTCTCCATTGAATTCTTCATATACACTATCAATCCTTTTCTATTACGGAAAATCTGCAGGAAGTCGAAGCTTTCCATCTTCAATTCTTTCATCCGCATGCCTTGTCAAGTGCTTCGCATCTTCAATTCTTTACCTACTTATACAGTATGATTGAATTAATGCCAGAAGTACTTAATAATGGCCTTAAACTTGTTAATTCTGAATGTGAGTAAAGTAGCTCTATGAGACATAGAGAACATAGTAGACCTAACATGAATCTAGTGAATCGCAAAGGGGCTCATCATAACAATGACATTATGCTGCCAAAGAGGAATGGCACTATAGGGATTATATGATGACTAGTAAGTCAGATTAATATTTATGAAACCTATGTATGGAGAAATTATGTTAAATAATGGAGCATGGATAGGTAGTTAGTATGGTGAAGGAGTCATGAGAAGGTGGAGTCTTTCTCTTAGCATGGGTGATGAGGAAAAAATTTTGTATGTTATGAACTAATTAAGGTAACCTTGTGGGAATCAACCAATACCTAGTTAATAGAATCCTACAAGCATAGATGTGATAGCAGGGAGTAACTAACAACCAAGGTAAATTATTATAATGTCAGTTGTTTGGGTAAATAGAGTAGTCATCAGAATAAGTAGAAGAAATCATTGAAGAGATCATTCTAGATTAATAAGCTTACCCTGACATGTGAGGCTTTTCTCTGCAAATCCTTGGGAAGATGAAGTTAGTAGCGATTTAAGTGTTTTATCACTTAACTTAATGGGAGTATATGAGGTGTTTTAGGCATCTTGATTAGGGAATTCTCTCTCGACCCATTTCATGTTAATGGAACAAGATGGAATTTGACTATAGGTGACTTGATGATAAGATTTGGACTATTGAGTTATTGAAGGGTATTATGGAAACTCTAATATCAAGCAAAGTTGTTTAGGAGAAGAATGAATCAACTCAGAAATGAATTACTCGCGTTTATGCATAAGGTGAGTGTCTCCAAATTTTAAGGATGAAATTTTTATGAAGTGGGAGAGTGTAACAACCCACATCTTATCATCTTAGACCATAGGACTCAAGACAGAAAGCAATGCCGTCATGGTACTATAATCGTCTGCATGCAACCATTCAAGAAATTTGGTTAAATTAGAACTGCATCAGCTTAATGAAACATAGGGAGTTCATGGAATGGAAGGAGAGCTCTGCTAGGGTTTCTTTCTTTGAGATGGAGGGTGAATTTTTTATGCTTTGCGTGGCTTAAATCATCAAGCTAAGGTAATTTTATTATATTTCTCTCCTCTTTTCACAAGCTTTGGGTTCATTTTCATAGGTTGGAGCTTGGGTTCCAAATTTGCTGAAGTTCCACTGATTAAAATAAGTATAAATACATTATTGATGTGTTATGTAGCATTCTCAAGTCTTGGATGAAGGATTTTGAGTGATTGTAAAGTGGCTTCCCTAAACCCTAATCTTTAATCTTAGGGTTTCTCATAAAATCTGAATTAGTTGGGTTCATGGCTTGTTAAGGGAGTTGATTTGAGTATTTTGTGAGTGGCTATGATGTTAAATTCATGGTCTTATTAAGTTTAAGTTAGAGTTACTATGTTGGATTCTACTGAAGCCTTTTTTCTACTTGATATGTGTGTTTCATATTTTTATTAGGTATGTGATGGTATTATTGAAGAAGATACACTTCAAGAGGTGAATTGGGAAATAGCGGGCTCATTGGTACTTTGATGTATGAAGGATTTGTGGATTTGGTATATATAAAGGTTATGATGCTTGAATATGATTATTTTGGAGCTTTTAAAGTTGTATTAAGCTAGTATGATAAGTAAAGTAATATGAATAAAGTGGTGTTTGCCTTTCCTTTATTTGTTGTAGTTGGTGACCTAGCGGCCTACCATGTTATTTTGTGGGTTTGGATGACTTAAAGTAATTGGCAAGCAACTTTAATTGTCAAATATGTTTTAAACTTTTCATATCATGATTTGTGTTTGATATCTCTGCTCGTAAGTTTATATGTAGTGTCAATACAATCCTGATAATAACGATATTAATGATAATGGATTGAACATGGAAACATGATAGTATGATAATAATGAGGATAATGATAATAATAATGTAAATAGTTGAGAATGGCTAACGTAAAGATATGTGTGTGTGTGCACACGCACACACGTGTGCATAAGCTTAGTGATTATTGATGAATATCATTATTGTGCATCCCCATAAAATATCATGCATGATAAAGTTATGCTAGCATGATGATAGTGATAATGATATTGGCCTACATGTATTGCATGATGGCATATTAGCATAACATTTGGGCATCATTACTACATCATGCATATTAGGACATTGTTGGTTGGGTGATAATGTCTTACAATATGATGATACCATCTTATATGCTGATCCAGTAGCAGGACACGCGAGGCCTCATGTCCAGGTGGTAAGGTTGATATATATATATCCTTTTTACTAAATTATCATCCTTTGCCCGGGAAGATCTAGACAATGGATTGGGGATGCACATTCCCTAAATCACCACCAATTTGGGTGGTCTAAAGGAAAGGGAACCATTATTCACTCATTAGTGGAATGACCTTCAACCGGGTTATGACTAATAGTAGTGAGATTAGTTACCCAGAATCGGCCTTCACAGGTTGTTTGAAGGGAACTACTTATTGAAGTCACCTTGTGGTGGTGACTAGCTCATGGTTCCTACCATGATTGATATAGGTTCTTGCACATCACACGCACTGCATTTTGCATAACATATAGTGCATGAGTATATATATATATAGAATATCTATATTTGACCTTATATTGAGTGGTTGTGGTTGTAATCCCCCTTATAATTGTACTTCTTTGTTTTATAAGTTGTCCTTGATTACTGAGACATTTGTCTCACCCCTCATGAAAAACATTTAAAGGAATAGGATCTAACTCTAGCAAGGAGATACGGAGATGGATATGTCCCCTCAGGGATATATAGGATATCTAAGTATTATGTCAGTATGTGTTTAGTTGAGAATGCATGTTATGTTTAGTATCGTGCCAAGTGTAGGACAATAGATGATGCCATAAGAGTCTTTGTCCCTTGTGTATGACTCTTGTCACTTATGACCTCAATGTTGGTAGAGACTATCTTAGGTATAAATTTGCATGATGAGTCATGTGTGGATGTGTGTATGATTGATTTGGTAGGGTGAATCATCTTGATGCCTTGTAAGGTTTGAGGTTGTGGTTATATGATATGTTAGGGTTATGGCCTATTATTGTTATAGTAAGTTTGGGCTCCAAGCAGCAAGTGACCTTGGTGTGTTTTGTTATTGTGTGAGTGGTTTTATGAGGCTAGGCTTGAGATTTGGTAAATTCTAGAGAAAATAGGTATGTAACTCATTAGTCCGATTTAGAGTTCAAGGGGGGTCAAATCTTAGAGAAGTGGTTTTCTTAAGATATAACCACCTTGGACAATGTCTTTGGGTGATTTGTGATCTGTTAGGAAAGGTCCAGTGGTTAAAAGATATGTGATTTGGGAATAAGATGTTAGAGTTGAGTTTTGACCAAAAGTGACCATTTTAGTCAAAAGTGTTCAAAATATTTATGTAGAGGAATTTTGGGACGTAGTTTGCGCCCATAGTTAAAGGAGGTGTAGAGTAAAGTTGCTAAAGCAGGCTATCCTGCCTTCAAGGGACCGGCCTGCCATGGGCCCCTTTTTTTGTTTAGCAGGGCAAGGCTGGCTGGGGGACCTATAAGGGTGGGTCTTGAAATCTCCAACCCACCCACCATACATGGGCTGGCAGGCTAAATGGGCCAGCCCTTTTTTTTTCTTTTTTTCTTTGTTTGGTTAAACTATCAACTTGCTATTTATTACCATAAACTAAATGATAACATCTATGAAATTTTTTTGCCTGTTGATACTTAAAGTCTTAAACTATAATATATTAATACATAATAACTAAAATTATAAGACCAAATGTCTAAATTACCAAATCCAAAGAAACATCAAGTCTTAATACATAATAACACAACTGATCATCCAATTCATTCATCAAAGATCACATTTGAAGCTCCTTGATCTGGATGAACATTAGTGTTTAAATCATCATCATTCTCTCCATCATCATTTGAAGCAAACAAAAAAAGAAAAGATACATATTATTAAATATTATTTGGTATTCTTGAATGCTTGTGCTTTTGATAAATATATATAAATATGTAAGATAAATGAGATGACCCACATTGACATTACCACTAGCATTCACATATTAACCTCCAAATTACTAGTATCACCGACAATAATATTAGACATATTTTAATCTACAAGTAAGAAAAGTAATACACCATTATAACAACACAATATTTGTTCCAGTCCAGCTAGCTCAAATATTAAGTCCAAGGCATCATCCATAGTCCATAAATTTCAGTATCAAATGGAAAATACAAAAAAGAAACTTATTATTATGGGTGTGGTGCTATAGAGCTAGAGTAGAGAGGAGAGATCGAGAGAGCACATTGAACACTTGAATAACAATCAAGCTCGAGAGGATTGAGGAGGGACTCAATCAAGACTAAAGGAGAAGGATCAAGTTTGGGCATGGGTGTGGTTGGCCAAATGGGTGAGAGACTGAAGATGAGTAGTGAAAGACATGAATGCCAGACACGAGTTGTACCTGTATGAGGAGGGATCTCAAATCTATGAGAGCAAAATGGCGATGCTGACAACTCACCAAAAGGAGATGGATCAAAATCGAAGTTGAAAGTGAAAGGAGAGAGGCAAGAGGCAGGGCTACAGATGATGAGACTGGGACCGACGCTGAGCAGAGGGAATGAAGTTGCAAATGTGGACACTAGAGCAGACGGACGCAGGCTAGGATTGGGACTATTGGAATTTGGATAGGAGTGGCCGAGTGGGATTTGGGAAGAGGCAAGGCTGCGGTTCACGAAGATGAAGGTAAGGTGAATTGGACTAGTTAAGGTAAAGTTTGGGAAATGGACTTGGACCACTTTATTTTTAGTTTTTGTTAAATGAAAAATTACAAAAAATTTGTGCGGGATATGTGGGCTGGCCCATCTTTTTTTTGTGGGATAGCGAGGCAGGCTCAAAATTGTCCACTCATTATGAAGCCTCTTGATATTTTTAGCCGACCCCATCATTTTTTGTTGGCTAAGCGGGCTAGTTCGTTTTGTCAGCTGCAACCCTTTTTATCAGCTTTAGTATAGAGCAATCTGTAGGCTTTGAAATATTGTTAATTGGAAGTCCAGATAGAAAGATATACTCATCTGAAGTTAGTCCAAATTGATAGCAAACTAGTGTCAAAATAGCAACTGATGACGCCGTGACACCATCTCCCTGAGCCGCAACACCATAGAGGAGACTTGACTCCCCCACTTTTCTTATCATCCAACTATAATTTGAAGTCCTATATCATGTATAACCCCATTTTCTAGTCTATCCCCTTTTTTTATCTTCAGTGTCTTCTTTTAGGTTATTTTTCAATCATGTCTTGGTTAATACTGAAGTAAGTAATCTCCTAGAAGTGGATTTATGGTTATATGTATTAGGGTGTTACAACTTTCCTTTGACTTATTAGATGGTAAAGCACTTGATAAATTGAAATTTCAGAAAAATTGTAACCAGCACTATAATTTCAGTAGAACTTTGTCTTAAGCAACCACTTTTGGTTATACAAATATCACTCCAGTTAGCTTTATACAAAATTCCCTTCTTAAACTCTAACATAAGGATTATCACTATTCCCATGGACTAAAGCAATACAACATTCAATCATAGACTTTCAAACAACTATAGACTAATTTTATAGAAAAATTGGCGTGTAACAGCATAAAAATGAGAGTATTTGGGGCCTTAAGCCCTCTTTTCATACATAAAGTTCTAAATTACAGCATATTTCAACCAATCACAATCGTAATTAGGTCCTAAATCATTTCTAATCATCAAATCACTTTTAACTAGTATATTGAGGTAGCATGCATGACATCAACAAGTAGACAAGTATAGCTACTCAATGATCAAGTTCAATTAATTTGATAAGTTCCAACAAATCAGTTTCATACACATCTCAAACTCGACATTGACATTCAAGCTCAATTAATAGACTTTACCTATTCTTTTCTAAAGAGAATAGTTGAAGCACATACATACCTCACTTTTTGTGAATTATGGCTGCGAGAGAATGTTTCAAAATCAACTAGCAAGGAAATACCTTAGCATGAAAAAGGAGCAACATGCAATAGCTTGTTCATAAGGAAATATTAACTTATATATACCACAAGAAAACGAATTCTAACTGAAGTAGGAAAGAAGTGAAAATTAATGTGTAACACCCTATCTCCTAACACCTCTAGAATTGACCAAAACTTCGAAAACCAACCAAACACAGCCCAAACAACTCAAAACAACTCTCCAAAACTTCAAAACAACGGAAATGAACCCTGAAACACCAAAAACTAGGCTGGGGCTGCGGCCGCTATAGTATTGCCACGGCTCCAGATCTCCCCTGTTTTCACTCACTTCTGTCTCCACTGGCATCATGGCTTGGAACCTGGCGCCCAGCGCCCCCTGCTGATTTTCCATATCAGCAACTTCCATCCATCGAGGTGAACTTCTGAAGCACATAACTTTATGGTCCGACCTATGATTGACTTGATTCCAAATCCTACAAGTTAATCTAGTCCCAATCTATCTATGGACACCACTTTTACCTTAATCCAACTCCGTATGGAGATTCTGGACCCCTAACACCGTTTTGGTCACTTATTGACTAAAACTTACCACTAACCACTTCTAATTGCCACCAAAGGCAACTGGCCACTCAGAGACCATTCATACAGGTCCAAAACCCCCCAAACTAACTTGTCTAAAGAGATTTCACCTCAAAGGAACCACTCCTTTGAGATTTGACCCCCTTGAACCCCAACATGACAAAATGGACTACAGGCCCTCAAACACACCAATCAAACCCAATGCTAACTTTCATCATACATAACACATACACACAACATACATACCACAAACAACATCTTTTCTACATATAATCATACATACAACCATCCATAACAATACTCCCAATGTCATGCATTCATTACAAACCATTATATCCTACTTGGCACAAGGTACATTAACCAATTTACAAATACTCCTTAGACTATTCCCACATATGTAGCTACTCTTGTGTCTTCTTCGGACTAGTGCCAGAACCGTCACCTGAAAGGTTAGTTCATGGGAGAGGGGTGTGAGACAATGTCTCAATAATCGGGACAACCACACATACACACATAAATATATATCTCATACAACTCATGAATGCAATGCGAAATGAATGGAATGTATGTCACCCTCGCAGGGACCCCCATCCTTATCCTCCTTAACATATATAATCCATCCTTATCCTCCCTAACATATATATACAATCCATCCTTATCCTCCCTAACATACATATATTCCATCATTATCCTTCCTAACATATCTATATTTCATATATCATATCATCATCACAACATCACCACCCAATCCACCATATACCACAGTCTCACAATGTCATGTGGTGATGCTCATGTATTATCATATCATCATCATCATAATCATCATAATGTCATGTATGCATCATGTCATATCATATCAATGTCATCATCACAGTCATCATAATCATCAATTAGCTGCGTGCATACCACGATATATATATAAAACAATACACACAAACACATCAATATCGTGGTAGGAAAGAAACATACATATATATATATACACGAAGATACATACTATCATATAATACAATATAAACAAATACCTGGTTACCTCAGGTTGTCAATACCACGCTCACACTAGTTCCATAAGCTTTCTTGAATGCCAATCCCATGACTAGCCTTCTCCGAGTAGCAAAACAACTGTACAATACCATAATACCTTAATTAACATCACATACCCAATATCCAAATTCTACAATTCAACTACTTTAGCCTAACTCGAGGTTCCAACACCCCTTTCATGCATCAATAAGCTCTTAGGGATCATTTAAACAATACTCAAACACATACACTTCAGATTCCCAAGAGCTCAAACTGAAAACAAGCTAGGGTTAAGCTCTAAACACATATAATCCCTTCAAAACTCATATCCAAGCAACAAGAATACCAAAACACACTTCCTTAACTCCATTTCATCCATTTCAATCGGTGGATTTCAGCTTTAACTGAAGATCCTAACTCAAAACCGAAAAACCCCAAATCCCAACCGAAGAAAATAGAGAAGGAGGAGTAGAAAACACTCACGAACTTGAATCCAAGCTTCTAAGGTCTGAAAATCACTCTCAAATGCTGGAAATCTCGAACCCTAGCAGAGGTCCCTTGGTTTCTCCACCGTTTCTTTCTTTCCAATCGTCCAAAATGATCTGGATTTAAACAAAAATCTCAACTCTCGCTACGGCTCCAGGACATCTCGTCACGGCTCCAAGACATCTCGTCACGGCTCCACCTGTTTTTAGCCAAAACCCACGCCACTGGACACGCTCTTACTGTGGCGGCTCTACTTCAAGCCATGGCGTGGAGCTCTTTCAAACTCCACTTGATCCTTCCTCCGTCCTGTTTTCCTTCAGTCCCGAACACAATGTCAAACAAAATCGTGAGGGGCGCTACATAATGTATATTGCATCTGCATCCAGTATATAAGCTAAATTGATATGCAAGTATTCATGGGCATGGAAACTGATCCAAATTTTCAATACTACTATCATTTGCCTAATTTGTTTCCCTTAAAAGAAAAAAACAGTAAAATGCTACCATAAAGGTCACTTAATATACAAGTCTCACTATAATATGATTATGAAATGCATCTTTATAACTATACCTTCAACTCTACAGACTTAATCCCACAAGCAGACTCCACCACTTCTACCCCAACACATTTAGAGCAAGTCAAATGGATGACCTACCTACCCAAATAAAAAATGCTGCTTGATTCACATAATCACAACCCCAAATCAGCACCTATGTACCTAAAAATCAAAAAAGCAACAACAAATGAAAGATTAAACACACCTACAAAGTTTGTATTTGAAGTCAAACACACCCACGTACAAGCAGAGTAAGCTAGAGGTGCTTTCTATTAGGTATGAGTTAGGGAGAATGGTAGCTGTCATACTAGTGACTGTGGGGATTTTAGATTCTAACTCATAGGTGAAACTGAGCAAAACAGAGGATGAGAAATTTCAAGGTAAAATTGTGAAAATGAGTGAAAAGGATGGAACTTTTTACGAGTATGAAGCCAATGTGATTGGAAATACGGAAATACTCATTGTTGTGTATACAAGAGCAACGATTTTGGATGTAGAGTATGAAGATGAAGAGAGTTTAGAACGTAGAGGCAAGGCAAAGTCTAGCGCGGGACTAAAAAGAAGTTGTTTTTCTTTAATTAGGGCATACAATTTCTTTGCGATTATTAAAAAGAACCACAAAGAAATGTTTTTCCTTTGTGGTTATTTAATCAATTGCAAAGGAAACTTTTCATTTTTTTTTAATTTTTTTAATGACTTGGAGTTTTCTTTGCATTTTGAAAACAAAACAAAGTAAGTTAGAAAGACTTTCCTTTGCGGTTATTTAAGTTACCACAAAGGAGACCTTCCCTGCCTATGTGTGCCACTTTCCTTTGCATTTGCTTCAATAACCGCCAAATTTTTAACACCAAAAAAAGCCATTTTTGGCATAGTGAATGCAACATACACTAGTAAAGGAGAAAACCACCAAAAAAAGGAGACACCATCAGCCAAACTAAGCACAAATGAGAATCAAGCTGCTACTTCATTGGAAAACAACAAGAACACCAACAAATCCGAGGATGTTGGCTCTGAGAGCTATCCTTTTTCAATCCATCCCCTTGAACCTCAAATTTGTCAAGATAAAAGTAGACTTCAAAAAAGCTCCACATGTAAACCACACTGAAAAAGCCACCACAATGGCCTTTGTGAAAGCAAGTGAACAACTAAATCTTTGAAAGTACTGACTCTGCGATCTGCCAGATTTGGCCATCACCAAAGGAAGATAGCTGTGGAAATCATTTATCCATTTTCTCTCTATTCACCAAACTGTCCAATTTACAAGGCAGAAGGCAGCATTAGGAGGAACTTACCATCTTCCCACAAACTCTAACAACCAAACAGACACCCACCAAAGACGAGAAACACACACACAACACAGTTGCCCCCTCCCCTGCTGGAGGCTATGGACAGGGGTGCCATGAAACTTGTTGCTTAATTATAAGCTGAGGGTTTAGACTCTCAGAGGAGAGGGTTCGAATCTCTCAGGAAAGAGAGCATTTATTTGATATGTATGTTAAATAATATGAAAATACAGTAAGTGAGGTGGTATTAGGAAGAGCTGGATAGTCTGGGAATTCAAGAGTATTTTCATAGTGCACATTAAGAATTCCCTTAATTTATCTATGGAAAGATTTATTGAGGCCATAAAATGCCATTCACACGTACCAAACCCCACTTTGCAAGATTCCATTACAGTTGACTACTATATACCAAACATGACCTTAATTTTTTACAAAGTTGGACCTAATTATTTTTTAAAATTAATTTGATCATTTTTAAAATAATTAATTTATAAAGCTTATAAAATGAATTATGTAAAAATAAAACGTTAATAGAAGTTCTGATAAAATTATATTTTGTTGTAAAAATACAAAACCTAGAGTACTTAACAATCAAATTAAAATAGAAAAATGTGCTTTCTCTATTTCAAAATAATTGTTATTTTGAAATTTTTTTATTTCAAAAAAATTATGATTTTACAATTTTTAAAATAATATTATTGATTTTTTAGAAGTTTATCTTTTAATAATAATGAAGAAAGAGAGAAGTATTGAAAATTACTATATAATTAAGAAGAATATTATGGCAAAATATAATTAAATTTTATTAATTTTTAGATTATTTATTAATTTTTTAATCAGATAATTCTAAAATAATAACTATTTCGAAACGGAATAAGTATGATATTTCAAAGCACACTTTGAGTTCAATAAGTGTTTGGTATCGCTAGAGAAGTAAATGCTACTAATTTCGCATTGCAATTGGCGGTTCCAACAATTAATAATTGGTTGAATCAATATTTTTTCTTTTTGGTGAAAAGAATCAATCATCATTTTAATTTGATGAAAGGACATCACTCTTTAGCAGTACACTAACGTCGGCAAAACATAATTGAATAGGACGTTACCTAATTATAGAAAAATGATAATGCATTTTGATTAAGAATACTTATTGTTTGTAACCCAAAAAGGGCATTTTTCATAAATGATTCCTTCCTGTTAGATTCTCTTTATTTTTTCAGTCAGTTTGACCACTTCCTTGTTATGATTTAGAAAAGGGAAAAAAAAGTCACATTTTAGATCTAGCTATTTGATATACAGTATAAAATATGATTATATAAATCAATTAAATACATTATAAAAAGACTATTTATTTGATGCACAAAATTATGAATAAGCTTGGACATAAATTCTTATCATACATTATATATAATATATAGCCTCATCAAAATTTGAAAGATAAAATTAGATATTATTAGATGCATTTTTTCATGTATTGCAACAATTCAATTAGAATATTTATAATTTATAAATAATACAACTTGTTATAAATTTTATTTCATATATTAATTAGATTTTGAAATTGCCCAGACCTGCACTATCTTAGGCCTCATTTGGTAAAGTGAAATTATTTTTGAAGAAATGAGAATAAAAATAAAAATTAGAATAGAAATGATAAAGTATTGTTTAGTGTATTGAAAAAGATAGATAGAATTCAGATATAATTTTTATTTGGTATGTATTTAAATAATATAAAAAGACAATAATAGCCCTATTTAAAAAAAAAGTCATAAGGTGGTACTAAGAGTAGCTGGGTAGTCTGGGAATTTCAGGAGTATTTCCATGGTATACAATGAGGATTCTCGAATGAATTTATTCATGGAAAGATTTATGGAGGCTGATTTCCCTGGGGAATGGGTCATAGAATGCCGTTCGCACATACCAAGCCCGACTTTGCAGGATATCATTATGATGGCCTACTACAAGCCAAATGTGACATTAATCTTTTACAGAGTTGGACCTAATTATTTTTCGATATCGATTTGATCATTTCTAAAATAATTTTTTATAAAGATTATAAAATGAATTCTGTAAAAATGAAATGTTCATAAAAGTCCTTCTTATAAAATTATATTTTGTCGTAAAAATTAAAAATTTTTTCAATAAATTCCTAAAAATAACTTTTTTAAAATTAATAAAGTTGAACTGGTTCAATTAGGATCATGTGACCAAACTCAATATACTAAAAAAATAATTTGTGAACAATTAACTGTATTGATCATGTTACAGTTAATTGTTAACAGATTTTACCAAATCAGGATGCTTGATTTTAATTTTTCATATAAAAGTTTGGTTAGATGTGCAATATCTCACAGGGACTATAAATATATATATATATACGTCAAAAATAGTGTGACTTCTCAAGCTCCATATAATCTTTTTTCAATCTTTTTACATACATTTTATTAAATTCTGTGGACTTTTTCATTCCTTTAAATTTTTACACATGGCAATGGATCAAAGAAATGTTAGGAAAATAAGTATATAATTTTACAGAAAATTTTAAATTATTATATATAGCTCGTATGCATAGCACAGAAAAATATATCTAGTTAATATCAATTTTCAAATGATATTTTGTGAGCAATATGCTTATCACATGGACAAAACCTAAAGTACTTAACAATTCAAATTAAAATAGAAAAATTCACTTTCTCTATTTCAAAATAATTATCATTTTAAGCTTTTTTATATTTCAAAATGATTGTTATTTTATAATTTTTAAATAACATTAATGATTTTTTACAAGTTTACCTTTCAATAATAATAAAAGAAAAAAGAAGTATTAAAAATTAATATATAATTTTTAAAGGTATTATGATAAAATGTAATCAAACCTTACTAATTTTTAGATTATCTGTTAATTTTTTTCATCTATTGCATAACTCTAAAGTAAGAACTATTTTGAAATGGAAGAAGTATAATATTCCAAAGCACGCTTTGATGTCAATAAGTGTGTTTGGTATTCCTGGAAGTAAATGCTACTAATTTCACACTGCAATTGGTGGTTCCAACAATTAATAATTGGTTGAAAAGTTGCTCAGACTAATTAATTCAGTATGCTCTTTCCTTTACGTAATGTTGAAGGCCAGTCTGGTTTACTACCATGGTTTTTCAAACTTTTTTTTTATAATAAGGGTGTTTGACAATTTATAAAAACTGTTTTTTTTAATAAAAAATGTATTAAACTAAAATTTTGAAGAAGAATGAGATACTACCTTTATATTATAAATCTAAAAATACTTTTAACACTTATAATTTAAACATGTTTCAAAGTCAAACTTATATTTATAGTCAGAATATCTAAATATAATAATTTATAAATTTATTTTATTTAGATTTTATTTTTATAAATTTTATTTATTTTAATTTACTTTTGTAAAACTAAAAACCAAGCAAATGGACCCTTGTAATTAAGGCAACACAACAACACAAGTCTCACTCATTAATGTACCTTTAACTACTCTACGAACTTTACATTTTTTTCAAAGTAGCGTCGGTGTTGCTTCTTTGAACTAAAAGGAGCAGGTAACCCAGATTTTGTAGCCTACAACTATGAATTTGGATTTTCTTTCTTATCCAACAAATAATTCATTTTCAATAGGTTTAGACTATTCAACTGATCGATTTGGATGTCTAAAGTAGTATTTTATTAAAAATTAAAATTATTTATAATTATAAGTTTGAACTGTATAATAAGATTTTATTCAAAATAATTTTTTTGGTGAAAAGAAATCCATTTTATATGTTGACATATTTAATATTAATTGGTTATATGTATAGAAATATATGGTCAAGAAAATGGCTTTACAATGAAATTATAGAAAGGAAAAAAGACACTTTTGTACCCCTAACAATATTTAATGACAAATAAGGACCCTAATTTATCTAATCACCCAAAAGTACTCAAATCCTAAATTGGGATAAAAATAAAATATAATGGACAAAACTACCCTTAACAATTAATAATGAATCAGAATTCCCAACTGATCTTAACAAAACTCCCAAATGCCTAATACTAAATTCCAAATTTACCAAAACATGTGAAACAAAATTCCCTACTGATCCTAATAGAATTCCCAAGTGCCTGTACTTCAATTCCCAAGTGCCTGAAACAAAATTTCTTATTGATTCTAACAGAATTCCCAAGTATCTGTTCCTCAATTCCCAAGTGTCTGATACTAAATTTCTAATTGACCCCAACAGAATTCTCAAGTGCGTGTACCTCAATTCCCTAGTGCCTGATACAAAATTCTCAACTGACCTAAACTGAATTCTCGAGTGCATGTGTTTCAATTCCCAAGTGTCTAAAACAAAATTCCCTACTGATCCTAACAGAATTCTCAAGTGCCTGTACCTCAATTCCATAATGCTTGATACTAAATTCCCAACTGAGACAAACTGAATTCTCAAGTGCATATACCTCAATTTCTAAGTACCTAAAACTTTTTAGAACAGTTGGGAATTTAGTTTGAGGTATCTGGGAATTCAAGTACAGATACTTGAAAATTCAGTTTGGATCAGTTGGGAATTCTGGTTCATTATTAACTGTTAAGAGTAATTTTATCCATTACATTTTATTTTTATCCCAATTTAGAACTTGAATACTTTTAAATGATTTGATAAATTACAGGTCCTTATTTATTATTAATTATTATTGGGATTACTAAAGTGTCTTTTTCCCATAGAAAATTGACTTACGCTTGGGTTCACCTCAAATGAAATTACAGCCAATTATTATGTCCCAATTTCATTCATACATATGCCACCTTTCAAACCAATACGTCTGTCTTAAAAGCCTATGTGTAGGGAAGAGAAAACAAATGTCACTTCGACTAAAATAAAAGTTCAACTTTTTTTGTTTAAATGTTTTAGTAGTTTTCTTTTGGCCTGACGTTTATGGGGAACGGCAGCTATTGTTCAAAGATGTATATAATTACTCACAACATGCTCACACAATTGGTAGATAGCATTATGTTTTTTTTTAAGTATGTTGTCTTAAATTCGATCTCTGATTATATATATGAAAAAAATTTTATTGAAAAAGATAAAACTTACTTTAATAATCTCTACATTTTAAAAGAATTAGTCTTTAACTATTAGTTAGGAAATATTTTTGATGTATAATAAATATTATATCGTATTTTGAAAAAGATATAGAACAAATCAAAATATCTTATAGTTAATTAGAACTAGAGGGAGTAATCAAATTTGTAAGAGAAAAAGTTTAATATATTTAATGTTGAGTGTCATTTTTCATCTTGTATAATTTCAACTTCACACCAATTGGGAAAAAATAAAAGCCCATTTTTTTTATTTATTTACCTTTATTTTGGACTTCAACAAATTTAAATGTGCTTGATTTGATCTTTCTCACAATTTGAATTAGTTCATACTTACACATGCATGACTTAATCTTTGAGACAAGCAATTTGATCCGCCTCTCATTAACTCATGCGGTGATTGTGCCCAAACAGGACCGGGACTGCCATCAGGTTCCGAGCTACAACTTTAAGCTTTCAATATATGTAGGAGATCCAATTGAAAACGTGCTTGCAAGTATGAATATGTCGATTTTAATTTGTTGAAGCATGCTTTGTTCTGAAAATTTAAAAAAAATCATATTATTACATATTAAAATAATAAAAGAAATTTTATCAAATAATAATAATGATAATTTTTATCTTTTCTCAGATTGAATTATTAGTTTATTTATGCAGGGGCATGGTATATGCATTGTGATGTTGATAGACACACAAGCTAGGGTATCAATGGATACTGTTATTATTGGGCTTGAGCCACAGTCCATGGGCTATCAATTGTCAAGTAACTGGGAGTCTGTATTCAGATGCTTTAAAAAACCAAAAAGGTGTTGGATCCAGATGATAGTATTGCTTTCTCTCCTAATTATAAATGACAAAATGCCGTTCACCAAAAACAAAAAATACAAAATGTAGTAGAGCAAAAAAAAAAAATGTACTTGTCAAATGATGAAGATGAAGCGCAGTACGTAGTACAATATTGGTAGTACTATACGCTTGTCGCTGCACTATAAGGACGTACGCGATGGATGCTATATATAAATTAAGTTCGGTGAGGTGGTTTAATCATAGCCTAGCCTCCACAAATTGATATGGATATAAATAATAAACTCCTGTATATATAATTTTTTTTTCTTAATTTTGTGTCACAAGGTTTAATTCCTTTTCTGTGTCATGATGATGCGCATGTTGGATTATAGTTATTTGGTAGCGACGGAGGTAAAAAGGATTGAGGTATAGTGCAAGAGTTGAAAGTTTGTTGTATAATTTTCCAAGGGACTTAACTTGGTTGCAGGGATGGACCATCCAATGTATCTGCATGGGTTCAGTTTTTATTAATATGTTGTTGGATATGTTGATTGTAACCAACAATTTCAATCTCCTTCATCCTTTTTCTTCTTCTTCTCTCATGAACTCACTGATTGTACGCCTAAAAAAGGCTGGATTGGTAGTGCATCAGGTCAGGTTCAACCATTTTTGGGTGAGGAGGATCAATCAGATTGATTCAACTTCTTGGGGTCCACTTGTTCGTTGAAAAACAACACAGAAAATCTGAAACCATGGAGCTGCATGGGATGGCCTATACCTGCTACCAAGTTCGTCCCCTGAAAAGCAATTTGAACTGTTGCCCCATACCTCACCACCGTCACCTCCCTCCCTTTCCTCCTCCGTATCTACTGGCAACTACTCTGCTTCTGCGGTGAACTTGAATATCAACGGTGCAAACATAGGAAATCACGTCCCATACACATAACCCCATTGACAGCCGCATGGTAAGTATACGTGCCACCTGCTCAGTCAAAAACTGATTTGCGACAGAAAATGGTTTTGCGTTGGATTTTGTGATAAATTTGCAAAGAAAGAAAGAAAGAGGTTAAGAACATTATCAACAGCAAAAGGGATAAGGTAGATAAAGTAGACAGAAACATCATCTCGTTAGTAGAAGAGAAAGAAAAAAAGGAGAAACAACAAGAAAAAAAAAAAGAGAAAATGATAAAGGAGACAATAAAACTAAAAAAGATGTCGGACCAAAAGAGAAGAAAAAAAGAGAATATAAAAAGAAAGGGAAAAAGGAAAATGACAAAAGAAAGAGAGAGAGAAAAGATAAGGCTGCAAGACACCATAACTATGGCGTATTGATGAACAGGAAATAACATGAGCAATAAAATTGAAATATAAGAAATGCACGGATGAGCTCATTATAAAAGGCTCATTCTAATATCCATACGGACACACTTCCATTGCTCTTCTCATTATATTCCACTCCACTACCTTATCGTTCCACTTTGTCTTCTTGTAATTCTCATCACTCTCTGCCACTCCAATCTTTTGTAAATTGTATATTTTGAAATAAAGTATTACTTTACAGCAATCTCATACTTTTTATTTTCTATTTAGATCTATACTCTTATATTTGTTATTAGAGCCTGTTAAGACTAGGAAGAGAAAATAGTTGAGTAATTTATTATAGTGATAGTCACATGAGCTGGTTTAGAAGAATTATACGATCTGATAAAAATATAAGAGAAAGACTAAGTCTTAAGAGTCTTAGTTTAAGTTTACAGTCAAATAAAACTAATAAAAAAGAGTTAAATGAAGAAATAAGTGAAGCTAGCCATATAATCAATGAAAGTGAAATAACAAAATTAAATCTACAGGAAGTTTGAAGTAACTGGTCTATGCTAGTATTTAAGAAAGAAGAACTATATAAAACTATCATTTTTTATTTTTCTTATGTAACCTGAACCATAGAAAAAGAGATAGAATAAATAAAGAAAAACAAATGATATATATGATTCCATCCGAAACATTAAAGAAATTTAAAGAAAAATATAATTGGATACATATAGGCATGATATAGGTGGCTGTAAAACCTAATTTTAGATTAGGATTAAATAAACATGTATTTATATGTTTAAGAGATAGAAGGCGGGAAGTAAATTTTCATGAATCTATAGTAGGAATAATACAGACAAACCTACATGAAGGACCAGTATATTTTGATTACTTTCCTAACTATATCATGGGTTTAAAGGATCATGATTGTAGGGAGGCATCAGTCATGGAAGCAGGATCCAATGGATATGAGAAAAAGGGTACTACTTTCATGGTAGTACAATACAGAATTATGTTTAGAATACAAAAAACTCATCAAAACTTTAAAGCTCTCAAAGAATCTCCTAAAGGAGAATCTATGCTAATAGAAATAGGAGATCCTTATAATATCCTACCTCCTGACACTTCCAAACTTAACCAAAATTTCAAAATTTAACTAAACACAACTTGACATCTCAAAAATTGGGCTGGGGCCACGGCCGCTACAGTACCATCATGGCTCTGGCCTCTCCTGTTTCATCATCGCTTCTATCTTATTGGCGTCGCGGCCTGGACTCTGGAGTCGTTGCGCCCCTTATTGATTTCCATATTAGCAAAAACTTAACACTAGGGGCGGACTTCCGACGCACATAACTTTATACTTTGACTTCCGATTGACTTGATTCCAACTCCTACAAGTCAAACTAGTCTCAATCTATCCATAGACACCAATCTTACCTCAATCCAACTCCGTATGGAAATTCTGGACTCTTGATATCGTTTTGGCCATTTATTGATCAAAACTCACCACTAACCACCTCTAATCGCCACCAAAGGCAAATGGTCACTCAAAGACCATCCATACATGTCCAAAACCCCCAAACCAACTTGTACAAAGAGGTTTCACCCCAAAGGAACCACTCCTCTGAGGCACGACCCCTTGAAACCCCTACTTGACAAACAGGCTACAGTTCCCAAACACACCAATCAAACCCAATTCCAACTTTCATCATACATAACACATACATACAACATATATACATACCACAAACAACCTCTTTTCCACATATAACCATCTTATCCTACTCGGCACATAATACATATCCAGAATACACAGAAACTACATAGACCTAGTATTTCCACGTCCGCTGCTACTCCTTCGGCTTCTCAGGGCTAGTGCCAGAATCGTCACCTGAAAGGTTAGTTCATAGGAGAGGGGTGTGAGACAATGTCTCAGTAACTGGGAACAACCACACACATACATTTATACATATATCTCACACAATTCATGAATGCAATGTAAAATGAATGACATGAATGTCTCCCTCGCAAGGATCTCATCCTTATCCTCCCAAACATATATCATTCATCCTTATCCTCCATAACAGGTATCATCCATCCTTATCCTCTCTAACATGTATAATTCATCCTTATCCTTCCTAACATATATATATATATCATCATACATCATATTATCATCACATTATCACCACCCCATCCATCATATATCATAGTCTCACAATGTCATGTGGTAATGCTCATGTATTATCATATCATCATCTTCATAATCATTATAAAGTCATGTATGCATTATGTCATATTATATTAATGCCATCATCACATATCTCATCATCATAATCATAATCATCATTTGACTGTACGCATACCACGATATATAAAAATAGTACACACAAACACATCAATATCGTGGTATGAAAAAAACATGCATATATACACAACTATACGTACTATCATACAATATCAACAATACAATATAAACAAACACCCAGTTGCCTCAGGTTGTCAATACCGTGCTCACATGAGTTCCACAAGCTTTTTTGAACACCTATCCCATGACTAGCCTTTTCCGAGTAGCCAAACAACCTTAACAATACCATAATTCTTTAATTAACACAATATACCAAATATCCAAATATCACAATTCGATCACTTTAGGCCTAGCCCAAGGTTCCAACACCCCTTTTAAGCATCACTAAGCTCTTAGGGACTATTCAAACACTACTCAACCACATACACTTCAGATTCCCAAGAGCTCTAACCAAAAACAACCCAGGGTTAAACTCAAATCATACATACACCCTTCAAAACTCACACCCAAGCAACAAGAATACCAAAACACACTTCCTTAACCTCATTTCATCCATTTCAATTGGTGGATTTTGTCCTAAACCAAAGATCCAACCTCAAAACCGAAAAACCCTAAACTTCAACCGAAGAAAATGGAGAAGGAGGAGTAGAGCACACTTACCCACTTGAATCCAAGCTTCCAGAGGCTGAAAACAACTCCCAATGGCCGAAAATAGCAAACCCTAGCATAGCTCCTCGTCGTTCCCTCCGTTTTCTTTCTTTCCTATCGTCCAAACTGATCCAAATTTAAATAAAATTCTTGATCCTCGCCGCGGCCTCAACACACCTTGCTGTGGCTCCACTGTGTTCAGCTGAAACAATGCCACTGAAATGTTTCTCGCCACGGCGGCCCTACTTCTCGCCGTGGTGTGAAGCTCTTCCAGACTGCACTTGAGCCTTTCTCCATCCTGTTTCCTCCAGTCCTGAATACAAAGCCAAGAAAGATATCATGAGGGGTGTTACAGATTATAAATTAAGAGAAGTAGATTTTAGTCCAAGAATACTTGAACCTATATATAAACCAGAAACTTCTAATAATTTTAAAACACAAACAAAAATAGATAGAGAATTTCAACGTACTGAATATCAGGCAATAAGTGACTCAGAAAAAGCATCATTAATGGTAATAAGAAAAGGAGGATATAAAATAAACAAAGAGATAATAAGAAAAGAATTCATATCTCCACATCATAAAGAAGAAAGAGAATGATTTTTTAATAATTTTAGTGAGGAAGAAAGAAATAATATAAGAGAAGAATACTACAATGATATGGAAAAATTAAGAGAAGAAATTTACTTTTTTCAGTGGCTTAAAATGTATACATTTAATAAGAAAATATTTAATCCCTTTGATTAAGAAAATCTTTCAATTAACACTACTACAGTAATAACACAAAACTGAAAATGTAGAGATAATCATTGTGTCACTTAATATCAACCCACCTTTAGAAGAAATCACTTTGAAGGTAGGGGAAAATGAAATAATAGTTTATCCACTAAAACTAATTGACTCTCGGGATAATAAAGGAATACAAAAAATATTACAACAAAATAATTATACCAACAAGATATTATATACTATAGGACAACAATTAAATAGGGTAGAAACTAAAGTAGAAGGTAAATCATCTCAACAATTAACAGATAAATAGATAGATCCAATGAAACCTATATTTAAATATGAAATAATACCTTTAGAAGAAGTTAAAAAAGATTACTTTTGTGAAAATGGGATATAAGAGATAAAAATACTAAGAGAATAGAAGATATTTTGGCTGAAATAAATAGAAAAATAGAAAAACTAAGTATAGAAGAAAATGGAAAAACAAACATAAACACATTAAGTAAAAAAGAGCCTATAGAAGAAAATAAAGATGAAGAATATAGTGAAATAATTTAAAAAGTAAATAAAAAATTAGAAAAATAAATATCAACACTTCAAAAAGAGAAGAAGATGATCTAAGCATAAATAAAATTAAAAGAAATGATAGGATAAATGGTTATACACAGAAAAATTATTACCCAAGACCGCCACTAAATCAGGTTTGAAGGTACACTATGGCATCTTCTTATTATGACGGAAGATTAATATATGAATGGAATATATATGGTTATAGTGAATACGAGATAATGAATTTAGCACATGAAATGATGATGGTAGTAGCAGCTTGCAGGATAGATAACAATAATGATAAAAACATATTTGATATTCTAGTGCAAGGATTTATAGGAAGTCTAAAAGATTGGCAGGAAAATATTCTCACTGAAAAGAAAGACAACACATAAAACATTGGCATACAGTGAAAACAGATGCCACATGACAAGAAGTTAGACATTTAGACAACATAGCTCAGCCAGTTTATGCTATAATGAAATCTTTCATAGGAGAACTAGCAAGAATACAAGAAAGATATTTAGAAGAACTCATGAATTTAAGATGCCATACTTTATCTAATTTTAGATGGTATAAAGATAATTTTATTCTAAAAGTTTTTCAAAGGTAGGATGCTAATTCAATAATATGGAAAGAATAATTTATTTTAGAATTACCAAGATTATTAGTAGAAAGAGTTAGAGATGAAGCAAAATAAAGACGGGGAGGAATTTTAAATTATAACTTATTAATCTATGGTCAAATTATTAATAATATTAATACAGTAGGAATAAGATTATGTAGAGATATTAAAATATAAAAGAAAATAAATACAAAAACTAGACACGCAAAATTAGAATTAGGAAATTTCTATGAACAATATGGATTTGAGATAATTCCATTCAGAAGATATCATCAAAAGAAAAAATATAAACCAGATAAATATTACCCAAGAAAATACTACAAGACATATAAAAAGAAAAGAAATATTTTAATCCTAAAATAAAGAAAAAAAAGGGCAAAAGTTCTAAAAATAAAAGAGAAATAGTATGCTATAAGTGTGGAAGATTCAGATATTACACTAATAAATGTAAAACAGAAAAGAAAATTAGAAATCTAAATTTAAGTGAAGAACATAAGAAAAACCTTTTGAGTATTTTAATTGACAAAGAATTTTCTTCAGAAACTCCAGAAGAAGAATATTTATCCGCATCTAAAGAAGAAGTGTATATATATATATAGAATACACAAAATCAACACTACAGAGGAAACCAAATCAAAAAATGAAAAATGCATAGGAATAGAATTGTGTGATTGTGATGACTATCTAAATGAAGAAAAAGGAATTAAAACATTAAATAAAGAAAATCTCCAATTCTTAATAGATATAGTTCAAAAAATAGAAGATGAAGATATTAAGAGACAATATTTTTTAAAAAATAAAAGACATGTTAGATGCAAACGAAAAGAAAATAGAAAAATCACCACTTATAACTATGAAAGATATATTAAATAGGTTTGATAATAAACAACCACAAGTAGGAATAAAAGAATTGCAACAAAAAATACAATGTATTGAAGAAGAAATCATGATGTTGAAGGAAGGAATTAAAGAAATCAAATAAGAAGAAATAACTAAAGAATTAGAAATCTTAGAAATAAAGGCAAAAATAGAAAATAAGAATCAAGAAAATTCAGTCACTAATAAAGAAGAAAATGGTGAGATAATAGCGTACCTAACGAAATAAATCAAGAAAACCCAAGTTACTTTTATAAAATGGTATTGCCAGATAAAAGTCATCATAAATAGAGAATACTACAAAAATATAATAGATTTAGTAGATTCAGGAGCAGACTTAAATTGTATATAAGAAGGATTGATACCAACAAAGTATTATGAAAAAACATTAGAAAGTCTATCCATAGTTAATAATAATAAATTAAACATAAAATATAAATTAACCAATACCGGTGTTTGTGATGAAGGAATATGTTTTAAGAATATTTTTGTCTTAGTAAAATATTTAAGTGAACCAACAAATAATGCCTTTTGAAGCCACCTATACAGGAATTATAACCAAAGTAGGGGCAAAGAAAGCAATATTTAAATGGATAAAATCCCTAATAATAAAAGAAATAAATATGCTAAAGGAAGATTCTATTTTTAAAATTAATGTGATAAAAAGAGAACAAAATTAAATAAATTTCTTACAAAAAGAAATACATTACAAAAAAATATAAGAACAAGTGAAAATGAAAATATACAAATCCAGATAGGAAAAATAAAAATACAATTTGAAAAGAATATATGTTCAGAACATCCAAATGCATTTTGGGATAGACAGAAACATGTAGTATAACCTTACTCTACGAAAAAGAATTTAATGAAAAAGATATACATACCAAAGCTAAACATATACAAATGAATCAAGAATTACTAGAGTATTGTATAAAAGAAATACAAGAACTTTTAGATAAAAAATTAATAAGGCAAGTAAATCACCATGGAGTTTCTCGGCATTTTATGTACAAAACCATGCATAAATAGAAAGAGGAACACCAAGATTAGTTATAAATCATAAACCTTTAAGTAAGGTATTAAGATGGATAACGTATCCAGTATCCAATAAAAAAGACTTAATAGGGAGATTGTCGAATGCATCAATATTTTCAAAGTTTGATTTAAATTCAGGATATTATTATTTATAAATAGAAGAAAAAGACAAGTAACAAACAGCTTGCACCGTACCTTATGGCCATTATGAATGGAATGTAATACCTTTTAGACTAAAAAATGTTCCATCAGAATTTCAACAGATAATGAATGATATATTTTATCCTTATAGTAAATTTACCATAGTATATATTGATGATGTTCTAGTATTTTTAAACTCTATTGAACAACATTTTAAACATCTTCAAGAATTTTATGAAATAATAAAGAACAATGGTCTAGTAGTTTCAACCAAAAAGATGAAATTATTTCAGGTAAATGTTAAATTTTTAGGATTAGAAATATATCAAGGCTTCGTTACTCCTACTAGTAGAGTCATAGAATTTGCAGACAAATTTCCAGATGAGATAAAGGATAAAACCTAGTTACAGAGATTTTTAGGATGCTTTAATTATGTATAAGATTTCTTTCTGAATTTATGAGTTAAAATAGCATATTTGTTTTCAAGACTTAGAAAAAATTCACCAGAATAGAATAATAAAATGACTCAAATAGTAAAAATTTAAAAGGGCAAGTCAACAATCTTCCCTGCTTAGTAAAAGCATACCTAAAAGTTAAAAAGATAGTAGAAACAAATACTTCAGAAACAAGATATGGAGGAATATTGAAACAAACTCTAGGAAGAAAGGAACAAATAGTAAGATACTATTTAGGAGCATGGACAGAAACCCAACAAAAGTACTCCACTATCAAAATGGAAATTTTATCTAGAGTATTATGTATTTCAAAATTCCAGGATGATTTGATAAATCAAAAATTTTTATTAAGAATTGATTGCAAAGCAACCAAGTATGTTTTATAAAAAGATGTTAAAAATCTTGTTTCTAAACATATTTTTTCAAGATGGCAGGCTATTTTATCATGCTTTGATTTCGAAATAGGATTTAAAAGGGAAAAAATAACTCTTTACCAGATTTTTTGACAATGGAATTCCTATAGGAAAAAGATTTACATTTGTCATGAGTTCAATGCAGGGTAATCCCGAAGATAAAACTAATATGAGAAAATAGTTGAGTATTAAAATTAAGACAATTAAAACAAGTATAAATATGTAATTATCAATAAATGATACCAAGGGACCAAAAACAAATTACAACAAATGACTAAAATTCCAAATTAATGCCACTTAAGGACCAATTATTAAAAATAGCCATTAAATTCAAATATTATTTAATTAAATCCATTTTGATTATTTTTTTTATTAAAAATACTTAATGTGAAGGATTTAAAGTGTAAAAATCTAGTGGCCAATAAAAAATTAGAGTGTAAAAATCCGGTGATACCAACAACATGATTTATTTAATAAATATATAATGATCCTATATGATGTTTAAGAAAGCATGCTAGTTAATATTAAATGATAAACTGTGGTTAAGGATTGGAAGTTGTGTCTTTTCTTTTATTGGGAACTTTATGACATGCTAATATTTAAGAAAGTTTAAGTATGCTATGTTAAAGGAAATAAGCCAAAATATGATTCCTTTGATTAGAGGATATGATAAGTTTTATGATGAAATAGATTATGTATGTTTTGGCTAATGTGGGCTATGTCATATGGCTCAAAGAAGTTAACGATGTAAAAATAGTTTATTGGAAAATGTCTGAAGCTTATGTTGATTCTAGAATAGTATATAAAATTGTACAATACTCCACAAATTTAGTAGTTTATATGCAAGAATAAAGCTATGTTTTAATATTAATATGCCATGGGTTGAATGCAATTTGAGCTATGAAATGAGAATTATGCATATTTTTCTAAAATTGTTCAAGTAAAAGATTATTTTGACCTTTGATGATTGATGATGATTCTCCATCTTGTACAAGTAGAATAATGTACAAAACAAGCAAACCTTTCTAATGATATAAAGAATGAATAAATTGGCTTTATATAGAATGAGAAAAGAGTTTTTAAAGTTATAGGACATAATTTGGATAGAAACTGGAAGTAGAAAATAAATAGCAGACTTCGATGAATAAACTATATATGGTACTGGTTTTTTGTTAGTTAGACTAGACAAAGACATTGTTCTTGTAAGTATTTCATAAGTTATGTCTCCTTCTGGGTTCCTTACTATCTTTCTAAATTCCATTTTTTCTAGAGGTTCTGGTTTAGTTAGTTGGGAAAATTTCCAATTAGTTGAAATGTCTATTTCTTTATGTTTCAATCTCCAAAAGATCATAACTGTAGTTTTAGAAGGATCTCCTATTTCTATTAACATAGATTCTCCTTTAGTAGATTCTTTAAGAGCTTTAAAGTTTTAATGAGTTTTTTGTATTCTAAACATAATTCTGTATTGTACTACCATGAAAGTAGTACCATTTTTCTCGAATCCATTGGATCCTACTTTCATGACTGATGCCTTCCTACAATCATGATCCTTTAAACTCATGACATAGTTAGGAAAGTAGTTAAAATATACTGGTCCTTCATGTAGGTTTGTCTGTATTATTCCTACTATAGATTCATAAAAATTTACTTCCTATCTTCTATCTCTTAAATATATAAATACCGGTTTATTTAATCCTAATCTAAAATTAGGTTTTACAACTACCTGTATCATGCCTACATGCATGCAATTATATTTTTCTCTAAATTTCTTTATTGTTTCGGTTGGAATCATATATATCATTTGTCTTTATTTATTCCTATCTCTTTTTCTATAGTTTGGGTTACATAAGAAAAATCAAAAGTGATAGTTCCATATAGTTCTTCTTTCTTAAATACTGGTATAGACCAGTTAGTTCACACTCCATGTAGACTTAATTTTGTTATTTTACTTTCATTGGTTATATGACTCTTCATTATTAGTTTTATTTGACTGTAAACTAAGGCTCTTAAGGCTTAGTCTTTCTCTTATATTTTTATTAGATCCTATAATTCTTCTAAACTAGCTCATGCGACTATCACTACAATAAAATACTCAACTATTTTCTCTTCCTAGTCTTAACAGGAACACTAGACTAATCCAACAGACTTACCAACTACCGAGTCTAGCCTATTAGGCTTACCAACATTTCCTCCAAGATAGAAAATATAGTTGGATTTTATTATAGAAATAATACGATGAAACAATTTAAAAGGATCAAACGCTCTGATACCAAATATAAGAGTAAAGATCTAAATAGTAAATAAAAAGTAAGAGATTGTTGTAAAGTAATACTTTTTCCAGTGGGTTAAACTATACTAATTGACACGTCCAAATCCTATAATTATTTACAAATTGACACATCCAAATCTCTATGAGAAGTCCTCCAAATCTACCTAGTCGAAGTCCTATAATTATGTAGAATACATAATGAAATGAAATGAAATAAAAAGGAGATTTTGTCAATAAAAAAATGTTTCCATATTCATTATAAAAGAAATAAAAAGAGGCAACTATCATTAAGTTAAAAACTAAAAATAACTATATATAAAATTAAAAAGAGGCAACTATCATTAAGTTTCCATATTCCATCATCAATGACTAAAAACTATAACATCATATCAAATTAAGACCAAATCTTTTTTTTTTATAAAAGATCAATATATTGGCAGTAAAATTATATATAAAGTTTATTAGTAACCTTCATAATACCAATAAACTTAAAATACCAAGGAAGTGAAGAGATAAACAAGTAAATATTAAGATGTTGGCTTAGGTGAGAAATATCTTCGTCAATGGGGTCACCAAGTCTTCCTTTCTTGAAATTTGCTATAATGAAGAAGTGGTTTTTGAAGTAGACAATTGCCAAATCTGGTGTGGGAGAGGTTTGAAGACTCAGAATCCATATTTGTGCAAAATAAAAATTATAACTTAGATCACCATGCTAACACCATGTGAGAACCTTCATTTAATATATATCATTCAATATGTAAGAGCCACTTTTGAATTTCTTCTTGTATCTCTTAGGCTTGGTGACCATTATATATTTATAGATAGGATGTTGCTATTTAGTTAGTTAAAACTTCCTGTACCTTTTTCCCTTGGTGACCATTATATATCTATAAAAAGCCAAAATGGTTGTAAAGTAATACTTTATTTCAAAATATACAACTTACAAAGATTGAAGAAGCGAAGAGTGATGAGAATTACAAGAAGGCAAAGAAGTAGACAGTAGAGGAAGGGTTGAGGAATATTGTGAGAGGTGTAATGTGATTGTTGTTTCTATTGATACTGGAATCAGCCTTTTATGATGAGCTCGTTCCATGCATCTCATTGCATTTCAATTTCATTTCTCATTTCATTTTTGGTTCATTGATGCATGCGTGATCATGGATCTATTCCTTTCTTTACAGTAATGATATAGCCTTATCTTTTCTCTCTCTTTCTTTTGTCATTTTCTTTTTTCCCTTTCTTTTTATATTCTCTTACTTTCCTTTTTTATTCAGATATCTTTTTCAAAATTATTTTGTCTCTTTTATCACTTTTTCTTTTTCTCTTTTGATTTTTCTCCTTTTTTTCTCTACTGCTAATGATAATGTTTCTGACTACCATATTCCTTTTGCTATTGATGATGTTTCTGACCATATTTCTTTCTATCTCTCTCTCTGTCCCCACTTTTGAATGAGGTCTCCATGTGAAAGTGTCAAGTCATCAGCTGGAACTCATTGTAATCTACTCCAAGAAAATCTTCGTCACCGAGTTCCTATGTAGATGATGTAGTTTTTGATGAGGCCACTTGGGATGCTATTTCTTGAATTTTATTAACCCATTCTTCCCTTGTTTTTGTAGCTGTTAACTCTGTCATTGTAACATCCTACCTCCTGACACCTCCAAACATGACCAAAACTTCAAATCTCAACCAAACACAACCTTGACATCTCAAAATAACTCTCCAATACTTTAGAACAGTGGAAATGAACCCCCAAAACACCAAAAACTGGGATGGGGCCACGGCTGTTACAATACCACCGCAGCTTTGACCTTCCCTGCTCTGCAATCGCTTCTGGCCTCACTGGCGCCGTGGCCTGGACTCTGGAGCCGCGGCGCCTCATGTTGATATCCCATATCAACAATTTTCACACTCCATGGTGAACTTCTGACACACATAACTTTATGCTCTGACCTCCGATTGACTTGATTCTAACTCCTACAAGTCAATCTAGTCTCAATCTAGCCATAGACACCACTTTCACCTCAATCCAACTCTGTATGGAGATTTTGGACCCCTGACACCGTTTTGGCCACTTATTGACCAAAACTCACTACTAATAACCTCCAATTGCCACCAAAGGCAATTGGTCACTCAGAGACCAATCATACAAGTCCAAAACCCCCAAACCAACTTATCCAAAGAGGTTTCACCCTAAAGAAACTACTCCTCTGAGATTTGACCCCTTGAAATCCCCACTCAACAAATGGGCTACAGGCCCAAAAACACACCAATCAAACCCAATACCAATTTCCATCAAACATAACACATACACACAACATACATAACCATACATACATCCTTCAATAACAATCTTTACAATGACATCCATTCATTACAAACCATTCTATCATACTTGGCACATGCTACATATCCAAAATTACAAATACTACATAGACTATTCCCACGCACGTAACTACTCTCACGTCTTCTCCGGACTAGTGCTAGAACCATCACCTAAAAGGTTAGTTTATGGGAGAGGGGTGTGAGACAATATCTTAGTAACCGGGAACAACCACACACATACATATATACATATATCTCACACAATTCATGAATGCAATGTAAAATGAATGGAATGCATGTCGTCCTCGCAAGGACTCCCATCTTTATCCTCCCTAACACATATCATCCATTCTTATCCTCCCTAACATGTATAATCCATCCTTATCCTCCTTGACATATATTTCCATCCTTATCCTCCCTAACATATATCATCATACATTATATCATCATCACCACTTCATCCACCATAAATCATAGTCTCATAATGTCATGTGGTGATGCACATATATCATCATATCATTATCATCATAATGATTATAATGTCATGTATGCATCATGTCATATCATACCAACGTCATCATCACATATCTCATCATCATAATCGTAATCATCATCAAACAGTGTACATGCCACGATATATAAAAATAGTACACACAAACACATCAATATCGTAGTATGAAAAAGACATGCATATATACACAAATTTATGTACTATCATATAATATAATCAATACAATATAAATAAACACCCGGTTACCTCAGGTTGTCAATATCACACACGTGAGTTCCACAAACTTCTTGAATTATCTGACATGCTTAAACCCCTCTCGGTTAACCAATCAACCTTTATAATAACACAATTCTTCCATTAACACGGTATACTCAAACATCACAATCCAACCACTTTAGCCTAACCCAAGGTTCCAACACCCCCTTCCATGCATCAATAAGCTCTTAGAAACTATTCAAACACTACACAATTCCATACAACTCGAATTCCCAAGAGCTCTAACCGAAAGCAACTTAAGGTAAAGTTCAAATCATACATAAACTTTCAAAACTCAAATCCAAGCAACAAGAATACCAAAACACTCTTCCTTAACCCCATTTTATTCATTTCAATCGGTGGATTTCGTCCCAAACCAGAAATCCAACCTTAAAATTGAAAAACCCCAAATTCCACCTAAAGAAAATAGAGAGGGAGGAGTAAAGAACGCTTACCCACTTGAATCCAAGCTTCCAGAGGCTGAAAACAACTCCCAAATGCTGGAAATCTCGAACCCTAACAAAGCTCCTCCGTTTCTCCTCCATTTCTTTCTTTTCCGATAGTCCAAAATGATCCGAATTTAAACAAAAATCCCGAATCTCACCACGGCTCCAGACATCTCGCTGATGCTCCACGGTGTTTAGCCAAAACAATGCCACTGTAATGGTTCTCGCTGCGGTGGCCCTACTTCTCACTGTGGCGTGAAGCTCTTCCAAACTCCACTTGAGCCTTCCTCAATCCTGTTTCCTCCAGTTTTGAACACAAAACCAAGAAAGATATCATGAGAGATGTTAAGTCATTAATTTACTTTTCTACATTAAGAAGGCTGTAGGAGTTTCCACTTTGACTCCTGTCATGTATGACTTTATCCATCAATTCACTTGTTCCTTATTAGCAAAATTCTAATTATATTTCTTCCACCATTTTACTTTAAATCTCTTGACTAAATATTGCAAAGTTGGACTGGATGGTCTTTCTGTAAGGTCTGAAAAGCACCAACTCATAAAACATGGTACTCTGAAATGGAAAAAGAAATAAAATGGCTTTTCTTTTGCAATGTAATTGGTTATAGTTTTAAATGCTTGGTAACCGTTTTCTATAGTTGATGGCAGTATTTTCTGTACTAGACCAAAAATTTGAAACCATTCTATAAACTATCTTGGAAATTGGTTTGAACAGTCCCTACTGATCTATATCAACCATGAATGATCATAGTCTTTGTAATAGAATAGATTATACTAAACTTCCTTATAATCTAAATAATTGTAAGTAAGCCCGTAATAATCAACTGAAAATCTTTTCACTGTATAGTAAGATTGTCCCCATTCTTTGAGAGTTATAACTTTATTGACTTTGATCTGATTGTATTTGGTTCTTGCTTCTCCCTCTATATGAGTAATTGTGGCTGATTTGGAATCCACCAAAATTAGCTCATAATATCTTCTATCTTTTTTGAAATTTGTGAGTCAAAAATTCCATATTCCTTCTATTTTATGCGATGGAAACAAAGCTTTGATAGTATCAGCAATATTATTTCTGTAATATTCCTCCTCCAAGGAACATATCGTTATAATATTTCTTTGGGTATGTATTACAGTTTTTTATTGTCTATAGACTGCCATGTTAATTTTTGTTGATATGTCTGGGTTTGCTTAATTGTGGCTTTAGAGCTAGTGGCTTAGTTTTGTGGCTGTACTGATCATACTTACACATGCATGGCAAGCAATTTGATCCTCCTCTCATGAACTCATGCAGTGGACTGGGACTGCCATCAAGTTCCGAGCTACAACTTTAAGCTTTCAACATATGCAGGAGATCCAATTGAAAACGTGCTTGCAAGTAAGAATCTGTAGATTTTAATTTGTTGAAGCATGCTTTGTTCTGAAAATTGAAAAAAAAATCATATTATTACATATTAAAATAATAAAAGTAATTTTATCAAATAATAATAATAATGATGATAATTTTTATATTTTCTGAGATTGAATTATTAGTTTGTTTATGCAGGGGCATGGTATATGCATTGTGATGTTGATCGACACACAAGCTAGGCTGGGTATATCTGGATACTGTTATTATTGGTATTGGGCTAGAGCCACAGTTCATGGGCTATCAATTACAAACATTAAACTGTAGAGTTTAATTTGTTGAAGCATGCTTTGTTCTGCAAATTTATAAAAAAATCATATTATTACATATTAAAAATAATAAAAGCAATTTTATCAAATAACAATAATAATAATGGTAATTTTTTATATTTTCTGAGATTGAATTATTAGTTTGTTTATGCAGGGGCATGGTATATGCATTGTGATGTTGATCGACACACAAGCTAGGCTGGGTATATCTGGAACTGTTATTATTGGTATTGGGCTAGAGCCACAGTTCATGGGCTGTCAATTACAAAAATTAAACTGTAGAGTTTAATTTGTTGAAGCAAGCTTTGTTCTGCAAATTTATAAAAAAAATCATATTATTACATATTAAAAATAAGAAAAGCAATTTTATCAAATAACAATAATAATGGTAATTTTTTATATTTTCTGAGATTGAATTATTAGTTTGTTTATGCAGGGGTATGGTATATGCATTGTGATCTTGATAGACAAACAAGGTAGGATATAAATGGATACTGTTATTATTGGGCTAAAGCCACAGTCCATGGGCTATCAATTATCAAGTAACTAGGTGTCTATATTCAGATGCTTTAAGAAAACAAAAAGGTGTTGGATCCAGAAGAGTGTTGCTTTCTCTCGTAATTGTAAATTACAAAATGCCGTTCACCAAAAACAAAAAAAATGCAAAATGTAGTATAGCAAAAAAAAAAATGTACTTGTCAAATGATGAAGATGAAATGCAGTACGTAGTACAATATTGGTACTACACGCATGTAGCTGCACTATAAGGACGTACGCGATGGATCCTATATATAAATTAAGCTCAGGTGAGGTGGTTTAATCATAGCCTAGCCTCCAAAAATTGATATGGATATAAATAATAAACTCCTGTATATATAATTTTCTTTTCTTAATTTTGTGTCACAAGGTTTAATTCCTTTTCTGTGTCATGATGATGCTCATGTTGGGTTACAGTTATTCGGTGGCGACGGAGGTAAAAAGGATTGTGAGATATGGTGCAAGAGTTGAAGTTTGTTGTATAATTTTCCAGGGGACTTATCTTGGTTGCAGGGATGGACCATCCAATGCATCTGCATGGGTTCAGTTTTTATTAATATGTTGTTGGATATGTTGATTGTACCCACCAATTTCAATCTCCTTCATCCTTCTTCTTCTTCTTCTCTCATTAACTCACTGATTGTACGCCTAAAAAAGGCTGGATTGGTAGTACATCAGGTCAGGTCCAACCATTTTTGGGTGAGGAGGATCAATCAGACTGATTCAACTTCTTGGGGTCCATTTGTTCGTTGAAATTAATTCCCAAAAGCATATACCCAACAGCACAGAAAATCTGAAACCATGGAGATGCATGGGATGGCGTATACCTGCTACCAAGTTCGTCCCTTGAAAAACAAGTTGAACTGTTGCCCCATACCTCACCACCTTCACCTCCCTCCCTTTCCTCCTCCGTGTCTACCGGCGACTACTCTGCTTCTGCTATGAACTTGAATATCAGCGGTGCAAACATAGGAAATCACGACCCATACACATAACCCCATTGACAGCCGCATGGTAAGTATATGTGCCACCTGCTCAGTCGAAAACTTATTTGCGACGGAAATGGTTTTGCTATGGATTTTAGGATAAATTTTCAAGTGATTTATAAAATTTCCGTTGCAAAAATCACAGCAAAAATTTTGTGACAATTTTCCAACAAAAGATGTTCCGTTGCAAGTTTTCAATTTGTTTTTTGTGAGTAAGAATGAGAAGGATGGAATGCACTCTATTGGCATGGACAGCTTCATGACCCACCAGGGATGGGGATCCTCCTACAATCAATTACTTGAGATTTTAGTGACCGAGGGGATCGAACTCACAACCCTTAGGTTGCAGAATCAGTTCTTCTTTCTAATATAGGATGAGCTGCCAATTCATTTATTCTAGAGTTGAGTGGCGTGCCTTATCTTCTAGCAACGCAGTCACCATAACTCCATGCCAAAACTGTATCTGCTACACTACTTGCTGTTTTCTGGAGGTCCAAGTGATTGGATTTGTCACCAAGAATGATTGGTCCATTCAAGAAAGCAACCACTTATTTCATCTCGTTTTGTAATTTTTCCTTAATCCCATTTTATTTTTCAACTGAAGTAGCATATTTTTGTATTATAAAAATAGTTGAATTTTAAAAATGATAAAAAAAATGAAGAAACATAATAAATTAAAATGAAAAATAAGAATATCAACATATCAATACAAATAATAACCAAGGTATTAAAAACCGGACCGATCATTGAATCGGATGAGACAACTGTTCAAGGTTCAGTGGTCGGACCTGGATCGGACCGAGGTCGGACTGGTTGTGAATAAATTAATATATTTTTAATAATATAGTCAATTGATATTTTATTTTTATATTATTTATTAAGTAAATTTATCATTATTAATTTATGTATCATAATAATACATATAACATATTATAATAGAAAGAAAAAAATTTATATTAAAAATAATGCTACTTAATACTAAAAATAATGTTATTTTATTTTAAAAATATTTTTAAATCTTTTTTTTTTAAAAGCTAGGATTAGTTCATCTCAATTTTTTACTGGTTTTTCACTGATTCGTACCGATTCCGAAACCCCCTAATTCTCATCTATAACCGGACTGGACCAGGGGTCAGTTCCCAGTCAAACCAGTCGGTCCAGTCCGATTTTTAGTACTATGATAATAACATTCATAGAAACCACACTATTTATTAATACAGAATAATATGACTTACTTCAACTTGTGCAACCTATGGAATTCGCTTCTAGTTATTTGAAAATACAAAACACAGTTGATTTATGTGATTTCAAAAAAAAATATTTTACAATAATAAATAGTACAAATTTATCTTTCGTTCTGTAACATACTATATGGGATTAATATTAATGGAGTCTTTACTCTTTACTAAGTGTACCTAATTTTTTATTATTTTTAAAATATCCTTCCCGTGCCTAAAACATTATTTTTTGAGATATAATATTCCATCATTAAATTGTATTTTCATAAATATAAATACCAGTTAATGTATCCCGTATAATTATATCAATATGTAATAATAAATTACAAAAAACATTATAACAGATTTCATAAAATGGAAACAGGAAACTGGGCCTGAACAGTTAACCATTTTTGGGTTGGGCTTAAAAAGACTGAGCCCTTTCAGAAACCTTTTTCGGCCAACAGTTCAGAAACTTTTCGATGTTAGCGCGCGCGCACAGATATATACATATACATATATATATATATGTATATACATATATAGTGGTGAATTATGTAGTTCATATTAAAGCCTGGTAAAAATCTAAAATAATGAAATGCGATATTAATTATTCACTCGTTTCATTGCTTTTTGTGAAAAAAAAGAAAAGAAAAGCTTGACTCTTCCCCAAAAAGAAAAAAACTTCAACTGCATCAATTTGGTTTTGTATACAATTGCCTTTAAATAATTGAATAAAACAAACAACATAGAAATGGAGCCAAGTCAGCTAGTAATAATGTTGTCAAAACCAAATCAGATATTGAATCAGATAAGATATTGGTTAATGTTTGTGGTTTAATTATGGTCTAATTGGAGTTGAATCGGCCGTGCTAAAAAATATATATTTAAAATAAATAACAAAAGTTAAAACAAATTTTATAACTTAATTTAAATCTCAAACTAAATAATGTTAAATTATTAATCTATTATTCATTACAAAAAAATTATTAATAAGTTTTATAACTCAATATTTAAATCTAAATAAGTTAAAATTTATCCATAATCATATTTTGAGTTCAAAATAGTCAATTAATAATCCATTATTATATTATTTTTAAGTAAATTTACAATTTTCAATAATTATATATGATAATAATGATTATATAACATTATAATGTAAAAGGAAAATTACTTTATACTAAAAATGATATTATTTTATCTTAAAAGCTAAACAATGTTCTAAAAATTTTTTTAAAAAAAATTTAAAATGAGATTGGTACCTTCCACTAGTTTTTAACACTAGTTTTAGATTTTGTTGATTTTCTTTTTTATCTAACTCAGATTAAGCACTAATTCCTAATTCAACTAGTCGGATTCGGTCCCACAACATTAACTAGCAACTAAAACTTCATCCAATACAAGAATTTCATCACGCATAATTAATATGATCAGGTCAGAGCCTACCTCATTATATATGCATTCGTAACGAAACCTCTCGAGCATCCAACGTAACTCATTAATTCATCATATCAACCAATATTTCTTTAATTTCTTCAGATATATATCATCGTCTTCATGAAGGCCTTCATCCTTCTACAAGTTTTGGGTCTTTTGTTTCTCAATGACCTTCTCCTTTCCCAGGCATTGAGGCATTACACTTTTGTGGGGTGAGTTTTGTGCTTCTACATTGTAACATTTTTAGTTAAGACAAGAAAAAATTATTATTTCTATTTATTTTTATTTAAAAATGATATATAAATTATCCTTTTGTCGTTATACCTGTGCCAGGATCTACTTATCCTTTTCGAAAACCCCATGCTGAGGTCCCCACTATATTAGGCACGTACTTGTGTATACACTCCGCGTGTTGTTTTACAGAATTTTAATCTTCATTATACAAAATAAAACTGTAAAATTGCAATAAATAAAAATGTAATTTTACAGTTTTATTTTGATGAATTGAAAATGCAGGAGAATGGTGGAAGAAAGCATTATTGTTGAGGTTTTCAATGAATTTCGCCTGAATGGAGGAGACCCAGTCATCGGATGCTTATACCATAAACGGCCAGCCTGGTGATCTTTATCCATGTTCAATGTCTGGTGAGCAAGTTAGTCATGTTGATTTAAAAAAATTAATATATATATATATATATATATTGAAGAGTGAAGAGGAAAAGGGACAGAGAAGAGAAAAGATGATTTCTATTCGAAAACTATTTTTTTGGCTTGACATATATATATATATATTTATTTATACATATGACAATGAGATATTTAACCCCTATTTATTTGAGTCATGGAAGAGCTCTACATTTAATATGGTTTTTAACTACAATAAACTAACATTTAATACAAATTCGACCTAATATCTATTATATTCATCAAGACTTCTAAATAGTGGATTCAATATAATGGCCTAAGCATGGATCATGTTCTCCATGGATAATATAGATCATGGACTTCAGGACTTTGGGCCAGATATTCTAACTAGGTTTGGAATTTCTTAAGTGTTAGAAATTCATACATAATTTTTTCTTCACAAGTTGCATGAAAATTCCGTCAAAACAACGAGGAGGCACTAGTTATATTCTATTTTGTAACATCCTAAGGGGGACACAAACCAAAATCACCCGGAAAGACCATAATTTAACCAAACCCCTCCAAGTAAACTTGGGACGGATAAAGAATTAGGAGAAAAAGAGCTAGAAGACCAAGGATTGAAGAACATAAGCAAGGTTCAAGAATCGAGATTGAGGACACAATACTTGCTAGAAACAAGGAAAAACTCAGGAATATGGAAGACAAAGGCATCGTTGCAGTGAGAAATATGGGGCCACAGCAAGGGAAGGATTCAAAACAAATGAAGAGGAAAGCAGAGATGCACAACGACGCAACCTGGACTTTTGCGCTATGTCGCCAATGTCTGATGTCAAATGACAGCAAATCTGATTTTTGGGATGAACTTCAGACATGCATTACTCTCTGACCATACCTTTGATTGGCGTGATTCCAATGCCCACAAGTCACTATTTACCTCCTCTAACTATAGACACCAATCTCACTTTAAAATTCCCCCGTATGGAGAATTTGGATAACCATGACTGACATGATCACTTTTAGGCCAAACTTGACCTCAAAGCCTCCCATTCTCAAACTATTGACCTTTTGGTCACCAAATCTTTTTCAGCATGTCACAAATGACACATAAACATTGTTTAAGAAAATGGCACCCAAAAAAACTACTATCCTAGGTTTTGACTCTTTTGAACCCTAATCTCATATATTGACTGATATGCCCTTTCTCCACCAAACACACCAAAATTCACAAAAATAGTTTGATACATTTCTCTTACTTATCAAGATACACATGAGCAACCCATGCCCTAGACCTCAACAATAAAAAACCCGGAATAGAGCGTATGTCCAAAGACATACGGTAACCAACAAGATTACAACTCTGAGAATCACTACAACTTGTCAATACATACTCTAACCTCGGAATCAAATGACATGAGATTAAAAACACGGTCCAGGACTCAAGAACAATCCAAAGAATACACAGAACTACAACACACATGCACTAGTACAGCCATGACTTTTAAGATTGGTTGGAAATAACTTTCTAGATTAGTTCTCTCACAAATGTAGGAGTGACAGATGCAAAAAATATAATATTTAAGATTAGCCTTTTTAACCGATGTAGAAAAGACTTTCCAGATCAGTCACTGATCTGGAAAGTTCACTTTTGAGGTCGGTCACTGATATGGAATATCCACTTTCGAGATCGGTGACCGATTTAGAATGTGTGTGTGTGTGTTTTTTTTTAAATAGACTTCCCACAATGGTAACAACCATTGTCGGAAGTCCTTTTTTTTTTCTTTTCAAATAAGAGATAACAATTTTTTCGTATTTTATACAAGTAGTCAGAATTTCAAAAAAATTACCACTGAATACACATTAGCGAGAATGCATATATATTACATTAAAAAGTAAGAAATTCCACAATCAATTACAATTTAGTTCCTAATATATAGACACATTGTTAATACATTCCAAAAGAAATTTATGCCCTATTAATTGCCAAACAAACCGATCATATTTTAATTACCCAAAATAATTGAGAACCTCAACAATTTGATATACTAAGGTGAGAGTTTAACCCATATCAATGAAAGAGTTGCTGGAGAATCTTAGAACACTTCAAACAAACCAGTTTTCCTTCTCTTCTCTTTTTTTCCCTCTTGGATATAGAAAAGTAACAATTAGATGTATTTTTCCTTTTATCATCTAGATCCTATTTTGAATACTTTGAACAGCATTTTATTGTTTTCTAGCTCCTCACCGGATTTGTTGAAGCAAGTAAGCATTTTAGAATAGCATGCTACTAGCCTTTCACGCTCAAATTAAATCCAAAAACAGAACTAACTCATTAGCACTACATAAAACTGTAAAAATGCTGCCAAGAGAAAGAAAACAAAACCATTATAAGTGTGTGGATACCATAGATACTTGCCTCAGCAGGAACCTTTGTTAGATACACAAAAATTCCTTCATGTTAAAGTGTTAGCAGAACCACCAATCATCAAGCTAAGCTTATAAAAAAAAATTGGAAAGCTCATTTCAAATTTTGGAAAATCCAATCTATAAACAATTATAGTTATGCAAGAGCAACAACATCTTCCCCAAAGATTCAAACATAGATTACAAAAGAAAACAAATACATTAATAGAGATTTTCCTATCACTTTGAGAGCAGCGAGATTGTAATGAGGTGGACAAAAAAAAAAGAAAAACAAAGAGCATACAATTTTTACAATTTAATAATATATTTCTGCAAAGAATGAGCCTAAAATCTGTAAAAAAAAAAAAGAAGCAAAATAGTCCAAATGAAAAGCATCTAGACGGAAAACCTAAGACCAAAACTTAGAAGAGTGATATGCCTTTACCATATACATGTTTACAAAATGAATAAAATGTAAGCAGGTGCATTGATCAGCTTCCTAAATAAAATGAAGTGTACAAGTCATTCACATGATTTTTTTTTTCAGTTATACAAGTTTTGATTCTTTTTTTTTTATAATATCACCCAGTATCCCGGGGTATCATGGATTCATTGTCCACCTTAGACTAATCTGATAAGTTTTGATTCTAATAGTAAAGGCAAAAATGTAATTAATAAAGAGACAAACATAAAAAACTTCCTTGGAGACAAAGGCTACAAACTTTTATAAGAACATGTCAAGAATCATCTTAGCTAGGAAGCTCAAATTATAACATACCAGTCCTTGATGAGTTTCAACTAAAGCCCCTGCTCCCCCTGAAGCAAAATTGACCCCACCAATACATTCTTGATTACTAGGAAACAGATATGGTTGGATTAACGGCAATTTAGCATGCTCAGCGGCAATAAATGTGATCAGATTGTTAGTAGTATAGAAGAGTCAAGTTTATATGTTGAAGTTAAACACACAAACATTCAGAATTCTTACCAAGGAAATTTGAAATAACACGCCCATTAGAAAATCTACCAGAAGGATACTTGAAGAAATTTTCCCTATATGGAGAATAATTTGCCTAATCATCGGTACTAGCGTTAATGTAATTGGTGTTTCCAACATCAAATAATGAATCATGAAATGCAAACAAAGTATCATGTTCTCTTGGAAGGCATATTTTGCCAAGGTAGCTATTTGGAATGAGTATGATATTACTTACTTAGAAAAGTAAGAAGCAAAATGAAATCTCAGACTTGCCATCTCAGTTTCAATTCACTTAAGTCAAATGTTGCTACTTGTGCTAGTAAAGATTATTGTGACATTCTTGAGGATAAAAACTTAAACCATGAGTGATTAGTTTCAATCTTGGATATTCAAAGAATTTAGAATATGCTTTTGATAAATATGCAAGTCTATATTGTAACATGTACACTAACACATTGAATGAGTGGTTGATTTTTGAAATTCAACCTGTGTTTGTGACAGAAATACTTTTCCAATATTCTATATAAGAAGCAAATGTACTTTACATATTACTTTTCTGAGTTAAAACCTCATTCATGAATGAATACGGATCATCATCATAAAAAGAAACTCACCTCTTCAAAAACTTCCTGGGAGACAAAGGCTACAAACTTTTTGTGATTTTGGCCAAAATAGGAGAAAGTAGAAAATACATTAGCTTCATCTTGGAAAGAGAATATGCAAATGTTAGTCAAACCCAAAAGAATTGAAATTTCAATAAAAGCATAGAAGGAAACATAATCAGGATATTAACTAAGAGTTTGCCAAGCAGATAAAAGATGATGTCAACAAAATGCCAGAAAAGAAATTTTCAACTAATTGGTAATTTAGATTTATTGGCAAGGATCAAGGATGTTTAAAAATTTCCCTCGAAGAAAGACAACAGTCATAAGTTCTGGTTACCAAAATCTCCACAATCAAATCATGCAAATCACTACCTCTCTCTTTGTAAAAGCTTTACATAAAGCTCAAACATAAGTGCCACTGGTTTGGTTAGTTACAAAAAGATTTTACCAATATAAAAAGGGTCTCATTCAACACACATAATACACTAGTGAATTCAACACACAGCAACCACAGAACATTCACTATTACATCAAGACTTTATACAATCATTTTCAACCTTCATTTCACCCACATAGCAGCAATCTCACACTAACCAGTAAAACCCATTATAGAATCAACAAACAAATGGAGCTACTTGGTAGGAAAATCATGTTCGTACCTTCGAGAACCTTAAATCAGAGGATGGTGTTCAAAATCCAACTGGCAGCTCACCCTCAATCGTTTAGTTCCTCTCAACTGTGGTGGTTTGTACCTTTGAGAACTTTAGATCAAAGACAAACAAGAGATGATAGGCGTCAAAATGAAAAACAAAAACCCATGACCCACGACCAAAGGCAGACAAATCTAAATGAGTGATGGGTTGTGGCAGCTATGCAATTTAATAATGAGGAAGATGAGCCACGAAGAGAGAGCGTGTTGTGGAGAGGGAAAACAAGCCAAAAAGAGGAGAGTATCATGGAGACTAGTTGCCACAGTGATGAGAATAAATGATGGCGAGTTTTCAAAATGGGGTTGTAGGGACAAAATTCTTTTCACTATTAAAGATGGTAACTGATCTGAATATTCATATTTATTAAGATCAGTGACCGATCTTGATTCAAAGTTCTCTTTTTTTTTAAAAATTTTTCCTTTTCACTTTTAACATCGGTGACCAATTTTAAAAATCCAATACTTCTAACTTTATTTACAAAAATGCCACCAGTCATATTTTTTAAATTGGGTATTTTTTAACTGATCTTAATTGTAGATGTTAAAAGCCTATTTTGTACTAGTGATAGTATCCAGTCATATCTATACACTTGGCATAATACTACACATATATACATATAACATGTGTTCTCATATGAGCTCATATCGATCATGAGTATCGAATATCCCGTGCACCAGCCAACAAAGAAATCACCTCAACCACCATCTCACTAGAACAAAAATCCCTTCCTTAAAAGGGGTGTTATCAAGGGATGAGATGTACATCCCAGTAACCAGGGCAACAAAAACAAGAGGTTTCACCCACATACATGTACTACAAGACAAGTACACAACATTGTATATATAAATACATATATTCACACTTATGCAATATGTAATATACAATATGAGAAATACAATGCTTATGATATGCAAAACCCACATCGATCATAGTAGGAACCATTACTTAGTTATTGTCACAAAGTAACTTTAATAAGTAGCCCCCTTCCAACAGCCAGTAAAGGCTGATTTCAGGGCACTACTAAGTTCACTACCACTAGTCATAACCCAACCAAAGGTCATTCCACTAGTGTATAGACCATGGTTCCCCTTCCTTTGGACTATCTGAATTGGTAGTAATTTAAGGAAGATGTATCCCTAATCCATTGCCACCTGGTTCTCCTGGCTAAACGAAGATGATTTAGTGATAGGGATATATCCATTAACCTCACGATCTAGACACGAGGCCTGTGTATCCCACCAGTGGATTGGTATACCATGTAGTATCATTACATCACAAGTCATTATCACCCAACCAATAATGTCCCAATATGCATAATGTGGTGATGATGCCCAAATGTCATGCTAACATGTCAATGCCATACATGAATCATCATCATCATCATTACCATGCTAGCATGTTGTCATATGGGTATGCACAATAACAATAAGTGTATCATCATAAGTCAACATCCAATACATGTATACATGACCAATTATTTTCTCATCACCATTCTCATTGTTATCATTATCATTAAAACTACATACATTATCACTAAGAATATATATAATATTGTTGGATTAAACCCATGTATTCCCATTTATATAAACACATATACGTATAGAAACAGAAAAAAACTATTTTCACTTTTTTATCTTACTTTTTCAAAGAAAGAGGGTTCTGAGAAAACCTATGATTTTTTGTTGTGATATAATTAGCATATCATGATATGAAAATGTTCAAACATATAGGATAAATGAAAGTACTCCCTGATTACCTCAAGTTGCTGCATACCCACGACACCCCGGTAGGCGACAGATCATCAACTATCACACACAAGAAACATGCAATTCAAGTCAATTAGGTGATATTCTACATCAAAACAAAACCCAACATTCAACATATTTTAATGAAGCCATTAGAGTCTACCCAAAAACACTTGATGCCTACAAGGCCCAATTTCACTATACTACTATTTTAATCACTTACCATTGATTTTACCATATCCAGAGAACATCTTGGAGCATAGATACCTTCATCAAGCAAACATGCTTCATGTATAATGACCAAATACACATATCAATCTATAGTCATAACTTTCGGTATAGTTTAACTAGGTATCCCAAGCATAAATCCAATAAAACCAAGTTACCAATACAATTTCCAAGCATCATAATTGTTAGGTTGACTGGTTACCTAAGAGGGGGGTGAATTGGGTGATACAAGATTTTCGCTCTTTTGGATCACAACCCAATTTCACTAAGAGTGCAGTAAAACAGGGATAAACAGAGATGGTTGTGTGCAGCAGCTGAGTAAAAAAGGTGAAAAACAATACACAATGATTTATACTGGTTCAGCCAAACCACTTGGCCTACATCCAGTCCCTAAACCACCACTTGAGATTTTCCACTATATCCCACAGGTTTGATCCGGGCACCTGTGAAGCCTCAGTACATTCTCACAAGTTTCAGTAGGCACTTGTAAAGCCACTCTCCTCACATCCTTACAAGATGTGTAAATCCCTTAGTATTTCTCCACACTAAGATTCTACCCAGAATATGTAGAAAGCAATATTTATATAATGAAAACTCTCTTGAAGAGTAGATAATACATTGAAAGTTCACTCTATTGAGGTGGGTTTTTCAAACAATACTAAGATAGAAAGATTTTACAAGTTATAGCAGCATTTTCGCATAAAACTCTTAAAATTGTTACCCATAAGTTCAAATGATGTTATATTTATAGTTTTGTAGTGTAATTAGATGTTAGACACAAGATTTAGCCGTTAGAGATGTTACCCAACGGTTATTTTTGTAAAACTATCCGTTAACCAATCGCATTTAATGTTTCTGATACTGAAATTCGAATTTTGGATGTCAACAGACTAATTTTGAAGATACCGTAAGTTAAAGCTTTTAGCGTTGAACTTCGAAGTTTGTCTGTTCAAAGCTGAAATTCGAATTTTCATCTTAACAAATATTTGTATGTTAGAACATACGAATTTTCAAGTTTAAAGTAGTTCTCTCAAGTGTGAACAGTAAATTTAATTTGCTACAGTGCCTTCGAAATTCGAATTTTGGAACCCCAAAATTCGTCTGTCAGTGAGCAACTCAGTATGGCACAAGTTCTTCCTTTTGAAATTCAAATTTTGGATGTGAAAATTCATTTGTTGTTTGTTCCAGAAGTATTTCTGTGTTTCTGGAAATTTGAAATTCGAATTTTCAAAGCTAAAATTCGTCTGTTATACTTGAAGTTCGAATTTTGGAAGTCAAAATTCGTCTGTCAGCTTTTCTGGAAGTATTTTCACATTTTGGTGCTTTGAAATTCGAATTTTGAAAGCCAAAATTCATCTGTTAGACCGAAAGTTCAAATTTTGGAAGTCAAAATTCGTCTGTCAGCTTTTCTGGAAGTATTTTCACATTCTGGTGCTTCAAAATTTGAATTTTGAAAGCCAAAATTCATCTGTTGGACCTGAAGTTCGAATTTTGAAAGCCAAAATTCATCTGTCAGTGGCAAACCCAACTTTTCACGAAGGTTCCCTTCGAAATTTGAAGTTCGGAGGCCCGAAATTCGTCTATCGCAACAGAACCTATGTAACTCCAAATTTTGCAATGTAAACAATTTTGCAGAAGCCATAACTCTCTCATTTTAACTCAGAAGCCATAACGTATTTTGTGAGATATGATCAAAAGAGTGGTAAGAGGTCAAAACTGAAAATTCATATCTCACTACTCAACTTTAAATAACCATAGCTTTTTCATATGACCTTCATTTTGAGTGAAATTACCTTCTTTGAAAAGCTTATTAAGTCTAGTTTCATATGAAATAAGTTTTACATCAAAGCCATATGTATTTTGATAGATATATTAAAAATACTAATCCAAGGTCAAACTCTGAATTTTTGAAAACTAGATTTCACTAACTATGCTTGACTCGAAATTTGAATTTTAACACCTGAAATTCGTCTATCAAAGGTAATATCTCAGGAACTTCAAATTTCAGTTAGCAAAGTTCATATTTTCACAAAGTATATGAAGTTTAACTTCTCAAAATTCGTCTGTCATAAGAGTTTTTCAAGTCTAACTTATGCTAACATCAGATTTACTTAATCTAACTCATTTAAAACATATGGTAACAAGATTAAGTGATTTTCAAAGATTAATCGCACCTCAAGACCTAAGTGAAAATAAAATATACCTAGTGACTAGGTCTTTAAATGTTGAGTTCCGCTTCCACTTGGACATTTCCTTCTTGGCATGCTCCCTTCTGATCTTCCATTTTTGGAGCATCCTTTCTTTTCTTATTTCTTGAGTGATGCATTATATTGATTTCCATTTCTGTATTCCAATGCTCACTCTTCTTACTTGGACCAGCCTACATTTAATATATTACACTTACAAACCAAGTAGTTAGTCCAGTTTATATCCAACTTATATTATTCATTGTAAAAGTACAGTGGATATAATTACAAATAGCATGATATATGTATTATAATCATAATTAAATACATGCTAATATATATTTTACTTCTTTAAGGAACATTATATATGTCAGATACATATAGTGCATTTGTCCCTTATTACTCTATATTTGTCATCATCAAAACTTATATTGTACTAAACCTTACAATAATACCCAAAATAAACCTTAGTACCAGATTTGAACCTAAACAAATTTAGATCTCATGAAAACCCAAAGTTTAAAGATTAGGGTTTGGAGAAACAAGCGCATAATCCACAAAATTCTTAACACAAGGCCTAACTACACATAATAGCACATCATTAAAGCATTTAAACTTAATTTATTCGGTGGAAATCCATCCAAACTAGACCCCCAATATCCAACACCAAAATCCACCATTTAAAACTAGAAAAAGAGGAAGGGGAAGGTAGAAAATCATTATACTTACAAAATCCAAGCTTCTCGAAGCTCCAAAATGCACTCCAACACCTTAGAACTTCAAACTCTAGCAGAGAACCATTGATCTCCTTCATTTTTCCTTCCTCGATAGACTAGTTCGCATTATTCAAAAACTGAATTCGTGATATGGAACCTTGACGTTAATGCTCTCTGTCTCCAAATGTCGCTTGCAAAATTCAACTCTTCTGCCACTGGGTGAAGGGATCCCGCCGCAGCGTGAGAGAATTTTCTACTTCCTTCTCTCTTCTTATCTCTTCCTCCAATCTTGGCCCCTCCAAACTTGCACCAATCCAAAAGTGTTCTTTCATGAGTCCACTAACAAGTCTAGAAGAATTGAATTAGGGTTGTTACATATTTCACCAAATATGATATTTTGTGGCACTTGGTGTTATTGCTTACTTGTTTCAATAAATAAGTAAGTTTCTTATAAGTGATATATAAATAGCTAGAAAGGTGTAAGACTTCAGTCTTATGCGCAATAATCAAGTGTGGGAGCACTAAGTTTAATTCCTTTCTGTTGGCTGAGAAAAAAAAAATTTAATTCCTTCCCTGTTAGTGCGAAAAACTTTCAAATTTATAGTACAACGAGTATAGTAAAACCCATCTTCTACGAATGGTGAATGCTGTTGTTGAGGACATTATGTTATTCACGATAGCAAAACAAAACTTGACAGTGATAACAGACTCAACATCCTTTAAGTGAAGTCTTGAATCTAAGCCTTGTAAATGGAAAAAATCACGTTAGAAGAATGACCCCCATTTATGCATAATAATGTCTAAATCTGACCTAGTCAAATAATAACATAGGAAAAATAAAACGCTCACTTAACTTGACAATGGTTGGAACAGATAGAAGCTACATGAAGCCAGTAGTAGATCACATTGCAATCTCTCCTGGCCAAACTATAGACTTATATTGCTAGAAGCAAACCAGCCAATAGGCCATTATTACGTGGCAACTAGGGTTTATTCTAGTGCAGCTAGGGTTAAGTTTAGCAGATAAGAAGCATCCAATTGATCATCTTCCACTAAACATAACAACCCACCTATTCTACACAGCCTCTGTTAACACATTACCTTGTGAAGATGGTTTCATATGCCAAGGACAACAAAATAATCACCTTTCAGCAAGAGCATAAGCAACATTTCCTTCTACTTGCCATAACGAAATAACAACTTGCAAGCTTACTACAACAACATTTTAGCGGTGTGTTTGAAGAAAGCTTCCCATATCTTCCACATTAGTGTTTGATTTTATCGCTGATAGTCTTCCTGTGTTTCTGAATACTCCATTGGTAAACATGGAGGTGAAGGTGCTTGAGTATGGATCCACAATGTGGAGCTTGTTTTGCAAGGGATTAGCTTGTTGGGATGGTTTAACACCCCTCATGACTTTGTTTTGGCGTTGTGTGCAGAATCGAAGGAAACAAGATGGAGGAAGGTTCAAGTGAAGTGTAAAAGAGCTTCGCGCTGCGGCCACAAGTAGGGCCACCGCAGTGAGAGCCAATTCCAGTGGCATGTTTTCCAGCTAAAGGCATGGCAATGCGGCGAGTTGTCTCAGAGCGGCGGTGAAAGTTGAGAAACTTGGTTAAATTGGAATCATTTTGGAAGATCAGAAAGAAAGAAACTGAGGGAGCAATGAGGAGCACCTCTAGGGTTTGGAAGATTCGGCCATGGGAAGTGATTTTTGGACCTTGGAAGCTTGGATTCACGTGGGTAAGTGATCTCTACTGCTCTTTCTTGTTCTTTGGTTTAAACTTGAGATTTTCAGTTATATGTTGGGTTTTCGGATTTGGGCCGAAATCCACCGATTGAAATGGATGAAATGAGATTAAGGAAGTATGATTTGGTGTCCTTGTTGCTTGGATGTGAGTTTTGAAGGGTTTTTGCATGATTTGAGCTTAACTCATGGTTGTTTTTGGTTAGGGCTCTTGGGAATCTGAATTGTATGTGGTTGAGTAATGTTTGAATGGTCCTTAAGAGCATAATCATGCATAAAAGGGGTGTTGGAACCTTAGGTTAGACTAAAGTAGTTGAATTGTGGTGTTTGGCTAAATGGTATATTGTATTAATTGAAGTAGTATATGTTATTAAGGTTGTTGGCTAATTGGAGAAGGCTAGTCTTGGGATTGGCGTTCAAGAAAACATGTGGAACCACGTGTGTGGTATTGACAACTGAGGTAACCGGGTGTTCGTTTGTATTGTATTGTATCTATTGTATGATATTATGCATATTTGTACATATACGCATGTTTCTTTCATACCATAATATAGATGTGTTTGTGTGTACTATTTTCTATATATCGTGGTATGCACACAATTAGATGATGATTATGATGGTGATTAGAGATGATGATGTTAATGTGACATGACATGATGCATGCATGACATTGTGACATATGATGAGGATGATTACATGATGATATGAGCATCACCACATAGGATTGTAAGATTGTGATATATTGTGGATTAGGTGGTAATGATGATATGATATATGATGATATATGTTAGGGAGGATAAGGAAGAAATATATATTTATATGTTAGGAAGGATAAGGATGGGATCCCTACAGCTAAATCACCTCGTATGGCCAGGAGGGGAAAGACGCACAGTGGCCTGCACCTTCTGTAAATCGCTGCCAATTTTGTGGTGGGAAAAGGGAAGGAGAACTACGATTCGAACGCTAGTGTTACCTTTGACCAAGTGCACTAATGGGAGGTGAGCTTGGTGATGTCTCAAAATCAGTTTTCACTTACTGGTTGAAGGGAATTGCCTATACTAAATGTCTTGTTATGACGACAGCTCGTGGTTTTAGCTGTGTGGAGAGAGACATGCATTGCATTCATTTCACATTGCATTCACGAATTGTATGAGATATATGTATTTATATATGTGTGTGGTTGTTCCCAGTTACTGAGACATTGTCACACACCCCTCTCCTATGACTAACCTTTCAGATGACGGTTATGGCACTAGTCCTAAGAAGCCGAGGGAGTAGCATCGGATGTGGTCTATGTAGTTTGTGTGTGTAATTTAGATATATAACTTGTGCCAAGTAGGATAGAATGTTTATAATGGATGTATGACATGGATAAGGATTATTATGTATGGTGAATGTATGTGGAGTTGTGTTGTGTATACTAGATGGTGGTGTATGTGTGATTCGGGGTATTGAAGAGTCAGTGTGGTAATGTTTATGAGCCCATAGATGGAATTGGGCCTTATTGGTGCGTTTTGGGGCAAGTAGCCTAATGTGTCGATTGGGGTTTGAGGGGTCCAAGTCTTAGAGGAGTAGTTCCTTTGAGATGAAACCTCTTTGGACAAGTTGGTCTGGTGGTTTTGTTCCTGTGTGAATGGTTCTGGTTGGTTGTATTTCTTTTGGTGGCAAATAGGAGTGTTAAGTGGTGAGTTTTGGTCAAAAAGTGGCCAAAAAGGTGTCAGGTGTCCAGAATCTCCATACGAAGTTGGTTTGAAGTGAAAGTGATCTCTATGGATAAATTGGGATTAGATTGACTTGGAGGAGTTGAAATCAAGTCAATCGAAGGTTTAAGCATAAAGTTATGCGCGTTGGAGATTCACTATGGTGTTGAATTTTGCAAGTGTGAAAAACCAACAGGGGGCATTGCGGCGCCAGGAAGTAGACCATGGCACTAGAGAGTCTAGTAGCATGGTGAGATAGGGGAGGTCTGGAGCCGTGGTGGTACTGCAGCGGCCGAAGCCCCAGCCCAGTTTGTGGTGTTTTTGTGAAGTCTTTCTACTGCCCAGTTGTTTCGAAAGGTCCATTATAGTTGTTTGGATTATATTTGATTGGATTTTAAAGATTTTGGTCAGTTATGGAGGCATCTGGGAGTAGATTGTTACATTTTGGTATCAGAGCAATGGTTTTAGGCCATTGTTTCTACTTGAAGTAATACTTGGTACAATTTTGAAAACATAGACTTTATTCCCACTACAATGCTAGTCTAGAACCATATAATTGAATGTGTTGTTGCTTGTGTGTAGGAAGAATGTCTCGTAGAGGAAGACCTAGTAACAGTGACCTTATGCGTCAGATGTATGAGATGTTAGCTGGTCTCAATAATCAAGTAAATACTCAGGGGGAGACCTTGAATAGGTTACAAAAGCATATAAGTAGGCAAGAATAGGGTGATGTGAATGAAGAGGTTGGCATGTTTGTTGACTTGAATGCTGGTGAGGATGAGAATGAGAATGTGGTGGAGACTAAAAGAGCCTCCAGAGTTGAAAGGAGGGGTATCTCTTTATAGTTGAAGGACTTTCAGAAGTTCAATCCCCCAGCTTTCAAAGGTACCATGGATGTTTCACAGGCTGAGGATTGGATAGAACAATTGGAGAACATCTTCAATGTGATAGATTGCACCCCAAAGCAAAGGGTGCAACTAGCAGCATTTAAGCTTGAAAAGAAGGCTAAGCATTGGTGGAGGAGTGTCCTCCCAAGTGTTGAAGTGATGAATCCTCCATTGACATGCAAGAAGTTTAAGGAACGATTCTTTGCACACTATATCTCTCTGACCCTAATGATGCAGAAAGAGGCCAAGTTTCTAGCTTTCTAGCAAGGGAACTTGTCGGCGGATGATTATGTTGATCAATTCCTGGACTTGGCTAAGTATTCCACTTATTTGAATACTCACCCCGATGATAGGTGGATGGCTCAAAGGTTGTTTGAAGGAGCCCATCCAGAGATTAAGGAGCAGTTATTTGTAGTAGAGTTTGTGTCCTTTGAGGACTTGTGTGTGAAGATATATGTCCTATCTAGGCGAATGAAGGAAGCTAAGAAGGATAGAAGGAATTCCATGTTAAGAGTCTTTTTTGACCTAGGACCTACAGGAGGAATCAGTAAAGGATGTGGCTCAGGTAGTGGTAGCAGCGGTGGCAATACAGGTTCTAGCAGAGGAAGAGGTCGCCATGATAGAGGAAGAGGCATGTTTGGCAGGGATTAGTTCAATAGAGGTCGGTTTGGCAAAGGACCTTTTTATCAAGGAGGCTTTGATCTGGGGAGTTCCAGTCAGAGTGAGTATGCAGGAAAAGACTACACTTAATCTCAGTACAATTCGCATAGTGCATCAAATCTATGCACACAATGTGGGATGAGCCATGGTGATCGTCCATGATTTATTTGCTATAATTGTGTGAAGCCGGGTCATAAGTTGCTGAATTGTCGGGAGCCAAGGTGTGATGAAGTGATGAGAAGGCCCACGATGCCTGGACGAGTCTTTGCCATCACTCGATAGGAAGTGGATGCAGTGCCTAACTTGATTAGAGGTAAACTTAAACTTAATGGTTACTCTATTCATGCTTTGTTTGATTCAGGTGCATCACATTCCTTCATATCTTTTGATTGTGCTCAGAGAGTGGGTATTGTGGCTATAGAGTTTCCTTTTGAATTGTTGGTATCCACAATCATGGGAGTTTCATTAAGAACTGCTCAAGCTTGTTTGAATTGTGTGGTTCATTTTGAACATCGAAGCACTACTTTGGATCTAATCTGTTTGTTGTTGCAAGAGACTGATGTGATAATTAGGAAGGATTGGTTAGAGGTGAATAATGCCATTCTCGACTGTGCTCAGAAGATTGTGTCTTTGCCCATGAATATCCCTAGTATTGAAGGGGATGAGAATGTTTGTTTGTCTTTTGCCCAAGTTGACAGGTATTTGAGGAAAGAATGTCAAGGGTTTCTGGTTTTCTTCTCTGTTAACATGGATATAGACAGAGGTATAGAAAGATACCTAGTTGTGAATGAATATCTTAATGTGTTTCCCGAGGAGATTACTAGTTTGCCGCCACCACGAGAGCTAGAGTTTTCCATTGATTTGGTGCTTAGAACAAGTCTTATTTCTAAGGCTCCATATCAAATAGCACCGTCTAAATTGAAGGAACTCAAGAAGCAGATTGAAGATTTGTTGAAAAGGGGTTTTATCAGACCTAGTGTCTCACCTTGGATAGCTCTAGTGTTATTTATAAAGAAGAAGGATGGTAACCTCAGATTGTATATTGGTTACAGGCAGCTGAACCGAGTGACAATCAAGAATAAATATCATTTGCCTAGGATTGAGGACTTGATTGATCAGTTGGCAAGTGCCTCCATTTTCTCTAAAATCGATTTGAAATCAGGATACCATCAACTGTGAGTACATACTGAAGATATGCCTAAAACGGCTTTTCGGACTTGATATGGGCATTATGAGTTTCTTGTGATGCCATTCAGGTTGACCAATGCCTCGGCAATCTTCATGGATTATATGAATAGGGTGTTTCATCCTTATTTGGATAAATTTGTGATAGTTTTCATTGATGACATTTTGATATACTTCAAGAGTGAGGAAGAGTATACACTCGATCTTCAGATTGTGTTGCAAGTATTGTGGGATCACCAACTGTATGCTAAGCTCAGTAAATGCGAGTTTTGGCTATGGGAGGTGAAATTTATGGGTCATGTGATTTCTACAAATGGAGTGGCAATAGACCCTAGTAAGGTTGAAGCGGTGTTGAATTGGGAGAGACCACGATCGATGACTAAGATTCGTAGTTTTCTAGTTTTGGCTGGATACTACTAGAGGTTCATTAAGGGATTCTCTTAGCTTGTTATGCCATTGACTAGACTCACCTATAAGGATCGATCTTTCATTTGGGATGACAGGTGTGAGAGAGCATTCTAAGAGCTAAAAGTTTGTTTGATATCTACCCCAGTACTCATTATCCCTAACCCATCTGAGTTATTCACTGTTTACACAGACACCTCTAAGAAGGGTTTAAGGTGTATTTTCATGTTGCAAGGCAGAGTTGTGACATATGCTTCAAGGCAGTTGAGGCCTCATGAGGAGAACTATCCTACTCACGACCTTGAGCTAGTGGTTATAGTGTTTGCTTTGAAATTATGGAGGCATTATCTCTATGGTGCTCAGTTCGAGGTGTTTAGTGATCATAAAAGTTTGAAGTATCTGTTTGATTAGAAAGAGCTGAACATAAGGCAAAGGTGTTGGGTAGAATTTCTGGTGGACTATGAGTTTGCTTTTAAATATCATCCTGGGAAGGCCAACGTTATGGCGAATGCGCTGAGTAGAAAGTCCATCCATATAGCCACCATGATGATAAGGGAGCAACAGTTGCTGGAGAGCCTGAGAGATATGAAGTTATCCATTAATATCCATCCTGAAGTACTAGTATTGGGTTCCATCAGTGATCAAGCAGTTTATTGAGAAACCTTTGCTATGCTCAATTGGAAGATGACTATCTTTTGGGCATTTAGGAACAAATTGAAATGGTGAAGACCCAGAACTTTGATATTTTGGAGGATGGTATCATTCAGTATCGTGGTCGGATTTGTATGCCAAATGTTACAGGGTTGTAAGGAATTATTTTGGAGGAAGCTCATAAGAGCAGGTATACTATTCACTTAGGTACCATAAAGATGTACCAAGATTTGAAGCTGTTGAATCCAGAGTTTTGATGATTCCAAACCAACCCTCAAGAGCTTGGAATAAAGATATCAAAGGTGCCCAAAAGAATTCAAGTGAAGAAATTCTGAAGAATCCATAAAAGAATAGATGTAGGTTGTTTGGTAGTATTTTATTTGAGTAAAAGACTTTGATTTGGTGAAAAGATGTTTTAAAACATTGATTCTATGTTAAATCATGGAATATTTGAAAAACACCCACCAACAGACGAAGTTTGAAAGGTTAATACCAATCTATCATAGTGAAAGTTTGAACTTTGGCCTTAGAAATTCGAATTTCGTATTGAAACTGAACAAGTCTGAAGAAATGCCTCTCTGACAGACGAATTTTGACTTGGGAAAATTCGAATTTTGATAAGTGTCTGAAAGAAGCTTTAAGCAACAGACAAACTTTAGGTTTTGAAAATTTGAATTTTAGACAAAATGAAACTTATGAAAACTAAAGAAATTCTTCTGAAATTATGTCAAAGTTCATCTGAAACTAAGTATAGATTGGATTTCAAAATTGCTCACCCACAAACAAACTTTGAACATGAAAATTCGAATTTCAGAAACTAAGCTTGTGAGTCTGTTAAAGTGATATGTTGACATACGAATGACAGTATTTATAAATTCAAATTTTGAAGTTAGTCTGAAAAGAGGTCTCTTTGACAGACAAACTTTGACATTTGGAAATTCGAACTTTGAATCACATGAACTACAATGCCTTACAGACCAGCTACGGACAGACGAATTTTGAGGTTCCAAAATTCGAATTTCGAAGGCACTGTAGCAAATTGAAAATACTGTTCACACTTAACAGAAAAACTTTCCACTTGAAAATTCGTATGTCACAACACAGAAACATTTTCCAAATATCAAAATTTGAATTTCATTTCTTGACAGACGAACTTCGGGCTTTCAACGTTGAAGCTGTTAACCTTTGGTGTCTGTGAAATTCATCTGTTAACCAACCGAAATTCAAATTTCAGTATGTCAGAAGCATTAAATACGATTGGTTAACGAATAGTTTTTTAGAGTAACCATTGGATAACTTCTCCAACGGATAGATTTTGTCTCTAACGGATATTTGAAACCTAAATCTATAAATATAACATTATTTTGAAGTTGTAGGTAATGATTTTAACATTGAATATACTGAAACTCTGCCAAATTATTTACTCAAAGTTTCTTACTCTCTCACTTCAATATTTTGCACTTCAACTTTCATATTCACTCTATTTAGGAGAGGTTAATCTTTGTAATTAATCTTATCTTCATTTGGAAGATAGATTTTCTTGTGAGGGGATATCACAAGGGATTGGGGAGCACTTTGTACGAGTGCACAGAGAGATAGAGTGAGCTCTAGAAACAGAGCAACATCTTTGTACTAAGGCATTTGCAAGAAGCCCACTGAATTCTTGCAGAATAGTGGAAAAATCTCAAGTGGTGACTTAAGGACTGGATGTAGGTCAAGTGGAGAGACCGAACAAGGATAAATTTTCTGAGTCTTCTTCTCTTTACTATCACCTTTACAATTATTTGTTTATACTCTGTTTTATCATCATATATTGCTTTCTTCACCTTCTTGATATTGTGTAAAAAATTTTTAATCTTTCCAATTCACCCCCTCTTAGGAAGCCAGCTAATCTAACAGAAGCGAGGTTATTGGTGGCCAGGCATGAAAAAAGACATCGTAGAGTATGTCGCAAGATGTCTAATCTGTCAGAAGGTAAAGATTGAGCACCAATTGCCTACTACTACGTTGCAACTGTTGGAGTTCCCAGAGTGGAAGTGGGATAGTGTTTCCATAGACTTTGTGATGGGATTACCGAGGACCTCTTCAGGACATAATGGAATATGGGTCATCGTGGATAGGTTGATGAAGTCGACCCATTTTCTTCCAATTTAGGAGACTGCTTCGATAGAGAAGTTGGCCCAATTGTATGTGAATGAGATTGTAAGGCTGCATGGAGTCCCGATGAATATTATGTCGGACAGTGATCATAGGTTCACATCCAGGTTTTGGAAATTTCTATAGAAGGCCATGGGAACGAAGTTGAGTTTCAGTATTGCTTATCACCCTCAATCTGATGGGCAGACTAAAAGGACAATTTAAACTCTGGAGGACGTGTTGCGAGTGTGTGTTCAAGAGAACAAAGGCAATTGGGATCAGTATCTGCCATTGGTTAAATTTGCTTGCAACTACAGTTTCCACTCGAGTTTGAAATGGCTCCGTACAAAGCGTTATACAACAGGAAGTGTAGGTCGCCATTTTGTTGGGTAGAACTCTGTGACATGAGTCTTTTAGGCCCAGATATTGTGGATCAAACCTCTCACCAAATAGAGAGCATTCATCAGAAGCTTCTTACTGCTCAGAGTCGACAGAAGAGTTATGCAAATAGGAGCAAAAGACCATTGGAGTTTGATGCTAGAGATCATGTGCTTTTAAAGGTCACTCCTACTACTGGTATTGGAAGATCGATTCAAGCAAAGAAGCTCACTCCGCAATATATGGGTCCATACCAAATTCTGGAGCGAATTGGGCTAGTAGCGTATCAAGTGGCGTTACCGCCTAATCTTGGTGGATTGCACGATGTTTTCCACGTGTCTCAAATCAAGAAGTATCATCCGGATCCGTCTTATATAATTGATGATGAGGTAATTCAAGTGCTAAAGGATCTGACTTTTGAGGCCACGCCATTGCAAATTTTGGATGTAAAGAAGAAGCAGTTGAGAAATAAGACCATTAAGTTGATAAAGGTCCTATAGAGCGGCTTGACATCCAATGATGTCACGTGGGAGATAGAAGAATCCATGCGAAGGAAGTATCTAGAGATTTTTACTTGAGATAAGAGTTGAAATTTCAAGGATGAAATTTTTATAAGGAGGGGAGAGTGTAACACCCCTTATGACTTTATTTTGGAAGTGTATGCAGAACCGGAGGAAACAAGATAAATGAAGGTTTAAGTGGAGTCTGAAAGAGCTCCACGCTGCAGCGAGAGGCAGGGCCGCTGTGAAGAGAACCAATTCCAGTGGCATGCTTTCTGGCTAAAGCCGTCACTACAAAAAAAGAGGTATTTAGAGATGGCCAAAATCTGTTACTAAATAACTCAAAATCCGTCTCTAATCTATTAGAGACGAATTTAGAGACAACATTTAAGTCGTCTCTAAAAGTGGCGTCGCTAAATAATTAGAGAGGGATTAACTCATCCGTCTCTATTTAGAGACGGATTTATTCCGTCTCTAAATAAAACAAATTCATCTCTAATCTCAATTAAAATTTATTACCAAAATTGTTAAAAATAATCAAATAAAATAATAAAAATAGAATATAATCACTAGCCACTTCACCCCCTAGCTCAAAGCTCACCCCACATCACTGGTATGTCATTTGTAGTGCTATATCATATTAATAGCTTCAAATGTGTCTCACCCAAGTTTGAAGTCATGACCTCTTACTTCCAATACCTTTGCAGTCATCATGTTGCCAGTTGAACTGAAATGTTTCTGTTGTCTCTATATGTAATATTAAATATATATTATTTATCTACACACTAATATATAAACATATATATTTATAAGTCAATATATTATTAAAAAATACACATATGTTTTATATTCAATTATTAATATCATAAAATATTTTATTTATATATATTTATATTTATATGAATATTTATATTATTTTGTTTAGATCTTAAATAATTTTCCTATAAATATATTTTTTTTTCGAAAGAAAAAAATTATTTTCCTAGCCGACTTTTAAATTTAATTTTTATTTATAAATAAAAATAATTATATATATTATGTTTATGATCCATATGTTTTAATATTTTATTATGTTATTTTTTGCATAGTCATATCGTATAATATATATATATATTGTATTTTATATTATTTAATAAATGATATTATATATATGCTTAATATATATTAGAGGTGGGAGGGAACCAGATATGATCGAGTTTTATATCAATTCATGATCTAACCTAAAGTCTTGGTTAAGTATTATATATATCCATTTTAAATTTAGAAAGAAACATATCTTTTTATTATTTACACCATAAATTTAATTATGGATTCCTAATGAAAAAGGATTGAAATTTTATTTTATTTTGATTTGATTTATTTTTTAGTATCATTATTACTTTTAACTTTAATTTTAAAATGTAGATGTAAATTCTCAAAAGAAGGTTGATTTAGAAAGAATTAATAATTAATAAGTTTATAATAAATTTATTGTTGTCACAATTTTTTGAAATTATTATCATGAAATAGAATTAAAAATTAAATTATTAATTTAAATTAAAATAAATTAATAAAATTAAGATAGTCTACTTAGATATTTTAAACCAAATGATATTATTAAAAATAATTTTTTTTAAATCAATTCTACAAACATATCCAATATAAAAAATTTATCAACATATGGATTACTAATTAAATAAAAAATATTGTTTAATATTAATTGATTCTAGATATTTGTTAATTACTAGGACAATTAAATGTCATCTATGATAAAATTACTTACGTTCTCTTTTAGTCTAAAATTTCTTAAAACTTCAACGCTTCCTTTAATTTCATTTTACTATTTCTAATCTTAAAGTTCTCTATATATCTCCTCTTTCCTTCATTTCTTATTTTTCATTCTCATCCTATATTCTCAATTTCTCGATCTTCTTCCATCAACTACCAAGCATGCTCCTAAAAAAATAAAAGAAACATTAGGTTTTAGGATTCTGGTGGTTTAGTTTAAGGTCACTTTTTGAAATGTCTTTTAATATGATTAGAAATACAATTCACTTAACTTAAATTAGTTAACTCATGAGTTTGGTCCATTTAACATACTATAATATTTAAAAAATACCCAAAATTTGAAAATATCTCTCAAAATTTAAATTAACATATTACAATATTAAAAAATAATACTAAATAAAATTGAAGTAATTTAAAAAAACAAATCCGTATCTAAATCCATCTCTAAATGTGAATTAGAGACTAATTTAGAGACAGACAAGGCACCCGTTGCTACGTTCATTACAAATACGTCTCTAAGTTCATCTCTAAATAGATATTAGAGACGAATTTAGGGTAAGACATTTATTGTTGCATTCACTAAAAATACGTATCTAAATCCATCTAAAAAAAATTAGAGATAGGTTTAGTGACAAATTTTTATCCATCACAATAAATTAAAAACATCCGTCACAAAATTCATCTCTAAATGTTAAAGAATTTTCAAGAAATAATAGTATATTTTTAGAGAAGGATATAGAGACGGACTTTTTTATTTTAGCGATGAAAAATTAGTTGTTACTAAGTCTGTCTTTATCGTATTATTAGATACGGATTTAGAGACGATTTTTATTAGAAATGATATATACCCGTCTCAAACTCCGTCTCTAATACTTTTCCATTATTTTTAATATGAAAGAAAGTTATTTTGCTAAAAAAATTTGTTATCCATCTCTATTTTCGTCTCTAATGGTGACAGATTTTAATCCGTCTCTAAAATTCGTAACTAAATGGGCATTTTTTTGTAGTGCGTGGCGTCGCAGTGAGCTGTCCTGGAGCCGCAACGAAAGTCGAGAAACTTCGTTAAATTAGAATCATTTTGGATGATCAGAAGGAAAGAAACAGAGAGAGCAACGAGAAGCTCTGTTAGGGTTTGCAAGATTCAACCTTGAGAAGTGATTTTTGGACCTTGGAAGCTTGGATTCATGTGGGTAAGTGATCTCTACTCCTCCCTCTCCTTTTTCTTTGGTTTAAACTTGAGATTTTCGATTATATGTTAGGTTTTCAGATTTGGGCCGAATTTCACCGATTGAAATGGATGAAACGGGATTAAGGAAGTATGATTTGGTGTTCTTGTTGCTTAGATGTGAGTTTTGAAGGGTTTTTGTACGATTTGAGCTTAACTCTAAGTTATTTTTGGTTAGGGCTCTTGGGAATCCGAATTGTATGTGGTTGAGTAATGTTTGAATGGTCTCTAAGAGCTTAATCATGCATGAAAGGGGTGTTGGAACCATGGGTTAGGCTAAAGTAGTTGAATTGTGGTGTTTGGCTAAATGGTATATTGTGCTAATTGAAGTAGTATATGTTATTAAGGTTGTTGGCTAATTGGAGAAGGTTAGTCTTAGGATTGGCCTTCAAGAAAGCTTGTGGAACCGCATATGTGGTATTGACAACTGAGGTAACCGGGTGTTTGTTTGTATTATATTGTATGTATTGTATGATATTATCCATATTTGTATATATATGCATGTTTCTTTTATACCACGTTATAGATGTGTTTGTGTGTACTATTTTCTATATATCGTGGTATGCATACAGCTAGATGATGATTATGATGACTATGATGATTATGATAATGATTAGAGATGATGATGTTGATGTGACATGACATGATCCATGCATGACATTGTGACATATGATGATGATGATTACATGATGATATGAGCATCACCATATAGGATTGTGAGATTGTGATATATTGTGGATTAGGTGGTGATGACGATATGATATATGATGATATATGTTATGGAGGATAAGGATGGAATATATATATATGTTAGAGAGGATAAGGATGGGATCCCTGCAGCTAAATCACCTCTTATGGCCAAGAGGGGAAAGGCGCACAGTGGACTGCACTTTCCTTAAATCGCTGCCAATTTGTGGTGGGAAAAGGGAAGGAGAACTACGATTCAAAAATTAGTGTTACCTTTGACCAAGTGCACTAATGGGGAGGTGAGCTTGGTGATGTCTAAAAATCAGTTTTCACCTACTGGTTGAAAGGAATTGCCTATACTAAATGTCTTGTTATGACGACAGCTCGTGGTTTTAGCTGTGTGGAGAGAGACATACATGCATTCATTTCACATTGCATTCACGAATTGTATGAGATATATGTATTTATATATGTGTGTGGTTGTTCCCAGTTACTGAGACATTATCTCACACCCTTCTCCTATGACTAACCTTTCAGATGATGGTTATGTCACTAGTCCTAAGAAGCCGAGGGAGTAGCATTGGATGTGGTCTATGTAGTTTATGTGTGTAATTTGGATATATAACTTGTGCCAAGTTGGATAGAATGTTTGTAATGGATGTATGACATAAATAAGGATTATTATGTATGGTGAATGTATGTGGAGTTGTGTTGTGTATACTAGATGGTTGTATATGTGTGATTCGGGGTATTGAGGAGTTAGTGTGGTAATATTTGTGAGCCCATAGGTGGAATTGGGTCTTGTTGGTGTGTTTTGGGGCAAGTAGCCCAATATGTCGATTGGGGTTCAAGGGGGTCAAGCTTCAAATGAGTAGTTACTTTGAGGTGAAACCTCTTTAGACAAGTTTGTTTGGTGGTTTTGGACCTGTGTGAATGGTTCTGGTTGGTCGAATTGCTTTTGGTGGCAAATGGGAGTGTTAAGTGGTGAATTTTGGTCAAAAAGTGGTCACAACGGTGTCAGGTGTCCAAAATCTCTATACGGAGTTGGTTTGAAGTGAAAGTGGTGTCTATGGACAGATTGGGGGTAGATTGACTTGTAAAAATTGGAATCAAGTCAATCGGAGGTCGAAGGATAAAGTTATGTGCATTGGAGGTTCACCCTGGTGTTGAATTTTTGCTGGTGTGGAAAACCAACAGGGGGCGTTGTGGGTTAGGAAGCAGGCCGCGGCGCCAGTGAGTCCAGTAGCGTGGTGAGACAGGAGAGGTTTGGAGCCGTGGCGGTGTTTTTGTGAAGTTTTTCCGCTACCCTTTGGAAAGGTTCATTGGAGTTGTTTGGATTATATTTGATTGGATTTTGAAGATTTTGGTCAGTTGTGGAAGCGTCTAGGAGTAGGTTGTTACAGACAGACCATCGCATTCAATTATGGTTACTTTTTTTATGTGGTGGGTTGGGGATTTGGGAACTTTGACAAAGACAAGGACCCTTTGAGGGACAATGTCATTGATCCTATTTATCATAATACTAATGCAATACCCAAAAATGGTTGCAGATCCATAAATTCTAGGCCAAAACCCTGGTATGTGCTTCAAAGTTTAGTTTTCATTCACTTTACTACTGCTTTAATATTAATTTTGATTTGGAAAAAAATGAATTAAATGCTTAGTTCCTTTCTTTTAATTTAACAATGAAACTTAATAGATTGGTTTATGGTTCATGTATTGCCATTTAGAGTGTCATACAACTTGCGGTATGGCTATATATGACTTTCATTGTCAAAAATGGTAACGAACCAGATCAGCAAATGCTGTCTCCACTTCCAGACATGCCTCGATGTTAATTGAAGTTGCTGAAAATTTATTTGATTACTACAATTTATTGTAATTCTTTATTTTTTTTATTCCTCATTGTTTAGTTCGTCTTTGGGCTGATGGATGGCTAATCTGATAGAAATAAATATTTTTTTCAGTTCATGTAATTTGATGATCTTCTTCCTAGGCAACGGTGGCTAGATTAAGTAGTAAAAGACTTAACATTCTTTAAGCAAGGTTTTGAATTCAAATCTTGTGAATGGGAAAAAAAAAATCTATGTTGGGAGAGCTATCTTCATTTGAATTTGACAGTACTCTAATTTGACCCGATAATAACTGATATTAGATAATCCTATAAAAAAATATCATGGAAATACCAATTAAAGTAACCAAATCCATGCACATGTTACATACACATAATTGACTAAACACAATCTTTTTTTATTGGGAGGAAAAATAATAAACACCCCTTATTTAGTTGGTACATCATATTCATATACTTATACAACACAAAAGCACTTTTCAAACATAAACAAGAACAAAATCTTTAAATTCATACGCCATGGGGAAAATTATAATCCTCCTGTAACACGTCATATATTAATTTATACATAAATAGAAGTACTGTATCACAACAAACCTTTATAAGTTGAATTGATGGGCACTAAATAGCCCTGGGAATGGCCACTGCTTTGAGGGGGTTCTTCATCTCACAAGATAGCTTGAGCTCCTCGGTTAGGTCAACTGGATTAGCCTGGTCTTGTACCCACTCAAACTGGCGAACCAACTTAGCCACCCAAAGGCTCACAGTGACAAGCCCTAGGTTCTTACCTGGACAAACCCTACGTCCAGCTCCAAACGGTGCGAGCCTCAGGTCCACACCTCGGACGTCCACGTCAGCCCCTCCTTCGCTCGTGACGAACCTTTCTGGCTTGAACACTAACGGATCGTCCCACACCTGTGGGTCGTGGGTTATTGCCCACATGTTCACCATCGTCGTAGTATTGGCTGGGACCACCATGCCGTTGCTGAGCTTGACATCTGAAGTGGAGAGCCGGGCCCACGAAAGTAGTGGGCCAGGTGGGTGCATACGTAGGGTCTCCTTCAGGACAGCTTGGAGGTAGGGCATCTTCGCCACGTCAGCATCCGTGACATCATTTTTGCTTCCCACCACCTCGTCAACTTCTTCACGAAGCTTTTTTTGGACTTGTTGGTTCAAAATCAGTTGGGCCATAGCCCACTCTGTTAAAAGCGCCGTCGTATCAGTGCCACGAAATATCATCTCCTGCACAAATGTATAAAATAAAATGAAGCTCACCATTTTAATTGTAATATCATCTAAATTCAATACGTGTAAATAAAAAAAGGTTACTCAACAGTTCTATGAGAAGATGATGATGCTGATCAGAATATAATAAACGTTTACAACGTACATATTCACCATTTTAATTTTTTTTATTCTTATGTTCTGCGTATTCATAGGAGGGCTTTTAGCTAAGTTAATTAGTTTAATAAACCAAAAATAGCAATAAGTCAAAAGAATACTATAAGAACATCACATGAATTTCTGAATAAAAATTTGTAGATATATTTATAAATCTCTTGGAAAGATGTCTATAAAAAAGTGGTACTCTATGAGGATTGATTGTTCACTTTGCCGTTGAAAAGTAGGTGAGGATCTCAAAATAAAGTCAATGATTAGACCCTAAACTTAGGGCGAGACCAAGGACTAGACTTATTCCTCTTTAAATTGACCTGGTTTCCTCTCAAAGACTAGATCTAAGAATCTGTCCTTTGATAGTTTTATGCTGCGTCTAGTACGCACATGTCAAGTTATTGTGACTTTAAAAAAAAATTGTTCACATTATACGAAAGAAAAAGAGCACAAACCCATAAGACGGCAATCATGTCATCTTCATGGAGCTTCTCGTCGGGACCATCTAGGGAAAGCAAAACATCCACGAAGTCCGAGCTATCACAAAGGTTCTTTGATGGTGAAGCAGCCAATGGGTGTTCATCTATGAGGCCTTTCACGAACTTCCTCACGCGAGGAACAAGAGCAGAGCACCGTTCTCTGATACGACCAGGATCGTAGAACAAGCTCATCCATGGCATATAATCAGACCAGTTAAAAGCCCCCAATAGTTTAAACCCTTCCCTGACAATTTCATGAAGTTCCTTAACCTCCAAGTCAAAGCTATTCAGGTAATTATAATCATATCTTTTGCCGAAAACGGTGCCCATTATGTTGTTAAGAGCCGCAGCTTGGAGGTGTTTCCTTACGCCAACGACGCCGTTTATGGACTGCTCGTGGGCTATGGCTTGTAACATGGTGGCACAGTCGAGGCGGCGGCCGGCCTCATGGGCAGCGATGCGCCTGGGTGAGAAGAGATGACCGGAAGCGATCCTCCGGAGCAGCCGCCAGTATGTTCCATTGGGAGCGAATCCGATGGCTCGGCTGAACATGAGGCTCTTGGCGGATTGCTTGACGGGGCGGTCGGCAAAGTGGGGAGATGTCAAGATTTCGCGTGCTATGTGAGGATCCGAGGTGATGATGGCGGGGACAGAGCCCAAGCTGAAAGCCATGAGCTGTTTGGCAGCTAGGGAGGAAGCCAATGAAGCTAGGGTACGATGAGCCAAGCCGTGGCTTAAGCTGAATAAGGTACCAAATATTGGGACACCTCTGGGTCCGGGTATTGCAACCCGACCCATACGGGTCCTGCCATTTTTCCATGCCAGGCCTCCATGAGAGAAAGTCCAAGCGAGGAACCCTAGGGAGAAAAGCAGCATTAGGATGAAGAGAAGGAAGTTGTTAAGCAAGTTTTGGGTTCCAGCTATGGCTGGAAGTGTGAACACCCACCAGGTTGTGTCTAAAGAAGATGAAGGTAGGGCCATTGTCAGAGAAAAAGAAGGAAAATAACAGAGGTAGAGAGGGACGAAGAGTGGAGTAAAGAGAGCAAGAGAACGTTGGTATAAATAGTTGTGCGTGCATGAATTGCAGTGTGTGTTCTAATTAATTATTGTAGTTTAAGATTTTCTTGGGGGAAGTTTTAAAAGGGTGTTGGGTCGAAAATAAGATTAAAGTTACACGTGGGTGTTAGAAAAACTAGCAAGTCATTTTTAGTTTTGCCTAGAAAAAAAACTAGCTAGTCATTTAAGGGTATTACTAACTAAAAGTGAAAAACTAATCTTTTAATGATATAGATATTACAAAGTAGATTTTACCTCTTCTAATACGACATTTTTTATGTACATAGTCATAGATAAAATGCAAAACATGCTTAAGAAATTTAACTATGCCAATCTCTTGTTAGTATGATCAATGTAGTTAAATTTTTAAATTTTGTATAATGTACGGGACCACACTAATTGGTGGTAAAAATTATAATTAAATTCTTACTTGAAAAATTAAAAATAAATAATATATATTACTAATTACTGGATAGTAATGATAAAAATATAAATAATATTGTGCGAGAAGAATGACGGAATTTCTCACCCTGAAATATGCAAATGGCGGGGGGGAAAGGGGCATAAGGTGATAGGAGGTTCCAATGACTTGCCCCTAGATCGATGTTGTAAAAATTATTATTTCGCGGTAGACTATGTCTATAAATTAGTCAAATTATAATCCATGTTCACATTAGAAGAATACCAAGGAATTAAGAGAGTAAAAGATAGTGCTTTTTTTAATCAATCAGGCCATTGAATCGGGAGTAATATTGAACATAAAAAAATGTTATGGTTACGAATTACGATCTTTTCTAAGAAAAATTGTCACGTTTTTCATTTAAAAACGACGTTACTTCAATGTTAATTTAACGATCCATAAAGCATTCAATAGAAACTGCGATTCGTTTATTGAATATACGGTGTAATTTCAAAAAATATATGAGCACTTTGACATAGAATAACATCCATTTCCCCAACTTAAAATTGTGATAAAAAATTAAACAATAATAAATAAAATATGATAAAAATAAAAATGTCAATTAATAAAAAATAAGTAAATTGTAATTAGAATTAATAAATAATGAATAGCTTGTATGTACGTGATTCTCATTCTCTCATGGTCTAGGATAGCTACCCTATCATTCAAATCTAAAGGCGATCCATGAAATTGTCGAAATAAGAAAACTTCTATGTTATTAGTTTTACTTTATATTTAACAACTTTGTATAAGCCCACACAGCATATAAAGATATTTTGTGACATTTTAAAATTCATGACAAATTTATATTTCCATGACAAATTGTAGAGAGGGACGAAGGTGGGGAGTAACGAGAGCAAGAGAACGTTGGTATAAATAGTTGTGCATGCATGAATTGCAGCGTGTGTTCTAATTATTGTAGTTCTTCATAAGATTTTCTTGGGGGAAGTTTTAAAAGGATGTTGCTTCGAAAATAAGGTTAAAAATACACGTGGGTGTTAGAAAAACAAGCTAGTCATCTATATATTTGTATTTTTATATAAAATTAAAACTCTAATAAACTGTATTATGAAAAGTGTAGTTTGTTTTTTAAATTTTGTGTAATGTATGGGACCACACTAATTGGTTGATAAAAATTATAATTAAATTCTTACTTTTTAAAATAAAAATAAAAAATATGTATTACTGATTACTGGATAATAATTATAGAAGTATAAATCATATCGTGCAAGAAGAATGACGAAATTTCTAAGCCTGATTATGCATATGGAATGGGGCTTAAGGTGATAGGTTCCAAAGACTTACCCGTAGATGTTGTCAAAATTATTATTTCGCGGTAGACCATATAAATCAAATTATAACCCATGTTCACATATTAGAAGAACACCAAAGAGCACTTTTTTTAATTAATCAGGCCATTGGATCAAGAGTTATATTGAACATGAAAATTGTTATGGTTACGATCTTTTCTAAGGAAAATTGTCACGTTTTTCATTTAAAAACGACGTTATTTCAATATTAATTTAACGATCCAGAATGCATTCAATAGAAACTACGTTTCGTTTATTTAATATAAGGTGTAATTTCTAAAAATATATATACACTTTAAAATACAATAACATCCACTTCCCCAACTTCAAATTATGATTAAAAATATCAATAATAAAAAATATATTTTAAAATAATGATTAGAAAAAAGTAAACCGTAATTGAAATTAATAAAAAATAACTAGCACGTACGTGATTCTCATTCTCTCACAGTCTCGGATAGCTACATTATCATTCAAATCTAAAGGCGATCCATGAAATTGTTGAAATAAGAAAACTACTTAGTTAACATCAATATTTAACATTTTTGTATTAGTCCACAGTATATAAAGAAATTTTGTGACATTTTAAAATTCATGACAAATTTTCCAAAGGCCTAATGGTCTAGTGGCACTAATACTCCTTGAGTAGAGGGAGATTGTATAATTAAGTCCCACTAATGGCAAGTTGTTATCTTGGGAGTGTGAGTGGGTGGATGAGTGTGTATTTAGGATATATATTTTGTTCCATTGAGTCCCTTACATTTCTTATGGCTTTCTTCAAGTGCCTTGAGTATTCATTTGATCTTATAGATTATCACTTTGATCACATAGATCATTACTTGAATAAGTTGGAAAGTATACTTGCAAAAACCATGTGTCTTATCAAGTTGTTGGGTAAGCAAAATGCGTATAAAGATTACTCCTAAAAGAATAGCGCAAGCTTCAAATTGAGAAAGAAAATGCATATCATTTTAGATGTCTAACCTCGCAGATGATTCCTTCCGAAGTAAACCTTGATGTTGTAATTGTAGAAGATCACTAAAGTTGAAAACGGGACAAGCTCCTAGTCATTATCTACCAATGGAAGTCATGTCTTTTAAGGTTGTTGATGCTCAACTAATTCAACATGCTATTGTTCTAACATGTCACTCCATTGTGCCACTTGGTGTAAAGGCTATCGTAGTAAGAGAAAAGCATATTATTTTCTTGCCTAACAGTCCCCTCGATCCACCAATATATTGTCCATCGGAAGGCCAGAATTGAAGAATATTTAGGTTCTTGAACAAAATGTCTTTCACTTTGATCTCATCCTATGCTATATATCTTATTCATTGGAAATGTTTCTCAGATCAAGATACTACGTGGAATATCAACTCTTTAGAGGAGTGTTCTTTCTAATGGAAGAGAATAGTGAATAATGGATAGTTCTAGATAATGATGATTTTAAATAAATATATTTTTATTAGATTATTTAGATTTAATTTAATTTATTTTGAATTTATTAAAATTTGTATTTTATCTCCATAATATTCTATCTTAGTTAGCAAATTAGGATGTTCTAAAATGTCTTAATTTTAAGAAATTTCTAGACAAGTGAGATTTTTGCAATTTCCCTATATTGAATCTTTAAGTTGAGTGATTTTCTATTTTATTATATTATATCAATCTTCTAAAAAAATTTCATTAAGTCCTATAAATAATTATAGTTATAATTTAAATTTAAGATAAAATTGAGTAGAATTGAGTTGTTTCAATTATTTCTCTTTCTAAGTTCTTCCCCTTCTCCCTTTGAGTTTTCACTCCCAAAATTCTATCAGATTCTCTCTCATTCTACTTCTCTTACCTTTCTTTTTATATCTCTTCCCTTCACCTTTCATATCATATTTTGGTGAGCATCATATCCCTATCAAGTAGGTGAAGACTAATTTCTTTCAAGACATAGGAATCACTTAAATGGATTTCGCCTCTCACAACATGACAAGGTTTTTTTTTCATATACCTAGTTAGAAATTAAACCCTGAACAACATACTTATAAGAAATTCAGTTATCTGCCAACTATATCAAACCTTCATGTTCACAAAACATATATATATATATGTGTGTGTGTGTGCATTTGGTATTTCATGATACCGTCTGGAATGCATTCTAGGGGTTGTGATGAGTAGCAAAGCTGGTATCAAGAATCACAGGCATAAACTTATATAACTTTAGGTTGCTATCCAGTTCCCCCCAATCAAATTGCGGTTTTTGTTTTTTTTTTTCTAAACGTTACAAACCTAATCACCAACCATGTACTAGCTAATACTGTTAGTTTAATACATAACTTTTGAATCCTCAAAATAATCATATTGGTTCTATATATATATATATCACGCAGAGGCAAAACATGGCATCATCACCTCCTCATATATAGCACATGGACCTGACTCCTTTGCTAATCGAAGAGATTAGCAAAGGGAACTTATCTAATCTCATCCATTGAAGTAATTAACAGAGCATATGGTTTGTTTTTAATTTGTTCAAATCAACGGTTGAGATTGGATGAGTATCCTCTGCAAATCTCTTCGATTAGTAGAGGAGCACAGCGACTTCTCTCTCACCATGTCAAAGCTTTGATCTTCGACCTTGAGCTGAAGAAAGCATAAGAGGCACGCGTTGCGAGGCAATTAAGCTCCACTAGCTGTGGTAAATCCATATGCCATAGTGAGGACCACCATATCTTCTTAACAATATATAGAAAATTAATATGTTCTCTCCAGACTCTCGTAAAATTGTGATCAAATAACATTGATTCACACAAATTAAATGGGACACATAAATACTCACAAATCATTTTTTAAAAAATTAAAAAAGAGAAAGTGATGAATGTGGAAAGGTTATTTGAGGAGTAATCACCACATGCATACACCGACCTGAATAATTATTTATTTGATTGATTATTCATATATTCCATGTCTTCCTTTTTATAAGGTGTTTTTTAAAAAAATTCATATATACAAAATATAAATTCTATTTTGAGTATTAAATGCTATTTTTCATGTTTACCGTTATTAAAAATTATAATGAAAAGAGATTAAAAACGATATAAATAAGATAAGTTATAATTAATTTGGATAATATTGAAAAGTTATGATAAATTTTATAAAATTAAAAAATTTTAATTACTTTTAATCATATATTTTAATATGTATAAATAAATTAAAAATAACTCATAACAAAAATCCGTGGGAGTATATAAATAAAAAAATGTTAGGAGATAACTCAATATCCGCCAAGCCAACGTGACCACGAATGTCGGATCCCGGGGCTCCAAAAACGGCATGAGGCGGCACGTGTATTAGGGCGGGAAGCCAGGGTGTTCCTACGTGTGCATGTCCCCACCACACGCTGGCCGAGGCCTCTCTCCCCTCACGAACTAGTCACGTGATCTCCCCCCTTTTCTTTGCAAGTCCTGCGCGCGCGTGCACGCCTGCCTAGAAAATAATCAATCGCATACATAATCTCGGACCTTCTTACTTAGATTTAGGATTAGAGTTGCCCTAACTTGTGGGCATTTCTCTCTTTTTTGTTTAAATACAAAATTTTACAGAAGTTGGATCTTTGGAGCTTATTAGAAGGGTAAGTCTCAAAATTTTAAGAGCACTTATAATATATTTATAGGTTTTCCTCCAATAAAATCTTACACATTAGCAACAGAATTTAAATTTACTCTCTTATATGATATGAATTACATTCTTACTAACCATATACATCTTTAGTGGCATCTTGCTAGGCACTTCTAATCTGTGCTCTACCCTAAAATCTTTTATTCAAGCAAGTCAAAAAAGGATATATATCGCATCTTTATCTATCAATTAAGCTCCCAATTAGATATATCTTTCTACTTGGTTAATTCATTTCCACGTACACACATTAGTGTTATAGCATGATAATTTAGAAATATATTTTTCTTGTCACAAAAAAAAAATACTCCCCCGGTTCCTTAATATAATAGGCATATGGGAGGCTTATTTTGTTCCAAAATATTGGAGAGAAATAAGAGTTGTTTGATGCATTTAATATTTTTTTCCACAAATATCCCTAATTACAATTCATTGTCATTAATTACAGATAAAATTTATTAACATTAGATGATACTCCTTTTGATTCTTAATATAAGATCATTTTAATCGAATTACGTGAATTAAGAATGAAAGTTAAAGTTAATTAACTATATTAATTTCTTTGAAAATCTCAATATTTTTCCAAAACTACCATTATTTAATCTCTTTCTCTTTCTCTTTAAACACATTGAATAGGAGTATTTTTTACAAAATGTTTAATAAATACTACCTTATATATTGTAAATGGTCTTATATTTAGGATCAGGATAAAATGTCCTATATATAGGACCGAAGGGAGTAACATTGTTGGAAACTATTTTGCATTTATGAAAAATTTAATGACTCCAATTGCTATTCTTAGTCTATGTAATTTAGTTATTTGTTCATTATATTAAGGTACCGAGGTAATATATTTTTCTCCCTGCGCAATCCTATAAATCTATTATCTATTATATGTATAAATGGCCTACTTTTTAAGTGTTAAGATGAATAAAGTACAAATTCCAGGGACATCTTTCTATATATTTTAGATTTGGATCTAAGGCGAAATAACTATGTAGGTTGAATAATTTGTTCAATTCCATTTATATATTACAGAAAACTTGATTGACCAAAAGTGAAGTCCTTATAACCAAACTTTGTTTTTCTTGCAATTTTAATTCGAATTCAAATCCTTAGTAATGGAGAGAAATAAAATATTATTGAGTCAAGCGTTTTATTAATCACATATTTTTGTGTGTGCGTGTATTCAAGCAATATTTATTTTCAACAATTATTTTGTAGCACAATTTTATAGCCAGCTTCCTTAAATATACACTATAGTAGTTGTCAAGTTTTCGAAAACAACGTATTGAAGATGATTTGTGAAAATCTTTAATTAAAGTTTGCGCATAACAAGAACAATTCGGACAAAAATCCCTAATTCTTTTAGTGTTCAAGTAGATGACAATGATTGATATGATAAAGCTATCTTAAAGTGAGAAGTATATTCGATCTTTATTTTTTTTGGTTTAAGACAGAAAGGTGTTGGCTCCTTTTCCAACGTCAAATAACAAATTGCAAAATTAACTGCATTTAAAATAGTTTTATAGCAAACTGGTCCTAGTCCAATGCATGGTTCGTAAACATCCACGTTAACACACCTAAAATATCTCGAATGTTATGAATTTTATGATTCATTTATCATAGAAAATATTTGCTTCATCCATAGGTAATTACGCATGAAAATTTTTAAAACAATATTCCCTCTTATCCTTAATATATGACCATTTTAACTGAATCACGTGAATTAATAATGGAAGTTAAAACTAATTAACTACCTGAAAATCTCAATATTTTTCTAAAACTATCCTTATTTAATCTCTTTTTTTTTTTCTTTTTGGATACATTAAATATGAGCATTTTTTGAAAATGTATAATAAATACTACTTCGTATATTATAAAGGGTCTTATATTCAGGAACAAGGCAAAAGATCTTATATATAGCATCGAAGGGAATATAAACGTACGTGATACCCTTGTGAGCTGTTGCGTTGATTAGTGTGTTTATAGAGTTAATTCATGTTTAGGGTTCAAGCTTGCATCTCTAGGACAAGGAGTGTGTTAATTTAATACAAAAGTGAGCTCTTTAGCCAATCAAAGCTACATTCCCTATTGATTTATGTGTTTGATTAAGTATATACAAAGCTAATTTGGTTTTAGGTTTTGTTTATTGCCATTTGCCACATTAGTGCTATAGGGAGATGAAAACTGAAATTTTCGAGGGCTTAAGCGTGTGCGCTCCTCAATCGATGTCTTTAGAGTATATCCATGCATGCATATACTCGTTTGGTATTTGATATAATCATTTTGTTCTTAAATATAAGAAATAAATAGTACAGGTTTTATACAAATCAAGGAAAATAATTAAAAATACTTCTTCCGATTTATAAAAATGGTCTTTTTAAGTTTTTTGAGATGTTTCATAATCTTTATCATTTTAGAATTTCAATGCAATATTAATTGCTTATATTACTATTTTACAATTCATTAATGTCAAATGTATTCCCTCCAGTCTACATTATAAGATATTTTGTATCAATTACACGCATATTAAGAAAATTATTTTTTTACCTAAAATCAATGTAAAAAGTATCAATATTTCTTATTTTACCCTTATTAAATAACACATTCTATTATTATTGTAGGGTTATAAATGAGGAGTAAGGAAGAATTAAAGATGGAGATAAAATGGAAAGAAAAATATCCAATACCCTATATTTTGTATTAGAAACTTATCATACAAAACACCCTATAATCCAGATCGAATGGGGTATCATTTAAGAAAGCATTTAAATTAATAATCCCTCTGGTCCTTAATATAAAAGTATTTTAACTAAATCACACAGATTAAGAATAAGATTTAAAATTAATTAACTACCTCAATTTCTCTAAAAATTTTAATATTTTTTCAAAACTAACCTTATTTAATTTATTTTACTTTCTATTTGAATATATTAAATAGGGGCATTTTTTGGAAATACATAATAAATACTATCTCATATATTGTAAAGGGTCTTATATTTAGAATTAGAGTAAAAGACCCTATATTTAGGACCGGAGGGAGTAACATTTTGGTCAACTTCTGTTAAAATTTAAAGTATTCTAGATTATTTAATGACTTAGTTTGTGTGAAAAACTCTAAAATGATAGTTTTTATGGATCGAAAGAAGTAGTTAGGATAATTAAATATGTAAAAAATGAAATTTTTTTTTCTAGAAATACCTCCATTTAATATGCTAAACCGATATCGTATAATTAATGATTCACTACTATATTTTTTCTCTTATGAGTATTTAATAAGGGGTAGTAATACTGAAAAGAGAAATCAAATGTACCAAACAATCCATATTAGTTCCATATTTTAGACCAAGACAAGTCCCTTCAAAGTCTATTATATTCAAGATCGGAGGGTATTTAAAGTTTTTCAAATGAAAAGTTAAGGGGAGGGTACGTAATATTGCACAAAATTCAAGGTTTATAGGGTATAAGATCAATTTTTAAAACGGAGGAGAGGTAAATTAGGCTAATTAATTATATTAATTTTGACCCTTTTTATCTTGACGTGCTCACTACTCTAACCACAAATTGAGGGAACTCAAAGTAGATTCCAAGCATTACTTAGCCTCCTCCACACATTTAGTGCTTGTTTGGTTCTCCTTTTTGGAAACCAAACTGTACTTTCTAATAATCATTTTCTCCTTTTTCATCTAAACAGCTTTTCAGTAAACATCTCTACTTTTATCCAAACTTCATTTTTGTAAACTGTGGTTATTCTAAAAGTACTTTTACAAAAAGGTAAATCAAACGGGCACTAAAATTGCTTCAAGGACTCTCTTCTCGTTGTTTAGTATGTACTTGAATATATTAAACATTTACAATAACTTAGCGAAGAAGGGAATGATCTTAATTTCGTGACTAGTAGAATCATTTACATTTATATATTAGTTATCACTCTAGTTTTATATAACTGATTGAGATCTTGCAAGTATACAGGGTTAATCGTAGTAATAAAAAAATTTCCAGAGTATTCCAGAAGTCGAACCCAAGGGAGGTAGTAAATTTATCAATCCAAACTTTTAATCCTAAAAGCAATTGATTGAGAATTCAAATTAAAAAAGAAAGAAATAGAAAACAACACAAAGTCTGAGTTTTGATTCAGTTTTAGAAGTATCAAGGGATCAGGATTTATCTTATGGGATAACTAGATTATATTCCTTAGTTAGACTCTGTATAATTATAGCGATTGTTGTTTCTAAAACATCTTAATTACCTCTCAGTCAATTAGTCCTTATTTAATTAGAATTTAATTCGCTCTCGTGCAATTAAAATTCCTAATTAAACCTTGAAAACTATAACTTATATCACCATGAATTCCTAATTATATCTCTAGATTATAGTTAGTCATGTTTATCTCTCTATATCTAGGTTCACTCTTTATCTATCAGTACATCAAGTTTACCCATTAATTAGATTCTATAGTGATCAAGTATAAAATCCACATGAACGAATAAAGAAGATAAATATAATAAAAAGATAAATTAAATATAACTTGAAGAGGAAATCAAAGAGTCTTAACTAGAGAAACAAATCCAATCCATCATAGTCAGGCTACATCCCTACCTTTGACTAGGAAATTTAGCTACTCATAGAATTAAAAATTCAATCAAAACTAAAATCCCAAATTATCGTGAAAATAATAAGAAAACAAAGTTATATAGAGAAGAATAAATCTATCACTAATACTCCCTAAATTTCCTTGCTCTTTCTCTATAAGATGCTTCTAGTTTCTCTCATATGTGTTTTGAACCGTGTTCTCTGGCTTCTGAGTGTGTTTCTGAATCTCCCTCTATGTTTCTATTGTGTCTCCTTTTATCAAGAAAGTCTAAAAGCCCAATAAATTATTAAAACGCGTTAATATTAAGTCTGCCTTTCGAATAGAGCTGGCGCCGTGTCATTTAATTTTCCCTTCACCTGGTGAGGTCACTCGGTGCCAGGTGGATTCTTTCATGGCTGACCCGACGCCGGGTTAGTCTGTGATCTTTCTTCTCTTCGCTTCCTCACCCGTCCGCGGGTGAGGAAATTAGCGGGCGACCGGGTAGATGAATTTTTATGCATTTTTCTCCTTCTTTTTGGCTGAATGCATCCCAAAATTTCCATGAACATTTTTGATACAAATATACTCCAAGTTATGCATAATCATGTTAAAAAGCATTAAATTACAATATTCTGGGATGAAAATAGATACAAAATGTGGGTATTTTATATATATATATATAATAGACACATCAAATCCCCCCACACTTGAACCTTTGTTTGTCTTCAAGCAAGACTAGAATTATGCTACTCTCAAAATCAATTCCTAGATTCATCAAACTCACTCTTCCTTACTAGTGTTAGTCTAACACCAATAAAAGGAATACTCAACAAATCAAATATTAGGTTCAATAGCAACTCACTTATCATTCCCATTAGTCAATAAGACTTTAGTGTGTGTGTATACTTAGTATGTGACAAATACAGACAGCTAATCAAGCAAGAGAAAGAAAAATTACAACACTTATTTAAGCACTTAAAATAGCTCAATCAGTTATGTATAAACCTCAATTCATGTACAATAGAGATCAACAAGGATTTATTTATTTAGTTTTCCCACACTTTATGCTTCAATTTTATCTGGGGATTTATTTATTTTTCTTGAGCCGTTATGCTCTCTCTTGACACGAAGATCTCGCATTTGTGATGTGTGCCCCCCGTTACTCAAACTACATAACCAGCTACACCAAGATGCCTTTGGCACACTCATAACTTATATCGCACCGTTTTACATGAAAGACAACACTTTTTGGTAAAACTCCCTGGTTACTAAGCACAGCTCAAGTCAGCGGAGTGGATATAAATATTATTCTTTTTTCTCATTTAAACCTTGAATCATCCCTCTAACTAAATAATAAACTCATACACAACAATTGGAAATACCTAAGTTCAGAAATAAATATATAATTAGCTTTCTACAAACTCAATCACTTTTCTACACTCACCACATACTAAATTATAGTGTTTAATTTCCTACTCTCAAGACTCATGTTTCTAACTTGTAAATTAACTATCTTACCCAATTAAGCACAACAATTGAGTATCCTGTGGTGACAGACATAATCACTAGCTCAGAAAATTAAGCAAAATAAATCTAGAAAAAATCAATTAAGCACATAAGTTTGCAAAAAATTTTCTAGTTTCAGTACATCAGCATAATTCTTAGGACAGATCAACTAAAAGCATCTAATAAACTCCCCCCACACTTAGATCCAACATTATCCTCAATGTTGTAGGAATAAAATAAAAGATAATGGAACCGAGACTCCCTTGATGTGTAGATGATATTGGATATATTATTTGGAGTTCTTTGTATTTGTTCCAAACTTGTTTTCACCATAATCAATTTAATCCTACAAAAAGTCTTGAGGGAGAGAGTTTGGGGTAACAAAAGCAAGAAAACAAAAATGGAAAACAAAAACAGAAAATAAAAGAAGAAAAATACAAAAATGGAAAACAAAAACAGAAAATAAAAGAAGAAAAATAATGTTGGGTTGCCTCCCAATAAGTGCTAAATTTAATGTCGATAGCTAGACGGAATAGGAGATCACGAGACGGCATCCTTCAGAGGCTTTAATCTAAGCCCTTAAGATTTAGGAATCGATTTTTTCACTACACTTTAATTTCATCATTCCCTTAAAAAGGCTCTTTATGATAAAAGTGGGTACCAGTTAGTCTGTTCAGATTATACAAGTGATCTTTTTCTTTTGGGAACTAGGAGGTGCCACTTTTTGCCTAACCTTTACTTCCTCTCTAACAATCTTTTGAATTGAACATTTATCAACATCTAAAGATCTGGGAGGAGATGTCAATTCTTGTTTTTGATAGTCCTGCCCTATAGCTATGCTGCAACAAGTTTCCTTAAGAGTGAGATTGTTAGAGGTGACAAGATTAAATTTAGCTTTCTCATTCCCGACTCTAAATGTCAATTTCCCATTTGGCACATCAATTAAGGCACCCGCAGTAGATAGGAATGGTCTTCCTAAGATTAGAGAAATGTTTAGTTCATCCTCAGTATCCAATACCACAAAACGAGCAGGAATAATCAGCTTACCCACTTTGACAAGTACATCTTCCATAATTCCCATTTGGTACCTTACTGACCTGTCAGCTAGCAATAGAGTCATACTCGTGGGTGTTAGATCTTTGACCTCAAGTTTCTTGCACAAAGATTAAGGCATCAAATTAATACCAGCCTCTAAATCACATAAATAATTATTAATCAGTTGAGAACCAATAATACAGGGAACAAAAAAACTCCCCAGATCTTTTAGCTTTGGAGGCAACTTTCTTTAAAAGATAGCGCTACATTCTTCAGTCAAAAGTACCTGAGTGCATTCTTCTAACTTCTGCTTGTTCGACAACAACTCCTTGAGGCATTTGACATATGAAGGCATATTCACTAGTGCCTCAGCAAAAGTAATGTTAATGCGGAGCTTCTTAAATATATCTAGGAACCTTTGAAATTAGCATCTTGTCCTTGCTTTTGTAGTCTCTGAGGGAAAGGAATAGGGGGCACATATGGCTTCACATCAGTGGAAGGAGACTACCCTTTAGTGTTACCATCAACTTTTAGGATCTCCTTATTCTCCTCATCCTTACCTTTCTTACCACCCTCAGTTTTTTTCTTCACCTCTTCCTTCAATTCTTTGCCACTTTTGAGATTAATTGCCATAGCTCTTTCTTTTAGAGTAACTTCAGTATTGCTAGGGAATTGATCTTGTATCTTTTCAGTCACCATGTTTGCTAAGTGACCTATCTGTGTCTCCAAGTTACGAATAGCCGCTTGTGTAGCATTATTAGTAGTGATCTGGCTAGCCATAAATTGATCAAAATTTTTATTATTGGTTGCCTGACCGATCATAAATTGCTCCAAATTCTTGTTGGTAGATGTTTGACTAGCCATGATTTGAGCAAGCATCTCCTTCATCTGAGGAGTCTTTCCTGTAGATAGTGCTAGTAGCTGAAGGGACGCCTATTGTTGGGATCCTGATGGTGCTGGTGGATTTTTCCAAGAGAAGTTTGGATGATTTCACCACCCAGGATTGTATGTATTTGAGAAAGGATCATTCTTTCTCTATAAAAATTGTGGACATTCAGCATTTGATCCCATATAATTGACTCCTGCAGTATCTTCAAGCATGTGCACACATACGTCAGTAGTATGACTTGAACCACTGTACGCAGAGCACGATTCTTTAGGAAGACTTGAATTATTGCTTTATTGTTGGAAAAGAAGATCCACGCGTTGATTTAACTTTTCTAACTGTGCAGACACATCAGAGTGAGAATTAGCTTCATTGACAAGTATTCTCCTGCTTCGTACTCCTTTTTGTCTGGTCTGAGTTGCCACTTGATTGTAGATATTCATCATCTCTTCGGCAATCAGAGTACCATCCCCGGCAGGAATGTCCACTAACAACTAGGAGGCAAAGCACAGAGCATTATAAAACAGTTTGACAATCATCATATCATGGAATCCATGGCGTGGACACTCATATAAGTAATCCTTAAATCAATCCCAAGCTTCATAGAACGACGTGCCTTCTAGTTGTTCAAAAAGATAGATCTTATCCCTCAGATCTATAGTTCTTTGAGGAGAATAGAACTTAACAATGAATGCATCATAGATCTCTCTCCACGGTATTAGTGAATTTTTAGGTAGATTTAAAATCCATCGTCGAGCATTATCCTTTAAGCAAAAATTGAAACATCTCATCTTAAGCTCCTCCTGAGTCAAACTATTTGGGGGAAGTAGGTCAATATGGCCATAGAAATCTTTCAGAATGCCTAATGTCTTCGCCTATTCGCCCATAAAATTGTGGCAACGAGTTTAAGTGTATGTTCTTAAACTCATAATCTTTGGCATTGTCAGATAACCGGATACATGATGGGCTATCGTAAATTGTAGGCTTATCTGCATCTCTCCAAAGTGGATTAGCTTAAGGCCTAGCAAGCATCACTTCATTAGCCATCTCGTGCCTCCTTCTAGCTCTGTTTTCCCTGCAAGCACGTTCAATTTTAGGATTAATAATCATTAATTTAGAAGTATTATTAAGACTTTTAGATTTTAACAGCATGCAGCAAGGAAAAATTCAGAGACAAATTTTTTTTTAAAAGGACTAAAAATAATGAACTAATAAATCCATTAGCCTCCCCGGTAATGGCGCTAAAAACTTGATCGGGATCTTGCAAGTAAATAGGGTCGATCGTAGTAATAAAAAAATCTCCAGAGTATTCCAGAGGTTGAACTCAAGGGAGGTAGTAAATTTATCAGGCCAAACTCTTAATCCCAAAAGTAATTGATTGAGAATTCAAATTAAAAAAGAAAGAAATAGAAAATAAAACAAAGTCTGAGTTTTGATTCAGTTCTAAAAGCGTCAAGGAATCAAGATTCACCTTATGGGATAACTAGAGTCTATTCCTTAATTAGACACTGCAAAATTATAGTGACTGTTATTTCTAAAGCATCCTAATTACCTCTTGGTCAATTAGTCCTTTTTTAATTAGGATTTAATTTGCTCTCGTGCAACTAAAATTCCTAATTAAACCTTAAAAACTACAACTTATATCACCATAAATTCCTAATTCTATCTCTAGATTAGTTATTCATGTTTATCTTTCCATATCTAGGTTCACTCTTTACCTTTCAGTCCATCAAGTTTATCTATTAATTAGATTCTATGGTGATCAAACATAAAATCTACATAAACAAATAAAAGAGATAAATATAATAAAAAGATAAATTAAATATAACTTAAAGAACAAATCAAATAGTCTTAACTAGAGAAACAAATCCAATCCATCATAGTCAGGCTACATCCCTACCCCTGACTGGGAAATTTAGCTACTCATAGAATTAGAAATCAAATCAAAACTAAAATCCCAAATCATAGTGAAAATAATAAGAAAACAGAGTTATATTAGAGAAGAATAAATCTATCATTAATACTCCCCAAATCTCCTTACTTTCTCTCTATAAGATGCTCCTAATTGCTACCAGATGCATTTTGAACCATGTTCTCTAGCTTCTGACTGTGTTTCTGAATATCCCTCTATGTTTCTACCGTGTCTCCTTTTATAAAGAAAGTCTAAAAGCCCATAAAAGCCCAATAAATTATTAAAACGCATTAATATTAAGTCTGCCTTTCGAAGAGAGCTAGCATCGTGTCATTTAATTTTCCCTTCACCCGGCACTAGCTGAACGCGTCCTTTGCCCAACCTGTGAGGCCACCCAAAGCCGAATGGATTCTTTCATGGCTGACCTGGCGCCGAGTCAGTCCGTGATCTTGCTTCTCTTTGCTTCCTCACCCGTCAGCTGGTGAGGAAATTAGTGGGGGACCGGGTAGATGAATTTTTTGTGTTTTTCTCCTTCTTTTTGGCTGAATGCATCCCAAAATTTCCATGAACATTATTGCGATACAAATATACTCCAATTTATGTAGAATCATGCTAAAAAGTATTAAATTACAATATTCTGGGATGAAAATAGATATAAAATGTGGGTATTTTATATGTATAAAATAGACACATCAATAACTAACTCAGAACTTAACTTAAAACTGCAACAAATATGGCAATTTACTTTATTTCCTTTTTTTCTTCCTTTTTGAAGTGATGAATTGGTTAAATTGTCTTTTGTATAAATTAAAGGCAGAATGTAATATCGTGTATTCATCAGGGATGGTAGCTCTAAAACGCTTTTTTTTTGGCAGAAAAATAACTCTTTTTGTACAAATTATTGTTGTTTGATCCCCAAATTATTAAACCTAAATGGCTTCAAAATAAATAGATAATTAAATATTTTGCAATTTCAAAAGCGCATTTGTCAATATTATTATTATAGCCATATTCTGCCCATATAAATAATATGATCAATCCCACTAAAAAAATAAAGGATAATTTTGAATCTAATCAATCATTATGTACAAATATAAAAGAGAATAAATATCTAATCTATACAAGTGATTAAAATAACCCTAAGAACACTTGTTTAGCTACTCATATATAAAAATAGGTCACAAATACACAAAATAATTGGACTCATAATAGAATACAAGGAAAAGAATGGAAGGAGAAGAGAAGAAACCAAGGAAGAAGCTCAGTCTCTTCAAATCTCCCAACCAAAGTTTGAATCTCCACCTTCAAGAGCAAACCCAAGTACAACTGTGACAACTCTCATTATATTATCCCGAACTTGTATTAGTTAGGCTGACTTCCCAGGAGGGGGGTGAAGTGGGAAGATTAAAAATTTTCTGCGCAAAGTGAAACAGGTGAAGAAAGCAAGGTATAATGAAAGCAACGTAAAAGCATAGCAAACTGAAAAAGTAATGATAGGGAGAAGAACACTCAGAAATTTATCCTGGTTCGGTCTATCCACTTGACCTACGTCCAGTCCCCAAGACACCTCTTAAGATTTTTCACTATACTGCAAGAATTCAACGGGCTTCTTGCAAATGCCACAGTACACAGCTTGTGCTCTGTTTTCTAGAGCTTTCACAATCTCTCTAAGCATTTCCTCAATGTGCTTCCTAATCCCCTTGTGATTTCCCCTCACAAGTAAGTCTATCTTCCAGATGAAGATTAGATTGTTTACAAAGATATAACTCTCTTGAATAGAGTAAATATGAAGGTTAAAGTACAGATATTGAAGTTGAGAGGGTAAAAGCTTTTGAGAAGAAGATTTGGCAGAGTTTCAGTATATACAAGTTTGATTCGTTACCCACAACTTCAAATGATGTTATATTTATAGATTTAGGTCTCAAATGTCCGTTAGAGACAAAATCTATCCATTGGGGAAGTTATCCAACGGTTACTCTGAAAAACTATCCATTAACCAACCGCATTTAATGCTTCTGACATAATGAAATTCGAATTTTGGTTGGTTAACAGACGAATTTCCAAGGAACCGAAGGTTAAAACTTCCAACATTAAAACACTGAAGTTTGTCTGTTCATGAAGTGAAATTTGAATTTTGAAACTTAGAAAATGTTTCCATGTTGTGACATATGAATTTTCAAAAAGAAAGTTTTTCTGTTAAGTGTGAACAGTGTTTTCAATTTTCTACAGTGCCCTCGAAATTTGAATTTTGGAGTCCCAAAATTCATCTGTCCATAGTACATTCAAAAGACACAGTAGTTCACTTTCTTTGAAATTTGAATTTTGAAAGAGTGAAGTTTGTCTGTCAGAAAGTCCTCTCTTCAGACTTACTTCAACATTCGAAGTTTCAAAACTTTGTTATTCGTATGTTAACATGTCATTGTTACAGACTCACAATCTTAGCTTCTGAAATTCGAATGTCCATGTTCAAAGTTCATCTGTCAGTGAGCAATTTTAAAACTCAGAATAATCTTGATTTCAGATGAACTTTAACATTGTTTCAGACGAATTTCTTCAGTTTTCATAAATTTCATTTTGTCTGAAATTTGAATGTTCATATTCAAAGTTCGTTTGTCAGTGAGCAATTTTGAAACTCAAAATAATCTTGATTTCAGATGAACTTTAACATTATTTCAGACGAATTTCTTCAGTTTTCATAAATTTCATTTTGTCTGAAATTCGAATGTTCAAAGCTCAAAGTTCGTCTGTTGCTCAATAGCTTCTTTCAGTCTTTTATGAAAATTCAAATTTTAGTAAATCAAAATTCGTCTGTCAGAGGAACATCTCTTCAGACTTATTTGTTTTAACTCGAAATTTGAATTTCCAAAGCCAAAGTTCGAATTTCTAACATGACAGTTCAATATAAACTTTTCAAACTTCGTCTGTTGGTAAGTATTTTTCAAATATTTCATAATCTAACATAAAATCAAGGTTTTAAAATGTTTTTTCACCAAATCAAAATCTTTTACCCATGTCAAAAGATCCTACAACTATCATAGCAAAGATTACTTAGATTTTCTTTACTTGAGACACTTTGAGCTCCTTTAATATCTTCAATCCAAGCTCTTCAATGTTGGTTTGGAATCATCAAAACTTCTTGATTCAACAACTTGGTCCCTGACTAACTAAGTGTGTTTGGCGTTGTGTCCTGTACCAGAGAAACCAAGACGAAGGAAAGAATCAAAGTGAAAAAAGAGCTTCACGCCATGGGGCAAGACAGGGCTACCGTGGTGAGTGAGCTGCGATTTCTGGAAATTCTTCAGGTCCAGAGCATTCATGCCACAGGCAACTAACTAGAGCCACGGAGGGAATTGAGAAATTAGTATAAACTAGAAATATTTCGGATGAATAGATGAAGGAGAACAAAGGAAGCAACAAGGAAGCTTTACTACGACTTCAAATCTTTGGCTACTGGAGGTGTTTTTTGGCCTCTGGAAGCTTGCTAAGTCGTTGGCAAATGATCTCTACTCCTCCCTCTCCATTTTCTTTGGCTTTGAGTTGGGATTTGATGGGTATTTGTTGGGATTTTTGATTTTAGCCAAAATCCACCAATTAAAATGAATGAAATGGAGTTAATGGAGTGTGATTTGGTGTTTATGATGCTTGGGTGTGAGTTTTGGAAGAAGTATGCATGATATAAGTTTAACCCTAGGTTGAAATTGTTAGAGGGAATATGGAATTCGAGATATGTGTGATTGAGTAGAGTTTGAATGGTCTTTATGAGCTAAATGGTGTTGGAACCAATAAGTTAGGCCCAAATGGTTGAATTATGGAATTTGGATGTTTAGATTGTATGTTAATTGAGGATTTTATGGTATTGTAGAGGATGTTTGGTTGATCAGAAGAGTACAAGTGTGTTAAATAACCCAGAAGCTCGTGGAATTGCATGTGTGTGGAATTGACAACTAGAGGTAACCAGGTGTTTGTATTATGTGATTATATGTTGATATATATATGTATATATGCATGTTCCTTTTCATACCACAATATTGGTTGTGTATGTATATGGTTTTCTACATATCTTGGTATGTACATGGCTGGTGGTGGCACTGTAACAACCGCGGCTCCATCCTAGTTTTGCCTGAATGTTTTGCGAGGTAAAAGCGAGGTGTTTTGGTTGTGTTAGGCTAGCTTTTGAAGTATTTGGTTAAGCTTGGGGGTTGTATTTGGTAGGGTATTACAACAACCAAGAACCCAAAATGCCTCAAAGATGTCCAGAATGACACAAAAGACAATGAAACTCGAATATATTCAGAAACCCTTGAATTTCTTTGTCAAGTTGAAACTACGTGTTTTACTGAGAACTTGATGGTGCTGCGATGCTGCTAGATTTTGTGCACTAAATTTAGCTTTCATGCTGCGATGCCATATTAGCTCGCCTGCGTCCTTGCTTTTGTATCCAGCCCCCATTTTAGCTCTTCTCTTCCCAAAGTCTTGTCCATGTGCATGTCTCCCTTCTTCCTCTGGTCTTTTAGATTTAAAAGAAGGCTTGAGTGGTTGCAGTATTCTTCAAAGAGGGCTTACAAAAAGATGGAAATTCATCACCTACCAAGGGATCCAATTAGGAGCAAAATAATGCACAATAGAATAAAAAATACTATCATGCACTATTACGTATTAGAATGCACATTTTCCTATTTTGAGTATCTAATATGTACAACTATATATTCAATGTATGCATAACTCAAGAAAAATTTACTGAAAAGATGTAGTTCTAGAAAGGTTAACACATAAAAAGAAATAGATGTAAGTGAAAAAGTAGTAATTAATGTTGCATTAGAATTTTAAAATTACAAATAAAAAGAAACAATTTTTTTTTAAAATGTGACATATAAAAAGAAATAGAGAGTAGATTATTTGAATTTGTGGTATTACTAAAAGCTAAGTTCGGAATCATATAAATTTTAAGATAATTTTAATGATGTAACAAATTCTTCTTAGTTTCGGTGAGGTACTTAAAAGCAACTTACAAAAAGGATTGATAGGAGTAATTAATGATTCACTACTACTTTCTCTCTCATATGTAAATTAATTATGGGATAGTATAGGAAAAAATTAAATACACTAAACAACCCATAACTATATCTTATACTTTGAACTAAGTTAAGTTCTTCTAAAATCCCTTATATTTGAGATGGGATGGAGTAACTAATAAATAGTTATTGGAGGACCTTTCTTAAATTATGAGCCCATCAATAGACACCCAACAACCAATGGAGTCGGAGATATATATATATATATCATTACCATAGTGGAAATGTGATAAATTGTTAGTATATGGTGAAATTTTAATTAATGAAATCAACTTCTTAAAATCAGGTCACATAAAGATTTCTTAATGAATCGCTTAATTTGTTGGTCAAGAAAAAATAATCTCTCAATTTCGAAATATACTTCCTTGTTTACTATAGCTAGCTAGTGATTATCATCAATTATGTTTTTACAAAGTTTAATTCCAGTCTCGTAATAAAAAAGAATTCAACCCCAATCTCTTAATCAAAAGGATCAAAATCAACTTCAACAAAATTAATTCTAAAAGATTGCTAGAACTCAAAAGAATTGTTATTTTGCAAGTATAATAACTGCCATTTGGTCTATTTAATCCAACAAGCTCAACACTAAGGTCCTAATAATTGGGCTAACAGTTTACCTATATCATTAAGGACCCAAGTTTCTTTGAGGTATATAGAGTTTAGTGAATGAATTGCATCCTTGATGTCCATACCTTCCATTATGATATTTAACAAGCATCTTTCAATGTAATTAAAAAAATGCATCTTTCAAAGTAATTTTATGTAAATTGAGAAGAGATAGATATAAAATAGTAAGCCTTCCTTCTAACATATAGATCTCCCACAAAAAAGAGTTCATTATTTTCCATGCGTTATTTCCCACTAATATTATGCCTGAATCAGCACTTTTTGGTGCTTAATAGTTGGTGGTTATTAAAAAACCGCCAACAAAGGTGAGGTGGAGAAGGGGACAACCTTTTGTTGGTGGTTATATAAAGAAACAAAAAGAAAAAGTTAGACTTCCGTTGGCAGTTACAACAAAAATTTTAAAAGAGTTTTTCTAATTTTAAAAAAGTTAGCATTTTTTGGTGCTTAATAGTTGGTAGTCTTGAACCAAAGGACTTTTGTTGGCGATCATTAAGGGAACCGCCAACAAAGGTGCCTCAAATTAGGATTTGTAAATGCCATTGCACCCCACCAGGTTCCTTCCTCTGCACTTGACCTCATGATTCTCTCGTTCTTTGTATTTCATTGTGCTCCCTTGTACACATAGCAATGACAATTTTCTCTCCTTCACTTGTTCACGTTTCTCACTCTTTAACTTGTTATCATGTTCTACGACGTCCATTATTATAGGTTGCATTTGTGGGTAGCTCTACAGTGCTTCCACCTTGTAACACCCCTCATGATTTTTCTTGGTTTTGTATTCAGGATCGGAGGAAAACAGGACGAAGGAAGCTCGAAGTGGAGTTTGGAGGAGCTCCACGCCACGGCCTGAAGAAGGTCCACCATGGTGAGTGATATCCAGTAGCATTTTCTGGAAATTTTACGGTGGTGCCGGGGAGAGAGGCTTGGAGCCACGGCGAGGATCGTGGTTTTTGGTTAAAACTAAATCATTTCAGTCGATCGGAAAGAAAGAAACGGAGGGAGATTTCGAGAGCTCTGCGAGAGTTTGCGATTTCCGACGGTTTGGAGTGATTTTTCAGACTGAGGGAGCTTGGATTCAAGTTGGTAAGTGTTCTCTACTCCTCCCTCTTCGCTTTTTTTTTCTGTTGGATTTGGGATTTTCGGTTGTGAGGTTAGATTTCCGGTTTGTGATGAAATCCACCGATTGAAATGGATGTCTTGGGGTTTATGAAGTGTGTTTCAGTGTTATTGTTGCTTTGGTGTGAGTTTTGAAGGGATTATGCGTGTTTAGAGCTTAACCCTAGATTGTTCTTGGTTGGGAGTGTGAGGAATCCGAGTGGTATGGATTTGTGTGGTGCTTGAATGGGTCCTAAGAGCTAGTTGTTGCATGAAAGAGTTGTTGGAACTTTGGGTTATGCTTATTTGGCTGGATTGTGATGTTTGGATATTGGTATGTTTGGTTATTTGAGATTTGTGGTATTGTTAAGGTTGTGTGATTACTCGGAGGAAGCTAGTAGTAGGATTGGTGTCCAAAAGAACTTGTGGAACTAATAAGAGCGTGGTATTGACAGCTTGAGGTAACCAGATGTTTGTTTTATGTGATTATATGTTAATATATCTATATGTACGTATATGCATGTTCCTTTTCATACCACGATATTGATTGTGTGTGTATGGTTTCTCTACATATCGTGGTATGCACGGCTTGTTGATAGATGATGATTGTATATGTCATGATGTGTAGCATTCCCATACCATTGCATGCTAGCATGTCCATATGATGTGTGGTATGATGATATATGTATATGTATATGTGTGTAGAGGCATGTTGGCATGACATTGACATCATCATCATATGATTGCATAGTGAGAGATGGATGACGAGGTGATGATGATGAGATATGTTGTGATACAGATCCCTGTCGCTAAATCCTCTCCATGGGAGAGCCAAGCAAGAGAGGACATGATATGATATGATATCCTTGTCACTCAATCCTCTCCTTGGGAGAGTCAGGTGGCAGTGGATTTGGGGATGCACCTTCCCTAAATCACCATTAATTCGTGATGGTCCAGGGGAAGGAGAGCCACGGTCCAAGCTCTAGTGTAACCATTGGCCCGGTTGCATTAGGGTAAGGTGAGCTTGGTGATGTCCCGGAATCGGTCTTTACCTACTGTTGGAAGGGAATCATCTATTAAAATGTCTTATGATGACGATAGCTCGTGGTTCTAGCCGTGTATGAGGGAGAGCATGCATACCATTCATTAGCATTGTAGACTGTGTGGGTCAGTATATATATATTATATTGTGTGTGGTTGTTCCCAGTTACTGAGACGTTGTCTCATTCCCATCTCCCATGACTAATCCTTTCGGGTGACAGTTCTGGCACTAGTCCGGAGAAGACGCAGGAGTAGCTGTGTACGTGGGAATAGTTTATGTAGTGTTTGTAATTTGGATAATGTAACCCGTACCAAGTAGAATAGAAGGTTTCGTATTGGACATATGATGTTATCATATAGTTGTATGTATGTGGTTTGATTGTGTTGTGTATGCCGGTTGTGTCGATCTTCATAGTGTTGGCTGTTGGGGTTCAAGGGGGTCAAATCTTAGAGGAGTGGTTCCTCTGAGGTGAAACCTCTTTGGGCAAGTTTGTTTAGGGATTTTGGACCTATATGGTTGGTCTTTAAGTGACCAGTTGCCTTGGGTGGCAATTGGAGGTGGTTGGTTAGTGGTGAGTTTTTGTCAATAAGTGGTTAAAACAGTGTCAGGGGTCCAGAATCTCTATATGGAGTTGAATTGTAGTGAAAGTGGTGTCTATGGTTAGATTGGGGATAGATTGACTTGTAGGAGTTGGAATCAAGTCAATCGGAGGTCGGAGCATAAAGTTATGTGCGTCGGAAGTTCGGCCTAAATGTTGAAGTTGCTGATATGGTTCATCAGCAAGGGGACGCCGTGGCGCCATCAGTTCAGGCCGTGGCGCCAGGCTTCTAGAAGCCATGTTGAGATAGGGGAGATTGGAGCCGCGGTGGTACTGTAACGGCTGCAAACCCAGCCCAATTTTTGGCATTTTTGGGTCCGTTTTCGCTGTTCTGAGTTATTGGAGAGTCCTTTTGAGTTGTTTGGGTTAGATTTTGGAAGTATGGAGGTGTTTGGAGTGAGGTTGTTACACACCTTCATCATCATTTCCTTGCTTGTAGACTTTGTTGGTGGTCCTCCTATGTGGTTCCTTGTAATATCCTAACGAAAAACAACTTCGAAAACCACTAAATACAACAAAAAATTGACTGAACAAGACAAAACAGGGTGAAATAGAGCTAGAGCCACGACTTCAACAATACCACCGCGGTACGGAAGCTCTCGAGTTTGAGAGGAAGACAGATAGTGAAGCCTGGCGACGCGGCACCCTTATCAGACACCATATAAGCAATTTGCTGATTTTTTGAGTGAACTTTCGACATGCACAACCTTGTGCTCCGACCTCCGTTTGACCTTTTTCCAATTCCTACTGGTCACTCACATCCTAATCTATCCATAGGTACTAATTTTATCTTAATCCATCTTTGTATAATGGTTTTGGACATCCATGACTGATTTGATCACTTTTTTGCCAAAACTCATAACTTATACTCTCCAATTGCCACCGAAAGCAAATCAGCATCTCGGGACCATTCACACAAGTCCTAATTGACACAACCAAGTTATGCAAGGAGGTTTCTCCTTGGAGAAGCCCCTCCTCTGAGTCTTAACCCCCTTAAACCCGAAATCAACACAATGGACTAGATGCCCAATTCACACATACAAAACCCAATAATTGCATTAGGCTCAGAAACAGAACACACTAGGCCTACACAAAACAGCAGTCTAAACATCATCACAGTATGACCCAAATCGGGGTCAATAATCCTATCACATACATATAAACTACAAACTTGGCATTAGCCACACCCAAACATACCATTTATCATCCACTAAGCAATAACATTATCGTCATACCACATACCAACAATACTCCCCAAGATACAACCCATGGGCAGAACACGCAATTTTACATTACTTGGCATAATCTAACACATAAACTGAATAACATACAGTTACAAGTACACTTGAATATTCCCATGTAAAGGAGATCTAAGACTTCTTAGTCCACTCTAGCTAGTACTAGAATCTTCTCCTAAAATATTAACCATAGAGGGTATGAGACAAAGTCTCAATAACCAGGAAAACACACAACATACAATAGATATCCATAAAACTATACATATATGCATATGGTGCAATGTAATATAGAATGGCATGGTATGCATGTCTCCCTCATACATAGTTAGAACCACAAGCTAATATCACAAGACATTTCTACTATATGATTCCCTTCCACCAACCAGTGAAGACTGATTCCAAGACATCACTAAGCTCATCTCATACTAGTATAACCCGGCTAAAGGTTAGACTAAAGTTTGAACTGTGGCTCTCTTTCTCCTAGACCACCCGAATTGGTGGTGATTTAGGGAAGGTTTAATCCATTGCCACCTGGCTCCCCTGACCATAAGAGATTATTTAGTGGCAGGGATGTATCATCAGTCATCATATCATTTATTATCATATCTCATCTCATCATCATCATCATCATCCTGTCCACCATATCTCACTATGCTCAATGAGGTGATAATATTCAATGCCATGCCACATGTCTATGTTATTATTCCGTCGTGCAATTATCATTAATGTCATGCTAACATACTATCATGTAAGAATGCTCAAGAATCGTACATGTATTTACATTTATATATTCTCATCACATATAAGTACCAATAATTAAAATACACATACCTCAACTAATCATGTACATACCATGATATAAAAAGGGCCATGCATATACACAAACAACATTGTGGTATGAAAAGAAACATGTATATATGTAAACATATGGCCAATAATTAATACACATACATATATAGTCGATTACTTCAAATTGCCGACATAACTCACACAGGGGATTTGCCAAACCTCCAAAAGAACCAAATCACAGACCAACACTTCCAATCAACTGATATTATAATACAATATGACAATATCTTCAATTAACACAACACACAATATCAATTCATAACTCATAATTCAACCATCCAAACTTGACCCAATGTTCCAATAGCATAATTATACACCGATGAACCCTAGACAACCATTCAAATCATAAGCATTCATGTATGACTCGGATTTCAAGGAAAACCTAAGAATTCTAAGTTAAGGTTGTTGCATCAAATGTTTTGATGATTCCAAACAATTAGAGCTTGGAAAGAGAATATCAAGGGAGTGTAAGAGCATACAAGTGAAGAAATCCAAGAAGAAATGTGTGAAGATTTAATTGTTAAGATTTCTCACAATGTACAAGGGGTAAAAAGCTTTGATTTTTACTTAATTATGTTCCCACTTCATTTAAACAAGTGTTTTCACAGTTATCTTATGTTGACATGTGTTAGATTTTGAAAACACTAACTAACAGACAAACTTTTTTGCTAATTCTGATATGTTTTGTGCAAAATTTGAACTTTGTTTGCTAAAATTTAAAGTTCCAGAGTCATCATCTCTAACAGACAAATTTCATGTTTTGAAATTCAAATTTCAAGTAAAGCACTATTAGCAAAATGTGCAAAATTTGTCTGAAGTTTTGACAAAATTCGAATGATATTAAAGTGTAAAAAAAGTTCAAAGTCAGTCCCTCTAATAGACTAATTTTGGATTTCAAAATTCGAATTTTGAAATGAGAACTTGTAAGTCTAGTTAGAGTTTATCTCTAACAGAAGAATTTTCAAATACAAAATTTGAATTTCAAAGAGCAGAACCTTTATGCCATGTTAAGCTAGCTACTGACAGACGAATTTTGACTTTCAAAATTTAAATTTCGAGTACATTGCAAAAATATGAGACAACTATTCATACTCAATATATGCACTTTGAATATGAAAATTTATATATCTTAACATGGAATATATTTGACAAATTCAAATTTTACTCTTTAACAAACAAATTTTGGAAGTTCAATGTTAAAGTCTTTAGCTTATGGTCTTTACGAAATTCGTCTATTGACACCAAAAATTCAAATTTTAGTATGTCAGATGCATTGAATGTGGTTGGTGAAATGCTAGTTTTGCAGAGTAACCATTGTTTAACATCTCTAACGACTAGATCTTACGTCTAATGACTAGTTTAGTTACAAATCCATAAAAAGAACATCATTTGAAGTTGTGGGTAATGATTTTGAGCTGTCAATATTGTAACTTTGCTAAAATCACTAATCAAAGCCTTTTTATTTCTCATACTTCATTTACTACACTTCAATTGTCACATTTACTTTGAGTTAGAGAGTTTGCTTTCTGTATAAAATCTATTCTTCATATGGAAGAAGGATTTTCTTGTAAGGGGTTTTCACAAAGGATTTGGGAAACCCTTTGTAAGAGTGCAGAGTGTAGATTTGCGAACTCTTAGAACAGAGCACAAGCTTGTACTGTGGCATTGCAAGAAGCCCACTGAATTCTTGTAAGATAGCGGAAAATCTCAAGTGGTGGCTTGAAGATTGGACATAGGTCAAGTGGATCAGACCAAATTAGGATAAATTTTTATGTCATCTCCTCCTTTACCTTGTATTTGGTTTATTCTTTATGTACTATGTTTTCTACAAACCTCTACTATCATTGTTTTATCACACTTTTGCAGAAAAATTTTAAACTTCCTAATTTACCCTCCTATTGGGAAGCCAGTAGATCTAACAAGGGTTTGGGGCAAATCATGCATAATCCCTCCTAAACTCATACCCAAACCTCAATAACACCCAATAACACTTTAGCTACACCAACACAAACATTTTAATCAGTAGAATCATCCATAAACTTGAAACCAAACATACTCGTACAGGTTTAAACAAGAAATGCATAGAAAAGAGAGAAAAGAGAGCAAGAATCCACTTACCAACCAAGATTGAAGCTCCTAGAGTCTAAAAATATCTCTTCAAGGCTAGATCTTCTAAACCCTAGCAAAGAAATCCAGCTTCTTCTTCCATGTTTCTTTCTTGTGTTCGACTGGTTTTTGTTCTGATTTAAAAGATTTTCATGACTCACATCATGGTGCCATCAATATCGCCGCGGCGTGAGACCTCTCAGCTGAAAACTAATAAATTTGTCATGAGTATCTCACTGTAGCAGCCTTATACCTCATCGCAACATGATGCCTTTTTATTTCAAAATTCAAACTTGTCCTATTTTGATCCTTCCTCCAATCCTAGTCCCTTCCGTGCTATACAAGATATAAGGCAACTTCTCATTAACCTGTGACTAAGTCCAGGGTAACATGTTGAGGGTTGTTACATTCTCTCCTCCTTAAAAGAAATTTCGTCTTTGAAATTTGAAAACACTAACCTCAATTGTGAACTAACATATTCCTTCCATATTAATTGTCCCATTTCTTAGTAGCTTTTCTCCATATCAACTTTCTATAATGCCTTTACAAGATAAGTTGCTCTCTCCTACTTCACTTTATCATGCATAAATCCATGTGACTCACATTGAGTAATTAACCATAATGTCAAATGTTCTTAGACATAAGATGAATCAGACAAACCCATCGACTTGGATTTCTTCACCCCAAAATAGATCTTTCATGCAAATGTTTATGTAAAAGTTATATGGAACACAATCCTTTTCCTCAACTTTTGACTTTCTCCTTTACTTGTTCACTTAATTACTTGTCTACTCAAATGGCTAGTCGCTTTTAACCACCTCTTTTAGGATTCAAATTGCACAAACTACCACATTTACACTGATGAGGCTCCTTTCATTAAATGTTATTGATTCCCATACTATTCAAAAGCTCATTTCAGTGAGAAGACCATCCATTCTCAACTAAATGGCACTACAAAAGGCATAAAAAAAACCATTGCATCATTGAAGTCCACAAATTCCCATAGCCATATCATCAATAAAACAGCTTCACTAATGTCCTAATGACATTTCCTTGTGGCAAAGCCACCCTTTCAAATATTCCTGTGATCTCACAAGACCTCCATACCAACAAGCCAATCATTAGCTACTCATATATCTTAAGGGAGTGCTTCTAGCTTTTCTTTTCATCTTTAACACAACATTCTTGTTCCCACTCAAACATATCCTTTTTTATTTCATAGCATTCTCTTCCACATGCTTTATATTTATACTACATTTTTCCGATAATATTACTTATGGATAAACCCACCAATCTTAAGGGTTTAAAAATCTTTCTAATGCCCCATCCATATATTCCTTAAATTCACTTCTGTTACGCACTCTGAATCCTCTATTCTCGCACATAGGGTCATATGATACACTCGTATCACCTATGAACACCATCACCCTACTCTCTTCTTACCATTCCAACTTCATTTCCATTACAAACCCCACAGTCATCATGCTTTATAGCAAGAGGCTACAAGCCACCAACTATCACTCATTGTTACACCATGATCACAACTTACTGATCTTTTATTGACAATGTTTAGGGTTCCTTCTTATGACTCAAATTTCTCCCTTTGATCCAATTCAATCATTATAGTACAACTACTTGCATCGATCTTTATGAATCCTATATCGGCTCTACTTTTGGCTCTTCAAACTCTTTTTCCTTCTCATAGTCATTGAAAGATTAGGAATTCTTTTCATTAAATGAAGAACCACTCATCTCATGATTAGTGAATTGCTACAATGTACAAATTGATTGGTCAGTTGTACCTAATCAATCTTTCAGAAGATAGGCATCCAATTGACCATGAATTTAAATGGAACTAGGTTCCCGTTGATATCAATACCACGTCTTTCACTCTTAGTCCACTAGTGCCTCAAACCCGAAGTGATTGGTGTGTCAAGCGTGCAGCCAGCTGGCATTAAGCCTCAATTCGTTAACTGCTAGTTTTAGACTTGTGATTCAATATCATACGTGGTTTTCTCATACTTCCCAACAACAAAGACTTCCCACATATTCTCAAAAGTTATTATTGGGAAAACCTAGAAACTACAGCATATGACAAGGTTTTAATTTAACAACTTCTACCTTTATGCATCTTCGAGGGTAGCTAACACATTACACTTGTAATATAGTGTTCTACAATTTATGTTCTCGTGACACAAGATGTATAAAGAAAGAAACTTTGTTCAGCCCATATCCATAATGTTTCACTACTTAAATTTTTACCACTAATCACTGTCACCAAATAGGGGCAACTTCTCATCTATAATAATTCGACAACACATTGCCCATACAAACCTTACTTTGAATCATAGAAAAAGCACACTTCGACCTCTGATTGACTTGATTCTAAAACCTATAGGTTACTCTAATCCCACTATAACTATAAACACAAATTACACCTCAAAACACTTTCGGATGGAGATTTTAGACATCTAGAATCAAATTGGCTACTTTTTGACCAAAACCACAAACCAAACACCTTTAATTGCTCCCAAAGGGCCACTAGCACCCAAAGACCTTTCCAACAAGTCACACAAGATACAAGGAACATGTCCAAGAAGGTTTCAACCTGAAGAAACCACTCCTTCAAGTTTTGTCCCCCTTTAATCCCAAATCAAGCTAATAGGCTATATACCCATTACACACACCAAGGACCTAATAACCACACCGGGATCACAATTCAGACATACATACTCAAAGGGACTTAAAGTCACCAATGTCAAATCTAACACAACAAAACATTAGGAATTGAAAATATCACATGCCATACAGCAAGCATAATTGACATTAATTACACCACTAGCATAATCATAGGCCCATGAACGCACAAAGGGCCATACACCAGGCATAGAGAGTATAAGAGAGGCCACACAACAATTCGACCTCAAAACAATCAAGACAAGTTAGGGACACATAGCATTGCACAACAATATGAATGACACTTTACTAACAACACAACAAAATAATAACAACAATAGGGGGATGAACCTAACACCCACAAGTACTCTTAATCCTCATTTACCAAGCCCTCCTTAGTCCTTTTCTTGCTAGTGCTTGATCCTTCACCAGGGGAATGTTAGCCACAAGGTAAGATATACGTCCTAGTAACTAAGGACTTTCACATATACAACATACAAACATGCTTCTAGAATATTAATCACATGTAATAATCAACAAAAATGCAATAGGCATGATATGCAAACATAAATCACATCCATACATGGCTAGAACCATGAGCTAGTTACCATGACAGGGTAACCTTAACTAGTGACCCCCTTCTAACAACCCGTGACGATCGATTTTGAAGTTACCACCTAGCTCTCCTTCAAATGGTCATAACTTGGACAAAGAACATTGCACCAAAGGTTGGATCAAGGCTCTCCTACCCCTAAACCACCTAAATTGATGGCTATTTACAGAGAGTGCACCCCAATTCACAGCCACCTAAGCCTCTCGGCCATAAGACAACTAATTAGTTATTTGGAAAACATAAGCAACGCCGCCTGAACACAAGGTCTGGTGTGCTATTTAGCAAATTGGCATACCACGTGATATATAAACCATATATTCCAACAATGTGTACCATGTGGCAATGCCCCAATACATACTAACATATCAACACATGTATCATTTCTATCATGCTAGCATTCCATAAAAATGTATATAACAAAACATGGGGTGCATCATAACTATTGACATGTCAATATCATCATATTCGTATTATTGCATATTCATGAATATCAATAGCCATTTTCATCATAAAATAGGATAATGATAGGAAACTCATTAGCCATGTAGTGTACATATCATAATATGAAAAGGAACAAATATATTGAGCTATGAGGCATATCATGATATGAAAGAGTAAAACATATACATAAAGCATGCATATCATGATATAAAATGGATTAACATACATAATTATTTAGAACACATAAAAAGAAGACCCCGGTTACCTCAATCATCTGAACCCACTTGATACCATGGTAGACCCAGGAGAAAAACAACTACTAAAATATATCAAGGATGCAAGAATCATGTTACCACATTATCCCAAATCCAAATACACAATCAAATTCATAATAGCCCAAAGAATATACCAAGGAGTCCATTCTTCAATCATTAACATAATCACTTTCAAGCTTTCCAAACACTATCTGGGGTCAAAAGATTACTATTGAGTAGTGGTATAACTTACACAACACCAATTTTCCATTACAATAAGAAATTCTCAATCTTTGACGTATGTAATTATTATCCCTAAGCACTAACCAGCTATATCAAAATATTTCAAGGCAAACCCAAGTATCAAAATACCCCAAACAACTCTTTGAACCATAATCATACCCATATAACTTTGGATTCCCCAAAATACAAAGATTTAAGGGCCAGGATTTGGGAAATATACTACTTAAATACTTAAAATCTTCAACCCAGAGCTTATACACATCCCATAACACATCAATAAGGCAATTAAACATAGATTAATATGTAGAAAAGCATCTTAGTCAAAACCCTAAGCTACTCCCATGAAAATCCAATGATTAAATCGAAGAAAATGGAGAAGAGCAAGAAGTAGATCACTTTCCAACAAGATTTGAGCCTTTAAAGTGCCAGAAATTGAATCCCCCGCTTGAAAATGTGGAACCTTAGTAGAGCTCCCTCGTTCTTCCTCCTTTTTTCTTTCTGTTAGTGATTGGTTTTAACTTCCAATTTAAACAAAATTTGCAACTAGCGCTGTGGCGCCACTTAAGTTTGCAGCAGCATCAATGCTTACGAACTTGGCCCAGATACCTAGATCCAAACTCATTCACCATAATGCCAACATCCTTCACCGCGATGCTACTATTCTCTGCTCCTTTTGCTCAATTATAATCCTTTCCTCCGGTTTTGATCCCTCCAGTCCTATACCATTCGGTTAAGTCTTTCTTAGAAATAAACGTTTAGGGTTATTACAATATGCTCATTAGACAAGTGTCCTAAGTGCAATACTCCATGATATAAGAAGAAATAATCAAGTCTGGCAAATGTGGTATGGTATTTTCCCATCATACCTTGATTTAGACACATGTACAAAAGTACTGAAATTGTGAGGCACTTGACAAGGCATAGAGATGGAAGAATTCAAGATGAAATGCTTTGACATCCTGTAAATTCTCTGCAATGGAGTAAAATTAATAGCGAATCTAAATACTCTCGGGGGAGAAGATGGAAACCTATACCTTGCATTATCTACCTATGGAATGAACCCACATTGTATGCAGAGTAATACCTATAGTACATGACCGATGATTTTGGTGATTTATAACTTACCACTATGGCTGTGCATGAAGTGGTAGTTTATGATGCTATTTATGTTAATTTCTGGACCTAAATAACCTACAAATGATAGATGTATATTTGGCTCCATTAATTGAATATTTGAAGCTACTATGAGAGAGTTGTTGAGAAAAAAAGTTACTATGCCAGAATTGGCTTTTCTTAGCAGTTATTTTCAATTTTTATTGGAGGTTCTGAATCATTAACAATATGAGCACTAAGATAAAAGGGTGATTTTCATTGGTAAAACAAAAGTTACCTTTGTTGGTTTTCTTTGTAATAACCACCAACAAAAGACACTTTTTGGCGGTAGCTCTAATGTAGCACCACCAATAAAGGGTAAATTTTTTTTTAAAGAAAGACAATGGATCCCCAAACACTCATCATCTTCCTATCCACACATATACATCGATCCTTCCACTGCTACCGCCAACATTAAGAGCTCATGACTTCCTAAAAAAGAAAAAGAAACATAGCGGCATACTCATGTTTGGAACAAGAAAACGAGCAATCCATGAAGCATCTTGTTTATTATTTTCAATCTATTAGCAAATTTTCAATCTACAAAATCAATTCAGATTTATAGTGAACAGAGCAAAAAATCTACAAAATGAAATGAAATCTATAAAACCAACATAGATGTAGACAAAATAGGTGGAGCAAATATCGCTATCATATCTTTACTTCCAAACAAGATTCAAGAATCGCATAAAAGATGTAGATCCTACCCTAGCTATCATTGAAGACAGTGGTGAGAGCATTTTGTCGTCGTTGAAAGCAACCAATCACCTTCTCCCAAATCTTGTGTGATGTATCATTTCTATTCAAAGAACGATCTCCTTTGATATATTGGACTAGAACTCAATAGAGTAAACAGAAGCATGTGGTGGATGATGATAGGATGATAGAGATGAGTGAAAAGAAAGAAGTATTTGTGAAGGGTAGGATGATAGAGAGATGAAAGAAAAAGAAAACTTTTCTGACAGAGCAGAGAGAGGCATCAATCATAGGAAAGGAGTTGAATAAAAAAGAAAGAAAGATAAAAAGAAGAGTAAGGAGGGGGGATCTTCACCTTTGATTTTTTTAATTAACAATTATTAATCATGATGTACGGCTTGTGCTTTCAGAAGATAAAACTTTTGCTGATGGTTTAAAAAATAGTTGCCTACAAAAGTAAGGCTAAGGCTTTTGTAGGTGATTTAAAAAATAATCGCCTACAAAAGTCTAACCTTTTGTTAGTGGTTATTTTTTAAACAGACAACAAAACCCTCCACCCTACTTTTGTTGGCATTTTTTCCTATAACCACTAACTATTAAGTGCCAATAAAAGTTGTTTTTGGCATAGTTAGAACCACGTCATGAGTTATGGTTATGATCTAGGAAAAAAAAAAGACAAGATAATTGAGAATAAGAATGTCTGGAGAGTTGTTGAGAAAATAGTATTACTTTATCCTCTACATTTTCAATAAGTTGTTATATATTTATATGAAATAATTTATTTTTTTCATAGGAAAACATTTCAAATGCGATGCCTGAAGATAAGGAAGGCTTATGGTTGGATGTACTTCGTCAGGCACTGAGGCTCCCTGAGTACCCTAGTCGTGTTAGAGGTGCTAAGTTTGGCATCATGATTAAATTCTTTTTTGGGACCCAATGCTGCCACTTAGACTCTGTAGTTAGGGTTGTCAAATTGGACGTAATGGTCTAGCAACAACAAACTCAATCCAATATGGAGAGATAGTTAGTCCAACTAGAGTTATTGGTCAAACAAGTTATGTTGCAGGGGACCTAACTATCGATATCCAGCCCTAGTGCATAAGACAATTGGATTATTCCATTTGAGAATTTTGCTCATGTAATTTCTTTCCTTGTTGACTAAATTCATAGTTAATTTTTCCATACATATTTCTGAAGTTATAATTGGTATAGGGTGTATCATGTTGTCTAATATGGTTAGATAGCCCTTTCTAGCGCATAGTTGTAAAAAGAGCAGGTGAATAACATCCTAAGGGACAAGCTTCACAATGCATTCCCACTAGCAAAACATGCCAGAGTATCAATTCAAATACCTAAAGAGGAGAATGCAAAGTTGTCTATTCCTACCCAAGCGGCAAAAATGGTAGGACAAGCAATGGATGGATTTGTAGCATGGCCCACGCACCTAATTACTATGGCTTTATCCAAAGAGGTATATTAGCTAACACTTCATTAATTATAATTTGTTGTTATGTCAATATATGTTCATCCAAAATTGATTGACCTTGTTACACAGTCCAAATGAAAGTCCAAAGAAAAGCAACTTCTAGGGTCAAGGCAATCTAAGGAGTTAATCATTGCACCAAAGAAGGAATTGTTAAGTTTGGTGACCTATGTAATTTGTTTTGATGATATTAAATAGTAGAGTAAAAAGTTTGCATGATATGATTATTTAATGTTCTTAATATCTCTTATATCACTTATTATTTGAGGAAGAAATGGACTAACTACTAGACTTAATGTAAACTTTTTGTATAGTTAAATCAAGAAGAAGAACATAAATCACCAAAAGAAAACTGAAAATTTGGGACGGATTTTGAGATAGATACAATTCTATCACAAAATTCATCCCAAATTCTATCACAAAAATTTTGTGATAGATTTTGTGGTGGAAAATTCACAAATCTATCTCAAATCTTTCATAAAATTCATCTCAAATAATTAGCATAGATCTAAAATAAGACAAACACAATCCGTCACAAAATTCATCGCAAAGTCAAAATCCATTGCAAAATTTACTAATTTTATCACAATTTTCCATCACAAATTTTATGTTTTCTTGTAGTAAATTATGGAGTTAATTAATGGAGAAAAGACCTTTCAAGAAGAAGAGAATTTAGGAGAAGTTGGGAGCTTAAATTAGAAGATCTAGATTCAAGTTTTTAGTTCTTAAGTTTGGATGTAATTAGTTAAGGATGTTTGAGTATAATTTAGAACATTTCTTTTAACATTCTTGAATATTTTGAGTTTAGAAATCAAATTGAGGATTGATTAATTCTTCGTTCCCATGAATTTTTCCATGTTCTTCTCAAAGTAATTGTCACACTCGAAATGTGACGCGAATGGCATAAAAAAAAAGAAAAAAAGAAAAATTAGCTTTCACGACAGAAGTTGATTGTAGAGAAATCACAACCAAAATTTTAAGAAAAACTTTAGAAAACTAAATGAAAAAGGAAAAGGATAGTTTGCGAAATAAAATTGGATTTGGAAGTGTAATTGTGAATAGAGAAGATATTAGACACTCCACAACACTTATTTTTAAGAATGATTACCTTAAATCGATTATACAATTTTTATAGTTTTAAAAATTATTTTAATTGCCCTCTTTATCATTCACATACTAAAGTAAATATAGAAATGAAATAAAAAAAAATGAAAAATATGAGGAATTAAGAAAATAAAATAAGAGAAAAAATATTTATTTACAAGGACAAATTTGACCTAGGATAAGATTCTAGGACCTACCTACCTACCTATAATGGGGATCAAAATCCAAATAGTTTGGAATAGAAATGAATGTCAATTGAATGATTTTTTTTAATCTTTGTGATAAGAGAAAACAAATTGAAAATAATTTACCATTTTGTAAATAAAATAATTTTCTGAAATTTAGGTTAGTGTTGTAATTTACAAAAGATAATTTAATTTAACATACTTACTCTTATTTTATTTAATTCTCAAATATTTTATTTTTTTATTTTACTAAAGGTATTTTTGTATCTTTTTGTCTTAGAATTTATTTGCTTATTTTAGAAAAATCAATTTATAATTGATATACCCACAAAGAATCATTGTCTCATACAGTAAACTAGTCTCCTAAGTACCTGTGAAAATTCCAAAATCCCCTCCCAGGTAAAGAAATTTTCTTTAAATAAAATATATTGTTATACTTGGCTACATTTTTGGAAGATTTATTCTTAAAAAAATTTTAATTAGTAACTAAAAGCATTTTTTTATCTTTTCCTTTTTTCGAATTTATCTATTTACTTACAAAAAATCAATTTGTAACTAATATACCCATAGAAAGTTATCATTTCTTACCATAAGTTGATTCTCTAATTATATACGAAGATTCCAAAATCTCTAGCAGGTAGAGGCCCCTTTCTAAAAACAATGAAAAAAATTATGCTCATTTATATTTTCGAAAGATTCATTCTTATTTATTTTAAAATACATTTTATCATTAACTAAAAAATTATCTAATTTAATTAGTTTTATTTTATAAGCCATTGGAACTTAAGTTGATGAGCACAAATTGATTGATGCAGATCCCATTGACTCACACAACACGTAGTCATCCTAGAGGCCTATAGAGATTCTAAAAATCCCCCACAGCATGCTCTAATATATATATATATATATAACGAGAAATATATGGAGACATGTAGCATTTCATGATAGTGTGTGCTAGTGTGCAGATGCTTGAGTTTAGAGGCATACGACATCGTGTGTGCTTGTGTCCGTTAGTGTGATTTCCCAAATGATTCAAGCCCAAATGTATAATTACATCATAACAACCACCTTATTCATCAAATAATAATAATACTGATAATAACAACTCGTGAGGCAAGATAAGGATGCAAACTCTTTTCTCCTTTCTCTTATTCCATTGCATCAAGAATGATGGTCTCAATTCTTCAAGCTTGTTCCAAGATCCCGTGGTGCTCCAAAGAAATTAAAAGGGGATTAGTATCCACCTTAAAAGCATTTGAGCAAGAAATAAAAAATAATACTATTTTATAGGAGAACCAAAATCCCCATTGTCTAATAATTCCAAGCTAAGTTTTACCCACAAAGATATTACCACACGCTACACTTTCAAGCTTGAAAGTGTAACCACATTATGCAGCAAGTGAAAATAAGTTTTCAATGAGGAATCATGAACATGTTAAGCTTTTTCTCATAGCCAAAACAACACCCAACCCAAGCCCTCAAATCAGGTTTGTTAAGCCTAAACTCAATACAAGATGTACACACACATACTATAATCCATTCACACTTTAAGTGTTGCAGCCACAACATTGAGCTTTAGACATGGACATTCTAGGAGTTTAGAAACAGAACCAAAATGTTGACAGCACCTAAGGCAAATACTCATGAAATGTAAATGCTATAGGTAAGACTTGAACAAAGTGAAACAGTTCATGATGTCATCAAGCATTATTAATCTAGCCCAAATGGTTTCCATCCATATATATTCGGTAAGACACAAATTAACAAGGAAAGGCTGGAACTCATGTGTATGAATCTCATCGAGGCATTGTATCAAACACTTGCTAGGCGAACCTAACAGCACATGACAATTCCTATTCTTCCACTTTGAAACCCCACCATCAATAGCATTCTAACATGAAAACCAATAGATAAAAACATCCAACCAAATCTATCAACTCACTTGGGAATCAGAACTAAAACACAAATCAAATAGTTAAATCTTGAAGCTTTTGTTACCTCTAATGCCATATTCCATTTTCTTTTCTTTTGCTCGTTAGATCTGTGCAAAGCTCCTGGCCTCTCTCCCTTCTCAACGCTTTCAATCTCCCGCTCTCTCTCTCTTTCATCTCCTGCTCGACCTTCTCTCCATTGCTCTCAATCTCTGACCTCCCACCCTTCGATTTCTCCCTCCCTCCCAACTCAGACGCCTCTCCTTCTCTTTCCCTCTGATTTCGTCTCCATTGCTCCCCTCTCCTTTTGAACTCTCTCCGCCTCTTGAAGCCTTGCTTCGGCCCTCTATTTTTTAATCGTTGCTTTCTTTTCCTTTCTCTCTCCAAACTCAAACCCCCCCTTTTCGAAACTCGGATCCCTTTAAATATCCAAATGGAGCGTGGTTCTCCACCCTCCATTTCACGCGTTAACACCTCCATTTGATGAGACTCAGACAGGAATCGTATATTGGACCTCAAACTTCTCAGCTTATTCCCCTTCTTGCATTTCTACATCTTTGTTCAACTGCCCTATTCGCTGCATCACTGCCAAGCTTTGACTCTAGGCTGATGGCGACAAGAGAAAGAAGGAGAGATAGGCCTTTCGCGCAGCTCTGTCAAGAGAGGATTTGGGAATTTTGGGTGGGTGGAACACTAAAGGCTTCTGCATGTTACGCTTTCTATTAATTTATCTTTTTTTTTTCTCTCTTTTAAAAGATTAAAATTAAAATATTCATAAATATCTAAAAAATTATTGCAAGAGATTATATAGAGAAAAAGCATATGTATTTTAGGAACTTCTTAAAATATATTTTTTTATTAAATTTTTTCTCTTTCAAAATCTCGTTTTGAATTTTTTATGATTTTCTTTTTCTCCTCTCGCTCTTTCTTGTTTTTTAGTTCTAATTTTTGGAATTTAAATTAGGATAAAATCATTTTTTAGGTAAGACAAAAAGAAGTGATAATCACTAAATTTATTTGACATTTGAGCTAAAAAAGTAATTTTTTGCTCTTTTCTTGTTTTCCAATTTCTTGGTAAATTTTCAATTATTTTTGTTTAATTTTAAAAAATATCTGGACAAAATAAAATGTTCACAATAACCAATTATCATATCCCATATAACTTGTTACATCAACAAAAGAAACTTGAAATCATTACCTTTTCTGATGTAACTAATTACTTTCACTAAAACAATCGATTATTGCCTTGTTATAAAAGATTCGTGTTTCTATTAGCCTCAATAGCAAGTTACATTTACAAATATAATCTTTTATCTCCAACCTAATAGGTTGCCTCGTAACTTACTTCCGAAAATTTTTGTTCAACATCTTAACTTATTACATCCTCAAATATAATTGATTATCTTGCTTCTCTCAAACTCTTTTCATCCTTCAATGACCTATTACTTTTTCAAATATAATTGTTTATGTTTCCTAACCTTCAAAATTATTTTTTTAACCAATTATTCTTGACTCAGTTCATTAACAAACTTACTTTCTTCTTTGTTATTAAACTCAATTAATTGACTTCAATTTATTGTTGTGGATACTTTATGAGGTATAGTCTTGAATCACACCATAATTAATTAGACTTTTATAGTCTAGTCAATTAACTTGGTAAAGTGCTTGCAACGGCTAATTCTTCAAAGTAGTAACTAGTTAATTATGTCTAACAGCTAACTAATTACTTTCACCTATAAATAGAGCTTCATTTAAGTTGAAAGAAGAGAGAATAATGTTATGAAAATGCGTTTATTATTCTAACTGATTTATTTCTCTATCAAACACTTTCAACTATACTATATGAGCTTCAATATAGTTATCAACTCTTTAAGAAAGCATTTCTTTGTATTGATATTCTTTTTATAAGAGAATTCTTTAAGGTGATATAAGGGGTTACTCAAGAAAGGATTTCCTTGAAGGGAATTTGTAATTACACCAGCAAAGGTATGTAAGAAAGACAAACTTAGAGAATGAGTCTGGGTTATATTGTGATTTCACAAGTATCCATATCGAACTTGTGGAATAGAGTGAAAAATCTCAAACGGGTTACTTGGGAACTGGATAGAGGCCAAGTAATTAGGCTAAACCAGGATAAATTGCTTGTGTATTGATCTTCTTTCATCTCCTCATTATCTCCTCAGTTCACCCATGTTCTTAGTACTTCTCTATGACATTTGAGTTGTTCTTCTAAAAGACAAAAATTTTGAAACATCAAATTCACCATTCTCTTAGATGACTAGCCTACTCAATAGGAACTTCTTGCACCTCAAGTTTCAAATTCGACAAATTATGACTTACTTAGAAATATACTAAGCATGGGATTATGGCAGATGTTATAGATTCCCTATGACAAGGGGCTCTACAATAAGGAAGCATCGAAAGTGATCTTTGTTATGTAATCAAAGACATTGTCGATCATGGATGGCTTAGGGTACAAGATATTAACATATATATCGAATATTAAAATTACCACAAATGAATTGTTTTCAATTGACCTTTCATTTGAATATGTGATATTAATCCATTAATTTTTTTTCATTTTAGATTTTTGTATGAATAGTTTCTCATCCTAGACCAACTTACAAACAGATTTGCTTTAATCTACCCCCAAGACATAGTAGCTTATACTATGGCTTTGATGCCCTAGAAGAAAATCATGGAACAGTTGCAAGATGTTGCGAATGTGTTAATCGCAAAAGGGAGTGATTCGGTGTTATTCTGGGCACCATTTTAGTATGTGTGAGTCACTTACAACTGATGTGAACTACTTGATAATAATTTGCTAACACTAGTTAATTTTTTCTTAGGAATCATTGGATGTTGATTTATATCAATTCAATGCACCTAACAATATATTTTTTAGATACAAATCATAATCCACTAAAATACTGCATGCAACTACTGGAGATGATCAATCAGTAAAAATATGTATTTATTTTCCACATTTCTTTGCATGTTTCTCTATATTAACTCAAAATTTTGCTTATATTAATTTTCTTTTCTTATGCTTAATAGAGGCATGAGTATGTTTTGTGCAAAACACAGGCTAAGCAACAATAGTAAGCCTAGTGCTAAGAAGAAACAACTAGATCTGACCTTATTATATAAATGGACACCAATTTAGATATTTATAAATTAATATTCAAACAATTATTGAGATTAACATTCTCATTAATTAATATGTATGCATATAATTTTTTGTGAGTGTCCGAAACAACCTAATCATATTGATTGTGGATATTATGTGCTCAAATTCATTAAAGATGTCATCTTAGGCCAATAGAGCTCGATCCCCATCGTGGTACGTAATTCAATTTTACGATATTTACATAAAATTTTAGTAATATAACATTTTTTACAATATTTTTATTTTCTGTATTTCCTAGATACCTACTATGAGGCATACTCTAAAGATGAAAGAAAAGAACTCATAGAAGAGTGGAGTTTGTATGTGGTTGAACTTAAGAGATGGGTATAAGTGATTATTCGGCAGGTTGTTATTTGAGTATTTGGTTTTGACCTATTTTTTTGGTTTAGGTTATACTTTGCAGTTGTTTGGGTTTAGTTCCATTATGCAATTGGATTGAATTGGTGGTTCAGTTCTATTTTGAACCGGTTTTGATTCTAAAATTGCTCATGTTGCAAGATCCACAAAGGGAGTTGAGCGCTCTAGTGGTTGGAAGATTTTTCTTCTCGATTATTATGAAGGGTTATGAAACTCTTGGTAATTTATATATAATTACTTGTTTGTGAATTTGTTGTAAATTGGTATGAAACTTTTGGACATATAGTGGCTAGATATTGGTTAGGCTAGGCACGATAGTTTTGCTTGTCAATTGGATGTGTATTGGTTGAATATTGGCTTGATATAGTAGTTGGATATTGTAACTTTTGGTTAATTTTGCATATGCACATTAGCTTATTTTGTTTGTAGACCATTTACTTGTAAATTGGTCATATGGTCAATTGGATGCATGTGTACTGTCGTCCTAGGTGCTAAATGTTTGGTGCATGCACCACACCAAAAATGATCTTTATTAATGTTTATTTTCAACTTCCATTAGCATTTTCAAAATGCCATCTATTTGAACCCTAATAAAAGAGAAGAGCTTTTCTTGGCCTTAATTTGTAACAAATGCCACCTAAACCCCACTTTAGTTGGGGTTTGTATACAAACACCAACTTTTTTGTATACAAATACCAACTTTTCTCAATTTTTTTTAAAACTTGTTCATGTGGAGTTCATGTTCTCCAAACAATTTACAGGGAAAAGAAATAATGTCAGAAGGATATATTCTAAAATTTTTGACACACCAACAACAATAGGACAACAAAAAAGAAAGAACCCATTGAACATCCAAACGTTAACCAATTTGAGACTAAAAGACACCCACCAAACCAAAAATAGATTACAAGCATATCTGAAAAAAGAACAATGCTATTTTAATAGAGAGATCTAAAAAGTGTAACATCTCTAAAAGAACTAAATAACTCAAAATGCATAAGGAAATTACAAAAATAGATAGACATTATTTTACTGGAAATAGAGCAAAGAGGTCATTTTTTTCTGTTAGATGGAAAAATAAGAAATTATAATTTTACCCCTAGAAATTATAATAATTACATTTTATCCCCGAGAGTAAAAAATGAAGTTAAAAAGTTTTTGGAGAAAACTACAGCTAATAATCTAAAATAATTAAAAGTTATAATTTTGCCTCAGATAAGGATAATTTTGTAAATATGTAAAAATACTATCAAAATAAAGCTCTCGATAAGATGGGTTCAATGGTATATGGCACTAAGGGTTAATATTTAAAGATAAAGAAATAATTAGTACCGAAGGTTAAAAAATAATTTTTTTACTTTTTAAAACTATTTTTGATTTGCAAAAACTAAAAAGATAAGAAGAAAAGCTATTGGACATTGCAAAAAAAGCTTTTTAAAGACAAGATAATAAAGTAATATGAGATACAAGTTTGCTTTATTCCTATTTTAATACAGTGAAATTATATTGCAAAAGTAACTTTACTAGTCTAAGTATAAATTAACCAACATAAAGCATTACTGGACTGAAAAAATTATGCAGTATTTTAGAGATAATATCCCCTTGTTAGGATGCCACCTCAGCTGTAACATGTGGCTAGATGAAGACTTAATGGTTAAGAAAAGGAAACTTAATTGCTAAGCTTGCTTAATTAACCAAGATTAGCAAAAGATAAGCTGAGTTAAGTAGCCTTAAGTGTACTCCCTCTCACTTGCACGACTTGTTCACTTAGAAAGGAAGGAGGAGTGGTTTGAAATACAAGGAAAGGAAGGAAGCAACATGAGGAAAGACAGGGAGAAGAGGAAGAAGAAAAGGGAAAGCCAACCTTGAGGATTTGAAGTACTAGTGCAAGGTAAGATGCTACAGCACTTTAAGCTAGTTTTTAAGTAGTTTAGATTAGCTTCTTTAAGTTCTCCTCCTCTTCTATTGTTGCTCTAGTTTTGACCTAGGCCTAAAAAGGAGAGGAAAGTTGTTTTTATACCACAAATCCAAGAGAAAACATGAATTTTTGTTAAAGGAAGCAAACTAGATATGTTTTAAAGTGGTTGAAAAATCAATGCTTTCCCTAAGGAGGTAGATTTTGGCCAGTCCAAATGGATGTCTTAGAGTCAGAATTTCATTAATTTCATGCCAAAAATAGATTTCCCACAGTCAAAAATCTTGAAGACAAGTGTTAGAATCACGTGAAACCTTAAGATAGACAATAAGGTTTTCTAGGGTTTTATGGAAATATATTGGGTTATACCATGAAATCAATGACTTGATTGAATGTTTAATGATGCCTAGGGATTTGAGAAAACCTAAAAAGGCTAGTGGAAGCATTCGATTCAAGAGAAAGAGTCCAAGGAATGCTTCAAGGTAGCTAAGTATACATATTCTTACTTATGTTGTTTCATTGTTTTGTAATGATACCTACTGGTTGCCATATTGTAAATTGTGTTTTCTTGACTCGTTTTGGCTATATTATGAGTGGTTTTACTCCCCAGGACGTCTATTTTCTAAGCCTTCATATTGTTGAATTTTTTGTGAATTTTATGGCAATGTATTGATTAATGTGCAATTTGTTGTTTAAATGTGATATAATGTGATTATTATGTGAAATGATTAACATGATGCCAAGAATGTGACTTGCTGTTGAGATTATCCCAATCCCATCCCCTCAAGTATTCCAAATGATTAGGCACAAACTATGGCAATGGAGTCCAAAGAGCTAAGGAGAATGAAGAAGAGAATAATGCTTGATGATGTCTTCAAGTTGTGATTGTATATTTTGAAATTATGTATAAAATCATGCATATGTTTTTAAATCTATAACACTATGCTATTATATCCTTATGAGCACTATGAAATGTATGGTATGGATTTAGAATATGGGAAGAACATGTGAACATGATATGAAGTTTATTCTCCATGATATCTTGCTAGAAGTTCATTTTATAGCAATAAAAGTAAAGTCAATACTCTTTGAGCGGAATAGGGTAAGTAAGTCAAGTGTTATATATGCTATGAAAATATAGAGAGAAATTCTAATGAGTTAAGGAACACTTAATTTGGATGTATGTACGATTTATAGTGTAATTTTAAAGTTAAGGGTCAAAACTGGATAGTAAAGTGAAAGCTGCGAATTTTACTATAAGCATTACTTTTGTTTGAAAAGTGATATAAAATCGTACAAAACTCTAAAAATTTAGTGGTTTATATTTATGAAAAGATCTATGTTTTAAGTTTAATATGCCATTAGTTTGAGTTCAATTGGAGTTGTTCAATGAGAGATATACATGTTTTCCTAAAACTATTCCAATAAAAGTGAGATTCTTACTCTTAGTGATCATGCCCTACACAAGTTAAATAAATATATAAGAAAAATGTGGTTGTAAAGAAAATATATAGAGATTTCCAATGATGTAAAGAAAACAAGAATTGGCTCAGGTTAGAATGTGAAATGGAATTTTGAATATAGGCCAAAAAACCTGGAACATTATCATTGACCATTTGTATAGTAAAAATTTGAGCAATAAACTATACAAATTGGCCAAATAAAATTCAAATTTCTTATTCTTTTTTCCTTGTAAAGCATGTTTTTTATCAATTTTTAAATACTTGAATTACATTAATACGATTTTTTTAGAATTAGTTATGATTTTTCAAATTGCAGTTAGAAAAATTAGGTACCAAATGAACAGTACTATTTTTTTTAGTTTTTTCCTACTTTGGGACCTATGATGATTCAAGCTTCTAAAATAACTTAATTAGATATTAGAAATGCTATAGTATATGGGAAAATATATATGAGAGTAAGGTGTTACAAAAAGCAATATGATCTAATGAATCAAACAATCGATCCCATCCATCTACAAGTGAGTACTCCTAAGATGGAAGTAGATCTAGATGATTGAAGCAAATGAAAACATTTACCACTTGTGCGGAAGCAAATCGGTATTGATGCAAGCTTCACAAAGATCAGCAGCCACCACAAAAATTGAAGACGTTCAACTCACACGATACCGCATACATCCTCACATGATGTTCCTCTTTTTTGTTGACCAAGGTGATAGCAGAGGCAGTGACTGCAATAATGGGGGCCGGAGGTGGATCAAGGTTCAAGCCAGGTAGAGGAGGGCTCAGATTCATCATCGTTGCCTATAGTACTATTGGAGGAGGTAGGCTAAGTTCGAATAAGGTAGGTCGAACTTGGAGGGCTAGGTAGGGTAGAGCAAAAGCAAAAGCCAAAGTTGGGAGAGGGAAAGCCAAGAAGGGTGATTTCAGAGAGAGTGAGAAGATAAGAGGCAATTAATTCAACAACCACGTGATGATATTAGAGTGATGAGGAGAGGGAAAAAGTAGAAGAAAGAAAGAGAGAGTAAGAATTGTCCTGATGGTTTTTTTATCATTGATTAATATTCTCAATCCATGCCTTGTGTTTTTTAAAATAAAAAAAGTCAAACATTTTCTTTGGGTTTCTTAAGCAACGTTATCTAAAGTTTTATCTTTAGTTGGCATTTGTAAAATAAACACCAATTAGAGATTATACTATAGTTGGTATTTATTTGAAAAACACCAACTAATATGTTAGTTGGCGTTTATTTATAAAAATGCCAACTAAAATATGATTTTTTTAGTTCGTGATTATGTATGCGTTTATTATACAAATACCAACTAAAGTCTCTTTTATTGGCATTTGTAAAATAAATACTAACTAAAATATATGTTATTAGCACTTTTTTTAACAAACGCCAACTATTAAGTACCAATAAAGTCCGTTTTTGGCATAATGACAGTTTTGTTATATAAAAGGTCATTCAGATTGCAAAATGTGCAAATAAAGTAAAAAAAAAGTTGTTGGCAGTTTTGAGGAATTGTTAACAAAAATACTTTCATTGGCGGTTTAATATAGACAACTACCAAAGAAAGTAACAAAAAAGAACATTATTAATTGAAAATTGTCCTTTTTATTGGCGATTGCCTGATTCAAAACCACCAATGAACATGCACTTTCATTGGCCACCACTTATCTCGATACTTATTTTGTTGGCAGTTTAGAAACATCAAAGAAAGCTAAAAAAAAAACCTAAGAATTGTTTGCTTTTATTGACATTTGTAACATAAATGTAACTAAAGTATATTTTATTGTCACCTTTTTAACAAATGCCAACTATTAAGTGTCAATAAAGTCTGTTTTTGACTTAGTGACAATTTTGTTATATAAAAGGTCAATTAAACTGTAAAATGTGCAATTTAATTAAAAAACCTTTTGTTGGTAGTTTTGAGGAACTACTAGGAACTGCCAACAAAAGTACTTTCATTGGCAGTCTAATATAGACAACTACTAACAAATGCAATAAAGAAAACCTTATTAATTGAAAAAAAGTCCTTTTCATTGGCTATTGCATGTTTCAAAATCACGAATGAATATGTATTTTCATTGGCCACCACTTATCACAATACATTATTTGTTGGCAGTTCAGAATGATCGCAGGAAGCCCAAAAAAAGAACACTAAAAAATATCTGTTTTTATTGGCATTTGAAAAACAAGGGATATCTAATGTATATTTTATTGGCACCTTTTTAAATAAAAGCATACTATTAAGCGCCAATAACATCTGTTTTTGGCTTAGTGATAGCTTTATTATAAAAAAGTTCAATGATATTGTAAATTGAACAAATCAATTAAAAAAAAGCTTTTGTTAGTGGTTTGGAGGAGCTGGTAGTTTTGAGGACCTACCAGGAACTGCCAACAAAAGTACTTTCATTGACAGTTTAATACAGACAACTACTAACAAAAGTAATAAAAAAGAACCTTATTAATTGAAAAAAAAGTTCTTTTTAATTGGTTGTTGCATGTTTCAAAATCATCAACGAATATGTATTTTCATTGGCCACCACTTATCTGAATACATAATTTGTTGGCAGTTCAGAACCATCGCAGGAAGCCCAAAGGAAGAAAACTAAAAAATGTCTGTTATTATTGGCATTTGTAAAACAAGTGCTAACTAAAGTATATTTTATTGGCACCTTTTTAAATAAAGGCCTACTTTTAAGCGCCAATAACGTCTATTTTTAGCTTAGTGATAGCTTTGTTATATAAAATGTCAATGAAATTGTAAATTGTACAAATTAATTAAAAAAACTTTTGTTAATGGTTTGGAGGAACGGCCAACAAAAGCACTTTCATTAGTAGTAAAAAATAAACAACTACTACGAAACGTAATAAAAAAGAACATTATTAATTGAAAAAAAAGTCATTTTTATTTGTGGTGGTTTCAAAACCATCAATGAATATGTACTTTTATTGTTGGCCACCACTTATCTTGATGCTTATTTTGTTGGTGGTTTAGATCCATCAAAGAAAGATAAAAAAAAAAACCAAGAATTGTTTGCTTTTTTTGACATTTGTAAAATAAATGGTAACTAAAGTATATTTTATTGGCACTTTTTTTAACAAATGCCAACTATTAAGTGTCAATAAACTCTGGTTTTGGTATAGTGACAATTTTTTTATATAAAAGGTCAATTGAATTGTAAAATGTGCAATTTAATTAAAAATCTTTGGTTGGCAATTTTGAGGAACTACCAGGAGCTGTCAACAAAAGTACTTTCATTGGCAATTTAATATAGATAATTACTAACAAAAGTAATAAAAAAGAACCTTATTAATAGAAAAAAAAAATCCTTTTCATTGGCTGTTGCATGTTTCAAAATCACCAATGAATATGTATTTTCATTGGCCACCACTTATGTCAATACATATTTTGTTGGAAGTTTAGAGCCATTGCTGGAAGCCCAAAGAAAAAAAATAAATAAATAATGTCTATTTTTATTGGCATTTGTAAACCCAGTGCTAACTAAAGTATGTTTTATTGGCAGCTTTTTAGACAAAGACCTACTATTAAGTGCTAATAACGTCTGTTTTTGGCATAGTGATAGCTTTGTTATATAAAAGGTAAATGAAATTGTAAATTGTGCAAATTAATTAAAAAAAACTTTTGTTACTTGTTTGGAGAAACTGCAAACAAAAGTACTTTCATTTAAAGTCTAAAATAAAAAACTACTACCAAACGTAATAAAAAGAACATTATTAATTGAAAAAAAAGTCATTTTTATTGGTGGTGGTTTGAAAACTATTAATGAAAATGTACTTTCATTATTGGCCACCACTTATCTTGATACTTATTTTGTTGGCAGTTCAAATCAATCAAAGGGAGCTAAAAAAAAAAAAACCAAGAATTGTTTGCTTTTATTGACATTTGTAAAATACATACTAACTAAAGTATATTTTATTGGCACTTTTTTTAACAAATGCCAACTATTAAGTGTCAATAAATCTATTTTTGGCCTAATGACAATTTTGTTATATAAAAGGTCAATTAAATTGTAAAATGTGCAATTTAATTTAAAAAAACTTTTGTTGGCAGTTTTGAGGAACTACCAGGAACTGTCATCGAAAATACTTTTTCATTGGCGGTCTAATATAGACAACTACTAACAAATGCAATAAAAAAAACCTTATTAATTGAAAAAAAGTCCCTTTCATTGGTTGTTGGATGTTTCAAAATCACCAATGAATATGTATTTTCATTGGCCACCACTTATCTCAATACTTATTTTGTTGGCAGCTCAGAACCATCACAGTAAGCCCAAAAAAAAAAACAATAAAAAATGCCTGGTTTTATTGGTATTTGTAAAACAAGTGCTAACTAAAGTATGTTTAGTTGGCACCTTTTTAAACAAAGGCCTCCTGTTAAATGCCAATAATATATGTTTTTTGCTTAGTGATAGCTTTGTCATATAAAAGGCCAATGAAATTGTAAATTGTACAAATTAATTAAAAAAAACTTTTGTGTATGCTTTGGACGAACTGCTAACAAAAGTACTTTCATTAGTTGTCTAAAATAAACAAGTACTACCAAACTAAATAAAAAAGAACATTATTAATTGAAAAAAAAGTCTTTCTTATTGGTGGTGGTTTCAAACCCATCAATCAATATGTACTTTCATTATTGGCCAACACATATGTCCATACTTATTTTGTTGGTGGTTCAGATCCATCAAAGAAAGTTTAAAAAAAGAAACACCCAGAATTGTTTGCTTTTATTGACATTTGTAAAATAAATGGTAACTAAAGTATATTTTGTTGAATCAAGAAGTTTTGATGATTCCAAATCAACTCTCAAGAGTTTGGAATGAAGATATCAAGGGTGCCCAAAAGACTCAAGTGAAGAAATTCTGGAGAAATCTGTGCAAGAATTGTTGTAGGATGATTAGTAATGTTTAAATATGGGTAAAAGACTTTGATTTGGTGAAAAAAATGTTTTAAAACCTTGATTTTATGTTAAATCATGAAATATTTGAAAAACACCCACCAACAGACGAAGTTTGAAAGGTTTATATGGAACTGTCATATTGAAAATTCGAACTTTGGCGTTAGAAATTCAAATTTCGACTTAAAACTGAATAAATCTGAAGAGATGCTTCTCTAACAGACAAATTTTGATTTTCCAAAATTCAAATTTTCATAAATATCTAAAAGAAACTTTAAGCAACAGACGAACTTTGGGTTTTGAAAATTCAAATTTCAGACAAAATGTAACTTATGAAAACTAAAGAAATCCGTCTGAAATAATGTCAAAGTTCATCTGAAATCAAGATTATATTGAGTTCCAAAATTGCTCACTGACAGACGAACTTTAAACATGAAAATTTGAATTTTAGAAACTAAGGTTGTAAGTCTGTTACAATGATATGTTGACATATGAATGACAGTGTTTATAAATTCGAATGTTAAAGTAAGTCTGAAATGAGGCCTCTCTGACAGACGAACGTCACTCTTTGAAAATTTAAATTTCGAAGTAAATGAACGACTGTGCTTTTTGAGCCTGCTGCGGACAGACGAATTTTGGGGCTCCAAAATTCAAATTTTGAAGGCACTGTAGTAAATTGAAAGTACTGTTCACGCTTAACAGAAAAACTTTCTACTTGAAAATTCGTATGTCACTACTTAGAAACATTTTCAAAATATCAAAATTTGAATTTCACTTCATGACAGACGAACTTCAGTCTTTCAATGTTAGAAGCTTTAACCTTCGGTTCCTGCGAAATTCGTCTGTTGACCAACCGAAATTCGAATTTCAGTATGTCAGAAGCATTAAATGCGGTTGGTTAATGAATAGTTTTTCAGAGTAACCATTGGATAACTTCTCCAACGAATAGATTTTGTCTCTAAAGGACATTTCAGACCTAAATCTATAAATATAACATCATTTGAAGTTGTGGGTAATGATTTTAATTGTGTATATACTGAAACTCTGTCAAATCATTTACTCAAAGCTTCATACTCTCACACTTCAATAGTCTGTACTTTAACTTTCATATTTACTCTGATTAAGAGAGTTTATCGTTGTAAACAATCTAATCTTTATCTGGAAGATAGATTTTCTCGTGAGGGGATATCACAAGGAATTAGGAAGCATTGTGTGAAAGTGCAAAAAGGGATTGAGAGAAGCTCTAGAAAATAGAGCACAAAAGTTGTACTGTGGCATTTGCAAGAAGCCCACTGAATTCTTGCAGAATAGTGGAAAATCTCAAGTGGTAACTTGGGGACTGGACGTAGGTCAAGTGGAGAGACCGAACCAGGATAAATTTCTGAGACTTCTTCTCTTTTATGCCACTTTCACTGTTATTTACTTATACTCTATTTTACCGTCATATATTGCATTCTTAAACTCTTTGATATTTTGCAGAAAATTTTTAATCTTCCCAATTCACCCCCCTCTTGGGAAGCCAGCCTAACTAACAAGTAGTATTAGAGCCCGAATTCCCAATCAAAGGATCTCACAGTCCAGGAATTAAATGGCTGGCTTTGGAGAAAGTATATTACCAGAAGGCAACAACACAAATAGACCACCTGGCTTTAGTGAAGAACACTATGGGTACTGGAAGATGAGGATATAAATCTATCTCCAGTCAATTGATCTGGACATCTGGTCAGTTATTCAGAAGGGAGATTTTGTTCCAATGGCTTTGGAAGACGATGGAAAATACAGAGAGAAGCCAGAAGCTGAATGGAATGAAGAAGACAAAAGAAGAGTCTTGTTGAATTTCAAGGCAAAACATTATTTGGTCAGTGCCTTGAATCAAGATGAATTCTACAGAGTCTCCCAATGCTCCACTGCGAAGGAAATGTGGGACACCCTGCAAATTGCTCATGAAGGAACAACTGAAGTCAGGGAAAACAAACTTAATACATGCATAGGAGAATATGAAAGCTTCAGAATGGCTGAAGGTGAGAGTATAAAAGACCTACAGAAGAGATTCACCCTCATTGTGAATCAACTAAAAAGCTTGGGAAAGGAGTACACTCAAACAGAGAAAGTCAGAAAGATCCTCAGAGCTCTCCCTCTGGAATGGCAACCCAAAATAACAGCAATAGAGGAAGCCAGAGGAGAATCAATGACCTTTGTCACAGCTCTCTTTGGCAGCCTTGAGGAGTATGAAGGAAAACTAAAAGCTCTCAAGGAAGCTGGACAAGACAGAAAAAAAAAAGACCTTGCTCTCAAAGGTGCTAAAGAAAAGGAGGAAGAATCTAACGATGGAGAGGAGCTAGATGAAGAAACTCTGGCTATAATGGTCAGAAAATTCGGAAAATTCTACAGCAAGAAGAGAAACAAGAAAAACTTCAAGAAAGGAGCTGCTGGAGATAGCAAGAGGGAATCAAAGGAGCATGTGACTTGCTATGAGTGCAAAAAGCAAGGACATATCAAATGGGATTGTCCACAATTCCTCAAAAAGCAAGAGAAAGAAAAGAAAGCCGCAAATAAAGGCAAGAAGAAGAGAGCTTACATCTCATCAATATGGGGCAACAGCTCAGATGAAGAAGAAGATGATGAAGATGAAATTGCCAACATCTGTCTCATGGCACTTGCATCTAAAGAAGCTAAAATACCATATAGCAGTGACCAAGAGGATGAGGTATATGAATCTGAACCTTCATATTATGAATTACTGGATGCATTTCATGAGCTGCATGATGAGTTTGTTAAAGCTGCTAAAGAACTTAAGCAAGCTAAGAAAAAGATTAACAAACTAGAATCTCAACACAATATTTCTGAAACTGTTTCTCTACCTATTGCTGAATCTGTGTGCTGTAAAACATGCATTGAATTAAAGCAAACCAATAAATATCTAGTAAAAAGCATGTCTAGGCTTACTAGAGGTAAAGATATGTTATTTGCTTTAATGGGAAGCCAAAGAATATCACAAGAAAAATCTAGAATTGGCTATGATCCATGTGCTGTTAAAGAAAAGATTAGGAAGAAAAATCAGAATATATACATGAGACATTTTGTGCATGCTGATGGAAATGGAAAGAAAGATCATATGTCACATCAGATTGAATCATATAATCAACCAAAGCATGCAAAAGAAAAATATTATCTGCATTGTTTTCTTCCTGCCTCTTAATTTAGTAGTCCCTTTACCACCTGTCACTACTGTAACAAAAAGGGGCATATTTGTAGTTCATGTGCCTTAAAGAAAAATGGACTTGATAGGAAGGCTAAATGGGTTCCCAAAGGTACAACTGTATCTAGGGAAAAGATTACTGACAGAAAAGGACCCAAGCAGATTTGGGTACCTAAGAAGAAAACTTGAACTTTGTTTTGCAGGTCTGTCTCAAAGATAAAAAGAACAATAAATGGTACATGGACAGTGCCTGCTCATGTCACATGACTGGTGATAAGGAGAAGTTCATCACCCTTAGAGACAAGAAAGGAGGAAAGGTAACCTTTGGAGGTGATCAGTATGGCAAAATAGTTGGTATTGACATTGTGGGTATGAATCCTGAAACATCCATTGAAGAGGTGTTGTTTGTGATAGGCCTCAACCACAATCTGCTGAGTGTGAGTCAAACATGTAACAAAGAAAATTGGGTACTATTTGACTCAAAATTCTACCTAATCATCAGAAAAAGCGATCAAAAAGTAATCCTCAAAGCTCAAAGGGATGGTAACTGCTATACTATTGATCTTGATGAACCTCCTCCCTTAGATTCTGTTTGCTTAATTAGTCAGGATAATGATAGTTGGCTATGGCATAGAAGATTAGCTCATGTTAACATGAATCAGATTTCAAAACTGGTTAAAAACGAGCTAGTCACTGGCCTGCCAAAAATTGCTTTTGAAAAAGACAAAGAATGTGATGTATGCTTAAAAGGAAAGCAAACTAAATCTTCTTTTAAACCCAAAAACATAGTCACCACAACTAGACCACTAGAATTACTGCATATGGACTTAATTGGTCCATATAGGGTAAAAAGCATTGGTGGAAATCTGTATGTGCTTGTGATTTTGGATGATTACTCTAGATTTATATGGACATTGTTTCTTTCCTCTAAGAGTGATACCTTTGATGTATTTGTAACCTTAGCCAAGAAAGTGCAAAATGAGAAAGGTATTTCTATTGTGTCTATCAGGTCAGATCATGGAGGAGAATTTAAGAACTCATACTTTTTGGAGTATTGCAATGAGCATGGAATTGACCACAACTTCTCAGCCCCAAGAACTCCATAACAGAATGGAGTAGTAGAAAGAAAGAACAGAACAATTGGAGAGATGGCTAGAGCTATGCTGAATGAAAAGAAACTCTCCCAAGTATTTTGGGTTAATGCAGTGAATACAACAAGCTATATCATTAATAGAGCCTACATCAGGCCAATCCTTGGGAAGACTCCTTATCAGCTGTACAAGGGAAGAAAGCCAAATCTATCACATCTCCATGTGTTCGGCTGCAAATGCTTCATTCACAACAATGGAAAGGAAAATCTGGGTAAGTTTGATGCCAAATCTGATGAAGGTATATTTTTGGGCTATTCTAGTAGAAGTAAGGCATATAGAGTTTTCAATAGAAAGTCTAAACTGGCAGAAGAATCTGTGCATATAGTATTTATCGAAAATGAAATTGCTTCTAAACATATTTCTGATGAAGATAATCTTGTTTCAAACTTTAAAAAGTTAGATATCTTTGATGAAGGTATAATTGAACCTCCAAAAATATCTGAATCTATTAATATAGAGGAAGATATTCAGGAGAGAGATTTTGAAAAAGAAAATAATGAAGAAATGTCTCATGAACTCCCTAGAGCTTGGAGATATCAAAGGAATCATCATGTTGATCAAGTGATAGGGAATGTTCAAGAGAGAGTTAGAACCAGAAAACAGTTAAGGGATCAAATGATTAATTGTGCTTTCATCTCACAAATTGAACCTAAATGTACTGAGGAAGCCTTAACTGATGAGTACTGGATTCTAGCCATGCAGGATGAATTAAATCAGTTTAAAAGAAATCAAGTCTAGGATTTAGTGCCTAGACCCAAAAATCATCCTGTCATTGGTACCAAATGGGTTTTCAGAAATAAACTTGATGAATCAGGATCAATCATTAGAAACAAAGCTAGACTGGTTGTTAAAGGATATAATCAAGAAGAAAGCATTGATTTTGAGGAAACCTTTGCTCCAGTAGCTAGATTAGAAGCAATTAGAATTCTATTAGCATATGCATGCATGAAAAATATTTTGTTATATCAAATGGATATGAAGAGTGTTTTTGTAAATGGATATATCATGGAAGAGGTTTATGTAGATCAACCTCCAGGTTTTGAGGATTCTACAAAACCAAACCATGTGTATAAACTGAAGAAAGCGCTTTACGATTTGAAGCAAGCCCCTAGAGCATGGTATGAAAGATTGAGTAATTTTCTAACTAAAAATGGATTCAGCAGAGGGAAAGTAGATACAACTTTATTTACTAAGAAAGAAAACAAAGATTTACTTATTGTTCAAATCTATGTTGATGACATTATATTTAGTGCTACTAATGAATCTCTTTGCAAGAATTTTTCTAAGTTAATGCAGGGGGAATTCGAAATATCCATGATGCGTGAACTCAACTTCTTCCTTGGATTGCAAATCAGACAGTGTGATGATGGTATCTTCCTTAACCAATCCAAGTTTCTAAAGGAATTGCTAAAGAAGTTTGGAATGGAAAATGCCAAACTAATGGGGACACCTATGGCTACTGCAACCAAGCTGGATATAGATGAAAAAGGGAAAATGTTTGACATAACTCAGAACAGAAGAATGATTGGATCCCTACTGTACCTAACTGCCAGCAGACCTGACATTATGTTTAGTGTATGTATGTGTGCAAGATTCCAATCATGTCCCAAGGAAACCCATGCAACTATTGTGAAGCGTATCTTCAGATATCTCATTGGAGCTTCTCAGATGGGTCTTTGGTATCCTAAGGGGAATGGAGAAGATGTCAAAGGATACACTGATGCTGACTTTGCAGGATCCAAAATTGATAGAAAAAGCACAAGTGGAACATGTCAGTTTCTTGGAGGATCCTTGGTTTCATGGTGTAGCAAGAAGCAAAACAGTGTAGCCTTATCCACAGCAGAGGCCGAGTATGTTGCAGCTGGAAGCTGTTGTGCTGAAATCATCTGGATGAAATAGCAACTTGAAGATCTTGAGGTTGAAATGAAGGAAATATCAATCTTGTGTGACAATCAAAGTGCCATTAATATCATAAAGAATCCTGTCATGCATTCAAGGAAAAACCATATTGAAGTTAGGCACCACTTCATAAGGGATCATGTTTTGAAAGGAGAAATCAAACTAGAGTACATCCCAACTGAAGATCAAGTAGCTGATATATTAACAAAGCCTCTATTAGAAGATAGACATTGCAAAATAAGAAGAGAATTGAGTATGGTGAATCCCAATGAGCTGTAAGTAAATACGTGTGTAATTATGTTTTTAGATTTTTCAACATTAAATTAGTTCTAACTTTAGCATTGGAGTATGTTTAATTTAAGTTGCAGGTGCTCATCATGAGATTCAATGGAATTAAATCTGAAAAATGGAGCACACCAGAATGGAACAATCAAAGAGTGAAGAAAATAGCAGAAATTCTGAGTTTCTGGATCCATTCTGTATGTTTTTAAAGTTGAAATTCGTATATTGATTATGTGTTAGACGAATTTCCGTGAAAAACTAAGTTTCTGAGGAAGTCAGCATGGTCAACATTCGAATATTGGATACCTAACAGACGAACTTCAGCCTGTTATAAGTTGGAACAGTACTCGGTGATGCCTCGAAATTTGTCTGTTGGACCTTCAAAATTTGAATTTTCGAGAACAAAAATCTCAAAGTTATGTTTGTCCAACATGATAATTATACTAATGTTTATCTCTTAACATACGAATGTTGGAAAACTTTTACAAAGTAAAGAAATTTGAATTTCTGATTTGAAAATTCGTCTGCTGAAACATGCTCCTCAATGTTGAATCTTTGAAAGATGAAGTTTCGTATGCTAAATCTGTCTGTTTTTTGGTGATTTGTTTGCTGTTTGAAGTTTGCTCTTCAAAATTCAAACTTTGTTGGAACAAAGTTCGTCTATTCATCTTGTGTTATTTAAACCAAGCCTCTGTTAGATGAACTTTCAGAAGAAAATTCATCTGTCAGTAAGCTTTGCTGAATGGTTTAACTTGTAACTGCCCGAAGTTCAAATTTTGACACCTCAAAATTTGTCTGTCAGACAGTTACTTGCGTTAAAACTTACGATTTTCATTTGAACAGACGCAACCCTACTCTCATCCTCTCTGGGTCTGTTCAAATCCTCTCTTCAATTCTCTTAAATTTTGACCGAAAATCTTCTTCTCCCACCATTTAAACTGATTTTCGCACCTTATAAACCCAATCTCGACTTTATTCTGAATCATTCATCCACGAAAATGACAAGAGTAAAGAATCCTGAAGCTGGCAAAGGAGAGGCTCGTCCAAAACATTAGGTCAAATCACAATATGCTTCCAAGAAAGGAGAAAAGCTGAAGAGAAAGGCCGAATCTAGCAAGGGAACTCCTTCCAAATGCCAGAAAACTACACCAAAGGGAGAATCAAAGAAATCTGGACTCTCTTCCTCGAAGAAAGTAGAACCTTCAGTCCCTGTTCCTGCTGCTGCTGAAACTATTGCTTCCACCTCCTCCTCAAGTACTGAATTAGGAGAATATGAGCTCACTACAATGCCATTATGGAGCACTCCACAGATTCAAGAAGAATATTCGACCAAGTTTGCAAACAAAAAGGTAATCAAGCCACATTATGTGAACTTGGAGGATTTCTTGGTCTCTAATAGTTTTGATGCTGGTATATGGATGTTGAGATACAAGAATCTATTGGAAGTATTGGAGAGATATGATGATGAAGTAGTAAAGACATGGTATGCCTCCTTGAAGTACAACAGCAATAAGAAGAAATGGGAGGTCAATCTGAGATCAAGGACCATCTGGCTCACCGATGAGACTCTCAATGAAGTGCTGGAAATCCCAGGGTAAGATGGCCTCAAGATTGATATCACTGCCTCTGGATACATGGATGAGGTAGAAACTGCTAATGAAGAAGGTGGCCCCTTTGTGAACTACAAGGAGAGCACAATTCTAAGCACATTATTCAGAAGAAAGGAAAACTGGCCATCCATAAACTTGTTGAAGCCCACAGACCTCAGTGCTCAAGTAAGGATCCTACACTACATAGTGTCTAGGATCATATTCAACAAAGGAGGCACATGTCATGGCAACAATCATGTGTGGAAAGCTGATCAACATGGGTCATATCATACTTCAACGCATGATCAAGGCAAGAGATCAGAGGAAGGACTCCACACTCCCCTATGCAGCTATCATTTCTAGAATTCTACAGCATGCTAGAATTCAGCATCTTGAGAAGGGGAAAGGGAAACCCACTGAGATCTTCAAGGAGGAAGAACTTCAGAGAATGGAGATTGAAAGGAGTGGAGGAAGATGGATTGGGAAGGGAGCAGGAAAATCTGAAGATCTTTTCTTTATTGAAGGTGTCCCCCAACAGCAAGAGGGTACTTCTGAGGCTCCTGCCAGACCTACTCCTCAGCCCTCTCAGCCTATCCCATCTCCATCCAAGCCTACTCATATTCCATCCACTCCCTCCTCTCGTGCCGAGCCAACCAAGATCACTGAGTTGTATGATAGCTTGTCTACACTCATTCTTAGCATCAGGGATGAGCAAAATGCCAAGTTTGCTCATCTGCAAGATCAGATTCATCAGTTGGCAAAGAACATGAAAGTGGTTGCTGATGCCTATGAAGAAATTCAAAGTGCAATTCCTGCCACATCAGCTCCACCTCAGCCAAGGTTTTGTGTGCCTATTCAGTCTCCAATCCCTGAGCCTCCAAGCCCCTTCGAGTTAGCCTCTTCTGACCATGATGATGATGTAGATGGTGCTGAGCCTGCTGGTACAATGAGAACACCAAGTCCTGGTCCACCCTTGGACTATGGTTTAGAAGAAGAAGGACCTCAAGAAACAAGCCCTCATGAGCCTATTCAAGAAGATGCTCAGGATTCAATTCTTTCCACTCAAGAGTCTGAGCAAGTTGAAAGACTAGTGGCAGCCATTTCCACTTCTTCAATGCAGGAGGGTTCCAGCAATGAAGAGAGAAGCATTGTACCTGTGTTGATTTTGAAGCTATTGCTCACAATGCTCTCTTGCAAGCTCAGAGAAGAAGGCTTGAGGAAATGTTTCATTCTGATGAACCAGCTCCTCCTTCTCTCGCTGCTTATGGACTTTCAGAGGAACAGAGAGCTCAATTGGCTCTTTGCAGGAAGGAAATGCAAGAGTTGCTTGAGGTCTCTGATGATGATGAAGAACCAAGTCCTGAGCCTTCTGAGCCTCCTGCACTAATTGAACCAAAAATCCCGTTTGCTCTTGTGTCTCTCAGAGCTATTCTAGTCTCTCAGATCCCTCCTCCGGTTGATTTTATTGGGCTCCCTGATGATGCCAAAAAGGGGGAGAAGAGTAAGCAAACTGGAAAGCCTGCTGCTAAGCCATCTGGGAAAACTTACAGCAAGAAGACCAAGCCAAAGAAGAAGTGATTAGTTTTTAGGCTTGAGTGTTCGTGTAGTACTGTACTGTGTTTCTGTTGTCTGTTTTTTGATTGTTTGTATTTTGTATTTGATTTGTATATTTAAATGAACTTTGCTTAAATTCTGTCTCTGTAAAGCATCATTTGATTAAATGAAAGAATTTCTTAGTTGCGATGATTTGCTCTTTGAATCTCTTCACATGGTTTACTATATATGATATCTTTTGATATATAATGCATATGTTGAGGGGGAGTGTGTTAAAGCAAACCCAAGTACTAACCCAGTTTATAAGTTGTTTTGTCATCATCAAAAAGGGGGAGAATGTTGAATCAAGAAGTTTTGATGATTCCAAATCAACTCTCAAGAGCTTGGAATGAAGATATCAAAGGTGTCCAAAAGACTCAAGTAAAGAAATTTTGGAGAAATCTGTGCAAGAATTGTTGTAGGATGATTAGTTATGTTTAAATATGGGTAAAAGACTTTGATTTGGTGAAAAAAATGTTTTAAAACCTTGATTTTATGTTAAATCATGAAATATTTGAAAAACACCCACCAACAGACGAAGTTTGAAAGGTTTATGTTGAACTGTCATATTGGAAATTTGAACTTTGGTTTTAGAAATTCGAATTTTGAGTTAAAACTAAATAAGTCTGAAGAAATGCTTCTCTGACAAACGAACTTTGATTTTCCAAAATTCAAATTTTCATAAGTATTTGAAAGAAGCTTTAAGCAATAGACGAACTTTGGGTTTTGAAAATTCAAATTTCAGACAAAATGCAACTTATGAAAACTAAAGAAATCCGTCTGAAATAATGTCAAAGTTCATCAAAAATCAAGATTATATTGAGTTCTAAAATTGCTCACTGACAGACGAACTTTAAACATGAAAATTCGAATTTCAGAAGCTAAGGTTGTAAGTCTGTTACAATGATATGTTGACATATGAATGACAGTGTTTATAAATTTGAATGTTAAAGTAAGTCTGAAATGAGGTCTCTCTGACAGATGAACTTCACTCTTTGAAAATTTAAATTTCGATGTAAATGAACTACTGTGCTTTTTGAGCCTGCTGCGGACAGACGAATTTTGGGGCTCCAAAATTTGAAATTTGAAGGCACTGTAGCAAATTGAAAGTATTGTTCATGCTTAACAGAAAAACTTTCCACTTGAAAATTCGTATGTCACTACTTAGAAACATTTTCAAAATATCAAAATTTGAATTTCACTTCATGACAGACGAACTTCAGTCTTTCAATGTTAGAAGCTTTAACCTTCGGTTCCTGCGAAATTCGTCTGTTGACCAACCGAAATTCGAATTTCAGTATGTCAGAAGCATTAAATGCGGTTGGTTAATGACTAGTTTTTCAGAGTAACCATTGGATAACTTCTCCAACGAATAGATTTTGTCTCTAAAGGACATTTAAGACCTAAATCTATAAATATAACATCATTTGAAGTTGTGGGTAACGATTTAAACTGTGTATATACTGAAACTCTACCAAATCATTTACTCAAAGCTTCAGACTCTCACACTTCAATAGTCTGTACTTCAACTTTCATATTTACTCTGATTAAGAGAGTTTAATCGTTGTAAACAATCTAATCTTCATATGGAAGATAGATTTTCTTGTGAGGGGATATCACAAGGAATTAGGAAGCACTGTGTGAAAGTGTAGAAAGGGATTAAGAGAAGCTCTAGAAAACAGAGTACAAAAGTTGTACTGTGGCATTTGCAAGAAACTCACTGAATTCTTGCAGAATAGTGGAAAATCTCAAGTGATAACTGGGGGACTGGACGTAGGTCAAGTGGAGAGACCGAACCAGGATAAATTTCTGAGTCTTCTTCTCTTTTCTGCCACTTTCACTGTTATTTACTTATACTCTGTTTTACCATCATATATTGCATTCTTCACCTCTTTGATATTTTGTAGAAAATTTTTAATCTTCCCAATTCACCCCCTCTCTTGGGAAGCCAACCTAACTAACATATTTTATTGACACTTTTTTTAACAAATGCCAACTATTAAGTGTCAATAAAGTCTGTTTTTGGCTTAGTGACAATTTTGTTATATAAAAGGTGAATTAATTTGTAAAATGTGCAATTGAATTAAAAAAAAACTTTTGTTGGCAGTTTTGAGGAACTACCAGGAACTGCCATCGAAAGTACTTTCATTGGCAGTCTAATATAGACAACTACTAACAAATGCAATAAAGAAAACCTTATTAATTGAAAAAAAGTCCTTTTCATTAGCTGTTGCATGCCTCAAAATCACCAATGAATATGTATTTTCATTAGCTGCCACTTATCTCAATACTTATTTTGTTGGCAGTTCAGAACCATCACATGTTGCCCAAAAAAAAATGCTAAAAAATGTCTATTTTTATTGGCATTTGTAAAACAAGTGCTAACTAAAGTATGTTTTATTGGCAGCTTTTTAAACAAAGGCCTACTATTAAGTGCCAATAATGTCTATTTTTTGCTTAGTGATACACTACAACATTTTATACATAGGGCAACATTTTTCTTTGCAACAGTTATAAAAATGTTGCCTGATATATAAATAGACAATATTTTTAGAGGTGTAACTATTATTTTTAACTTTAAGCAACACAATATTAAGCAACTGTTAAATAACTGTAACCTATAAAAAAATAGGCAACATTTTTAAATTGTTGCATTGTAATTTTTGAATAGGTAATAATTAATAACTGTTGCCCATAAAATTACTCTTATAGCAACATTGAACAAATGTTCCCTTTAAAATAGACAACAAAAATAACTATTCCTTTAAAACAACTCAAAATACAACATTTAGCAACATTTAGTAAATGTTCTTATAATTTTACTTTATAATTGATTTGGCGCTATTTTTTTTTTTCATTGGAAAGAGATTTGGCGCTAGTAATTATTAGTTTTATCAGTTTGTTATTTATTAAATTATTATAAAATAAATTATTAAATATATTGATTTATTATTAGTTTTATCAGTTTATTAATTGTTAAATTATTATTAAACAAATTATTAAATAGGTAAAAAAGGAAGCACGGAGAGAGGCAAAAACATGGAGCAAAAGTTGGGCATCAGTTACGCATATCTTCAATAAGTCTTGCCTTGCTGAAGATTACCACTGAAGAAGGACCTCACCGTCGATTGAAGCCGTCTTGTTCTCCAATTAGTCTCTATGACAATATGCTACTATGCTTTCTGAAGGACGTCGTCTGAACAAGTTCCCCTGCTTTCTGAAGGTTGCCGTCTGAAAGTTCCAGCCGCCATCGACTTCCTCTGCTTTCTGAAAAGGACGCCATTTCAACGAATTATGGCTGCCGTCGACTTCTCCTCTTCTCTGCCACTCTTCTTGTTGCCATTTGAAGACCGTCTTTCCATCTCTGAAGTTCAGCCGCTGCTGTGAATATTACTGAATTGAACTAGAGTCTTGAAAGGAGTTTCGGGAGGGGTCAGATGGGCATTTGTGGAGATCAGTCTTGAATGGTTTGTAAAATTAGGAATTAGACAAGGAGGGTTGTTGCTTGAGTCTTGAGACAACACAGGAAAATCAAACCACAGTCTTCCTCCATCACTAGGTTAGTTGGATTATTAACCTATTTTAAAATCTTCTGAATGATTGCTGAAATTGAAGTATGTAGATTTCCTGCTGTAGGTTATGGCATTTCATATGGGTTTTGCTAATTATAATCTTAAATTTTTGTATGAGAGTGATTGCAACATGTTAATAATTTGATGATAATGGGTTTACTGAGAAAGACGTGAAGCAGTTTGATAATAAAGTCTATTTAGAGTTATTGGTTTGATGGTGATGTTTGAATTTGTTTCTGGGTCTTCAAGAAAGTTATTGATGCTGGGCCCAGTATTAAGCTAACATATATGCTAAATGATGTGAATGCTTTACGTGGTCCTTCAAATATATATGTTAAGAAAGATATTGTATATGGTCCCTCAAATAAGTTGGAAGATAAAATTAAATGTCAAGTGGACATTATAGTATGATAGCTGTCAAGCCCATAACTTATGATAAAAAGGTAAAACAAAACCATAAATAGGGGATGGGTTGGTTGTCTATGTTTGTGAATCCCATAACTTATATGTGATTTAGAAAGACTAATATATATATATTATGAGACCACTATATGCTCATGCATGTCTTTATTCACATGAGCATCTCTGTCTATCTCTCTCAGGACAAATAAAAACATAGTTAGGTGCAAAAAATCAGAAAAAGATAAATGATTTCAGGTTTTGTTTTGTGCTATCTGTCCAAAACTCTATGATGGGGTAATAGTTAAAAATATGTAATATAATGGGGGGTGAAAAGGGAGTGTGAAAGGAAGAAATCCATATACTGATGATTCTCCTCCAACTTCCACAAACGCAGTCTTAGCATGTATGTGTGCTTTTCATGTTATGCAGCGTTTTAATATTTGAGGCCATTAGGATTGAATGTTTCTTGGATTATAATGTATTTTACAACTTTAATGATTAAAAGTGCAACGTGGCAGTTTCATGGATTTACTGGGAGGGATAGGAATCTACTTTCTTGTATACTACACATTATTAATGATGCCATGTTTCATGTTTTGAAAGGAAAGTCCTAATTTATGCTAAAATTCCATTGACATTTAGTTTGTGCTATATTTAATGCACACCATGTTTGAGAGTACGGTTGTTTACAGATTAGTCATTTATGTCATTGGTTTTTTCTTTTTTCATTATACTCTCTTTTTTCATTAGTCATTAGTTGAATGATGCAAAATAGGCAAGCAATAAGTGGTTAAAAAAAGGCAGAAGGAAGGGATAGCCAAAGTGAAGAATCTTGTAGCAACGTGTATTTTTTTCATTGTTTTTAATGAGTACTTTTGAATATCATTTACTGTATACATCTATAAATAAATACTTACATAAAAAAGTCTAAAACATTAGATTATCTTATATATCCTGGTGATATCTCTTTCCTTGAATATCATTTCCTTGCATGTGGCCAAACATAAATATACATACAAATTTATTTATATAATTATATGCATATAAAAAAATAACACAATAAAAGAGGGTTTTCTTTTATCAGTTTACTTTTTCTTTATATAATTAAGCTTGACCCTAGAAGCCCTACCAACTCCGTTTGACTTAATTAAGCAAAACTAACAAAATTTGTTCCAATAGTTTTTATTATTTGAACACACTCATTTCATTGAATTTTTATTAACTACCTCAAACTGATACATGTAAGAATTATAATACCAAAAGTAGTTGGAAAGTAGTTATATATAGTGACCATGTCTTTATTCACTTTGGTCTTCAATTTCTCTATACAATGTTATTGGCTTCTTATTTGACACTTTTTTTCTCCAATGCAAGTTGTCTTGTATTTCGTGCCTAATCTCCATCAATTGAAGGCTCAAACCTGCTTCAACAATAAAGAATTTCTTGGCACACATGACTTTGGTAATTGACGAGGTGAGTCTCAATTCAAATATTTCTTGAAGGGGGTTACAAAGCAACTTACTTAGATAAATGAATATTTCTGCTTGTTTCCAAACTAAAGTCTTGACGACGAACTATATAAAAATGGATATATGCATGCAGATTGAAGGCTTAAATTTGTAATTTCTAAATTTTTATAGGTGTTGCAAGTGATATAGATTTATTTGTATGTTATAGATTTAGTCGTCTAATTTTTCAGACCTAGGGAGAAGATAAAGCTAGCTCATTAAAAACTTGTCAGCAAAACAATGGGACTTGGATATTTTTATCAAGGACGGTATGCTATCTTTATAGATCTAGCTACTAAGGACTGGGGAAGGTCTATTATGTTTTAAATAATTTTGAAAATAAAAAGGGTGAAACAATTGATACACTTATTCCTTTTCAGTTTATGATGGAGGAAATATTTAATGTTAGAAAAAAAAATTAAATCTTTAGTGACACAATGAAATCAAGGTGATCTAAAGGAGAAAATTAAAAAAAAAGACAAATCAAAAATGAAATTTTATTGAATGATAATTGCCTTCAAAATGGATTAAAAATTGTACTGTGCATATGCCATCTCGAATTTTTTAAGAAATTAAAAATCACAGAATGAATAGTATAACAGTGTTAATAAGAATAACCATAGGACTTTGTTTGACCTCAATAGTAGTAGCTGACTCTACATGGACCAATGAATTTCCATCGTCTCTCATTTCTTTTTCATTCAAATGATAGGAGAAAATGAGATCTTTCTAGGTGATTCACTTAAGACAAGGAAGACCCTTTTCCAAGTGGATTAATTAATGCCTAATTAACAATAAAATAATGGTTCATGTGTGGGGATTAATTAGATGGCTAATATATTCTTAATCAGAGATTTCCAATCACTTCCATTGGACAATTAATATATCAATAAGAACAATCATATCCCTTCACTTTATGCCTCAACTCTTAGTGGTTTTATTCCTTGAATTAATTGTGTTTTGGAATTTTTTTTGTCCAGTAAATTAATCATGATAAACAAGGATTGGATTGACTTGCCTCGATGTTGTGAAGAGTATATTAATGGTGTTATACACTTTTTGGATGTTGCATTCACTAAAGAAAAGTTTAAAGGAGAAGAGATTTTGTGTCCTTGTGCCGGATGTTGCAATGATAGTTGGGAAAAAAGAGATGTAGTGTTTAATCATTTAATAAGCAAGGGTTTTTTAGAAAGCTATAGAGAATGGATATACCATGGTGAAGAGTTATGTCCTATGGATCTTGATAGCGATAGTGATGGTAATGTCTCATTTGATGATATTAATGGCTTATTGTTTGAGACATTTAAAGATGTGGCTAAAGAAAATGGAGTACATGAAGGCTTAAATGAAGATGCAAAGAAATTTTATAGACTTGTTGAAGATGCAAAACAAGAGTTATATCCTCGTTGTAAGAAATTCTCAACCTTATCATTCACTATTCGATTGTATTTGTTGAAATATCTCTATGGATGGAGCAATGCATCATTTACTGCTCTCCTAGAATTATTGAAAGATGCTAGACCAGATTTGAACATTCCTATCTCTTTCAATAAAACAAAATCTATGGTAAAAGACTTGGGTTTAGACTATAAAAAGATTGATGCATGTCCCAACAATTGCATGTTATTCTGGAAAGAGCATGAGAAAGATGACTTGTGTCATGTTTGTGGAGCATCAAGATGGATAGAATATCCTGAAGTGGATTGTGATCTTGAAGAATATAAAAAGGCTCATAAAGTTCCTATTAAAGTGCTACGACATTTTCCTTTAATTCCAAGATTGAAAAGACTCTTTATGTGTTCAAAGACTGCTGATTCATTGAGATGGCATGTAGAAGAGCGTTCAAGGGATGGTAAGCTAAGACATCCTGCTGATGGCCAAGCATGGAAAGACTTTGATGCAAAGTATCCAGATTTTGCTCTTAAGACTCGTAATATTAGGCTTGGGTTGGCTAGTGATGGGTTTAATCCATTCAGAACTATGAGCCTATCACATAGCACATGGCCTGTGATATTAACAATATATAATTATCCACCAAATTTATGCTTGAAAGCAGAGAGTTGTATAATGTCATTGCTTATTCCTGGACCAAGATCGCCAGGAAATGCAATTGATGTATATCTACAACCACTTATTGAGGAGTTAAAGCTATTGAGGGATGTTGGTGTGGAAACATATGATATTTCCAAAAATGAAACATTCCGAATTCGTGCAGCTCTTTTGTGGACTATTAGTGACTTCCCTGCTTATGCTATGTTATCTGGTTGGAGCACTAAAGGGAAATTGGCTTGCCCTGCATGTAATTATGCAACTTCTTCTACTTACTTAAAACATAGTCATAAGCATTGCTATATGGGTCATCGAGTCTTTTTGGATTCAAATCATGAGTGGAGATCAAATACAATTTCTTTTAATGGAGAGACTGAATTTAGATCTGCACCCTCTTTGTTGGATGCAACAAGAATTTGGAAGACTTAAAAGAATTCCCCAATGTCTTAGGGAGGAATGATAAGAAAAAAAGGAATAGTCCATGGAAGAAAAAATCTATCTTTTGGCAATTACCGTATTGGAAGGATAATACTTTGCGCCATAATTTTGATGTAATGCACATAGAGAAGAACATATGTGATAATATAATTAGGACTCTCTTGGAGATTGAAGGGAAGAGAAAGGATCATGAAAATGCTTGTTTAGACCTACAAGATATGAGGATAAGAAAGAAACTTCATTTGAAAGCATCCATTGATGGTAAGAAGACCAGGATTCCAAAAGCATGTTGCTCCCTAACAAAACAAGAGAAATCTATTTTTTGTGGTGTTTTGAAGGCAGTAAAACTTCCTGATGGTATTGCTTCCAACATTTCACGTTGTGTGCAAGTTGTAGAAGGAAAAGTTTCTGGGTACAAGAGTCATGATGCCCATGTTAAACTACATAATTTGCTTCAAGTAGCAATACAAGGGATAACCCCACATCAAGTTGTTGTTCCTTTGATTTGACTTTGTTCTTTCTTTCGTTGTTTATGCCAAAAGGTTGTACAGGTGTAAAGTTTAAATCACATGGAATCGGAGGTTGCAAAAACACTTTGCCAACTTGAAAGAATATTCCCTCCAAGTTTCTTTGACATAATGGTTCATTTACCTATTCACCTTGCAAATGCGGTTAGGTTGGGTGGACCAGTTCAATTTTGATGGATGTATTACATGGAAAGATATTTGGGTGATTTAAAATCTTTTGTTCATAATAAGAGTCGCCCAGAAGGTTCTATTGCTGAAGCTTATTTAGCTAAAGAATCTCTAACATTCTGTTCAAGGTATTTGTCTAGTGATGTATATACTAGGGTGAATAGAATGACACGAAATAGCGATGATATTCCTAACATAGGTTATCCTATTGGAGGTGAGAAACTATTTTCTCTTGATCACAAGTCAAAAAATCAAGCCCATGGGTACATCTTATTCAATTGTGATGAAGTGCAAGATTACATTAGGTACTATCATCAACTTATTATAATATTTTATCCCTACAATGAAATTTTTTATTTTTTTTGTATTGACTCTAGAGTGGGTTGCTTGTTTTGTAGGGAGCATGAGGTTGATGTTCACAATTGCCAAAAGAGAAGTAAGTGGAGCAAAGCTAAAAATCAAAGAGATGATTTCATTCAATGGTTTGAAACACGAGCAATGAACGAGCAAATATCTAATTGGATAAAGCAGTTGTCTAAGGGACCAAACGATATTACCAAAAGGTATTCAGGTTATGTTATTAACGGATACAGGTTTCATACAAGGCAACGTGATGCAAGGTGAAAAACCCAAAATAGTGGTGTGACATTAGTGGCAGTTACTCAAAGCTTTAAAAGTGCAAAGGACGAAAATCCAGAAAAAAATTTGTATGACCTACTATGGGGCAATAACTGATATCATAGAGTTAGATTATTATGGTCACTTTAAATATGTGTTGTTTAAATGTGATTGGTTTGAAGGTGAAGAAGACAAATATGGACTTACATGTGTTTACTTCAATAGAAAATTGTACAAGGATGATCCATTTGTGTTAGCATATCAAGTGAAGCAATGCTTCTTTATTGAAGATCCGTTTAATAAAAATAGGCACTATGTTTTGAAGGCACTTCCAAGAGACTTATTTGACATGGGAGAAATTTGTCATTCAAATAGCCATGAATTTAATTATGAAGAAACATCAGAGATCTCAAAACATCTTCCTATATCAAAAAATGATTGTGAAGTCGATTTGGTTAGGGAAGATGTACCAGATAATATCATTGAGAAGCCTTTATCTGAATTTCATGTTCAACAAAAGGAAATTGAAAGTGATGATGAGGCTAGCTTTCAAAGTGAAAATGAAAGCAATGATGACTCTATTTTTTATGATAGTTTGTAATAATCAGGTGATCATGAAATAAATAATCAGTGTTATGTTAGCATACCATATTTGTTGATAGTTTTTAATGTCTTTTGATAAAATGAAATAATCATATCATTGTTGTGTTATCACTTGTATTCAAAGTACTAATGTATACTTTCTATGTTAAAATGTAGGTGTTGAAGCATGACAGCAAATTAGATTGATGAATTAAAGGGAAAAGAGGGATAATTGGTTCATCTATATAAAAGGTAGAATTCTCCCAGTGTTATGTCAAATTTTTGGATTGTTTTCAGCAAATAAAATGTTGGCTTTGTTATCTCATAATATCCAATGTTCACTAGTTCCATTTGTTGTATTTACTATTTGTTTAAAGAGAAGGATGTTTATCCCTAATAATATTTTCTGATATAAATATTTGAGATTGATTTGGCTTTTGAGGAAGTTGGATATATCCAATTATAGACATCAGGTATAAAATTCTCTCCATGGTCTTCATGCCCTTTTCCTACTTATTTTAGTTGCAATTTATTGTGAATGATAATTTGATTTCAGCAAATATGGAGAGAGTCCTTAGAATGAGTCCTTAGAATGGGTGGTCTAAGTCCTGCTAAAAGAAGTCTCAAATTTCCTTTAGAAGCAAGGTCAAGCACTGAGTTGGCAAAGAAATTTCAGCAAGTTAAGAGGGAGAAAATTGACAAATTGCACGAGAGACTATGGGAAAATAACAAAGATAAAGTGAAGGAGGTTGATGGCAACTTGGACAAAACCATAGCTGCAAAGAAAAATCAGAAGAAAAAAAAAGCTCAACGTTCCAATCAAGAGAAGCATTCTTTTGATACACTCAATTCCACAGCTCATTGTTTCAATCAAAAGCAAGCTCATCAACAAAATCCCAAGATTGCATTTGTGTCCCAAGGAGGTAGTGGTGTACAAGAAAGTAAAAAAAAGAAGGTAAAGAGAAATCCAACATGCCCTTCAATGCCCTTTGCTCGCTTTAATAGAGCTTATGGGGATTCTCAACAAGGAGAAAAGGATCCGATTCAACTCCAACAATCAAGAGAAACTATTGTAACCAAGTCATTAAATGGAGAAAAACCTTCAAGCAAGTGTCAAAATCGTCCTCTAGTGAAAGTGAATCAAAATCAACCATCATCTAAAAGAAATAGGGAGGAAGACTTGAGGCAGCTAGAAGCTATGGAGAATTATGGACAAGTTGAGAGAGATGTCAATCAAAAAGAGGAAGCAACAAATACAAACAATGCAACTATAGAAGGTAAATTATCTTGTTTCTTCTTGATATATATTTCTGTTGAGTTATCTATATAATGATTACAAAAACTCTACCTTATTTTTATTATTCTAATGACTCTAAATTGAAAATAGGAACATCTATAAAAAGAACTCGTGGAAAAACCTCACGCAAAAAGATTCATGCAAGAACAATGGAGGAGCGAGAAAAAGTGACCTTCAATGTAGAAGGTCAACCTATTGGGCCAACAAATAAAGTAGTATCTGACTTAAGCTTCTTCTTAGGAACAGTGGCAAGAAACTCAACATTTTGTCCTTTAATTTACCCAAGTTGGACTAAAATGCCACATCCAAATAAAAATGATATATGGGTATATGCTAATGTATGTATTAAAAGCATTGTATATTTTTTTCCATTTAGGATATGCAACAAATTTGATTTCATGATCTTGTTATTTTATCGTGTCTTGTGTAGAAAAAGTTTATTTTGCCAGATGATGGAAAAGGTTGGGTAAAGACTATTGCTAGAGATGCTTGGAGACGCTATAAATGCAAAATTAGGAAGAATCATTTTTTGAAGTATTCTAACTTGACGGAAAGGCTCAAACATCGCCCTCCAAAGGTGCCAGAATCTGATTTTAGGAAGCTTTGTGAATATTGGAGTTCAGAAATTGCACAAGTAAGAATCGTAGTTGGTTTTACTTCATGTGCTACAAACTTGAATAATTGATTTATTTTTATATTTCTTTAAATTTATTGTGTAGGCAATCAGGAAAAGGAACACTCAAAGTAGAGCTCGGCAAAAATGGAGGCATCGAATGGGCCCAAGAAGCTTTGCTGTGATTTGTGAAATAATAGTATTGCTAATACCTCATTTCAATTTTATATTATGGTTGTATTTTAAAAATAATGCTATATTAAAAAAATTCTATTTCACACTATATAGTTATTGTTTTGTAGCAAGCAAAGGAGAATAGAGAGCCTACCCAAGCAAAAATTTTTGTTGAAACTCGAAAAGGCAACAAAGGAAAACAACTGGATGCAGAAACTGATAATGTAATTGTAAGTTAAAATTATCCTTAAATTAATCTATTCAATAGACAATGTTAATATTATTGTATAACATCTAATTCAATCTTTTTACTAGTTCCAACTTCAAGGTATGATTCAGAATAATGAAGAAAGTAATGTGGAAGCTTTTCAAGTTGTGTTTGGGAAGGAACATCCTGGATCAGTGCGTTGTTATGGGAGAAGGGTCACCCCAACTATCTTGAAGAAAAATGCAGAGATTAATGCTATTAAGAAAGCACATGAAGAAGAGGTGTCTTCATTAAAAGAAAAACTTGGGGATGTGCAAGATGAGATGGGTAAATTACGAAATGCTTTTAGAGCTATATTGCAACATTGCAACCCTGGGCTCGATATGGAATCATTGCAAGTTTTATTTAAATCATCTCATGGAGATGTCAATAGTGTGCCAAAGGTGACTGGATATGCACGTGAACATTCTTCTACATCGACATATGTTCCAATCCTTAGAAAGGTAACTTTATTATCATAACTATTTTAAGCTTGGTTTTTAATTGTTGGATAATTGAAATAACGGTGAGAAAGAAAGGTGGCTACAAGTCTAAAATATTAATGTTAACATCTTCATATTGTTAACATATTATTTTATATTTTCTTCTTATACAGGAAGGTGGTCCTAATGAAGGAGATACAAATGAGGATCAAGTACTATAAAATGATAGACATCATGCCACACTATTTATTTTGACCTATAGGATGTGGATTCATGTTCAAACTTAAATCTTTATATATACATTTGTCCTTTTTTGTTGGCTATTATAAAGCCATATGTTAATATTCAATGTTAAATCTATGTACTTATTGACTATAAATGTAGAACCTATTATGATATATTATGGTTAATTTAGTACAATTCTTGAATATGGTTTTTTTTATATGTATGTGTCGAGATGATTATGTCTTGTTTAGTTATATGTATATGCATATGATGAAATAAAATTCAAAATAGTTAGGTGAAGCTTTGAATGGAAATAAAATAAGATTACATTTCTAAACTGTTGCCCTTAGTTATTTATAAACAACAGTTGTCAAATGTTGCCTATTGGAAGTTTAAGCAACATTTATAGCTTAAAAATGTTTCCTCTTGTGAGTTTAAGCAACATTTAGAAAATGTACGTTTTGGAATAGGCAATAGTTATACTTTCTTTTACAATTTAACAATGTTCCCTATTGAACATATAGGCAACATTTAAAAATTGTACTTTATGTATAAACAACATTTAAAAGCTGTTGCAATATAACTGTTGCTTATTTCCCATAGTATAGGCAACAGTTTTTGTGGTTGTTGTCATAAGAGTCAAAAAACTGTTGCCTAAAAGAATAGGTAACGCTGGCATAGGCAACACTCGGGTAACATCTAGAAAATGTTACATATTCTTTTAGGCAACAGTTTTCATAGTTTAAGCAACATCTTTGAACTGTTGTTGTATGCAAAAAAATGTTGTAGTGATAGCATTGTTATATAAAAGGTCAATGAAATTGTAAATTGTACAAATTAATTAAAAAGAACTTTTGTTAGTGGTTTGGAGGAACAGCCAACAAGAGTACTTTTATTAGTAGTCTAAAATAAATTACTACTTCCAAACGTAATAAAAAAGAACATTATTAATTGAAAAAAAAGTCCTTTTCATTGGTGGCGGTTTCAAAACCAACAATCAATATGTACTTTCATTATTGGCCACCACATATCTTAATACTTATTTTGTTGGTGGTTCAGATCCATCAAAGAAAGTTCAAAAAAAGAAACACCACGAATTGTTTGCTTTTATTGACATTTGTAAAGTAATGGTAACTAAGGTATATTTTATTGCGCACTTTTTTTAACAAATGCCAACTATTAAGTGTCAATAAAGTCTGTTTTTGGTTTAGTAACAATTTTGTTATGTAAAAGGTCAAATAAATTGTAAAATGTGCAATTTAATTAAAAAAACTTATGTTGGCAGTTTTGAGGAACTACCAGGAACTGCCATCGAAAGTACTTTCATTGGCAGTCTAATATAGACAACTACTAACAAATGCAATAAAAAAAACTTTATTAATTGAAAAGAAGTCCTTTTCATTGGCTGTTGGATGTTTCAAAATCACCAATGAATATGTATTTTCATTGGCCACCACTTATCTCAATACTTATTTTGTTGGCAGTTCAGAACCATCATAGGAAGCCCAAAAAAAAACTAAAAAATGTCTTTTCTTATTTGCATTTGTAAAACAAGTGCTAACTAAAGTATGTTTTATTGGCACCTTTTTAAACAAAGGCCTCCTGTTAAATGCCAATAACATCTTTTTTTTGCTTAGTGATAGCTTTGTCTTATAAAAGGCCAATGAAATTGTAAATTGTACAAATTAATTAAAAAAAACTTTTGTGTGTGGTTTGGAGGAACTGCCAACAAAAGTACTTTCATTAGTTGTCTAAAATAAACAACTACTACCAAATGTAATAAAAAAGAACTTTATTAATTGAAAAAAAAAGTCCGTCTTATTGGTGGTGGTTTCAAAACCAACAATGAATATGTACTTTCATTATTGGCCACCACATATCTTCATACTTATTTTGTTGGTGGTTCAGATCCATCAAAGAAAGTTCAACAAAAGAAACACCCAAAATTGTTTGCTTTTATTGACATTTGTAAAATAAATGGTAACTAAAGTATATTTTATTGGCACTTTTTTTAACAAATGCCAACTATTAAGTGTCAATAAAGTCTATTTTTGGCTTAGTGACAATTTTGTTATATAAAAGGTCAATTAAATTGTAAAATGTGCAATTGAATTAAAAAAAACCTTTTGTTGGCAGTTTTGAGGAACTACCAGGAACTGCCAACAAAAGTACTTTCATTGACAGTGTAATATAGACAACTACTAACAAAAGTAATAAAAAAGAACCTTATTAATTGGAAAAAAAGTCTTTTTCATTGGTTGTTGCATGTTTCAAAATCACCAATGAATATGCATTTTCATTGGCCACCACTTTTCTCAATAGTTATTTTGTAGAACCATCGCAAGAAGCCTCGAAAGAAAACATTAAAAAATGTCTATTTTTATTGGCATTTGTAAAACAAGTGTTAACTAAAGTATATTTTATTGGCACTTTTTTAAATAAATGCCTACTATTAAGCGCTAATAACGTCTATTTTTGGTTTAATGATAGCTTTGTTATATAAAATGTCAATGAAATTGTAAATTGTACAAATTAATTAAAAAAAAACTTTTGTGTGTTTTGGGAGACTTCCCAACAAAAGTACTTTCATTAGTAGTCTAAAATAAACAGCTACCAACAAACGTAATAAAAAATGACATTATTAGTTGAAAATAAGTCCTTTTTATTGGTGGTTGTTTCAAAACCATGAAAGAATATGTACTTTCATTGGCCACCACTTATCTTGATACTTATTTTGTTGGTGGTTCAACTCCATCAAAGAAAGCCCAAAAAAATAAACCAAGAAATGTCTCTTTTTCGGCGTAGTAGAAAGGAGGCCTCATTATTATTCTGTGTCTATCCTTATTGTTATTATTATTATTGGCATTCTTCAAGATAAGAAGAAAAAGGACCAAGAGAAGTTGGGTACTTGTTTTCTGCTTTATCAAACCCTTTGATTTCTCTCTCAAATTGAAACTTTAAACTCAAAAATTGCATGCAGGTCCAATATTTATACAACACGCAGAAACTCAGACACCCAAACACATATCCCTTTCATAATAATTCACACAGATTTTGGAACCACACAAAGAGGGACAGCTTTCTTCAACGTGATCCCATACTGCTCGTTCATGTCCATGGTTTCACTCGTCATACCCTTAGGAAGCTCCCACTCAAAAGAATGCACCAGAGTGGCCACCATCAAGCTAATCATCCTATTAGCCAGTGGCAAGCCTGGGCATATCCTCCTTCCAGCACCAAATGGCAGGTACTCGAAGTCCCTGCCCTTAAAATCTGGGGCAGACCCAAGAAACCTCTCTGGCTTAAACGACGTCGGATCATCCCAGTACTCCGGGTTTCTGCCAATGGACCATGCGTTTATCAGCACTTCGTTGCCCTTGTGAATGGTGCAGCCGCTCACTACGACGTCGTTTGCTGCAATGTAAGGCAATAGCAGAGGCACTGGAGGGTGAAGCCTTAGGGTTTCTTTTACTATTGCTTGGATGTAGGCGAGACGAGGGATGTCTGATTCCTTGATTTCGCCGATGTTGTTATGTCCTATGACTCGGTTGAGTTCGGTTCTTGCCTTTTTCATTATCTCTGGGTTTCGAAGAAGCTCTGCCATTGCCCACTCTGTGGTTGATCCTGAAGTGTCACTTCCGGCGATGAATAAATCCTGTTTTTGGGAAGACACTGCTTACTTAGATAGTGAAAACTGATAAGCCTTATTCATAGATACTCCAAAACTTTATTTCACTGCATTAAAAGTGTCTATTTTACTCTCGCTAAAGTTGGAGCCATTTCTGGGATTGATCTCTGTGTTATGTCTGCCCCCAATTTTATTGAGCAACTTGTTCTTCATGATTCTCTGGGAATGTAATTTCCCCCATGTTTGGTTCTTGCAATCTTGTTCGTTTTCTCCCTCCAACATTTGTTTATTTCATCTATTCCAAAGTTGTTTAAGAATATGATGCATAGATTAGAAAATTTTTAATCAATATACATTGACAAAAGTACCCTCTCATGCAATTGATCTATTATAACTAAGAATGAGGAGAAAAATATTAGTAATAATAATTGAAGCTATAACTGGAAAACTAAGTTTTGAAATTCTAAAATAACAAAAATTTTGAAACAAACCCAAAAGTCTAAAATAACAAAAATTTTGAAACAAAGGGAATACTTTATACTCTTTTTATCTCAAATGTAAGTCACTTTAACTATTTTATGTATCTCAACAAAAGTTATTAAACTCCTGAAATTTATCTTAAATATAATTTACTTTACAAATTTGCCCCTAATAACTAAATGCTATAACTTTTCAATTATCATTTTTCCTTCAACAAAATTAATAAGGGGTATCTATGAAAAAATAATATTTAATAGCTCAAATATAACTTATATTTTGGACCATGAAATATATATTTAAAATTGGAACGAGTATATATTAAGGAATTTTGTTAAAATAATTATTGGTAGAATTCTTGAATTTTTAAAAAATTTACACTTTCCAAAACTACCATCAGTAAACTATAACCACATCTTAGTTATATTTCTCTTAATCTCTCTTCACATAACTCTTTTTATTATTTTTTTTCAAGAAGGGTGAAAAATGGAAAATGATATTAAATGCTGCATAAATTTTACAAGGTAATTTATATTTTGAAATGCTAATTCTCCAAGAAAGTGCCTTATGTTTGAAATAGATAGAGTATTGTTGATCTATCTTCTTATTTGTAGGTGCAATTCATTGAAATTCATGTGATGTATTGATTTCATATGTGCGTGTGCGTGTGGGCGTGCACACTCTTATCTTTTGTAGTTGGAATGTACAAATGATTTTGTATTTTAACTTTTTTTTTTTACTGAAATGCTTAAATTTTAATTTTTGAAAGACCAAATTTGGAAATAGGTATTTTCAGCTTAATATCTTAAATTTGATAATTTGAACATTTTTAGTAAATAAATATTATTTTCGAGTTGTAAATTGAAAATATCTCAGAAAAAGAATCTAATCCACATGAAGTGGTTTGCATGTTTAATATAACAAACTAGTTTAGCTCCTAATTAAACACTTCAGAAAAGGCAAGCATGAGGAAGGATTAGTATGTTTAAATTGCTCACATCTTCCAACCCAAAGATTTTTTATTTTTTAACTCTAACAGAACCGTCGCCTTCCCATAAGCAATGTCATTGGGAGTTTGATTTTAATATATTTTAATTATCAGAAACTATATTAGCGGGTATATTTTTTAATTAAATAAGTTAAAATAGAAAGAATTTCATATAAAAAATGCTTACTAATATATTTTTATTATAACCTATCCAATAAATTTAGTCCATCATTAGAATGATCCAACTACTATTCTGACCAAGATTATTATTATAATCAATAAAGTTAAGTACCAATTATTGGACCATTTAGCTTGAGTTTCTCCAGTTTTCATATGTAATATATACTTTATATCTTATCATCACCCTTTACTAGCATGCCTTACTGATCTCCCAAATCTACCATAGAAATTCTCAATTATTAACCTGAAAAACTCTTATTCTTAAATTATTGAGGTGTGAATAGCAAACCTGTATGAGCAATTTGCAAGTAATTTGTTCATACCCAACCTACTGACAATTTCTCTGAATATTTGATGCTTACCAGAATTAATGGCTTGATGCTCTCAACACTGAAATCTGATCCCTCCTCTTGTTGGCAATGATCAAGCCAAACATCCAAGAAATCGCCATTTCTAGCACTCGAGTTTTCTCTGTGATTCAGACGTTTCTGAATTAGGTCATCGAATATCTCATGCAACCTCTCATAGGAAACCCTCACATGGCGTCTCACTCCCTGCAAGTCAAACCTCTTCAACACCGGGAAATAGTCGGCCAGGTTCACCTTCCCGGCGTCCTCCATGATCCTCCACACAAGCTCTTTGAACTCTCCGGCCGCCTCGAATTCTGGGTCCACCAGATCCACGGAGAAGACAGTGTTCGACACCAAGTTCAACATGGTGGCGAAGGCAAGCTCGCCTATGTCCACCTTACAGGAAAGAAGAAGAGAAATATTTCTGATGAGTCACGAATTTAAACACAGAAAAAAAGAATTAAATTAATAATTCTAAGTTACCTGGGTTCCTGAGGCGGAGTGTTTCTGGATGTGTTTGATGAGTTGGCGGACGTTACGGTGGCGCAAGTCTTGAAGAAGGTCGAGGCGCTGGGTGATGAATATCTGTGTAGTGCAGATGCGGCGGCGGTTGCGCCACCGGTGGTCAGCAGGAGCCCAGGCGAGGGTGTCGCCGATGTTGGGCTGGGCGGCAACAGACTCGAGGATCGGCCGGTTCGGGAAGGACTGATCGTTCTTTTGGAGGATTTCCTTGGCGGCGGTGGGAGAGGAAGCGACAACCACCGTGACAGAGCCGAGCTGGAGGGAGAAGAGAGGGCCATAGGTTTTCGCCAAGGCAGAGAGGGACTGGTGGGGTTTGGGGCCGAGCTGGAGGAGGTTGCCTAGGATGGGGAGGCCGGTCGGACCAGGTGGCCGGTTTTTGTAACGGCGGTGGTTCAAGAAAAGCCAGATTATGACTAAAGAGACAGTAATAGACAAGAGAAAGATGTGAACCTCCATTATTCTTGTCTCGTTTCTGTTGATCTAAGAGCAGGGAAGCATTTATTTATATATTTATAGGATTATATATGTGACCATTGTTTCAGCCAATAATCCTGAGTCACGAGTATGACTAGCTTTTCTATTCTCTTTTGCATCCAAGGCCTTAAATTTAAACCACAATTTAATAAGATAATAAATTAATTTCAATGTCAGATGCATTACGATTCAGATTAAGTAGATAATAGTAACTTTATTATTATCTTACATATGAATGGTAATCTACCGTGGAGAAAAGAAGAAAACGACAGGTCATAGAAGTCCTAGGGGTTATGAGCGAGAAACTTAAAGCATCAAACATTATACTGTTCAGAGGAACAGGGTGAAAGCCATGATGGGTTGGACTTGTGAGAAGAAGTTGGATTGTAGAGAAGAAATTAGATATATTAAATAATATATATATATATATATATATAACACATTGCGATCATTATACAATTTGGTTTGAAATAGATGGATCAGATATTATTTTCCCAACGACTTTGCGATCATATATACATTATATTGCTATGACATCATGATAATTGAATAAAATACATTATATTGCTTTCAAATGTAACATCATGATATTTGAATAAAAAGAAAAGTTATACCGACAAGATCTTATGACAATTAGTAAATAATTAAAATTTTTAAATATATTATATTAAATTTAATTTTGATCGTTTGTATTGAAAAGACTTAATTAAAAGAGATAAAAATCACTTTATTAATCTCCACACTTTAAAGTAGTTAGTTTTTTACTGTCGGCTAAAAGATTCACATGATACTCACATACAAAAAAAATGAGGTTATTGACCGACTCAGGTTAGCGATGATTTCTTCTTGTGGCTAAAAATACCTAATAATAGGAACCATCTTTTGCTCTTTACATTCTCAGGGCGAGATACTCTTTAGTACATGAGAAAAAAAGAGGTGGTTATCATGCTTATGTAATTCAATTAGCAAAAAAAATATTAATATTAAAAGAGCATATCACCAGGCTGTCCCTCATTTTCGTTAGGCGTAAAGTATATGTGAGGGGTTCGGACTTAAGTGCACGATAATCAAATCTTTTTAAAAAAGAGTGATGACTTCCTTTTTTTTTCCCTTTCAGGAGATATGATGATATCTTTGTTTATGATATAATCAGTAAAAAAAATGTTACCCTATACTTAATAATTAATTGTATCATAATTGAAAAAAAATATATATATATATATACACACACACACATACATATTGATATTCTCGAGAATACAAAACCATCACACCTTTCAAGTTAATAACACTATACTATCGCCTTGCCTTAAATGAGAATTTGATTTTTGAGCATCACTACCGGAAAATTTTACACCCTTTTGTTCTTAATATTTGTCCTTTTAATTAAGTAATATGTATTGTTGCCCAAAAAAAAAAAAGAATAATGTGTGTTAACAGTAAAAATTAATGTTAGTTAATTATCTTAATTTTTAAAAAATCACTATTTTTTTTAAACTATTCTTATTTAAATCCTTTTTTCTCTTCCTATGATGAATTAAATAATAATATTTTTTTGTAATATTTATATTTTGAAAAAGGATCCTATATCTAGAATAAATGTAAAAAATTTTATAATTAGGATTGGAAGTAGTATTTTTAAGCTAAGTGTACATCTTTATTATATTTTTTATAATTTTTCTTTTAAGCTAATTCATCATGTAATTTACTTATTTGAGTGGCAGATCCAGAAAAATCAAAGAGTGGGGGCAAAATTTGCCCCTATTATAAATATTAATATTTTTTTAGAAAATACAACTTTAAATATTTATTAAAATAACATAAAACAAAATTTATTACAATTAAATGTCAAAAAAATAGTATAGAAATTGTAAAGTGCTGACACAAGTTAAAATCTGTGTTATTTAAAAGGTTAAATAGGGATAATCAAATAAAATTATTTTGGAGGTAATCAAAAATTTCTCCCAAGTGGGGGCTACTGCCCCATAGCCCTCCAAGTAGGTCAGTCCCTAAGTAATTTCATTGTGATTCCCTAAGTAATTTCATTGTGATTCGAGAATCACAATAAGAATGCATTTTTAAGGTAGCTTCTCTAAGAATTTCGATGTTCTTTCAAATAAGCATGGTGAAGAAATGGAGAATCTGCAGACTAGAATTCTTCAATGGCAAAAGGGTTATTTTTTTATCATTTTTCACTTGCGTGACTCTATCTTCTGTTTTGATTTGTTCTTGTTTAAGGTCTTCTTCAATCTTATTCTCAAAAATGTCTGGAATGAGGAAACGATATTAAGAAAAAAGATGATGACGGAAATGCCATCCATTTCTTTTTTCCTGATCAGGCATAACAAATGCCAATTATGACAAGTATTACGTGTAGGTCAAGTTAGCACTAACAAAACCAAGCTAACGACATTAGTTATAGAAACTTCCAAGACTACTTAAGAGCTTGTGCATTCATCGATACCAACAAGAATAAAATTTAAGGAATAAATAAAGAGCTTAGGATTAAAAATAAAATACAGTTCATCATTAGGTAGAAAAAGAAATGGAACAACATTGCAATCTTCTAACAGCCCATCAGAATTCTGCTCTCACACACAAGAACTGTTTTCCGTTCACCCAATAACAATGCCTTTATTGAAGGGATGGTACATTCATAATTTGGCGAATGGCTTATTACGTGGATTGTCCCAACAGATTTCGCTTCAGATAATCAAGTCCGAATGAAACAGAGACACTCGCTTGCTCCTGAATATGAACAGGCTCAAAACCCTTCTCAATCGAAGCTTTCACAGCATCCAATACCAGCTGTGTTTTCCTACTTATTGTTGGCCACTTCTTCTCAGGCTTCAGACTTTTAAATTTGATATCCCCCACCAAACGGGAAAATTCTCTCACCATTTGAGCCTCCTGAGGAAGTTCTGTGGTTACTATATGCTTGCTTGGCTCTACAGACCATGCAGTCACAAGATCATTAAAGCTAGATTCTGAAACTGCACAAAATGAAGCCTCCTTCTCTTGGTAAGGGATGATAAAATCATGAACATGTAGTGTTCCTTTAGTCCCAATAGCTGTTATGTCCATTGTTAAATGTGATAAGAAGGAGCAAGTGAAGGTTGCAACTTTACCATCTTCCCAGTACAGGGAAGCCCCACATGACAATATCACTCCGGCTTCATTCAACTGAGGATCATGCAAGGCTATAACTGTTTTAGGTAATTCAAAGTTGGCAACCCATAGGATTGCCCTGATACAGTACCAACCTTGATCGCCAAGAGCACCAAGAGCATCAAGATCCGGCTTCACGCGAATGTCATTCTTAAGAAAATCAGAATCAGCACCAAATGTAAAGACAGTTTGTACCTTTAAGGCAGAAAGAAGGAAAACATTAGTAAAAGAAAACAATCTTAGTATAAAACATATCTATATACGAACTACAAGTCTACAACCAACACACCCATCCCCAACCTCCACAAAAACCATAATGGCCAACAGTCTAACGCATGCCGCATGAAACATAAAATCATTTAACAGCCCCTTTTGTAGTCCAGAATGGCTTTGTTTCATTGCATCTATTGAAAATAGAGCATGACAGAGTCACAGAGTTCCAATTTACTTAGCAGTGCCACATTGGAAACCGTCAGCAAATACATGAGAATAGAAATAAGAAACAAATTATTCTTAGATAAAAAGTGAAACAGTGAGGCATCAAATAAGCAAATTCAATATATATATATATATATAAATATTGTTCACAGATAATTATCCACAATTAAATTGATAAATACTTCATTCAATTTGGTTCCTACTTCTTAATGTTATCATTTGGATGTAGCCACAGACTACAGTTTTTGGTACTTGATAACTGTGAATTAGGATTATGTTAATCCTGAGTTCCAGACATTAAGAAGCAATATAAAGGTTATCCGATTTCTTTTCTGTTTTTTTTTTTAAATCTTGCTTCACTTTTAAGTTGCACTTGACCTTTGTGCCATCTACTAAAGACTCCAAGGAATCTTAGTCCCCTAGGGCATGTTTCTATGATGCAGCCTTGGTTAGGAATAGAATTTCATAAAGGCAGGGCTTGGTTAGGAATACACAGGTTAGAGAATTTGTGATGAAATTAGCAGAAATTTGGGGAAATAGGAGTGTTTGACTTCTATTGAACTAGGCAAGGGTCTGGGGTCAGTGGGGCTTGGTTAGGAAGAGAGGGCCTTAGGAATTCGAGATGGACTTAGATGACATATAAAATAAGGGAAATCATGAGATTTGGATATTTTCATTTGAGATTTAACAGAATTAAAAGCAATGAGCAGTGTTGTGCGTACAGGGCAGCATAAAAATGCCACTTTGGAACCACAAGGCAACAAAGTGAGAGCAACTCAAACCACAAGGAAGTAAGATACCCATAATAAATCTAAATTCTTGAAAAAAAATTTGACACTTTTGTAGTCCCAAATTCAATAACTCATATAAACAAATCTGAAAACTAAACCACAAATCAAAAGCAATGGGCAGTGTTATACATATAGGGCAAATCTGACAGTAATGATGATGTAGAGAAAGCAGATAAGGAGACAACCGTGTGACAGGATTAGAAATAAGAATGGAGTAGAATGGGATTGGAACAAGAGAAAAAGACCAACTGGATTTGAAACCACTCAGAAATGCTGCTGACTACAAAGTCTCTAAACTTGTCTGCTTAATGAAATCAAACCAAAACAAAACGAAATCTAATGACTTAACTCGTACAACAGAATGCAAATGAAAGTGCCCCAGCATGAACGGTGTGGAATGCAATTAACAAGAAAGACCTTCGAAATACCAATTCCGAAAGAGTTAACGTTAGCCAAAATGCGACAGATAGGAACTAGAAACTTATTCTCAGAATCAATGGCACAAGGAGGATACCATTTGTTTATACTTCAGATGATACCAGAATAAATATGTAAGACACATAAACAGCAAATAATGTACACAATCAAAAGAATTAACGACATGGATGAGTAAACAATCTTCAAAAATTAAATAACTGAAGCATGAGAAACTGTTTAAACTCAAGAAGAAGACAAATGAATTTCAAACAGCATGCTGGCAAGTTGGTCAAAAAAATTAAAAAAAGCATTCCAGCAACAGAAATTGTTTACCAATGGCATTGGCCTGGCCCTACTGTTTACACACAACAATGCAGACAATCCTGTTACTGATTTTCTCATGAAGTTTCTCCCCCCATCCAACTCTCTGTTTCCCCATTTTTCTGGGTGGAGGGGACCTAAACAAACTTCATTACAATGGTGATAATTATAATCATATTTGCAAGTGTATCACATAATCTTAACAAGAATTCACGTGCCAGAAAAAAAAAAGGTATGATCTCTGCTGGGTGTACTTAAGAAAATTAGAATGCAGTAAGCTGCAGCTTCACTTGTCCTAACTTTTTGGGACTCAGGAGAATGAACGGAATATGTATTAAAAAAGAAAAAAAGGTAAGCAAAGATTAATGTGTGATATTAAGCTTTGGTTCATGGAAATAATTCTTAATGTGCTATTTCTATAACACTTGAAAAAAAGGGCGCTGCATCAAAAAAAAAAAAAAAGTCTTGCAATGGACCAAATTACCTAAAGAACTATATCTATGATGAAACAAAGTAAACCAGCAATTAAACTAGCAATGTGAAATGAGAATAAAACTGAAGGTCATCCGTAAACTCACCGCCAATATTTTTGTTTGTCCCCATTCAACTGGAGTTTCAAGTCATAGGTCCAATCCTCGTTATAACGCACAACCTCTGTATTATATACTTAATCATCTTGGTAATTTTAGATGCCGTAGCCACCGATCAGTTTAGGTAAAGGGTAAACAATCAATATATATTCTTGCCAGTATAAGGACTCATCTCATCTCAACAGGAAAATCACACATAAAAACGTGGGGACCAAACACACCGCCCAATGTTATAGTCTGACTTCAACCAAACCGAGACATAAACCTTGTCACCTCTTTATATATTCCTAAGGCTTTAAAAAATAAGTTTTGACCCAACCAAGAGATTAGTTGCAACCGACACCTTAAATACGAAAAGAATGCCGTCAGCAATTAAAAACCAAGCGTGTATCAATTAAGTCTCGAACAAAATCCGAATATTGTATTTTGTCGTTTTGATGTTTGTTGGTTCAATGAAAAGTTATTCAGTTAAAAAAAAACAGAACAAAATCCCAGCAATAAATCAGAAAAGAGCAGATCGAAATTGCGTACTTTATGGAGTCGACCAAAACCGCGCTCATCGGACAAGAACTCCGCCATTTTAGCGGTCCTGGGGTGGTGCATCCACATGGTACCATCCATTAGCTGGACCCCATTGGATTCACAGGCGTCGATAATCTTATCAAACTCAGAGGCGTTAAGAGCCACAGGCTTCTCCAGCAGCACATGCTTCTTCTTCTGAGCGACGACGACGGCCCAGTGGACATGCAAGCTGGTGGGAAGGGGCACATAGACGGCGTCAACGTCGGGGTCGTTGAGGAGATCGTCGTAGGAGCCGTAAATCTTAGAGCCGGGAGGGAATCCGTTGGCGGAGGCGAAGGCGGAAGCCTTGTCGAGGGAGCGGCTGGCGACAGCGTAAAGAGTGGCGTTGGGGGCGAGGGTTATGGCACGGGAGAGCTTGCGCGCTATGTCAGCGCAGCCCAGGATGCCGAATCGGATGGGGTTTTCAGCCATGGGAGCTGTAAAATGGCAGCGACAGAGGAGAAGGGGAGGGAAATCGAGTGCTTGCCCTGGCGTCACAACCGGGAGTGTCTGGTGGTTTAAGTGTGTTGGATAAATAGTGACCGCTTTTTTCGTTTCTCGAATTTCGGGAAGGTGCTAAGAGAGCTAAAAGCAAAAGAAAGAGTCACACTTGCATCCTACGTACTGATTCGATGGATGGGCACGTGGCTCTGCCCATGTGTGGATGGAGGTGAGCAGTGAGCACCTAACGGATTCCACCGCATCCAATCCCATTGTTTGGACAGCTTGATTTAAAAATTTGCATTACCAATAAATAATATTTTCGAAAGGATATTTGTTATGGAAAAATTGGATTTTGGAGTGAAAAAAATAAGATACTTAGTTTTTGGTATTAAATTATTATTTTTAAAAAATATATATATTTTAGATTAAAAAATTCTATTATCACATAAAAAAATCAACTCTGATCCTATTTTGCAAATAAGTTTATTTTGTGGTTTCATTTTCTAATTTTTTCTATTATTTATTAGTATTATTATTATTTTAAAATCACAAAAAATAATAATGCTTTTAAGTAATATTATTTTTTCTTTCAACATTTATTTTGATTTCATATTCTTTTAAAAAGTTTAAATACTTTCACGACAAATTATTATAGTTATTTAGCCTATTCTTTTATTTTCTATTAATTCTTGTTGGCTTCTTTTTTTCTTAATCTAAAGATAAACAACAAAAATGTTGGGTATACCAGAGACATAATACCTCAAGTAGAAACATATTCTAACTTCTAAATAATATATTATAAGTATTTAGCGTCTTTTACCATATCACAATTTTCCTGAGGGTGTGTTTGGCTAAAAAAATTGAAGAAAATTGAGGAGAATTTAATCCCCTTCAATTCATTTACCCACTCCTTTATAAATTCCTCCAATTTAGAGTTTTTTTTATAGGAGAGAGTATTTATTACCCAATTCCCTTCAATCTCATTTTGAGCCAAATAAGATTTTATTAAAATCTCTCAAATTCCCTCCTCTTCAATCCCACCAAATAGAAAAATTTTAAAATCCTTCCAATTATTTTCCCTTCAATCTCTGTTAAAAATTTCTCTAATTTCCTCTACTCTAATCCCTTCAATTGAACAAAATAGATCCTAAATATCAAAGAAAATAACATTAATAATAAATCAAGTACTCTGAGTACAAAGCAGAAATGGATAAATTGATGTAAACAAAAGCCTAGATTCCATTGTTCAAGAGTTTGGGTACATTCAAATTGATATATAAGAAGTGAGAGAGGGTAGACAAAAATAAGAGAGAAAATGAAGAATTTAGAAGGAAAATAGATAATTGGAAACAACTAATAATTAAGTTACGCAAAGGAAATAATTTTAAAATTATTTATGAACCCTAAAATCTATGCTAAAATGAAAACAACTTAAAGTTAAAGTAAAAGAAAAATCTAGAATAATTTAACCTAAATCTAAAGAAAAAGAAATTATAAAATAGGAAATAAATAAAAAATATTATAAATCCTAATAATTTCTAAAAAAAAATATGATACAAGCTAATTAAATTTAAAACATATTCTAAATATTATAATAAAATACTTTATTTTTAATCCTAATTATCCATTCTCCGTTACAAATCCTACAACTCAAACAAAATACTAAACAAATAAAGTTCTGGGATGATACGAGATCACCTAGAGAGATAAGGATAAATGCCACTGAGGCAAGTATTTGCCGAAGCGATGGATAGATATAGACACGGGGGCTTGAATGAAGCTTTGGGAGTTTAAGTTATTCTAGAGATGTGCCGGTGCCAATGTGTGCGTGGGTGCCACTTTTGACAATGGTATGTATTGAGGGATGGATCGACTTTGCTATTTGGTCATGAGAATATGACTCCATGATCACTAAAGATGCCTCACGTTGTTGTACTGAACTTTTCCATTCTACGAACACCCTAAAACTACTTGTTCGTGGTTCTTGGACTGAAGGGAATGCATTCAAAATAATTAAGTTTCTTCCGATTCTATGTCTTGCACTTACATTACAGTATTGTGTTAGATTTGTTGGTTACTCAAGAGGAAAGTGAATTAGGTATTACAACATTTTGGCCTTTGTGAGAACAACTCAGAGAATTAGTAACAAACACTAAAAATGGGAATGAACAAAGAAGTAGCAATACACAAGAGATTTATTCTAGCTGGTTCGACCCAACCACTTGGCCTTCATTCAATCCCCAAGCAATGCATTTAAGATTTTTCACTATATCACTTAAGTTCGATCTAGGCATTTATGAAACCTCATTACATCCCAGACTCCTCCATTGAGTCTATCACTCTCCCACATTTTTCTTGGTCTGATTACAAATCCCCTTAAGGTAACCTAACCTTAAGTAATCCTTATATGATACCTCACATGAAGACTGTCTCTCACAAAGAATATGGTATTGTAATTGATAAACTCTCACATTCAAAGAATAGATAGAAACATTAGAGCTCAAAGAGTATTCTAAGTATGGTAGGTAAGGCTTTGAATCAATATAACAACATTTTGATTCTAGAATACTTAATACTCTTACCAACTAACATAAATGCGGTCATATTTATAGATTTAAGCCAAATCTAGCTAGTATAGGTGAGAACTAGCCATTACTCAGCTAGATATAACATTCACTTACTCCATTAAATGTTTGTTAGAGCTTGTTAGAACAAGTTAGGTAGGTTAGTTGAACATCCTAACTAGTCATTAGACACATCTCTTAATGTTGGACCAGTTTGGTTGAGTAAGGTAGGGACCTTGGTCGAACATCGAGCACTTATCAGAATTCCAGAAGTTAAGCTCAAGCATGATATTAGAATAAACTACCGTAGTAGTTAGAACAAGCTGTCAATTCATCGAAACCTAGAAGTTTAGGTTCATAAATGTTAGAACAAGCTATTTAGGATGTTACTCCTTATCTTGACAAGCATCAATTCATCAAAATGAAGTTTTTGAAGATCACCCTTGTTCTAACAAAGTTCAGAACCTTTTTCAAACAAGCTAACTATTACAAAGAAAAGTTACACTCTCAGGCACCACGATGTTAGAATAAAGTCTCTAGGTTGTTAGAACTTCGAGCTATCACAAAAAGTTTCCTTTTCTTTTTTCAATATCTTATTCCACCAAGGTGGGTACAATGTTCTAACAAACAACAGACGAAAGAAGAACAACATTGTACATGTAACATCCTACAAACAAGACCCAACTACCCTCAAAGACAAAGACATAACAACATAACAACACAAGGAAGTAGGGCATCACCGAGGTGTGGGTGTAGGGTGCCACAGCAAGGAAGGTCTGAATGAAAAACAAAAAGAAAAAGAGAAGAATGTCCCCACAACCTAAACCTTGGCATTGCAGTGCCAGACATTAATTTTGTATCAGCAATTTGCTAATATTTCATACCAACTTCTAACAAGCACAACTTCTCACTTTGACTTCTACTTGACTTGATTCCAACTCTCATATGTCACCCTTCTCCTCATCTAACTAGTGATACTAATCACATTTCAAAATATGTCTGTATGGAGATTTTAGACGTTTCAAACCAAAATGGTCACTTTTGAAACAAAACTTGACATTTGGAGTTCCAAATTCTAAACCATAGCACCTAAACCCTAACCAACACTATCCTCAAGTCCCAAATACCCCAAGGACTTGATATAAGGTGGTTACATCCTAAAGGAACCTCTCTTTTAAAATTTGACCCCCTTAGTACTACAATTACCATTAATGGGTTATGCATCCATTCTACCACACATACACTAGAATCACACACCAATGTAAAATCTTAGATCATCATGACAACATATACACTTAACATTAACATCTTAACCCAAACTTGGGTTTGAATATAACACACATAAGTTATATTGTTGAGGCAACAAGCCAGCAGGATATGATAACAAGTCCACATCCAAACCAATACATCCACAGATAACATACAAAGTACCAAGTGATAACAAATACTAAAAGTACAACATTACATATGGTACCCATTACAAGCACCCTGCTTGGCACAATGTAATTACATAAACTAACCACAACACACACTAGCAACAAGCTTAGATATTCTCAATCTAAGGAGGGAGCTAAGACTCCTTAGTATTCTCCTGGCTAGTACTAAAATCTTCACTTGAAATATTAGTCACAGAGGGATATGAGATAAAATCCCAGTAACCAAGTGAAACTACAACTAACACAATTGCAAATAGGATTATACATGTATATGAATGATGCAACACAATGCATATGTAATGATATGAGTATCCCTAAAATATACTTCTAGAACCATGGGTTAGTTACTATTTCAAGGCACACCCAATAAGTGATTCTCTTCCAACAACTAGTGAAGACTAATTCTGAGATATCACTGAGCTCTCCGCTCACTACTATCACCTGGCTAAAGGCCACACTAATGATTAGATCATGGTTTTCCTTCGTTTAAACCTCTCAAATTTGTGGTAATTTAGAGAAGTGCATCCCCTAATCCATTGAAACCTAAATCTCTTGGCAAAAGGACATTGATTTAGTGCAGGGATGTATACATCAACCTAATCACTTAGACACAAGGTCTTGCGTGTTTCACTAGTGGATCGATATACCATATGGTATCATATAACCCAAACCAGCCATTGTCATCTATGCATAACAATGTGATGATACTTTTCATGCTATCATATACCATGCATACATGTATATTCTCATCATTATCATCATCATAGTAACATATTATCTCAAATGGTAGGGATTCTAATGAATCACATATTACAAGTCAATATATAATCTCATGGATTACATACATAAAACAAGGAAAGATGTTACTATTTCCATCACTAGCCGTGTCCTAGAACATATCATGATATGAAAGGAACAAATATATATATATAAACAAGAAATCTACATCATATATAAACATACATCCTGGTTACCTCGGTTTGTCTACATACAAACACACATACGGAGGGGAAAGATAGGTCATCGGAGTAGCAATATAGAATGCAATGCTTCTAGACCACTTCGTAGAATGCCACAACCTCAAAAAGCACTCTTGAACACTATAATACCATAATATCTCAAATTAACACAACATATATATAATCTGATAACTCTCATGAACTCAACCGACCAAGCTTATTAATGATAGACCTATGATTCCAATATCATTATCACATCTCAAAGAATCCCAAACATCAATTAAAACTAAACCCAAGCCTAATTTGCTTTGCAAGATTCAGCCCATAGAAAGGAAATAGAAAGACTAGTTCTTTATGCCATTCTTACTAACTAAATAAGAAAGACTTAGTTGATTCCAATTATATTGCAGAAACTCTTAATAGTTTTAATCCTAGTAGATGTGATCAATTTGTCTAGTTAGAAGCCATGTGATGGTTGCATAAAGACTAGATTGTCAAAGTTCAATATATTCCAAGAGCTACTAATCTTCCATCATATGCTCTGACACTCATGAGATATCATGAGATCATGTTTGTAACACCCTACCAAAATGTACCTCCAATCTTATGTAAATGCTTCGTAAACCAAACATCTCAACTTTAACTCTCGTAATGTTTGATAGAAGAAAAACACTTCAAACTAGGTTGGGGCTGCAGCCTTTACAATACCGTCGAGGCTTGAAAGCCCACGAGTCCCAATTTGTCCAACAAGGGGTACTGGCACCTTGGCGAAGCATCTGGCATTGCGGCACCCCCTTGCTGATATCACATTAGCCAAAGTTCAACTTCTAAGGCAAACTTCCGCCGCTCATAACTTCTTGCTCTGATCTCCGATTGACCTGATTCCAACTCTTACTGGTCATTCTTGTCTCAATCTATTTATAGACACTAATTTCACTTTAATCCAACTTCATTTGGATATTTTAGATGTCCAACACTGTTTTGACCACTTTTTGGCCAAAATCAATAACTTGACACCTCTATTTACCACCAAAGGCAATTTGGCACTCAAGGACCATTCACACAGGTTCTACTTGACTCAACTAACCTGTCTAAGGAAGTTTTATCCTGAAGCAACCTCTTCTTGGAGAAATGACCCCCTTGAACCCCATCATCACACAATGGGCTATATGCCCCAAACTCACATACCAGGCCCAAAACCACTTTAGGCTCCCTCATATGACCATTCTAACACCCAGACACCTTCTCCTATATTAGTGACCCATACTGGGGTCCACATCATCATCACATGCCTATGAATCATAACTAGCACACTTCCATACCTATCACATATCATCCATCAACATCAATATCATTATATAACCATCTATATCATTCATACATTTATGTCACGATCATCCTATCATCACTTAACACATAGATAACATGCCAGGACTCCTATACCAACATCAGGGCACAACCATCTACTTGGCACATTATTACATAACTAAATTACATCTACCAACTACATTTAAGATTCCCAAGGATGAAGAGACATACAGCTCCATGGTCTTCCTCGAACTAGTACCAGAGTCTTCACCTGAAAGGTTAGTCATGGAGGGGGGTGTGAGATAATGTCTTAGTAATTGGGGACAACTGTACACACACACACATATATATATATATATATCTATATAACTCATACAATCTCATGAATACAATATGAAATGGAATGTATGTCTCCCTCACACATAGCTAGAACCACGAGCTGACGTCATGATAAGACATTTCATATAGGTGATTCCCTTCCAACAGTTGGTGAAGATTGATTCCGGGATATTACTAAGCTCACATTCACTGCTGCCTAGCTCTCTTGGCCATAGAAAAGGATTTAGCGACAGGGATCCCATCCTTATCCTCCCTTATCATACATCATTAGGGAAGTTCAATGTGTTCGACTGCCCAGTCTGTCCAATCCTACCCGTACAATTTGAGCCGGGCCAAAAATGAAAGAATAGAACAAAAGTGAAAATCAGGATCATTGGGACACAGGCCGGGATAGGCCATGGGCAAAGACATGCTTGTCCCTGGCCCATAACACACCATTTTTTTTCTCATATGTACTCTACAGTCATAGTCAAACACCCATATACCTACACGGCCTACACCATTTTGTTTTGTTGAGAAATCAAAATTCACTCTTCATTTCATGAAAAAAAAAAAAAATTCACTCTTCATTTCATGAAAAAAAAAAATTCACTCTTCAAATTTTAGATTCAGAATAGTCGCTTTCACTTGGTCTCTCCTCTCATGTCTCGTCTTTTCTCGAGTCTGGATAGTCGACACTTAGTCAAGCCTAACCTAGCTCATACCTCACATCCACCGTGACATCAACAGTGCCTCTTGTCGTCCATCTTTTCTCTTCCACCGAAGGTTGTCACTGTACTTGTCAGATTTCATCTTTGAATATCACCACGTTTCACGTGTTCTCCACCTTGAGCTCGTGTTATGCAATTGTGAGCTTGAGTTCGTGTTCATGAATGCCTTTGTGAACAATATTGGTACAAAATATCTAGATTTGTGTTTTGCCTAGCTCCTTCTTTCTTATCTATCTATGTTAGGTTTTGCTGTAATATAAAAATTAGTTACTCACCTTGCTATCAATTCATGTTTGCATCATATCAGTGACTCACTACACTTAAATCAAATTGATAATTAATGAATTTATTTTTTGAAGTCTTCAACTAGATTTGGTCAAGGATTATTGGATTGGAGATTTGTTATTGTAATTATTTTTGCAATTTCAATTAGAAATTTCCACGAGGATTAGGATATGAGAGATCAAAAGGAATAGCTTTTTCTTTTTTCTGGTGAAGAACGGAAAGCATTTTCATTACATTGCATTGTGTCACTCCATAGTGTGCGTGCGTCCTATATTTGTGAATGCTATAGTTGCTTTATATTGTATGAGCTGTTCTTATGAAGAAATATATTGCATGTTGGCTGTTCTTTTGATTTAAAAATAGTGTCTAAGTAATGGAATGTATGCTGCAATCTTTTCTTTGTTTATTATATTAGCACACAAGACCATTTAAAAACAATATTTTAGTTTTTTTTACATTATGTTTATTCCTCTGAAATTCATGTCAAATTGTTGATACTTGATACAAAGAAATGGCTCACATACCCCAAGAAAATATTCAACTTGCACAAGGAGAACTTGACACCAAAACTACTGCTGCAATGCCCTAAAATCTAGCTAAGAATGTCACCACAGTTGAGGGAGAAGGAGTAAGTGGAAAAAGAAAGCAACCACCACTAAAATCTAATGTTTGGGCACATTTTGAAAAGTTACCATTAGAACAAACTAATGGATAGCATAAGGCAAAATGCAACTATTGTGGTGCTCTGTACACGTGTCACCCTACCAAGCATAGGACAAATGCACTTAGGAGACACTTGGGAAAGTGCTACAAAAATCCAAACAAAGCCAATACGTAGACACAATCTCTATTTTCATCCTCTAATTTGGAATCTTGTAAAACATTGACTTATCATGTGTTTAATCAAGAGCATTGTAGAAAGGCTGCTGCAAAATTTTCTATACTAGATGAGATGCCTTTTCGAACTATAGAAGGGGAGGGTTTTATACAACTATTAAAAGAGCTTGAACCTCAATTTGAAGTTCCTTCAAGAACTACAGTTTCAGGGGATTGTTTCAAGTTATATGCAGATGAAGCAAGAAATATAAGACGGTACTTCAAGAAAGCAAAAGTTCATGTTTTACTCACAATTGATACATGGACCTTTATTCAAAATGCCAATTATATGTACTTGACCGCTTATTAGATTGATGAGGATTGGGCATTGCAGAAACAAATCATAAATTTTTGTGTGGTTGAAAACCACAAGGGAGAAACCATTAGGAAGGAAATTGAAAAGTGTTTGTTGTATTCGGGTATAGAAAATGTCTTCACCATAACAGTAGATAATGCCTCTTCCAATTGCTAAGAATCTCGATACACGCACAGTGGAAAAACATCACCAAATTCCCTCTCATGGATCCGTCAATGTTGATTAGATAAAGATGTAAAAAAGAATTTTTACGTTCGGTGCATCCCTTTAGCATTCTTTTCAGTTTCAAACCCCAAGAACTGATGCGCCTGATTAGCTCCCTTTACTGATATTCACACGAATGGTGAATCCAACTCGAATGGCGTGCTAGCACCTCTATTTGTGAACATCTGTATGTTCTCTATGTGTATTCGTACGTTCTCTATTCGTCCATAGATATCTCTCTCTAAATGTGCGGCCGCTATATCTCTAGGGTGAGTAGAGACTCTCTCTTGATTCTATTTAATAATCCTAGTCTATATCAATATATAGATAGAGTTTATTATTTGATTAATTTTAAATCAAATATTAATTAAATAGATTAGTTTAAATTTAAATCTATCTAATAGATTAAATCTAAACTAATTATCTAATCTATATCTAGAATTAAAACTAAATTTTGATTTATCATATAAATCAAATTTAGATTATGTCATTAGTTTAAATTTAAATTTATCACAGAATTAAATTTAAAACTAGTTAATTTAAATTTAAATTAGTTTAAACGATATATATGTATATATATTTCTAAATATTTAATATATCAAATATATATATTTTGAATTATATAATATATATCATATATATATTTATAAAATTTATACACCCTAAATTGAACATTAAATTCTTTGAATCTAGACACATTAGATTCAATAAATCTGAACATTCTAGCTCGAGTTGGTCTGTTCTTATATGCGACCCTGCAATCCCATATGATGTTGGTAGTGGGCCAATGACATTATTAGATCCACAAGTCACAAGTGGCCTTTAGCAAGACATTATGATTACCTAAATCATATGAGATCAGTGATCTAATGCAACCTATCATATAATCTTATCACATCCCTTTTGTCTCACGATATATAGGTCAAGTATGATGCATGGAAACGTCATTATCATCTTACTTGACCATCACTTTCACGATCTCTGAGCAGATTGACAGAACAAATGGAAACTCTTCCATTTGAGCGTGGCCATGCATTTCTCAGTCTCACTCATTGAAGGACCCAGATATATCTCTCCATGAATTAAAGGGACAAATTCCATATTGACCATTCATCTTTCTCTACATGAATTCCTATATGCTCGATCATAGCCCTTATAGTCTCCCGATTAAAGGAGACTTTTGACTATACTAAAGTGCAATGTTCCCCATATAGGAAGCCATGGTGATCTCAGGTCTAAGGGTTCAATGACACATTTATATATATATATATGAGATAAGCTTATGACTTGATTCATGCAGCTATCTCATGACGAGTCGATCCAACGCCTGTTCCCTAAAGGTGTTTATGATTTTAATTTGTATCTTCATACATAATTAACCCATAATTATCAATCAAAATCATACTAGCCTTAGTTCATCATTATTCCCACAAAGATGATTAACTAGGGATATTTAGGATTAAATGATTTATCCAAGGATATTATTATAAAGAAAAACATGCAAACAATATAATAATGTAATAAAAAGAAAAAAACTTTTTTTATAATGAAATACAATGTTCATAATACAATGATCGACTTATGGCACAATCTCTAACACCAATGACACTGCAATGGCATTTCTGAAAAAATGTTTTAGGAGTTGGAGTGGTTTAGTATGTAATGGAGACTTCTTGCACTTGAGGTGTTGTGCTCATATCCTTAACTTGGTTGTTAGTGATGGTTTAAAGGAGATGAACAAGTCCATTGAAGCCATTCGGAATGTAGTTAAGTATGTAAGATCTTCTCCAGCATCAAGGAACTTGTTGAAAAGGAAAAAATTGATTCCAAGAGTCTATTGAGCATGGATTATCCAACAAGATGGAATTCAACATACATGATATTGGAGAATGTCATTAAGTTCAGCAAAGTCTTCGACAGGATGGAGGAAGAAGATTATGATTACCAAGACTATTTTAGGGAGAAAGAACTATTTGGACCTCCTAATTCATGTGACTAGGGTGATGCTAAAGACTTTCTTATCTTCTCGAAGGTGTTTTACATCATAACCTTGAAATTTTCTGAATCACTTTATGTGACCTCAAATAAATGCTTTGACCAAATAGTTTCACTTTATACACTATTAGATGTAGCATATGGAAGTTGTTAGTTTAGCTGGCTTCCCAAGAGAGGGGTGAATTGGGAAGATTAAAAATTTTCTGTAAAATATCAAGAAGGTGAAGAAAGCAATATATACTGGTAAAATAGAGTATAAACAAATAACTGTAAAGGTGGCAGTAAGGAGAAGAAAGACTCAGTAATTTATCCTAGTTTAGTCTCTCCACTTGACCTACGTCCAGTCCCCAAGTCACCACTTGAGATTTTCCACTAATCTGCAAGAATTCTGTGGGCTTCTTGCAAATGCCACAGTATAAAGTTTGTACTATGTTTTCTAGAGCTTCTCTTAATTACTCTATGCACTCTTACAAGGTGCTTCCCAATCCCTTGTGTTATCCTTTCACAAGAAAATCTATCTTCCAGATGAAGATTAGATTGTTTACAAAGATTAAACTCTCTTAATCAGAGGGAATATGAAAGTTAAAGTACAAATATTAAAGTGTGAGAGTATGAAGCTTTGAGTAAATGATTTGGCAGAGTTTCAGTATATACAACGTTAAACTCATTACCCACAACTTCAAATGAGGTTATATTTATAGATTTAGGTCTCAAATATCCGTTAGAGACAAAATCTATCCGTTGGATAAGTTATCCAATGGTTACTCTGAAAAACTATCTGTTAACCAACCGCATTTAATGCTTCTGACATACTAAAATTTGAATTTCAGTTGGTCAACAGACAAATTTCATAGAAACCGAAGGTTAACAACTTTAACATTAAAAGCCCAAAGTTCATTTGTCATGAAGTGAAATTCGAATTTTGATATTTGGAAAATGTTTCTGTGTTGTGACATACGAATTTTCAAGTAGAAAGTTTTTTTGTTAAGTGTGAACAGTATTTTCAATTTGCTACAGTTCCTTCGAAATTTGAATTTTAGAGCTCCAAAATTCATCTGTCCGTAGTTGGTTTACAAGGCTCAGTTGTTCATATAGTTCAAAATTCGAATTTTCAAATATCAAAATTCGTCTGTCAGAGAGACCTCTTTTCAGACTAACTTCAAAATTCGAATTTATAAATACTGTCATTCGTATGTCAACATATCACTGCAACAGACTCAAAAGCTTAGTTTCTGGAATTTGAATTTTCATGTTCAAAGTTCGTCTATCAGTGGGCAATTTTGACATTCAATTCAAACTTAGTTTCAGATGAACTTTGATATAATTTCAGACGAATTTCTATAGTTTTCATAAGTTTCATTTTGTCTGAAATTCGAATTTTCAAAACCCAAAGTTCATCTGTTGCTTAAGGCTTCTTTCAGACACTTATCAAAGTTCAAATTTCATTAAGTTAAAGTTCGTCTGTCAGAGAGGCATCTCTTCAGACTTGTTCAGTTTTAGTGCGAAATTAGAATTTCCAAAGGCCAAAGTTCAAACTTTCACTAAGACAGATTGATATTAACCTTTTAAACTTCGTCTGTTGGTGGGTGTTTTTCAAATATTCCATGATTTAACACAGAATCAAAGTTTTAAAACTTCTTTCTACCAAATCAAAATCTTTTACTCAAATAAAACACTACTAAACATCCTACATCAAAATTTGCACAGATTTTTCCAGGAATTCTTCACTTGAATTCATTTGATCACCTTTGATATCTTTATTCCAAGCTCTTGAGAGTTGATTTGGAATCATTAAAACTTCTTGATTCAACAGAAGTAATTTCAATCCTCTGTTGAGTGACATGGCTAGAAGAATGCAGAGTAAGTATAATAAGTATTGGGGGAAGCTAGAGAACATTAATCGATTGTTGGTAATAGCAGTGATACTTGACCCTAGGTATAAATTGAAATATGTCAAATTTGCTTTTGAGGATATGTTTGTTGATGCTGCACAACATGAAGCCATGACAAAGAAAGTGGTAAATGTCTTGTATTGTCTTTATAAGCAATATTCAAATGGGGTCCTTGACACACCGCAGCAAGCAAGTACATCTGGTGAAAGTCATCTTGCCTCTACTGGTGTGAGTCTAATATTGGTTCCTGATCATGAAGCCATCCCTTTCTTGACTCAAACAATGTAGAGGTTCATAGCGTCAATAGAGACTGAGCTTCAATCAGAGAAAAATGTAGAGGTGGACAAGTGTCTTCAAGCTAAGTTAGCTGACATATGTGATCCAAAATTTGATATTTTGGAGTGGTGGAAAATGAATGGTGCTAAATATAAAGTCCTTTCTTTAATTGCTTGTGATTTGTTGGTTATGCCTATATCTACGGTGTCCTCAAAGTCTGCTTTTAGTACTGGGAGTCATGTGTTTGATACTTTTAGAAGTTCACTTTCTTCAAAGATGGCTGAGGCACTTATTTGCACACAAAATTGGATATCTCCACTGATTGCAAAATTGAAAGAACTTGACATTGATAATTATGATGATATTGAATGTGTAGTAGCTGCTAATCTCATCATATTCACAATATGTTTGTTTTATTTGTTTTTTTGTTTATTCACAGTATGTTAATTAGTTAATCTTAACATGTTTGACTTCTTTTGTTTTGTTGTGCAGAAGAGGTAGGAGTTATAGATTCGCCTATCTCGGACGAAGATGAAGGAGAATAACCAATGAAGATTGATTAACTTCATTGCTGTGTTATTTCTTACTGTGCACTTGTGTTGTTACCTTGCTATAGGTCTTTAAGAATTATGAATGAAACTTTAGGTCATGGTTTGTGTTGTTAACTTAGTTTCATGGTTGTGTTAACTGTCATGATATGGATCTTTCATATCTATGCAACACTATGTAATATGTAAGTTGTAGTGTTATACTTCTTTTTTAGTTTATGATATTGCACTACTTTATTTTTTATCATTGGTTTGAAACTTTAATATTGTTTATGTCTTACAAATTATGATGATGGAGATTGGAAAGGTGGAGTTGGAAACAAGTTTTTTATCAAACTTGTCAAACCACATTTTGTACCTGTTGTTGGCTGGGCATAAATCACAAGTATGCAGTATTTTCTTTTTGTGGTTGTTTACTTGGTAACTAAGAACCTGAGATATTGAAAATTTATTTAGTATTTTTTTTTTGCATCTCCGATTTCATAGTGAAATATCAAGCTAACCCTTTGGTCATTTACACCAGTACTAAATGTGATGAAGCCTTCTTGTCTGCTCTACAACGAAGTGGTATGATTCTTATTATGTGGTTAGGTTATAAAATATCAAATTCTAGGACCTTAAACTATATTAGTGATGCAGATGATCAAGTAGACGATGCTCCTACAATAAAGCTCATGAAAAGTTCAATATTTAACTATAAGCAAACATGTCATAGGTATTGAATTATTGTTATGATCCTAAAGAGAATCTAAACTTCTAAAATGTTTGCATTGCATTTGTCAATGATGTCTTGAACTTTCAGAAGACATGGTTTTTTATCTTTTAGGTATTGAAATATTTAAATACTAAACTTTGTCTATTCTTCATAATTCACATTGGAAACATGATTGTTATTGTGTATTTTCAGGTTAGAAAATGACTATGATATACTTATTGCTAGATTTGCTGTTAGCTGGCTATGTTTTTATTTTTACAGGTTTTTTGTGTTTTTCAGGACCAGGCCAACCTTGCCTAGTCCTATTATGGCCCATCCCACGTGGGCCATGGGCCACAGGCTAAAAAACTAGTCCCGGCCCTCCTTTGAGCAGAACATCGGGCATGGGCCAGCCTGGTCTTATCCCAACCCTTGCACAGCCCTATATATCATATCATTATCACCACCCAGGCCATCATATATCTTATAATGTCATGTGGTGATTCTCATATCATATTATCATATAATCATTATCATCATCATGTATTTCAATGATATGCATGCATCATGTCATATCACATCATTATCATCATATATAACAATCATCTTCATCATAATCATCATCCACTACATGTCTAGCCATGTGCATACTATGATATATAGACAAACCATACACACACACATATCAATATCATGGTATGAATGAAAATGCGCGCGCGCACACACACACACATATCACAACATACAATATAACCGATACAAACACACAGTTTACCTTAGGTTGTCAACACCACACATATAGGGGTTTAGGCAAGCCTCCGGAGGACCCATCACAAACTATATGCCTCTAATTAGCTAATCAACCACTACAACAACATAATATCTTTACTTAACATAACTCTCATAACATTAAATTCCAAAATCTAGCCTTCCAAGCTTAACTCGAAGTTCAAACAACATACACACATACCAATATACCTTAAGCCACCATTCAAACACATATTGACACATGTAACTTTGGATTTCCACTTCTTTTACCAGATTTTAACCTAGGGTTTTACTCAAACCCATCACAATCCAACCAAAACTCAAATCCAAGCTTCCTAACACTACATAAAACTTCCACAACCCCAAATCAAGAATTTTAATCAGTGGGTACTTCCCTAACTTGAAAACCCATACTCCTACTGATTCCAAACCAAAAATGAAGAGAAAAGAGATGAGGGAAGGTTAAGGATCACTTACCAATCAAGATCAAAGCTTTTAGAGTCCAGAAATCATCCCTTCAAGTTAGATTCCTCGTGTCCTAGTGGAGCTTCTCCGTTACTCCCTTCGTTCTTCTTCTTCTTCTGCTCGACTGAAATGTTTATGATTTAAACAGATTTTTCCCCACTTGCCGCGGCTCTAGTAAACTCGCCACAATGTGGAGCTTCTTGGTCCAGATATTTTTTAGGTTACTACAAGTGTCTCGCCATGACGGCCCTGCATCTCACTGCAACGTGGCCCCTTCTTTGTCTCAAATATTGAATTGTCCCGTTTTAATCTTTCCTCCGGTCCTTATGGTTTCTTCCAAAGTAGCGTGACTTGAACTCTTCCCAGCTTCAACAAGTGAGACCATTCATTGGCCCCTGGTTCAAATGCACCTCCATTCAGTCTTATGAAGCTGCTAAACTGCTAAACACTGTCATTTCCTTTGCCTTGTACAGAATATCAAGTACACTTCATGTTAGCTTGAGGTTAAGTTCAGGACAGTCTAATAATGATTGTTACAGTGTTTACTTTTTCTTTTTAATATTATTCTTGATTGTATTAGAGACATGTTTGGCACACGAGAATCCTTAATGTGGAAATAGAAATGGAAAAGGATTCTTTATAAGCTAATTTGGTAGCCCTGATTTCTGATTCCCAAGAAATCAAATTCAAGCAAATTAGCTTGAATCCTATTCCTTTAAAACCATAGTGGAATCAAAGCAATTCCATGGAATCCATAACTTGAGACCCCTTTGCCCTCAAGCTTTGTAGATCTTCACCCATCATGCCTCTACCTTACCATTGAACTTTCTTTTCCTCATTGCACCTTCCTTGTCTTTTATCTCCACCCCTCTTCTATGGGGTCTTCTCCAACTCTTCGCTGTCTCCTCTATCTCTTCCTCTCTCATCTATGATAGCATCCCTAATCTCGGATCGCCATCATGAGGCGACATTGATATTAGTGTGATGGTGGGCTTTCAACAACAACAAACTTGAACTAGATTTGAAGGCATCAAATAGCAAACTTGAGGTGAAGAATGACATCGATCGATGACAGGAAACTCAGATTCGAACTAGATCTAAAGGTAAAGAGTAAGGTGAGCTCACAACGACAAACTCAAACTAGATCTAAAGAGGCAAGAACAACAAATCCAACGACATCCTTCACTTTTGATTTGATGCTTACGATTTCTATTCTACTAGAATGAACACCTTTTTTGTCTGTCTTGGTTCTTGATTCTTTGATTTTTGTTAATTTTTGGATTGTTCAACTTTTGTTCTCTGATGGTGGTCATTTCTGGTCACCGATAAAGAATTTTTTTTTTATCATTGGAAGGGCTTTATTTTTTTCCAAAGGAAGGGCATTTACTTTTCATATTTTAAAAACACATATCAAATAAAAATTACACATGATTCTATTGACATACTAAATGTACTTTTAAAATCCAATTGTATTCTATTTCCTATTCTTATTCTATTCCCTTTTCTATTCCAATTCTCTCAAAAATCTTTCTAGCATACCAAACATAGCATAAGAATCTTATCAACAATTGATGTACTCAAACCTCTAGTTTCTATTTGTTGGAACTATGTAATAAAGATGCGTACCTTGTTGGCTGTCACCTATGTTGTTAGAAAAAAGAGTAGGCAGTAGGTTTGACGTGTACTCATAGTCCTTGAGGAAATTAAACCCCCACTACAAAGCCTTTTGAAGTCCTTAGTTAGTGCTATTAGGACTTCTTCCAAGAGTGTATGCAAAAAGGAGAGCCTTGGTTGTTAACTTATTAAAGAGAGCTTGAATGAGTGAAAGATTAATTTGAAATGAGAGGAAGAGAAGAGTAGAGAACAGTGCTTAAAATTTTTGCAATGATAACAAATAAAGGTCTAGGGGCCTATTTACAGAACTCTTGGCACCCTTTAGTGATTGGTCATCATGTCCCTAAATTAATAGGACACATCCCTTGTCTTATAACCCTTCATTTGAAGGACATATCTCATGACTCATAACCCTTCATTTAATTAGACACATTTAGAGGACATATCATTTGATTAATGACTCTTCATTTGACTAGATATATAATAGAATGTGTCTATTTATTCCTCTCTCTTCCTTTTCTTATTACTCACTATATCAACACTATCTCTCTTCCTTTGTCCTTTCTTCACATTAAAAAAAAAAGAATTAAAGACCCTATCATTTTGTGGTAAATAATTAATATTCATAAATAATAAAAAACTTTTGAAGTTTGTAGTAGTGTAAATAAAGATATATATATATATATAATGGGTATACAAATTATATATTTTGCATGTGAACAGTAAGTTCTAACTTAATCAATGCAAGAATGAGCCCTTAAATTTCGGGTTGTAAGAGGATGTCGACTCCATCAACATTATATGTCATCTCGCTTTTTATTGCAGTTGCCAACTCATCATATGCTATGCTCCAAGCATTATTCATTTCCTCACTCCATTTTTCTCTCATGGCCTCCTTGATTGTTCTTAGCAATGCGCCTTTAAGCACCTAATTAAAACATTGCAATCACGTTCATTTCATATAACAAATAAATTAGTCATACATGTATAAGATGTTAATTTTGTATTCAACATTAATTAATTCGACCAAATTGTAATAAATTTCTAAATTAAGTTAGGGGGGTCATGTTAATTAATGTATTCACAACATGTATATATATATTGCCTCAAAATGGGGCCCGATGACTCCTTTTTTGTCATGGACAAAATCCAAATGCTTTAAGGTAGTGTCTTCTATTACCACTTCTCCTTTCTCTCGAAGTTGAAGTGCTGATTCATAAGTCTAAAATTCACATATCACAACATTCACACATTAATTAATAATACAAATTAGTAATTAAACATGATATGCATGCCACTAAATATGTGTTAAAATAGCTTAGGACATTGCAGCTTTAATTTAGAGTACACCAATGTTTCATATCGACAAAGTATATGTCTTTCTCAATATATATAAAAGTAGTGAAAGATGGCAACTGCTTTTGGATTTTGTGAGCCTTATGAGATTAATTAATTGTCCTACTTGGGGATGGACCAAAAAGATGAAGATCAAGGTATGTATGTAATGCTACATTTGGTACATGGAAAAATAATTTGAAGGGAAAATATGAACGAAAATATAAAAATTATATTTGGTGAATAGCAAAATAACTTTATTAAAAAAAAAAAAAAGCTTCCTATATTCATAGGAGTAAGCTTTCCTATTCTCATTCCTTTTTTCATTTCCCACCTTGAACCAAACAGACCTAAGAGTACTTTTTTTTTTTTAACAATATGACAATGAGAGAAAGCGCTCCCAATTCATAGTAAGACATGAAATTTCAGCAATAAGAGGATTCATCATGTATCTTCAGTTGCCACTAAGAGTCATGACACCTTAAACTTTTTGAGTCGGCCAATTGCTAGACCACTAATAGAGTAAATTGTTTACATGAACTTACCATCTTGAAAACCTTCACAGCATGGGCTTGCAGATGAGGATTGTTGTGGGGAATTTCATCTGAATCTCTCAAAAAAGAAAACATCTCTTTCGCTACAGGTGCAATTAATCTCCACTATCCTATACTGAATCGAACATTAAAATATGAAACAGATATAAAATTAAAAAGAAAGAACCCAACTTGTGTGTGTTTGTGTGCATGTAACTTGAAGAGTTAATTGGAGTGAAAGGAAATATGAAAAGGATGCTATATATATATATATATATAAATGCCAAAAGACAATCACGTACGAGGTGAAGAAACGAATACTATGATAGGGAATATTTTGCATTAATTGCTCCCACAAGCTTCTGACCAGAGTCTCTTCTCTCTCACTGAAACCACACATCTAGATGGTTTTTAATTTACTTGATGATGATATTCTCAAAATTAACACAATTACTCCCTCCAGTTTAAAATATAAGGAGTTTCCAACTACTTCACACATATTAAAGAAAGTTGGTTACACTCTTAAACTTTTAAAAAAAAACTTAATATCCCATTTTTACCCTTATTAATTACTAATAATTAAAGTTGTTTCTACTTTTTTCCATTACAAATTACAAAAAAGATCATCAATAAATAGGGATAAAAAAAATAAACTACTGCTAAATATTCCATAACGCCTAATATTATAAAAACTCCCAAAAGACAATCACGTACGAGGTGAAGAAACGAATACTGTGATAGGGAATATTTTGCATTAATTGCTCCCACGAGCTTCTGACTAGAGTCTCTTCTCTCTCACTGAAACCACACATCTAGATGGTTTTTAATTTGCTTGATGATGATATTCTCCAAATTAACACAATTACTCACTCCGGTTCAAAATATAAAGGGTTTTTAACTACTTCACATATATTAAAAGAAGTTAGTTACACTCTTAAACTTCTAAAAAAAAAAACTCAGCATTCCATTTTTACTCTTATTAATTATTAATAATTAAAATTGTTTCTACTATTTTCCATTGCAAATTATGAGATAGATCATCAATGAATAGGGACAAAAAAGGTAAATTACTACTAAATATTACATAACATCTTATATTATGGACCCAAAAAAAGTTCTAAAAAATCCCTTATATTTTAGATCAAAGAAAGTATATTATGGTCGCGATGAGCGCTGACCAGAACATCTATACAGGGGCTAATAATTATGGAAGCTGAAAAGATCAGATTGGCTGAATTAAAGGGGACGTGCAATGAAATTTTAAATAGATGTATGATGGAATTGCATTTTTGTGCATTGAGGACAACCAAGAGCCAAGATTAACTTTTTAAAGCTTCCAATGGTCAAACTTCGGAATATATATGTACAAAAAATTAATCTAAGTAATTCATCAAAAAGAATAATCCAAATAATATATACAATATATACCTTTAACGAGTTATAGAGAATATGGCATTAAATATAATATAAGAGATCTTGAGAGGCATTTCTTTGGGAGTTATCAACACTAATACATACATATATATAATTATATGATTTATAACTTTCCCCATTTAATAGCTGTTAGCAAAAACAATTGGAAAAGCCTAGTAAAAGAAAATTAGTGCACAATATGTGTAAAATATGTATTATACGTGTGTCATAAAAAACTCAATGGAACAAAATCTGAGTTAAACAAAAAATTAGTACATTGTGTCTCTCTAAGTTGTGTCTTTGAATTGTCACACCTTAATAATATACATCAACTTTTCAAATGATATTAAAATCTTAATGAAATTGTCTTTAAATTGTCTCTCTTTTCTACTTGTTTTGGGGGTGAAATTTATGGGTACAAGTTGGATTTCATTTTGATTGATGTTCCATTGATTAAAATGGTCAAGAATATGTTTTTGTAGCATGCTTTCATATTCTCAAGCTATGGGTAGTAGAATTTTTGCATGTTGGGAGGTTGTTTTTGCAAACCCTAACCTCTAATCCCAGGGTTCCTTAAGGTGTTCGAATTTTTGGGCCTTATTACAGCTATGAATAAGTGTTTGGGGCTCTTGGATTTGTGGTTAGGGTATTGGAATCATGGGTTTGCTACAATTATGCTTGGTTTGTCAAATTATGGGTTACCAATATGTAACAACCCTTATGACATTTTTGGTAGTGTGCAGAACCGAAGGGCCAAGATGGAGGAAAGGTTCAAGTGAAGGCAAAAAGAGCTCCATGCCGTGGCAAGAAGCAGAGCCGTGGTGGCGATCGCGTTACAGAGTTTGAAATATCTTCTTAGTCTGAGGCACTCACGCTGCGGCTAACTTACTTGCCGTTGCGAAGCCATGCCCCAGATTTGTTTAAATCAGAAATATTTCAGTCGGCCGAAAGTGAGGAAGAAAAGGAAAATGGAGGGAGCAGGGAGGAAGCTCTGCTAGGGTTTGTAATTTTCGGCTATTGAGAGTGATTTACATACCTCGGGAGCTTGGATTCACGTTGGTAAGTGATCTCTACTACTTCCTCTCCATTTTCTTTGGTTTTGAGTTAGGTTTTCTTGGGTATATGTTGGGATCTTTGGTTTTGCCGAATCCCACCATTTAAAATGGATGAAATGGGTTGGTGTTTATGTTGCTTGGTATGAGTTTTAGAGGAGTATGCATGATTTGAGCTTAACTCTAGGTTGGCATTATGCGTGGAAGTGTGAAATCTAAGATATATGTGGTTGAGTAGTGTTTGAATGGTCTCTAGGAGCTTAATGATGCATGAATGTGGGGTTGAAATCTTGGGTTAGGCCTAAATGGGTGAATTATGGAATTTAGATTTTTGGACTATATGTTAATTAAGGTATTATGATAATGTGAAGGTTGTTTGATTGACCTAAAGGGGTTCTAGTATGCTAGACAACTTGAGAAGCTCGTGGAATCGTGTGTGTGTGGTATTGACAATCTAAGATAACTGGGTGTTTGTATTGTTTGTATTGTATATGTATATTATGTTGGTATATATATATGTATATATATATATGAATGTTTCCGTTCATACTACAATGTGGATATGTGTATATGTATGGTTGTCTTTATATCGAGATATGCACGCAGTTAGACTCATAGGGTATGATGATTATGATGATGATTAGAGATGATGATGTTGATGTGACATGACATGATGCATGTATGACATTGTGACACATGATGATGATGATTATACAATGATATGACATGAGCATCACCACATGACATTGTGAGATTGTGATATATGGTGGATTGGGTGGTGATGATGATATGATATATGATAAGGGAGAATAAGGATGGGATCCCTATTGCTAAATCCTTTCTTATGGCTGTGGGAGCCAAGCGGCAGTGGACTGCACCTTGCCTAAATCACCACCAATTAGAGGTGGTTCAGAGGAAGGAGAGCCATAGTCTGAGCACTAATGTAATCATTAGCTGGGTTGCATTAGTGTAAGGTGGTGCACTTGGTGATGTCCTAGAATTAGTCTTCACTGACTGTTGGAAGGGAATCACCTATATGAAATGTCCTGTTATGACGATAACTCGTGATTCTAGCTGTGTGGAGGGAGACATGCATTCCATTTTATATTGCATTCATGAGATTGTATAAGTTATATGTATATATATGTGTGGTTATCCCCAATTACTGAGACTTAGTCTCACACCCCTTTCCCATGAACTAACATTTTAGGCGAAGATTCTAGCATTAGTCCGGAGAAGACAAGAGAGTAGCATCAGACATGGGAATACTAAGTCTATGTAGTGTATATTTAATTGGATATGTACTTTATGCCAAGTAGGATAGATGATTTGTAGACTAAGTTGTGACATTAACATTATTATTATAATGGATATGGTGTTGCTGGTATGTTATAGATGTGGTTTTGTGTTGTTATATGATGCATGTGTAGTTCGAGGTGTTGAAGAGTCTCTATGGTGGTGTTTGTGAGCCCGAAGTTGGATTTGGGCCTTATTAGTGTGTTTTGGGTCTATAGCCTACTTTGACAATTTGGGATTCAAATGGGTGAAATCTCAAAAGAGTGATTTCTTTGAGGTGAAAGCTCTTCAGACAAGTTGGTTAAGGGGTTTAGGACCTATGTATGGTCCTAAATCGTCATATTGTCTTTGGTAGCATATGAGAGTTGTAAGTTGTGAGTTTTGATCAAAAAGTGGACAAAATGGTGTCGGGTGTACAAAATCTCCATATGGAGTCAGATTGAAGTGAAATTGGTGTCCATGGATAATTTAGGACAAGATTGACTTATAGGAGTTGGAATCATATCAATTGAAGGTCAGAGCATAAAGTTATGCACGTTGGAAATTCACCCAAAAGTTGAAATTTTGCTGATATGGTATAGCAAGAGGTGCCTCGACGCCAGAAAAGCAGGCTGCGGTGCAAGTCAACCAATAACCTTCTGAGCCATGGTGGTACTATAGCGGTTGTGGCCCTGCATACTGTTTCGCTATTCTGGTGTTCCTCAAGGTGTTGTGGTGTTTTCTGTTGCTAAGATGTTTTGGGAAATTTGTTTGACGTGTTTAGTGTGTATTTGGTTGGAAATTGGAGTTTTGGTCAAGTTAGGAGGTATTTGGGAGTAAGGTGTTATATTTTGGTATTAGAACAATGATTTGGGCCATTGTTTCTGCTTGGAGTAATACTTAGTATAACTTTAAATGCATAGACTCATATATTCCCACCGCAATGCTAGTCTAGAACCATATAATTGAATGTGTTGTTGCTTGTGTGTAAGAGACATATCTCGCAGAGGAAGGCAGAATAATAGTGACCTAATGAGGCAGATGCATGAGATGTTGGTAAGCCTTAGTAATCAAGTAAATACTTAGGGGAAGACATTGAATAAGACGCAGGAGCAGTTGAATCGGCAAGAATAAGAAGATATGAATGAAGAGGCCGGTATGTATGTGGACTTGAATGCAGGAAAGGATGAGAATGAGAATGAGGTGAAGCCTGAGAAAGCCCCAAGATTTGAAAGAAGGGGTATCTCCTCACAATTGAATGACTTTCCATTGTTTTGGTATTCCTTAAGGTGTTATGGTGTTTTCCACTGTTAAGATATTTTAGGAAATTTGTTTGACGTGTTTAGGCTGTATTTGGTTGGAAATTGGAGTTTTGGTCAAGTTAGGAGGTGTTTGGAAGTAAAGTGTTACACAGTATCTATGCTATATTTTGATTTGGGTATTTTATGGCATTGTAGTGGGCAAGCTTGGTTTATTGGGGTTTTTACATTCCAATAAGTCTTTCAGAAGTGCTAAATCCACTAGTAAGTGATAAAGCTTTGGTATATGGAAAATTGGTCTTGGAGGCTTTGTATGGTTTGGATGATTAAGTGATTTTAATGATGCTTATTGGTTGACTTGATCATATTCTCTCTCTCATAAGTATATGTAGTTGGTACTTTGACAGCCTACCATTCTCCTCTGTGTGTGTGTGTCAAGGTAACAAGGGTGTATTTTCTCTTGTGTTATAATTGTTTATTTAAATATATACTTTGTTCCATTTATATTATGATATGTACCTATGCAGGATATGTTTAGCTATTTTCCATATCTTGATATGTCCTTCGCATGGCTAGTATGGGTATAGTAATCTCCTTCCTTGCTCTTTACACATGGCCTATGAGAACATGCACTATGTAATGAGAACATGTAGTTGATTATTAATATGCAATTCATTAGCATCCCCACTAATAGATTTAGCACATTGATGAGTATGCTAACATGATGATAATGATGATGAGTATACATGTGTATGGAATGTGATGACATGTTAGCACAGCATGAAAGGCCTTATCACTTTGGTTATGCATGTGAAGCTTTTACTGATTGGGTGATGATGTCTTGTGATACCATGTGGTATGCCAATCCATTGGTAGCACGGACAAAGCCTTTTGTCCAGGTGGTAAGGTGATATATCCCTGCCACTAAATCATTGTCCTTTACCAGGAGAACCAGGTGGTAGTGGATTAGATATGCACCTTCCTTAAATCATCAACATTTCAAGTGGTCTAGGGGAAGGAAAACCATGGGTCAATCACTAGTGTAATGGCCTTTGGCCTGGTCATGACTAGTGAGAGGAGAGCTTAATGATGTCCTAGAATTAGCCTTCCTTCACAGGTTGTTAAAAGAGAGTCACTTATTAGATTTACTTTGTGATAGTAACTAGCCCATAGTCTTTACTGTATATCTTGGGGGCACACATATCATTTCATGTGCATTGCATTATTTCATTCATCTCTATGTATAGCCATGTTTATAGATGTGTTAGCTATACTTCCCTCCTTTGGCTTGGGAATATCTGAGTTTGTAATTGGTAATGCTTGTGTGGTTAGTTTGTGTAGATTATTGTGCCAACTAGGATACTCTTAGATATCATATGTAATATTGTATTATGAGTATTTGGTTTTGTGTGGTACCTTGTATGTTATTCTTGCATAACTTGGATCATATGTGGACCCATCAATGTGGTATGTTAGTTGTTTGCTCTGTGATATAGTTGTATGTGTTGTATTCTAAGGCCTTGGTTTTGGTCATCAAGGTTGTCCTTAGTATATGCTAATGTATAGGGTTAAGCATTGAGTTTATTTTGTATTACAAGTGTATGTGTGAAAAAATAGGCATATATATAACCCATTACTTGCATCGGAGGTTCAAAAGGGTCAAATTCTAAAGGAAGAGCTCCTTCAGGATGTAACCACCTTAAACCAAGTCTTTGGGGTGATTTGGACTTAGGAGAAGTATTAGTGTAGGTTGATATGGTGTGATTTGGAATTGAGAGGTTCTAATGCCAAGTTTTGGTCCAAAAATGACAATTTTGGTCTTGGGTATCTAAAAACTCCATACTAAAATATATATTTTGAATTATGGTTTGTGACTATAGCTAGATTAGATGTAAAGTGACTTATAAGAGTTAGAATCAGGTTAATTAGAGGTTGAAGTAACTTGTCCAAAAGCATATAGTTTGTCAATTTGTAGTGCTGCCATGTCCCACTGACTTCTTCCTCTTCTTGTCCAAGTTCCACCCATGTTGCTGCGCTAGGTTCCATGTTACGGCAATGCTCTATTTTCTGTGTGTCTTTTGTGCTTTTGTGGCATGTTCTAGGCTAAGTGCAGAGCCTTTTATCTAGGATATTACAATAATTAATAACTAAAAATTTTTCCACCATTGCCTAAATTATTGTCATTTAATATAATTAACTTATAAATCAAACTTTTGGCATTAATTCAATTCAATTATTTTTCAAAGGCATTTTGGGAAAAAAGAAATTAAATACACTACGTAATTCATTAAATGCCTTATATTATGCAACATAAATTTCTCAAAAATGTACGTTATATCACATAACAAAGGGAGCACAATATTAGCGGAATAAATCACTTTCTTTAATTAATGTAAACAATATAAATCTCTTCCATTAAGACAATAATTAACCTTAATTGAACACATTCTTTGACTTGCCTAGCGCAATGCAATGAAATTAGATATTTTTTTAATTGTGAATCAAAAGAATCATGCATTTGTATAAATTATATTTCCTTAATTTCTTAATGTAAGGGACAATTGAAGGAATTTCCATGTTTCAAAATATAAGGGATACATGGGGTTTGTCTGGTGTATTTAATAATTTTTTTCAAAAATATCCCTAATTAAGGTGACATTTTTCTAATGCAATTTATTGATATTAATTGCATGATATAAAAGTTATATTAATATTAAATGAGAGCATTTTTTAAAACTATTTTATATTCTAAAAAAATTTATTACTTTCTTTGGTCCATGTGATTTTGTCTTTTGTCCATTACAGTAAGAAACAGAGGGGGTATATGCTGAAGCATTGATTGTCCATGTTTGGCATCATAAATCATTGTAGAAAGTCAGCACTTGGATTTATGTCAATGATTAATTTAGACCTTCCTGAATAACTCTTCAATCTCCCATGCATTCTGCACAATTGAAATGATGTCATCCTTCGTTGTATTAATAATGGGAAGGATGTGGATTCAATAATCTTTGGGCTAGTTCATCCCATATTGCAATTAATAGACCCATCAGATGGAAGTTGAGCCATATTTGAGTTTTAATTTTTCCTCACTTAATTTTTCTCGAATGAGTCATACACCACAAGAAAGCTTGATAGGTGCATGTGTGTGTGTTTGGATCTCTTGAAGGTGAACCAGGCAGTCTGTTAAGCCTTTTGAAGCATTTGTGAAGGGCTATAGCGCTTCACTCAAAATTGTTTGCTTCAATTATATGTGTGTGTTTGTGTATATATATATGCTACTCCCTCCATTCTAAAATATATGAAACATTTTTAATATATGTTTTGTTTCAAAATGTAAAAGATAAATGACTTTTTGTCACACCCGAAAATGCGATATAGATAGCGTGGAAATAAAGGAAAAGAGAAAATATCGGCTTTTCAAATGGAAGCCGATCTAGGAAGAATCACTACAAAAATTTTAGGAAAATTTTGGAAAATCAGATGAAAAGAAAAGGATAGTCTGTGAATATATTTATTATTTCAAAGAAAGGGTTTTTCTCTTACTCTCAGTTTTTTTTTATTTTTAAATCCTATAAAAAAAGGGTTGAACTTGGATAAGAAGCATAAAAGAAAGAGACGAGATTTTTCTTTTTCTTTTTAATACTAAAAAGTAGAATTTTTATTTTTTGAGAATTCTAAAAGAAAGGAAATTGATTTTATTTTTTTTAATATATATTTTTAGGGTCCTAAAAAAAGGGATTGGATTTGGAAAATGATTCTTCTTTTTTTTTTCTTTAATTTTAGAAAATTTTCCATCAAATTGAAACTAAAAGGAAAATTTGAATCAAAATTTTATCTTTCTAATTTTATATATAGAGCTCCGACAAAATACAATGTTCACACTTTTATTTAATAAATTAATTTATTTTTTCTAATTTTGCCCTTAATTAAGTAGATTTGTTGTCACAAGGCATGATTTAAAGTAGAGTTAAATGAGAACATGAAATTAGAAGCATTTTGTGGGGAAAAAAAGTTCTCTTTGTAATATATTTAAGATGTTAGATTTTTTTCTTAATTTTAATAATTTAGTTATTTATTTTTTATATTTTAGAATGGAGCAAGTACTATACAGTCTAACTCGTCAGGATTCAAGGAGGTCACAGTTGGTTTTACATGTGATAGATGTGGAAAATAGAAATAAAAAAAAGGAAAAATTGATTTCCAAAACGAAAATCAACTTCGAAAGAGATAGCACCAAAATTTTAAGGAAAACTTAGAAAAAATTTTAAATAATGGAAAAAGGGTAGTTGACAAAAATAAAAATGAGTTCATGTGTCATTTGTACTATGAGGAATGAATTTGACACATCATAATACATGTTTGTGAGACAATTACTTTAAATTGATTACACAAAAATTTATGTGGCCTTATCTTAATTAACCTTATTAAAAATTATAGTGTGACTCCTTAGGATTCAAGGAGGCAAAAATTGTTCACTGTTTTGTTCCCAGTTGTTCCCATACCCTAACTATAAATAGGGTAAATTCATATGTTTGAAATTCTTCTTACAAGGTTTGATTACAGCCTTCCTCAAGTTCTAATTGAGACAATATAACCTCTATGCTAAACTGTTGACCCTTCACATAACAGAAACTTAACATTAGTAAAAACAAAATAAAACATGGAAAAACTAATAGAAATAAAAAAGCAAACACAGCTCAAATTCAAACAATTAAGGAGTTATAATATTCCCACTTATCATGCGATTGACAAGGGTCTAATCCTCAGTAACAGTATAAAAAAATTTTCAAAAAAATGTTATTATCCCTTTGGTATTGGGTGGAGATGAGAGAATTCTATTTGTTTAAGGTAATTTCACATGTTCCATAGACTGATTTTGCAATGTATATATATTGCAACAAATTACTTTAGAGAATCTGAAGGACTCTATCAATACTCTCTTTCATCTCCTCTTTTATTGCAGTTGACAACTCTTCAAATGCTATAGCCTATACACTATTCATATCCTCACTCCATCTATCTCCTATTGCTTCCCTGATTGTTTTCAATAGTGCCTTTGTAATAACCCTCATGACATTGTCCCTAACTTAGTCCCTAGCTAACCAAGTGTAATTGACATTGTATGTAGTACCGGAGGAAACAGGACAGAGAAAAGGTTCAAGTGCAAGCTGAAAGAGCTCCATACCGTGGTAAGGAGCAAGGCCGCTGTAGTGAGAGAAAGCTCTGGAATGACATTTTCTGGCTGAAACTAATGGTGCCACAGCAAGCTTTTCTGGGGCCATGGCTGGAGTTGAGAATCTTGTTTAAATCAGAAACATTTCAGTTAGCCGAATGTGAGGGAGAAAAGGAAAATTGAGGGAATAGCGAGGAAGTTCTGCTAGGGTTTGTAATCTTTGGCCTCTAGAAGTGATTTCTAACCTCTTGGAGCTTGGATCTTAGTTGGTAAGTGATTTATACTCCTCTCTCTCCATTTTCTTCGATTTTGAGTTGGGTTTTCTTGGGTATATGTTGGGATCTTTGGTTTTAGCTGAATCCTACCGATTAAAATGGATGAAATGAGGTTAATAGAGTATGATTTGGTATTTATGATACTTGGGTATGAGTTTTGAAGGGAGTATGTATGATTTAAGCTTAACCTTAGGTTGTTCTTGGTTTAGAAGTTGAGGAATCCAAAATGTATATGGTTGTACAAAGTTTGAATGGTCTCTAGGAGTTAAATGATGCATGGAAATGGTGTTGGAATCTTGGGTTAGGCCAAAGTGGTTGAATTATGGAATTTTGATATTTGGACTGTATGTTAATTAAGGATTTTATGGTATTATAAAGGTCTTTTTATTGCTCAGAGAAGTCAAGTCGTGGAATTGGCGTTCAAGAAAGCTTGTGGAACTCATATGTGCATGGTAGCAACAATTGAGATAATCGGGTGTTTGTATTGTCTATATGATTTGTATTGTATAGTGAGATATGATAGTATATATGTAATATCCCTCACAACATTGTTTTGGTATTGTGCATAGAACAAGAGGAAATAGGACAGAGGAAGGTTCAAGTGGGGCAGAAATGAGCTCCACGTCATGGCGAGAAGTAGGGCTGCTATCGCACCTGGAAAAATGCAATGAAAGGAGAAGAAAAGAACAAATCGAGTTTTCTTACGAAAACCGACTTGTGAGGAGTTACAACTAAAATTTTGAGAAAAAATCTTGGAAAACAGAATTAAAGAGAAAAAGGATGATCTGCGTAATCAGAGTTGGATTCGGGAGTCGATTGTGTGTGGGGAAGGTGTTAGGCACCCCACAACACATGTTCCTAGGAACGGTTACCTTACATTGATTGTGTAAATTAATATGGCTTAAAAATGTATTTTGGTTTTCTTTTTATCGTTCACATGCGAGAAAAATGGTAGAGAAAAAGGAAATTAAGAAAATTTGGAAAATAAAATAAAGGAAATAAATTAAATTAAAATTGAGGATATTTAAGTAAAATGAGGAAAAGGACTTGAGAAAATAAATTGGGAAATATTTATTAAATGAAAGAAAAAAAACCAAATAAATTGTAAGATATTTATTTATTTACAAATGCGAACTTGAACCAGGATCAGTGCCTGGGGCCTACGTACCCTGCGATGGGGATTGAAGTCCACATAGTTCGGGACTAGAAATACGTGTCTGTTGGTGGATATTTTTTATTAATATTTTTGTAATAAGAGAAAGTTGGTTAAAAGTAATTTACCTTTTTGCAAACAAAACTATTTCTGAGATTGAGTTAGTGTGTTTTAATTTGCAAAAGATAATTTAATTCTGCTTACTTGCTCTTATTTTATTTTATTTGAAAATATTTTTTCATTAATTATTTTTCCTTGATTTAATACTTTTATTTGATTTTTGACTTTTGAAAAAGAATAATCATATATATTTATATATTCTATATTTTTTTGAGAATTTTTTTTTCTTTTTAAGAAAAACAATCGAACTACTTATTACAAACTCTCAGTCATGCCTAATAAATCAGTTCCTTGAGTACCTACGAAAGTTCTAAACCTTGCGGTATAAAGGTTTTATTTTAAAGTGATAATTCATGAAATGCTATTATTATTCGATTTTCAAACAACAATTTTATTATACATTTTTTTAAGAAATTTGGAAAAAAGAAAAAAACTTATTATATTGTCCTAATTTATTATTATTATTATTTTTAAGAAAAATATAATTATTCTCTTAAGAAGAAAATTATTTATACTGATATATCTACGTGGATTCGCAATGTCACGCGACAACTCAGTAATTAGATACCTGTATGGATTCCAAAAATTCACGTGGTGTAATCATTAATCCCTCGATTTATTTATTTATTAATGGGTTTTTGTATTATGATATAGGAAAACAAATTTCAGTAACAAGCCATCGGCCCTACCATATGCATACATTTATAATGTACCCATGCACCCACGTGGGCTCACAATGCCAGGTCCATACAAAAACTCATCAAAATAACTCATATTCTCAACGCTTGGCCCATAAAAACGATCAAAATATTCATAAAATTGTTCTTGAGATCCAACCCATTATTGACCCAAAAACATTCATCACAAAATTTCCCCACATCAGGCCCATAACAAATCTGAAGCTCACAACCGAAAAGACCAGGGTCCTTGCAAGCTTGATCCTCACATTGGAATCTATTTCCTATGCCAGAAAAATCTACATACCGCGCTCAAGAGAAAAGGAACAGTGTTGAATCAAGAGTTTTGATGATTGTAAACCAACACTCAAGAGCTTGAATTGAAGATATCAAAGGAGATCAAAGCTGTGTCAAGTGAAGACTTTATGAGTATTTGCTGTTAGATCTCTTGTAGGATCTTTAGTTTTTGTTATGATTGGGTAAAAGAATTTGATTTGAGAAAAAGATGTTTTCAAACCTTGATTTTGTGTTAAATCTTTACCTATTTGAAAAACACCCACAAACAGACGAAGGTTGAAAGATTAAGCTAAACTGTCAAGTTGGAAATTCGAACTTTGCCTTTGGAAATTCGAACTTCGAGTTGAAACTGAATAAGTCTGAAGAGATGGCTCTCTGTCAGATGAATTTTGGCTGCTCAAAATTCGAATTTTCATCTAGTCTGAAAGAAGCCTTTCTGGTAACAGACGAACTTCACACTTTCAAAATTCGAATTTCAAGAAAAAATGAAGTTTGTGAAAACCAAAGAAATTCATCTGAGACTATGATAAAATGCATCTGAAATCAAAATGAAATTGAGTTTGATAAATGCTCTCTGACAGACGAATTTTGAACTGCCAACATTCGAATTTTCATATAAGTCTGAAAGAAGCTTCTTTGTAACAGACGAACTTTAAGTCTCCAAAATTCGAATTTCAGACAAAACAAAATTTGAGAAAATAGAAGAAATACGTCTGATACTATGTTAAAGTTCATCTGAGATCAAGAATGATTTAAGTTTCAAAACTGCTCTCTGACAGACGAACTTTGAACATTGAAATTCAAATTTCAGAAGCAAAAATCTTAAGTCTGTTTAAGTGAAACATCAACATTCGAATGATGAAATTAGTCTGGAAAGAGTCTCTCTGACAGACGAATTTCACCCTTTCAAAATTCGAATTTCGAGGGCACTGTAGCAAATTGAAAACACTGTTCACACTTAACCGAAAAACTTTCTTCTTGAAAATTCGTATGTCACATTGTGAAAATGTTTTGTAAGTTTCAAAATTCGAATTTCACTTAATGAACAGACGAACTTCGTGTTGTAACGTTGGAAGCTTTAACCTTCGGTTCCTTCGAAATTCGTCTGTTGACCAGCCAAAATTCGAATTTCAGTATGTCAGAAACATTAAATGCAGTTCGTAAACGGATAGTTTTTCAGAGTAACCGTTGGATAACTTCTCCAACGGATAGATTAAAGTCTCTAACGGATATTTGAGAGCTAAATCTATAAATACAACAACATTTGAAGTTGTGGGTAACAAATCAAACTAGTGTGTGCCGAATTTCTGCTAAATCTTTTCTCAAAAGCTTTTACCCTCTCAACTTCTATACTTGTACTGAAACTTTCATATCTACTCTTTTCAAGAGAGTTATTTTATTGTAATCAATCTACTCTTCATCTGGAAGATAGATTTACTTGTGAGGGGTATTCACAAGGGAATTGGGAAGCACATAGTGAAAGTGCTTGGAGAGTTTGAGAGAGCTCAGAAACAGAGCATACTCGTGTACTGTGGCCTTAGCAAGAAGCCCATTGAAATTCTTGTTGTATAGTGGATAAATCTCAAGAGGTGTCTTGAGGACTGGATGTAGGTCAAGTGGAAAGACCGAACCAGGATAAATTACTGAGTTTTCTTCTCCCTATCTTTACTTTTCTGCTTGCTCTGTTTTACGCATTGTTTTCATTATACTGTGATATCTTCACTTACTTCACTTTGTGCAGAAAAAATTCAATCTTCCCAATTCACCCCCCCTCTTGGGAAGTCAGCCTTGCTAACAAGTGGTATCAGAGCCCGGATTCCCATTCAAAGGAACTCACAGTCCGGGAATTAAGATGGCTGGCTTTGGAGAGAGTATACTTCCTGAAGGAAACAACACTAACAGACCACCAGGCTTCAGTGGAGAGCATTATGGATACTAGAAGATGAGGATGCAGATCTACCTTCAATCAATTGATCTTGACATCTGGTCAGTGATTGAAAAAGGAGATTTCATTCCAATGGCTCTAACTGAAGATGGAGGACACAAAGAGAAGCTGGAAGCAGAATGGAATGATGAGGACAGAAGGAGAGTCCTACTGAATTTCAAAGCAAAGCATTGTTTAGTCAGTGCCCTGAACCAGGACGAATTCTACAGAGTCTCACAATGCACCACTGCAAAAGGAATGTGGGATACTCTGCAGATTGCACATGAAGGAACATCTGGAGTCAGGGAGAACAGGCTGAACACGTGCATTGGGGAATATGAAAGCTTCAGAATGGGTGAAGGGGAAACTGTAAAGGAGCTGCAAAAGAGATTCACCCTCATTGTGAATCAACTAAAAAGCCTGGGAAAAGAATACACACAGTCTAAGAAAGTGAGAAAAATACTCAGAGCTCTACCTCTGGAATGGCAGCCCAAGGTGACAGCAATAGAAGAAGCCAGAGGAGAATCAATGGCTTCTGTCACAGCTCTCTTCGGCAGCCTTGAGGAGTATGAAGGAAAGATCAAAGCACTCAAGGAAGCTGGGCTGGACAGAAAGAAGAAAGGCCTTGCCCTCAAAGCTGCTGAAAAGGAAGAAGAATCTGATGAAGGAGATGAGCTGGATGAGGAAACTCTGGCTATGATGGTCAGAAAATTCGGAAGATTCTACAGCAAGAAGAAGAGCAAGAGATTCTTCAAGAAAGGAGTAACTGGAGAAAACAAGAAAGAGGCAAAAGAACCTGTGACTTGCTATGAGTGCAAGAAGCAGGAACACATTAAGTGGGATTGTCCCCAATTCATTAAGAAGCAAGAAAAAGAAAAGAAAGCTGCAGACAAAGGGAAGAAGAAGAAAGCCTATATCTCATCCATCTGGGGCAACAGCTCAGATGAGGAAGAAGAAGATGAGGATGAGATTGCCAACATTTGTTTAATGGCACTTGCCTCAGAAGAAGTCTTACCCTCATGCAGCAGTGATCAGGAAGAAGAGGTATATGAATCTGAACCTTCCTATTCTGAATTACAAGATGCATTTCATGAGCTTCATGATGAATTCATTAAAGTTGCTAAAGAACTGAAATTGGCAAAGAAAAAGATAAATAAGCGGGAATCCCAAAGCATAGTTTCTGAAATTACCTCCTTGCCTACTACTGAATCTGTTTATTGCACTTCATGCATTGAACTCAAGCAAACTAATGATTATTTAGTTAAAAGTATGTCTAGGCTCACTAGAGGCAAAGATATGTTGTTTGCATTAATGGGGAGCCAAAGAATATCACAAGGAAGAGCTGGTCTTGGCTATGATCCATGTGCTGTCAAGGAAAAGATTAGGAAGAAAAATCAGAATGCTTATATGAGACATTTTGTGCATGCTGAGAACATTAAAAAGAAAACTAATGCATTACATCACATTGAAACATATGATCAACCAAGGCATGCTAGACAAAAGTATTATCTGCACTGTTTTCTTCCTGCATCTCAATCTAGCAGTCCTTTCACCACCTGTCATTTCTGTAACAAAAAGGGACATATTTCCAGTTCTTGTGTTTTGAAGAAAAATGGACTTGGCAGGAAAGCTGAATGGGTTCCCAAAGTTGCATCTGCATCTAGGGAAAGATATACTGACCAAAAAGGACCCAAGCAAATTTGGGTACCTAAAAGGAAAACGTAAACATTGTTTTGCAGGTCTGTCTCAAAGCTAAGAAAAGCAACAAATGGTATATAGACAGTGCCTGCTCAAGTCACATGACTGGTGATAAGGAGAAGTTCATCACCTTGAGAGACAAGAAAGGAGGAAAGGTGACCTTTGGAGGTGATCAATATGGCAAAATCGTTGGTATTGGAATTGTGGGCAAAAATCCAGAAACATCCATTGAAGAGGTGCTGTTTGTGATTGGCCTCAACCACAACCTGCTAAGCGTGAGTCAGACCTGTGACAAAGGAAACTGGGTGCTGTTTGACTCAAAGTTTTGCCTGGTCATCAGAAAAAGTGATCACAAAGTAATCCTCAAAGCTCAAAGGGATGGTAACTGCTATATTATTGATCTTGATGAACTTCCTCCCTTAGATTCTGTATGCTTAATCAGTCAGAGGAGTGATAGTTGGCTATGGCATAGAAGATTAGCTCATGTGAACATAAATCAACTATCTAAACTAATTAAAAATGAGCTAGTAACTGGTCTACCAAAAATATCTTTTGAAAAGGATAAAGAATGTGATGCATGCCTAAGAGGAAAACAAACTAAATCATCATTTAAATCCAAAAATGTAGTCACCACAACTAGACCACTTGAACTGCTGCATATGGATTTGATTGGACCTTCTAGGGTAAAAAGTCTTGGTGGTAATATGTATGTGCTTGTAATTGTTGATGACTATTCTAGATTTACTTGGACATTATTTCTTTCTTCTAAAAGTGATACCTTTGATGCATTTGTAACCTTAGCTAAGAAAGTGCAGAATGAGAAAGGTATTTCTATTGTGTCTATCAGGTCAGACCATGGAGGAGAATTTGAAAATGCATACTTCCTGGAGTTCTGCAATGAGCATGGGATTGACCACAACTTCTCAGCACCAAGAACTCCTCAACAAAATGGAGTGGTAGAAAAGAAGAACAGAACCATTGGAGAGATGGCTAGAGCTATGCTGAATGAGAAGGAACTCTCTCAAGTGTTCTGGGCTGATGCAGTGAATACAGCAAGCTACATCATAAACAGAGCCTACATCAAACCAATCCTTGGGAAGACTCCATATGAGCTGTACAAGGGAAGAAAGCCAAATCTGTCACACCTCCATGTGTTTGGGTGCAAATGCTTCATTCACAACAATGGTAAAGAAAATCTAGGTAAATTTGATGCCAAATCCGATGAAGGTATATTTCTGGGCTATTCTAGTAGGAGTAAGGCTTATAGGGTCTATAATAAAAGATCAAATATAGTAGAAGAATCAGTGCATGTGGTCTTCATTGAAAATGAAACTGTTTCAAAACATGTTACCAATAAGGATGATCTTACTTTCAATTTTGAAAAACTGGAAATTTCTGACAGAAGTAAAACTAAACCTCCAAAGATATCTGAATCTATTGACACAGAGGAAGATATCCAGGAGCAAGAGTTTGATGAAGAAAATAATGAAGAAACAACTCAAGAACTCCCTAGAGCTTGGAGATATCAAAGGAATCACCCTGTTGATCAAGTAATAGGGAATGTTCAAGAGAAAGTCAAAACCAGAAAACAGTTAAGGGATCAAATGCTCAACTGTGCCTTTATTTCTGAAATTGAACCCAAATGTGCTGAAGAAGCCTTAACTGATGAATACTGGATTATGGCTATGCAAGATGAATTAAATCAATTTGAAAGAAATCAAGTTTGGGATTTAGTACCTAGACCCAAAAATCATCCTGTTATTGGTACCAAATGGGTTTTCAGAAATAAACTTGATGAATCTGGAACAATAATCAGAAATAAAGCTAGATTGGTTGCTAAAGGGTATAATCAGGAAGAAGGTATTGATTTTGAAGAAACCTTTGCACCAGTAGCTAGGCTAGAAGCTATAAGAATACTGCTGGCATATGCATGCATGAAAAATATTTTATTATATCAAATGGATGTAAAAAGTGCCTTTCTGAATGGATATATCATGGAAGAAGTATATGTAGATCAACCTCCAGGTTTTGAGGATCCTACAAAACTAAACCATGTTTATAAACTGAAGAAAGCTCTCTATGGTTTAAAACAGGCCCCTAGAGCATGGTATGAGAGACTGAGCAATTTTCTAACTGATAAGGGGTTTAACAGAGGCAAAGTTGACACAACCTTATTTACTAAGAAAGAAAATAAAGATTTGCTAATTGTTCAAATCTATGTTGATGATATTATTTTTGGTGCTACTAATGAAACTCTTTGCAAGAAATTCTCTGAGTTAATGCAGGGAGAATTCGAGATGTCTATGATGGGTGAACTCAACTTCTTCCTTGGACTGCAAAAAAGACAGCAAAATGATGGTATCTTTCTCAGTCAATCCAAGTATCTAAAGGAACTGCTAAAGAAGTTTGGTTTGGAGAATGCCAAACCAATGGGGACACCTATGGCCACTGCAACCAAACTGGACATGGATGAAAACGGGAAGATATTTGACATTACTCAGTACAGAAGAATGATTGGATCCCTGCTATACCTAACTGCCAGCAGACCTGATATTATGTTCAGTGTTTGCATGTGTGCAAGGTTCCAATCATGCCCCAAAGAATCCCATGTAACAGCTGTGAAAAGAATTTTTAGATATCTTATTGGAACATCACAAATGGGTCTTTGGTATCCAAAAGGCAATGGAGAAGATCTCAAAGGATACACTGATGCTGATTTTGCAGGATCTAAAACTGACAGAAAAAGCACAAGTGGAACTTGTCAGTTTCTTGGAGGATCCCTGGTCTCATGGTTCAGCAAAAAGCAAAACAGTGTAGCCTTATCCACTGCAAAAGCTGAGTATGTTGCGGCTGGAAGCTGTTGTGCCCAAGTCATCTGGATGAAACAGCAGCTTGAAGATCTTAAGGTTAAAATGAAAGAGATACCAATCATGTGTGACAACCAAAGTGCTATAAATATCACCAAGAATCCTGTCATGCATTCAAGGACGAAACATATTGAAGTAAGGCACCACTTCATAAGAGATCACGTTCTGAAAGGAGAAGTTAGACTGGAATACATCCCAACAGAGGATCAAGTTGCTGATATACTCACAAAACCTCTATCAGAAGACAGACACTGCAAAATAAGGAGAGAATTGGGAATGGTAAATCCCAGTGAATTGTAAGTTATTTCTGTGCAATTCTGTCTTTAAAGTTTTTAATATTAGAATAAATTCTAACTTGAGCATCGGAGTTTGTCTTAGTGTAGTTGCAGGTGCTCCTTGTGAAAATCAATGGCTAAAAGTTTGAAAGATTGGAGCACTCCAGATTGGAGCAACCAGAAAATGAAGTGAATAATAATTATCCTAAGTTCTGGATCCATTCTGTAAGTCTTTAAAGTTGAAATTTGTATGTTGTTTGAATAATAGAAGAATTTCATTGATAATCTGTGTCTTTGAACTGGTCAACATGGTCAACATTCGAATTTTGGTTGACCAACAGACGAACTTTGGCCTGTTATGCCTTGGAACAGTTCTCGGTTATGCCTCGAAATTCGTCTGTTGAAGCTTGAAAGTTCAAATTTCCAAAATCAAAAATTTCAAAGTAATGATTGTCCATCACTGTTATACGAATTATTACTTCTTAACAAACGAATGTTGGACAATCTATGCAAAAATTGAAAAATTCGAATTGTCAAGTTCAAAATTCGTCTGTTGAAACATGTTCTTGATGAATGAATGCTTGAAAGATAAAGATCTGCATGCTTAATTCGTCTGTTGATTGATGGTTTGTGTAATGCTGTCTTTTTCTTTCCAACATTCGAATTTTGTTGAAACAAAATTCGTCTGATATGCTTGTATTGCTTGTTTCAAGCCACTGTCAGACGAACTTTCAAGATGAAAATTCGTCTGTCAGTAAGCTGTGCTGAACGGTTTAACTTGTAACTGCCCGAAGTTCGAATTTTGACCCCTCAAAATTCGTCTGTCAGACGGTTACACACGTTAAATGCGACGGTTTTCCACAGAACAGACGCAACCCTATTTGTAACCTCCCTGAGTCTGTTCTGATTCTCTCTTCAATCCTCTTAACTCCTGTCCAAAAACCGTCATTCTTCACCGTTTGAACTTCCATTCGCATCCTATAAACCTATTCTCAGCCACATTCTGCTTCATTCAACCGAGAAATGGCAAGAGTTAAAATTCCTGGAACAGGAAAAGCTGTGGCTCGTCCTAAAAGGAATGTTAAATCTCAATACGCTACCAAAGAAGGAGAAAAATCAAAGAGAAAAGCCGAACCCAGCAAAGCTACTCCCTCTAAACGCCAGAAATCTTCATCCAAAGCAGAATCTCAGAAAACTGGACCCTCTTCTTCAAAAAGTGCAGAACCGTCTATTCCTGCTGCTGCCTCTTCTGCTTCTTCCAGTACTGAATCTGGAGAGTTTGAATTGACTACACTGCCACTGTGGAGTACTCCTGAGATTCAAGAAGAGTACACTACCAAGTTTTCCACCAAAAAGGTAATCAAGCCTCATTGTGTAAATATGGAACAATTTCTGATATCCAACAATTTTGATGCTGCTATATGGTTGTTAAGATATAAAAATCTGTTGGAAATTGCTGAAAAATATGATGATGAGGTAGTGAAGACTTGGTATGCCTCTCTTCAATATAACAGCAAGAAAAAGAAATGGGAGGTCACTTTGAGATCAAGGACCATCTGGCTTGCTGATGAAACAATCAATGAAGTGCTGGAAATCCCAGGTCAAGATGGGCTAAAAATTGACATAACAGCCTCTGGGTATATGGATGAGGCAAGCACAGCTGATGAAGAAGGTGGATCCTTTCTGAACTACAAAGAAAGCACCATCTTGGACACCTTATTCAGGAGAAGGGAGAACAGGCCAACAATAAATCTGTTGAAGCCCACAGACCTAAGTGTACAAGTCAGAATCCTGCACTACATAGTGTCAAGGATCATTTTCAACAAGGGTGGTTGCTTCAATCTGATAACAAGGGCAGAGGCTCATGTGATGACTACTATCATTCGGGGGAAGCTGATTAACATGGGTCATATCATCCTTCAAAGAATGATAAAGGCAAGAGATCAAAGGAAGGATTCCACACTCCCCTATACTGCAATTATTTCAAGAATCCTGCAGCATGCTAGGATTCAGCACATTGAGAAGGGGAAAGGGAAACTCACTGAGGCTTTCAAAGAGGAGGAACTGCAAAGGATGGGCATTGAGAGAGATGAAGGACGATGGGTTGGAAAGGGAGCAGGGAAAACTGAAGACTTGTTCTTTGTTACTGATGCATCCCTCCAACAAGAAGGCACTTCTGAAGCCCCTGACAGATCCTTACCTCAGCCTTCCCAGACAATTCCATCTCCCTCCAGGCCTACACACCCTCCTTCCACTCCCTCCTCACGAGCCAAGCCAACAAAGATCACTGAGTTGTTTGACAGTCTGTCAACACTCATTCTCAGCATCAGAGATGAGCAAAATGCCAAATTTGCTCATCTACAAGATCAGATCCATCAGTTGGCTATGAATATGAAGGTGGTGGCTGATGCTTATAAAGAGATAAGAAATGCAATTCCTACCACTTCAGCTCCACCTCAGCCTGGTGTCCCTGAGCCTACTCTGTCTCCATCCCCTGTGCCTCCAAGTCCCTTTGAGATTGCCTCCTCTGACCATAATTCGGATATTGATGGTGCTAATGCTATGAGAACACCAAGTCCTGGTCCACCCTTGGACTATGGACTAGAAGGAGAAGGTCTTCAAGAATTAAGCCCTCTTAAGCCTATGCAAGAAGATGCTCCGGATTCAATTATGTCCATTTAAGAATCAGAGCAAGTTGAAAGACTGGTTGCAGCCATTTCAACCTCTTCTGTGCCGGAAGGAGCAAGCAATGAGGAAAGGAGCATTGTACCTGTTATTGATTATCTTGCCGTTGCTCACAATGCTCTGCTAATAGCTCAGAGGAGAAGGCTAGAAGAAATGTTTCCTCCTGCTAGACCAGCTTCTTCTTCTCTTGCTGCGTATGGGCTTTCAGAGGAACAGAGAGCTCAACTAGCTCTTTCTAGGCAGGAAATGCAAGTACTGCTTGAGGTCTCTGATGATGATGCTGAAGAACCTGCTGAGCCCCCTGCACCAGTTCAGCCAGAAATTCCTTTTGCTCCTGTCCCCCTTCGTGCTGTTCCTATCACTCAGATACCTCCTCCAATGGACTTTGTTGGGCTTCCTGATGATGCCAAAAAGGGGGAGAAGATAAAGCAAACTGGGACTAAGCAAGCTGGAAAATCTGCTGAGTCATCTGGAAAAGGAAAGACTTACAGCAAGAAGTCTAAGCCAAAGAAGAAGTGATATTTTTAGATCTTAGGCTGAATCTTCTTGTTGTATCTTGTTTTAATTGGTTGATTGTAATTGGTTGTTTGTTTTTTTTTAAGAACTACTCTTTAATTGGAATTTGTATTACAACAGTTTGGTGATACATAGTATGTTCATGGTTGCAATGTTTTGGGCTTTGAATCTCTTCACTTAATCTGTTGCTTTGATATCTTATGCATATGTTGAGGGGGAGCTTATGAAAGCAAACCCAAGTACTAATCCAGTTTGTGAGTTGTTTTGTCATCATCAAAAAGGGGGAGAATGTTGAATCAAGAGTTTTGATGATTGTAAACCAACACTCAAGAGCTTGAATTGAAGATATTAAAGGAGATCAAAGCTGTGTCAAGTGAAGACTTTATGAGTATTTGCTGTTAGATCTCTTGTAGGATCTTTAGTTTTTGTTATGATTGGGTAAAAGATTTTGATTTGAGAAAAAGATGTTTTCAAACCTTGATTTTGTGTTAAATCTTTACCTATTTGAAAAACACCCACAAACAGACGAAGGTTGAAAGATTAAGCTAAACTGTCAAGTTGGAAATTCGAACTTTGCCTTTGGAAATTCGAACTTCGAGTTGAAACTGAATAAGTCTGAAGAGATGGCTCTCTGTCAGACGAATTTTGGCTGCTCAAAATTCAAATTTTCATCTAGTCTGAAAGAAGCCTTTCTGGTAACAGACGAACTTCACACTTTCAAAATTCGAATTTCAAGAAAAAATGAAGTTTGTGAAAACCAAAGAAATTCGTCTGAGACTATGATAAAATGCATCTGAAATCAAAATGAAATTGAGTTTGATAAATGCTCTCTGACAGACGAATTTTGAACTGCCAACATTCGAATTTTCATATAAGTCTGAAAGAAGCTTCTTTGTAACAGACGAACTTTAAGTCTCCAAAATTCGAATTTCAGACAAAACAAAATTTGAGAAAATAGAAGAAATACGTCTGATACTATGTTAAAGTTTATTTGAGATCAAGAATGATTTAAGTTTCAAAACTGCTCTCTGACAGACGAACTTTGAACATTGAAATTCGAATTTCAGAAGCAAAAATCTTAAGTCTGTTTAAGTGAAACATCAACATTCGAATGATGAAATTAGTCTGGAAAGAGTCTCTCTGACAGACGAATTTCACCCTTTCAAAATTCGAATTTCGAGGGCACTGTAGCAAATTGAAAACACTGTTCACACTTAACCGAAAAACTTTCTTCTTGAAAATTCGTATGTCACATTGTGAAAATGTTTTGTAAGTTTCAAAATTCGAATTTCACTTAATGAACAGACGAACTTCGTGTTGTAACGTTGGAAGCTTTAACCTTCGGTTCCTTCGAAATTCGTCTGTTGACCAGCCAAAATTCGAATTTCAGTATGTCAGAAACATTAAATGCAGTTCGTAAATGGATAGTTTTTCAGAGTAACCGTTGGATAACTTCTCCAACGGATAGATTAAAGTCTCTAACGGATATTTGAGAGCTAAATCTATAAATACAACAACATTTGAAGTTGTGGGTAACAAATCAAACTAGAGTGTGCCGAATTTCTGCTAAATCTTTTCTCAAAAGCTTTTACCCTCTCAACTTCTATACTTGTACTGAAACTTTCATATCTACTCTTTTCAAGAGAGTTATTTTATTGTAATCAATCTACTCTTCATCTGGAAGATAGATTTACTTGTGAGGGGTATTCACAAGGGAATTGGGAAGCACATAGTGAAAGTGCTTGGAGAGTTTGAGAGAGCTCAGAAACAGAGCATACTCGTGTACTGTGGCCTTAGCAAGAAGCCCATTGAAATTCTTGTTGTATAGTGGATAAATCTCAAGAGGTGTCTTGAGGACTGGATGTAGGTCAAGTGGAAAGACCGAACCAGGATAAATTACTGAGTTTTCTTCTCCCTATCTTTACTTTTCTGCTTGCTCTGTTTTACGCATTGTTTTCATTATACTGTGATATCTTCACTTACTTCACTTTGTGCAGAAAAAATTCAATCTTCCCAATTCACCCCCCCTCTTGGGAAGTCAGCCTTGCTAACAAACAGTACTATGAAATTTGGGGTTCCCTAACTTCATATTATAATCATTATATGAAACCCAGCTCTCTACCATAAACCACAACTAATATCATTGTCAGTTCCAAACTCATCTTTCATGCTCAGTAACGGTTTCCAGCAGACTTTACCAAGTCAAATTATAGGACGTAAACGGTAGCCTAGCGTCCCCATTTTGAATCACTACAAGCATTCGAAACAGGACAACCCAAACAGCAAAACATCCAGGCAAAAGTTCACAGTAGAAACACCAATCATCATCACAAAATTCCTCGAAGACAGAGTACTAATCAATGAGAATTTGGACAAAATTTAAACAACACATTGGAATTCCAGAGGAAGTTATGATCCAATAAGCAGTTAATGCAGTAACTCAAACACGGATTCAACACACAGAACACCATCCCATGGGTTCACAGGCCCCCTTTCATGTAAGCAAACCCAGAAAATCAAACCAAAGACAAAAAGAAGAAAGAAAAAAAAAATTTAAACGGACCCCAGTGTCGCCGGCGTAGGAAAAATCATGCCCGTTGTTCCCTACTGCCTTCGCTACTCTGTTTAGATCCCCCTCTCTTCTCCTTCTTTACGATTCCTGCCCAGCCTTCTTTCTGCAATCCCTCACCGTTCCCTTGTCCTCAAAAATTTCTCTTCCTCGGTTTCAATTTCACTGCCTTCCTTTTCTCACGGCTCTCCCAAAAAAAAAAATCCCCCTTTTCTCTTTTCTCTCTCTCCCTCTTATAGAGTTCCCCGCGACTGAAAGGAGAAGAAATTCGGAGCACGTGGTCATCTCCTCTGGCTCCCTCTATTTCCATGGCTGCTCCCATGCTTTTCGTGCTCGTGGTTGCCTACTTTTCAGTTTTGCAGCTTCATTCTCGCGACTCCCTCTGCTTCTTTCTTTTCGGGTGCCTCTCTTCAGTTTGTGGCTCTCTCTATTCGGTTTTGCTTTTCAGTCCTGTGGCTGCCTCTGTTTTCATCCAGTTTTCATGCCTCCCTCTGTCTTCTTCTTTCGTGCACATGTGGTCTCTCCTTGTGATAGCCCTCTCCCTCTCTGTCTCTCAGTTTGTGTGGCTACTCCCTTTCCGTGACTCCCTCTGTTTCTTGCTCCCTTCCTTCCTCTTTTCTTTTCTTTCACACTGCCACTCTGTCTCTGCCTCTCCCCTTCTGTCTTTTCTTGTTCAGTCCTCGGTTCCCTCTGCATGCTTCTTTTCAGGTGCCAGCTCCCTTGCTTCCCGTTTCCCCCTCGGTTTATTTTGCCTTCTGGTGTCTGCTGCCCTAATTGTTTAGGGCAGCCCTTTAGTCTAAGCCCACGAGTCCAATTGTGGGCTTGTGGTATCTTGGGCCTGAAATTACCCCCTCCCCCCCTTTTTGTTTTTTAATTTTTAATTTTTATTTTTTTTAATTAGTTTTTTTTATTAATTGTTATTATTATTATTTCTGGTTGTTTTATTTTGTTTTGTTTTGTGTTTTTTTTTGGTTATGTATTTGTATATTAATTTTATTTATTTAATTCTTGCAACTTTATACTTATTCTTTGTTTTTTTTATTTATATATTATTATTTATTATTAACTTTATTTTATTTTATTTTAGTTTTTTGTTTTTGTTTTTGTTTTTGTTCTTTTTTTTATAAAATGCCTAGACAAAATGGGGTGTTCACAGCCACCACAGCGAGAGCCAATTCCAGTGGCTCTTCTATTGAAAATAGGTGGAACCACAGAGAGATGTTCAGGAGCCGAGGTGGGAGTCGGGTTTCTGGTTCAAATCAGAAATATTTCAGTCAATCGGATGCGAAGGAAAAGACAGAAAATGGAGGGAGCGATAAGGAGCTGTGCTAGGGTTCGAGTTTTTTGGACATTGGGAGTGATTTTCGGACCTTGGAAGCCTGAATTAACGTTGGTAAGTGATCCCTAATCCTCCCTCTCCTTTTTCTTCGGTTTAAACTTGAGATTTTCAGTTATATGTTGGGTGTTTAGATTTGGGTCAAAATCCACCAATTGAAATGGATTAAATGAGATTAAGAAAGTGTGATTTGGTGTTCTTGTTGCTTGGATGTGAGTTTTGAAGGGTTTATATATGATTTGAGCTTAACCCTAGATTATTTTTGGTTAAGGCTCTTGGGAATCCAAATTGTATGTGATTGAGTGGTGTTTGAATGGTCCCTAAGAGTTTAATGATACATGAAAAGGGTGTTGGAACTATGAGTTAGGCTAAAGTAGTTGAATTTTGGTGTTTGACTTAATGGTATATTGTGTTAATTGAAGTATTATGTGTTGTTAAGGTTCTTTAGTTGACTGAGAGGAATTCAAGTGTGTTGGACAACTCGAGAAGCTTGTGGAACCGCATGTGTGGTTTTGACAACCTGAGGTAACCGGGCGTTTGTATTGTTTTGTATGTATTGTATGATATTATGTATATTTATGTATATATATGCATGTTTCTTTCATACCACGATATAGATGTATTTGTGTGTACTGTTTTCTATATATCGTGGTATGCACACAGCTAGATGATGATTATGATGACTATGATGATTATAATGATGATGTTGATGTGACATGAGATGATGCATGCATGACATTGTGACATAATGATGATGATTACATGATGATATGAACATCACCACATAACATTGTGAGATTGTGATATATGATGGATTGGGTGGTGATGATGATATGATATATATATTTAGAGAGGATAAGGATGAAATATATATATTTAGGAAGGATAAGGATGGGATCCCTACGGCTAAATCACCTCCTATGGAGAGGAGGGAAAGTTGCGCAGTGGACTGTACCTTCCCTAAATCGCTGCCAATTCATGGTGGGAAAGGGAAAAGAGAATCATGATCCAAACATTAGGGTTACCTTTGGCCATGTGCACTAATGTGAGGTGAGCTTGGTGATATATCGAAATTAGTCTTCACCAACTGTTGGAGGGGAATTACCTATACAAAATGTCCTGTTATGATGACAACTTATGGTTCTAGCTGTGTGGAGGGAGACATGCATTCACAGATTGTATGAGATATATATGTATATATGTGTGTGGTTGTCCTTGGTTACTAAGACATTGTCTCACACCCGTCACCCATGACTAACCTTTCAGGTGACGGTTCTGATACTAGTCCGGAGAAGGCGAGAGAGTAGCATCGGACCTGAGAATACTGGGTCTATGTAGTTTGCATGTACTTTGGATATGTATCTTGTGCCAAGTAGGATATAACGTTTGTAATAGATGTATGACATTATAAGGATTATTATGTATGGTGGATGTATGTGGAATTATGTTGTATATGCTGTGTATGCTGTATGGTGGTGTATGTGTGATTCAGGATATTGAGGAGTCTGTGTGGTAATGTTTGTGAGCCCAAAGGTGGAATTGGGCCTTGTTGGTGTGTTTTGAGGCAAGTGGCCCAATTTGTCAATTAGGGGTTTAAGGGTGCCAAGTCTAAGAGGAGTGGTTTCTTTAAGGTGAAACCTCTTTGAACAAGTTGGTCTGCTGGTTTTGGACCTGTGTGAATGGTCATGTTTGGTTGAATTACCTTTGGTGGCAAATGGGAGTGTTGAGTGGTGAGTTTTGGTCAAAAAGTGATCAAAATGGTGTCAGGTGTCTAGAATCTTCATACGAAGTTAGTTTGAAGTGAAAGTGATATCTATGGATAGATTGGGACTAGATTGACTTGTAGGAGTTGGAATCAAGTTAATCGGAGGTCGGAGCATAAAGTTATGCGCATCAAAAATTTACCCCGGTGTTGAATTTTTGCTAGGGTGGAAAAGCAGCAAGGGGAGTCGTGGTGCCAGGAAGCAGGCCGCAGCGCCAAAGAGTCCAATAGTGTGGTGAGACAGGGGAGGTTTGGAGTCGCAGCGATACTATAGTGGCCACAGTCCCAGCTCAGTTTGTGGTGTCTTTGTGAAGTTTTTCTACTGCCTGGTAGTTTGGAAAGGTTCATTGGAGTTTTTTGGGTTGTGTTTGATTAGATTTTGAAGATTTTGGTCAATTGTGGAGGTGTCTAGGAGTAGGTTGTTACAATATATATGTATATATGCATGATTCTTTTCATACCACGATACTAATTGTGTATGTGTATGGTTGTCTATATTGCATTGTATGTACACAGTTTGTTGATATATGATGATTGTATATGTGGTGTATGTATGATGTTATAGCATCCCTATACCATTGCATGCTAGCATATCCATATGATGTTTGTGATAATGATATATACCACTCCGTTCCTTAATATAAGGGACAAAAGACAAAATCACACAGACCAGGAAAAGCAATAAATTTGTCTGAAATATAAAATAATTTCCAAAAACGCCCTTATTTAATACTAATAACTTTTACATCGTGCAATTAATGCAAATGGAAAAATACTATATTAATTAGGGGCATTTTTGAAAAAAAATTATTAAATACACTAGACAAAGCCCCTTGTCCCTTATATTTTGAAACATAGAAATTCCCCCACTTGTCCCTTATATTAAGGAACGGAGGGAGTATATGTTAGAGGTATGTTGACATGACATTAACATCATCACCATATGATTGCATAGTGAGAGATTGATCATGATATGATATGAGATGATGATATGATAAAGATCCCTGTTACTAAATCCTCTGCTTGAAAGAGCTAGGCAGCAGAGGATAATATGATATTATGAAACATCCGTGTCACTAAATCGTCTTCATGGAGAGCCAGGGGGCAATGGATTTGGGGATGCACCTTCTCTAAATCATCACTAATTCACGATGATCCAAGGGAATGAGGGCCATGGTCCAAGCTCTAATGTAATTATTGGCCGGGTTGCATTAGGGTAAGGTGAGTTTAGTGATGTCCCAGAATTAGTCTTCATCGAATGTTGGAAGGGAATCTCCTATTTAAATGTCTTGTGATGACAACAGCTCATGGTTATAGCCGTGTACGAGGGAGATATGCATACCACTCATTAGCATTTCACTGCACCATGTGCACAATTGTGTGGATCAATATGTATATATATATTTTGTATAGTTGTTCTCGATTACTAAGACTTTGTCTCACACCTATTTCCCATGAACTAACATTTCAGGTGAAGGTTCTTGCACTAGTTTAGTAAAGACAAAGGAGTAGCATGCCGGTCATGGGAATATCAAGTCTGTGTAGTAATTGTGTTATATATGTATGTTGTGCTAAGTAGGATAGGATGTTTGTGATGAATGTATGACATTGATAAGGATTGTTATGGATAATGTTGTATATATGTTTATATATGGCGAATGAATGTTATAAGTATGACAGTTTGTGAGGTATGTATGGATTGGGATGTTGAGGAGTCAGTATGGTAGTATTTGTGAGTCCAAAGGTGGAGTTGAGCCTTGTTGGTGTGTTTTGGGCCTATAGCCTACTTTGTCAGTTTGGGGTTCAAGGGGGTCAAATCTCAGAGGAATTGATTCTTTGAGGTGAAACCTCTTTGGAGCAATTAGTCAAGTGGTTTAAGACCTGTGTTAATGGTCTTTGAATGCCCAACTATCTTTGGTGGTAATTGGAGGTTGTTATTGGTTGTTTTGGTCAAAAAGTGACCAAAATGGTGTTAGGTATCCAAAATCTCCATGTAAAGATGGATTGAAGTAAAATTGATGTCTATGGATAGATTGAGACAAGATTGACTTATAAGAGTTGGAATTAGGTCAATTGGAGGTCAGAGCATAAAGTTATGTGTGTTAGAAGTTTGTCTCAGAAGTTGGACTTTTGTTGATGTGGTATCAGCAAGGAGGCGCCATGGCGCCAGTGAATCAGTGGGCATCAGAGTCGTGATGGTATTGTAGCGGTCGTGGCCCTGCGTACTCTTCTATTGTTCTAGTGTTCCTTGTGGTGTTTTGGGGCGTTTTCAGTTGCTTTGATGTTTTAAGGAAGTTATTGTGAGATGGTTTGATCTGTGTTGGTTGGTTTTTTTTGAAGTTTTTTGGTCAAGTCAGTAGGTGTTTGGGAGTAAAGTGTTACAACCTCTTTTAAGCACCTAAAATCATATGCAACCACGTTAATTCTCATTACACATATTAGAACCACAAATTATTATAGTATGTGGATTTGAGTCTTATTCATCTTTTTAGTCCGCTCAAATTGGATATAGTGTGATGCCTCTCATGATACTTTTGTTGGCATGGTGTTTAGTACCGGAGGAGATAGGTTCAAGAGGAACCAGAAAAGGCTCCGCGCCGCGGCGAGGAGCAGGGCCGCGGCAGCGAGAAGCTTTCCAGTGGCATTGTTCTGGATAATTTGGTGGAGCCGCGGTGAGAGTTGGAAAAATTGTTTAAATCCGGATCAGTCGGACGTGAAAGAAAGAAAGAAAACGAAGGGAGCGACGCAGAGAGACAAGGAGCAATGCTAGGGTTCGGCATTTTTGGTGTCCCGGAGTGATTCTTGTCCATCGGGAGCTTGGATTCAAGTTGGTAAGCGTTCCCTACTCCTCTCTCTCCATCTTCTTCGGTTGAAATTTGGGATTTCCGGTTGTATGGTTGGATTTCCTGTTTGGGGAGAAATCTACCGATTGAAATGGATGTTTTGGGGTTAAGGAAGTGTGTTTTGATGTTCTTGTTGTTTGAATGTGAGTTTTGAAGGGATTATGTGTGTTTAGAACTTAACCCTAGGTTGTTTTTGGTAATGACTCTTAGGAATCCGAGGTGTCTGGGGTTGTGTGGTGTTTGAGTAATCCCTAAGAGCTTATTGATGCATGAAAAGGGGTGATGGAACCTTGGGTTAGGTTAATGTGGTTGAATTGTGATGTTTGATTTGTTGGTATATTGTGCTAATGGAAGAATTGTGACATGATTAAGGTTGTTGGCTAATCGAGAGGGGTTCACGTGTATTGGACAGTTCAAGGAAGCTTGTGGAACACATGTGTGTGTGGTAATGACAATTGAGGTAACCGGGTGTTTGTTTATATTATGTTGACTATGTTATACGATAGTACGTGTATTTGTATATATATGCATGTTTCATTCATACCACGATACTGGTGGGTTTCGTGTACTGTTATTATATATATATCGTGGTATGTATACTGTTAGATGATGGTTATGACTATGATGATGATATGTGTGATGATGATATGATATGTTGCATACATGACATTATGATGATGATATGATGATACATGAGCATCACCACATGACATTGTGAGATTGTGATGTATGGTGGATGTAGTGGTGATGACGTGATGGTGGTATGATGTATGATGATGTATATATGTTAGGGAGGATAAGGTTGGATTATATATATATATATATGTTAGGGAGGATAAGGCTGGATTATATATATATGTTATGGAGGATAAGGATGGACGATATATATGTTAGGGAGGATAAGGATGGATGATATATGTGTTAGGGAGGATAAGGATTGAGTCCCTGTGAGGGCGACATGCATGTCATTCATTTCATATTGCATTCATGATTTGTGTGAGATATATGTATATATATATGTGTGTGTGGTTGTTGTTCCCGGTTACTGAGACATTGTCTCACCCCCTCTCCCATACACTAACCTTTCAAGTGACGGTTCTGGCGCTAGTCCGGAGAAGATGCGGGAGTAGCTGTGTACGTGGGAATAGTCTATGTAGTGTGTGTGTTTTGGATAATGTATCGTGCTAAGTAAGATAGGATGGTTTGTAATGGATAATGTTATGATTGAGACTGGCTATGTATGGATGTTTATGTATGTGGTATGTATGGTTGAATGTTGTTGAGAAGTATGTGTGACAGTTTTGGGGAGTCCAGAGTGTTGTTGGGCCTTGTTGGTTTGCGTAAGGGCCTGTAGCCCATTTGGTCTTAGGTTCCAAGGGGACAAATCTCATAGGAGTGGTTCCTTTGAGGTAAAACTTCTTTGAACATGTTTGTTTGAGGGATTTGGACCTGTATGAATGGTCTCTGAGCGACTAGTTGCCTTTGGTGGCAATTGGAGGTGTCAGGAGGTAGGGTGTTACATATAGTGACTTTAATTAATGAAAATATATATATAGTTCATTTTTAATTTTAAACTACAAAATCTGTGAGATTGTGACCAAGTAAACTTAAGAATCTGTCTTTAAATGTATTTTTGACATTGATTTATGTTACCTCAAAATAGGGATCAAGGATTTCATTCTTGATATGGTCAGAACTCAAATACTTCAATAAAGTATCTTCTACCACCACTTCTCCCTTCTCTCGAAGTTGAATAGCTGATTCATAAGTCTAAATTCCATGAATCGCAATATTATAGTTAGTGTAATATGCCATTACTTATGAAGAAGTATAAACATTGTGTTAAAAAGAAAAAAAAAGTTGAGGATCGATGCTGTAGATTAAGCGGATTCCAAAGATTCATTTCATACTATTGTACTTGGCCCTATATTCTAGACATATTCTTAAATATTTTTATAATTAAAGAATATCTTTTGTCTATATTACACACACACAACAGTAAATTAATCTGTGTCCAGAAGATCCACAGATGAGAATGTGGATTATTCTTTGCTTCTCATGGAGGTCTTGCAATGACTAGGAAAACTTTGTTTGTTTTTTTCTTCTAACTGTTTGAATTTTAATGAACATACCAGTTTGAAAACCTTCATAGCATGGCCTCTCAGCAGAGGATTATTTTGAGGAATGTCATTTGAATCCCATAAAAAAGAGAACATGGTTTTCGCTTCAGGTTCAATCTCTACTATCCTATTAAATCAAACCAAAAGAAGATTAAAACGAAGATTTGAAAGAAGGAATATATTCGAGTAAATTTTAAAGAGATTAGAGGGAGAGACACAAATGAACAGAAGGTTGTAATTATATGCCAATAAATATATTACAAAGTGAAGAAACGAAGACTGTGACGAGGAAAATTTTCCATTAATTCCTCCCATGAGCTTCTGATCAAAGCCTGTTCCTTCTCACCAAAACCACCCATCAATAATCTTAATTTACATTTTTATATTCAGAAAATACAGAATTTTAGGTGTGATGAGTGACTCTATATCGGGGTCGTTGTTGATTTTGAAAGATAAACAGATCAAACTGTGCAATTTGAAGTAGATGTAGAAAGAAAATTTTAAAATAGAAATTTGATGGAATGCCATGGATGTCCATTATAGGCATCCGGAGAGCCAAGATTAGCTTTGAGTGCTTCCAACCGCTAAATTATTGGCAGATAAAACCCATTGAAACACCTCTTACGACTCCTAATGTATCTATATTTGAATAAATAAGTTGTATCGCTATTTATAGTATTGTAAGACTGATAAGAATATAAAATTAAAATATAACAAGAAAGAGAAAAGATTGAAAAGAGAAAGGAGCGTATGGTTTTCGTTCATTGATATTTACTAATTTATATATTGCATCTACTTCTTTTTGTTTTTGGCCAAATATGTATTTGCCTTAACCACCACAAAGATAAATCCATGGATCATACAAAATATAAAATCTATAACAATTTATACTATTTATGAAGTTGTTTATAAGTTATAAATAGTAAGACTCCTTAGATCATCTAAAAAATTATGGAGCCCACTTTTTGTTATGATAACATAAATTAAAAAAATCCTATAAAATCAATATATCATTCATCAATATAAATAGTTAAAAATGTATAGAGTCATGTATGTACTATTTACAAACAATGTTGAATAATACAACTTATTTTATACTCTATGCAAATGCAAGAGGATATTCTAATTGTACAAGTATAAATCTTTTGAAAGTTATGGGTTTGTGTGTATTCATTCAAACATCATAATAAATCTTTGAGGTCATTTCTTTAGCAATTATGGATATACACATAATGCTAAGAAAACATTCCTTATATAGCATCTAAATTTATAAAATAAAAAAAACTGTGTTCTTTGCTAACACAAAATTTAGTTATACAAATATTTTATATATTGAATAAAAGGTGGAATCATAATTAAGGATCAGTGAAGAAAATTAATTATAAAAAAATACTTTTGACAAATAAAGAGGGTTAAAATTGAAAGACTAAGTGATAAAATTAGGAAAATAAATAGTAAAAGATTTTATTTTGTAATAAATTTACTATTCTGATCACAAAATGTAATTCCATCTTGATAAAATTATATTCTTGCTCTCCCTAACATGTTAATAAATTGCCCCTTCTTAACATATTTGCTTATTCAATTAGTATTTTTCAAAAATAATTGTCATAATAATCCCTCTGTATAAACTAAATTTAGTATTTTTAAATGCAATTATTTAAACTTACTTTTTTTTTGGCTAAAAATGCTCAAACTTTTAAAGTATGGTAATTAAAGTGGACATATTTCCCATATTAACAATTACATTAATTATATGCAATGATCATGAGCCGAGATATGGATTGATGTTGTTGAGAAACATTTGCTGGAATAGAGTCATGATTACCAAGGATTTGACCCCTGGAATCGAACCACATGAACCTTGTACCAAATGAACCTTGTATATATGCCTGGGATACAGCTAAGCTGATGCTAGCTGATCTCTAGAAACTAGCTCCCTAGCCTTTTTTTTGTTGGTTCTATGTACTCTTATTTCTTTATTTGGGTAGGTTTTCCTTAGATATTCTGCCTCTTTCCTATCATTTTGATTTTTTTAAGTTTTTTTATTTTTTAATATTTAAGTTTAGAAATAAAAAATAATTTCTTTATAATTATACGACTATAAAATTGTAGTGTTTTCATTTTTTTCTTTAATTTAAAAATTATATAGTAAAAATGATATCTTTACAGTCATACAATTATATAATATGAGTAAAAAAGATATAAAATAGAATAAAATTATACAAATACATAACTATATAATCATGAGAAACATATTATATCATTTACTATTTTTAAAATTAAAAAAAAATAAAAAAAATTATTTTTCTTGCCACAGCAGGACCATGGCAGGAGACACCCCATCCCTTTTTTTCTATGTACTCTTATTCTTTCTGTCAAATGGATTTTCAATTGGAAAAATAAAAAAATAAACACAAGGTAGAGATCCAGAGAAAGAAATGGTTGGGTTGAAAATCTAAGTGGAAAGGAATATGAACAAACTATTCAATAAATTTCATTGCATATTTTTTGTTGTGCATACATTTCAAATTTTTTTATAAAAAAAAAGGAATATAAAAGTACAAATGTAGCATCTCTGATTTTTTAAATATTATGTATAATTATAATGTTATAGCATGAAAATATAATATATATAACTTGAAATGTATAAAATAAATGAAGAAAAGGGTAAAAAGGTAATTTTTCAGGTTAGGGACATGAATAGTACAAAATTACAATTTAGTCTTTAGAAAAAAAATTATTTGTAGTTTAGTCTCTAAAATTTGCAATTTGGTCCCTTTAGGGGTAATTTTGTAATTTTATAAAATTTATGTCAAAATAGACCTTATTACATGCTGGATCTAATAGAATAATGTGTTAAGTTTAAAGAGATCAATTTGAAAAAAAATAGCCTATAAAACACAGTTCAAATATGTAGAAAAGGACAAAAAGTACGGTAGACCCCACAAATAAAGAAAAAGTAGAAAAAAGTTGGTGGGCCCAACATAAAAGACTATTTGGGACAGGAATTGAGTTAAATACATATTCTAATATACTTTATTTCCTATATGAAATAAATTACAAATAGTTATAAAATATTACTAAAGGTAATTTTAACAATCTAAGTAAAAAGTAACCAGTACACGATATATCTAAACAAAGAAAAATATGTAGTATTTTGGACATGTACTCCCTAAAGTAGCACCACATATTCAACACTTGAGGGAATTGGAATATTTTAATAATTCTCTTGATTTCTCTTGAATTCTCTAGAACTGCACTTGGCAAAATTGTGTGGTTTTTGTTTCTTTATTTATTCTCCCTCCTTGGCCAATTTTAACACTAAAGAAATGGAAGAGAAGCAGCTGAAACTCACCCAAGGAGGAGGAGAGAAAGCGTAAGAGAAGAGAAGAAGAAAGAAAAAAGAGATCAAGCTTTGAAAGATAAGTTTATTCTTTTGATTCTTTGAGGTTTTTAGTTTAAAATTCAAGTAGTTTAAGTAAGGATTTTTAGAGTTTTCTTCTTCTCCTCTCCAAGACAAAATTTCGGCCAAGGTATAGGAAGGGAAAGAGAAATGATTTCTTGCATAATAACCAAGAAAAAACATGAGCGAATGCAAGAAAACATGATTTTGCAAGTTTAAGAAAATTTGTGATAAAATTTCTTCCTTTCCTTCCCTAGGGTTATTTTTGGCCAGTACATAGGGTTAAGAAGGAGTGGAATTTCATGAAAATGATGTCAAAAATGGATTCTTCATAGTTGATTTACTTAAAGACAAGTATTGGTTTAAGGAAAAAGCTTAAGATAAACTATATTAAATTTTAGGATTCAAGTGAGTCTTTATAAACTAACTCATGAAATCAGTGGTTTAAGTGAGTATTTGATGTTGTATTTAAGTTTGAGAAAACCCAAGGAAGCCTTTGAGAGAAGTGAAACCAAGTGAAAGAACAAAAAGCCTCACCAAGGTAATAACTTTCTATTAACTGCATTATGTTATCTTAAAATGTCTTGTGGAACTATATGATTTGCCATATTGTTATTTTGATGTTTGGTGATTGTTTTGACTGAAAATATCTAAGGGTTTTAACCCCGAGATTTTCATTTTTTAAGGGGAAAATCTGCCAAAATTTTTACTTGTACAATATGGTGTTTTGTGATTGAATGTGTTAAATTGATGTTTTCATGATCTATGTGATAACATGCATGTATAAATTGAAGTTGCTATTGGGATTCAATGAATCTCATCATTTCAAATTACTAACCATGTTAAAAACAAGTCATGGCAAAGCTCAAAAGAAGGACCAAGGAAAAGAAGAGGAAATTGATGATTAAATTAGTGCTTTTAGCTATGATCTTTTATTTTGAACTTGTATGTAAAATTATGTATGTTCTTTTAAATTTGTATCTTGAAGTTATTATGTCCCTTTAAGTTTCACATAATGTTTGGTACTGATTTGGAATAAGAAATGGTAATGTAAATATATTATGGAATATATTTTGTCAAACTTATGGATGAAAATGCCCATTATGAACAATCCAATGGTAAAGTAGTCACTGTTTGGACAAAACAGAGTATATGTATAAGTTTTATATATGCCTAAAAGTAGATAAAATAAGTTTTCCCAAAAAAACTAAGGAACATCTAAATTGGATAGTATGTGATTTATTATGAATTTTCAAAATTGGTGTCAAAAAGTTGAAAAATAGAAAAATGACTAAACGAATAATAAAATTTGAGAAATTTACTATACAAAATGGCATGTTTATAGCTATATTTCTTATTTTTCTCATGTAAAGGATATTTTAAAATATTTTTATAGAGTAAATCACCCCTGTATGACTTTTTTAGAATTAATTATGAATTTTCAAAATTCAGTCAGTAAAATGGTATTACCAAATGAACAGTACTACTAAAAATGTAAATTTTCTGTTTTAGTCCTTTATATGATTCAAGCTTCTAAACATAATCAAATAGATTTTAAATATATTCTAGTACATGGGAAATGAAGTATAAAGGCAAGGTGTTACAAAAAACTCATAAATCCTCTCACTACTGGCACATAACACACTTTAATGCACTTTCTAAAATGCTTGTTTCTATCACCTACAATACTTCTTTTTTTTTTTTTAACATACAATACTTCTTCTTCATGGGTTTTCTTTGAAGAATCTTCTTCATTGGTTGTTATATATACTTTCATGTATGACAATAAGTAAAAAAAAAAATTATATATGTATTTAGTATCAGATTTTTTAAATAACCACATAAAACATGACATAATATTAAGCATATAGTTTATGTCATGTTAAACGTTCATATTACATGTATGTAGAAATATTTTTTATAGCAAACACTTAAGTTTTAAATATTCTTTCATCACAAAGTGGCAGTAGTGACAACCAATATTGTAACATCCTAGATGACTAAGGTCAAACACAAGGACTAATGGATTAAGGCATCACATAACAATCGAAACTGGCTGACATTTCAAGAAGAACCAACTAAGTGACCAGCTTGGTTTAGCATTGTGATGCTTTAGGCTAGCTACGACGCCCAGCGCCATTGCCAATGATAGCAATTTGTTGTCATTTTAGATCAACTTCTAACACCCATAACTCTTTGCTTTGACCTCTAATTGAGATTATTCTAAAGCTTGCATATCATACACAATCTCATGTAACTAAGAGTGCAAACTGCATCTCAAATTTTCTTTATACGGAAAATCTAGTACCACATGATTAAAATAGTCGTTTTTGGCTAAAACCAATTACTAACTCCCTCATATACCATACCACAAGCCAACTAACTATCAAACCTATACCCATAAGTTACAAATGTTGCAAGGGCTCTAACCAAGGAGGATACACCCTAAAGAAACCTCTCATTTGGAATTTGACCCCCTTAGATCCTAATCTTCACTAAGGCATTATATACTCATTTTTGCCAAAACTCACCAAACTTCCAAACCAACCATAGAAACTCACCCTAACACATATGCTACACATGAGATAACCAACTTCAAGCTCAAAACTAGACATGCACAATGAGATAATTATCACTTAATCAATCAGATAACAATCGAAACCAACTTGAGAGATCCATAAGGGTACAACCAACCACTAACATTACATATACTCCAAAGTAAGCACTTTGGCTCATCAATTGACAACTAAAACATAGAGCTAGGTTCATGAGTATCAACCATACTAGGCAAGCATACACACCACAATCACAAAGATGATCAAAAGCTAGCAAAGTAAGTTACATGGCATCAATAGTGTCTCTACAGTTGGCACAATACTAAATGTACAAAAACATGTACTTCTCAAGCATATTACCAACACAAACACTAGAAAGGTATACTCAAATATCCCAGAAGTCACTATAGGGGCACTAGGCCTCCTTAGCCTTATCCTTGGTGATACTAAAAAACTTTCACCTGAAATGTTAGCCATAAAAGGGGTGAGACAAAGTCCTAGTAACCAAAGGTAAACTCATGGAAACAAACATTACGAGATATAAATTCACATGCCCAAGTATATAGATATCTAAAATGATGTAATGTACATGATATATAAGTTCTCACAATAATCACAGCTGGAACCATGGACTAATTATCATCACAAGGTAACCTCAACAAGTAGCCTATTTCTAATAATCGGTGAAGGTTGATTCCAGGATAACCATTAAGCTCTCCTCCCACTAGCCATGGCCCAGCTAAAGGCCATTACGCTAATGATTGAATCATGACTCTCCTTCCCTTTGACCACTTGAATTAGTGGTCATTTAGAAAAGGTGTATCCTTAATTCATAGCTACCTGTATCTCCTGGCCAAAAGACAACAATTTAGTGACAGGGATATCATAAAACATCACCACCTATGCACAAAGCCGCACAATTTAATGGTTCAACATACCATGTGGTATTCCAACAATATCATCACCCAACCAACATATGCTCAACCATACAAAATCTTCAGTGACAATGACATCATGCCATGCCAACATGCTATCTCATGCCATATACCATCATGCTAACATAGTATCAAAATTAACTCATGGAGATGCACAATATCATATTCAAATGCTATCATATTTGTATACATATACCTATACATATGATTTGACACTTTCATATACCCGTCATAAGCTCCAAGTATGGAGAGTAGAAACTTACTAGCCATGCCAACATGCATATTATGATATGAAAAATTTCAGGCATACACAAAATAGAAAGTTTCACACTGGTTACCTTGAGTTGCCCATACACACACAAAAAACCACAATAGGCCATTGGATTATTAGCTACATACACAAGAGGGATTCATACCAAATTAAAATACGGTTTTCAAGCATGATTTTGGATCCAACAAAGATCAAAATTCCTATAAAACTATCTATCCTCTAAAAACCACATAAAGCTTTTTTAAGACCCAAAATTCCTCATATAACCAATTTGCCACTTACCTCAAATTTGTTGCTTCCAAAAGCCTTCTAGCATATAAACTTCAATTAACCAAGTTTATACCCTACACAACCAAGGAACACAAGAATCAAGTGGTGGCATAACCTCTGGTTGACCCAAATCTTAACAAGTCACATCCCTAGCTTCTAATCATGCAACCAATATCACACTTGTCACACCTCATACTTAGGCTCACTACCCATGTAATAGACTCTAATTGTGTCCATTTATGCAAGATTAGAGACTAGAATTCAAAAATAATTAAAACAAAATTTTCTTAAATTACGGTACTGTTCACAATGCCAAATCCTTTTCACCCGATGAACTTTAAAAATTCAAAACTAATTCCAAAAAAAGTTGTATTAGGATTATTGAAGTCTCTAAAAATAGCTTAAAAGATTCTCTATATGAAAAAATATGCAATTGAGTATATACTTGGCTAATTCATATAGTTTATTTTTCTAAAAAGTACTATAGCAATAGTCATTTTTGAAAACCCCTGATTCTGACGATAAATTTGAAAAATTACCATAAATCATACACAACTCCAAATTGAGTGATCTTTATGTCTATGGAAAGCTACACATGTCTAGTTTTCAACATATAAAACATTCATATATTAAACATAGTAAGGTCTATACATTACTTCAAATTCCCAACAGTGGTCAAAAAGGTCTCATGCATTCTTCCAGCTTCCAAAATACATACTAATATATACATATATAGCTATAACTTGCCTTTATCTTACATGATACTTCATAGTAAACCTAGAGGAACATATTAACATGAAAGCATAGCATGATCATGTCTCATAAGATTTTACATAACACCTCATATAATAGTATCAACCTAAGTATCATTATCTTGAATATTAACTTGCTTCTCCTTGCCTTTACCTTCTTGCGCAATCTTGCCATAACTTAAACCTAAAATATGTTAAACAATTGGAAATGAATGAGATTTAAAGAATCTCAGTAGCAACCACCATCATGCTCACATATTATCATATATATTGTAAGTATTCATAAAAAATACATCAAGCATTCAATCAAATCATTTTGTCACAAATTATTTTATAAAAATTTAGGCAGCACTTCTCCTTATATTTGGGCATACCTAGGGTCACATTACCCTTTAAACAATCCAACCACAAGACAACATTTTAAACATTAAGCACATCATTCAAATCAAGTAACATCAATGACAATATATCGGTATACATAGGTAAGTTAACTAACTTTGTGCTTTCCATTGAGCTTCAAACTTTGCACACCCTTCCTTTAGTCTTTAGACACTCCTTTGGATCCTATGGTATCACAAAATAATGTCACTAGCCACTAATTACACAACCCCCTCACAAAGTAGCAACTTTAACCCTAAAATTATATTTTGTCATTCTTTGAGAATTTCATCTACAGCATGCTTGTCTTAACCTATTTTGAACCCAAGGAATCCATTTTTGTGATCAAAATCATGAAATTCTATTCCAATCTTAAACCCTAAATAGGAAAAAAAAACAAAAATTGTAGAAAAATAATAACTCAACAAACTTTCAAACTAATGACATATTCTTGTATCTTGAAGCATTTCTAAGCTTTTCTATGATTTAGTTTCTTCATAACTCTATTTCTCTCTCTTCTCTCTCTCTCTCTAGGCTGAAACTTTCAGTGGAGAAAAGAGAAGAAATACACCATGAAAAGCCTCTCAAACACTTAGAAACACAATAGTTTAGCTTTAAGATGTTACCTTGATAGTTTGAAACCTTAGCTTTTCCTCTTGTCTCCTCTTTTTGCCTTCAAAATTTACAAGCTCTCTCACTCTCCTCCCTCTATTCAGACGTGCTTGGTGCTGAAAATGAAGGCTTAACCAAGCTTTAACCATAAGGTTAAAGGAAAGAGATCAAATGCAAGGTTAATCATGGTTATTTTTATTTAATCTTGGTTACTTTTATTCAAAAGCTTTTCAATTAATTCCAACCATGTCTTGGTCTGGTTTATATGTGTCCTACCCTCAATGTTAGCCAAAAATTGCTTTAATAGTTTTTATGGACTAATATATCATTTACCAATTAAATTTACTCATACTGATTAAATACTTTTACTGCAATTGTCATTAAATTAGTACAGAATTATCCAAAAATTACTTTTAGTCTAAAATCATTATCTTAACTCAAATTATATTTTAGCAAAGTCCAATCACTGTTCTTAAATCAATACTACCTTCTTCTGCACTTTAAAATAACCTTTATCGAGTAAAATATTAATAATAAAACTTTAATGAACAATAAATGTTATATTGATATTAATACATTCCATACTATATTTCATTGGGCTTAACTCCTTGAGAGCTTCATTTTGACAATAATTTTTTATATTTACAAAAATGCCATTGACCTAGGGAAAATTTATAATTTTTGGAACTTTCAGGTTATTAAGTATGATTTTCCCCAAATCTTTATTTCACTACCCCTTCCACATATAATTCTTCCTTGGGGACTAAAATGTAAAGAAGTTTTTTTCCAAAGGCATAATCATATTAATCCAGACTTCTCAAGGACTATTTGGCAAAGAATTTTTCTTTCTTGCAGCAAAACTATAATTTTCTCTTTTTCAGTTCTATTCTAGAAAATTATCATTTTTGCCTTTATTTGCTCATTTCTATTTTTCTCTGTTTTATGAGATTTTAGACATGTTTTTAGATATCATTATTTTTATTATTCTACACTATTTAATATCCAGTAAAATTCAGGATATTACAACACTCACTCATCAAAATACCCAAATCAACTCCCAAAACCGACTATGAATCCATACAATTCAAGTACCACAAGGATTCCCAATCTTGGGGGCTAGGGTTTGAGGAAAACATGACTTAAACAACAAAAAACCATTACCTAAAGCTTGCAAACACCAAACAACACCATTGAAACATTCTAAAACAATTTAATCGATGGGAACTCAACCATATTGGAACCCCAAGCCTCAACCACAAAAAACCACTCTCAAGACATGGAGAAAAAGGAATGAAAAGGGTAAAAATCATACCTTTAAAATTCAAGTATCCCCGGGTCTTAAATCACGATTCGCAGCCCTAGAGTTCTGAAACCCCAAAAAGCACCATTTTCTCTACGAAAATATACTATTCTGATCATCAAGTTGTGTCCTTTATAAGCTAAAATCCCGACTCAGCACTGCGGTGAGGGACACTAGTGCCACGGTGACAATGCCTTGCTTCTAAAAAGTTTATTTGCTCAGTTTTCCTTCTCCCCTCCAGTCCTGGCCCCTCATGTCTTGTACAATTCCATTAATACCCTTTCATGAGTACACAAACATGACCAAATTAACAAAATTTGAGGTGTTACAAATATTATTCAGAATCACCCTTCATCGGTTGTTCCTCGGCCACACAAAGAACATTGTACAACTAGTCCCCATTTTCATGCAAAAGTAGTGGATGTCTTCCTTGTTAGCTAAATGAGGCCTCCAGCCAAACCTTTCTACGAAGCTTACCATTATATTCTATTATTTTGCCATTAACATTGTCCTCTTCTTCCTACAGTGGGGCAACAATGTGCCCCTCTTCAATGTTGTTATTGTTTTCTTCAGCATTTCATTGTACAAGTGGTTCGACATCCTCTAGGTTTGACCGCACCTTTGCTTGATCTTTTGTTTCCTTTATATCTCAATGGCCTCTTCTTTTTTATTTTTTCCGTAGTATCATAAGGTTTTATGGCAACATGCAAATAGATGCTATTTCATTTTAATTCGAAACCCTCACATTTATAAAAATGAATTCATATAATATATTGTTGGATAGAAATAGAGAGTTAAGAGATGATAGATATAAAGATAAGATATGAATTTTACATAGGATCACTTTTTTAATCATTTTTATTTATACCATGAGAGTATAACATTTGCACTTTGTGATTAGGCATTGAGGGAAAATCTAGATTGGGAAGATGTAATGAAGGAATATACCCTTGCACATATGCATTTCTTGTCAATTAATTAGGTCATTACCCACCGCCCCCAAAACCAAAACAGAAAAACTTTTTATTTATTTTCCTTTTCTTTCTTTTCCTTTTTTAAGGGGAAGGGGGGAGTTCAAGATTATCAATTAGAAAGGGGGAAAATGCTTGCTCTTAATACTACTCAAATATGATACTTCCTCTTCTAGTTAATTTAATACATTTTTATCCAAATCATGTGAAGTAAGAATAGACGTAAAAATTAATTAACACCCTTAACTTTTTTCAAAAATCATAACATTTTTCTAAAACCACATTTATTGAATTTCTTTCTCTTTCTCTCACATTAATTAAATAGGGGCATTTTTTGGTAATATATAACAAGTAGTATTGCCTTGTATTCTAAAGTAGGACCCTATATTTAGGACCAAAAAGAGTAATATAGATGTTAGTTTTTCATAGAAGTAATCATTATTACCTATGATTTTGTCTAGAAGTTGTTGGACATTACTGGGGGATCCTAAATTGGACAAATATCTGTGGGTTAAATTGACACTAGAAGTTGTTGACAAAAAAAAAACAATAAAATTACAAAGCAATTAAATGTAGTCTTATGTGAAAAATGATTTTAACTTATTATAACTTATGAACAATGCATTTGTTATGAGTTTTTTGTAATGTGCAAATAACATTTTTAAATTAATTAAAGCCGGTTTGAATTCTTAAAAGATTATTTCACATGCTCATTCTTATAGTTTTATTGGGTTTTAAAATAGGTTTATGTTTTAAACTTCTCAATTGGGTCTTTATGTTTGTAAAATATGGTTGGCAAAATTACAAATGCATTGCTCATTACACCAGAATTAGCTTTTCTTGGTGGTTTTGAACTTCTAATAATATAAGCATCGAGATAATAGGGAGGCTTTCGTTGGTAGTTTTTAACCGCCATCAAAAATTTGTTTTTGTTGGTGGTTCTACATAATAGTTGCCAACAAGTTTTTTATTTTTTGAAAAAAAGAAGGATCCTTCATTTGGGGGTTGGTGTGTAGAACTGCCAACAAATGGTTCTTTTTTATTTAAAAAAAAGAATAAATCGAACAAAAAGCAAAACCTAGAACTAGATTTTTTGTGCAAATCACAATGGAGAGAATCATGAAGATATCCTTTGTAATAGATAACATTATAATAAATTATAATGGAGAATAAGCATCACAATCAACAACTCCAGAAATTACAGCAAAAAGATCATAACACCACAAAATTAATATTAAATGCTTATCAAATTTGGAAAGAGATACTTTGAAACTTTTTTTTGGAAGAATTAGGGGAAGTAAATAAGTCTGGATGCCTACCAACCTTGTGGTTGTGTGGAGCGGCCATCATGTTGTCATACTCCACAGTGGCTTTGGCTTCAACTCTCGGGTTTCTTGGCCACCTTCATGGTGGCTTCGACTGTAGCACTGGACTCCTGTAGCTGAAGGTGAACAATTGCATAGTTGCCTTCAAATTTGAAAATGAATGCTCAAGGAGTTCAATATCCCTCTCAAGCTCATCAATCACCAAGTCAATCACGTTGAGATAAAAGGCAAGAGTTATGGGGAAGGAAGAAAGAAGAAAGTAAGAGGCAAAAGTAGATCTAGAGTAGAGAAAAATAACCGATAAAAGAAGGAGGAGATGGAGGAAAGATGGATGGAAGAGAAAGAGGAAAGAGGGAAAGGTAAAAGTGGGTGAAGGAGGAAAGAGGAAAAGAGGTTCACGTGGGAGAGAGGAAAATAGCAAAGGGATCTTGGTGTACTTAGAAAAAGCGAAAAGCAATAAGGAGAGAAAGATGGAGTAATAAGCAAGGTTGTCAAAACCAGACCGGACATGGAACCGGACAAGATACTGGTTCAAGGTTCAATGGTTCGACCAAAGATCGAACCGGAATCGAACTGGGATCGAACCGATACTAATTAAAATGATATATTTTAAATAATATATATGAAAAATAAAAAAAAAGTTAGGCAATTAACCTTTAAGGCTTTCATAATTTTTTTCATAATTAAAGTTCCTAATATGACAATGAAAGAAAAGAGCTACATATTAAAAATTATGAGCATAAAATGGAATAAACAAAAAATAAACAGATCCAGAAGACATTAATAACACAAATTCCATATCTTAATTGAAGTCTTTACCCAAACAATACTAAAGTGAAATATCAAAGTAATATGGTCCATTACAAATAATCAAATACTCAAATGTCATTAAAATCATTAATATCAAATCCTTCATTTGTTATATCATCTCCTTGAGAATCCAAATTAGAAAGAGGCATAGGAGTACGGCTAGCACTAGGAGCATCATGCTGAAGTCTACTAGCATCCGATGGAACCAAAGGTGAAAGCTCTGGAATTACATCTACACCTCATAATCATATATATGAAAGAAATGGGGAGTTAATATTTATGTATAACGGTATTTGTAATATAATAACAGAATCTTAAGTGTAAATAACTGAGTATGAACCTTCAATATAAAGAGATGAACTTGCAATGTTCTCTAAGTGTTGAACATCCTCAGCATCAAAATCAGGACTTGCATCTTCTTCAATTATCCAAGTGTCCACATTCTCAATAGATTCATAGTCAATAGGATCATAATTTGTTGTCTTCATTATTTTCCTTTCATTAATAACACAAACGATCAATGAAAACTATCAAACATAGATTCAATAAAGCCTATTAAAAGTCAAAAGCAAATGAACAATTTATATTACCTATTTTGTAGACGCAAGTTATAATTAACATAAATCAAATCATTTAGTTGTTGATGCTCGAATTTATTTCTTTTTTTCGTATGGATGCGTTCAAACAAACTCCAATTCCGCTCACAACCAGAAGAAGAAGAAGTTTGACTAAGAATACGAACAGCAAGCTTTTGCAATAATGGAGCAAAACCTCCATAAGCTTGCCACCAAAGATCTACATCAAAGAAAAACATTAACTTATACCATATATAACAAATAATAATTAATATGAGTAATACATTGATTTGAATCATTTGATACCTACTAGGTTGAATTTCTGTAGATATTGAAGAAGCTTGTGCTCAACTAAAAAAATCCTATTTAGCACGATATTTTCCTACCTCAATCATCATTTGTGTATACTGAGGACCTGAGTAGTTAGCATCAAACAAATCAAGCACTGCATCTCACAACCTTTTATGATCACAGAAGTCCTTGTCATTTCCATAAAAGAAAGTAGGATTCAAGAAATATGCTGTAACATGAAGATCATTTTGTTGAATCAAGAGTTTTGATGATTCCAAACTAACATCCAAGAGCTTGGATTAAAGATATCAAAGGAGATCAAAGTGTTTCAAGTGAAGAATTTCTGAGTAATTGCTGCTAGATCTTCTGTAGAATCCGTTGTTATGTTTAAAAGAGGGTAAAAGATTTTGATTTTAAGAAAAGATGTTTTTAAACCTTGTCTTTATGATTAATCTTGACTTATTTGAAAAATACTTACAAACAGACGAAGTTTGAAAGTTTAAACTGAACTGTCATATTGGAAATTCGAATTTTGCCTTTGGAAATTCGAATTTAGAGTTAAAACTGAATAAGTCTGAAGAGATATCTCTCTGTCAGATGAATTTTGATTCTCCAAAATTTGAATTTTCATCCAAGACTGAAAGAAGCCTTTTAGAGACAGACGAACTTCACATCTTCAAAATTTTAATTTCAGACAAAATACAGTTTGTGAAAACCAAAGAAATTCGTCTATAATAATGTTGAAGTTCATCTGAAATCAAGAAGAAATTGAGTTTGAAAAATGCTCTCTGACAGACGAACTTTGGCTTTCTAATATTCGAATTTTCATATAAGTCTAAAAGGAGCTTCTTTGAAACAGACGAACTTTAACTCTTCAAAATTTGAATTTCAGACAAAATACAATTTGAGAAAACCAAAGAAATTCGTCTTAAATAATGTTAAAGTTCATCTGAAAACAAGATTATATTGAATTTAAAAATTGCTCTTTGACAGACGAACTTTGAACATTAACATTCGAATTTCAGAAGCTAATGTTGTGAGTCTGTTGAAATGAAACATTGACATATGAATGACAGAGTTTTGTATCTTCGAATGTTGAAGTTAGTCTGAAAAGAATCTCTCTGACAGACGAACTTCACTCCCTCAACATTCAAATTTTGAAGAAAGTGAATTACTGTGCCTCCTTGAACGTTCTACGAACAGACGAATTTTGGGCTTCCAAAATTCGAATTTCGAAGGCACTGTAGAAAATTGAAAACACTGTTCACACTTAACTGAAAAACTTTCTTCTTGAAAATTCGTATGTCACATTGTGAAAATGTCTTGTAAGCTTCAAAATTCGAATTTCCCTTATTGAACAGACGAACTTCGTGCTGTAATGTTGGAAGCTTTAACCTTCGGTTTCTTCAAAATTCGTCTGTTGACCAACCAAAATTCGAATTTCAGTATGTCAGAAACATTAAATGTGGTTGGTAAACGGATAGTTTTTCAGAGTAACCCTTGGACAACTTCCCCAATGGATAGATTTAGTCTCTAACGGATATTTGAGACCTAAATCTATAAATACAACATCATTTGAAGTTGTGGGTAACGAATCAAACTTGTATATACCGAATTTCTGCCAAATCTTCTTCTCAAAAGCTTCTACCCTCTCAACTTCAATATTTGTACTTTAACCTTCATATCTACTCTATTCAAGAGAGTTATATCTTTATAAACAATCTACTCTTCATCTGGAAGATAGATTTACTTGTGAGGGGAAATCACAAGGGGATTGGGAAGCACATTGTAGAAGTGCTTAGAGAGATTGAGAAAGCTCCAGAAACAGAGCATACTCATTGTACTGTGGCATTAGCAAGAAGCCCGTTGAATTCTTGCTCTATATTGGAAAAATCTCAAGAGTTGTCTTGGGGACTGGACGTAGGTCAAGTGGATAGACCGAACCAGGATAAATCACTGAGTCTTCTTCTCCTTATCTTTACTTTTTAGCTTGCTCTGTTTTATACATTGCTTCCCTTACACTGTGCTATCTTCACCCATTTCATTTTGTGCAGAGAAATTTCAATCTTCCCAATTCACCCCCCCTCTTAGGAAGTCAGCCTTGCTAACACATTTTTCAGATGCTTATCCCATCGAGCTTTAATCAAATTTGTATAGGGCTTATATAATTCCTTATTATTACGAAATATCCCCTTGACTATATTTTTAGCCCTCAACATGCCATCATAAATATAGGCTAAGGAAGGCTTCTCATCTGAATCAACAATTCTCAACAATCTTATAAAGGGGACCACAACCCGCACAATCAACGTGCAATCATCCCAGAACTTACTATCTAAGACAACTTCACTAAATAGTTTACCAGGCATAGTCCTTGATAACTTATGACCCTGGAAATGTTGTTCTACAGCCAAGGCTTGCAAGTCCCGCACAATTTCCTTCCATCCATCCCTATTCCTAAGCCATGACAAGAAAACTATATGGTTGTATACAAATATAGTTATCTTTGATGCTTTGGAGGCAAGAGAAGCAATATGAGGTAGGCTGCAAATATCTTTCAAAAGAAGATTCAAACAATGTGCAGCACAAGGTGACCAATAAATATTCTTATATTTTTCATGAATCAATTTGCCACAAGCTTGATAATTGGCCGCATTATCAGTCACTACATGCACAATGTTTGAAGGACCAACCCATTGAATGACATCATGAAACAAATTAAATAAAGTCTTTGCATCCTTAACCAAATCAGAAGCATCAACAGATTTCACAAAAATTATGCCTGTAGGGGAATAAACTAAAAAGTTTATCAAGGTCCGCTGCCTTATGTCAGTCCAACCATCCGCCATAAGAGCACAACCACTTGATGCCTAGTTAGATCGATGACTATCAACCACTAATTGGCATTCTTTCTTATAAGCTTGCAACAAATCAACTCTTGTTTCATAATAAGTTGGCCCTTTGAACCCAGGCCCCATTGCAGCAATTGCATCAATAGCATCTTGAAAGAATGGATTATTTATAGCATTAAATGGAATACAACTAAAGTACATCCACCTGGCAATGGCCATTTTTGCATTGTTTTGTGCTTCTTTACTTGTAAACACACTTTTAAGACTTGGCTGAGCACCTGGAGTTGTCCTTGGGGAAAAATATTTTTCAACCCCACTTATGGCTTTTCTTTTCCCACTTGTAGGAGGAATAATACTAATTGGAGTAGCTGGAATACTTTCTTCACCATCACCATGACCACACTCTTCAACCACATCATCAAGCTTCCTTTTAATTTGAACTTTTTTCAAATTTGCTTGCATTCGATTGCGAACATCATAAGGAACCTTTTTACATGAAGCTATTTGACCAGAAATCCCAGCAAGATGTTGTTTCATCCTATTTATCCCCCCTCCTTTGTAGGAATTTAAACAAAACAAGCATGTGTATACATTATTCTTTCATTCTTTCTTGAGTGAAAAATACTCCCACGCAGGATCACTCTTCCCACGAAACGATGAAGCAGTAGTTGATTGTTTAGATGAAGCATCAGTGCTACTTCCATCATTATTGGGGTTGGGATTGGGATTAGGATTGGAAGTAGGAGTGGGAGTGTCTTCCTCCCTAATATTGGATGCAGGCTCACTATCCATAATAGTGAAAGCTATAAAATAAAATCATTCATTCCATGTATCATATATGTACACTATACCATTATCATAGATTCAGCCGCATTCCATGTATAAGACAACGACAATGGTAACATTAACAGATTATATATATATTATGAGGTGTGGGCGTGTGGCATTCCATGTATCAGACAACAATAAAGGGAACAAAAAAATTCATTCCTCTCTCAAGAAGCTCACTTATATTAGGCTCTATAACAATTTCAAACGTGTGAACCCATATCACAGTATAACAGAAATAGAACCAACAAAATGAAAGTAAAGCAAGCAACACTCATATCACGGTATAACACTCACAAGTCACAACACAAAATAAAGTAACAGAACGAAAGGAATGAAAAATTGGAAATAGAGAAGTATATCACGGTATAACAGAGCAAGAATATCATGGTATAACATGAACATACCATAACATCCTCAACAACACAACAAGAATTTGAGTTTCAAAACTAAAGAAATTAACGATTCTATGGCATCCTCAAATCACAGAGCAGGAAACACAAAAAAAAAAATTTACAAGGACAATGGATAAGGTCACGGCAAGAGCAGAAAGGGAAAGGGAGCAAAGGGAACTTACATCCGATGACCAACCACGTGAAATCAAACAAAGGTATTGCACTGATGATGGGATTTACTTGAAGTTGGGACTGTAGCACCGACGATGAGCAATCCAGCAAAATTGATGAAGAAATGAGCAATCCAGCACCGTAGCAACGACGGGATCTACTTCAACTAGAGGAGATGCCGGCGAAGGAGGATTAATGATGGAGGAAGGAGAAAGGGATGCGTTAGGGCTCACTGACCCGAGGAGAAGTGAAGACGAAGGCCGAGGGAAGTCTGTTCTGTGAATTAACTGAATTCTGTTTGCAGACTCTGTACGCGTAATTAGGACCGAAAAACCAAAAGAGTGATGATAAAAAAACATAAACCAAACAACCTCGTTTGGTTCCTTTTTTAAAAAAAAAAATTTGTACACCAAACGACGTCGTTTGGTGTCTCTGTCCAATTTTAAAAATTATTTTGTGTGAACCGGTTGAACCTCCTAAACTGCCGGTTCGGCCGGTTCATGGCCGGTTCACTCTGGTTCCCAAATCCCTCAGTTCCCTCCCCCCTCCGGCCCGGACATGGCCTCAGTTCTCGGTCCGACCGGCCGGTCTGGTCTGGTTTTGATAACCATGGTAATAAGTAATAAGGTTCGTTGATTTTTTTTTTTATTAACGGTGGAGAAGATTGATCTCTGGCTTGTGTTTTTTTTAAAACTAGAATTATTCAAGCTTTTCTTGTTGGTCATTTAAATAACCGCTAACAAAAGCTTAACTTTTGTTGGTAGTTATTTAAATAAATGCCAAGAAAACTCTGTCTAATTTTTGTTGGTGGCTTTTATAATAACTACTAATTCTTAGGTGTCAAGAAAAGTCAATTCTAGTGTACTAGCTTCAATTTGAGATCATTTATAAACATCCTCATAACTCCTAAAAAACAACAAATTTCCATATCAAATTTCAAACCTTTTTTTTTTCACCAAAAACTTTACCTTTTCATTCTTCCATTTATTTCATTTGAAATTTTTATTTTTTGAAAATAAATAATTTCTAACTTTGAAGTGAGATTATGAAGCACCAGTACTTCAAAAAAATAGACATATCTATATTCAATACACGATACAATATGATACATGTATTATAATTGTGCATACATATCAATTTGTATCACTTTATATCCATATATTGCTTCAAATTTTTGTAGTAAAATAGAATTATTTGAAATTATTATAAATATTTTATGGTTTATTTTATCACTTATACTATAATTTTTAGAATATTTAATACTAATTTTTCTTTTAATGAGTAGAATTATTAATTATACATATAAATAATTACATAAATAATATTATATATGTATAAATATTTCTTGCACCCGTATCCTAAAATTTTAAAAATTATCATATCTTCTATATGATACTATATTGTATCTGATACATGTATCTATATCGATACTTCATAGAAGCAAGATAAACAAGTTGAAGAGAGCACATAAAAATGCAGACATAAAATGTTATATACATTCTTATTTATTGGGTCATATTTTACTTTAAGAACACATTACTGAATTTAAATTTCAACCAATTCAAATTAATCAAATTAATTTTGGTTGACTTCATATATCGTTATCTTTCTTCTTTGACTTTTTTTTTTTTGGCTAGATCTTCCTTGTTGTTTGAAATTATTTTTCCTACGATTTTTAAAAACTTTGTTAAAATTATCTGAACTTTCTAAAGTACATTCAATTAACTTAAATATATACTTTAAAAAATTTAAAAATTGAAATGAAGGATAATTTAATTCCAAAAAACAAAAATTAAACTAAAATGCAAAATAATCTTTTCATTGCAATAAAACATGGCATGTATTTTAAAATAAAAAAGAAATATACAATTATTTCAAAATTTCCATTTTTTTCATTAAATCTCCCTGACAAAAATTTTTAAAAAATTTTTGGGCCGTACAAAATAAAAGAATTCTCTAATCCATGTCTTGTTTTACAGAATGACGTCTCCTGCGTAAAGTACAACTAAAACGAAAACAAAGAAACAGGAAATAAACAAATAAATAAATCGGGGTAATTATTTTGAAAAGTGTGTTCATTATGCCATTGTTATTCCTACGACTCGGTTCCCCGTTCGGATTCTCCAGTTTGAAGAAAAAGAAAAATATAGCCGTTAACTAGATCTGAAATTGTAACGTTGGGACTAAGAACTATATAAGAAATAAAAGATAAAATTACATAGATAAAATAAAATAATAAATTGTAACTGGTTTGCGCATGGATCTACTGTCTCTCCTTCCTCAATTTCTTCTCATAATCTCAAATTTTCCATCTTTCTCTCGAAGTAATTTCTCCATCTCTCGCATTGATTGCTTCAGGTTTGCCACAAAAATCTATGGATGGCTTAGTTTCTTCAAGCAATTTGTGTACCAAGTAGTTCCGCCTCTGATTCGCTCATTTCAGTCTTCATAATGCAGAGGCACCCATTTGTCCTTTCCGTTCTCTTCTTCCACTCAACTTTGGGTATGATCAGGGGCGGACGCAGCATCAAGATTGTGGGGGGGCCAAATTTTAAAAATAATATATTTTTGTATTATTAATTTAATTTTTAATATTCATCATAATTAATTTTTTAGAACAATTGTATAACTTAAAAAAAATATGAAAAGATAAATTATGTATAATTATATAATATTTTTAAAAAAATTATATATATATAAAGTGTGAAACCATATATGTAATATATTAATTTTATGAAAAAATTATAAAAAATATATTAAAAGCTTATATTTGCAATACATTTACATATGGCTTGTATATTGATAATTTTAACAAAAAATTAGGATAGACCATCAAACTTCATAAAAATAAATCAATATATAGATATTTTAGGAATTATGTGTTTAACATACTAAAGAACTTTTAATTAATATTATATGTAAACTAAATAACAAATTAAATCTATATTTATGCAAATATATTTTTATGATAACTAAATACAAACATTTTTATAAAAAAATAGATTAACTGACAAGAAATATTGAGTATCATTCTTTCTTATCATAAGTTAATATTAGTCAATAACAAACATGCTTTAATAAACTATTAAAATATATATTTTATTTCATTTTAAATATATCAATAGTATATATATAGAATGTGTATTATATTTATTTATTAATTATGTGTGTGCAATTTATATTATATATATTTATATACATGCATGTGAATGAATATATAACGTGTGTGAATGCATCCATGAGAGGGAGGGGGGGCCAAGTGTGTGCATATATTATATTATTTTGTGTGTGTAATGTATAACATGTGTGTGTATATATATATATATATATATAAGGGATGGGGAAGAGGCAGGGGGGGGGGCCACAGCCCCTCCCAGCTTCTTCCTGTGTCCGCCTCTGGGTATGATCACTGTTACATGTCTCCTTCACTTTATGTTCTTCGTTCGATCAGGAATTGCGTGTTTTAATAGTCATTTCGATTTATTAATTCTCATTTTACAGTGGAGCCAGGATGAGGATTTTTTGTTTTTTGGGATTTTTTTATATATAGAGAGAGTTGTGTTAATTTATTTTGTCAACTAATGAAATATATATTTTAGGTTTTTTGAATGTAACGTAACAAAAAAAAAATAAAAAAATTACCAAACCATGACATGTCAAATTTTATTTACCAAAATATAACACTCAAAGTTAATTAATGACAGTGCATCTTGTATCATACATTTGAGTCAATTGCCTAGTTAATTGACTTATTGATTTTTAAAATGAAAAGCAAGTTGTATGGATGACCATGAGACTTACTTTTTAAAAATTTAACAAAAAAGTAATAAACAATAAAAGTGAGTTGTATCGCCATCCATACCATTTTAATTTCTAATTTTTAACAAAAGTAAGTTACATGGCCATCCATACCACTTGTTTTTGTTGTTTATTTAAAAAAAAAATTCTTGCTACATGACAACTTGATCAATGGTTTTTTTTTAATTCTTGGTATGGGAAATTAAAATATTTAATTTGATCCTATTTATAAAGTAAATGCAAAAATATTAAGAAAAGTTAATTATTTTTTAAAAGTTATAAAAAATTAACGTAAGCTTCCAATTTTACTCATTCTCCTTAGTCTAGTTGTAATAATTAGGTGGAGGAGAAAAGAGCGTGTTAAAATGGAGAATAATTTACAAGAACAATAAAATTATTAAAAATAAAGTAAGGAATTCATATGAAAATTTTACACTAAAATTTATAAATAAAACTAAAAAAATATTTTAAATAACATTTTACAAATATCTTTTTTGAAAAAACAAACAACACTTTGTTGTTAGCCTTTTAAAAAGCAAGTCACATAATTATCCATACAGCTTGCTTTTCATAAAAAAGAAACATATTAGTAAGTCAATTAACTAGGTAGTCGATTTATGTGTACGATACAAAATGCATTGCCATCTTGACTTCAGGTATTATATTTTGGTAAATGAGATCTAAGATATCATGATTTTTTTTTTCGTTATATTACACTAAAAAAAAACCTCTATTTTACCTATATTACCTATATTAAATACACACATAAGTTTGGGGAGGGAAAAGAAAAGTGTTTTTTTTCCCTCTTCCCTACCTTGTAAGATGAATATTTGGGTTTTCTTTGAATTCAAACTTCTACAACGTATACTTTGGGTTGTATTTTTTAATGAAGAACTTCGATGTAATTGGTTTAGGCTTCTTTTCTTTACTTATTGATTTTGTGGAATAAGAAGCATGGCTTAGTGTTTAGTTTGGAAATTTCAAGAAACAAAAAATCAAACTAGACCGGCTGGTTTCACAAGTTTGACCGAGAACCAGTTCACTCATTGATAAAGATTGGCCAGTTTCAGAATCAGCATGAATCGGTACAAAACTAATCGAATCGGTCACGTATAAAACTGGTTGAACTAGTCTAATTTTTATTTTTCCAATTTAAAAAATAAAATATTATTTTTAATACTAAGTGACATGATTTTTTGTATAATATAATATTGTATAAGTATTATTATAATAGATGATTATTAATAATGATAAATTTACTTAACAAATAATATAAAAATAGATTATTAATTATTTTGAATTCAAAATATAATTATATATTAATATTAATTTGTTTATATTTTAATATTAGATTATGCAACTTATTAATAATATTTTTAATTTTCTATATAATATATAAAATAAAAAATTATTAAATTTATTATTATCAATTTGATTCCGATTGAATCACGATTGAATCATTGAACCTTTAAACCATTATTTGGGAAATTTGATTTGGTTGGAGTGAAGGGAGAGGAGAGTCTCCTCCACATATATATATATATATATATATATGAAAATGAGCACTTTCCCTCCCCTCAACTCCTTTCTAAATAAAAAAAGAAAAAATTTTATGTCTATTCAAATTTATTAAACTAAATAAAAAAATATCAATCTTTATGTTACATTAATTTTATTAGTGTATAGATTATTAAATTAGTAGTGCACTTTATTAAATAGACTGAGTTAGTTATTCAATAAATTATAATATATTGGAATATCAAACTTTATTATATTGAAAGAGATCTCAACTAAGAGATTAATTTTGGAATCAAATAATTAGGAGCTCATTTGAAAACCTTGACTTTTCTCTTATTCTCTCACCTTTTTGGAAGGTGACTCTTGCTTGTCATATTTTTCCCTTTTCATCTTCCTTATTAAAACCATAGGTCATAGCATACAACATACTTCCTGATATGTTTGATGGACACTTTTTTATCCTAAATGATATTAGAGTCGCCCAGGGAGCATTTTCGGTGCCTCCGGTGCGTGTGTTAACGTGGCACAATTTCAGCCCCTCTTTTTTTTTTTTTTTCATTTGTGTGATCATATTAAGTATAATAATATAATGAATTACCGTCTTTTTTTTTTTTTGAAAAAATTTCAATTTTAGGGGTGAAATATTTATCCTTTCATGATCCAAAAAATTTTAACTTGGACATAAAAAAATTACAACTTAGACATAAAAATGTCTGATAAAAATTTAAAAAATTTTATGTAAACTCAAAATTTTTAAATCTAAAATTTCAAACATGAAACTTCATTACTTGACTACCATGAAATTTCAATTTCTTCTTTTTTATATATTTTGTATCACAAATTTGGTTGAATATATTTTTTATTACACTAACTTTATTTAATATTCCACAATGGTGCTTCTTAACCAACCATACTAAAAAAAATTTAATCTTACAAATTTATTTAACAAATTTTTATAATCGAATTCCAATATATATTTCTATCAAACTATAATATTTGTTTATCAAAATGTCCGACAAAATTAGGTTAGTTAATTTTTTATAATATAATATCTTTGAATAACGTAAAACAAATAAAACAGTAACAAAATTTTTTGATAAAGTGAATATTTTGTCAAGTAAATATTTTGATAAATAAATATTATAGTTCAATAAAAATATATATAGGAATTTGATAACAAAAATTTGCTAAATAAATTTATAAGATCAAATTTTTTTTAATATGGTTGGTTAAGAAATTGTAAAATGCTAAATAAAGTTAGTGTGGTGAAAAATATATTCAGTCAAAATTATGATGAAAAATATATAAAAAAGGGAGAAATTGAAATTACATGGTAGCTATGGGAAATATTTATATTTTCATGACTTGAAAAACTTTAAATTGAACCTAAAAAAATTTCAACTAAAACTTGAAAATGTTCAATAAAGATCCCAAAAATTTCATTAGGAGAAATTTTGGATTTAAAAAGTTTGAGTTTATATCAAAGTTTTTAAATTTTTATCGGACATTTTTATGTTTCAGTTATAATTTTTTATATTCAAGCTAGAATTTTTCAGACTATGAAAGCATAAATATTTCACTCCTGAAATTACAATTTTCCCAAAAAAAAATGGTGGTCATTCATTACATTATTATATTTAATATGATGATACAAATGAAAAAAAAAAAAGATAAGAGTGGCTGAAATTGCACCACGTCAGCACACGCACATGGTGCGTGGGTTTATTCCGCGCAGCGAAACGGCTCCCAAGTCACCCATTAGTTTATAATTCTCAAACCAAATCTTGGTAAAACAACTTAGGACTTTTATTCCTCAAACTTTTAAACTTCATTTTAAACCAAATATTTGGAGCTAAAAATTCCATATTAGACTTGAACAAATCAAGAATTTTCCTTTTTCTTTTTGTTCAAATAGAATTTTCCTTTTCCCATATAAAGAAGGAATCTATGATTAATTCACAATTGAAGAAGCTCAAAACTCCATTTAAGCAAAGAAATTGAAAATCCCTAATTCTAGGATTTAAGTCCAATAATAAACTTTCAAATCCAAATGCTTTCATTTAATTGAATTAATTCTAATGTGCAATATATCAAAATAAAGCTTGAAATATGGGAAACAAAATTTCCGACTTATTTATAGGGATTACTAAGCAAGATTTTGTACAAAAATTGCAACTAATAATGAGAGCTTGTAATACCATTTGAGAAAAAAGAGTATAGAAATGACAACAGAAATACATGGGAGTATGCGAGATCCATGGTTGTGCATGAGACTACGAAGAGAAAGAAAATGACAGATAAGAGGAGAAATGTAAGTGAAAGTTTAAGTTTCCAAAAATGACTTTAGGATTGAGATTTATTATATTGACTCCAAAAATTAGTTTGTGAATTGAGATTTTTTTACAAGATAGTCAAATTTTAAAGAAATGTCTTTTAACAAAATGTTTTTAGGTTTAGGCTTACTTTTAGAGAAATGTTTAAACTAGGTCATATATGATTTTTATATATTTTGTAATTTATATATTTTCTCATTAATTGTATTTTGTTTCTATTATTTATTTTTCCTGGAAATGGAAAGCTAAAAAAAGTTACCATCAGCTTTTCTTCTTGTGATTTGAATCTCAAGCTATTTCTTCAACTAAATATCTACCTTCCATGTGATTTGGAACATCTCCACTACTTCTTTCACTATTATTTCTATTGGAGAATTTCACGTGACTCTATAGTTCTAATAAACCTTTTTTTAGTAATAAACTTTGCAATCCTTAAATCATATGAAAAGTTGAGATTTAGATAGAGAGATGGCATGGGAGATTTTGGTGGGAGATGATCTAGATCCCTCTATTTGCTACTTAATGTTTCATCAACATGATATTGCTTCATGTAATTTTAATATTTTAATATAGGCTCGCATAGCATCAATTGGCTATGATACAAGCCACTCTCCTTGCAGTACATTATCACCCATTTTCTTTATCATAAATAGGAGAGTGGCCCAGAGGGGAGAGAGAAAAGGAAGAAGAAAAGTAAGAAGCAAACGGACTACTCAAACGTCAGTATACAACAATAATAAACAATGTAAAATAAATGGATTAGATGAATACAAACTAAAATGAATGTAGGAAATTAAAATGCAAGATGTTAGAAGAAAAACAAGGCGGCACTAGTCTGCACAAAACTGGCTCAAGGAAGGAGGAGGAGGAGGAGGAGGGGGATGATGCATTGCAAAAGACTAAAACTATGTCAAAATGGCGGTAGTCCACACAATTTAGACTGAAAAAAAAATAAAGGGTAGGAAAACTAAATAGGTGTCAAAATGCTAGAAGTCCGCACACTCTAGACTAAGAAAGAAAATATTAATAAACTCAAAAGGAAATGGTTAGTAAAATAAATAAATTAGATGAATATAAATTGAAATGAATGCAGGAAATTAAAATGTAAGATACTAGAAGAAAAACAGGGCGTCACTAGTCTACCACAAAACTAGCTCAAGGAAAGAAAAGGAGGAGGATGATGATACATTGTAGAAAACTAAAACTATGTCAAAGTGGCGGTAGTCCACATAGTCTAGACTAAAGAAAATAAAGGATAGGAAAACTAAATAGGTGTCAAAATCGCGGAAGTCCACACACTTTAGACTAAGAAAAAAATATTAATAAACTCAAAAGGAAATTGTTAATAAAATTTTAGAGAAAGAGAAAGTTCAGAGGCTTACAAAGAATTTTCTCCATAAAATCTCTCCATGCTCTCACTACAATGAGTTGCCCTTAAGAGGGCCCTTACTGTTAGTTCAGCTGACTTCCCAAAAGGGGGGTTGAATTAGGAAGATTGAAATTTTTCTGTAAAAGATGAAATACAATAGTGATATTAAGAGATTACTGAAAACAGAGTATAAGAAATAAAGAGTAAAGGGAAGAAGACTCAGTAGTTTATCCTAGTTCAGTCTATTCCACTTGACCTACGTCGAATCCCCAAGCCACCACTTGAGATTTCTATATTATCTCTTGTAAGATTTGAATGGGTTTTTGCAATGACTGCAGTACCAGCCCGAACTCTAGACTGAAACAAGTTTTCTCACTCTTCTTACTTAATAGTAAGACTATCTTCCTTAGTGTAATCTCACACTAAGTATTTTCTATAAGTGTGTAGATATTTACAAAATGAAAACTCTCTCAAAAGAATTGATATGAAAGTTAAAATACAATGAATGAGCTAAATAGAGGGTAGGTAAGTTTTGAATGAACTAATAATCAAATCAACGGAGTTTTGGCGTATATATTATTTTTCTCATCACTCAATAACTTAAATGAGGTCCTATTTATAATTTTTGGGCAGAACTATCCGTTAGAAACAAAGATTAGCTGTTACTTTTAGTAAAATAGCAGTTTACCTACTGCATTAAATGTATCTAATAGAGGTTATGTGGATAACCTCCTCAGGTTACGCAAATAACGGGTAACTGCTTGCCTTTGTTTTCAACGTAAAGTTTTCATTATGTATATAACTTAACTAGGTTATGCGGATAACATGCTACCCAGAATGACTAAGTTTTAGCTCAAAATCACTTTCATGAAAACTCACTTAATTATTAGGATAACGTTAAGTTTTTTTCTCAAACTGAGTTTTTGTGAAACTTAGATTATCATAATAACCTCCCAAGGTTATGTGGATAACCTGTTTTGCCGAAGAAGATCTATGAGTTCTGTAATATAGGTTATGCAGATAACCTCCCTAGGTTATACAGATAGCCTTTTAACAAAAAAGTCCAAGTACTCTGTAACACACGTTATGCAGACAACCTCTCTAGGTTATACGAATAGCGAGCTATACAGTACCACTTGCCTTCACTGTTCACTTCCTTATGCGGATAAAGTGCCTACCTTATCAGGATAACCATTTGGACAGACTTGAGAACTTGATCCCCAAGTTGTGTTATGCGAATAAACTCAATCCCTTTTCATGAAATTGAAGAATGGACTTTGGAAAAGTTTTGAGATTGAGTCTTTATCCTCATAACCTTCAATGGTTATACGTATAAGGTAAAATATTTTCTTGAAAATTATGATAGACACTTAGAAATATCTTTGAAATTGAGACCTTATCCCTATAAGTAAAAACATGTTCATGAAAACCAATTAAACACTTAGAATCATTTTGAAATTGAAGCTTTATCCTCATAAGATAGCTCTTTTCATGAAAACCATTTTGAAATCATGAGTTAATCATTAATCATTCAATTAGTTATCTCATTTAATATTGGGTTAATTAAAATTTAAAGCTCAACAACCTTCTTTTACAAATAATTTCTTAAAGCATGTGAAACAGCTTTTCAATCTTCAAGAAACTCCAACTTTGTTCTTTGTATCACTTGTGTTCCTTTGATATTGGATCTCCAAGTTCATTTGTTTTAAAATCATCAAAATATCTGAATTTACATTTTCCCCCTTTTTTATGATGACAAAATAATTTAAACTTATTCTTAGTACTTGGGTTTGCATGAAGCTCCCCCTCAAAATGTGCATAGTTTAAATAAGGTCAAATAATGTAGTGCACATTTTCAGAACACGGAACACCGAGAACATGTAAAGTTCACAGAAAAGAAACACCAAGGATAACACAAGGTTCACAGAAAGAAATTCATTGTATTATAAGTATTCATTACAAGTATATAAGCAAAAACATGGCAAACAAGATAGTAAAATAAAGCATCAAATCAGGTTAAGTCTCATTCTCATTAGATTTCTCCTTGGAAGGAGTGGACTTCTTCCTTTTCTTAGATTTCCTCTTTTTCTTCACCTCTTTTACTTCCTTCTCTTCTTTTTCCTTATCCTTTTCTTTCTCTTCTTTCTCCCCCTTTTTATCATCAGCAACAAGATGAATTTAAGCAACACCAGCATCTATCCTACCAATGTCCTGATCAATCTTGGTCTTCAATTGCTTAATTCTTTGAAGTCTTTCATCCAAAAGAAAGAGGAAGGGTGGAGGGTTTGGGTGGAACAGTAGACATTGGGACTGGCCGAAGTGGTATACTTGCAATAGCAGGAGGAACAGAAGGAAACACAGGAATGTACTGTATATCAAGCATCACAGGTGGAGGTGAGATAGTGGGAAAAAGGGTGTAAGAGAGGGATCAGAATCAGATGTGTTGAATTAAGAAGTTTTGATGATTCCAAATCAACTCTCAAGAGCTTGGAATAAAGATATCAAAGATGTCCAAAAGACTCAAGTGAAGAAATCCTGGAAGAATCCGTGCAAAGGTTGTTGTAGAATGTTTAATTATGTTTAAATATGGGTAAAAGACTTTGATTTGAGGAAAAGATGTTTAAAAAACTTGATTTTATGAAATATTTGAAAAATACCCACCAACAGACGAAGTTTGAAAAGTTTACATTGAACTGTCATATTGGAAATTCGAACTTTGGATTTTGAAATTCGAATTTCGAGCTAAAACTGAATAAGTCTGAAGAGATATCTCTCTGAAAGACGAATTTTGATTTTCCAAAATTCAAATTTTCATAAGTATCTGAAAGAAGCTGTTGAGTAACAGACGAACTTTGAGTTTTCAAAATTTGAATTTCAGACAAAATGCAACTTATGAAAACTAAAGAAATTTGTCCGAAATAATGTCAAAGTTTATCTGAAATCGAGATTATATTGAGTTTAAAAACTGCTCATTGACAGACAAACTTTGAACATGAAAATTCGAATTTTAGAAGCTAAGGCTGTGAGTTTGTTACAATGACATGTTGACATACGACTGACATTGTTTATAAATTCGAATGTTAAAGTAAGTCTGAAAAGAGGTCTCTCTGACAGACGAATTTCACTCTTTGAAAATTCGAATTTCGAAGTAAATGAACTATTGTGCTTTTGAGCCTGCTGAGAATAAATGAATTTTGGAGCTTCAAAATTTGAATTTCGAGGGCACTGTAGCAAATTGAAAACACTGTTCACACTTAACAGAAAAACTTTTCTCTTGGAAATTCGTATGTCACAACATGGAAACATTTTCTAAGTTTCAAAATTCGAATTTCACTTCATGAACAGACGAACTTCAGTATTTCAACTTTGGAATCTTTAACCTTCGGTTCCTTCGAAATTCGTCTGTTGACCAACCAAAATTCGAATTTCAGTATGTCAGAAGCATTAAATGCGGTTGGTTAACGGATAGTTTTTCAGAGTAACCGTTGGATAACTTCTCCAACGGATAGATTTTTTCTCTAACGGACATTTGAGACCTAAATCTATAAATATAACATCATTTGAAGTTGTGGGTAACGAATCAAACTTTGTATATACTGAAACTCTCTCAAATCTTCTTCTCAAAGACTTTTACCCTCTCACTTCAATACTTGTACTTCAACTTTTATATTCACTCTATTCAAGAGAGTTTCATCTTTGTAAACAATCTAATCTTCATCTGGAAGATAGATTTTCTTATGAGGAGTTATCACAAGGAATTGTTAAGCACTTTGTGAAAGTGTAGAAAGAGATTGATTGAGCTCTAGAAAACAGAGCACTGACGTTGTACTGTGGCACTTGCAAGAAGCTCGTTGAATTCTTGCTGAATAGTGGAAAATCTCAAGTGGTGACTTGGGGACTGGACGTAGGTCAAGTGAAGAGACCGAACCAGGATAAATTTCTGAGTCTTCTTCTCTTTTCTGCTACTTTTACTGTTGTTTATTTATACTCTGTTTTGCCTCCATATATTGCATTCTTCACCTCTTTGACATTTTGCAGAAAAGTTCAAACTTCTCAATTCACCCCCCTCTTGGGAAGCCAGCCTAACTAACAAGATGCATTGGTGATGATTTCCTGCACAGTAGCCTCAGCAAGATAATTGATGCCTTCAAAGGAGATAAGATTAGGGAGATGAGGAAAAAGATCATTAATCTCTTGTCTTCAGTGATAAAGATAGATTTGGTGAATGAAATTACATTTAGGCAAGAGAACTAAAGCTCTGCTTGGATCAAGAACAACCTCTTCCTCAATACCATAGTCCAGGTTAGGACCTAAGTCCTTTGATAGAGTAGGTGATTGTGCAGAAGTAGTTGGTTCAGTGTATGTGGGAGGTGGTGGTTGGATTGGGGAAGAGGAAGGCTGAGGAACACCAGAAACAAGTTGCTCACGCAGGAGTTTTACTTCTTAGGTAAGACTTTCATTTTTAGTCTTAAATTTCTCCTGCATCTTAGCAATGAGATACCCAAGATTGATTATGTCTTCTCTATGTTCTTTCCTGGTGGCCATTGCAATCTGAAACAGGTTTTGGTATGGGGTTGGTATGTCTAATGATGTGGGAGATCAGTAGCTAGGATTTCATCTGGTTTGCTTGGAGTAGAGGTACGTGTATGAGGTTCAGATTGAAAGGTTTGAGTTTGTTCATAGAGTGTGGATGGAGAGGAGCTGGAATCACCAACTGAAGAACTCTTTGTGGCAGATGTGGGCTCAAAACCTTCTTCAGTATCCCTTATCTTATCAACCCATCTCCTATTCTCTAGACTTATTCCCATCTTCTATAGAACTTTCTCACTGAACTCTTCTGTGAGTAGTGCAGGCCCTCTCTCAATGTGCAAGATGTTATTAAACTTCAGGATCTTGGTGATAATATGTCTAGAGGGCAACTGTGAGTCTTGTCTCTAGGTCCTTACCTTCCATATCCTCTGCAAGATGATATCCACTGCATTCAATATTGTTCCTTTTATCAGTAGCAGCATGACTTGGAATTCCCCTCTAGATAGGTAATTGAATCCTCCACTCTTGTTGAAGAACATACGAGAGACAATGTAATGCAAAATCCTGTTCTCAACACTTAGTAGAGTTGGAGTTATTTTCCTTTCAGAAGGCACATTTTACCTTTGCCTGAGGAGTCTTGATACTATTATGCTCTATTTGTAATTGGCTTCTTCCTCAGTGTCCTTATTAACATCTTCATTTTCAGCAGGATATTTTGAGGTCTCAATGTTCACCCTTATTCCTCCATGGATAAGTTCAGAATTTCACACAGCAAGTCAGGGTACAGGGCAATCCATCTCTTCCACAATCTAACTTTAAACACCTTTGTGTCATGATTAATTCTCAGGGAATTGTACCAGGCATGCACAACTTCCTCATCATAATCCTCCTTCAATTCAATCAGACCTCTATATTTTTCTACCAATCTAGCAGCATCAAACTTATTCCTTACTAGAAATTATTCTATTCTAACAAAGTGAGGCTTGATTACCTTGCATTTTTTGAAATCAATTTCATACAACTCTTTTAAAATCCTTACACCAATCAGCTCATCTGTAATTAACATTTCCTCAGATTCAGTAGCAGAAAAACTTACGTGTGTGTCAGCCTAAGGTTATGATTCTGGAATTTCCTTTGGCTTTGTTGTTCTGTGCTTGTTCATTGGAATACTTGGCCAGCTTCAGCTTTTCTCTTCCCTTCACTGGTTGATTTCAAAGATTATTTTGACTATACATTATGTTGTGGTTGTTCCCTTTGATTGCCACCCTTAGTCTTTGCCATATCAGTGATTCCAGATGATTTGGGAAGGTAAAAGAGGTTTAGAATTGCTTGAAAAGAGTTTTGAGAGCAGGAAAATGGATGGAATTTTGGAGATTTTGGAAAGCTTGAGCAGTACAATTGTAGGTTTTTAGGATAGGGTTAAGTTTTTTGCACAAGGTTCTGTTGAAAATCAGAGAATCTTATATATAATCTCGAGGTTATGTGCATAACCTATGGAGGTTATGCGGATAACAAGCTTTAGAAACTGTAAGCAAGGTCGTGGTTTGCTAGGTTATATGGATAAGGCCCTTAGGTTGTCCGTATAACCAACTTGAGACAGAGAGAAAAGAGAAGTTATTCGGACAAGCATACCACATTATCATGAAAAGAGGTTTAACAAAAGGCACATAAAAAGTTTTGCACCAAGCAGGTTATTCAGATAACCTTGCTATCTTATGCGAATAACGTTCTTACTTTGGGAACTTCTTCTCTAGAAGTAATGTTATGAGGATAAGTTAGACAGGTTATCTTGAAATCAAATCACATAATACGTATACAAAGAAGCAAACAAAGTAGCTTTTGCGCATAAGGTAGAGACCTTATTCGAATATCGAGTTCCTCAAAGGCTTCGAGTTTCATAAAAGGTCTCATTTTCATGAAAATCTTCATACCTTATGCGAATAACCTCAAACACAGAGACTATCCACACCAAGAAATCAATACATTATCAGCATAAGGCTATGGGATTATGCAGATAACCGTATTTGAAAAGCTCATAAACACTTATTGATAGTCTTGTTATCCTCATAAGCCTTTTCTTTTCACTTTATCTTCATTCTATTGTACATGTTACTTCTTTTCACCAGATTTTGAATGTTTCAAATAAAAACTACCTGTAAAACAAACTTCTAGATACTTTGATGCTTAAGTTAGTATTGTTATTGATTGAATTATAGTTTTAAGAAGGATTTCAGAGAAAACTTACAACTTATTGGGATTCACCATTCCCAATTTTCTCCTGATTTTTCCATGTCTGTCTTCTGCAAGTGGTTTTGTTAGAATGTCTGCAAGCTAATCTTCAGTAGGAACAAACTCCAGCTTGACATCCCTTTCAAAACATAATCTCTTATGAAGTGATATCTTACTTCAATGTGTTTTGTCCTTGAATGCATAATAGGATTCTTTGAGATGTTGATGGCACTTTGATTATCATACCTTATTGAGATTTCCTTTATCTCAATCTCAAGGTCTTCAAGTTGTTGCTTCATCCAAAGGACTTATGCACAACAACTTGCTGCTACTACATACTCAGCTTTAGCTGTGAAGAGTACTACACTATTTTGCTTTTTACTGAACTATGACATTAAAGAGCCTCCTAGAAATTAGCATGTTCCACTTGTGCTCTTTCTATCAGTCTTGGATCCAGTAAAATCTGCATTTGTATAACTTATGAGCTCTTCTCCAATGCCTTTTGGATACCAAAGTCTCATTTAAGATGTACCCAACAAGTATCTAAAAATCCTCTTTACAGTTGTTGCATAAAACTCTTTAGGACATGATTGGAACCTAGCATACATATAGACACTAAACATGATATCAGGCCTACTAGCAGTTAAATACAGTAGGGAACCAATCATCCTCCCATATTGAGTTATATCAAAGAGTTTTCCTTCTTCATCCATGTCAAGCTTAGTTGAAGAGGCCATAGAAGTTCTCATAGGTTTAGCATATTCCATTCCAAACTTTTTTAACAACTCCTTGAGGTATTTTGATTGATTGAGAAAGATGTCATCATCATATTGTTTGATTTGCAATCCAACAAAAAAGTTCAGCTCACCCATCATTGACATTTCAAACTCACTCTGCATTAACTCAGAAAAGTTCTTGTACAAAGATTCATTAGTAGCACCAAATATAATATCATCAACCTAAATTTATACAATAAGTAAATCTTTATTTTTCCTTTTAGTAAACAAGGTTGTATCAACTTTTCCTCTTTTAAAACCTTTTTTAATCAGAAAATCACTCAGTCTTTCATATCATGCTCTAGAGCCTGTTTTAACCCATATAGAGCTTTCTTTAGTTTATATACATGATTTGGTTTAGTTGAGTCCTCAAAACCTGGAGGTTGATCAACATAAAACTCTTCCATGATTTATGCATTCAAAAAATCACTTTTTACATCCATTTGATACAACACAATATCTTTCATGCAAGCATAGGCTAAAAGAATTCTTATTGCTTCTAATCTTGCAACTGGAGTAAAAATTTCCTCATAATCAATGTCTTCTTCCTGATTATATTCTTTAGCCACTAATCTAGCTTTATTCCTTATTATTGTTCATAATTCATCAAGTTTGTTCTTAAATACCCATTTGGTTCCAATAATAGGATGGTTTTTAGGCTTAGACACTAAATCCTAAACTTGACTTCTTTCAAACTAATTAAGTTTTTCTTGCATAGCTGAAACCCAGTATTCATTAGTTAAAGCCTCTTCAGTACACTTAGGTTTAATTTGAGAAATAAATGCACATTTATTCACTTGATTCCTAAGTTGTCTTCTGGTTTTAACTTTCTCTTGAACATCCCCAATAACTTGATGAACTAAATGATTCCTTTGATATCTCCAAGCTCTATGAAGTTTTTGAGATACTTCCTCATCTATTTTACATTCATTATATTTCTCCTGGATATCTTCCTCTTCATCAGGAAATTCAGATATTTTATATTTTCTTTAGACACATTCAAATTCTTGAAACTGGAAATTAAATCATCCTCATCTTTAGCATGCTTAGATAGAGTTTTATTTTCAAGAAAGACCACATGCACAGATTCTTCAATAGTTCCAGACTTCTTATTAAATACCCTATATGCTTTACTTTTATTTGAATAGCCAAGAAATATACCTTCATCTGATTTGGCATCAAACTTACCCAAATTGTCTTTGTTGTTGTTGTGGACATAGCAAGTGCATCCAAAGACATGAAGATGAGAGAGATTGGGTTTCTTTCCTTTGTACAGCTTATATGGAGTCTTCCCTAGTAATGGTCTGATGTATGCTCTATTCATCCAGCAGCATACTGTGCTTACTGCATCAGCCCAAAATTGTTTAAGCAATCCTTTTTCATTCAGCATTGCACAAGCCATCTCCTACAACACTTCATTCTTTCTCTCCACAACTCCACTCTGTTGAGGAGTTCTTGGGGTTGAGAAGTTGTGCTCCATTCCATTTTTATCACAGTAGTCAACAAATTTGGCATTCTCAAATTCTCCACCATGATTTGTTCTAATACATACAATAGAGTAACCTTTCTCATTTTGGATTTTCTTAGTCAAAATCAGAAAAGCATCATATGTTTCATCTTTAGGGGGAAGAAATAAAGTCCAGGTAAATCTATAATAATCATCTACCTCAACAAGTATATAAAAGTTTTCACTAATACTCTTAGTGCGATTAGGACCTATCAAATCCATGTGAAATAATTGCAGTGGTCTTGTTGTAGAAACAATATTTTTGGTATTGAATGAGGATTTTGTTTGTTTCCCTTTAAGACAAGCACCACATTATCTATCCTTTTCAAACTTAATGTTGGGTAGACCAAGAACAAGTTCATTTTTAATGAGTTTATTTAATTGATTCATGCTAACATGTGCTAATCTCCTATGTCACAACCAACTATCATCATTTTCACTTACTAAGCATATAGAGTCTAGAGAAGGCAATTCATCTAAATCAATAGTATAACAATTACCATCTCTTTCTGCCTTGAGAATCACTTTATGGTCACTTTTTCTAATGACTACGCAATAGTTGAAATCAAACAGAACCTAATTTCCTCTATTACAGATTTGACTCACACTCAACAGGTTGTGGTTAAGTCCTATCACAAACATGACTTCTTCAATTGATGTTTATAGATTTCTTCCAACGATTCTAATCCCAATTATCTTGCCAGACTGGTCACCACTAAAAGTAACCTTTCCTCCTTTCTTATTTCTCAGCATAATGATTTTTTCTTTGTCTCTAGCCATGTGTCTCGAACAAGCACTGTCCATGTACCATTTGTTGCTTTTCTTGGCCTTGAGACATACTTGCAAAACAAGTTTCTGTTCTTTCTTTTTTGTACTCATATTTGCTTGGGCCCTTTCTTGTTAATGGAGGAATCCTTGGGAACCCATTTCATCACATTGTCATTTCCTTCCTTCTTGAATATATAGTTGGAGGACATATGACCCTTCTTGTTACAGAAGTGGCAGGTGGAGAAAGGGCTAGAGGAAAGAGATGCATGTCTGAAATAATGACTATAATATTTATTCATTTGATTTCTAGGAGTTGGAAATAACTCTATGTTCTGAGTTGTTTTGAGGCTATTAGCATGCACAAAGTTTCTCAGGTAGAGGTTTTGTTTCTTGGTTTTCAATTTCTCCTTGATCGCACATAGGTCATATCCCAGACCAGTTTTGTTCTGACTTACAATTTGATTTCCTAATAATACTTTCAGCATGTCCTTACCTCTAATGAATTTAGTCAGAGTCTTGTAGAGATAATTATTCTTATCTCTCAACTCAATGCATGAGACACAAATAGAGGTAGTGGAAGAAGAAAACTGTGAAGCAGTGCAAGATGTATAAGACTCACTTTCAAGCTTGTGTATTTTCTTTTTAGCTTGACTCAGTTGTTTAGACATTTTGAGAAATTCAGCCGTTAGTTCATTGAATGCATCATGCAGTTCATTGTAAGAAGGTTTAGAATCATTTACCTCATAATCACTATCACTATCAAGGTTGATATTTTTCTCCTCTTCAGTAGTCTCTTGAGCCATTAGGCATAGGTTAGCAATTTTATCATCTCTTGCTGCTTCCTCTTCATCTGAATTTTCTCCTAAGATGGAAGATATGAAGGCTTTCTTCTTTTTCCCTTTGTCATCCTTTTTGTCCTTCCCTTGTCTTTTGCTCAGCAGAGGACATTCTCATTTAATATGTCCAGGTTTCTTGCATTCGTAGCATATGATAGAGAATTTGTTTTCTTTCTTACTGCTGGTGGCTCCATCTTTCTTTGCGAACCTTCTAAATTTCTTCTTTCCATACATTTTGCCAAATTTCCTTACCAGCATAGCCATCGTCTCTTCATATAGCTCAGCATCTTCCTCTGAATCATCATTATCATCTGATTCTACTTTGAGAGCCAAACTCTTCTTCTTCTTGTCAGATGAAGTAGATTCCTTGAGAGCTTTCAGCTTTCTTTCATATTCTTCAAGACTCCCAAAGGGGGCTGTGACATATGTCATTGATTCCCCTCTAGCTTCTTCTGTTGCAGTCACCTTCGGTTGCTACTCAATGGGCAGGGCTTTGAGAATTTTTCTGACTTTCTCAGGGTGTATACCTTTCCAAAGCTCTTCAGTTGATTTACAATGAAGGTGAATCTCTTCTGCTAATCCTTAATATTCTCACTCTCTTTCATCTTGAAGCTTTAATATTCTCCAATGCATGAATTAAGTTTATTTTCTCTCACGCTGGTGGTCCCTTCATGAGCAATCTCCAAAGTGTCCTATATGCCTTTGGCTGTTGTACATTAGGATACCCTGTAGAACTCATCTTGATTAAGAGCACTGACCAAACAATGCTTAGATTTAAAGTTGAGAAGGACCCTTCTCCTATCCTCTTCATTCCATTCCTCTTCAGGGTTCTCTCTGTATTTCCCATTGTCTTGTAATTTCATTAGAACAAAATCTCCCTTCTGGATAACCAGCCAAATATCCAAATCAATGAATTGAAGGTAGATCTGCATCTTCATCTTCTAATACCTATAATGTTCTCCACTGAAGCCAGGAGGTTTGTTGGTGTTATTTCCTTCCGGAAGAATGCCTTCACTAAAGTCAGTCATATCACTATGCCAAAAATCACATTTATCAGCTTTTAATGGCGTTTCCAAAACGTGATGTAATCCAGCATCGATAAAAGGGGAAATTTTTTTTTTGGCGTTTGTCACAAACGAACACCATCTAAACTCCACTTTAGTTGGCGTTTGTAACAAGTGGTATCAAAGCCTGGACTCCCAGTTAAAGAATCTAACAATCTAGGAGAAGACATGCACTACGCCAATTTTGGGTTTTAGTGGCCATAAATAGTTGGCGTTTCCTAAAGAAACGCTAACTAAAATAGGTGAAAAATACAATAGTGATATTAAAAGATTACTGAAAAGTAAGTATAAGAAATAAAAAGTAAAGGGAAGAACACTCAGTAGTTCCTTGTTCGGTCTATTCCACTTGACCTACGTCTAGTCCCCAAGCTAGCACTTGAGATTTCTCCACTATCTCTTACAAATTTTGAATGGGTTCTTGCAATGACCGCAATACAATACCAGCCTGAACTCTGGATTGAAATAAGTTTTCTCATTCTTCTCACTCAAGAGTAAGACTATCTCTCTTAGTGTAATCTCACACTAAGTATTCTCTACAAGTGTGTAGATGTTTACATGATAAAAACTTTCTCAAAAGAGTGGATATGAAGGTTAAGATACAATGAATGAGCTAAAAAGATGGTAGGTAAGCTTTGAATAAATCAATAATCGAATCAACGGAGTTTTAGTGTATATATTGTTTTTCTTATCACCCAACAACTTCCTATTTATAGTTTTGGCGCAGAACTATCCCTTAGAAATAAAGATTAGCTATTATTGTCAGTAAAATAACAGTTTACCTACCGCATTAAATGCATCTGACAGAGGTTATGCAGATAACCTTTAGGTTATGCAAATAACGGGTGACTGCTTGCTTTTGTTTTCAACGTAGAGCTTTCGTTATACAGATAACCTAACTAGGTTATGCGGATAATGTGCTACCCAGAATAACTAAGTTCTAGCTCAAAATCATTTTCATGAAAATCTACTCAGTTATTAGGATAACGTTAAGTTTTTTCTCAAACTGAGTTTTTGTGAACTTAGATTATCAGGATAACCTCCCAAAGTTATGTGGATAACCTATTTTGCCAAAGAAGAGCTATGAGTTCTGTAACATAGGTTATGCAAATAACCTATTTACCTGATGAAAGTTCAAGTACTCTGACATATAGGTTATGCGGATAACCTCCCTAGGTTATGAGGATAACCTTTTAACAAAAGAGTCCAAGTGCTTTGTGACACACGTTATACGGACAACCTCCCTAGGTTATGTGAATAACAAGTTATACAGTACCACTTGCCTTCACTGTACCACTTCCATATGCGGATAAAGTGCCTACCTTATCAGGATAACCATTTGGACAGACTTGAAAACTTAATTCCCAAGCTGTGTTATGCGGATAACCTTAATCCCTCTTCATGAAATTGAAGAATGGACTTTGGAAAAGCTTTGAGATTGAGTATGTATCCCCATAACCTTCAATGGTTATGCGTATAAGGTAAAATATTTTCTTGAAAATCATGATAAACACTTAGAAATATCTTTAAAATTGAGATCTTATCCCTATAAGCAAAAACATGTTCATTAAAACCAATTAAATACTTAGAATCATTTTGAAATTGAAACTTTATCCTCATAAGATAGCTCTTTTCATGAAAACCATTTTGAAATCATGAGCTAATCATTAATCATTCAATTAGTTATCTCGATTAATATTGGGTTAATTAAAATTCAAAGCTCAATTACCTTCTTTTACAAATAATTTCTTAAAGCATGTGAAACAACTATTCAATCTTTAGGAAACTCAACTTTGTTCTTCATATGACTTATGTCCTTTGATATTGGATCTCCAAACTCATTTATTTTAGAATCATCAAGACATCTGAATTAACACTTACATGGCTTTTCATAGAGTTTAATGTTTACATCCAATGATCAAGATTAATATGATCCAACGGCTGGGGTTTGATCTAATTTTCAACATCTGACAGTCAACATCCATAGTATGTTCAGCTTTTGACAGTCAGACATTTCTGATTAGATTATGAATTATTTTTGTCAATAGTTAATGAATGAATATGAAAAGTATCGACCAACAATCAACATATAAATAGTAATTTTGGCTTTCTTTTGAAAAAATTAATGTTTTGTAGGGTTAAATAGTAATATGAATAGTATCGATCAATGGTTAACATATAAATGGTAAAATGGTCATGTTCATTGGCCACGTCAAAAGGTGCTTCAGTTGACGGTTTTGAAGATGATGGTCTCTGCTCATTTTCCAAAGAGAAGAAGAGTTTATTTCAACTAGTTGATACATATTTGCTTGTTAGATGTTGAAGCCAGGTAGGCAAGAATCTGGTTTTTTTGTTGAGAAACTTACTAGTTTCTGAAGTAATTAAACATTGTGGGTTTTTCTTTATGTTGACTACAGCTAGGTTTGCTTGGTAATGTTCAAATGTTGTATACCATCTAACATATGGCATCCTTCGGAGGGTTAGGAACTAGTTGTTGAACTACTATACCTATAATGTCAGACAAAGATTCAGGATATGGATAGTTTAGAGAAAAATGTAATAGTACTAAAAAAGAGTTATCAACAAGTTAATCTTTATTTAGAAGTATTGAAAGCTTTCGTCTTTAATTGGTTGTGGCAATAATTTTTTAATAGAACCAAAATAACCAAAATAATCCCACCATTTAATAAACCACTAAGAAAAATTATAGGTGATTTTGTAGTTGAAATAAACAAACCAAGTGTGGCATGAAAATTTGTTCTGATATCAAAAGGTATTATACTAGATATCAACATAATCCTAGTAATTATACCCAATGAAATAAAAAAGCATTGAAAATTTTTTTAGGTTTATTCAAGTCATATTCCAAGTTTGAAGGGGTAAGAACTTCCAAGATTTGGATTATTGTTGTATGGGTATATGTGTCTTTGTCTGAGGGATTAGGATGATGTACTTGTGCCCAAAATATTTTAGTTAATGATTGTAAAATAAATGCCAACAAAAAAGATTTTAGTAAGCATTTATAAAACAAATACCAATTAAAGTTCATACTTTAGCTTGCATTTATTTTACAAATACAAACTAAAGTATTAGCTTATAGTTGGCACTCTTTGTTTCTTCAATAAACACAAAGAAAAACTTTCACTGACTTTATCTTTTAATACATAAGACACGGATCAACAATTTGAAACATTGATTAAAGAAGTTTGGTACGTGGAGTGGGAGGGAAAGGGAGGGGAGGGATTTTAATGGAGGGGAGGGGAGAATAGGAGAGATGAGATATGGAGGAAAAGGGAAGGAAGGGAAGGGAATTGAGGTAAGAGGGGGATGAATTTTAATAATTTGTTATTTGGTTCAAGAGGGGAGGGAGGGAAATTAATAATAATTTGATCATTTTACTCTTGAAATTAAAGAATTTTTCTATTATTTTTATTTTAGTAATTATTTTCTTTTTATAAAAATATTAAAACCTTATTTTTTAATCAAAAAATTTTTACATTCTATTTTTAAGGGAAAATCACTATTAAATCCCAAAATACTAAAATATTTTTTAAAAAGTTCCAACACTATGAAATATTACACCTAAGTTCCATGGTCAAAATAAGTATAAAATTCTAGAAACAAGTATAAAATCAAGAAAGATGAGTATAAAAAATTTCAATGTTAAATATAAAATTATACTTTAATATTTTATACTCATACTTGATTTTATATTTAATACTAAAATTTTTTATACTCATTTTTTAAAACATAAATATAATATTTTTTGGTATTGAGACTTTTAAATAAATATTTTTATATTTTATAATTTTTTTAATAATTTTTTTATTTTTAAAAGTATTTTTAATTAAAAAAAAATCAACAACTATAAAACAACTATCCCTCCACAATTTCAAGCGGACAATTTGAGGGGAAGGGGTGCTTGGGGTAAAAGTGATCGATAGCTTCGTTTATTTTTCTTTCTTTTTTGGTTCAAGTCTGTGTCTACGTCTTCTTTTCCACTCTCTGCCTCAGGACTCCGATCTCTCACCTCCCTCCTCACTCTCTACCTCGCAGCAACTGGACTGTCCTCACTCACCTCCCTCTTCACTCTCTACCTCGCGACGGCCGAACGTCCTCTTTGGCCACTCTTTTCAGTTCTGGTTCGCCTCCTCCTTTTCCAATCTCCCGTCACTATCGCGGATCTGTTCTACAGTGATACGCTTCGGATTGGATCTCGTATCGGCTGGTTCTTCAGAACTGTGGCCAACTCTCACTGCCTTCACTGTACCTTCACTCTCACTAAAGCCATCAGGAGGTCAACTCTTTCTGCACCTCTCTTTTGTTCAGTTTTTCAGTCCGTACAGCCATGGCCCTCCCTTCTTCTTCACGCCATATGTTCTTGAGGAAGACGAGGTAAGAAGATTGAGTTTGAGACCCCTCTTGCTCTGTTTGGTTTCAAAGGAAAGATCCCACACTAAAGAAAATAGAATCTTATAGATGCAGGGGGGGGACTCCGTAGATTTAATTTATCAAACATGGCCTAGTCCTGCTCTGTTATCTTGCCATGAATATTATTGGCAATAGTAAGGCTAACATGCATTGAGTACTCTCGAGGGCCTAGCTCGTCCCGTTATAGCTCAACATCCTGAGTTGCGGGATCTTTTCACTAAAGCACAACCTTACTCTTTATCAAATGGGAGCTCAATTGCACAGACAGCCTTATGTGTTATAATCGATCCCTGTTCTGCAAGTGTTTCAAATATGTAAGAGTGTATTGATACTTAATTTAACAATGTGAAAATGCAAAGTCCAATGGAATGGCCATTATTGCTGTTGTAAGGCTGTATGGACAATGAACTGCAAATTGATCATACGAATTATTCATCTGTTAGTCTGGTATAACATCTTCTTCAAGGAGACCAGTGAATGTACAAATTTTCAATCTAGAAATAATTGCACATAATGTATCTCTTGTGATTTCTTGCCCTTCGATCTTGGTATAACCTTACTGAATCCTGAATGTGTGTGTTCCTTTTCTTCCCCTGATACTGTCCCAACTCACAAGTAACACGGTTATGATTTGTCTTAAACTTTTACACATATTTGATTGAATTGTGGTATTTACATTATGTACACCTATAAGGCTGGTGTTGCTGTAGTCTTTTGCTCTGCCAAACAATTGAAGTATGATTTATATGTTCCCTAATTATAATGGTTGGTGCTAATGGATTTAGTGTATCTAATGCCTTTATCAGTTTACATTTTTCTTTTTCCGTGGCCAAGGTGTTTGTGCAGGATATTGATGTTAATGTACTTCTAGATTTTTCTCAATAGTAGTTTCTCTTGCATTCCCCGTATTTTGTGGCTTCATTATTTCATGCTTCTGATATAACTGATTATATCACCCAGTTTAGCGGGGAGGTAAAATAGCTAATTCTTTGGGTAGATCCAATGTTTGAGGATTGAAGATATAGCGAGTTAGAGATGCAAGTGTGAGATAAACTAAATCAACGGAGTCCCCTTGCATCTACCGACTGTATTAAGCTATCTATGGTGTTGTAGTTTGTGTCTGCAATCAAATCTTGTCAAAGCCTTTTTCCATGAATATTATTTTTAGATTATGATTTTAGGAATATGGCTCAATATGAATTATTAAGGATTTCATGGTGATTACAATTAATGTAGGTTTCATAGGGCTTCTTTTCACTGCTGACTAAAATAAGTGGTGGATCAGTTATTCTCTTCCGATAAATTCTTTTGGCACATTAAAGAGTTACCTCAAGTATATCATGGAATTGGATGTCATTCATGTCATTGTTGAGTGGGGTTTTGTGTTTAACAGAACATTGGATACTTTCGGTCAAGCATTACCGTCTTCAGGTGTGGATTTATCTGAGGCCAATGTTTCAATAGAAATTGATGTAGGGAAACGTTCGATTGGCCCCAGATCCAGCTCAAAAGTTTGTCAAAATTTTCGATTGGAGGATTTGAGAATTTTCTATCGCATAATTACTGCACCTGTGGTGTTCATTTAGTGGCTGCCAATTTATTAGGTAATTTATGAAAAAGACAAAAAGATGAAAAAACTTTCAATATTTTTTCATACTTTTAAATTCATCTTCATAATGTGCTATGCTGTTTGTTCAGGACCATGAGAACCAATTGTGGACAACCCAGTGGGACCATGTTCAGGAGTTCAGTACTACACTGAGAATTCAGAACAATCTCTTAAGAGGCTCTGAACATAAGCTAGTTGGCTTTCTTTGCCTTTTTTTTACTTTGAATTATATTCTGTTTTTACAGGCAAGAAAAATAGTATTGGGGGGGTGGGTTCATTTTTGCCTGTTAGATAAATCCAAATAAAATTAAATGTACATTTCTTTTTCTGGTTTGGAAATAGACACTCTGAAATAAAATACAAATTTTTATTCTATAAATTGAATTGTAAATATTTTTATTAATTGAATTGTAATTGCCTTGCTAAAATATATAATTTTTAAGGTAATATATATTTTTTTAATCAATGAGTTCAGTAGAGTTATATATATATATATATATATGTACATTCTTCTTTAAAACAAAAAACTAAAGTACCCACTTTTTTTTTGGATTTTGCTCTTTGCTTTGGATTTTGACTAAAGTACCCACTTTAGTTGGCAGAAATGCCAAGTAAAGGGGTATTTTAGTATGCGTTTGTGCAAATGTCAACCAAAGTGGGCTTTACTTAGCATTTTATGTAGTATCTTATTTTTAGATTCATTTTTCATGAATTAAATTTTTTTTAAGTTTGATTATACTTTATCTTAAGCTTGAATCACATAAGAATTAAAATCAGAATTTTCAAAATTTTTGGTTACTATTTATATGGTAGTTTCCATTTTGCCTACTGAACTTTGAAAATTCATAACTAATTATAAAAAAATCATTTCATAGTGATTCAAGTATGTAAGCATAGATAAAAAGCTTTTATACATGGGGAAAATATTAAACAGAGCATTATCTTGACCAATTTATACAATTTATTTCTTAAACATTTACTGTACATTTGGTCATTTTCTCTTCCCTGAGATTTTGGTCTTATATTTAAAAATTCACATCTCACTCTACCTTAAGTCAATTTATGCATTCCTTATGTCATTGAAAAGTCCTGAGTCTACTTTCTAGAAATATTTTTTCTTGTACATTTATTCAACTTGTACATGGTATAACATTAACTTAACTATTATGGGTCAAAACATTACTTCTACTGGAACAGTTTTAAGAGAAATTATATAACTCCGTCTTTATAGGTCCGAATGGTTTCAAACCAGTGGTATTCATTTCCTAACACTTGGAGCTTTTCATAAATGTAAATCAATGAATTTTTGGAGCTATACACGATTTTATAGTGCCTTTTAAAAAATCCAGTAGTCACAGTATAAGTTTCAGTTTTTCCAATACTATCCAGTTTTGAATCCTAATTTCAAATTTTCATTATAAATCATATACTTGTCCAATTTAAGTGATTTTTATCTCTTTGGAAAGCTTATTAAGTCTACTTTCAGAGCATATATAACTCTTAAAAGGAATGCTCTGTTTTAGACAAAGTTCCCTTAACCAAACTTCTACTGGTCATCTTGTTCATAATTATCCCATAATTCATATAATAAACTTCGTAAATCTCATGCATCAACATTGATTGTTCTAAATCCACACATAACATCATAAGAGGACTTTAAAAAACATAATCATGTATAATTATAGAATTTCACCTCATACATACATGATACATATTTTCTCAACTTAACATTATCACTTGCAAAATCAAGTAATTCTCCATCGTCTTCTTCATTTCCCTTGCATTTGTTTGAATACTTTCATGTCTTTGCCCTAACATAGTTAATATTTGGAAAGAAATGAGATTTAAAGAATCTCAGTAGTTACACCCAATTATGCAAGCATATTATCATATCATTTCATAAAATCATTAATGAAAATCATAACTTCATATTATGCCATACAATTTTATAAAAATTTTGGCATGGTAACACTTTGTAAAATGGATATCCTAGGGTCATAAAACCCTTCAAACATTCAGCCAACAATGAAAATATATCATAAAGCATTCAAACAATTATATGGTATAGTCATATTATCATGGAAACAAAGTATAATAACATTAAGTATAATAGGGGAAATAACTACTTTTTTGCTTTCCAATTATCTCCAAACTTTGTGGATACTTCCATTGATCTTAAAACACTTCTTGAAACCCTATAGCATCATGAAATAATACCATGAGCCACTGATTCATTAAACTCAATCATAAAGTGGCATACTTGATCTAAAAATTTCATTTTGTTTTTCCCTTGAACTTTTCTTGTACAACATACTTGTATCTACCTATTTTGAAGCCAAGTAATCCATTTTTGAGGTCAAAATCATGAAATTCCTTTTCCTTTTCAAACCCTAAATAGGAAGAAATTTTCAGAAAAATGTAGAAAAAAACTACCCGATCAATTTGAAATTAAATGTCATATTCTTGCATCTTGAAGCATTTCTATGGTTTAGTTTTTTCATGACTCCATTTTCTCTCTCTTCTCTCTCTCTGGGCTGAAACTTTAAAGGAGTGTAAAGAGGAAAATACATCATGGAAATAACCTAAACTACTTGAAGAACTAGCTTGAAAAGATGGAAAGCTTACCTTGACAACTTAGACTTGTATACTTGCTTCTTGTCTTCTCTTCTCTGTTCTTTTTTTCTCCTTCCTTCTCTCACATAACTCTCCCTTTCTTTTCTGTTTTCAGACCTCTTTTCTTTCCTTTCAGCATGCCAAGTTCGATCAAGAGAGAAGACAAAGAAGAAATGTGATCCAATCAAATTTTACCACTTTTACCCAAATACTTCTTGAAGAAGTATTTTCAAAACTAATTAAATATTCCATTGCTCTTTTTATGCTGTAGCTGCCACGTGATAAATGAGAGAGGAGAAGAGGATTGTCTCACTTAATTGCTTGGCTAATCATGGTTAGTTCACTTTAATCTAATTTAGCTCAACTTTGGTCACTTTTGCCTTTACTTTATTAAAGCATTTTAACAAATTCCCTTTGAGTCCCAAGCTGATTTTCAGACGTGTTCCATCATCATTTTTGGCCAAAAATTATTTCATAAAGTTTAATGGACCAAAATACCCTTTATTGATTAAATTTATTTGTACCGATTAAGTATTTTTGCCGAAATTGTCATTACATTGGTACAGGATTATCCAAAAATAACTTTTGGACTAAAATCATTATCTTGGTCCAAAATATAGTTTAACAAGGTACAATCATTGTCCTTGAATTAATACTATCTTTTCCTGCAGCCTAAACTGACATTTATCAAGTAAAATATTAACATTAAAATATAATTACCCAATAAATATTATTTTGATCTTAATAGATTCCTTGCTATATTCCATTGGGCTTAACTCATTGAAAGCTTCATTTTGACTATAATTTTTTATATTTCCAAAAATACCCTTGACCTGAGATAAATTTATAATTTTTGAAACTATTGTGTCATTAGCTGTAATTTTCTCTAAACTTCTTTCTCCTATCATGGTGAAGCCATTCTTACCGGGACTAGATTGTAAATATTTTTTATTTTTGGGGTCAAAATGAACTTTTCTCATTTTTCTATTTAATCAGGAAAAATGACTTCTTTGTCCTTCTTTCCGCTTAACGGTGTCTCATCATTTTTCCCAATTCTTTTTACATTTTACGATGTCAACTTTTTCATTTTGGACCTTAAATGCATTATTCTAATTTAGAAAATGATCGTTTTGCCCTTAAGTCGGGTCAAAAATAATTATCTATTCTTTTGGGCACTTTCTTGTAATTTCACCTAAAGAATAATTTTTTATTATTTCCTTTCACTATTCACATTAACTTTCAAATTGGTCTATCTCTTAACCTAGACCTCCCGGGTACACAATACTTATACCATTACGCTCAGCTTGGAGCGGACTTTCATTCAAGTGGTATATTGTAATTTTCCGGGACAAGTTCTAAAATTAATTTCTGCTAAGAACCTTATGAAAAATTAATTCCAATTAAGGATCAAACATAATTTCTTCAGAAAATTAGATGAGAAATTCATTCCTTCTAAAGTCCGATTATATATAGCATTTTCATCTCGCTTTATTTCTTATCTTTTATTCATTTTATAACATCTCATAAAAATAGGAATATTACATTTTACAAACACCAATTGAAATTCCCCTTTTTATTGATGCTGAAATTGTTGGTGTTTTTAAAATGCCAATGAAGACAAAAAAATAAATGCAACTATTTCCTTTTTTGGTATAGTAATGCTTGATGGCAATAAAATTAGCATCAACAAGGATAAATTTGTAGGATCTTTGGGTTTTGTTTAATGCGAATGGTTTGAAAGAAAATCATGTGGGAAAGATCTTTGAGACAAAATGGTTTGAATTCTTTTCAAACAATTATTGTTCAATTTGAACTATAGTCATGGGTTTATCTAATTTGGGAATATAACTGGTTTTAATTTTTGTTGATTAGACAATAGTGATGACAGTTGGTTAGGCAAGAGTAATCTCCCACTAACGTTTTGAGTTAATAGTGATTTGTTTGTTTTCTAGAGTTTCAATCATGAGTGACAAAAGGTCTTCCTCACAATCATCTTCTTCTTCTTCAACAATGTCTGCCCACCCAGGATTTGTTTGGTAAGCCACAAATAGCCAAGGCTTGAAGGGTTTCGGTGGGAAAAGCATAATATTCTTTGGTTTCTTTAGATCTGGAGGTTTCAAGGGTTTCTATTTTTTGGTTTAATAATGTTAATAGAGGTTGTGTTCTGGGTAACAAACCCAATTTAAGTTTGAGACTCGAGGTTTTGGATTAATGGACTAATTGATAACTTGGTTAATAACTGTCATGTCTATTTTCACCTTTTCTTTATCCTTTTTTGGAGACATTTTACCTTTCGTATGAGAATTCTCTAGTGAGATAGTCTAGAAGAAATTTTGCATTGCCTTATATATATTCTATTTCAAAATAAAAAACACTTAATATAGCTTACTATAGGGTAAAAATCTGTTTTGATACAATAAAAGGACTGTAACTTTAGATAAATTTATAACTACACACACTTAATGAGATTAGATAAGCACAACTAAATATACATATTATCAATATATCCTTTAATTTGTTATTAACTTATTTGATCAGCTGTATACCAATAAAATGATAGAGATAAGCTTAATACTAAAGGATTCTATCGGTCGAGTACAAACCGTTTCAATACATGGAAAAAATTATGGCAGGGAAAGAAGAAATGAAGAAAAATGAATGAAATGATTTATATTTAATATAGTATAATGAAAATGAATTTAATTCGTTGTTTTGAAGTCCCTTAAAAATTTTAATTACTTAGAAGGACAAAAGAACCAGAAAATTAAAATAAGTTGAAAAGGCTATATTACCTTGAGGGAAAAAAGAATATATTACCTAATGTAGAGAAAATGGTTAATTTCTTGAACAGTGTCATGATAATGGGACTATACTCATATGAACAAAATTTCATTAGGGCCTAATAACACTCCTATACCTACATAATAACTATTTTGATCCTGGTAACATTTCTGTAAGTAATTAATCACAACATTGGTGAAAGCTTTATAGTACCATGGTGGTTTTTTGAGTCAAATTTAATAAATAAATAAATTATTTATCAATATATATTGTGTCAGAAACAATTTACCGATCTATAATAATAAAAATCGATGATCAGAAAATTGATGAACATATTGCGAATAAGTCGATGAATAGAAACGCGACTTAAATTTTTTTTAAAAAATAAAGAAGCAAGTCGATTGGCTACCAATTGACTTGCTCATGAACAGCGTAAGAAAGGCAAGTCGATTGGTAATCAATCGACTTAACTTTCTTTTTTTTTTAAACAAATAAGTTTTTTTTACCAACTTCTTTTCTTTTGATCTAATTTTGTTAAATATATTGTTTCATTCCGACAAAATGTGTTTTTTAATTATGTAGTAATTTTATTTTTATCATTTATTTATTATTTATTATTATATTATTAATATTATGATTAAAAAATAAAAACACACTATTTGATATTTAATAGATTTATTTACTAAAAATTTTCTTCTAATAATAAACTAGTTATAATTTTTATTATAAGCTATTTTTTTATATTTATTATAAAAATAATTCATTCTAATCATTATACGAATAAAATTATTGTATTTTTATTACTCTCTTTGTCCTATATTATAAGATAATAAGAGAAATTTTATGTATATTAAGAAACATTTATTACATTTTTAAATTAAAAAAATAAAAATTTCAAATTTTACCTCTATTAATTTTACTCATTTCATTAAATATAACATAATTTACAATAATAATAATATAATAAATAAGGAATAAAAATAACAAATTATTACATATTATGTTATATTATGAGAAAAAAAAATCTCCTGAGATAAAAAGACCATGTCTAAAAAAATTAAAAGAAAAAATAAAAGAAAGTTGATTAAAATAAAATTTATTTATTAAAAAAAAAAAGCAAGTCGATTAGGTAAGAAAGATCATGTCTGAAAAAATTAAAAAAAAAATAAAAGAAAGTTGATTAAAATAAAAAATTGCTTTTGAATGGTAAAAAGAAAGGGGGAAAAACAAGTAACTACCCAAAACTAACAATATTTTTCAATCAGAACCCAATTTAAAAATTTTCATGTTGTATAAATTGAATTTTTAACTAAGATAAATTAACTTTTCAACTGAAACTAATAATTTAAAAATATTTTTTATTACATGTCTTGAAATGTCTTTTTCTCTTTTAAAAAATTGCCCATTAGTAAGTCAATGGCCTGCACAATAGACTTACTCTTTTTATTTAAAAAAATTGATTAACTAATGAATCCCCATTTTTTTATTTTCTAAACTATTATTTTTTTCATAATTATAAAAATCATTAATTATAATCATTATATACATTAAATTATTGTATTGTTGTTGCTTCATTTGTCTTATATTATATTATAAGGTAATTGAAGGATTTTTACCACATATTAAAAATAATTTATTATATTCTTAATTTTTTAAAAATAAAATTCTAAAGTTTTCCTCTTAATTTAATTTCTTTTATTAAATATAACACAAATTATAATATAAGTTATGATATTAATAATGGGCAAAAATAACATCACTATATTATCATATCTTAAAAAAAAAAAAAAAAAACACACACACACACATATATGTAAAAATAAAAAAAAAAGCATGGTGAAAGAAAGTTAAAAAAAAAAAGTCAAGTCGATTGATTACCAATCGATTCGTCTTTCTTACGCTGTTCATGAGCAAGTTGATTGGTAGCTAATCGACTTACTTCTTTATTTTAAAAAAAAAATTTAAGTCACATTTCTATTCATCGATTTATTCGCAATGTGCTCGTCAATTTTCTGATCATTGATTTTTATTATTATAAATCGGTAAATTGTTTCTGACACAATATATATTGGTAAATAATTTATTTATTTATTTATTATATTTTGCTCAAAAAACCTACCATGGCTCTAGCCACATCCCAACTAGATACAAAATCAACATAGCAATTATTCTTTACCTACATGGTAATATTTTGTATTGGTAAATTTCTTCCATAAGTAATTAGTGACAATAACATTGACAAAAGCATCATAATAATGAGACTAAATTAACCCTCAATATTAACAAGGTCCAACAACGAAATTGTAACCCTTTATACCCAACAAAATGATATAATCTTAAATCGATAAATGTGATGGATAATAAACTTCCAATGTTTCATCTTTGTGGGGTATAAAAGGGTTACAATGTCGTTGTTAGATCATGCTATAGATATGAGGGAATAATGGTATGTTGGGATTTAGGATGAAAAAGTATATGACAGAAATAGTGGAGATGAAATGTGTAACACCCTACTTCAATATGCCTTTATATTTCACAAAAAATTCTGAAAACTAATTAAACCACACTATGTCATCCCAGAAATCAACTCCCAAAACATCATATCTCATAAAAAGCATCATAAGGCATCAGAACTGGGTTGAGGCCACGGCCAGCTATAGTTGCACCGTGACCACAATCAGGCAGAATATGATCATGCTGCAGCAACTACAGTAATGTTGTGGTGTGATTCAAATAGAAATGTGCGGCGCTGCAGCCTAGCTTCTAGTGCCACAGCGCCCTATGCTGATACTATATTAGCAATTTCAAAATTTCTAGAGTAAACTTCCGACGTGTATAGTTTTATGCTTCGACCTTCGATTAACCTAATTTCAACTCTTAAAAGTCAGTCTTATCCAAATCTATCCATAGACATCAATTTTACTTCAATCCAACTCTATATGGAGATTTTGGAAACCCAACACCGTTTTGGTCACTTTTTAACTATAACTCACAACATACAACCTCCAATTGTCATCAAAGGCAATTGGACACTCAGGGACCATTCATACAGGTTCTAAATAGCTCGACCAACTTGTCTAAAAATATTTCATCTCAGAGAAACTACTCCTCGAAGATTTGATCCCTTTGAACCCCAAATTTACATAATGGGCTAAATTCCCAAATCACACCATCTAGCCCTAAAAATCCCCTTTTGGGCTCACATACAACCATCCTGACACACAAACACTTGTTCCAACGATAAGGGCCCATGTCGGGATCCATATCCTCATCACACATACACACCCATAGATAAACATACATATCATCATCCACATCATTCCATAATCATCAGTACATCATTACAATCATTATAATCCCCATACCAATCCAAATATATTATCCTACTTGGCACAACATACATAGACAATACAACATACTATTGTGACTTGAATATTCTCTCGCCGAAGAGACTAGGACTCCTTTGTCTTCTCCGAACTAGTGCTAGAGTATTTACCTGAAATGTTAGTCATGGAAAAGAGGTGTGAGACAAAGTTTTAGTAACCGGGAATAACCACAAAGAATATATATAATAACTCATACAACGATGCACATGATGCCATGAATGTGCAATGAAATGGAATGCATGTTTCCCTCACATATAGCTAGAACCATGAGCTAGTGTCATAACATGACATTTCATATAGGTGACTCCTTTCCAACAGTCGGTGAAGACTGATTCTGGGATATCACTAAGCTCACCTCACACTAGTGCACACAGCCAAAGGTAACATTAATTCTTAGATCATGGCTCTCCTTGATCCCCTTGACTACCACAAATTGGTGGTGATTTTATGGAAGGCACAGTTCACTGCCGCTTTTCTCGCCTAACCATAGGAAAAGATTTAGCGACAAGGATCCCTTCCTTATTTCACCCATATCATATCTCATGATATCATATCATATATCATTATCATCACCCGATCCACCTTTCTTCACAATGTCATGTGGTGATGTTCATGTCATATCATCATGTAATCACCATCATCATCATGTTTCTCAAGGCCATGCTATGAACTCAAAAAATGTTATATCATCATCATATAAAATCATCATCATTTCCTATATCGTCTAACCGTGTGCATATCATGATATATATAGAAAAACCATACACACATATAATAATATCGTGGTATGAACGAAAACATGCATATATACACATATATATATACTAACATATATTACACATAATACAAACATCCAGTTACCTCAAATTATCAATACCACACACATGCTGATTCCAGTAGCTTCTCGAATTGCTAACCCATGACTCGTACTCCTTCGGTCAATGAAACAACCTTTACAATATCATAATATCTTGATTAACATAGTTTACAACTTGACCAAAATCCATAACTCAACTCAATTATGCTTAACCCAAGGTTCCAACCATATTTTCATGCATCATTGAACCTCATACAGCCATTTAAATCATAACCAATCTTATACATTTCAGATTCCCAATTTCCTCAACCAACAATAACCTAGGGTTAGGCATAAATCCCACATACTCCCTCTAAAAATCATACCCAAGCATCATTAACAGTAAATCACACTTCATTAATCCCATTACATCTCTTTTAATCGATAGGATTCAGCCAAAACCGAAAACCCAACCATATATCTGAAAAACACAACTCAAAACCGAAGAAAAATGGAGATGGAAGATCAAAGATCACTTACCCACCAAGATTGAAACTTCTAGAGTCTGAAAATCACTCCCAAAATTCAGATTTCTCGAACCCTAATATAGCTCCCTAAGTTTTCTTCCATTTTCCTCTACCTCTGTCGACTAAAATGCTTCTGATTTAAACAAATCCAAAGCATGGAGCCCTTCTGTTTGAAAAAAATTTTCAAAATTTGAGATCGTTCATTGCGGCATTCTTGTTTAGGCCATGGTGTGGAGTACTTCTGCCTCCAACTTGCTTTTCCTTCATCCTATTTCCTCTGGTCTTGCACATGTTATCAATTATATTTCATTAGTTAGAGGCTAAGTTCGAAATAATATAATGAGGATTGTTACAAAATGGATAAGAGTTCAAATATTTTAAGATGTTATAATTTTCCTGATTACACACTTTCAACTTTCTCTACAGAAAATAGATAAGATAGATTGAATGAGTCTATGTATGTGGGCATCTCTAAATTCAAAATATACAATCTAAATTACAAATATGATGCAATGGACAAGGCGAAGCTTTAACTCATTATGGTTTTAACTCATTCTTGTATTATGATAATGAATAACTCATTTCTACACTTCCTCAATAAAATTTCACATCACAACCAATAATACTGAAAGACTTTTTCATATAAACTGAATTTACGTACATTACACTTCTTAAATAAGACAAAGTAACCATCATAACTTTTAAATTTAAATAACCTGTTATAGTTGTCTTGTCTTACATATAGCCTTTCCATCCAAATAGAGTCATGTCACTTAACTATCATATATGCTTATAAACGTATCAGCAACGTTTTAGTTTTGGTTAATTAACACTGGATGGGTTATATGAAAAAAAAAAAAGTCCTAGTACTTTTTGCTCTCGTGTCTACGTGGCATTTTACAAGAGAAGATGTCAGTTGCCACAGCTCACCACGTAGCATGATATGAAGAACGTGGCACAGTTACCATCATACGTGGCCATCAAAATACAATGACGCCGAGTCACCGACACGCATGCAATGAAGGATAGAGGTGCCGTCTTCCCACTCTCCCTTTCACTCTGAACTAGTATATAAAAAGCCACAGTGAGTGACGTTAGATTCAGAAGAAGCTATCCTGCCATTTCTGAGTGATCAGAAGAAGAAGAAGGAACGCGAAGATAAAGGAGGGTTTATACATGGATTGGGGGTTGGGACCCTACCGTGGCGCGTGGAACTCGTCACCGTTGATGGATGTGTGGGATCCTCTGAGCCATCGCACTAGCTGGGACGTTGGCCGCCACGGTGGTGGCGGCGACGACACCACTGCTATTGCTTGTGCTCACGTCGACTGGCGAGAGACTGACACTGCTCCTGTCTTCCGCGCTGATCTTCGTGGTATGCAATTTTGTCAAAGATGCAATTGGTTGAAATTTTTCAAGTTTTACTTATGAAACTCCTTCCTTCTTCAAATAATAAGAAAAAAATTCAATATTATTAGATGAAGTTACTTAATTTCATTAAATTTATAGTAAAAATAATATTTTTTTAAAATTATCATCAATAATAAAAAACACTCAGTCATGAGAAAAAGAGGTGTCCGTACTTGTGAATAGTATATAATTTGCTTTAAAACGTAATATTGAAATATCTCATTTATTATACTAAATAGAAATAAAAAAAATTATACTACGTTTCAAAGCTACTTTCCAGTGTCAATTTTTGTAAGTTAAAATTAGTTAAATTCAGTGAAAAATATTTTTTTCTAAAATTGCTTGCCCTTAATAATAGAAAACTCTCACTCTTCCATAAGAAAAAGAGATGTCCCAGCCCGTGAGTGGTATATGATTTACTTTGAAAAGTATTATTATAATATCTCATTTATTACACAAAAAATTTATATTTTCTTTATATTTTGAACAAACTAACCCTTCAATTTTTTTTCTATATTTGCAGCGAGAGGGAGTATTAACTACATGTGGAATCTTTTATTCTCTCTCTTGTTCTTAAACCTACAAAATTTTCACAATAAAAGAAAGTCTAAGACTCCAGGAGGGTAAGCTACTTTAATAAATTTCTCTTGAACGGAATTGAGTACACACCCATCCATATATCTAAGTATATTGATGAAGAAAGAAAAGGAGGCAACAGGGATAGGGTGTATGATAGGGGTGTGTGCAATGGTATGTCATGGCTGCTCAATAGTGAGGTCCATATTAGGGAAGCTGAATGACTTATGGAACGACAACGTTCGCAGGGGTCTGGAAGGAAGACCTGAAGGTGCAAGTTGAGGACAATAACGTGCTGCAGATAAGTGGGGAGAAGGTGAAGGAGCAGGAGAATCGGAACGACAAGTGGCACCGTGTAGAGCGGCAGCGCGGCAGCTTCCTCCGGCGTTTCCGACTGCCGGAGGACGCCAACATGGACGAGATTAGTTGCAATATGATGGTGTCTTAATTAACTGTCTCTGTGCCTAAGAAGGAGACACCTCCGCAGAACAAGAAAACGAGGCAGATCAATGTGGATTAGTAATAAAATAACAGTACACACACTCACCACCTAGGTTGTGTCTCAATGTTCTTAATCTATAAACGTGTAAGGGAAGTGTTTTCTGTTTTGCCTTCTATTTCAAGAACGGAAAAAAAAAAGGAAAAAGAATGCAGCACTTGTACTGATTAATATGGTGCTAGATATGCTTGTTTCTTCCAGTTACAGCCATGCTTTAATTTCGACTGTTTGGTCATAAGAAAAAAGATTATAGCCGTATTATTTGGGAGCTTTAAAAAAACTTTATCTTCACACTAGTAAAAAATTAAGAAAAAGCTCAAGTCAAATATCAATATATATCATTAGTATAATTTATCTAAATTCCACAATTAGTGTAAACTAATTCTAGTCTTTTTTATAATTAATTTTCCCCTAAAATCAGAAAGTACACAAGAAAAAAAATCCAAGGCCAACTAGACTGTTATCTCAAGTTTACACTACACCAAAAATGAAAGTTTAAAAGCACCACAAAGGAAAATATCAACTGTGGTTTGGGGTTTTTTAAATAAGTTTCTTTTGTGGTTTTTGATATAAACGGCAAAGGAATTTAAATTAAATCCTATATAATGGATTTAAATTTAAATTAATGTCATAATCTAAATTTCATTTATATGATAAATCAAATCTAGATTTAATTCTGGATAAAGATTAGATAGCTGGTTTAAATTTAATTTATTAAATAGATTTAAATTTAAACTAATTTATTTAATTAATATTTGATTTAGTTTAAATTACTGATTTATATTAAACAAATATCAAATCTTATCTATATATTGATATAGAATAGGATACAAAATTTACACACAATTCGAATCACTCTAAAGAGAAAGTGGTCATATACTCAGAGAGTGAGACTATACGGACGAACAGCATACAGGCATACGAATGAACGACAAACAACGTATGGACGTACAACGAACAGCATACGGACAAAAGACCAACAGTGAGACTGTACGGATAGACAGCAGTCTTTATGGATGAACAGTGGGGCTGTACAAACAGACATCGAGAATGTACAAACAAACAGCATATAGAGGTACGAACGAACAATGAACAACGTAATAATGTACGGATGAAAGATGAACAGCGAGACTATACTAACAAACAGTAGGCTATATGGACGAACAGTTATGCTGTATGGACAGACATCAGGCTATACACAGCAAAAATTGAACGGACATACGGACATTCACAAATAAAGGTGCTAGCACACCATTCGAGTTGGACTCACCATTCATATGGATACTAGTAGAGGGAGCTGACCAGTCGCATTGATTCTTGGGGTCTGAAGAAACGAAAAAGAATTTCAAGGGACGCATAGGAGGTAAATTCTCTTTTTACATCTCAATCTAAACAACGTTGATGGATTCATCGAAAGGAATTTCTTGATAGTTTTCTGCTGCATGTATGCTGAAATTCCCAACAGTGGTACCAGAGCCAAGTCAATGATTGTTTAAATTAAGTTCATGAGTATATAATTGCATGTATGTGATAAGTGTGGAACTCAATTTGTCCAATTCGATTTTTCAAATGAGTTTTCAATTTGATTGTAAATCTGCCATTCATATATGTGATATATGTTTTTGAAAAATTGTATTCCTGAATTCGGTTTCTAACGTCATATGTCTATGCGAAATAAGGTTTTTGAAACAATTATGAATCTGTTTAAAACAATTTCATTTTCTGTATGACGTGATGAGATTCATGTGATTTTCATATGTGATGCGAATATGTTTCTGCATATGTATACGAGAATCTGTTGTTACTATGACATGATTCGATTAAAATCCATTTGTATGTAATTTGGGTTTTCAATATGTTTCATATATGCTTAATCTGATTTAATGTTAAAATCGCAAAGTTTACAACTTTTCATTAGATGAGATGTTTGTTACATGTTGTGATTTGTTTGTTTGAATTGGATGGGTATGGTGCATGATATGGCCCTAGGATGAAATTGTGGTTTTAAATATGGCCTGCGTGTCGTGCCTTTCTCTATATTTTGGATGTACATTATCTTCTTACCTCACTCCCCTCGAATGTTCAATCGAGGTTTCTTTTATAAGTGTTATATTAGAACAATCCTTTCAATGGCTTGGGAGGATATAGGTTAGATGGGCCATATTATGATACATTTATTTTATGCTTTATGATGAGATCATATGCATGTATGGGATGGCACCATTATATATATGTTCATGTGATGAATAGATGTATGAATAACAACAATATAATAAAACCTCTCATATTAAATTTTAAGTTTAAATGCCACTCATTTATGAACACCTGTCAATACTTTGATTGCCTAAATATAGGATCCACCAAAGTGGGATACACTTAGGTTATCTTAGTGAGGCAGTTTGGGTAATGGTGATACTCATAAAGGTTCATGACGGTATGACTTAATTGAGACTATCAAAATGGTTTTAGGTCTCAAGGAAATAGATAAGATTAAACATGTCAGGTCATATGATGACAAGATCTCATAAATGATCTAAGAGTTACATGTGATATAATTGGCAAATAAGTTACCTACCTAAAAAACTTAATTTTAAGCGTCTTGCTAAAGTGGACTTACTATTAAGTGAAATATAGATCTTAGCCTACTAAACTAAATGAGGGTTAATTTTTAGTAGGAATTATTAATTTAATTTTGCATATTTTGTTGTAGAAAATGCCAATGAGTAATTCTGCTACACTATCATTGCGATTTGTCCTTGAGAAGGACAAACTCAATGGGACCAATTTTCTTGACTGGTTTAGGAACTTGAGAATTGTTCTAAAGCAGAAAAGAAAATCGTATGTCCTAGATGAACCTATTCCTGAGGAGCCTGCAACCAATGCTCCAAGAGCCCAAAAGGATGCATATAATAAGCATCTCAATGACTCTGTAGATGTAGGATACCTGATGTTAGCCAACATAATCTCAGAACTTCAAAGAGATCTGGAACATATGGAGGCTTATGAGATGATTAGGCATCTCAAGGAAATGTTCCAACAACAGGCAAGGCAAGAAAGGTTTGAAATCACGAAAGCCTTACATTCTTGCAAAATGACTGAGGGTGCATCAATTAGCTCTCATGTTTTGAAGATGAAAAGCTACATTGATCACCTTGAAAGGCTCGGATTTCCCATAACCCAAGAGTTAGCTACAGATTTGATCTTAAACTCACTCCCGGAGAGTAATGACTAGTTTGTCATGAACTACAATATGAACAACACGGAGAAATCAATTTCTGAACTGCATGCAATTCTTAAAATTGCTAAGCAAAACATCAAGAAAAAGTCCAGTAGCGTTTTAATGGTTCAGAAAGGAAAAGGAATGAAAAAGAAAGGTAAGGGTAAGGGAAAGGGAAAAGGCCCGGACAACAAGTCCAAGGAGTAAGACAAGCCCAAACTCAAGCCTGAAGCCAAGAAGGCAAAGCATCCCAAGGAAGGACTCTGTTTCAAATTTGACCTACCTATGGCACTGTGGTCTAGGTCACATAAATGAGAAACGAATTTCAAAGCTCCATCAACATGGACTTCTTAATTCATTTGATTTTGAATCATTAGATACTTGCGAATCTTGTTTATTGGGAAAGATGACAAAGGCACCTTTTACTAGACATAGTGAAAGGGCCACTGACTTATTGGGCCTAATACATACAGATATATGTGGTCTGTTAAGTACAACTGCCAGAAGTGGTCACTTGTACTCCATTACTTTTATAGATGACTTTAGTAGATATCTAATGAGACATAAATTTGAATCTTTTGAAATGTTTAGAACTTTCCAAAATGAGGTACAGAATCAACTTGGAAAATCTATTAAAGCACTTCGATCTGATCGAGGTGGTGAATATTTGAGCCAATAATTTATTGACCATCTAAGAAATTGTGGAATCATTTCACAAATAACTCCACCGGGAAAACCACAGTGGAATGGTGTTTCTGAATGGAGGAATCGAACCATATTAGATATGGTTCGATCTATGATGAGTCAAACAGATATTCTATCATCCTTTTGGGGCTATGCGTTAGAAACTGCTGTGTTCACACTAAACTGTGTTCCATCTAAGGCAGTTGAAAAGACCCCATATGAGATATGGACTGGAAAGAAGCCCAGTTTGTCTTTTCTCAAGATTTGGAGATGCGAGACATATATTAAGCAACAAGCCTCTGATAAGTTAGCACCCAAATCTATAAAATATTTTTTTGTGGGGTATCCCAAGGAAACTAAGGGATACTACTTCTACAATCCCACTGAAAATAAAATGTTTATAGCTCAGAATGGTATCTTTTTAGAAAAAGAGTTTGTCTCTAAAAGAACCAGTGGGAGTAAGATAAATCTCGAAGAAGTTCGAGACCCACAAAATCGCATTGAACCAAAGATAGAAGAACGAGAAGACTCACAACAAGCTGATGAGCCTACTCAAGTAACACAGGGCCCAAGAAGGTCTGAAAGAACACGACATCAGCCTCAAAGATATGGATTTCTTTTAACTGATAGTCGTGATGTGTTGCTCTTGGATCAAGAAGAGCCAACCACCTATCAAGAGGCCATAATGGAATCTGACTCTAAAAAATGGCTGCATGCCATGAAGTCTGAGATGCAATTCATGTATGACAATCAGGTATGGACCTTGATTAACCTACCTGAAGGTATAAAAGCCATTGGGTGCAAATGTGTTTTTAAGAAGAAAAACTGACATGGATGGCCAAGTGCGTACCTTCAAAGCACAATTGCTTGCAAAAGGATTCAAGCAAACTCATGGTATAGACGATGATGAAACCTTTTTGCCTGTCGCCATGATTAAGTTAGTCAGGATCCTTCTTGCCATTGCAGCATATTATGATTATGATATTTGGTAAATGGACGTTAAGATAGTATTCCTTAATGGAAAGATGCTTGAGGATGTGTACATGACACAACCTGAGGGTTTTGTACTTCTAGAAAATTCTGTGAAGGTTTGCAAGCTTCAGATATCTATTTATGGATTGAAGCGAGCATCTCGTAGTTGGAATCAATGTTTTGACGAAGTAGTCAAAGAGTTTGGATTTATCCAAAATATTGATGAACCTTGTGTTTACAAGAAGGTTAGTGGGAGCACAATTGTATTTCTAGTGTTTTATGTTGATGACATTCTACTCATTGGGAATGACATTGCTACCTTGCAGAATGTCAAGACTTGGTTAGGAAAGTGTTTCTTAATGAAGGACTTGGGAGAAGCTACCTATATTCTAGGATGAGGATCTATAGGGATAGACCCAAGAGGCTAATCAGCCTAAGTTAGTGCACTTATATAGACAAAGTATTGCATAGGTTCAATATACAAGACTCAAAGAGCATGACTAGTAGATATCAATTAGATCCAGGTGAGAATTACTAGACTACTGTCAAGAATATCTTGAAGTACATAAGAAGGACTAAGGATGTATTTATGAACACCCCATTTTGTCCAAGCATTCTTATAAAATATGAGAAAATTATTATTAAGAGAATTCTTTTTTTTTTTAGAAAATAAAAAAAGAAAAATAAAATAAAATAATAAAAAATATATAATAAACAGAAAAATATAAATAAGTAAACAGTAAATAATAAATAAAAAAAAAGATGAAGGCTCTAGGCCAAAGTTTAGCCCAAAAATTCAAAAAAAAAAGAGTAAAAAAACAAAAGAGAAGGGGGCATCAGGCCAAAAGTCAGCCAAAAGTCCAAAATTAAAAAAAAAAAAAAGGAAGGGACCGCATTGGGCTGAAATCATTCAGCCCAAAGTACCACGAGCCCAAGTGAGGGCTCGTGGATCAAACCGAAGGGCATACCCCTTGGGGCTCGGTGAAGGAAAGAACGAGAAGAAGCTTGGCCGCGGAGAAGTGAAGGAGAGGACGAGAGTGAAGGCAGCCGTGAGCGTGAGAGAGACCGAGAGCTAAGGGAACATGAGAGAAAAGGCAGCCGCAAGCTCCGGGGGGCAGGCCGAGAGCGAGAGAGCTGCAAAGAGAAACAGAGGAACTGAGAAGAGAGAGCGTGAGAGACTAAGAAAGAAACCGTGGGAGTGAGAGTGACAAACGGAGGAGCCGAGAGGAGGTGCAGATTTGGAGAAGGGAAAGAACCGGAGGCGGTGGCCGAAGGAAATCAAAAAAGTTCTGGCAGAGGAGAGAGCCGCGGAGGTCCACGGAAAGAGCCCTTTAGGGCTCTGTACAGGGGGACCCCTAATTCAGGGCCCGGGCAAAAGACACAGAGGGATGCGGGTGAGAGGCACGAAGGACAGGGGCTCGAACAATGAAAGAGATGGAAAGACAGAGAGGCCGAGAGCTCGGGGCACTGGATGATCGAGGTACAGAGGCTGAGACTTGGGCATGAGCGAGGTACAGAGGCAGAGACTGAGAATGGACCACGCGGTGAAACACGACACGAGGAGAGGAGAGCCACATGGGAGGAGGAGCCGAGTGTTCGTGATGCAGAAGGAGCCGTAGCAGATGCTCGGGTACGAAAATTTCTGAGACAGAGAGAGGCCAACCACGATTTATCCACGAGAGAGTGCGGGCTGGACAAGGACAAAAAAATCCCTCCACTCATCCATACTCTGTCACAGCAGAGTAGTGGGAGGGTGGAGCATTCAGGATGAACGCGAGTGAGGTTGAAGTTGGCAGAGGGACGCACGGATTGAAGGGTGAAATTAGGAATGGATGGACACAGAAAAAAGGGGACCTCACGTTTGGTTTTGGATGGGGCTCCACTCGCAACAGCCTTATAAAAGGAGAAGAAATCCTTAAGATTAAGGGGGAAGAGACAGAGAGAGGGTGGAGAATTGCTGAGTCCGAGGGAGGTACTTCGAGGAGCAGAGGACTGGGTGATTAAGGGGAAGGCTCTGAACAAAGGTAAAGACAAAGAGAAGGAAGGCAACGGCATATAGTCAGTGTCTACGATTTAAGGGCTTCAATTGGTAATCTTCATTTCGAATTTTAAGCTTTATGTAACAAGTTAGAACAAATTTAGGAATGAAATTGCTGGTTGATTGAAATATGTGCTTGGTATTCTGTTTTACTGCCCAGGGACTGAAACTGGGTATTAGAATGTAGTTTGCACTGTTGGTTCGTCATGCATGCTATGAATGAATTTGATTCACCTCTCAGGATCTGTTGAGTTTTCTTCAAAGTGTTTGATTTTCTTTGAGAATAATGTCTCTTTTCTCTTCCATGGGCATCAGAATTGGTTTTGTTTGCGCTTTATTTCTGAGTTATCCTCTTCCCCTATAAAGAAAGGATGTTTGAGCTTTAAGAGAGGTTTCTGAGTTTTGTTACGTGGAAATGATAACATATTTTGGACCTGTGGGATACTCCTGAATGGCATTCGATGAAGCGTTTGGGAAGGAGATAAGTTAATTGTGATTTGGGTGCTGTTTGGTTTAGAAAATTAGCTTAAAATCCTCATTCTAAATGCCTGATAGCACTGCTCGTGTCTTTGGTTGCTTCTCTCTTCCCTGGTCTGTGTTCTTGTATGGTTTTTCATTGAAAACTGGATCTGGGTGACTGAAATTAGACTCACACGCTTTAATGGATGCCTGCAATACCCTCTGTTTTGTAATTACTTGGCCTTACATACATTCTCTTGAGTAAAAAGATACACTTAAGGAACATACATGTGGTTAGTTAGTTTGAATGTGAACACTCTAGAGGCTCTTTGTGCTTTGTGCCGTTAATTTTGACCCCATATCTGTGTTAAGGTTCGTGCATGAAAAACTAAAAATAATCAATAAAATATCCTCTATTTTTTTTTTCTTCTTTTGGGTTTTACTCCATATGCAATTTGCCTTTATTTTAAAGTAAATTTTAGGAAATAAAATATGTAACAATTTCTCTCTTATTTCCTCTTGAATATTATTCAAGTTGAAAATAAAGAAGGATTTCTCCATGTTCACCATAGAAATTGAAGGAAGTGAAAAAAAAATCAAAATAATAATAATAAATAATATAATAAATAACAAAAATTGATGAAGTGATTTCGTTTTCCTTCTTCGAATATTATAGGGATTTCTTATGAATTAAAAAATTTTTTTAAAAAAAATTAATTATTTATTTCTCAAAAAAAAGGGAAAAAAAAGGAAAGAAGAGGAATTTTATAATCACATTTCTCATAATTTAAAATTAATAGGAATAATTTAAATAAAAATTTCTTTCTTTTTAACTTTTATCTTATTCACTTGTTGGTCTCGAGTGGTAATACCGTGAGTATTTGAGTATTAATCAGCAATTTGTGAGCAACAAAATTGCCACATATGTTGATTATTATTAGAAATTTATGTAAAAATGACACTTTAAATTCTTCTTAACGCTTTCCTCTTAAGAATCTCGTTTATTTCCATTTTTATAAAAATAATTCATATCAAAATTATGTACTTTCCTTAAATTATTATTTGTTTATTTCTAATTGTCTTTTATTTCGTAAAGATAAATAAATAGTAATAATAATAAAATGAAAATGAAAAAAAAAACTTCTTTTCATTCGAGATCTCATCCCTTATTTGCCCCGAGTGGAAACACCGCGGGTATTCAAATATTGATCAGTAACTTGTGAGTGATAAAGTCACCACATATGCTGATTATTTCTTTTCAAAAATATATGTAATAACCATATTTTGTATTTGTCTTAAGGTTTCTTCTTTAAATAAGTAAATATGTGTTAAATGGATCTTATCTATTTCTATAAAAAATAAAAAGATAAAAATGATTTGCGCAAAAATTATTTGTCTTTCTTCAAACTTTTTTTAATCTTTATGCTTACCTGTCTCGAGTGGAAACACCGAGGATATTTTAAATACAGATCAGTAACTTATGAGTGATAAAGTCACCACATATGCTGATTATTATTTCTTTTCAAATATACGTAATGATCGCATTTTTTTAGGTGTTAAAAGGATTTTTATAATAAAAAATGAACAAATAATTATTTGTACAAAAAGTTTTTTTTTTCTTTCGAACTTTCTGTGCCTATTTGTCTCGAGTAAAACTACCGTGGACACTTAGGTATCAATGTGTAAATGTGAGTGATAAAGTCACCACATGAACCAATTGGTTTTCTTTTATAAAAATAAAATTGCCTTCAAATATTTCTTTTTCAAACCAAAAATAAAGGTTCAAAAAACACTTATAATTTTAATCATATTGAGAAAAACTTATGTTCTCTTTTAGGAAAATAATAATAAAAAATGAAAATAAAATAAATAAATGAAAAGAGTAAATAATGGGAATTAATCTGTCTTTTACAAATTAAAACACACTAACCAATTCTAAAAATTATTTTTTTTATGGAAAGAAAAATTATTTTCTATAAACTTATCTTTTCAAAGAATATATAAAATAAAAAAATATTAACCTAGTGACACGCATTTCTAGTCCGAACTACGTCGACTTTGATCCCTATCGCAGGGTACGTAGGCCCCAGACTCTCATTCTGGGTCAAGTCCACTCTTGTAAGTAAATAATATTTTCTTTTTTTTATTTTCCCAACTTCCCATGTTATTCTTTATTTTCATTTGCATAAGTCCACCCTTGTAAATAAATAATATTTTTCACTTAATTTATTTTTCCTAACTTCTCACATTTTCATTTTATTCATTATTTTTAATTTTTATATTTATTTTTGCGTGTGAATGGTAAAAGGGCAATCAAAATAATTTTTAACAGCCATAAAAATTGCATGATCAACTTAAGGTAACCGTTCTTAGGAACGGGTGTTGTGGGGGTGCCTAACACCTTCCCCACTCACAATCGTACTCTCGAATCCAACTATGATTCGCAAACCATCCTTAGCCTTATCCTTTTTGTTTTTTTATTTCGGTTTTCCAAAATTTCCCTCAAAATTTTGGTGGCGACTCCCCTGAAATCGGCCTTCCGTCGTGTGGGCCGATTTCCCCCTTTTTCTTTTTATTTCATTTTCCGCGCCATCCACGTCGCATTTTCGGGTGTGACAGTTTGGCGACTCCACTGGGGAGGTTTTGAGAGTCAAGCCTGTATGGGTTGACTTTGCAAATTTTTATGGCTTTGTTTTGTTTGGTTGCCCTTTTAATTTTGTTTGCCTCACATGATTAGGTTATGTAATATGTTTGGTAATTTTGTCTGTTCATTTGGTTGCCCTTTTAATGTTGTTTGCCTCACATGATTAGGGTAGATGATATGCTTGGTAATTTTATCTGTTCATATGCTTTTAAATGCATTTGTGAGTTGAATAAAATGTGCTAGGATAGATAACATGAGGAATAAACCCTAGGATAGATGACTGTTATCTATTTGTGCATTATTTTGTGTACAGTTTTATCTGCAGGTGGGGAATTTGGGAAATGTTTGGGTCATGAGGTTTGTATGCTCCCTTCACACACTGGGCACTTTCACATCCAACCTCACACACATAATGGGCCCTATACCTGGGTCTGAGAGTATCCTAGGATAGTTGGAGTTTGTAACAATGCCTTTGAGGGGCTATTAAGCTCCCAGAGACCATTGCGAAGACTTCACCCAGTTGTTACCTATTCGCTAAGTTTAGTCTGGGAAGGGCTATTAAAGCTCTCAAAGGATTAAGTTTACTAGATAGGGTTCCTGTCTTGATAACGGGGGCAACTTGGGAACCTTTTTTGGGAAATAGAACCATCCTGAATCCTGCACGTAATAGTAGATGGAGCTTAGATGTTAAGTCAGCCAGTTAAAGCCAAGAATCCTACCCTAGGATGCACCTAATGTAGGACACGGGGGAGGATATCCAGTCTCATGCATTTTCTTTTCATGTAATTTTGCATTAATGGAACGGTTATCATATTAATAGGTCATCTATTATTTTTATACCTCATTCATGGAGAGACCTTGTCCTTCATGATACGAGGACTTGTTTCTGTTTCCTTGAGAATTCAATAAGGATCTTTAAGGAGAGAAATTATTATGACTGTTAAACGAGGGCCTAATAATATTTTAACTAATCAAATCCATGGTCGCTTTTATCTCATCTTTTCTTCTTTTTACCTTTTTCGCTCAGGAAACCGGTGAATTATCAGGAAAAGTTAGCATAAGTTAAAGACACAAAAGTGATCATGGATCCAAGACCAACAGGGTTAACCTATGGTGGGAAGGGGCTCAGGTTGGAGGTAGTTGTGGAGTCAATTGATAGTCTGAAGGAATTTTCTCGGCGTATCAAGGGTAACCTCTTATCAGACTTCAGGAAAAGATATGGGGACATACTAGAGCTACTCAATGTACCCGTTCAGACACAAGTGCTTTCTGTACTGGGACAATATTGGGATGACACCTTGAGATGCTTCACATTTCCAGATTTCCAGATGGCACCGACCATAGAAGAGTATGAAGAGCTCTTAAGCTTACCGCTAAACAGGGGAGATTGTGTCTATAGATACCCAGGATATATGGCTTCGAACACAGTGATAGAGAAGCTTTTGGAGATCAGTATAGACAAGGTGCACTTCATCTCTACCAAGAGCGTAGAAGGGGTCTCAAGGGAGTTTATGGAAGCACGTCTGAAAGAGCTGGCTGAAAAGGAGAAGTGGGTAGTTTATAACAGGGTGTTCGCCATGATAATCTATGGGATAATTTTGTTTCCATTTGCAAAGGGGGTGATTGACAGACACACGATCAGTGTGTTTCATATGGTAGAGCATCATCAGGTGAATCCAGTACCTGCAATATTGTCAGAGACTTATATAACCTTGAGCTTTTGCCATACTAAGAAGGAAGGGAGAATTAGATGCTGTCTCCAATTATTGTATGTGTGGGTCATGAATCACCTATATGGAAAGAGACTCCAAGAAGGAGAAAAGGATAATTCCTCCCCTCTTGCATCATTCAGAAACCAAGAAGGAAAAGCCAAATGCGATCGTGAGGGGTGGATTGAAGTTTTTGGCTAGCTCAGAGCAGAAAGTATCCGTTGGAGATTGGCATTGTGGTGGGAGGATGAAATAATCTATTGCTGTAGGGGCTTCCCAAATGTGCCGTTAATGGGTCCACGGGGAGTGATAAATTATAACCCAATGTTGCTATTAAGACAATATGCCTTCCCACAAAAGGCTCCCTCAGAAACCGTGGTTCACATGATACACTTCCAACATGATGATTCTACAATAAAGATAAGTCAAAATGTGGTGAGTGCTTGGAGTAAAGAAGTATATAAAGGGCAGCTAAAATTGGGGGCATGCCGGATATATGCCACGGAAGAATATCAAGCCTGGTTGTCAAAAAGGATTAAGGGGGTTAACCCAACTTTTGCACCTCCTGATCCTTTGCTCTGTGGTAATAAGGGGGAAGTAAACAAGGAGCTAGTCAGACAGCTTCAAAAGAAGGAAGAAGAATTGGAAAAGTTGGTGAGGGCAGATAATGAACGGAAAAAGGCTTGGAGTCGTCTGCAGAATGAATATGCGGCCTTACAAGAGACGATAGAGGAAATGAGGAAACGAGAAGCTTGTGAGGTAAGCTTGGAGGTGAAGAGATTGAAGGAGGAAAATTTGAAGCTCAAACGAACAATTAGGGATGTGAATACGCATATGGAGGAGAATAATGAGAGGATGAAGAACAATCAGAGGCGGTTGATGCAAGCTGTGAAAGAAAAGGATGCACTTGAGAAAGAAGTACAAGAACTCCGTCCATTAAAAAGTTCATCACACGAGTTGGAACTGGTCGCTAAGCAGTTGGAGGATAAGGTGAATGAGTTAGCAGCCGTTGGAGTGGATTCATCAGCTACAATCAAGAGGCTGCTTGAACAAGTGCAACAACATGCTGAGACAGTGGAAAATTGGAGAATGCTTTATTCGGAAAGGGCGATGGAGTCAGACAGGTGGAGAGATCGCACTGAAAGGCTAATTATGATGGTGAATTCAAGCTTCCCCAAATTCTCCGACATTTATGGGCGAGCCGAGCAAAAACTCCATCCCTTTAGTACTTCTGCAGAAATATCAGATTTCTTTTCATTATGTAAAGAACTTGTCAAAGAATTAAGATTTCTGGCTCATACTTGGTGATGTAGTTATGATCCATGATGATGTATTGAACCATATGAAATTAAAGCTTTTGATTCCACCTGTGCCCTCCATTTATAGACATCATTTATAAAGTAACGTGAGTTCTTATGAATTGATTGTCAACCTCACGACTCCCCAAATACAATATGTATCAGGGGGGACTTGAGGGAATTTCATGGATAATTATGACGAATGCCGACATGGATCCAAAGTCACTTTGTCGAGAAACTTATGCTAACGCCTATTATAATTCACTGGTACCTAAGTAACAGTAAGGTAAAAATAATTAATTTGTTTTCTTTTTCTTGAAAGTAGGACAACATTGCACTGATTAAAAGGAATCCAGTTAACCTTACACATCGCCCGCAAAGAATCCATTTAACTCGGGCAAGAACAAAAGCAATGGCAATGGAAAGTCATCTCTCCAATGTAGAACGGAGACTGGAGGAAGAAGTAGGGGATTTGAAGGGTCAGCTCAGTGGCTTGCATACTCAAATAGAACAAATGATGAAAATGCTTCAGGGCATGAACACGAATGGGAGAAGGCATGACGTTAATGCCAATATTGCCCAACCGCATGGTATGAGCGCGGAAGGTATACCCGATGCAACTGACAATGATCAGAACAGGCTTCCACCTATCCCAACCCCAGGGGTTGGTAGACAAGGATTCCAGGAATGGGATCAGGGATATGCATATACCCATGATGTCCATAACCTGGAAAACGTCACAGCCTTCGTGGCTCAGAATCCACCTCCCAATAATATGTATTCTCATGGCGGTGAAATCCCTAATAAGGTCAGCTTGAAAGAGGAGGTGTTAGAAATGAGAGATCAGCTATGGGCACTCCAGGGAGTAATGGAGCATAAATCCCTCGATCTGGATGAACTATGCTTAGCTCCAGATGTGGTTATTCCGAAAGAGTTTAAAATCCCGGACTTCAACAAATATAATGGTAATGGGGACCCGCATTATCATCTGAAAACATATTGCACCAGGATGTCGGTATGGTCCAGGGAGGAGAAATTCCTCATCCATTTCTTTCATGAAAGTCTCACGGGGGCGGCTCTACATTGGTACATGAAATTAGATCATTCTAGACTAAAGAAATGGAGGGATTTGACGGATGTCTTTATGAGACAATACCAATTTAATTTGAATTCAGCTCCTACTAGGGAGCAGCTGAAAGGATTGAGGAAGAAACCCGCTGAGTCCTTCAAGGAGTACGCGCAGCGTTGGCGAGCCTTGGCTTCAGAAGTTCAACCTCCTTCAACGGAGTCTGAGTTGTGTTCTTACTTTATTGATACGCTGGGAAAGCCCTACTTCAGAATCATGCTGGGAACCTATGCTAAATATTTCACTGACCTCATTGAGGTAGGTGAAAGGATTGACACTAACATTCAGGATGAGAGGTTGGAGAGTGCACACCCCGAAAACAGGAAAGGGCTGGGCGTTAAAAAGAAAGACGGCGATGTGAATCATGTCCCAGACCCTTACCAACAGTCGTTCAGACCTTCATTTAGCCCACAATACCCTCCATATAACTCACAACCCCGATATCCACGACCTTTTGCACCTGGGGCATGCATGCAACATACTCCCTATCAATCTAGAGCCCCTTTTGCTCAACCTATCCAACATCCTCAACCAGTCCCACCACCTCATCCCATTCAGCAAACGAATGTCTAGCACCCAAGTGTTGATTCTAAAGCCGTGCGCCCCCCGAGAGATAACCGCCCGTTACCTGACTTCAATGTCTTTAAATTAGAGCTTTTCAAGGAGTTGGTGGAAAAGAACCTTATGGGTCCTCGTCCTGTAAAACCTTGGCAACCACCTTTCCTTCCTTGGTATAATCCGAATGAGACTTGTGAATATCATATGGGAGCGGTGGGACATTAAATCGATCGATTCGATGCTTTACGGAAGAACGTGTTGAATCTTTTGGATAATAATTATATCAGTGTACGGCAGGACAGCAATCCGAATATAGTCTCAAATCCCCTTCCGGAGCATGACAAGGGGAAACAGGTCTGCTTTATTGAAGAAGACGTCAGGCTGATTAAAGACCCAAATGCGCTCCAAGTTACTATGAAAGAAATATTTGATTACCTTGAGGAAGCAGGACATGTCCTTTATGATGGGGGAAAGCCGGGCATAATCGACAATTGTGGTCCCTACTCTTATGAGTATCACCGAGGGAATGTAAATCATGACATTGAAGGTTGTGAGGCATTCAAGGAAGTGGTGCGAAAGATGATGGTGCTGGGGATTATTAGAATGGAAAGGAGAACATCAAGAGATAAAACCATATGCATAATAGAGGAACAAAGCGGGTTACCACTCATTGACAAGTCGAAGGGATCATTCCTTGTGATCAACGCGCAAGCTCCGATCCCAGGAAGTAGTGAGCAATTGCCCTCCTTGGAGATAGCAGAATCTCGTCCTTCATTCATTAACGAGCCGACACTTAAGCTGAGTTCGATGGGATCCCTCCTGGTCATAAACTCAACTGCTCAGGCAGCAACACGCGAGAAGGAGCCAATGGCAGTTATTCACGTACCAGCACCATTTCCATATGCTAGTAATCATACGGTACCCTGGAAATATGGCCTAAGGACTGAGCTTCTCGCAGTCCGAGGAGAAACCAGTGAAGAACCAGTGGTGGAAGTCAATAACCAAGATCTAATAAACGGGATTACCAGGAGTGGTCGCGTCTATTTGAAGGAAAATGATAAGACAACAAGAAATGGCCAGGAAGAAGGGGAGAGTTCAGGATCTAAGGTGGTGACGGACAAGAGCATTGATGCCGATGAGTTCTTAAAGATCATGAAGCACAGTGAGTATGACATAGTAGAGAAGCTCACAAAGACACCAGTTCGAATCTCCATTACGTCCCTTATCATGAGCTCAGAGGTCCATCGCAAGGCACTCCAAAGGGTGTTAGAAAGTGCATATGTACGTCCGGACATAACTCCTGAGAGAGTAGTTCATATGGTTAATGTTGTGAAGAATGCCACTCAAATCACTTTCTATGAGGATGAAATTGTTCAAACTCCGGCGGGGCGACCTAAAGCTCTTCATATTACATTAAAGTGTCACGGGTATGTGATTGCAAAGGTTCTGATTGATAATGGATCTACTCTCAATGTCCTGCCACTAGCCACTTTACAAGAGCTTCCGGTGGACATGTCTACTGTAAAGCATAGTGATTTAATTGCAAGAGCGTTTGATGGGGCAAGAAGAGAGGTATTTGGGGAGGTCCATCTTCCACTTGAGATCGGGCCAAGCATCTTTTTCGTACAATTCCATGTCATGAATATCGATGCTGCGTATACTATGCTCTTGGGACGACCTTGGATTCATGACGCGGGAGCTATACCATCTACCATACACCAGAGGGTCAAATTTGTCAAAGACGGCCTACTTATTACCATTAAGGGGGAAGAGGAGCTCATGATTAGCAAGCCAAGCGCCATACCTTATGTTGAAAATGTGGAGCAGACAGCTGATAATTGCTATCACAGTTTTGAGATTGTGGAAAGTGACCAGCCAAGTAAAGATGTGCAACAAGTAGTCACCAGGATAATGAAGCATGATGGGTATAAGGAAGGACAAGGGCTTGGAGCTAAATTACAAGGGGTGAAGGAGCCAATCAAACTTCCCGAGAATCAAGGGCATCAAGGGGTAGGATACGATCCCCATTTGGAGACTCTCTTGGCTGAGCAAGTGAAGTTAGGCCGAGGAAAGTCACAAGCAAGATCAAAAATTCCTCATATTAGAGAGACATTCTCACAAGCCTCTGAGATAATCAACATGAATGACTCCATTGTAACAACGGAGGAAGGAGGGGAATGTTATGGAAAAGGACAATGGATTCAGTGTGATACCCTTGGAAAAGCCCTAGAAAACTGGGAGTCTAAGATGCTCCCTGATTTTATGTCGTTAGAGTAATATTCTAGAGTTTTTGTTATGTCTTCTTTTAAAAATCTTGTATTTGTGGCTTTTCGAACTTTTTTACGTTTGAGGATTAAATGCAAAGCAGCATTCCATGTTCTTTATTCCATTATTACCTTCTTTTATTTCAGACCCTTTATTCTACTCTTTTTCTCATCTCACTTTATTCTTCTTCTTATCCTTTTGTGTTGGCCCCTCCTCTAATTAATTCTCTATACTACTTCTTGCTTCATCGTTTACTTCTGTTGTGTTTGTTGCCTTCCAGGGAATTAGAATTCTCGGAATTCCTATCTGACACAGAGGCTCTCGAGCCCCAATGGGATGACACTTGCATTGCTATGGATGCACTTGAATACGAGACAGAAGAAAGTGCTGCGCTAGTTGAATTACCCCATACATTTGCAAAGCTCATCGAACCCTCTGAAAATGGCTTCGTCCCACACGAAGAAGTCATAGAGATGATTAACATGGGAACTGAAGAAGATAAAAAAGAATTAAGGACGGTTGATAATCCCGAGAAAAAGGAGATGATAGATTTATTTCGAGAATACCTGGATGTGTTTGCTTGGTCGTACCAAGATATGCCAGGGCTTGATCCCAACATCGCCTCTCACAAACTTCCTCTGTTCCCTGACTTTAAGCCAAAGAAACAGAAGCTAAGGAGGATGAGTCCCAAGACATCTCTTCAGATCAAAGAAGAAGTGAAGAAACAATGGGATGCTGGTTTCCTAGATGTTGCTAAATACCCACAATGGGTTGCAAACATAGTGCCGGTAACTAAGAAGGATGGCCGCATTAGGATGTGCGTAGACTATCGGGATTTGAATAAAGCCAGTCCTAAGGATCATTTTCCTCTACCACATATTGATGTGCTAGTTGACAATACGGCAAGAGGTTATAGGTACTCGTTCATGGATCGGTATTCAGGATACAATCAAATCCCCATGAACCCAGAGGATAAGGAGAAAACCACTTTTACTACTCTATAGGGAACATTTTGCTACAAAGTGATGCCGTTCGGTTTAAAAAATGCAGGTGCAACTTACCAGCGAGCTATGGTAGCGCTATTCCATGATATGATGCATAAAGAGCTTGAGGTTTATGTCGATGATATGGTGGCAAAGTCAGCGCAAGAAGAAAGTCACGTGGCAGTTCTTCAAAAATTGTTTGAAAGACTGCGAAAATACAAGCTTCGATTGAATCCCAACAAGTGCGTGTTTGGGGCTACATCTGGTAAGCTACTAGGCTTCATCGTCAGCAATAGAGGAATAGAAGTTGATCCGGATAAAGTAAAGGCAATTCGTGATATGCCTCCACCCCAAACAGAGAAAGATGTACGAAGCTTCTTGGGTCATTTAAATTACATAGCCCGATTTATTGCAAACCTGACTGCCACCTGTGAGCCAATATTCAAGTTGTTGAGAAAAGGAAATCCTAGGAAGTGGGATGAAGATTACCAACAAGCATTCGAGAAGATAAAGGAATATTTGCTGAACCCTCCTGTCTTGGCACCCCCTACACCAGGTCAGCCATTAATCCTCTATCTAACCATCTTGACATCTTCCATGGGGGCAATGTTAGGACAGCAAGATAAATCTGGCAAAAAGGAGCATGCCATTTATTACCTGAGTAAGAAATTCAATGATTGTGAATCTCGATACCCAGTCATCGAAAAGACATGTTGTGGGCTAGTATGGGTCACGTGACGATTAAGACAATACATGTTATATCATGTTACCTGGTTGATCTCGCAATTGGATCCGATTAAATATATTTTTGAAAGCCCTTACGTGTCAGGTAGGGTGTCAAAGTGGCAAGTAATACTATCCGAATATGATGTGAAGTATGTGACTCGCAAGTCAATTAAAGGAAGTATCATCGTTGACCATTTAGCTGGAAACCCATTAAATGAGAGTCTGCTACTAGACTTTCAATTCCCAGATGAAGATGTCTTGATAGTTGAAGATGAGTCAGAGGATGCCCAATGGACAATGTACTTTGATGGCGCCGCCAATACGCAGGGATGTGGGGTAGGTGTAGTGATAGTGTCCCCTGAAGGGAAACAATTTCCTGTCGCCATTAAGCTTAATTTTGAATGCACAAATAATGTAGCAGAGTATGAAGCTTGTGTTAGTGGGTTGCAAGCCGCCCTAGCTCTGGGTGTTAAAGAACTCGAGGTCTTTGGAGATTCAGCACTCATAATCTATCAAGTGACGGGGGCATGGCAAACAAAAGGACCCAAAGTTGATCCCCTACCAGAATTATTTGACTGAATTGATCAAGGAATTTGATGAAATCAAGTTTACCCATATGACTTGTGATAAAAATCAGTTTGCAGATGCTTTAGCAACACTCGCTGTCATGGTTAAACTAGATTGTGGGATTCACGTTCAGCCGATCCGCGTTGAAGCAAGGAATACTCCTGCCCATTGCTTGAGTATAGAAGAGGAATCCGATGGGCAACCTTGGTTTCACGATATTAAGTCCTACATCAAAGATAGGGAATATCCAGATGGGGCAACAGATAATGACAAGAAGACTCTTCGACGCCTCGCAATGAACTTCTTCCTTAGTGGGGAGGTTTTGTATAAGCGGGCTCATGATGGGACACTACTCAGGTGCATAAATTCGCCTGAAACCAAGAGAGTGATGGCTGAAGTTCATGATGGAATATGTGGAACTCATGCTAATGGTCATACTATGACTAAACAAATACAACGATGTGAATATTTTTAGTTGACCCTGGAAAAAGATTGCATCGAATATGTGAAAAAATGTCACAAATGTCACATCTACGCTGATCGAATCAATGCTCCACCATACCCCCTACACAACCTTGTGGCCCCATGGCCGTTCTCCATGTGGGGAATTGATGTGATTGGTCCTATTAATCCTAAAGCTAAAAATGGTCATCGCTTCATACTTGTAGCTATTGACTATTTCACCAAGTGGGTCGAAGCCGTCTCTCTTGCCAGTGTCACCCAAAAGGCTTTTGTTCGCTTCTTGCGATCATGCATCATTTGTCGATATGGTTTACCATAAAAAATCATTACAGATAATGCTCCTAATCTGAACGGTGCTGAAGTAAGGAAGCTTTGTGAGCAATTCAAGATCCAGCATCATAACTCTGCTTCCTATCGACCGCAGATGAATGGGGCAGTGGAGGCTGCTAACAAGAATGTTAAAAAGATCATTGCTAAGATGACCATCATATACAAGGATTGGCATGAAATGCTCCCATATGCTCTCCATGGGTATCGTACCACAACTCGTACATCAACAGGAGCTACACCATATTCTCTAGTGTACGGGATGGAGGCAGTAACACCAATTGAGGTGGAAATCCCATCACTGTGAGTCATGGTCGAAACAGCTATTGGGGAGGATGATTGGATCAAAACCCGATATGAGCAGTTGAATATGATTGAAGAAAAGAGATTGGTCGCCATGTGTCATGGGCAGCTATATCAATGGAGAATGGCCAGAGCGTTTAACAAAAGACTTCGCCTTAGGGAGTTTAAGCTAGGGGATCTAGTCTTAAAGAAAATTCTTCCAAATCAAGAGGACAATCGAGGAAAGTGGGCCCCATCATATGAGGGTTCTTATGTGATAAAGCAAGCTTTTTCAGGAGGTGCACTTATTTTGATGGACATCGAGGGACAAGAATTGATGAAGCCTATCAATGCAGACTCTGTCAAGAGGTATTATGCCTAAGAAAAAGCAAAAAAGCAAGAAAAAAAAAGAGAAAAGAAAAAGAAAAGAGGCTCGCTAGGTTGAAAACCTGAAAAGGCAACCTAGGCAAAAATTAGAGCATGAAAAGGAAAAGAAGCTCGCTAGGTTGAAAACCTGAAAAGGAAACCTAGGCAAAAATTAGAGCATGAAAAGAAAAATAAGCTCGTTAGGTTGAAAACCTGAAAAGGCAGCCTAGGCAAAAATTAGAGCACAAAAGAAGAAAAGAAGCTCGCTAAGTTGAAAACCAGAGAAATAGCCCATGCAAAGGGAAGAGTGAATCATCTTCTGAGCAAATAAAAGGAGATTCTAAGCTGCTAATGGATAGGGGTAAATGACAAGCACGGCATAATCTTTAGTCAAACGGATTGTAGGGCATGTCCAAAAGCAATGCAAGCTATCCGACTTGGTGCTTAAGAGACCAATGTGAAGGTGTTTTCTCTCATTTTTAATAGACAATATCTATAATTTCTGGTTGTTTCAAGATCTAATATCCCAGTGGTTTGTTCATATAATAAACTAACTTTCTATTCTTATTCCTGGATTGTTGCTAGCTGTTGTATATATTCCTCCTTGATTATGGATTTCCTTCTGGTAAGTTGCTGTATTTATTCCTCAAATAAAAAAAATATATAGAAAAAAAGAGAAAAAAGAAAAAAAATGTTACTTAATGGCATGCATCATGAGAGTAATCTTGACTGTCCGCTAATGGTGCTAAGTACAAGGAGTAGAATGGAAGCTCATAGAGTTGGATTGAGAAAGAGTTTTTTGGACGACACAGCAATACCCAAGGATAGAGACTGGCAAGGTGGCTTTTCAACATCACTTATGACAAGTTTAAGAGTTGTGGGGTTAACTGGATTCCTTCATTAGGGGCAATAGAGCTCTACATCAAGACAAGGAAATTGAAAGATAAAACCCAATTTCATTACATTTCTAACATTGTGGTTACAATAATTTTTTGTCAAATTGGGGCAATAATGGGCATTCTACATGCATCTTCCATTTCGTACAAATTGGGGCAAATAGTCATAATAATAAATAATAATAAGAATTTTGCGTTCCACAAATATTTTTGCATGCACATCGTCAAGGAAGACTAAAAAGGAAATCTCCATTTTGCATACATGACAAAAGGGGATCATTATACCTCAGGGAAAGAAAAAGAAAAAAGAAAGAGAAAAGACAAAATTGCATTTGAAAGCCCTAACTTAGCTGCGGGCACCCTTTAAATTTCTGTCATTTAAATTCTATCAAAGCCCTGACTTAGCTGCAGGCACCCTTTAAATTTCTGTCATTTACATTCTGTCAAAGCCCTAACTTAGCTGCAGGCACCCTTTAAATTTCTGTCATTTAAAATTCTGTCAAAGCCCTGACTTAGCTGCAGGCACCCTTTAAATTTTTGTCATTTAAAATTCTGTCAAAGCCTTGACTTAGCTGCAGGCACCCTTTAAATTTTTGTCATTTAAAATTCTTGTCAAAGCCCTGACTTAGCTGCAAGCACCCTTTAAATTTCTGTCATTTACATTCTGTCAAAGCCCTGACTTAGCTGCAGGCACCTTTTAAATTTCTGTCATTTAAAATTCTGTCAAAGTCCTGACTTAGCGGCAGGCACCCTTTTAAATTTCTATCATTTGATCTCTGTCAAAGCCCTGACTTAGCTGCAGGCACCCTTTAAATTTCTGTCATTTACATTCTGTCAAAGCCCTGACTTAGCTGCAGGCACCCTTTAAATTTCTGTCATTTAAAATTCTGTCAAAGCCCTGACTTAGCTGCAGGCACCTTTTAAATTTCTGTCATTTAAAATTCTGTCAAAGCCCTGACTTAGCTGCAGGCACCCTTTAAATTTCTGTCATTTAAAATTCTGCCAAAGCCCTGACTTAGCTGCAGGCACCTTTTAAATTTCTGTCATTTACATTCTGTCAAAGTCCTGACTTAGCGGCAGGCACCCTTTTAAATTTCTATCATTTGATCTTTGTCTTTATTGTCTTTATTGTTCATGCACCTTGCCCCCCAAACAAAATACATGTTTCCTTCTTCATTTGTTTCTAAGTACGAATATCATTTCATGATCTCCTTTCTTAGAAAACAAATGAAGAGGGGCAGCTCATCAACATGTTATTTTGTTTGGACACCTTGTTTTTGTGAGCGTTCGTTTGAGTCACTTCATCTGCATACTGCATTAGTCCCAGTTTAATAGACATAGTTATTCATTTGTGTTATTGCATGCTGCATTAATTTGACTCTAGCTTGAACCAGTTGTTCATTTGTGCATCTATTAGAGTCGAGTAAAATTCTTTCACCCTTTTATTTCCAAAATTAAATCATTCATTCTTAGGATAGAGTCTCGTGTTTTTTAAGCTCATGTCATATTGCATCTTTTGGTCTCAGGGGCAAGTGAGTCTTTGTGCGTGTTGCTCGGACAAACACTTCATCTGCATACTGCATTAGTCCCAGTTTAATAGACATAGTTATTCATTTGTGTCATTGCATGCTGCATTAATTTGACTCTAGCTTGAGCCAGTTGTTCATTTGTGCATCTATTAGAGTCGAGTAAAATTCTTTCACCCTTTTATTTCCAAAATTAAATCATTCATGCTTAGGATAGAGTCTCGTGTTTTTTAAGCTCATGTCATATTGCATCTTTTGGTCTCAGGGGCAAGTGAGTCTTTGTGCATTTTGCTCAGATAAAATTCGTGTTCTAATCTTTACTCGTTCCTTGTGCGAGAATTCCAAATATCGCATTTTCCTCATTCTCACATAAGAAACTAGTAAAGAGGGGCAACTGTGAACACCCCATTTTATCCGAGCATTCTTATAAAATATCAAAAAATTATTATTAAGAGAATTCTTTTTTTTTTAGAAAATAAAAAAGAAAAATAAAATAAAATAATAAAAAATATATAATAAACAGAAAAATATAAATAAGTAAACAGTAAATAATAAATAAAAAAAAAAGAAGAAGGCTTTAGGCCAAAGTTCAACCCAAAAATTCAAAAAAAAAAGAGTAAAAAAAAAAGAGAGAAGGGGGCTTCAGGCCAAAAGTCAGCCTAAAGTCCAAAATTTAAAAAAAAAAAAAAAGGAAGGGACCGCATTGGGCTGAAACCATTCAGCCCAAAGTACCACGAGCCCAAGTGAGGGCTCGTGGATCAAACCCAAGGGCATAGCCCTTGGGGCTCGGTGAAGGAAAGAACGAGAAGAAGCTTGGCCGCGGAGAAGTGAAGGAGAGGACGAGAGTGAAGGCAGCCGTGAGCGTGAGAGAGACCGAGAGCTGAGGAAACATGAGAGAAAAGGCAGCCGCACGCTCCGGGGGGGCAGGCCGAGAGCGAGAGAGCTGCAAAGAGAAACAGAGGAACTGAGAAGAGAGAGCGTGAGAGACTGAGAAAGAAACCATGGGAGTGAGAGTGACAAACGGAGGAGCCGAGAGGAGGTGCAGATTTGGAGAAGGGAAAGAACCGGAGGTGCCAGCCGAAGGAAATCAAAAAAGTTCGAGCAGAGGAGAGAGTCGCGGAGGTCCACGGAAAGAGCCCTTTAGGGCTCTGTACAGGGGGACCCTTAATTCAGGGCCCGAACAAAAGACACAGAGGGACGCGAGTGAGAGGCACGAAGGACAGGGGCTCGAACAATGAAAGAGATGGAAAGACAGGGAGGCCGAGAGCTCGGGGCACTGGATGAGCGAGGTACAGAGGCTGAGACTTGGGCATGAGCGGGTACAGAGGTAGAGACTGAGAATGGACCACGCGGTGAAACACGGCACGAGGAGAGGAGAGCCACATGGGAGGAGGAGCCGAGTTTCCGTGATGCAGAGGGAGCCGTAGCAGATGCTCGGGTACAAAAATTTCTGAGACAGAGAGAGGCCAACCACGATTTATCCATGAGAGAGTGCGGGCTGGACAAGGACAACAAAATCCCTCCACTCATCCGTACTCTGTCACAGCAGAGTAGTGGGAGGGTGGAGCATTCAGGACGAACGCGAGTGAGGTTGAAGTTGGCAGAGGGATGCACGGATTGAAGGGTGAAATTAGGAATGGATGGACACAAAAAAAAGGGGACCACGCGTTTGGTTTTGGATGGGGCTCCACTCGCAACAGCCTTATAAAAGGAGAAGAAATCCTCAAGATTAAGGGGGAAGAGACAGAGAGAGGGTGGAGAATTGCTGAGTCCAAGGGAGGTACTCCGAGGAGCAGAGGACTGGGTGATTAAGGGGAAGGCTCTGAACAAAGGTAAAGACAAAGAGAAGGAAGGCAACGGCATATAGTCAGTGTCTACGATTTAAGGGCTTCAATTGGTAATCTTCATTTCGGATTTTAAGCTTTATGTAACAAGTTAGAACAAATTTAGGAATGAAATTGCTGGTTGATTGAAATATGTGCTTGGTATTCTGTTTTACTGCCCAGGGACTGAAACTAGGTATTAGAATGTAGTTTGCACTGTTGGTTCGTCATGCATGCTATGAATGAATTTGATTCACCTCTTAGGATCTGTTGAGTTTTCTTCAAAGTGTTTGATTTTCTTTAAGAATAATGTCTCTTTTCTCTTCCATGGGCATCAAAATTGGTTTTTTTTTGCGCTTTATTTCTGAGTTATCCTCTTCCCCTATAAAGAAAGGATGTTTGAGCTTTAAGAGAGGTTTCTGAGTTTTGTTACGTGGAAATGATAACATATTTTGGACCTGTGGGATACTCCTGAATGGCATTCGATGAAGCGTTTGGGAAGGAGATAAGTTAATTGTGATTTGGGTGCTGTTTGGTTTAGAAAATTAGCTTAAAATCCTCATTCTAAATGCCTGATAGCACTGCTCGTGTCTTTGGTTGCTTCTCTCTTCCCTGGTCTGTGTTCTTGTATGGTTTTTCATTGAAAACTGGATCTGGGTGACTGAAATTAGACTCACACGCTTTAATGGATGCCTGCAATACCCTCTGTTTTGTAATTACTTGGCCTTACATACATTCTCTTGAGTAAAAAGATACACTTAAGGAACATACATGTGGTTAGTTAGTTTGAATGTGAACACTCTAGAGGCTCTTTGTGCTTTGTGCCGTTAATTTTGACCCCATATCTGTGTTAAGGTTCGTGCATGAAAAACTAAAAATAATCAATAAAATATCCTCTATTTTTTTTTCTTCTTTTGGGTTTTACTCCATATGCAATTTGGCTTTATTTTAAAGTAAATTTTAGGAAATAAAATATGTAACAATTTCTCTCTTATTTCCTTTTGAATATTATTCAAGTTGAAAATAAAGAAGGATTTCTCCATGTTCACCATAGAAATTGAAGGAAGTGAAAAAAAAATCAAAATAATAATAATAAATAATATAATAAATAACAAAAATTGATGAAGTGATTTCGTTTTCCTTCTTCGAATATTATAGGGATTTCTTATGAATTAAAAAAAAATTTTAAAACAAAATTAATTATTTATTTCTCAAAAAAAAAGGGAAAAAAAAGCAAAGAAGAGGAATTTTATAATCACATTTCTCATAATTTAAAATTAATAGGAATAATTTAAATAAAAATTTCTTTCTTTTTAACTTTTATCTTATTCACTTGTTGGTCTCGAGTGGTAACACCGGGAGTATTTGAGTATTAATCAGCAATTTGTGAGCAACAAAATTGCCACATATGTTGATTATTGTTAGAAATTTATGTAAAAATGACACTTTAAATTCTTCTTAACGCTTTCCTCTTAAGAATCTCATTTATTTCCATTTTTATAAAAATAATTCATATCAAAATTATGTACTTTCCATAAATTATTATTTGTTTATTTCTAATTGTCTTTTATTTCGTAAAGATAAATAAATAATAATAATAATAAAATGAAAATGAAAAAAAAAACTTCTTTTCATTCGAGATCTCATCCCTTATTTGCCCCGAGTGGAAACACCGCGGGTATTCAAATATTGATCAGTAACTTGTGAGTGATAAAGTCACCACATATGCTGATTATTTCTTTTCAAAAATATATGTAATAACCATATTTTGTATTTGTCTTAAGGTTTCTTCTTTAAATAAGTAAATATGTGTTAAATGGATCTTATCTATTTCTATAAAAAATAAAAAGATAAAAATGATTTGCGCAAAAATTATTTGTCTTTCTTCAAACTTTTTTTAATCTTTATGCTTACCTGTCTCGAGTGGAAACACCGATGATATTTTAAATACAGATCAGTAACTTGTGAGTGATAAAGTCACCACATATGCTGATTATTATTTCTTTTCAAATATACGTAATGATCGCATTTTTTTAGGTGTTAAAAGGATTTTTATAATAAAAAATGAACAAATAATTATTTGTACAAAAAGTTTTTTTTTTCTTTCGAACTTTCTGTGCCTATTTGTCTCGAGTAAAACTACCGTGGACACTTAGGTATCAATGGGTAAATGTGAGTGATAAAGTCACCACATGAACCAATTGGTTTTCTTTTATAAAAATAAAATTGCCTTCAAATATTTCTTTTTCAAACCAAAAATAAAGGTTCAAAAAACACGCATAATTTTAATCATATTGAGAAAAACTTATGTTCTCTTTTAGGAAAATAATAATAAAAAATGAAAATAAAATAAATAAATGAAAAGAATAAATAATGGGAATTAATCTGTCTCTTACAAATTAAAACACACTAACCAATTCTAAAAATTATTTTTTTTATGGAAAGACAAATTATTTTCTATAAACTTATCTTTTCAAAGAATATGTAAAATAAAAAAATATTAACCTAGTGACATGCATTTCTAGTCCGAACTACGTCGACTTTGATCCCTATCGCAGGGTACGTAGGCCCCAGACTCTCATTCTGGGTTAAGTCCACTCTTGTAAATAAATAATATTTTCTTTTTTTTATTTTCCCAACTGCCCATGTTATTCTTTATTTTCATTTGCATAAGTCCACCCTTGTAAATAAATAATATTTTTCACTTAATTTATTTTTCCTAACTTCTCACATTTTCATTTTATTTATTATTTTTTATTTTTATATTTATTTTTGCGTGTGAATGGTAAAAGGGCAATTAAAATAATTTTTAAAAGCCATAAAAATTGCATGATCAACTTAAGGTAACTGTTCTTAGGAACGGGTGTTGTGGGGGTGCCTAACACCTTCCCCACTCACAATCGTACTCTCGAACCCAACTCTGATTCGCAGACCATCCTTAGCCTTATCCTTTTTGTTTTTTTATTTTGGTTTTCCAAAATTTCCCTCAAAATTTTGGTGGCGACTCCTCTGAAATCGGCCTTCCGTCGTGTGGGCCGATTTCCCCCTTTTTCTTTTTATTTCATTTTTCGCGCCATCCGCGTCGCATTTTCGGGTGTGACAGTATTCTTGGTGTATGGAGGATTGGAAGATGAGCTGGTTGTAAATGGTTACACAGATGCAAGTTTCCAATCTGACAAAGATGATTCTAGATCGCAATCAGGATTCCTATTCTGTTTGAATGATGGAGCTGTTAGTTGGAAAAGTTCCAAGCAAAGCATTATAGCTAATTCTACAACAGAAGCTGAGTACCTAGCAGCATCAGATGCAACTAAGGAAGCTTTTTAGACTAAAAAGTTTATCACTGAGCTTGGAGTGGTGCCTACAATCTCAAATCTGGTAGATCTATTTTGTGACAACAACGACGCAATAGCACAGGCTAAAGAGGCTAGGTCACATCAAAGAACTAAACACATACTCAAGCGATATCATCTCATCAGAGAAATCATTGATAGGAGTGATATAAAGATATGCAAAATACCAACTGATGACAATGTTGCCGATCCTTTTACTAAGCTGCTTGCACAGATAAAGCATGAGCGTCATGTTAGGTCAATGGGTATTAGATACATCAATGATTGGGCCTAGTGCAAGTGGGAGTTGTTGGAGTTATGCACTAGGCCAATTATTGTATTATGAACATTGTTCTTTATAATGAAAAAAGGTGTTTTTTCTTACATTATTATATTGTTTGCATGTTTTCTTTATAATAATATCCTTGGATAAATTATTTTATACTAAATGTCCCTAGTCACTCATCTTTGTGGGAACAATGATGAACTAAGGCTGGTATGATTTTGATTGATAATTATGTATGAAAATACAAATTAAAATCATAAGCTCCTGTTAGAGAATAGGTGTTGGATTGACCCGTCATGAGATAGCTATATAGATTGAGTCATAAGCATATCTCATATATAACCATGTCACTAAACCCTTAAACCTCAGATCATCATGGCTTCCTATATGGGGAACACTATACTTTAACATAGTCAAAAGTCACATTTAATTGGGAGATCATAAAGGCTATGATCAGGCATAGTGGAACTCATGTGGAGGAAGATGAATGATCAAGATGGAATTTGTCCCTTTAATTAATGGAGAGATATATATGGGTCCCTTGACGAGTAAGACTGAGAAATGCATGGCCGTACTTGAATAGAAGGGTTTCCATTTGTTCTGTCAGTCTACTCGGAGATCGAGAAAGTAATGGTCGAGTAAAATGAGGATGACGTTTCCATGCCTCACACTTGACCCATATATCATGGGACAAAATGGATGTAATCGGGTTGTATGATAGGTTACATCGGATCTCCAACCTCATATGATTTAGGTAGTCACAATATCTTGCTAGAGGCCACTTGTGACTTGTGGATCTAATAGTGTTACTAGCCCACTGCCAACATCGTATGGCCTACAAAGTCACACACAAGAACGAGCCAATTCAAGCTAAAATATCCAGATTCATTAAATCTAAAATGTGTCTAGATTCAATGAATTTAATGTTCAATTTAGAGTGATAGAATTACATATATATTTGATATATATATATATATTAAAATTTAAAATATATATTTGATATATTATATTATTTCAAAATATATATATATATTGTTCAAATTAATTCAAATAAATTAGTTTTAAATTTAATTCTATATGATAGATTTAAATTTAAACTAATGTTATAATCTAAACTTGATTTAGATTTAATTCTAAATTTGAATTTAAACTAATAATCTAAATTTGATTTATGTGATCAATTAAATCTAGATTTGATTCTGCATAAAGATTAGATAGTTAGTTTAAATTTAATCTATTAGATAGATTTTAATTCAAACTAATCTATTTAATTAATATTTGATTTAGTTTAAATTATTGATTTAAATTGAACAAATATCAAATCCTATCTATATATTGATATAGATTATGGTACATAATCTACACACAATTCAATTCACTCGAAAGAGAGAGCGGCTGTATACTCAAAGTGTGAGACTGTATGGACAAACAGCATATTGACATACGGACAAACGATGAATAACATATAGACGTACGATGAACAGGGTACAAACGTACGGATGAAAGACAAACAGTGAAACTATATGGACAGACAGAGGGATGTACGGACAAACAGTGGGGTTGTATGGACAGATAGTGAGACTGTACAGACAGACAGCAGGTTGTATGGACAGATAGCTTGAATGTATGGAAAAATAGCAAAAACTGAACAGACGTACGAACATTCAAAAATAGAGGTGCTAGCACACCATTCAAGTTGGACTCACCGTTCGTGTGGATACCAGTAGAGGGAGCTGACCAGTCGCGTTAGTTCCTGGGCTCTGATGAAATGAAAAGAATACAAAGAGACGTACCAGAGGTAAATTCTCTTTCTACATCTCGATCTAAACAATGTTGATGGATCCATAGGAGGGAATTTCTTGATAGTTTTCCGCTGCATGTATGTTGAAATTCCCAACAAAGAGTACTGTCTACCTTTCCTTGTGTGAACCCCTTTTTCAATTAAGAAGTTGCTCAATCTTTTGTACCAAGCTCTAGGTGCTTACTTTAGACCATAAAGAGCTTTTTATAGTCTATATACATAGTTGGGCTTTGTTGAGTCCTCAAAACTTGGAGGTTGTTCAACATACACTTCTTCCATTATATAGCCATTCAGAAAGGCACTTTTAATATCCATTTGGTAAAGCTTGACACCTTTTATGCAAGCATATGTTAGAAGTACCCTTTTTGCTTCCAATCTTGCAACTGGAGTAAATGTCTCTTCATAGTCTATTCCTTGTTCATGATTATACCTTTTAGCTACTAATCTGGCTTTATTTCTTGTAATTACACCATATTCATCAAGCTTGTTTTTAAATACTCATTTGGTTCTAATAATCAAATGATCATTGGGCCTAGGTACCAAGTCCTATACCTGATTCCTCTAGAACTGATTAAGTTCCTCTTGCATTGCATTAATCCAATATTCATCACTCAATGCTTCTTCAATACAACTAGGTTCAATTTGAGAAATAAATGCATAGTGATTTATCTGATCCCTAAGTTGCCTTCTCGTTTTAACATTCTCTTGAACATCTACAATCACTTGATCAATAGGATGACTTCTTTGATATCTCTAAATTCTAGGTAGTTCTTGAGAAATTACTTCATTATCCTTAAATTCAAGATCTTCTTCTGAATATCTTCATCTACAGCAGTAGATTCTGAGAATTTTAAAAGTTTAGTTTTATCTTCTTTAGTGGGGTTCATCTTTTTAAAACTAGAAATCAGTTCATCTTCATCTAAGTTAGATTTAGAAAAAGTTTCATTTTCTATAAACACTACATGCACAGATTCTTCCATAGTTTTAGACTTCTTATTAAATACTCTATATGCTTTGCTTTTATTTGAATATCCAAGAAATATACCTTCATCTAATTTGGCTTTGAACTTATCCAAGTTATCTTTGCTGTTGTTGTGTATGTAGCAAGTGCATCCAAAAACATAAAGATGAGATTGAGCTTCTTTCCCTTGTATAGCTCATGTGGAGTTTTGCCAAGAATGGGTCTGATGTTGGCTCTGTTCAGTAGGTAGTATGTTGTACCCACTGATTAGCCCAGAAGTACTTTGGCAGTCTTTTTTCATTTAGTATTGCATGAGCCATTTCTTCTATCACTTTGTTTTTCCTCTCAACAACTCCATTTTGTTGAGGTGTTTTTGGAGCAAAAAAGTTGTGCTCTATTCCATTGTCTTCACAATAGTCAACAAATTGAATATTTTCAAACTCACCAACATGATCTGTTCTAAGACACATAATAGAGCAACCTTTCCTATTTTGGATTTTCTTAGCTAAGATCAGAAATGCCTCAAATGTCTCATCTTTAGAAGAAAGAAACAAAGTCCAAGTAAATCTAGAATAGTCATCTACTACAACCAGCACATATAGGTTACCACCAATACTCTTAACACAATAGGGACTATCAAGTCCATGTGAAGCAATTGAAGCGATCTAGATGTAGAGACAACATTTTTAGATTTAAAAGAAGACTTAGTTTGTTTCCCTTTAAGACAAGCATTACATTCTCTATCCTTTTCAAAGAGAAATTAGGTAATCCAAGGATAAGTTCATTTTTAATAGGTTTGTTTAATTGATACATGCTAACATGAGTTAATCTCATATGTCATAGCCAGCTCTTATTATTATTATTTTTTTAAGCATATTGAGTCTAGACTGGGCAATTCATCTAAATCAATAGTATAGCAATTATAATCTCTTTATATTTTGAGAATGACTTTGTGGTCACTTTTTCTGATGACTGGGTAAAATTTGAAGTCAAACAGAACCCAATTGCCTTTATCACAAATTTGGCTTACACTTGGCAGGTTGTGATTGAGGCCAATTATAAACAGCATCTCTTCTATAGATGTTTCTAGGTTTCTTCCCATGATTCTAATGCCAACCACCTTGCCAGATTGGTCACCATCAAAAGTAACATTTCCTCCTTTCTTATCTCTTAACACGATGAATTTCTCTTTATCTCCAGTCATATGTCTTGAACAGGCACTATCCATATACTACTTGTTTGCTTTCTTAGCCTTGAGACACACCTACAAAATAGATTTTAGTTCTTTCTCTTAGGTGCCCATATTTACTTGGGTCCTTTCTTGTTAGTTCCTCCCTTAGGCACTGAAGTACCTTTGGGAACCCATTTCATTCCATTGATATTTCCTTCCTTCTTGTATACACAAGAGGAGGATATATGACCCTTCTTGTTACAGAAGTGGCAAGTGGAGAAGAGGCTAGAAGAAAGAGATGCAAGTTTAAAATAATGTAGATAATATCTATCCTTTTGATTTTTGGGAGCTGGGAATGACTGTATGTTTTGAGTTAATTTATTGTAATTTTAATTTCCATCCGCACGCACAAAATTTCTCAAATAAAGATTTTGTTTCTTACTTTTCAATTTGTCTTTGATAGCACAAGGGTCATATCCTAAACCAATTTTGTTTTGACTCATTACTTGCTTTCCTAGTAACACTTTTTAGCATATCTTGACCTCTAGTGAATCTGGTTAGAATCTTATAGAGATAAGCATTCTTATCTCTTAACTTAATGCATGAGGTACAGACAGAAATAGTGGAGGAAGAAGAAGGATGTGATGTAGTGCAGGATGCATAAAATTCATTTTCAAGTTTGTTTTTTTTTCTTTTTAGCTAGAGACAGCTGCTTAGAAACTTTGACAAACTCAGCCAATAAATCATTGAATGCATCATGCAGTTCACTATAGGAAGGTTTAGAATCATTTACCTCAAAGTTACTTTCACTTTCTTGGTTATGATTCTCCTCCTCTTTTGTAGTCTCTTAAGCCATTAAGCATAGATTTGCAATTTCATCATCTTCTACTGCATCCTCCTCATCTGAGCTATCTCCCTAGATGGATGACACGAAGGCTTTCCTCTTTTTCCCTTTGTTTGCCTTCTTGTCTTTTCCTTGCTTCATATCAAGCTGAGGACATTCCCATTTGATGTCTCCAGGTTTCTTGCACTCGTAGCATATGATGGAGTCTTTGTTTTCTTTCTTATTACTGGTGGCTCCATCTTTCTTCATGAATTTTTTGAATTTCTTCTTTCCATACATTTTTCCAAATCTTCTCACCAGCATAGCCATTGTTTCTTCATCCAGCTCAACATCTCCTTCAAAATCATCATCATCTTCTGATTCTACCTTAAGAGCTAAACTTTTCTTTTTCTTGTCAGAAGAAGATTCTTTAAGAGCTTTCGGCTTTCTTTCATATTCTTCAAGGCTTCCAAAGAGAGTTGTGACAGATATCATTGATTCTTCTCTAGCTTCTTCTATAGCTATCACTTTTGGTTGTCATTTAATGGGTAAGGCTCTGAGTGATAGAATAAGGGCTAGGCGTGACTTGCAAAGGTTTGGAAAGAAGCATGGAGAGCTTGGAAGATTTGATCAAGGTATTGAACATAAAGCCCAAACTTGGAGATATAAAGATCCATTGCAACGCTTAGGTAGGCCAAAGTGACTTGCAAAGGTTTGGAAAGAAGCATGGAGAGCTTGGAAGATTTGATTAAGGTATTGAACATAAAGCCCAAACTTGGAGATATAAAGATCCATTGCAACGCTTATGTGGGCCAAAGTCAAGAGCAAAGGAACCAAAGCATTAAAGTAGTGATCCAAGAGCTCCATGGACTAGAGCCCATTCACTTGATTAAAGTTGCAGCCCAAAAGGAGCTTGTAGGTGTGATCATCAACTATAAAGTACAAGTTTCATATCCAAGCCCAAGAGAAGCCCAATTTAAGGAAATTACTTAAGTGATCATGTGCTACTCATGTGATCAATTAAAAAGGAGTCTTCCTTAGGCTAATTTGTTTAGAATTTTCATTTTTATTATTAAATTTTTAGAAATAAGGCCTATGGTCAAAGATTGTGTCTTGGATATTAAGTTTTGATTGTTTTCTAATTTTTAAAGATTAGGTTCTAGGATTTTCTTTTCTTTTTAGCAAAAAGGTGCCACCTTTAGGAGTAATTTGCAAGAATATTTTGTTTCCTTTTTTATTGAGATTGTGGTGGCTTTTTTAGGATTAGATCTGATTATTTTCTTTATTTTTATTGTAATTTTCATTTTTTATTTTATTCTAGGGTTTTGGTTGCCTCATTCCTTTATATAGGGAGACACCTATGTACTTTTGAGATAGAGAGATTAATAAGAATCAATTTTTAGAACTTATGTTCTTTTAGTTAGCAAGGCTACTTCCCAAGAGGAGGGGTAAATTGGGAAGTTTGCAATTTTTCTGCACAAAGTGAAGTAAATGAAGATATCACAGTATAATGAAAACAATGCGTAAAACAGAGCAAAGTGAAAAGTAGAGATAAGGAGAAGAGAACTCAGTGATTTATCCTGGTTCGGTCTATTCACTTGACCTACATCCAATCCCCAAGACACCTCTTGAGATTTATCCACTATACAGCAAGAATTTCAGTGGGCTTCTTGCTAAAGCCACAGTACATGAGTATGCTCTGTTTCTGAGCTCTCTCAAACTCTCCAAGCACTTTCACTATGTGCTTCCCAGACCCCTTGTGAATACCCCTCACAAGTAAATCTATCTTCCAGATGAAGAGTAGATTGATTACAATGAAATAACTCTCTTAAACAGAGTGGATATGAAAGTTTTTGTACAGATATTGAAGTTGAGAGGGTAAAAGCTTTAAAAGAAGATTCAGCAGAAATTCAGTATATTCAAGTTTAATTTTTGTTGCTCACAACTTCAAATGATGTTGTATTTATAGATTTAGGTCTCTAATATCCGTTAGAGACTAAATCTATCCGTTGGAGAAGTTATCCAACGGTTACTCTGAAAAACTATCCGTTTACCAACCGCATTTAATGTTTCTGACATACTGAAATTCGAATTTTGGTTGGTCAACAGACGAATTTTGAAGGAACCGAAGATTAAAGCTTCCAACGTTACAGCACGAAGTTCGCCTGTTCATGAAGTGAAATTCGAATTTTGAAACTTTCAAAACATTTTCACAATGTGACATACGAATTTTCAAGAAGAAAGTTTTTCGGTTAAGTGTGAACAGTGTTTTTAATTTTCTACAGTGCCTTCGAAATTCAAATTTTGGATCCCCAAAATTCGTCTGTCCGTTGAACGTTTAAAGAGACACAGTAGATTACTTTCTTCGAAATTCGAATTTTGAAAGGGTGAAATTCATCTATCAGAGAGACTCTTTTCAGACTAATTTCATCATTCGAATGTTGCAAGTTCTTATCATTCGTATGTCAATGTTTCACTTAAACAGACTCAAGAACTTAGCTTCTGAAATTCAAATTTTAATGTTCAAAGTTTGTCTGTCAGAGAGTAGTTTTGAAACTTAAATCATTCTTGATCTCAGATAAACTTTAACATAGTTTCAGACGAATTTCTTCTATTTTCTCAAGTTTTGTTTTGTTTGAAATTCGAACTTTGAAGACTCAAAGTTCTTCTGTTGCAAAGAAGCATCTTTCAGACTTAGATGAAAATTCAAATTTTGAACAACCAAAATTCATCTGTCAGAGAGCATTTATCAAACTCAATTTCATTTTGATTTCAGATGCACTTTATCATAGTTTCAGACGAATTTCTTTGGTTTTTACAAACTTCATTTTACTTGAAATTCGAATTTTGAAAGTGTGAAGTTCGTCTGTTACCAAAAGGCCTCTTTCAGACTAGATGAAAATTCGAATTTTGAAAAACCAAAATTCGTCTGACAGAGAGCCATCTCTTCAGACTTATTCAGTTTTAGCTCAAAATTCGAATTTCCAAAGGCAAAGTTCGAATTTCCAACTTGACAGTTTAGTTTAAACTTTCAACCTTCGTCTGTTTGTGGGTGTTTTTCAAATATTTGAAGATTTAACATAAAATCAAAGTTTGAAAACATCTTTTCTTCAAATCAAAATCTTTTACCCAATCATAACGATAAGGATCCTACAAAAGATCTAACAGTAAGTACTTAGAAAATCTTCACTTGAGATAGCTTTGATCTCCTTTGATATCTTCAATCCAAGCTCTTGAATGTTGGTTTGGAATCATCAAAACTTTTGTTTCAACACTTTTCTTCTAAGCTTTCTCTTATATCATTTGTATTCTTGAGAAGATTCTTAGACTTATCTAAGGAGTGGTTTTCCTTTGTGGCGTCCCAAGGCTAGGGTTCTAAAGGACGTGTTCTCTTAGGGTCTTATCTCATTGACCAATATATCTTCCTTGTTTATTTCTTGAATTTTTGTTCGTATTTATTATCCTATTTTTCCAGTTTAACATGTTAATCTATCTTGTGTTTTCTTGTTTTGTGTGTCCTATTTGATTTTAGCACAATTCATGGTTCATTTCAAGTTATTGGAGATTCAATCGGACGAGTTCCGCTTGGGCCTTTTATCACTAAGAATCTTTCTGACTTTCTCAGGTTGAAAATACTCTTTTCTAAGGCTTTTCAGTTACTTCACAATAAGAGGAAACCTCTTTTGCAAATCTTTGATGCTCTCTCCTTCTCTCTTTTTGAAGCTTTCATATTCACTAATACATGTATTTAATTTGTTTTCCCTCACTTCAACGATTCCTTCATAAGTAATATCTAGAGTATCCCACATTTCCTTGATTATAGAAAAATAGAAAACTCTGTAGAACTCATCTTGGTTTAGAGCACTAACTAAGGAGTGTTTTGCTTTGAAGTTTAGCTGAACTCTTCTTTTGTCTTCATCATTTCATTCTTCTTCTAGCTTCTCTTTATATGTGTCATCATCTTGTAACTTCATTGACATGAAATCACCCTTCTTGATGACTGACCAGATCTCCAGGTCTATGGATTGAAGATATATTTGCATTTTCATCTTCCAATATCCATAGTGTTCACCACTGAAGTCTGGAGGTCTATTGATGTTATTGCCCTCTACTAATATGTTTTCTCCAAAGCCAGCCATGAGTTCTCCCAGATGGTGAAATCATTTAGCTGGGAGTTTAAGCTCTAATACCACTTGTTAGGAATGTTGGCTTTCCAAAAGGGGATGAATTGAGAAGTTTAAATTTTTTTGCAAAAATACAATTGAACAATAAAAGCAAAAGCTTACAGAAAAACAGAGTCTAATGAAAAAGAATATAGATGTAAGATAAAGTGAGAGAAGACTCAGATTGATCTTGGTTTGGTCCAATCCACTTGACCTATATTCAATTCTCAAGCCACCACTTGAGATTTTCTACTATCTGTAAGAATTCAATGGGCTCCTTATAATGCCTAAGTACAATACTTGTGTTCTACTCTAAAATCTCTGAAAATCACCCTTAACACTCTTGCAAATATTTCCCAAATCCTTTTGTAATTCCTCTCATAAAGAATCTTTCTTCCAGATTAAGAAAAGATTTTATACAAATATAAAAACTCTCTAAAATATAGTAGATATGAAATTTTTGGCACAATAAATGTAGTGTATGGGTGAAAAAGCTTTGACTAAGAAATTAAGCAAAGTTTTTGCAAAGACAGACTTTAATTCATTACCCATAACTTCAAATAAAGTTTTATGTATAGATTTATAACTTAACTAGTCGTTAAACGCAAGATCTAACCATTAGAGACTTTAACCAACATTTACTCTACAAGAAAAGTTGTTCACCAACCTCATTTAATGCGTCTGACACACCAAAATTCAAATTTTGGATCTCAACAAATGAATTTCACAGAGATAAAAAGTTAAGAACTTTAACGTTGAACTTCAAAATTCATTTGTTCAAATGTGACATTCGAATTTTGAGTTTGCCAAATATAACTCAAATTAGTTCATATGAATTTTCATACTAGAAGTGCGTCTGAATAGTTTGAACAATTGTCTCAAGTTTTCACAATGCACTTCAAAATTTAAATTTTAGAAGCTGAAATTCATCTATCAGAGGCATGTTCAACATGGTACAAAAGTTTTTCACTACAAAGTTCAAATGTTGAGCTGTAAAGTTCATTTGTTAGAAACATGCTTTAATGAGACTCATAAGTTCTCATTTTAAAATTCACACTTTGAAATCCAAAGTTTCTCTGTCAGAGATAGTGACAATGAACTCACTTTAAACTTCACTAACATTTGAATTTAACTAAGCTTCATATGAATTTTGCATACTTTCCTTAACAATACTTAGCTCGAAATTCAAATTTTAGAACTAAAATTCGTCTATTGGAGATGAAAACTCTGTAACTTTGAATTTCACTAAGCAAAGTTTGAATTTTGCACAAAATAAACATGTGTCATCATTCAAAATTTGTCTGTTAGCTAATATTTCTCAATTCCAACATATGCTAATAGTAGATAACTTTGAAATTACTCGATTAAGCATTGTTGTAATATAAATAGGTAAGAATCAAAATTTTTTACTCAGTGTACATAATAAAAAGTCCTAAAAACTAAATCTTCACTTGTTCTTTATTGGATTTCTTCACTTTATCCTCTCATACTCCTTTGATGTTTTCTTTTCTAACTCTAATTGTTTAGAATCATCAAAACTTCTAATTCAACAATATCTAGATAAATCCCCCAACTAAAATGAAGTAAGCTTAGGATATTGGATACACATGAAATGAGACTTCTCTAATTTTTTTAATGAATGAATGTTTAGGTGAGTTAAATACTATAATAATTTATCACGGTTTGCAACTTTTCTGGTCTATCTAGTTTATATTTTATTTTCTAAAATTTTTTATTAATTTTATGAAATTTTTGTAGGGAAAATTACAGATAAGTACCTGTGAGAACAAAAAATTACAAAAAACATACTTTAAACTTGTGAAATTTTAATGAGGTACTAAAGTCACACCTTCTTTTTCCTCATCCCTCCTCCCTTTCATTTCTCCCTTTCTCTTCTCTGCTGCCTTAGCTCCTCTCCCCTATCTCCGCTAATCTTCCCCATCTCCTCTCCTCCAACCTATTACTGTCTCCCTTGTCCTCTGCCCTCCTCTGCAGATGATCTCCCTCTTCTATCCTATTCCCGTATTGTCTCCTCCATCTTCTTCTTTCCTCCCTCCATGGTCTCCCTCCTCTACCTTCATTCAGCACCATCAAAACCTTCATCGTCACTCTTATTGGTGAGAATCTTATAGGCTGCCTCATCCTCACCAGATCCGACCTTCACTTGAACCATGAATCTTGTTAGTGCTTCTGGATCTCCCTCCCTTTTCTTCTTTCCCTTCTACCATCTCCTTCCCTCTTCTTCTATTCATTTTTTGGTAGCTGTAATATCCCGATTTTTATGGGATGTTATAAAATGAATAAAAGATGAGAAACGAAACGAGACGAAAATGCTGTATATAATCAGGCTTTAGAAGGAATTAATTTCTCATTTAATTTTCAGAAGTTATGTTGGGTCATTAATTAGAATTAATTTTTCATAAGGTCTTTATTAGAAATTAATTCCAGAACTCATCCCGGAAAATATGCAATATACCACTTGAATAAAAGCCCGCTCCAAGCTGAACATAATGATATAAGTATTGCGCACCCGGGAGGTCTAGGCTAAGAGGTAGACCAATTTGAAAGTTAATGTAAATAGTGTAAAAAGGAAATAATAAAAAATTGATCTTTGGGTGAAATTACAAGAAAGTGCCCGAAAGAATGGATAATTATGCTTTTTGACCCGATTTAAGGGCAAAATGGTCATTTCTCAAATTAGAAGCAAAATGGGAAAAATGCATTTGAGGCCCAAAAATCGAAAAGTTGACATCATAAAATGTAAAAGGAAATGGGAAAAATGGAGAGATACCATTAAGTGTGAAGAAGAGTAAAGAGATCATTTTTCCTAATTAAATGGAAATATGAGAAAAGTATATTTAGGTCCCAAGAATCAAGAATCTTTATAATTTAGTCCCTTGTGAATAATTGCAACGTGAATGGGGAAAGAGAAAGAAGTTTGAGAAAAATTACACCTAAAGACCCGAAAGTTTCAAAAATTATAAATTAGCCCAAGTTAAGGGCATTTTTGTAAATATGAAAAATTTTAGTCAAAATGAAGCTTTCAATAGGTTAGACCCAATGAAATATAGTATGGAATTTATTAAGGTCAAAATAATATTTATTGGGTAATTAGGGTTTAATATTAATATTTTACCCGGTAAAGGTCATTTAGACTGCAGAAAAAGGTAAAACTGATTCAATAATAATGATTGGACCTTAATAAAATATATTTTGAATCTAGATAATGATTTTGGACCAAAAGTAATTATTGGATAATTCTGTACCAATTTAATGACAATTTTGGCAAAAATACTTAATCGGTACGGGTAAATTTAATCGGTAAACGGTATTTTGGTTCATTAAAGTTATGATGCAATTTTTGGCCAAAAAAGGAAGTGAGCTACGTATGATCAGCAGTTTAGGATACAAAGGGAATTTTTACTAAAGCTTTATTAAAATAAAGTAACTTAAGTTAATACATTAAAGTAACTAAAGTTACTTTTTATGAATTAAATCTCTTAAACACTTTAGTTAGCCACAAAACCCATCTTCCTCAGCCTTAAACACGTCTGAAACTGCAGCAAGAAGAGGTGAGAAAACATGGAAAAGAGAAGGAGAAAAGAGAAGGCTATAGGACTTGGTTTGGTTCCAAACTTTCAAGGTAAGCTTCTTAGGTTACTATCTTGGTTATGTCTAAGTTTTGTGAAGCTTCATGGAGCATTTCTCTTTGTTTTACCTCTAAAAATTTCTGCCTAGAGAGAGAGAGGAGAGAGAAAGTGAAGCCATGGAAAAACCAAACCATAAAAAAGGATGTATAGGTCTTAAGCAACAAGATTATGCCATTAAATTATAAATTAATCGGGTAGATATTTTTCTACATTTTTGTGAATTTTTTGTCTATTTATGGTTTGAAATAGAAAGAGAATTCCATGATTTTGACCCCAAAAATGGATTCTTTGGGTCCAAAATAGGTAGATACAAGTATGTTGTACAAGAAAAGCTCAAGGGAAAATAAAATGGAATTTTTAGATCAAGTATGCCACTTTATGATTGAGCTTAATGAATCAGTGGCTCATGGTATTATTTCATGACGCTATAGGGTTTCAAGAAGTGTTTTAAGATCAATGGAAGTGTCCACAAAGTTTGGAGATCATTGGAAAGTAAAAAGGTAGTTATTTTCCTTGTTATGCTTAATGTTGTCATACTTTGTTTTCATGATAATATGACTATGCCATATAATTGTTTGAATGCTTTATGATGTATTTTCATTGTTGGCTAAATGTTTGAAGGGTTTTATGACCCTAGGATGTCAATTTTACAAAGTGTTACCATGCCAAATTTTTTATGGAATTGTATGGCATAATATGAAGTTATGATTTTCATTGGTGATTTTATGAAATGATATGATGATGTGAATGCATGATTGAATATAACTACTGAGATTCTTTGAATCTCACCCTTCCAAATGATCATCATGTCTAGGCCCAAGCTATGGTAACAAGGGGTCAAGAGTGTCAAGGAGAAAGAAGAAAGAGGATGAAGCATAATGTTGTTTGCAAGTTATAATGCTGAGTTGAGAAAATATGTATCATGTATGTATGAGATGAAATTATGTAATTATACATGATTATGTTCCTTAAAGTCCTATTATGATGATATGTGTGGATTTGGAACAATAAATGTTGATGCATGAGGTTTATGAAGTTTAGTATATTAGTTATGACATAATTATGAACAAGATGACCAGTATTGATTTGAGTAAGAGAATTCTATTCGAAACAGAGTGTCCTATATAAGTGTTATACATTACCATAAATTAGACAGAACAAGCTTTTCATAGAGCTAAAGAACACCTAAATTGGACAAGTGTATGATTTATAATGAAATTTTGAAGTTAGGATTCAAAACTGGACATTTTTGCCAAAATTGTCATTAAATTGGTACAGGATTATCCAATAATTACTTTTGGTCCAAAATCATTATCTACACCCAAAATATATTTTATTAAGGTCCAATCATTGTCCTTGAATCAATACTTCCTTTTCCTGCAGTCTAAATGATCTTTATCGGGTAAAATATTAATATTAAACCCTAATTACCCAATAAATATTATTTTGACCTTAATAAATTTCATACTATATTTCATTGGGTCTAACTCATTGAAAGATTCATTTTGACTAAAATTTTTCATATTTACAAAAATGCCCTTGACCCGGTATTAATTTATAATTCTTGAAACTTTCGGGTCCTTAGGTGTAATTTTTCCCAAACTTCTTTCTCTTTCCCATTCACGTTGCCATCATTCTCAAGGGACTAAATTGTAAAGATTCTTGATTCTTTGGACCCAAATATAATTTTCTCATATTTCCGTTTAACTAGGAAAAATGACTTATTTGCTCTTATTCACACTTAATGGTATCTCTCCATTTTTTTCAATTCCTTTTACATTTTACGATGTCAACTTTTTCATTTTTGGGCCTCAAATGCATTATTTCCATTTTGTTTCTAATTTTAAAAATGACCGTTTTGCCCTTAAATCGGGTCAAAAAGCATAATTATCCATTCTTTCGGGCACTTTCTTGTAATTTCACCCAAAGACCATTTTTTTATTATTTCTTTTTTCACTATTCACATTAACTTTCAAATTGGCCTATCTCTTAACCTAGACCTCCCGGGCGCGCAATACTTATACCATTATGTTCAGCTTGGAGTGGGCTTTCATTCAAGTGGTATATTGCATATTTTTCGGGATGAGTTCTGGAATTAATTTCTACTAAAGACCTTATGGAAAATTAATTCCAATTAAGGACCCAACATAACTTCTTCTGAAAATTAAATGAGAAATTAATTCCTTCTAAAGTCTGATTATATACAGTCCTTTCATCTCGTTTCGTTTCTCATCTTTTATTCATTTTATAACATTCCATAAAAATAGGGATATTACATTTCTTTCCCCCTTAATTAAAATTTCGTCCTCAAAATTTTGCTGAATTCTTGCACATTGCTTTCTCCTTCTTATCATTTCCCCAATTCCAGACTATCTCTTAGTTGAGGAATACTTTCTTCCTTACTTGTTTGATTTAATAGTCATGGCCTTGCTCTGGTATTCTTTGCTAATCTACTACATTCGCAAAGTCTGGTGAATACTTTTCATATTGGGAAAATATCGAGGACATCATATATCTATCTTATTGTAGGGGTACTTAATGCTTTCTATAAAACATATTCATCCTTACTCTCACAATTCTCTCCATCTTAGAGCATTGATAACTTCTACATAACATACTTATTCGTACTATCATAATATTTCCTCATCTTTTTCATGCCATAATTTTTCTATTGGCTTCTAACATCTTTCTTTTCTTTATCTTTCCAGACTTTAAAACTAATCATGTGAATAACTTTTCTGCCAAAGCATAAGTTTACTGCATTAGCTTTGGTTGAATGGCACTTACAAAGCCATTTTGCCTTCTTTTTACTTCATATTCTTTTTCATAACATTTGACTGACTATTCATATAATAATCTTTCTATTGAGGCATAAGCTCATTTCATTAGCTTTACCTAGATGACACTTTCAAGTCATCTTAACCTTTCTTCCATTCTACTTTATATACCTCAAGAACTTTTCTTTTTATTTCATGATCACTTGAGGTTTTTATGGTCTTAGTATCTTTATGGTGGTATTATAGACATAATAGTTTGTACTAACTCCATATTTTGAGAGCATTCTGTTAGCAAGGCTGACTTCCCAAGAGGGGGGTGAATTGGGAAGATTGAATTTTTTCTGCACAAAGTGAAGTAAGTGAAGATATCACAGTATAATGAAAACAATGCGTAAAACAGAGCAAGCAGAAAAGTAAAGATTGGGAGAAGAAAACTCAGTAATTTATCCTGGTTCGGTCTTTCCACTTGACCTACATCCAGTCCTCAAGACACCTCTTGAGATTTATCCACTATACAACAAGAATTTCAATGGGCTTCTTGCTAAGGCCACAGTACACGAGTATGCTCTGTTTCTGAGCTCTCTCAAACTCTCCAAGCACTTTCACTATGTGCTTCCCAATTCCCTTGTGAATACTCCTCACAAGTAAATCTATCTTCCAGATGAAGAGTAGATTGATTACAATAAAATAACTCTCTTGAAAAGAGTAGATATGAAAGTTTCAGTACAAGTATAGAAGTTGAGAGGGTAAAAGCTTTTGAGAAAAGATTTAGCAGAAATTCGGTACACACTAGTTTGATTTGTTACCCACAACTTCAAATGTTGTTGTATTTATAGATTTAGGTCTCAAATATCCGTTAGAGACTTTAATCTATCCGTTGGAGAAGTTATCCAACGGTTACTCTGAAAAACTATCCGTTTACCAACCGCATTTAATGTTTCTGACATACTGAAATTCGAATTTTGGCTGGTCAACAGACGAATTTCGAAGGAACCGAAGGTTAAAGCTTCCAACGTTACAACACGAAGTTTGTCTGTTCATTAAGTGAAATTCGAATTTTGAAACTTACAAAACATTTTCACAATGTGACATACGAATTTTCAAGAAGAAAGTTTTTCGGTTAAGTGTGAACAGTGTTTTCAATTTGCTACAGTGCCCTCGAAATTCGAATTTTGAAAGGGTGAAATTCATCTGTCAGAGAGACTCTTTCCAGACTAATTTCATCATTCGAATGTTGATGTTTCACTTAAACAGACTTAGGATTTTTGCTTCTGAAATTCGAATTTCAATGTTCAAAGTTCGTCTGTCAGAGAGCAGTTTTGAAACTTAAATCATTCTTGATCTCAGATGAACTTTAACATAGTATCAGACGTATTTCTTCTATTTTCTCAAATTTTGTTTTGTCTGAAATTCAAATTTTGGAGACTTAAAGTTCGTCTGTTACAAAGAAGCTTCTTTCAGACTTATATGAAAATTCGAATGTTGGCAGTTCAAAATTCGTCTGTCAGAGAGCATTTATCAAACTCAATTTCATTTTGATTTCAGATGCATTTTATCATAGTCTCAGACGAATTTCTTTGGTTTTCACAAACTTCATTTTTTCTTGAAATTCGAATTTTGAAAGTGTGAAGTTCGTCTGTTACCAGAAAGGCTTCTTTCAGACTAGATGAAAATTCGAATTTTGAGCAGCCAAAATTCGTCTGACAGAGAGCCATCTCTTCAAACTCATTCAGTTTCAGCTCGAAGTTCGAATTTCCAAAGGCAAAGTTCGAATTTCCAACTTGACAGTTTAGCTTAATCTTTCAACCTTCGTCTGTTTGTGGGTGTTTTTCAAATAGGTAAAGATTTAACACAAAATCAAGGTTTGAAAACATCTTTTTCTCAAATCAAAATCTTTTACCCAATCATAACAAAAGCTAAAGATCTTACAAGAGATCTAACAGCAAATACTCATAAAGTCTTCACTTGACACAGCTTTGATCTCCTTTGATATCTTCAATTCAAGCTCTTGAGTGTTGGTTTACAATCATCAAAACTCTTGATTCAACACATTCATTACCGCTGTTATAAGTGAGAATACATTTTTATAAAAATTTTATCGTATAGATCATAGGCTACTACCCAAACTCAACCTTGATACATTGCTCATACCCTGATCCATTCTTACTTTTCATTATCATAGACTTTCTAGGTCATCATTGGATCAGGAACATTTAACATAGGGGAGGAGGTCTAGCCTCTTTAATTCATAAAAACTCATTTTGTAAATCTTTTCCCACAAAACTTTCTTTCTAACTAAGCTGTAAGACCATCTGAGAGAAATTTTTATAACTCCTTACTGAACTTAAAAAAAAAAATTCATTTCATTCCAGGGTTCGGTCTCTCCCATCTCATACATTACTTGCTTTGCTAGGATCTACTGTGATCCTTTTGAAAGATTCTGTAACTTACTAACTATACTTTTTGGAGCCTAGCTCCCATTTACTAAGTTCAACAAGTCTTTATTTTTGCAACATTTAAAAAATTCTCAGTTGTCTTTTATGCTCTTCCAAAGATTTGGAGTTATTTAAACATCATCATTACCTGAGACCACCATATATTGTTCATACTTCTATTCATATTATAACAGGTGCCTTGGTAAGACACATAGTGTGCACATTAAACTATTTGCACATCTTACCCTTTATACTTCTTACATCTTTATTGCTTCCCAGTAGGTCAACCATCTTGAAATTTCTCCCTCTCAAGCAACCTTAACTGAAGGATGCTAAGGAGTTTTGCTTTACTCATACCATTACTAGACTTAGAGAATTCAGTAATAGGCTTTCACCTAAGCCATAACTCATCTGTGGGACCTCTGGCTAGCTTCCTGCTTTATTTCCACAACATTCAATTCTTCTTTTAACATCTAACAAAACATCTTATAATGACAGTTCTGTATCATTTTCATTTTCATCTATTATTCATACTTATATTGCTTCCTTTTACTTTAACTTTTATCAGCTTAGAGCTTTGATTCACCATTATAATTTTGCATATAAACATACCTCCAAACCCTGTACTTTGCTTTTCTTACCCGAGCTTTCGAATTCTTTTGGCTTTCTATGGGTCGAAGTCTAACTAACATTAAGGTAGTGGTTATTGACTTTTTGGCTCTTTAACATTCTGTTCATATTTATAACCTCTTTAACTTCTTACCCAAGGTTAATTAGTGATGTGGCAATTTCAAGGAAACTTCTTAACCCTTCAATAGTCTTTTGCTAACTTAATTTTAATCTGGCTCTTAGCCTCTTACCATTCGTGCTCATTTGGGCATCACCCCAGGAGCTATCTCTCCTCTACCTCGCCTTAGTGACTTTCATCATATGGGGGATTTCATCTTTCTTAGCTCAATTAGGCTTCTTCCCAAGAGCTTGCTCAATTGGGCTTCTACCCAAGAGCTACCCCCCTTCATTCTCACCTTGGCAGCTGATAGAGGATTTCTTTTGTTGTGAGATCTTCCGGCCAAGTACTTTCATTATGGCTAGATTTTATACTAAGCTCAGCAATTTACTATCTCTAAGTTTCGTAGTTCCCTAACTGCCTATCACTAAACTCTTAGGCTTGTACTTTAGATTCATACCTCATGTCTTAAGCATCATCAACACTTTACTAACTTTCCATTATAGAGTTCTTGAATCTTTATCAAACTTTCTCTTTTAAATCATACCTCAACTTTCATGTCTATACTCAACATCTTTCCACAAGCTCTTCGCAACTTGAACAATGGGTATAACATATGACTTAATCTAAGCACATGAAACATTTTCAGGGTAGGCATAATCAATATCTTCTTTTCACAATCTAAGAGAAAATCTTGTACAAAAAGCCAATTCATGCTTATCATTGTGCTTCAATATTTATTCAGACTGATAATGGAAATTATGGCCCTGTATATAGTGAAAACATTCACATATAAATCATATTATAATAACCTCTAGACCCAACCTTTTAGCATAATCATAAAGAGTAACTTGCACATGCATCATACTTTTGCTAAAATTAGGTGACTTACGGCCTCCTACTGGGATAGTATAAAGACTCCCTTGTGCTTTTGGTCTAGTGTTAGCCATTTTCATTGTACTGTCACAAGTTTAACATCTCGGCTTTCCATAATTGGAGCACCATTTTATCTTACTAAACATGGCCTTCTGCCATGAGCCTTTCTATATTTAAATAGAGTTAGGTTGCTTGATCTACCTTCTCTACTCTTTTGCCTTGCTTCATAATTCATTGCTATTCCAAAGCTTCTTACTCTTATTCTTACTTACTCTTTCTCTTCTCTGTAATTTTGTTATCATTACTAGTAACTAGGGGTATTGAAACATACTTGTGATTCAAACTATTTCCACCTTTCTTGTTCATCAACGTACTACTGAGGGTACGTCAAATTTCAAGCCCCAAAGGTTATGCCTTATTGTACTTTCATTGATCAGCTCATTCTTATTAAAGCAAATTCTTATAAATTTCACTTCCTTTAATCAACCTTATTCTTCAACTTATATATAAAGTCTTTCATTTCCGATGTGTTACCCATTGTCTTAGAAATCTTTCCAGGCTCATTGTCTATTCCTCAATATTTTGCACGTCAAATTCACCATCAAGGATGACAGTTGATACATTCTAAATTACATAACCATATGTTGACAATTGATAAATTCAACAGTTGCCTGGCAACTTATTCCATAGGAGCTTACCAATTTACTTGAGACTCTTGCAATATAGATGGAGCGTTATAGGCTCTAGCTTCCACCTATTGTTCCTGAGTAATAATTCTCTCTTATAGTTGCTCTTCATAATTCTTTTGCTACTGATCTAAGCCATAAGGATCATTTATAAGGAATCTTGGTTAGGGTACCTTTCTTTACTGTCACTAGGGTCGTTTGAGAAGTCCATGCTTGTGCTATCTGTCTTTGTTGAACACCTCTTCATATCTCAATCATTGTTGTCTTGCATTTAATAATTGCGCTTAACAAGTTTCATTGACTACTTCTTTCATCTTTATCCTTTGACCCTTGGTCTTTCTACTTCACTACTTTAATACCTTACTGCATACCTACTTGGTTCAAAACCATAGCTGTGCATCACCTCTACATATGCCTTTCATCCTTATCATCATACTGAACTTATGGGGTTTCCATAGTGGCATCAAACTCACTACTATTATTTTCATCCTCTGAGACTTTCGTAGCTCATGATTCTAAATAGCATCAACTACTGGCTCAATCCATTCACTTCCAAGGAGCCAATGATCATGATGCCCTTCAAAACATTCTTTTGCTTCTGTCATAGTACTCAGGAGATCTAGAAATTAAACTTGTCTTCTAGATCTATCTTGGCATTTCTTAAAGCAGTTATATTATTTCTTTGGATTTGGAGTCCTTGGTTTAGTTAGGTGAAGCTGTCTGTTATTCTTCAAATGATTCTTCTAGCCTAAACTTACTTAGCACAGCTTATACTTTACCTTGATGTGCATTTACTTGCTCTAGTAGGGCTATATTTGAGAGGACCACTATTATTAAGTCACTTCTTAAACTCAAGTATTTCTTCCATTTAGAAATCATCATATAGCTATCATTATACATTCATCTTAGATCCTACATTTTCCTTTGTAGGACTCTGATTAGGCTTAGGCTATTTTCCTTCAGCTGGGTTATTACTCATTCTTCTTTTTTAACTTACATTCTTTTAAATTATACACTAATTTTTCCCCATTAACACTTTTCTCATTACTTTTCATCATTACTACTATTTATTCCTTACTGGCCTCTTTCATTCATTATTGGAAATATTGTGCCACTGACATTACTTCATTACATAAGCGGGGTACATGCCTTTCTGCTTAGCATCACCCATTGTTACATTTCATACCTTCTTTTTGGTCAGTGGTGTTAGCAAGGCTGGCTTCCCAAGAGGGGGGTGAATTAGGAAGATTGAAATTTCTCTGCACAAAATGAAATGGGTGAAGATAGCATAGTGTAAGGGAAGCAACGTATAAAACAGAGCAAGCTGAAAAGTAAAGATAAGGAGAAGAAGACTCAGTGATTTATCCTGGTTCGGTCTATCCACTTGACCTACATCCAGTCCCCAAGACAACTCTTGAGATTTATCCACTATACAGCAAGAATTCAACGGGCTTCTTGCTAATGCCACAGTACATGAGTATGCTCTGTTTCTGGAGCTCTCTCAAACACTCCAAGCACTTTCACAATGTGCTTCCCAATCCCCTTGTGATTTCCCTTCACAAGTAAATCTATCTTCCAGATGAAGAGTAGATTATTTACAAAGATATAATTCTCTTGAATAGAGTAGATATGAAGATTAAAGTACAGATATTGAAGTTGAGAGGGTAAAAGCTTTTGAGAAGAAGATTCAGCAGAAATTCGGTATATACAAGTTTGATTCGTTACCCACAACTTCAAATGATATTGTATTTATAGATTTAGGTCTCAAATATCCGTTAGAGACTAAATCTATCCGTTGGGGAAGTTATCCAATGGTTACTCTGAAAAACTATCCGTTTACCAACCGCATTTAATGTTTCTGACATACTGAAATTCGAATTTTGGTTGGTCAACAGACGAATTTCGAAGGAACCGAAGGTTAGAGCTTCCAACGTTACAGCATGAAGTTTGTTTGTTTATGAAGTGAAATTCAAATTTTGAAATTTACAGAATATTTTCACAATGTGACATACAAATTTTCAAGAGGAAAGTTTTTCTGTTAAGAATGAACAGTGTTTTCAATTTTCTACAGTGCCCTCGAAATTCGAATTTTGGGAGCCCAAAATTTGTCTGTCCATTGAACGTTCAAAGAGGCACAGTAGATCACTTTCTTCGAAATTCGAATTTTGAAAGGGTGAAATTCGTCTGTCAGAGAGACTCTTTTCAGACTAGCTTCAACATTCGTATGTCAATGTTTCATTTCAACAGACTCAAAAACATAGCTTCTGAAATTCGAATTTTAGTATTCAAAGTTCATCTGTCAGATAGCAGTTTTGAAACTTAATTTATTCTTGATTTCAGATGAACTTTAACATTGTTTCAGACGAATTTCTTCTATTTTCTGAAGTTGTGTTTTGTCTGAAATTCGAATTTTGAAAGTGTGAAGTTCGTCTGTCACTAAGAGGCTTCTTTCAGACTTGGATGAAAATTCAAATTTTGGATAATCAAAATTCGTCTGACAGAGAGACATCTCTTCAGACTAATTCAGTTTTAGCTCGAAATTCGAATTTCCAAAGGCAAAGTTTGAATTTCCAACATGACAGTTCAGTTTAAACTTTCAAACTTCGTCTGTTTGTGAGTATTTTTCAAATAAGTCAAGATTTAACAAAAAATCAAGGTTTGAAAACATCTTTTCTTCAAATCAAAATCTTTTACCCAATCATAACAAAAAACAAAAGATTCTACAAAAGATCTAGCAGCAAATACTCTTCAAATTCTTCACTTGAAGCACTTTGATCTCCTTTGATATCTTCAATCCAAGCTCTTGGATGTTGGTTTAGAATCATCAAAACTCTTGATTCAATAAGTGGCTGGGCATTTAAGAAAAGCCTTAAGTAAACATTCGTACTAGCTGCTGATTAATGAGGTTTCATGTCTTTTTAAAAATATACTAGGTCATCCTCTTTCCGAGAACTATCAGTACTGCAGGGCTCCGTAATCTTTCTCGTTCTTTTTAGAGGTTTATTGCAACCTCATAATTGGTCTACTGTGACCATGAGATCTACTGCGATCTCTGAGCCCTACTAGGATCCTCCGTGATCCTACATCATTTCTTTACTGATAGGATCTAACTGCGATCTAACTCTGAAAGGATTCAAGACCTAAGATAAATTAATTTGTAAAACATCCTCAACTAATCCAGTAACTACCTTTAGCTATCCTTAAGACTAATCTCATATGCCACTAAAATATTTATAGGCCAGGTTTCTATAAGGAATATCATTTTAACATTATAGGGGAAATACTTTAATTTTAAATTGTGTATTTTCCTACAAAGATTAACTTAAATCTTTGCTCTAACAGCCAAGACCTTCGGCTCTGATACAAAAAATTTAACACCTTACTTACTCATTTTTCATGAATTAGACTCATTTTAAGTCTGATTATACTTGATCATAAGCTTGAATCACATAAAAATGAAAATCAGAATTTTCAAAATTTTCGGTTACTGTTCATATGGTAATTTCCACTTTACCAACTGAATTTTGAAAATTCATAACTAATTTTAGAAAAATTATTTCATAGTGATTCAAGTCTCTAAAAATAGATAAAAACCTTATATACATGGTAAAAATATGCAACAGAGCATTATATTGACCAATTTATACAGTTTATTCCTCAAATATTTACTGTACACTTGGTCATTTTCTCTTCCTCAAGATTTTGTCCTTATCTTTAAAAATTCATATCTCACTCTACCCTAAGTCAAATTATACATTCTTTATGTCATACGAAAGCCCTATGAGTCTACTTTCTAGAAATATTTTTCTTATATATTTATTCAACTTATACAGGGTTATACCAATTTAATGACAATTTTGGCAAAAATACTTAATTGGTACGAGTAAATTTAATCGGTAAACGGTATTTTGGTTCATTAAAGTTATGATGCAATTTTTGGCCAAAAAAGGAAGTGAGCTACGTATGATCAGCAGTTTGGGATACAAAGGGAATTTTTACTAAAGCTTTATTAAAATAAAGTAACTTAAGTTAATACATTAAAGTAACTAAAGTTACTTTTTATGACTTAAATCTCTTAAACACTTTAGTTAGCCACAAAACCCATCTTCCTTAGCCTTAAACACGTCTGAAACTGCAGCAAGAAGAGGTGAGAAAACATGGAAAAGAGAAGGAGAAAAAAGAAGGCTATAGGACTTGGTTTGGTTCCAAACTTTCAAGGTAAGCTTCTTAGGTTACTATCTTGGCTATGTCTAAGTTTTGTGAAGCTTCATGGAGCATTTCTCTTTGTTTTACCTCTGAAAATTTCTGCCTAGAGAGAGAGAGGAGAGAGAAAGTGAAGCCATGGAAAAACCAAACCATAAAAAAGGATGTATAGGTCTTAAGCAACAAGATTATGCCATTAAATTATAAATTAATCGGGTAGATATTTTTCTACATTTTTGTGAATTTTCTGCCTATTTATGGTTTGAAATAGAAAGAGAATTCCATGATTTTGACACAAAAAATGGATTCCCTGGGTCCAAAATAGATAGATACAAGTATGTTGTACAAGAAAAGCTCAAGGGAAAACAAAATGGAATTTTTAGATCAAGTATGCCACTTTATGATTGAGCTTAATGAATCAGTGGCTCATGGTATTATTTCATGATGCTATAGGGTTTCAAGAAGTATTTTAAGATCAATGGAAGTGTCCACAAAGTTTGGAGATCATTGGAATGTAAAAAGGTAGTTATTTTCCTTGTTATGTTTAATGTTGTCATACTTTGTTTTCATGATAATATGACTATGCCATATAATTGTTTGAATGCTTTATGATGTATTTTCATTGTTGGCTAATATTTGAAGGGTTTTATGACCCTAGGATGTCCATTTTACAAAGTGTTACCATGCCAAAATTTTTATGGAATTGTATGGCATAATATGAAGTTATGATTTTCATTGGTGATTTTATGAAATGATATGATGATGTGAATGCATGATTGGATATAATTACTGAGATTCTTTGAATCTCACCCTTCCAAATGATCATCATGTCTAGGCCCAAACTATGGTAACAAGGGGTCAAGAGTGCCAAGGAGAAAGAAGAAAGAGGATGAAGCATAATGTTGTTTGCAAGTTATAATGCTGAGTTGAGAAAATATGTATCATGTATGTATGAGATGAAATTATGTAATTATACATGATTATGTTCCTTAAAGTCCTCTTATGATGATATGTGTGGATTTGTAACAATAAATGTTGATGCATGAGGTTTATGAAGTTTAGTATATGAGTTATGGCATAATTATCAACAAGATGACCAGTATTGATTTGAGTAGAGGAATTCTATTCGAAATAGAGTTTCCTATATAAGTGTTATATATTCCCATAAAGTATACAGAACAAGGTTTTTATAAAGTTAAAGAACACCTAAATTGGACAAGTGTGTGATTTATAATGAAATTTTGAAATTAGGATTCAAAACTGGACAGTATTGGAAAAATTGGAACTTATACTGTGAACACTGGATTTTTTAAAAGGTATTATAAAATAGTGTATAGCTCCAAAAATTCAGTGATTTGCATTTATGGAAAGCTCCAAGTCTTAAGAAACGAATGCCACTAGTTTGAAACCATTTGGAGCTATAAAGAAGGAGTTATGTAATTTCTTCTAAAACTGTTCCAGTAGAGGTAGTGTTTTAATCCATAATAGTTAAGTTAATGTCATGCCTTGTATAAGTTGAATAAATATATAAAAAAACTATTTCTAGAAATTAGACTCATAGGGCTTTCATATGACATAAAAAATGTATAATTTGACTCAGGGTAGAGTGAGATATGAATTTTTAAAGATAAGGACAAAATCCTGAGGAAGAGAAAATGACCAAGTATACAGTAAATATTTGAGGAATAAACTATATAAATTGGTCAATATAATGCTCTATTTCATATTTTTACCATATATATAAGGTTTTTATCTATTTTTAGAGACTTGAATCACTATGAAATAAGTTTTCTAGAATTAGTTATGAATTTTTAAAATTCAGTCGGTAAAGTGGAAACCAATGTTGTCAGAACCGGATCGGACATTAAACCAGACAAGTCACTGGTTCAAGGTTCAATGGTTCGACCGAGGTCGAACCGGGGTCGGACCGGTAGTGATTAAAATAATATATTTAAAATAAATAATATAAGTTTAAATAAATTTTATAACTTAATTAAAGTCTCAAACTAAATAATATTCAATTATCAATATATTATTCACTACAAACAAATTATTAATGAGTTTCATAATTCAATATTTTAATTTAAATAAACTAATATTCATCTATAATCATATTTTGAGTTCAAAATAATAAATTAATAATTTATTATTTATTATTTATTAAGTAAATATATAATTTTTAATAGTTATATATCATAATAATGCTTATATAATATTATAATATATAAAAAAACATATTTTGTACTAAAAATGATGCTATTTTATCTTAAAAATCAAAAATAATTTTTTAAAAAATTTTGAAAAAAAAAATAAATCAGAACCGGTTCAAACCGGTTCAGGACCGGTTCTACCGATTCAAGGCCGGTTTCACCGGTTTTGGACCGGTTCTCACTGGTTTTGAACAGTACCGATTGAGAACTATGACCGGACCGAACCGGACTAGGGACCAGTTCCCGGTCCGACTGGTCAACCGGCCGGTCCGGTCCAGTTTTTACAACATGGGTGGAAACTACCAAATGAATAGTAACCGAAAATTTTGGAAATTCTAATTTTCATTTTTATGTGATTCAAGCTTAGAATCAAGTATAATCAGACTTAAAATGAGTCTAATTCATGGAAAATGAGTCTAAAAGTAAGGTGTTATAGTAGCCATTGCCTCTAGGAGTTTGCAACTTTCACAAAATGGAAATGTATACAAATCAACTATAAACATAGGTAGATTAGTTGTAAATTTATGTGGATTAATTGCAAATGTATTTTATCAATATACTTGAAAATGTATGTGGATCAATTGCAATTATAGGTGGATCAAGTGCATAAATTCATGTGTATTAATTGCAAATGTATTTGGATTTACTCTGTTAACTTAACTTAGAAAATGTACGTAGATCAATTGCAAATAGAGGTGAATCATATGCAAATTTAGATGAATCAATTGTGAATGCATCTGAGTTTACTTTGTTAACTTGACTGAGAAAATATACATGGATCAGTTACAAACATATGCGGACCAGTTACAAATTTAGGTAAATTAATTGTAAATGTATCTGAATTTACTAGGTTAACTTGACTTAGAAAATATATGTATTAATTGTAAATATATGTGGATCAATTGCAAATTTATGTATATTGGTTGCAAATATATCTAGGTTTACCTTGTTAAGATTGAACTATTATATAAAACATCATTCTTTTTTTTAACCACATAGATATGAATCTAGCTTTGCCATAGATTAAAAAATACCTTAAACTTGGTTAAACTAGATTATAATAAATTAGATTTGTAACTGATCTTTGTATATTTATAATTAATTATCGTATATTTGTAACTAACATTCATAGACTTACAACCCGTTATAAAGTGTGTTGGTCGACCATGAGAATGGTTGACTAGTGGAGGAGGGATGAAAGGGAGGGAGGGATAAAACATTTTCTTCACATGACAACAATATTTATAATTTGGTATCTTAAAAATCTCATTGTAACTTCATAAGTTTAGAATATGTTTTTGTAAATTTTTGCTCCAAATGCAGTTATATGTAATTTTACGTATGATTATCACTTAAAAAATTGGGAGAATTGCGAAAAAATACCACAAAATAAAAATATTTGAGAAATGGAAACAAAGTTCACCCTGCTTTTAAGGTTGATTAGAATTTTTTTAAAAGAGACTAAAAAATTTCTAAATTAGGATATAATTTTTTGTTATTAAGTTAAAATAGAAAAATTTTCTATAATGGCTTAAAAATCTTCTAATTTCACTTGAAAAAACTTTAATTTACTTTAAAAATGAGACAAATTTTGATATCATTTTCTAAATTTTTTTTTACCTTTTTTTTTTTTCCAATTTTCCCTACAAACTTTGACTGGGAGGAACACAGTGGACTTCTTAAATTGTGCTCTCTCTTCTTCTTTGCGTGGATTTGGGTTGGGGGTTTTTCGATCCAACGCATAACGAAATGATACTTCATCGCTATGGCAAATCGCTGCTCAGTCTGAAGGGTTTCATGCGAACCTCACCTATCCCATGGCCATGTGCTCTTCGTCAACAACGCCTTTCCCCAATTGCAGCACAACCACTGGCGCTTCGGAGAGGCAGAATTTCAGGATGAACTACCTCGTTAACAATTGTCGGTTCCCCTCAGAAACCGCATCGGAGCTTTCCAAGCGTGTCTCTTTCCGTGAATCAGAGACGCCAGACGCCGTTCTTCAGCTTCTCAGAACTGAACTTGCCAATCTTCATTGCCCATTCCTGAATTAACTCGACTAAACACACAGGATAGAATTTGGCAATGGCAAGTTCTGTCTTTTTTTCTTAGGTAATTTTTAATGCATAATGAACATTTTGGCAATTCAGGTGTTTATATAAGTAATCAGCATCATGTTGATATTGATACGTATCCTTAAAATAATTGGTTATGACGTTTTAGTATCTTGGGGAAATCACATTTTGGGATCAATATCTTAAATTAATTACAAAACAAAATTTTTTACTACTTATTCTTTCAATTTTGCAACTCAATCTCCTATTTTTACTATTAATTTTTAATTAGAAGTTCTTCTTTATAATTAATTTGATGTGCTTGTCCCATTATGTGATTTCCCCTAGTATTTTTATTGTCCTATTGTATAGCCTCAAAATATTGATTCATACATTGAGATATCATATTAAAAATTATTAATAAATTCAAGTCTAAAATTGTCATTCACACTAACTAAATAGAAATGTTCTTGATACTTTTACTGATAAATTTATATTTTATTGATACTTATATATAATTTTCATTAAAAAAATTTGGAGAAAACTTATATACTTAAATTTATATAATTAATATATTTTTATCAAATGAAATCAAAATATGTGGATTTTTTATTTAAAGATAAATTAACATATAAATAATAAAAATTAGTTATCCGATAAATAACACAGTACAAATTCTACTTATCCAAAGGATTAAACAACCCTTCCTCTCATATCTTGCGTTCGAGTTCTGGCTTGCTGAGCCTACCGCCCTACTTCTGCTCTACTTCTATGCATAATAAATCTACTTTTGAAGTGGAAAAATAAAATATTACAACAGGAATTCCGAGGCTGGCTCGGACACATAACGAAGCGATGCTTCAACGTTATGGCAAATCGCTGCTCAATCTGAAGGGTTTCATGCGAACCTCACCAATCCCATGGTTGTGTGTTCTCCGTCAACGTCGCCTTTCCCCATTGACGAACAATTACAGCACAACCACTGGCACTCCGGAGAACCAGAATTTCAGGATGAACTACCTCGTTAAGAATTGTGGGTTCTCCTCAGAAACCGCATCAGAGCTTTCCAAGCACGTTTCCTTCCTTGAGGCAGAGACGCCAGATGCCGTTCTTCAACTCCTCAGAAGCCTTAATATTTCAGATTCTCAGATGCACGATACCATTAAAAAGGCCCCTTGGCTTCTTTCAAAAGAACCCGTAAAGATTTCCCCTACGCTAGAGTTTTTCAAGTCTAAAGGTGCTTCAAGCTCTCAACTTGCCGTCCTTTTGTCCTTAAATCCATGGTTATTACAAAAAGGCTTGGATAATTGTATAGTCCCTCGTTATGATCTGATTAAAAGCTTCGTTCATTCCGATGAAAGGACCATTACATCCATTTTACGCTGTCCCTGGATCATTATAGATTATTATTTGGCACGGAAAGTTGAGGTCTTGCGAGATTACGGCGTGACTGAATCAGGCATTGCTTTGCTACTTCGTCAGTGGCCTCGTATAATCAACTTTAATATAGATTATTTGAAAAGCAAAGTAGATGAGGTTAAGGAATTGGGATTTCATCCTTCAAAAACGTCTTTCGTGAAAGCACTACGCACCAAAGTGATAGTAAGCAAACCCTCATGGGAAAGAAAGGTTGAATTGTTTGGAAGGTGGGGTTGGTCTGATGAAACCCTTCACAAAGCATTTTTGAAGTGTCCTTTCTGTATGCTTATATCTGACAGTAAAATTGAGGAGATGATGACATTTTTTGTTAACCACATGGGTTGGAACTCTTTGCGGCTTGCTGAATGCCCTCAAATTCTTACTTTGTCTTTGAAGAAAAGAATCATTCCTAGGGCTTCTGTTTTGCAGTTTCTCCAATCTAAAGGATTGATTAAGGATGCTACCTGCTCTTATTTTTGGATTTCGGAAGGGATGTTCCTCCAAAAATTTGTTTATTGCTTTAAGGCTAAAGCTCCTCAGTTATTGAAGTTGTATGGAGAGAAACCCAATCTTCCAAGATAACATTTTGTTTTGTTTCTCTAATTCTGTTTATTGGCTATGCAGTGAACCAAGTTCCCAATGTCTTGGTTACTTCACTGGTTAGTTTGATAATTTTAAGCCTATATTACTTCTTTCTCATTTTGGTTCGCAGCTGTAACCTTAGATTCATTCACGAGTTTTTCTGTCCTGAGATGAATATGTAAGCTGTCTGATACATCGGGGGCTAAAAGAGTAGTTGTTTGTGGAATGTTTGCAATTTTTGCCTGAAGGAAACATCTAAACTGATTTAGCTTTACAAATTAATGTCAGTTGTTAATCAAATTATGGAATAAGTGATGCGGGGATAGAGTTGAGGAACACAATTGTTTCTAAGATTCTTAATTATAAGTGTCCTGTTGTACAACTTTCTTTTTCCCCCCCTTAAATCGCTGCTAAAATTTTCTTTTGTTCTATTTATATTTGTACCTCTATTAATTCAAGGAATATATTTCTCTTTTTTAAAGCTTGTAATGTTTTAATGTCTCTAACATGTCAGTTTTGTGAACTACTGGGTAATAACGTTCTCTTATGTTCAGGCTTGTCTCTCTTATTTGGCTTTGCATTTACTTATTCTGCAATGTTATTATTTAACTTACTAAACAATTTTTCATTTTTCTATTTCCAGTGAAATAGTGAGTGTTTATCCATCATTTTCCAGACCTATATGCTGCTTCAAGTCCTTCAAGAAAGGTACATATTCTATTGATTTTGATTATTGATTTTATTTTAGTTCTTTACACAAAATGGTGCTTCATCGGTTGTAGGGTCATGATTTTGAAGTAACAATTGGGGATATGAAGGATTTCCTCTTTTGATGAGTGAGCTGCTGTTTCTTCTATAAAATGCTATTTTAGGCTTATTTTAGAAGTTTTCAGGGTACTTAATTTTGGCAAACACATTCAGGATAATGAGTTGCATGAATTGTTAATTGCTCAATCAGTTGCTGCATGACCTTGGTTGCACAGACAGTCATGAGATATCTTGGTTTAATCACGGATAAGCCTATAAGGTTTGCTTCTTCATTTGCCAAGTTAATGGATTGAAACTGGAGGTATTGTGATTGTCATCCAATTGCTCTGAATGCTTGTTCTGCTGAATTGTGGCACTACAACTTACTCTGCAGGGCCCACTTGAGAGTAGGAAGTAGGAACAGATATAAGCTAATCCAATGTCAGCATTGGGAAATTGATGGGGATGTTATGCATAGGATACAAGCTGGGTGGTTAAAGTGGAGGAAAGCAACAGGAGTTATTAGTGACCGTAAAGTGCCTATTAAGCTTAAAGGAAAATTTTACAGAACAGCTATAAGGCCAGCAATGCTATATGGTAGTGAATGTTGGGCTTTGAAAGGACAACAAGAGCATAAGATGGGAGTAGCAGAGATGAGAATGTTGAGATGGATGTGTGGTCATACAAAATTGGATAAGATACGAAATGACTGTATACGAAGGAAAGTTGGGGTAGCACCTATTGAGGAGAAAATGGTGGAACATCGTTTAAGGTGGTTTGGGCATGTACAAAGAAGAGGGCAAGAGGAGCCAGTGAAGAGAGTTGATCAAATGGCCTGGAGCCCGATCAAAAGACGTAGAGGAAGACCAAAAAGGACATTAAGGGAAGTTATAAGGAATGACCTTTTAAGAAATGATCTATCTGAGAAGATGGCGTTTGATAGAGCTCATTGGCGTCGTTTGATCCATGTAGCCGACCCCACTTAGTGGGATAAGGCTATTGTTGTTGTTGTTGTTGTTGTGTCCGTGGTCACATTTTATTCTTTAGGTACCACTTTTTTTTTCATGTGTATTCTCTATCCTAAGCCTACCCCACTTTAACTAGAAAATTTATTGATGTCCAAATTAATCTGTATTAAGCTGAGTAGAACTCTTCCAGGTAGCTAACTTTACCACTACATATTATTGACATAATTGTTTTGCTGACTTTGTTAACTGTTGTGGAAACCCGTAGAGAACTCGTGTCAAAAACTTTCTCCTCATGTGAAGCTTGGATGTTAAGGAATGAAAGAAACATTGGGTGTTGTTACCTCTCTATCCCAATAATACTAGCACCGCATCTCTCTCTCTTTCTGTAGTTGAGACACAGGCGCTCTTTTCCAATTGATGGATATTGTGATGTTGTAAGAACAATTTAGTTACAGTATCTTTGGTTGCTTCTGGACTTGCCAATCTTCATTGTCAATTCCTGGATTTAACTTGGCTGGAAGAAGGAAATAATGAACAAAAGAATTTGGCAATGGCCTATTCTGTCCATGTTTCTTGGTAATTTTTAATGAATAATTATCATTTTTACAACTCATTTGTTTATATAAATAATCATCATCGTCACAATGTCAATAACACTGATAATATGCTATACTTTTTTAGGTGTTTTTTTTTTCCTTTTTATGAACTTTTTTAGATGAATTTTTTTTTAAAATCGTTACAATGTCAATAACACTGATAGTATGCTATACTTTTTAGATGTTTTTTTTCCTTTTTATGAACTTTTTTAGATGAATTTTAAAAAAATAAAATAAAATGATCCGAGATCCTTAAAATAACACTGCCACAGGAATATTTATATCCTGCATGTCTTGCGTTGTTCATAATCACAGATAGATAAACACAGAATACTAGTATTACACTTCAGAGGCAGTTCAGTGGGCCAAAAAAGAAAAACACTTCAGTGGCGGTAACATGATTATTTTTTTTTTTTGATAAAACAAGAAACACAACGGTGCAAAAAGCAAACGAGGGGAACGAGGTTCCCATCAAGTCATTCTGGATCAATAAATCCACCTCAGGAGGAGCATTTGAAAGGATACACTGATCCTTGAAAAGCGAAGCACCATAACGAGCTAGAAGGTCAGCCGGACAATTTGCTTCTCGATTGATATGAAGGAAACGAACATCCCAATCCCTAGCACATATTTCCTTTATGTCACAAAGAATGTCAGGGTTGAAAGGATGAAGAAGGCACTCATCATTAACAGCACGAATAACAGTGACTGCATCAGATTCAACAATTAATTCCTAATCCCCTCATCCCAAGCCACCTGTAATCCAATGAGCATAGCGAGAGCTTCAGAATCAGCCACTGTTCTCTGGCCGAGGAACTTGTAAAAGCCTTTGATCATTCTTCCTAAGTCATTAGGGATTAATCCCCCATAGCCAGCAAGGCAATTGGACAAAACGAACCATCACAGTTCAATTTAAACCAACCTTTACTGGGAAGAGTCCAATTGAAAGTCCATCTATGAGAACGCTCACTCACAGAAAGCTTTCGTACACCCGGATAATTAATAAACAAATGCCTTCGTTTCAATAAATAAGAAACAGGATCATACGGTCTTGTGAAATAATCCACAAACAGGCTCTGATTACGACAAGACCATAATTGCCACAGACAAAATCCCCATGTTCTTTACCAAGGTATTTCAGAATGGTGACCTAAGTCATTAAATAAGTTAGCAGAAAACCACTGCTGGAGATCAAGACTAAAGAATAAGACCTGCATATCGGGTCTAACCAGTTTCCTCCAAATGTCACAAGTATGCTTACAGTCCCTTAAGACATGTAAAGTATCCTCAATAGAGTCAGAACAATGAGGACAGTATGGAGAACTACCTGTCCACTTAGCTTTTCGGCTATTAGTTAACAATTTACCTGAGCCGCAATCCACAAGAAAGTACGAATTCACTCTGTCCCCTTCCAGTTCCAAATCAACTGCCATCTCAAAAAAGGCCCAGCACATTCTAAATCAGTAATGAATTGGTATGCCTTAGCAACCGTGAACTCCCCAGACGAAGAATCACACCAGATACGAGTATCATTGCCTAGATAACTATGAGGAGGCATCAAAGAAATAATTTTGCCAATAAATTCACTAGGAAAGAGATCCCTTAAAAGAGAAACATCTCACGCCCCAACTTCATTCACCCAACGACAAACCTTACCAGAAAGTGTGTCTGAAGCAAGAGGATGTTGAAGAAAATCTGAGAGCCGATCCGTTGCTCCACCAAACAATCATTAAAGAATGACATGGAGGAATCGTTATTAATTTTCCACTTCGCCCCATCTTCGGTAGCATTAATGCAATGACAAATAAACTTTCGAACACAAGAATCATCAGACTTGGACACGAATGAAGCAGTTAAAGAATCTGCTTTAAAGTATTTGCTTAACAGAACTTCACACCAAAGCTTTGAGGGCTTAGTAAGAAGCTGCCAAGATAATTTACCACCACAAGCAATATTCATATCACGCAACCTTTTAATACCCAAACCTCCAAAGTCTTTAGGGTTGCACATAGTGTTCCAATTAATTAAATGAGTCCGGTGATGTTGCCATAGGCAAACTACACACAAGCTGAGCGTATATAGGAATAGCACTTAAAACAGAACAAGTCAAGGTGATTCTACCTATGAGAGAGAGACAACTAATTTGCCAACCTGCTAGCCTTGACTATACCTTTTGAACAATATAATTGAAATCACTTGATCTCTTCCTCCCCGTACGCATAGGAACACCAATACTTGCCAAAATCTGTAGAAAATTTGAAGCCTATTGATGACTCCCATATTTAGAATTAATTGTGATACTTTTGGGTGTATTTAAGGAATCATAAGTGCATTTTAGATATTAATTTCTTATTTATTTATAAGAAATTGGATTAATTAATTGAATTGAAATTTATTGAAAATATTAAGAAAAATGAGCCAAAAATAATTTGATCTAGTCAAATGGGTTTTTCATTTGTATTTGTAATTATCTATAGGCAAGAGAAAACATTTAAGGTAGAAGAGAGGAGTATAGAAAATTGAGTAAACAATTGCAACCGGATCATGACATGTTACAAGATCATTTCTATTTTGCAACATCATATTTCAATGCTGCAACATTGATAATTTTACATAAAAGCATTTCTGTGCTGTAGCGTGGGGAGTTTGACATTGTAGCATCAGTATCTTCAAAAAAAAACAAGGCATTTCTACACTATAGCGGTGGAGATTGATGCTGCAGTATGGGAAAAACACATAACATCATTAAATGGATAAAAAGAGAGCATAGAAAAGTTAGAGGAAGCAGTCTTCGACTTTTTTGATAGTCCAGACAAACTTGAAACATTGAAGGCCAAAAAGAGGGAGACTTTGGAGAGCTCGGGATGTGCTAGATTAGTGGAAGATTAAGGACTTTCAACTAAGATCCTTCCGATTAATTTGTTCTTCTCATTTTTCTCTATATTTTGATATATATATATATATATATGTATTTGTGTTTAATTTGAATCTTACCATGTGTGGCTAAATTTTCATAACCTAGAATTGCTATGACCTTAGTTATGGATCAGAACTTATGTTTACCTTTTGGTTTTGTTTAATTGAAGCTTTATTTATTTAATCTTGTATTGGATTGCTTACTTAATGTTTAGCCAACATTAAGTAATGAAATTGGGAGTTTAGGGTTTGCCTTGGAAAAGAAAACTTTAAATGGATCTCAGATTGAGTAATGTGAGATTGAATTATAAATCTAATTTATAACTAGGATAGGAATATACCTAGAAGTTTCACATAGTCACTTAGAGTGTTATATTTTGCATGCATTATGACTAATTGTGTAAGGGATTACATAATTAAAATAGAATAGGGTTGTAAGTGATTCAAAAGACACTGATAACTAATTAAATTTTAGACTAACAAAGATGAAATTAAGCATAATGAAATTGGTAAATGCAAACCTATGAAACAATTAAGGAAGTAGTAGCTCTAAGTTACCTTTGAATATTGAGAGTTAGTTTGATATAGGCTTCTTAAGTTTAATATAATTGCTTTCACTTAATTTTATATATCTTAAATTGTAAATTTTATTGACCACTTAACTTGAAAAAAATGAATAATCTAATGCTCATTTGTACTAGTTAAACTCTTTGCGGAAATAACACTTGATTTGTCATTGTATTATTTGAGTGATCCATGTGCTTGCGGTTGGTAAAATTGTGTCTTATCACCTATTTGGGAAGATAATTGTTGTCTCCTATTTGAGTTGACATTGCGTAAGAAAAAAATAAATGACTTAGCAACATTAACAGAAAGAACCAAAGGAGCACATAATAGGTTAATACATTGCAAAAACAATCGATCTGTTCATCTGTGGCTTCACCAAATAAGAGCAAATCATAAGATGAGAGATGCTAGGACCAGATCTAGAGACTTTAAAACCTCTCTAATGTCCACTATTAACCGCATCACAAATTAAATGGGAGAGCTTATCCATGCAAAGACCAAACAAGTGAGGAGATATAAGATCACCTTGACGGAGATCCCTAAAGGGAGTAATGAATTCAGTTAGATTACTGTTCCACAACACATTTAAAGAAGCAGTAGACACACATTTCAAAATGAGTCCTTGAAAATTGTCATCCACACCAACTTCTTGTAGAACAGAATCAATGAAAGACCACCAAAGCTTATAGTAAGCCTTCTCAAAATAAATCTCAACCACACAATAACCCTTTTTACCACAGCACTTCCCCATAGAGTGGAGAATTTCCTGACAAATCATAATGTTATCCTGAAGAGCGCATCCAGGAATAAATCTAGCTTGGAAAGGGGACACCCAACGATCCATAAAGGGCTTTAATCTGTTAGCAATCACCTTGGTCAATCATTTATAGGTGACGTTACATAAAGAGATGTGCCGAATTTGGGAAATAGTTTGGGGACAATCAACTTGCGGAATAAGAGTAATGAGAGTCTAATTTATTTCACTCAAATCAAAATCACCAGAGAAAAAAGACTTAACAAAATGAACAACACTTTTCAACTAGTAGTATCCCAACTATTTTGATAAAAGACAGGAGGGAAGCCATCTGTACCTGTAGCTTTAAAACTCCCCCATCGAAAAAAGCGCTTTCTTAATCTCTTCAGCACTTGGAACCACACTGGCAGCTCGAAGCTCCTCTTCATCTAAGGCCAGAAATCGAGTAAAGGAATTGAGCTCATATGAGTCACCAAGATTTGTAAACAGGTTCTTGAAATACCCAACCACATAAGCACGCAAAGCATCATCCTCCTCAATCCAGTGGCCATCCTCATCCTTAAGGGAACTTACTAAGTTTCTCCTCCTCCGCATTTTAGTTTTAAGATGATAAAATCTAGTGTTACGATCTCCTTGTTCCACCCATTGGGATCTGGATTTCTGAAACCAGAGTATTTTTTCCTGAAAGAGCACTTCATCTAGTTCACGCTGCAGTTGTAATTCAAGATTATGAAGAAATTGTTTGCAAAAAAAAAAAAAAGGATTATGAAGAAATAATGACTTGGCATAAGTGGGAGATTGTTGAATCCCGTTTAAACAAGCCCGTAACTCAGACTTACGTTGTTTGACATGGCCAAACACCTTGACATTCCATCATTCCATGTGTCCAACTCCTCTCTAGTTCGTTCAAGAGCAAAAGGAAGAGCAACATCGGATTGCCAACTCTCTTTCAAGGAAGGAAAGCACTTCTGATGAGTCAACCAGGCAGCTTCAAAACGAAATGACCGCACACCATGAGAGGAATGATGCTTTGGCTCGACAGAAACCAGCAAAGCGCTATGATCGGAAGCAGTAGTACGAGGAAGCATAGTGTTCAGGCAATGAGGAAAATAATTAAGACATTCAGCATTACCTCAAGAGCTGTCTAAGCCTTTCAAAAGCCCTTTTATAGCCATTAAGGAGTGGCCCCCTCCAAAAATGTAGTGTGAACCCACATAACCAAGGTCGAACGAACCACATTTATTAATACGTTCACCAAACAGAGAGCATCTTCTATAACCAAGAAGTAACATGATATGCTTTAACATAAAAAAAAAAGTGTTTGATTTAAAAAATTTTTTTGAAAATGTAAGATTTAATATAAACAAATTTAAATTATTCAAATTAACTGAACAAATTATTTTCAAAAAAATAATTTGTTTTTGGTAGATAAAAATTTGCCTTTTTCTTTTTGTGAGCACGAAATGTAAGTGAAGAAATGACTGAAGTAGGTAAATAAAAGTTTGCCCTTTATTTGCTCACCAAAAAAATGCACTGTTTTTTGGTAATAAAAAGTTTGCACTTTACTTTCGAAGACTTAGTTAAATTTTATGGAATTTTATTTTTGTCGTCATGTTTCGCTTAAAAATTTGACTATCAGAAATGTAGAGGACTTCTTTCCATGTGCTTTCTCTTCTTTGCGTGGGTTTGGGAGTGGGTTTCCGATCCAACACACAGCGAAACGATGCTTCATTATCATCGCTATGGCAAATCGCTGATCAATCTAAAGGGTTTCATGCGAACCTCACCTATCCCATGGTTGTGTGTTCTTCGTCAACAAAGCCTCTCCCTATTGGCGAACAATTACAGCACAACCGCTGGCGCTTCGGAGAAGCAGTATTTCAGGATGAAATACCTCGTTAACAATTGTGGGTTCTCCTCAGAAACCGCATTGGAGCTTTCCAAGCACGTCTCTTTCCGTAAATCAGAGACGCCAGACGTCGTTCTTCGGCTCTTCAGAAGCCTTAATATTTCAGATTCTCAGATGCGCGATACCATTGAAAAGGCACCTTGGCTTCTTTCAAAAAGACCCGTAAAGACGATTTCGCCTACGCTGGAGTTTTTCAAGTCTAAAGGTGCTTCAAACTCTCAACTTGCCGTCATTGTGACCTCAAACCCGTGGTCATTCAGGAACGGCTTGGTGAATTGTATAATTCCTCGTTATGATTTTATTAAAAGCTTTCTTCAGTCCGATGAGAGGACCATTACATCCATATTACGCAATCCCAGGATCATTACTGATCAGTGGTTGGCACGGAAAGTTGAGGTCTTGCAGGATTACGGGGTGACTCACTCAGGCATTGCTGTGCTACTTCGTCATTGGCCTCGTACAATCAACTTCAATATAGATGTTTTGAAAATGAAAGTAGATGAGGTTAAGGAATTGGGATTGCATCCTTCCACAATATCTTTCGTGGCAGCACTGCGCGCCAAAGTAACAGTAAGCAAACTCTCTTGGGAACAAAAGGTTGAATTGTTTGGAAGATGGGGTTGGTCTGATGAAGCCCTTCGTAAAGCATTTGTGAAATGTCCTTTCTGTATGCTTACATCTGGCAGTAAAATTGAGGCCGTGATGACATTTTTTCTCAACCACATGGGTTGGAGCTCTTTGAGGCTTGCTGAATGTCCTAAACTTCTTACTTTGTCTTTGAAGAAAAGAATCATTCCTAGGGGTTCTGTGTTGCAGTTTCTTCAATCTAGTGGTTTGATTAAGTATGTTGGCTGGTCTTACTTTATGATTTCAGAAAAGATGTTCCTCCAAAAATTTGTGAATTGCTTCCAGGCTGAAGCTCCTCAGTTATTGAAGCTGTATGGAGAGAAACTCAGTCTTCCGGGATAACATTTTATTTTTGTTTCTCTATTTCTTTTTATGACCATGCTGTCAATCAAGTTCCCAATGTCTTGGTTACTTCACTGGCTAGTTTGATAATTTTAAACCTATATTACTTCTTTCTCATTTTGGTTCACAGCTGTAACATTATATTCATTCATTAGTTATTCCGTCCTGAGATGAATATGTAGTCTGTCTGTTACATCGAGTGCTAAAAGAGTAGTTGTTTGTAGAATTTTTTTTTTATTTTTACCTGAAGGAAACATCTAAACTGTTCTTGCTTTACAAATTAATATCAGTTGTTAATCAAATTATGGAATAAGTAATGCGGGGATAGAGTTGAGGAACACAATTGTTTCTAAGATTCTGAGTTAACTTTCCTGTTGCACCTTTTTCTAACTTTCTTTTTGTTTCTTAAATCACTGCTGAAATTTTCATTTGTTCTTCTATTTATATTTGTACTTCTATTAATTCAAGGTGTCTTTTTTAAAGCTGGTAATGTTTTGATGCTCTATCATAAGCATTGAATTCAGTTTTATGCACGATTGGGTAATAATTTTCTCTTATGTTCAGGCTTGTCTCTCTTATTTGGCTTTGCATTTACTTATTCTGCAATGTTATTATTTAACTTATTAAAAGATTCTTCATTTTTCTATTTCCTGTGAAATTGTTAGTGTTTGTCCATCATTTTCCAGATTTATATGCTGCTTCAAGTCCTTCAAGAAAGTTTGCTAATCTGTTGATTTTGATCATTGATTTTATTTAAGCATTTTACACAAAGTGTTGCTTCATTGGTCTGTAGAGACAGATGATTTTGAAGTGACAATGGGGGATGTAAAGGATTTCCTCTTTTGTATGAGTGAACTGCCGTTTCTTCTATAAAATGCTATTTTAGGCTTATTTTAGAAGTTTTCAGGGTACTTAATATTGGCAAACACATTCAGGATAATGAGTTGTTTGAATTGTTAATTGCTCAATCAATTGCTGACTTGCTGCATGACCTTGGTTGCTCAGACAGTCATGATCTTGGTTTAATCATGGAATATGGATAAGCTGATACGGTTTGCTTCTTCAGTTGCTACATGATCTTGGTTTAATGCTTGTTCTACTGAATTGTGGCACTACATATTCCTCTGCGGGGCCCACTTGATCTTAGGAACAGATATAAACTAATCCAATGTTGGCATAAAGATATTCAGTTGTCTTTTCTTTCCTGTGTCTGTCTATGTTCACATTTTATTATTCAGGTACCACATCTTTTGTTTGTGCAATTTTCAGATTATTTGAACAAAGATGTTAACAAAAGTAGTTGGGGGTTGATAGTATTGCACTGGATCGACGCGGACATATGGCTACTAACATTAATGAGAGGACCTTCATATTGATAACTCTGTTATCAAGTGTTAATGAGCACTCTTACTCATAGCTGTATTGGAAGTATACTATTATTATTATTGACATAATTTTTGAACTGACTATGTTAACTTTTATGGAAACCTGAAACTCTTGTGCCAAAAACTCTCTTTTCCGATGGAATGTGAAGCTTGAATGTTAAGGAATGAAAGAAACATTGGGTGTTGTTATCTCTGTATCCCAATAATTCTAGCATTGCATCTCTCTCTCTCTCTCTCTCTCTAATCTACACACACACTTCATTTCTAATTGATGGATATTTTGATGTTCTAAGAACAATTTAGTTACAGTATCTGTGGTTGCTTCTGAACTTGCCAATCTTCATTGCCAATTGCTGGATTTAACTCAACTGGAAGCAATGAAGGACATAATTTGGCAATGGCATGTTCTGTCCAACTTTCTTGGTAGCTTTTTATCATTTTTAGTAACTCATTTGTTTATGTAGATAATCATCATCGCTACAATGTCAATTACACTGACATAATATGCTATACTTTTTTAGATGATTTTTTTTTTCTTTTAATAAAAGAATCCAAGATCCTTAACATTACACTTCTGCAGGAATATTTATTCTTGCATGTCTTGTGTTATACATAGATTAACGCAGAATACTAGTATTTCAACTTCGGAGGCACTTTGGCCAAAAACAAAAGCTTCCAAGGCAGAATTTGCAAAGGATTTGAATTACGTATTCTTGAACAAACCACTAACATGTATGCTTTAACTTCAAAAAATGTGTTTGATGATCCTGTCTTTTTCCCTCTTCAGAGAGACACTGCTTCGGGATGAATTACCTAATCAACAATCGTGGTTTCTCTTCAGAAACCGCATCAGAGCTTTCCAAGCATGTCTTTTTCCTTAATTCAAAGAAGCCAGACGCCGTCCTTCAACTCTTAAGGTGCTTTAATATTTCAGATTCGCTGATATTCGATATCATCAAAAAGGCACTGGAGCTGCTTTCAAGCGATCCTGTCAATAAGATTTCGCCCAAGTTGGGGTTTTTCATGTCAAAAGGTACTTCAGCCTGCCAACTTGCCGAGATCATGACCACTAACCCCTGCTTGCTGCAAAAAAGCTCAGAGAATCATATAATTCCTTCTTATGATATTATCAAAAGCTTAGAGAATCAATTATTGAAACTGTATGAAGGGAAATCGGATATTTCAAGATGAATATTTATCTTGTTTCTTTTGTTCTATAACTCGAACATGCAGTCAAACAAGTTTCCAAATGTTATTACTTCACTTGTTAATTTGATAATTTGGAACCTATATTTCTTTCATGTTGTGGTGCAGTAGAGATGTTTACTCCATACTTCTTGATACTTTATCTGTCTGGAGATGTAAACAAAGTCTGTCTGTTGCATTTTTTTTTTTTGGCCAAGTCTGTCTGTTACATTAAGAACCGTAAGAGTAGTTTGTTTGGGAAGTGTCTTCGGGGTCTCACCAAAAGGAAACCTCTACTGTTACAGCTTGACATCAGAAGTATAAATTCTGAATTTCTGATGTTATTAATGCGGTAATGCTGTTATAATTAACTTGGGCATGGAATTCAATAACTTGAATACATTATAAAATAATACTCATCTATTCTGGCTTGTGTCATTTATTTGGTTGAGTGGCTGTAATGGGAAATTTTTGACTTATTCTAGGCATAGGAGATCTGTTTAGACTTTATTTTTTAGTTATTGCCTTACTTTATTTTATTTTATTTTTTATTTTCTTTTGTTATATTTTGTGCTTCCTATAAATAGCATTAGGATAGTGTAAGTTGTCAGACCTGACTCTTTCTAGACCAGTTAATATTCTGTCTCTCTCCCCAATTCCTTTTTTTCTCTATTTTTCCCATTTTCTTTCCTTTCCCAAACCACCCCCCCCTCCTTCCTTTTTCCTTCCTTTTTCTTTACTGTTCTACATCAGGCTGACTATGATCTATGATGTCTTTTTTGAGCTTAAAATAATTCTTGATTTGTTGCTTTTTCATGAAATTATGAGTGTTTATTCATTATTTCCAAGATATATCTGCTGCTTCAGGTCCTTCATGAAAGGTTTGAAATTTGTTTCATGTATGCTCTTAATTCACGAAGGGGCGCTTGATTCTAGCAGTTTTTAATCGCTTCATACATACAGATGATCTTAGAATGACAGTTGAAGAATTAAAAGACTTGTTTATTCTTAGAGGCGAACCATTACATTTGTAAAGTGCTATTGTAGTCTCATTGGCTACTTAACGTGAAAGCTAGGCGATAAGAGGGTGCTAAAGTCCCAGCATTGCTGATCAGAAACGTAAATTTTGCTGCATCATCTGCTAAGTGGGTGGACTAAAGCTGGAATTATTATGTTCTTAGTGCTTAAAATGCTTGTTCTGTTATTTGTTATTTGGTTTTAAGATGGATTTCCCGTATTAACCCTCTTCCTGTTCAAGTGATGGTCTTGTTGATCATGTCTGTCATTGCATTTTCTCCTTTAGGTCTTTGATTTTTTTTTCAAGTTACTCCCTCCGGTCCCATAAATAGGGAATTTTGTAGAACAATTTTTTTGTCCACATTATAAGGTATTAGGTATAATTTTTCTATTTTTATCCTTATTAATACTCTCTAGTCTCTACACCTAATGGGTATGATGATAGAGCATTTAATAAATTTTATAATGAAAGTTTTGATTCTTTTTTCAAAAATTTTATATGTTAAAAGATTTTCCTTAATACGTATACATTTTATACAAAATATTTTATATATGGGACTAGAGGGGGTAATTCCTCTCTTGTTCACCCCATTTAAGCTACTAAGTGTGGTTTTTCCTTAACTTGAAGCTTGAAATTTTTTTTTTAACTATCCTCTCTATTTTAACCATGAGCTAACGGTGGTTGTAGTGCAGATGTTTCAATCTTTTTTTTTTTTTGTATAAAACTATCCAATATCCCTTTCACTAAAACTAATGCTCGTTAATAGATATTTCAATATTGGAATTTACATAAACTATGATTTGTATTCAAACAAAATAGGATTCCTAGAGGGCTTCCATGTTGAGAAAAGAATGGCTTTCTATTATCACTTGTATAAGTGGGATTGGTTCCAATACTTAGTGAATTTGGATGAACTAGTCTCATTGAGCCTTATTTGGTTTAGATTAATTTTGAAGAAATATACTACTTATATGAGAGCCGGATTGGTTCAATTTGGTTGTTTTTACCAATCAAACTCGACTAATTAGATTATTAGAAATCTCATATGATCAATTTAGTGCATTTAGTCATAATTAAATCAATCTGAATTCGACTCTAATTGAGTTAGATTGGATTGAAAAGAAATGTATATTATATAAATAGTTAATTTTATTTATTGATAAAGATAAGTATAATTTTTTAAACAATCTAATTGTTTGAGATTCCAAAAGCAGCCACCTATTTTTATAACAGAACCTGTAATATTTTAGAATTTTTCCTTCTCTATTTGAGATTAAGTTTCTGTGATGGAATTCTTTTTTTTTTCATACTTCGCGTACCCTATTGGGCATTTTGAGTTGAGTACTTGTGATGGAACGTGTTTGTCTAGTACGAGTTTAGATTTTTTTTTTTTGTAAGAGAGATTAGATCTTTTTGTTTATTTATTTTTATTTCCATTAATCTTAAAGTGAGATAGACACAGAATATATGAAAAATCTATTTTCAGGCCCCAAAAACAATCTGTTTGAATGGAGATTTGAATTCATTACATGCATTTAACAACAAAATCTATTGGGAATCTGTACGAACATTATCAATTAGTGCAGCAAACAATCAAAACGCAAAAGTAACTTCTCCACAATGAAGCGTGTGTTTGGCTTCCCGTTTTAACCCACGTTTTGCTTTAAAAATGAGTTTGCTTCAATTGAAATTATATTTGGCTATTTTTGAAAATCCTATCACTAACCAATTCTTCCACTTGAAATGGGTTTCATGAGAAGGAAATGTCATACTGCTTTTCCATTCAAAATTTTCATTTTCATCTATATTTATTTTAAAGTAAGATAAAAATAGATCAATAATAATGAGAAAAAATTAAAAAATAAGATTTTCGTAAAATTTCTTCTATCCAATGATTAAAATATTTCTTCAAAATTTTATTCTCCATAGGCTATAACCTGTAATAAAATGTTACATCAGATATATTATATTTTCAATTAAATAAATACAGATTAAATTTTAGTCCAAGTAAATTAAATTAATCATGGGATAGAGTTTAAGCTCAATTTGAAGAAAAATTATGAGTTTTGTCAAAACCAATTTTCAAATAAATCATCTAAACATAAACACATTAGTCCAAAACCAATTTTTATCATAACTACGTTACAAAATCAATTCTACCAAAACTTATTTTTAACCAACTGAAAACCAAACGAGCCCAAATTCTTTTTTTGATTTCTTTTTGAAATTGACAATGGACATGGAATATATAAAATTTATTAAAGGGAATTTTATACTCACAAATAAAACTTACTACTCAAATATATGCATTTACATTTGTTAGCCTGTCTAAATTTCACATTAAAAACTGAGAAAATTAAAATTTATATACCTATGATATTGTTCTATAAACTTACGCTCAGTTTTTTTAATGAGACAAAACGTTCGGGGCTGTAAATGTACTTCGAATCTTTATAAATATTCTAGTATTTTTGTACACTTCTCGGAAAAAATGATCAGGCCAATAAAAAATTCTAGGTTCACCCAAAAACAGATTCCAGATAAAACTAGTGTTTCCTTTTTGTGTCCCAGAGAGGTTTATGAGGACTTATTTTTCTTGAAACTCATAGTAGTCGTTTAATTTAACTTTTCATAAAAAATATTTTTAGAATAACCATAATTTATAAAAATAAAATTTAAATAAAAATAGATAAATTTACTCAAAAACTACTTGAAAAACTGTTTGAATGAAAAAGAGAAAATGATAATTATAAAGTACAGTTTAGTTTGTAAAAATACAAACCAAACAAGTCCTTATTTGTTGCGTCTCTCTGACAATTTTTCTAATAAAATGGAATATACCGCAACGCAGAAACTAGCACTTTATAAGTGGCCAAAAAAAAAGCACTTTACAATTTAGACAAAAGGTAGAAATAAGCTATAATCAAGCCATCAATGTAAAATATTTAAATTTTTTACGGAAAGGCACTATTTAACCTGTCAAATGACTATAATTCTATAAACTTTTGCAAGCAGTTTAACTACCATTTGATGATGATGATGATGATAATTATACATAGCTCAACTACCTTACTGACAATGAAAGATTAATAAAGACTTTATACTATAATTTCACAAATGTTTCCTTATTTATGTACAATATCTACCTCCAAAAATGAAGTGACGGAAGGGAATATATACACACACACATATATGCATGCACAAGTGTGTATGGCAAAAACAAAAGCTTGTCAGGATAATCACATTCTACAACTCCGATGAGATTTGTCTAAAAATTCTGCAGGCCCTTGCCAAATTCCTTCAAGGTCGCTGCTCTTAACCTGATTTAGGCTAACCTAAACCTTACCTTCTAGTAGAATATTCACAAAGATTTTTTTTTTCCAGTATTCAGAATGTGCTCAAAAATAGCATTCATTCATTCATTAATTCTGGGGTGTTCCCAGATAAAATATATGCGCACCAGCAAAACTGAATCTACATTATCAAGAGTTTCGTACACCTAATAGTCTTAAAGCTCCTAAAGAAACCCATAAGAAAGCACATAAGGCAACAAGAACCGGAAAGAAAAGGAAGACAAACCCTTTCCATCCTGCTCTCTTCATAGTTGCAGTGTCATTACCTGCAGCACCATTTGCATTCTTGACACCAATCTTCAATGTATTGAAGCTAGACATTCGCTCAAATGCCCGATTCACAAAAGCATTTTCAGATGCCGATGCAGGAGTGGTTGGTATTGACTCAACAAAGTTCCACAGAGAAGAAGAAAATCTACTTGCAGCAACACCTCCCACAGTGCTACCTTGAGCTTCATTGCTTTCAGTAGGAAAGCTCGCAGATTCATATAACACACCTAAACATGACCACAAACTAGCAAATATTAGAGAAAAGAACCTATGACATTTTTTTACAGGAGAGCCATTTGAAAGCTGGCTCAGATCACATTTTCTAGACAGTCAGCAATCTTAATATTAGTGTAAAAAATTCTCTCAAATATGGCACAAAGTTTATATACTCCAGCAAGGTTTCTCTGCCATGCATCAGCTGGCAAGTCAACCGAAAGCAATAAACTGTGATGGCCTTGGGCGCAATAGAGATACGAAGCTTGCATCTTCATCCAAATCAAAGACAGTAAAATCATTATTAGGCAGTACAGGTAAAGCACCAACTCTGTATCTTGTTCTGTTGAATATACCTGATGTTGGTAGAGAGGAAGAAACATCGGTGTGTTCTGCACTCAGGATGTTACTTTGACCAGGCATCAAGAGTTCACCAGTTTGATTTGCATCCTCTTGATTCAATAGCAACTCACAATTTTGATTTACAATAGCACTGTCCAGGGTATTCATATATGAATATGAAATTGGCCCCATGTCATGAAGAAACATCTGAGCATCATGGTACAAATCAAGTTCACTTAATCCATCTTCATACTGCAGGTTCTCCACAGGCTTATTGATGTTTGGCAATGCACATTCAGGACCAGTGAGATCATCCATTTCCAAGAAGTCATCCTCACAGAAGCCAGCTTCCACATTGGTGTTGGGAGTAGAAGTGACCTCAGGAGCTTCAGAGCTTTGCAAGTGAGAAATAGCTGACTGAGGGAAGTCAGAACTGGGTTCCACTCCACATTGCTGAACACCACTTGGGTGATGCATTCCAAATGGCTCAGGAAACATGACTTCCCCACAGACTTGATCAACCATATCATTCTGTATCTCCTCAGCAATACCCTACAAAATTGGATGAAAACCTATCAGTTACTCAACAATCAAGTCCATATATAGGCAAGTTGAAATAACAAAATAGTCATCAGCTTGGAAACAAATAGTAAGAAATGAAAAGGGGAAAAAAGGGAAGACCAGCCATAAGGTGACAAAGCTTTCTCTTATTTAGACTACACATGACAACTTCATAACCACAATAGACCCCGTAGTGAACCACAAAGTCATCCCCTCAAAAGGACATAGCATATAGATGCCAAAATCACCCCATGAGAGATATAGGTAAACATTAAGCTGAAATACTGATGATAGCATTTACAGTGCCCATTGATATACAGGATCATCCTACCTCCACCCACCCACAAAAAGAAAGAAATAAAGCATATAAGTATTTTACAAATAACAAAAGTACTCGAATAATATAATTTTGGGAAAAATCACAAACCAGATGTAAGGCAGGAGGACTGTTCACATGTTGCTGTTCAAAGAGTAGAGACCCATCATCCACAAGTTTTCTCATCATTTCCTCAAGTTCATCATCAAGCAACGGCAGCACTGGACCATTAACATTGACAGTATCAACAGAAGTAACATCATCAAGTTGCTGTGTAGGTACTTTGCAGTCAGCTGAGTTAACATTAAAATCTACAGAATCATCATCTCCCCAGTCTTCTTCATTAAATGGTGCACCATACTGTTCACCATTTTTAGGACCAGGTCCACTTTTCTTGTAAAGCTTGTAAAGTGCAAAATAGTCCTGTTAATGTGAATATAAATGCCCATCGTCAGTAATAAAATTTTGATTGTGCTAAGGATAATTGACTAATAAATTTTTTTTGGATGACAAATTACTATTACTGATGTAATAAATCAATAAAATCAATATTAAAGGACCACTCAAACTGATACCTTAATGCCTTGGCATCTTTGAAGCTCTGGTTCATCCAAGGTGTATTCATGCATAACCCAATCAGTGCGCTCACCATTAGGTGCTCTGCCTTTATAGAAAACCAGTGTCTTTTTAACTCCAACAGTTCGGGAAATGTACGTCACGTTACGATCTTTTCCTGTAGCTTTCCAGTACCCCTGTCTTGTTGCTCTATTTGACCTCGCAGCATTAGGGTACTTCCTATCTCTAGGACTGAAAAAGAACCATTGCCTATCTCTAGTTTTTAGCCCAGATTGTGCTGCAAAATATTACAAATTATAAGAAATTAAACAATAAGGAGCTAAAAAATAGGGAAAAAAAACACACACACAGATAATCTTAAAATAAACATCATAAAAGAAGTGAGATATGAAAGATGGAATACAGTAGCATCATAGCCTATGTAAATATTTTTAAGCATTAAGTGAGCAACTACAAACTTTAGCACACCAATGAGACAAAAACCACAACTTCCATTAATGGTTTAGCAGTGCTCAATATCAATCCTAATTCCCTATGAAGCACGAGGATGTGAGCCTTTTGGACACTCTAGATTTTGTCTTTATAAGGTCCAAGTCTTTGCCGATGTTTCTTAGATAATTCCTAAACAAAATAATGAATGCAAATCCTCAAAACAAAGAACCAGAAATCTACCATTAAATGTTATATCTAAGCACACATTACGTGACATGAAGGTATAAAAAAAATAATAATAAGATGTTGCTTTGTCAGGCAAAGCCCTTAGGGGAAAAAAGAAGCCTTCCAACCAAGTCAAACCTAACTAAGAAAGAACCGTACAAACAAAACATCAGCATAACAGATTCACAGAATCACACATCAAACAAGAACTAATTCTATCCTAAATCGCTTCCTACTCTAATCCATTTAAAGCACAGATACCTGACTCAACCCAGCATATCCAAACATGACAATCTAAAATTACACCTAATCCAAATTTTAACCGATCAAACCAAACAATGAATCAAAACACCCCAATCAACATAAAATCTATTTCAGGAAACCAAGTCAACGCTTAAACAACCCCTAGCGGTAGAAAAAAAAAAGAGGGTAAAGAAAAAACACCGATTCCACAAAAGAAAAGCAGATACCTGGTAATTCCTCCGGGTCCCACTTGTAGACGTCGGTCTCCCGAATCACGTCGAGCTTCAGCTTCTTCCTAGACATCTTCCTCTTCAGATAATACATGACCAGCTCCTCGTCCGTAGGGTGGAAGCGAAACCCTGGCATAGAAGCCATCATTTTGCTGAAACACTCAGAGTCCGATTCCAAACCCATCTCAGAAAAATTCCTAAAGAAACCTAGAAAATCCCCAAAAATAATCCGACCTTTCCGCTAGGAAAAATGAAAATTCTCAAAACAAAACCCCAGTCCTTAAATCATAGACTATCGAATAGAGAAAGCCAACAGCTACCGAATAAGAATCGAAAAATAAGTCTGAAAAATCGGGGATTCGGGGTGAAATCCCCTTAAGGAGAGGGGGGGGGGGGGGAATGAAGCTCTCCAATTCTAGAGAGAGAGGAACTGGGATTTTGGATTGGGGATGGTGTTGTGGTCAAAGAAGTAAATGTGTGAAGGAGGGTGGCTTATAGAGTGAGTGAGAACGCGCTTTCCTGGAAAAGGGCGTGAAGAGAGAGAGAGAGAGAGAGTGAAGGTTATTCCACATCAGTGAGATCAGCTAGATGCGCTTGCTTGGCCACCACGTTTTGATCAACGGGGCTCTTCGACTGCAGGGTTTAAGGATCCCACGGGTTTAATATAGTTTCAGATGCGTGGGATTCCATTCTCGAACACTATTTAGTAAAGAGTGCGAAAATTGGGGAAATGATGATCCATTACCCAAGAATACATTTAATTTCGTTTAAGGACCATATAATTTTGAACATTATATTCGAAGACACAAAGAGTGCGTTTGGATTAAATTATGTATAAGTGATTATGAGAATAAGTAATTATGTCAAAAGTGATATATATTTGGATATTTTCACCTCATAAGTGATTTTAAGAAAAGAAATGTGTTTGGATATTGGGGTTTAAGTGATTATTAAGTGGATAATAAGAAGTAAAAATAAAATAAATGATTATGGGAGAATAAATGATTATCATAAGCTAAAAAAATCAGTTTCTTCCATAAGCACTTATTTAAGACATAAGTGCTTATTAAAAAGTTATTTCCATTTGACAAACTCTACCATATAAGCACTTATGAATGTGTTCAATAATCTTATCCAAATAGGCTAAAAGAACTAAAATGAATAAGGACACCATTTGCCCCATTTGAAAGGAATGATAGGGACATAGGGTTCTGGCCAAAAAAAGATAGGGACATAGATTGAATTATGACTAGAAAACAAGGTTCCAAATGTCATTTAAAAAAAAAAGTAATCCGTATTTTTCTTCTCTATCTTGCTATATGATCTTCTCATTCCTTACTCTATTTCCTCTTTTCATATCTATTGAAAAGTTAAAGAGGACAATGCTTTTCATAGTTACAATGTAAAAGAAAAGTGGTCTTAAAATGGCATTTTTAATAGCACAGTGCATGAAAACTCATGGACCGGTCCAACCCGATCCTATATGGCCAATCGAGTCGAGTCATAATTTGGGTCGAGCCAGACTTTGGATTAACTTTGGTTTGTCATCCCCAGCCCATAATATATATATATGTTTTTTAAAAAATATATTATTTTGCATAGATTAATTGATTTTATAAAAATTTTTTTATATATTTTATATAATACATTTATTATTTGATTACTATGAAAAACTTTTAAAGATTTTGATATTTTAATTTTATTTAAAATTTTAAATTGATTTCTTAATTTAAGATTATATGAAAATAATGTATAATTGTAAATATTCATAATTTTAAAAAAATTAATTTCTATCCTAACAATATTTTTTAAAGAAACCTATTTTTACATTAAAAATTAATTTTTTTTCATTAATATATAAAATTAGCTTTTTTATTTTATTTTTAGTGTTTTAAAAAATTATTTGGTACTGGGTTGGCCCAAACCCAACCCGGTACCTAGCTTGGTTTAGCCTGAGTATTACCAGGCTAGACAATGGGTAGGGGTGAAGTCCGGCTCAATCCGGTTCGTGCACACCCCTAATTTTTAGTAACATATTGTACATTATCCTCTCTCTTGGGGTAATTATTCATTTTTTTTAGATAGTCTCTATTAATTGCAATAGAAGTGGGAATTTTTTTAGGCATATTAGATAAATATTGATCAATTGTAATGTAATCGTTGGAAACAAAAGGGGTAATATAAAAAGAATAAGGGTAAATGAGATAACAGTTAAATATAAGTAAGAATATAATATAAATTTTGAAACATTAATAATCCAATAGCTTGAATAAATTAGTTTTTATTTATTTATTATGATCTTTTACAAAGTGTGTACCCCAATCAAAAATACTCCCTCCGTTTTACTATATAGTATACTTTTTTGAGAAATTTATGTTTCATAATATAATGCACTTTATGGATTACGTAGCGTAATTATTTTCTCTTTCCAAAATTACCTCTGATTGATAGACTCAAATATTTATTTATTATTAAAATATTTCATTTCCAATGCATTGAATGAGGTTAATTTGAGAAAAAAGTGAAAAATTTTGTTAGTTATTAATTATTATTTTGGTTTGTATGCAGTAGTTAAAAATGCACTATAAATTGAAAAGGAGGGAGTATTATCCAAGAAGATGCACTTAGGTTCTAAATAAATGGCATAACTATTAAAGAAGAAATCTTATTACAAGAACCAATAAGGATCATTAGATCATGTATGGAGTGTCATATTAATGGAAAGGATAAGTACACATTCAAATTTGATGTTGTCAATTTTGTGGGCCTTATGGCAAAGAAATAACAAAATTATCTACCCATAAAGCACATTGAACAATGTGCTCACATGTACATCATTAGGAATGGAGTGAACACAAGGGTTAGGGTAAGGTTTAAGATTTCATTATCATTGATAATCATTGGGGTTTTTAATTATTATGTTCTTAAATGTCATGATAACTAAATTATACTCCATTTGTTCCCTTTTATAAGTCATTAATGAACCGTATCGAGAGCTGTACAATTTAATGTTAGATGTGAAAAGATTTACAGTATAGCATGCAACTTAGATCGTGTTCTAAAAGAGATAATAATTATTGTGCAAGAAAAAATACATTAATTTCTAAACTAAAAAGATATATTTAAATGAGAAAAAAATTCATATATTAAAATTAAAACTAAGCCAAAATTAACTAAATTAAAATGCAATAAATTAATACAACTAAGTAAACTATAATGCAAAAAAAATTAATTAACTCATTAAATACAACCTAAAAATTAAACTAACTACTAATTAACAAAATAAAATAATACTTAAATGAAAATGAAATTTTAAATGTTTTTTTGTTTTTTTTAAATGCAATGCAAGCTACTTTATATGTAAATTCCAACGACAACTAAGAATTTGGGGTTTGTTTTGCAAATAATTAAATAGGAAATAAAATAAAAAAATTGAAATTAAATCTAAATTAAAATGAGGAATTACTTAAAACAAAATAAATACTAGAAAACTAAGAAAATAGAAAGGATGTATAAATGGAAAGGCATTCAACTATGGACTTGACAAAAGGTAATTGGGCCTATCTTGGTTTGATCCAAATTTTTTTAGTTATGTTCAATATGTGATTAATTAAATTAACTAATTGATTAAACACTTCCCAATTAAGCTTAATTTAAGTGATTAATTAATCATAGCCTACCCTAGTGTTAATTAAGTCACCTAAACTTGCTTAAGTCAAATACTTAACTAATTAAAATGTTAATAAGTTCAATAATTAGACCTGAAATATAAGAATTAATCACTCAATTAAATCCAATCAAACAATTTAAACACCAATAATGATCCGTCTAACTTAACATCATTTAGATTAATTCAACTACCATTAAACTCATCAAAATAACATCAAATTAGGCCATAAATTCAAGCATAACAGGTCTACACATCAAGGCAAACATACTTAAATCAACATTCAATTGATTCAAATTGATATATATAAAGCCAATTCAACAACTTTCACCAACCCACCAATTACCCAAAACAAATTCCAACAAATTCAAACTAAACCTAGATTAAATTTGAATGGAAATTGGAAGAATAAAATAAAACAGTATAGAAAAACATCCTCAACATCAATTTAAGCTCCATTAAACTCCAAGCTTAGCTCCTCTTTGTCTCCTTCATAGTTGACCACCAAGAAATTACACCTTCATTTGGACGAAAATAGCTCCAAGAAAAATCAAGACATATTCAGCCATATTGATATACTTAAGTGAAAACTTCTTGCTCCAGTTGAAAATGATGACAATAGAGGAGGCAACCCATAGCTCAATTTTCTTTAATCTCCCATGGAAACTAGCTTCCGTGAAGTAACATCCAACAAGAAGGAAGTTATAAAATGGAAGAAATGAGGTTGAAAGAAAGTGGGTGTGGTGGAGGAAGGTCCGAAAATAATGTGGGAATGGGAGGAAACGAAGAAATTTGGGATGTGGTTGAGAGAAATCAAGAACGAAGTGGAAGAAGTTGAGAGGCGAGAGAGAAAAATGAGGTGGCAGCTTGGTCTCTGTTTTTGCCAGCAAGGGTGGTCTGAAAAGAGAAGAGATAAAAGACCTAAAGGCATATTTGGTTAAATGAAATTAGGGCTAATGAAGGTGAGTTGAATTAATAAAATTAAAGGAACATATAAAAAGATAAATAACAATAAGAAAAATGAAAAAATTAGGAAAATAAGATTTTCATAAAATTTTTTCATTCTAATAACCAAAATGTCCATTCAAAATTTTAACTTCCATGGATAATAACCTATAAAAAAATATTACATTAGATAAATTATGTTCCTAATAAAATAAAATAAAATGTAATATATATTAGATTAAATTTTGATCCAAGAAAATTAAATTAATTATGGAATAAAGTTTAAGTTCAATTTAAAAAAAATTATGAATCAAAATAATAAAAATAAGAGAAATAAAATATGAAGAAATAAATTTCCAAAACTCTTTGACAATTTTACCTCTAAATGGGTCAATTCTTAATCATTTATTTAATCTTATTAAACCACAAGGAACACATAATCACATTAAGAATTATTAAATAAAATAAAATAGAAAAAATTAAATTATTGAAATAATTTGAAAGATAAAATTTAATTAAAACTAAAACTTAATTTCCAAAAATTATCACAAATTTTTTCATTTATTTCAAATTAAAGCTAATTATATAAATATTATCTAAAACACATAAAATTAGCCAAATTTTAATACTAAAAATGTTTAAATAAGGGGAATAAAAATAGAAAATTCATGATTATCAATCACTTTTAACCGATTTATATATATATATATGAAGAAAAACAGTTAAAAATAATTAAAATTCTTAAACTTTATACAATTTACCATAACTTCCCAATTTATCCTTATTAAATTATAACACATCTTAATTATATCTGTCTTAATCTTTTTCTACTATAATTATTTAATGAGAGTCAAACATGGAAATAAATATTTAATACTCACAAAGTGATTTATATTTTTACACAATTCAATTCTTCTAAAATATGGCTTATAATAGGAAAAGAGGGAGTAACTTATTAAAATGCACAATCAAGCCATTAACAAAAAATTCATGGGTAGGCTCTCCTCTTTACTAGAAACTTATACCATATATGCAAATATAAAATGCCCTTACACTAATGTCTAAATAAAATTCTATAAAAAGGACTAGTTTGATTGTAAAATTAGGACAAATTTCCCTAATGTCATTAGCTACACATTTGTCAAGAACACTTCAGGAGAAAAAAACAAAAGATTGTAAAGTGTCGCATTGATGGATGCAAATGAAAGATGACAACATATATATGTGTGTGTTGTGGCTAAAACAATCATGTTCCTTTGTGTGAGAAGTTTCTACAATTAGCATATTCACTTAGTAAAAGATAACCTTGTAGTTTGTCACAATTATATTTACTCAGTAAAAGATACACTCAGTAAAAGATAGCCTTGCAGTTTGTCACAATTATATTCACTCAGCAAAAGATAACCTTGCAATTTGTCACAATTCAATGTCTCCTTTAATGTTGTTGATTACAATTCAGTCTTGTTTATTTTTGTAGACTTCCCATTTGTCGATGTCTAATGATATAGAGATATTGTCATTGAGGACTCAATTAAATGTCTTTCAAATAGAAAAGATGTATCTAGAGAAAAATGCTATAAATGAGAAGATTGAAGCAATATTAATGATGCTTTTCCTAAAAGAAGGTGATCTAAAAGGGATTGAAAATTTAATAAGGTAGAAAGATGGTTTGAAAGATAAATTGCAGATAATGAAAGACTTGGAGGCAGAAGGAAGAAGGGAGAAAAATGACTTGAAAGTTAAATTGCAAATAATAAAGATTTGGAGGCAAAAGAAGAGGGAGAAATATGATTTGAAAGTTAAATTGCAGATAATGAAACACTTGGAGGTGGAAGCAAGAAGGGAAAATATTATTTTAATGTTGAATTGCAAATAATGAAAGATTTAAAGGCAAAAGCACATTCCAAAGTTGTTGAGTTAGAAGAAAAATTGAGACAAAAATAAAAGGAAAAGGAAGATCTTAATAATTCTATTCTCTCACAAAGGGAGCTTGACAATCAAACTAATTTGAAAGCTAGACATGCAGCACTTGCAATGAAAACCCAAATTGAAGAGTCTTACTCTACTACAAAAGCATGAATGGATACCCTTTGGGATATAACTCGTTAACTTCTTAAGTGATGAAAATGTCACTAGAAATTTATTGTGCAAATGCTTTAACATGAGCTAAGATATTGTTGAAGACTTATTCAACTGAAGCTAAGAAATGTGTACTTGATAAATGAGAAGGATAAAAACTTATATAGTGGTGATACTTATCACATATAGTAGCTGAAAGAAGGATGCATACTTAATATAGTAGTGATGCATGTAATTACCTATAATAGTTGACCCTTACAAGATTGGGGGAATCACATGTAATGACCAAAATAATAAATTTATTACAAAACAAAAATTTTTATTACTTATTTTTTCAATTTTTCTACTTAGTTTTTCAATTTTTAACACTTTTTATTAGTTAAAAGTCTTTTTTTGTAATTAATTTCCTCCACTGGCCCTTAATTGTGATTCCTTCTATAAGATTTCTCTATTATATATCACTGATGACCATTAGGGAAATTTTTAATTATGATGTTCTTAATGTCATGGATAACAAAATTCTAATTAATTAAAATGCAAAATGCATAATCAAGCTTTCAACCAAAAATTTTATGGGTAGACTCTCCTCCTTGCTAGGAACTTGTACTTATATCATTTATGTAGTATAAAATGCCCTTACACCAATGTCTGAGTTAAATGCTACAAAAGGGAACGGTTTAATTGTGATATTAGGACAAATTTTCCCAATGTGAAGAAGATTATAGAAGCTACACATTTGTCAAGAACACTTCAGGGAAAAAGAACATTGTAAAGTGTCGTGTAGATGCAAATGAAAGTTAACAAAATATATGTGTAATGGCTAAAACAATCATGTTTTTTAGTGTGAGCAGTTTCTATAATTAACATATTCACTTAGTAAAAAACAACCTTGTAGTTTGTCACAATTCAAGGTCTCCTTTAATGTTGTTGATCACAATTTAACCTTGTTTATTTTTGTAGGCTTCCCATTTGTCAATGTCTCATGATATAGAGATATTGTCATTGAGGACTCAATTAGATGCTCTCCAAATAGAAAAGGTGCATCTAGAGGAAAATGCTAGAAATGGGAAGATTGAAACAATGTTAATGATACTTTTCCTAAAAGAAGGTGATCTAAAAGGGATTGAAAATTTAAGAAGGGAGAAAGATGGTTTGAGAGATAATTGAAGATAATGAAAGACTTGGAGGTGGAAGTAAGAAGGGAGAACAATGACTTGAAAGTTGAATTGTAGATAAAGATTTGGAGGCAAAAGAGAAGGGAGAAAGATGACTTGAAAGTTAAATTGCAGATAATGAAACACTTAGAGGTGGAAGCAATAAGGGAAAAAATGCTATTTGAATGTTGAATTGCAGACAATGAAAGATTTGGAGGCGGAAACACATTCCAAAGTTGTTGAGTTAGAAGAAAAATTGAGACAAAAACAAAGGAAAAAGGAAGATCTTAATAATTCTATTCTTTCACAAAAGAAGCTTGAAAATAAAACTAATTTGGAAGTCAAGACTTGCAATGAAAGCTCAAATTGAAGAGCCTTATTTTACTACAAAAGCAAAAATGAATGCCCTTGTGATTTAATTGGTTAACTTTTGAAGTAATGAAAATGTCACTAGAAATTTATTGTGCAAATGCTTTAACACGAGCTAAGATATTGTTAAAGATTTATTTGATTGAAACTGAGAAATTTGTAGTTGATAAATGAGAAAGATAAAGACTTGTGTGGTGACAATAATCACCTATAGTAACTGTCAAAAAAGGATACATACTTAATATAGCATCGATGCATGAAATTACTTTCAATAGCTACCTCTTATAAGATTTCACTACTATGTACCATTGATGACCATTGGAGTAATTTCTAATTATTATGTTCTTAATGTCATGGATATTTAAATTCTAATTGATTAAAATGCATAATCAAGCTTTTAACAAAAAATTCATATGTAGGCTCTTTCCTTGCCAGGAATTTATCCTATATCATATATGCAATATAAAATGCCCTCGCACCAATGTCTAGGTTAAATTCTACAAAAAGGAATGGTTTGGTTGTGGGATTAGGACAAATTTCCCTAATGTCATTAGCTATACATTTGTCAAGAACACTTCAAAAAAATGATTGTGAAGTGCATCATAGATGGATGCAAATGAAAGTTAATGATATATATATATATATGTGTGTGTGTGTAGTGGCTAAAACAACTATGTTCCTTAGCATGAGAAGTTTCTACAATCAATGTATTCATTCAATAAAAGACAACCTTGCAGTTTGTCACAGTTCAAGGTCTCCTTTAATGTTGTTGACCACAATCCAACCTTGTTTATTTTTGTAGGCTTCCTATTGTCAATGTCCAATAATATAGAGATATTGGTATTAAGGACTTAATTATATGCTCTTCATATAGAAAAGATGTCAAATCAAGTATTTTGATGATTCCACACAACCGGAGTTTGAAAAGAAGATATCAAAGAAATACAAGAGATCTCAAGTGAAGAAATTTAGGAAGAAATGAATACAAGATTAGTTTGTAGGATTTCTTACAGTATTCACAGCGTAAAAGACTTTGATTTTACACCCACTGGTTTTAAATAAGTGTTTTTCAACTATCCTATGCTAACTTATGATAAATTTGAAAAATACTCACTGACAGATGAATTTTAAACTGTTAAACTTTATATGTTTTTTTGAAAATTCGAATTTTGATGACTGAAATTTGAAGTTACGGAGATGTTATCTCTGACAGACAAATTTCAGCCTATTAAAATTTGAATTTTGAGTTAAGCATAATTTGTGAAAAATGAAAAATTCATTTGAAATTATGTCAAAGTTCAATTGAAATTAGAGTGCAAAAAGAGTTTTAAGTCAGTCCATCTAACAAACGAAATTTGGTTTTGAAAATTTGAATATTGGAATGAAAATGTATAAGTCTAATTAGATGTCCCTCTGACAGACGAACTTTGGTTTTGAAAATTCAAATTTTGGAATAAAAATGTATAAGTCTGATAAGAGGTCTTTCTGACAGATAAACTTTGAAGGCTCAAAATTTGAATTTTGAAAAGAAAAATTTTTGTACCATGTTAAGTTGCTCACTAACAGATGAATTTTGGTTCTCCAAAATCCGAATTTTGAGTGTATTGTAGCAATATGGGATAACTATTCACATCTAATAGAAACACTTTAAACTTGAAAATTTATATGTGCTTACATGGGAAATATTTGTCAAGATTAAAATTCGAATTTCATCTTTGAACAGACGAACTTTGAAGTTCAACATTAAAACATTTAACTTATGGTCTTTGTGAAATTTTTCTATTGACACCCCATAATTTGAACTTTGGATGTATGTTAAACGTATTAAATGTGGTTGGTGAACGGCTTTTTTTGCAGAGTAATCGTTGGGTAACGTCTCTAACAGCTAGATCTTATCTCTAACGTATAATTAAGACATAAATATATAAATAGAACTTTATTTAAAATTTTGGGTAACAATTTTATGTTGTATATACTAAAACTCTGTCAAAATCATTAGTTAAAGCCTTCTACTCTTTCACACTTCATTTATTATACTTCAATTGTAATACATACTCCAAATTAGAGAGTTTCTCTTGTTGTAAACAATCTTATCTTCATCTAGAAGAAATATTTTCTTGTGAAGAGATTTTACAAGAGATTTATTAAGCACTTTGCTACAGTGCAGAGTAAGAATCTGTAAGCTCTTAGAACAGAGCACAAGGTTATACTATGACATTACAAGGAACTCACTAAATTCTTGCAAGATAGTGAAAAATCTCAAGTGGTAACTTGAGGACTGGACGTAGGTCAAGAGAAAGAGACCGAGTCAAGATAAATTGGTGTCTTCATTTCCTCTACCTTGCTTACTGCTCTATTATATTCTGCACTCTATTTTTCTGCAACTTTTGCTTTCACTACTCTTTTATAATTTTACAGAAAATTTCAAACTTTTCAATTCATCCCCCTTCTTAGGAAGCCAACAGACCTAACAAAAGATGCATCTAGAGAAAAATGCTAGAAATGAAAAGATTGAAATAATATTAATTATGCTTTCCTTAAAAGGTGATAAGAAAGGGATTGAAAATTTAAGAAGTGAGAAAGATGGTTTGAAGTTGAATTTCAGATAATGAAAGATTTGGAGGCGAAAGCAAAAAGGAAGAAAGATGACTTGAAAGCTGAATTATGGATACAGACTTAATATAACAGCAATACATGTAATTACCTATAGTAGCTAACACTTATAAAATTTCATTATTATGTGTCATTGATGACCATTAGGGTTTCTAATTATTATGTTCTTAATGTCATGGATAACTGAATTCTAATTAATTAAATTGTAGAATCAAGCCTTTAACAAAAAATTCATGGGTATTCTCTACTCCTTGCTAGGAACTTATATCATATATGCAATATAAAATGCCCTTACACCAATGTTTGAGTTAAATGCTACTGAAAGGAATGGTTTGACTACGGGATTAGGACAAATTTTCCCAATGTCATTAGCTACACATTTGTCAAGAACACTTCAAAAAAGAAAAGATTGCAAAGTGCAACATAGATCGATGCAAATGAAAGTTAATGACATATATATGTATAGTGCCTAAAACAACCATGTTCCTTATGTGAGAAGTTTATAGAATCAACATATTCATTCAGTAAAAGATAACCTTGTAGTTTGTCACAATTCAAGGTCTCCTTTAATGTCGTTGATCATAATTTATGGTGCCAACTTTAGTGCAAAAAAGTCTCCAATGATCTATTTAAATAGTATGGAGAATGCTTCACATTTGGCAAGCTCCCAGAGGCAAAGAAGGAAAGAGCATTGCAAAACATCGATTGTGCAATTGAACAGCCTTTTATGTTTATCCTGTTGCCGCACAATTGATTGATGTTTATTGAACTTCAACGTGTGGCCAGATGGGCTACCTCTATACACAACAAATTTGAAAGGTTATTCCTTGCTTATTTTTGTTTCATAAATGGACTTTTGTTTGGGTTCGGACCTATGATATTTTGATGGATACCATCTCAATGCTCCTTGCTAAGAAAAATTGTTGATAGCTTCTGCATATGATTCAGACAATGAAATGTTTCTGTTGGATCATGCATTTGTAAGTGTAAAAACATTTGATAATTGGACATCATTCATTTATATTGTTAGAGAATTGACAAGTTTAGTGTAAATTACCACAGTAGTTGGCTAACATAATGCTATATTTGGTGCAATTAGAGCAATTTTTGGAGGTGAGCACTATGCCTATTATTATCGGCACATCAAAGAGAATTTTATCTCAAACTTTATCAAAATCTTCAAGGGAATGAAAAGAAATTGTAAGGGTGATGCACTTAAGTTGATCTGTGGAATTGTTTATACACAGTAAGACATAAATTTTAACAAAGCTATGATAAATATTAGGTTATTTTCACTTTAAACTTGGTTCAATAGGTTGAAACTGATAGTATAGTGTTCATTGATGCTCATTATCACAATTATCATAGGATAATATCACTACTAGTATTGCAGAATCATGCATTCCAAGATTTACCACATGTCTTTCCATCCATTACAAGTAAGGCTTCCCTATTCTTCAACCAGCATCTTTTTTCCCCCAAATTGTACAGTTCAACATCTAAATTTTTAGAACTTAGTAAAATTTACGTTATAATTTTTTTTTTTTTTTACTATGAGGGCCTCAAAAATTTACTACTTATCTTTCCATCCATAAGTAATGCTTCTCAATTTCACTATTTTCAGAACTTGGTCAAGTTTTCCTTATTTTTTCCTTTTTTTTTGCCACTAATTTTACTTCTTCATTACTATGTGTGCCTTCAAATTTTGTCATTTGACCTTTAATTGTTACACTTTACTACTTCCAAATTTTGCTATTCAACACTAGAATTTTCCGAACTTTGTAAATCTACCTTATAATTATTGATTATGGGTGCCTCCAAAATTTATTACTTATTTATTGCTTTCCAATTTTACCTACTCAAACATGAAAAATTCAACCACTTCGTAAAATTTTGGCTTCTTTTACTTCACAGTCACTGTGGGTGCCTAATATACTTCTTCCCCTTCCACCACTTACTTCAAGGCAAAGTGGCCTTTTTAATTATTTTAAGTCTTTGGATCCTTGATTGTAATTTTTAATTTTACAGTCTTAAATGAGATTAAGAGAATTTTTTAGTCTTTAGTTGTCATTTGTTCTTTTCTTTCCCTTTTGAAATACACCTAGTGTAGGATTTTTTAGACTTAAATATAATATTATGAATTAAAATGTTTAATTATTATATATTTATCATATCATTATTAAAATTATACATTTGTTATATTTTGGTGAAATATAATAACAAAAAAATTATATGACTTCCGAGTTTGTGAACCTTCTTGCTGATTGCTTCTATGATGATCTTGACAACTACAATAAATTACAATATCCTAACATGAAAACATTGCTTTTTTTATTTTTAGATAAAGTGGAAACATTGCATTGGTGTCTTAACATTTAAGTAAAATGGAATTGGGAAGTTTTCAATGAACAGATGAAATTTGAGGTCTAGAATACATTCAGCCTTCCCGAATGAAGTGTATTAAACTTGATTAGGAACAAGTCAAAGTTGGAAGTTTCATACATAGTATAGAGATATAAGACTTAAATTTGAGGTCATAGATGTTTCAAGAAGAGGTTATACTTTGATTCGTATGTTTAAAATTTAATAGTTTTTATTGGTTTTGTTCTATGGATTTTCCATTTTAATTTATATTTTCAGAATAACACTATTATATCTATTTTGGGAGAAACAATATAATAACTTTCTTACGGTGAAGTGCAGATAATATAGTCATTCTAAACCTTTGATCACACTATAAAGATTTTAAAATTTTTAAAATAATAATGAATCCTTGAAACTATAAAATATGCATAAATAATAAATTCATTAAGTTTCTGATTAAGAAAAATGACACGTTATTACATTTAGTTGAATCTTCGAAACTTGACTTTCTGTATCAAGTTAAACATCTAAACTTTAAATTATGAATAAATAATTATTTAAATTTTAAAGTGTATGCATATACTAGTAATTTCTTAAAATATCACACTTCACTGAACAAAACCATGAATTAACTGATAATAAAAACTTTTTTATATGCAATAAAAACCAAAGTTTTTTTATCTTTTTTGGTAAGCAAAACAGGTTTTCCCACACATTAGATGAACGTTAATGATCCAAGGGAACAGCCGAAATGGCCCCATGGACTAACTACAATGTAGCTATCAAAATTGTAGTTCTGACTGTCTCCAACCCTGCATAACACAAAATGAACAAGCTCCACTATTTTCGAATTTCAAACTACATAACACAGCCTAATTATTGCACTGAACATGGTTTGTAACTAATACAGTACAACTTTGCTATATATTTAGTAAATATATAGCCATAGATCATTCACATTTCATTTTATTTTATTTTTAGCTACCATGTGATTGTATTATTATTATTAAGATTAATTTCAAGACTGCAAGAGAATTCATACCATGATTATTATGTCTGTAATTACCCATGTATAACAATCTAGCAGTATACTAATCTAAAAAAATCCCTATGTTCATCTGCTTGCAAGCAGCAAACCAACCAATCAAAAGCAAAGAATTTTGAAAACGAAAAAGACACGGCCTTGAAATCCTACAATGGCCAAACAAATTGTGAACCAACCACAGACACACACACACGTCAATTCACACAGAGGAGCCAATAGCTTCTGATAGAACCAAACCCTGCATTCAAATCATCATCATCATCATATTATATAAATCTTTTCAATCATGGTGTGCACGTCATCATTAATCAGCACTTCCCAACCGTAGGAGGGTAACAGGACAATCCATTGTTCATTGAACCAAAAAATAGTAACATTACACATCATTCACCTATAAATTTATGACTAAAATCAAAATAATAATGTATCACAGCAAGCTATTTTTGAAGAAAAATAGAAATTAAACTATACTAATGATTTAATCTTTATTTTGTTTATGATTACAAAGAAACGTCTGTATAATTTTTTAGAGATGCAGCAAGAATTAGTTGATGATTAATCTAAAAAAAATTAGGATATAATATCAAGTGGTGCAATCAAACCATAAATGGCATAACAAATAAAGACACAGATCCAAAAAAAATTAAAAAAACTTTTATCACTCTACTCCAGAGAAGGAAAACTATGCCGTCTGATCCAAAGCATACCACCAAAATCAATGTGTGATGTAAAAAACTTGGTATATATAATCAACAATCATCATTGGACTTTCAAAGGTTTAGAACCATTACAATCAAATGCCAATAGATTAGGTAGAAAAAAATTGCTAAGATGAACAGTTTCACTACAGTTTACTACACTGTATGGTACAAAGTTAGTCCAAGTAAAATAATGGCATACCAACAATTATTGGCAACCCAAACAATTTTTGGTAAGTGCATATCTTAAGTCAACATAAGATCATTCCCTCCCAGATGAGGGCGAAGGCAGACCCGGACTTCATGTTCTTCTGGTCCCACACGAAGTTTTGGCACCATCATCTCAAGAACTGATCCTGACCCATCATAGTATGCTTCTATATTGGCATCTTCAGGAATTCGAGTGGAAAGAGGAATCTCTCGGACAAACTCACCAGGAGGGCAGTGCTCAGGAGATGGATCAGTAAGCTTGAATGTCCTATCATGTCTCTTGATAAATGTCTTTCCAGATGTGCTCACACAAGAAACCTTTATGATACCATGGGTGAGAGTATTCCTCCATGAAACTTTCACACTCGGAAGATCCACAAAGGGGAGACTGATAATAATCAAGTATCCTTGTTCATCCTCATAAATAGTTTTTGCAGCTGTAACAGGACCATAGACAGTCTTCATTGCCCCTGTAAAGTCTGGAAGCCAGTGTGGCTCACCTGTATGCATTTCTATATCTGAAATCCGATCGGGTGAAGGATTAACAGCCAAATAACATTCATCATCGTTCCCATGAGGAAAGAAGTCTTTCTTCCTCTTGCCATTTACAGGAGATAGGTCCATCCCGTCACCATTACAGTGGTTAGAAGGATGAGTTGACAAATTCAGCCCAGATCCATTGAGCAGTTTTCTTGGGGGTGCATTTGAAGTACTCTTAATCGTGGGAGGTGGTCTCTCAAGCTCAAAGTCTGTGTTGGGGAGATTTCTCCATGAACTGAAATCACTTGCTTCAGGTGGGATCTTGAAATTGAAATCCCTGCCAGTAACTTCCATCCACCTTTTTCGCTCATCCTCATCAAGGCCAGCAAGATTAGGCGATGGAACAAGCTCAATGCCATGCAAACATTGGGGGTTTGATAGGCCTCTGTAATGCTTTCGTTGCATCCTGTGAGATCGAACAAAGCCTCTGTCAACACTAAATGGAAATGGGCGCTCCCCTTGGCGTGAATGGCCATTCATGTAACTCCTCAGCTGCATCTTACCCAATGCATTTTCTGGCCTCTCCTGGAAAACCCACATGTACATATTTTCCATATCATGTTGAACCATAAAAACATCAAGCTTTAGATCAGATTTATCAAACCCTGAAACACCATTGCTGTCCCTGATTATCTTAGCCTTTGATTTTTCACTCAACGCGGGCTTAAAATAGAAACTGAAGAAAAACCATGCTCCCCATATACTATCAACTCGCTTTGTGCACTTCTTTCCACCTTTCGGAAGGGAGGTGAGGAAACTCTCAGTCTCATATCCTTGGGTACCAAGACCAACATCTAATATATCACAGGGGTCAGAATTCCATGACTGTGGAGGCGGGCTGCGCTCTGCTGACAGGGGCAAATTTATATCCGGTGGACGGGAAAGTATGATATGCCGCTCCAAATCCAGTTCCTCGTGAGAAGATGCACTTGAATCCATGGTTAAGAGCGTAGATGGGCGATGATTCTCCATTGACAATGATGTGAGAAGAGAATCGCCCATCTCACCTCATGTCTTGATGAGTATTATAGCTGGTTGATTCAATGTTGCCATCCCAAAAACATTTCAAGAAAATCACATTATAAACACCTTCCTCATATTAATCCCCATTATACATCTCCGTCAAAACCCTAGACTTATCAACCAGGAAAGAAAATTGTCACACACTCAAAAAAGATCAACAAGTTCAGAAGATATGAAATAGTCCGAAACAATAAGATTTAAAACAGAAACTCTGTATTCACCCGAAAATAAATAAATTCAATACTCAACAAAAATCTGTAGAAGAGTACAGAGAACAAAGATTAATAGACATATATAAGGCCCAAAGTCTCTTTAATCTCTAGAAACCACTAACTATACTATGCGTAGCCCTAACCCAAAGATCTCCACAAATCCTCCAAAATCAGGTGGAAAGCGCTCAATCAATACCGTCAAATCCATAAAAGCATGTAAATTCTATAACTTTTCGCACATAAGATGATTCAAAAGGTTATAAGAAACTGAAGGTAAAGGATAGAGAGACCCGAGAAGAAAATCCAAAAGGATCTTCAAAGAGTACCTCTGGGGATAAGCATCGGAGAATCGAGAAAAGACGAAGAATTGGAAGCAGAATTTGAACAGCCGACTATGACGCTCTTCTCTGCAATATCATCGATAACCACATTTTCGATTCCAGAGTCCAAACTTCGCCGTCTATTCTTTTTTTTCTTAAAAAAAAAAAAAAAAGAGTTTTCTTCTTCGTAGGCCCGTCAAACAGAAACGCGGGAGCAGCCGTCTCATTGGAACGACGGGTTTGGTTGGAAAGCCTTCTTCACTGGCCACCACCGTTTGTTAACGGTGACGGTGCACTTCTCTATCTTATCTTTGTCGGGTCGATATTACTAAGAGAAGTACAATATTGATTAGTCTTCCACTCCGAGAAATAAGTAAATTACACGGGTGGAAAAAATAGGTAAAATTGTTAAATTTATAAAAAATATAATTAATTTAAAAAAATATTTTTTATTTAACAGTAATAAATTTTATTATATAATTGATAAGAATGAATTATAATTATGAATATTTTAAAAAAATATTAAATATACTAAATAATTATTATTTATTTTTTAAATTTTAAAATAAGATATGTCCCTCTAACATCCCTTATATTAAAAAATTAGAGAAATAATAATTAATTTGTGTTTTACTTTATTGTAAAGTTAATGACATAATCTTCTACTCCACCTTATGCTTTAGCTTCTGTTGTCTTATATATTTGAACTCTACTCAAGCACTATTTCTTTTCATCCAAAATATAAGTGATATTTTAAAAGTTTATTTTTATCCAAAATATAAGTATTATTTAGTAATTTTTAGGATATTAAATGTTCTTGTTAGGTCTAGTGACCAATATAATTAGTTTTAATGATGTCAAATAGTAAAATAAAAAATTTGCATGATATGGTTATTTAATGTTATTTATATATTTTATATCATGCTTATTATTGAGGAAAAATTAACTAATTACTAGATTTAATATGAATTTCTTATGTAATTAAATTATGAAGAAGAACATAAATTATTATGGAGTCAATAAATAGAGCAAAGGCTTTTCAAGAAGAAGAGAGATTTGGAACAGAATAACTTGAAAGCTTAAATTGGAATATTAAGGTTCAAGTTCTTAGTTTTTGAGTTTGGATATAATTAGTTATGCATGTTTGAGTTTAAAAAGTTTTTCAAATAATTTTAGAACATCACTTTTAATATCATTAAAAATTTTAAGTCTAAAAATCAAATTGAGCATTGATTCTTTTATTCTAATAATTTTTCATAGTGTCAACAAAAGTAGTTGATTATTGCTTAATTATAACATGTTATATCGGTCACTCACTTTAGCTTCATGCTTTCTTGCTAATATAATTGATTACTTTTAGCAAAGTAATCGATTATCACATGTCTAACCTAAGTTAGCTTGCATCTACTTAACACTTAATTGATTATCCTCTCAAAATAATCGATTATTGAATCTGTCCATTTCTAATATACTTCAATCTCATGTTTTAGTCGATTACTCTTATTTTCTAATTGATTATATTATTTCATATAATTTGTTATATCCTTAAATAGTCGATTACCTTTTCTCAACGAATGTGCAAGCTATCTGTTTGAAATATAACGTGGTACATCCTGAAATATAACTGGTTATCTTGCTTCTCAAATTTATTTTCATAGTTCGATAACCTGTTACAAGCTCTAATATAATTGGTTATGTTTCTTAACCCCCCAAATTCCTTTTTAAACTAATTATTCTTAGCTTAATTGATTGATGAACTTATTTTCTTCTTTGTTATTAAATCCAATCAATTGACTTAAACTGTAACAGCCCTTATGACATCTTTCTTGGCATGGTGTGTAGAACCGGAGGAAACAAGAAGAAGGAAGGTTCAAGTGGAGGAAAATTGGGCTCCAACCCGTGGCTAGAAACATGGCTGCCGTGACGAGAGCGAGTCCAGTGGCGTTTTCTAGCTGAAACATAGTGGTGCCGTGGTGAGAGTCGAGAAACTTGGTTAAATCAGAAACATTTCAATCGGTTGGACACGAAGGAAAGAAAGAAAACGGAGGGAGCAGCGAGGAACTCTGCTAGGGTTTGCAAGATTTAACCTTAGGAAGTGATTTTCATACCTCAAGAGCTTGGATTCTCGTTGGTAAATGATCCATACTCCTCTCTCTCCATTTTCTTCAGTTTAACTTGGGGTTTTTTCGGTTATATGTTGGGATTTCCTGTTTGGGTCGAAATCCACCGATTGAAATGGATGGAATGGGGTTTATAGAGTGTGATTTGATGTTCTTGTTGTTTGGGCTTGAGTTTTGAAAGGATTATGTATGAGTTGAGCTTAACCCTAGGTTGTTTTTTGTTAAGGCTCTTGGGAATCCGAAGTGTATATGATTGTTTGGTGTTTAAATAATTCCTAGAAGCTTAATGATGCATGAAAGGGGTGTTGAAACTTTGGCTTAGGCCAAAGTAGTTGAATTGTGATATTTGGTTAATGGTATATGTTGTTAATTGAGGAATTGTGATATTGTGAAGGTTGTTTGATAGCCTGAGAAGGATTCAAGTGTTTTAGACAACTTGAGAAGTTTGTGGAATCCACGTGTGTGGTATTAACAACCTGAGGTAACCAGGTGTTTGTTTGTATTGTATTGGCTGTATTATATGATGTTACATATATTTGTATATATATATGCATGTTTCTTTCATACCATGATATAGATATGTTTGTGTGTACTGTTTTCTATATATCGTGGTATGCATACAACTAGATGATGATCATGACTACGATGATGATGATTAGAGATGATAATATTGATATGACATGACATAATGCATACATGACATTGTGATAGGAGGATGATGATTATATGATGATACATGAGCATCATCACATGACATTGTGAGATTGTGATATATGGTGGATTGGGTAGTGATAACAATATGATATATGATGATATATGTTAGGGAGGATAAAAAAGAAATATATATGTTAGGGAGGATAATGATGGAATCTCTGCGGTAAATCGCCTCTTATGACCAGAAGGGGAAAGGCACGCAGTGGGCTGCACCATCCCTAAATCGCTACCAATTCATGGTGGGAAACAAGAAGGAGAGCCACAGTCTGAACATTAGTGTTACCTTTGGCTGGGTGCACTAGTGGGAAGTGAGTTTGGTGATGTCCCAAAATCAGTTTTCACCAACTGTTGGCAGGAAATTACCTATACGGAATGTCTTGTTATGACGATAGCCCGTGGTTCTAGTTGTGTGCGAGGGAGACATGTATTCCATTTATTTCACATTACATTCATGGGTTGTATGAGTTATATGTGTATATATATGTGTGTGTGTGGTTGTTCCCAGTTACTGAGATATTGTCTCACACCCCTTTCCCATGAACTAACTTTTCAGGTGATGGTTCTGACACTAGTCCGGAGAAGATGATAGAGTAGTAATGGACACGAGAATATTAGGTCTATGTAGTATATGTGTATTTTGGATAAGTATCTTGTGCCAAGTAGGGTAAAATGTTTTATAATGAATGTATGATATGTATAAGAATTGTTATGGATTGATGTATATATTATTATGTATGTGGAATTGTGTGGTATGTGTTGTGTATGATGAATGGTGGTGTATGTTTGGTTCGGGGTGTTGAGGAGTCAGTGTAGTAATATTTGTGAGCCCAAAGATGGAATTAGGCCTTGTTGGTGTGTTTTGGAGCAAGTAGCCCATTTTGTCAAATGGGGTTCAAGGGGGTCAAATCTCATAGAAGTGGTACCTTTAAGGTGAAACCTCTTTGAACAAGTTGGTTAAGTGGCTTTGGACCTGTGTGAATAGTCCTGAGTGGTTGAATTGCCTTTGGTGGCAAATGGGAGTGTTGAGTTTTGAGTTTTGGTCAAAAAGTAGCCAAAACGATGTCAGGGGTCTTGATTCTCCATATGGAGTTGGATTGAGGTAAAAGTAGTATCTATGGATAGATTGAGACTTGATTGACTTTAGGAGTTAGAATCAAGTCAATCGGAGGTCGAAGTATAAAGTTATGTGCGTCGAAAGTTCATTCTGGAGTTGGAGAATTTGCTGGTATAGAAACCCAGCATGGGGTGCCGCAGCGCCAGAGAGCCTAGTAGCGAGTGAGAAGCAGGGTACTGTAGCGGCAGCGGCCTTAGCCCATTTTCTAGTGTTTTTGTGTTGTTTTTCCACTACTCGGTGGTTTTGAAAGGTTCATATGAGATGTTTGGGCTATGTTTGGTTGGTTTTTGAAGGTTTTGGTCAAGTCATAAGATGTTTTGAAGTAGGTTGTTACATAAACAGAGCTCAATTTATTATTTTGGATACGTTACCAGAAATAGCCCTGAATCACACTATAATCAATTGGACTTTTATGGTATAATCGATTATCTTGGTAAAGTGTTTACAACGGTTAGTTCTTCGAAATAACGACTAATTAATTATGTCTAACGGCTAACTAACTATTTCCACCTATAAATAAAGCTTTGTTTAAGTTGGGAGAAGAGAGAATAATGTTTTGAAACTATTTTTTTATATCAATAGATTTATTTGTCTACCAAACACTCTCAATTATATTATGTGAGCTTCATTATAATTTATCCATTCTTTGAGAGAGCATTTATTTGTATTGATATTTTCTCTATAAGAGAATACTCTAGGTAATCTAGAGGGGTTACTTAAGGAAAGATTTCCTTGAGGGGAATTTGTAATCACACCAGAGAAAGTGTGGGAGAGAGACAGACTCAAAGAAGGAGTTTGTGTGGCACTGTAACTTCACAAGTGCTCAAATCGAACTTGTAGGATATAGTGAAAAATTTCAAGTGGATTGATTGGAGCTGGATGTAGATCAAATGGTTAGGTCGAACTATGATAAATTGCTTGTACATTATTCTTCCTTCATCTCTTCATTATCTCATTTGTTCGTCCATGTCCTTTGTGTTTCTTTGTGTTTCTCTATGACGTTGAATTATTTTTCAAAAAGGCAAAAAAAATTTGCAACATCTAATTCACCCCCCCTTTAAAGTTACCAGCCAAATCAATAATTAATATTAGAGTAGATTCTCTTGTGAAAGACTTCACTACTTAAGAGTTCATATTGGTTTGTTTCTATTACATCATGCTACCTGGAAAACCCCAACATGAGCAAAACACCTAGCTTCAATGGGGAGAATTACAGCTTATGCAAGGTGAAGATGAAACTATTCCTTGAATCTTTTAATCTTGCTGCGTGGGACATTGTGACTAATGGAAATTTTAAGCTCACAAAGATCATTAGAAGAAGAAGAAAAAGAAGAATAGTCAACAAGCCCAGATTGGAATGGGATGAAGAAGATATGAGAAAAGTGATGTTGAATTGACACGTGAAATATGTTATCATATGTGCACTTAGTGAAGATGAGTACTTTAGAATTTCTAGTTGTAACACAGCAAAAGAAAAGAACCTTGAATGATGGTATCTCACAAGTGAAAAGGAAATATGAATCACTCTATAATACATTCAAGCTAGAGACAAAAATGACATGATCTTTGGTCTGTAGCTCAAGTTATGAGTTTTCAAAGTTGGGACATGGAAAAAAGAGAGTTAATCAATTATTGGTGCTTTATAATCAATTAAAAGGTTTCAAAATGAAGAAAAATGGCACCCCAAGCTTTGATAATCGATTAGACAGTGATTATAATTGATTATTATTGATCCAGAATGAAGAAATGCACCAATTGGCTTTGATAATTAATTATATTTGGCTATATAATCGGTTATAAATATGGAAAATTTTCAGGATCACCACAACTAAATATTTTGATCATAACTTTCACATATAAAGTTTGATTGAGGTGATTCAAAATGCATTGGAAAACTGAGACAAAGAGCTACAAATTTTATGTTTTGAGTTTCTAAAAATTCAAACGCTACAATGGTTGAAAATGAGCTCAAACTTAATCAGATAAACTCTTGGGGGCAAGACATCAAAACAGGAAGTTGGCAACTCTAAAAGGATTAATTTCTCCATCAACAACAACATTAAATAAGTATTTCTAAACCTCCTCTAAATTTATCTTTCACTTATCATGCATATCTTTTAAAGGGATCATTGCATGGTTGATTACTTTTAATGATAAAACTTTTCTTTCAACATTGTTTCTTATTTATTCCTCTCCACATATTTGTATCACAATAAGGGAGAAGGATAATGCATTCCTTTTGATAAGGGGAAAAATATTACCTTTTAAACTTTTTGCCAATGTCAAATAGGGGGAGAGAAGGTTATGAAAAACATATTGCTTTAGTTATTACATATATCTTTAAGCATATTTTTCATAAGTAATTTGTCATCATTAAAAAGAGGAAGATTGTTAGATCTAGTGATCAACATAATTGATTATTTTAAATAGTGAAGCAAAAAAGTTTGCATGATATGATTATTTAATGTTATTTATATATTTTATATCATACTTATTATTGAAGAAGAATTTGACTAACTAATGAACTTAATATGAGTTTCTTATGTAGTTAAGTCAAGAAGAAGAACATAAATTATTATAAATTCAATAAGTAGAGCAAATTATTTTCAAGAAGAGAGATTTGGAGAAAAAGAACTTTGGAGTTTAAATTAGAAGATCAAGATTTAAGTTTTTAGTCTTTAAGTTTGGATATAAGTAGTTGAGGATGTTTGAGTTTAAAAAGTTTTTCAAATAATTTTAGAACATCACTTTTAATATCATTGAAGATTTAAAGTCTAGAAATCAAATTAAGTATTGACTCCTTCATTCCAATAAATTTTTCAAATTGTTAGTAAAATAATCAATTACCTCTTGATTATAACCTTTTATATCAGTTATTCATCTTAACTTCGTGCTTTCTTGCTAATATAATTGATTACTTTCAACAAAGTAATTGATTATCACATTTCTAGTCTAAGTTAGTTTGCATTTGTTTAGTGCCTCAATTGATTACTCTATCAAAATAATCAATTATCAAGTTTGTCTATTTATGGTATACTTCAATCTCACATCTTAGTCTATTACTTTTGCTTTCTAATCAGTTATATTGCATTATATAATCTTTTATATTGTTAAATAATCAATCACTTTTTCTCAATAAATGTGTGACCTCTCTGTTTGAAGTCTAATATGTTATATCCTCAAATATAATAAGTTATTTTGCTTTTTAAACTTATTTTCATTCTTCAATAACCTGTTACAATCTTTAATATAATTTGGTATGTTTCTTAACCTCCCAAATTCCTTTTTAAACCAATTATTTTTGACTCAATTGATTGATGAACTTATTTTCTTCTTTGTTATTAAACCCAATTAATTGATTTAAATAGAGCTCAATTTATTATTATGAATACGTACCAAAAATAGCATTGAATCACACCATAATCGAATAGACTTTCCCAGTATAATCAATTATTTTGGTAAAGTGCTTGCAACGGCTAGTTCTTCATAGCAACGACTAGTTAATTGTGCTTAATGGCTAATTAACTACTTCCATATATCAATAGAGTTTCATTTAAGTTGAGAGAAGAGAGAATAATGTTCTAAAACAGTTTTATTGTACAAACTAATTTATTTCTCGATCAAACATTTACAATTACATTATGTGAGCTTCATTGTAATTTATCTATTCTTTGAGAGAGCATTTATTTGTATTGAAATTTTCTCTATAAGAGAATACTCTAGGTGATTTAAAGGGGTTACTTAAGGAATGATTTTCTCATGAGGAATTTGTAATTACATCAGGGAACATGTGGGAGAGAGATAGACTTAGAGAAGAAGTATGAGTTGTACTGTTTTTACAAGTGTCCGAATCGAACTTATGACATATAGTGAAAAATCTTAAACGAATTGCTTAAAGATTGGATGTAGGTCAAATGGTTAGACTGAACCAAGACAAATTACTTGTGCGTTGATATTCTTTTATCTATTTATTATCTCCTTTGTTTGCCCTTGTTCTTCATGCTTCTTTGTGACGTTGAGTTATTCTCAAAATGGTGAAAACAATTTGCAACACCAAATTCATCTCCTACTGGGTGATTAACCAAATTAATATTTTTTTTCCATTTTACTCTTATCTAGAATTAAATATAGGAAAAACAACAGACTTTAAATGCAATATACTAAATTAGGGTACTATATGAAAATAATATATTATTTTGGTAAATTTAATAAGTAAAACTATCTTTCTTGGTTTTTATGCAATAAGTCAAATATGACTTATATTTTAGAGTTAGGGAGTACCTTGTATTTTACTTTTACTCCAAGTAATTTTAATTTCTTTTAGCCTCAAAAGAAAATTTTCAAGTGTTTTTTTTTATATAATTTTCTTTTATTTTAGTCACTCTTGCCAAATACAGCTTTTTGCTTTTTGTTTTGCCCAACTTGCCAAATACAGCTTGGAAGCACGGAAGTTGGATTTGAATGAAAAAAACGATAAGGAATGTGTGATGAACTTTCATATTGTCGTCAATTATTTTATTGGTGGAATGGTGCGATGTGGCTGTCAGTTGCTTCACGATTGAACGAAGGATTACTTTTCATATCAACACATTATGTTCATTTCAAATAGAAAATTTGACTTCGATATAACCATTATATTATATAATAAAAAATTAAAATTATTTATTATTTCTTTTTTAATTATTAGTTGTAATTAATATGACATTAAATATAAAATTAAATCAATATCAATCAATATATTAATATACTCTATCTATCCCATATTATAAGGTAGCAAAATTTTATTTATCAATTTTACCCCTTATTAATATAATGTTTAGTATGTAAATTATGTTGACTAATTATATTTAATTGGGATAAAATAAGAATTTTTTTTAGAAAATTAAGCATATTATATATTTTTCTTAATATATGTAAAATCTCATTTATCACCTTATAACATGAGAGGAAGGAAGTATATTACAAAATTAATAAATAATCACATTATTTATTAATAATTAATCATGCAATAATGTATGAGGTTTACTTTTACAAAAAATATAAAAAAGTGAAAAAAATTATATTATTTACAAATTATGAATAATATTATTTGCGCATGGATTTAGAGTAGAAGAAAAATTAAAATTAAGAATAAAATTAAAAATACTATAAAAAGTTATACTTGTTAAATATATAACTCAGCTGATTAATCAATATTAATATCATTAATATAAAAATATAAAATCAATACTAATTTACAATATTTATATATTGTTGGAATTTATTGGTCAAATTTCATATAATGCAAAAATAAATGTGTTTAGTTATTTCAAAATCTATAAATCTAATAAAATCTCTAATAACAGAGTTACTCATGAACAATATTTTCTAAACAATTTTTAGCTTCTATCATGCTCTCCTATATCTAATGGCTATGTTTATTATTTTTCTCACATACTCTTTTTTCCTCCCTAATAAAAGTAGGATGTATTAAGGATGAGGATGGAAAAATTTTGGTTACAGATGATAATATTAAAGAAAAATGGGAGAGCTACTTTTATAAGTTTTTCAATAGTGAATTGAATATGACTATTGATACCGAATGATTAACAACTCATGAAGATGATCTCAATTTGAACTTCTATCATAGGATTCGTGTTAAAGAGATAAAAAAAACTTTTAAGAGAATAGATAATAGTAAAGCTATTGGTCCTGATGGTATTCCTATTGAAGTTTGAAATTGCTTAGAAGAGAAAGGGGTTTTGTGGCTCACTAAATTATTTAACGAGATTTTAAGGTCCAAGAAAATGCTAAAGGAACAGAGAAATAGCACTCTAGTTCCTATATACAAGAATAAGAGGGATATTCAGAATTGTGCTAATTATCAGTAGATAAAATTCATGAGTCACACCATAAAACTTTGGGAAAGAGTAATTGAGTATAAACTCAGAAAAGAGTCTCGTATTTCGGAAAACCAATTTGGATTTATACCAGGACGGTCTACAATAGAGGCTATTTATTTATTAAAAGGTTTGATTGAAAGATATCAGAGTAAAGAGAGAGACCTGCATATGGTTTTCATTGATTTGGAAAAAGTCTATGATAGAATATCAAGAGATGTATTGTGGAAAGCAATGGAGAAGAAAAGTGTCCGTGTGGCTTATATTCGAGCCATAAAGAATATGTATGAGGGGTCAACAATAAGTGTGAGAACCTTTGGAGGTATGACAAAGAACTTTCCTATAACGATAGGCTTACATCAATTATCTTCTTTGAGTCTATACCTGTTTGATCTGGTTTTGAATGTTCTAACAGATCATATATAGGAAGAAATTATAAAGTGTATACTCTTCGCGGATAATATAGTTTTAATTGAGGACTCAAGAGAAGAGATCAATTCTAAACTTAAGTTATGGAGATACATTTTGGAATCAAAAGGTTTCCACCTGAGTAGAAGTAAGACGGAATCTATGCATTACTAATTTAATAAGAGGCCAATTAGAAATGATTCAGAGGCAAAAATTTAAGAGCAAACAATTCCAAAAGTGTCAAAATTTATATATTTGGGGTCGATTTTACAAAGTGATGGTGAAATTGATGGGGATGTTATGCATAGGATACAAGTTGGATGGTTAAAGTGGAGGAAAACATCATGAGTTATTTGTTTTCACAAGGTATCTACAAAGTTTAAAGGAAAATTTTACCGAACAGCTATAAGGCCAGCGATGCTATATGATAGTGGATGTTGGGCTTTCAAATGACAACAAGAGCATAAGATGGAAGTAGTAGAGATGAGAACGTTGAGATGGATGTGTGATCATACAAAATTGGATAAGATATGAAATTACTGTATATGAAGAAAAGTTGGAGTAGCACCTATTGAAGAGAAAATAGTGAAAAATCATTTAGGGTGATTGAGCATGTACAAAGAAGAGGGCCAGTGAGGAGAGTTGATCAAATGGCTTGGAGTCTTATTAAAAGGCGTAGAGAAAGACTAGAAAGGACATTAAAAGAAGTTATAAGAAATGATCATATGAAAAATGATTTATCTAAGGAAATGATGTTTAATAAAGCACATTGACATCATATGATCCATGTAGCTAACTCCACATAGTGGGATAAAACTAATATTATTATTATTGTTGCACTCTTTTTTTCCTCCGTGACCACTCTCTATACTAAAGTTTGCTTCATATAGACATAATACAGATATACTCCTTGTATGACCGAGATCAGATGCATCACAAATATGAGTGAAAAAAATATATATATATATATATATATATATAAGTTAGCAAAAATTACATTCTTCAAAAGTAATCATAAAATGTGGGACTTTCGACTTTGAGATTCTTAACAGGCTAAAAATCTAATTTTTAAAATACCAAATATAATTTATTTTTCAAACTAAAGATGTATTTAAAAAATTTGTGCCACCAATTCCTCACGTTTACTAGGGAGACTAGTCTAAGGGTGTGTTTGGATTAGATTATGTATAAGTGATTATGAGGATAAATGATTATTTATAAGTGATTATGAGAATAAGTGATTATGTGAAAAATGAGTTGTGTTTGGATATTTTTAATTCAAAAGTGATTTTTCAAAATTGATTATGTTTGGATAAATTAATAAAAATCACTTTTAGATTGATAATGACTTGAAATGTCTAAAATAACATTGGTGCTTAAATGATTGTAATTTCTTTTAAATGAATCATTTAAATACATAATAAAATGATTTAGGTGAATAATAACACTTTAATAATTTTTTAATTGAACTTCTAATTTATAAATAATTTGAAAATATTACATAACAAATGGTCTTGCACATATTAAAAAAAATTAAAAATTCTTCATTAAAGACTGAAAAAGAATAATACATAACTAATTTTCTTGTAAAGATTGTACAATTTGATTTCTAATTAAATCACGAATATAATATATTTCCCTTGAAGATGTCATAGTTAAACTTGTGGTTGAGGGTCGATACTCATCACCGTGATTACCACCTGGTGCTTTTATGTGTTGATGAAGCAAATAACATGCAATCCCAATAGATATTCCAGTCAATAAAAGCAGAAATAGATGAAAGATTTATTACTTTATTAGACAATGAGTGGTCATTGAAGTTTTATGTACGCTTTTCTTCGGATTGGGAAAATCGATGACCAAGACCCAACTTTTTTTTTTTGGGCCGCAAACCAAGATCAACTTATCACAATGCAAATGAAAGCAAGGGAGAGGCACTGGCAGGGGAGAGGTACTAAAGGAGGAAGCACAACCACGGAGGCAGAAATCAAGCAAGATGAGACCGAGATCAAAACCTTATACATAGAGATCGGTTAGATCACCGGTGAACTGACCCCAACAACTCTCACATGCACATATCGAGCTTCAGGCAGTGGAATGATTCTTCGAACACCGACGGGAGTCCATCTCAGTGAGCAGCAACGAAAGACTTGATGGTGGCGATGAGGAAGAAAGTACACAAACCAGGACAGTTTGCTGGACGAGATCGCCGGACAGGCTGACTGGAACTGCGCCGATGGAGAAATCCGAGATTGGTTTGCAGGATACCCCAGATCGTGTCTCAGATGCGGTGAAGACAAAGAAAGGAGAAGGTAAACCAAGCTTGTCTGGAGGAGTGCACAGAAGAGGCCGATGGGTTTGAAGGCGGAGGACGGTGACTGGAAGGTCGGCGATGGCTTGTGTAAGACGAGGATGGGTTACGCAGAAATGAGAGAAGAGGCCGCGTGAGTTTGTTCTTCATGTGAGGGTGTTTCTGGTAAACTGGCAGGTAAATAATTAAAATCCCCATAAATGCTCCCAACGGTCATATTTCTCCATAATAGATTATCAAAAGCTACAAATCTCAGCTTCAGGCAATCGAGCTTTTTTTCAAGATAATCGCTTTTTGCAACTGAGTGGGTGTTTGGTTAATAAACCTATAAGCTATTATTTTTGGGCAATAATCACTTATAAGTGATTATGCTAAAAAACCAAACACGCACTAAGGAAATAAATAAAATATAAACACATCTGTTGGCGGCAGCGTCGAAAAGGCAAGCAAGCAAGGGGCGGAAAAAGTCATGGAGGATAATCGGCAAATACATGTTCGTATATACCTTTATCGTTTTCCAGTCTCACAAACACGTTTCGTCTCACCTTTTAAAGAAGCTGGACGGACAAAGGCATCTAACTATTTAATAGAAGCAAGCACTAAAGGCTGAAGATTTTGGAGTCTCAGAACAGACACTCACTGTTTCACTCTACAAACAAGGCCTAGATCTGAATCAGCAACTTGGCATCCTGGTAAGCTATGGTGTTTGACGCTTCTCTGAAATTCTTGTAGTTAGGCGGAAAACGGTCTTTTTATGTTTGGTTTTCGAGAAATTGTGAGAAATTTTAAAATCTCAAACCTTGTTGTGAGTTGCTGAGGACCTTTCATGGTTGCTTTTATGCAGTCAATGGGGCCTAAGGGAATTTTTGTGGTACTTATTTGATTCCCCACAAAATGTAGTTTTTGGTTACCTGAGCATTGAATATGTATTAATTATTTCGTTCAGTATTAAAAACATGTGATCTAATACAAAAAGTTTTTACTTCCTACGACAGTTTAACAAATTTTCTAGGCATTGAATTGTCCATTTCTAAAATTTAAGAATAGACATGTATGATTAGCAGAAAAAGTACTTTTTTCTTTGTGGATTTTTCCTACTAAAGTTAGGAATTAATAAATCATGCAAACATGACTGCAGAACACGTATTGCTTTTTCAATCATTTTCTCTTTTTTTCTCATAGCAAGAAACACATCTTTATTTCATCTAAATTGTCATTTTCTCTTACAGAACCGAACTTGTTTAGTTTTAGATCTTCAGCTGCAATGCAGCTTTGAATTTAGAGTCCGTTAGTTTCTTGGCTGAGCCTTTCTACTTCAAATTGAATAGTTTCACTTGCAAGTTGGATCTATAATGGTTTTCTGGGAAGGATATGTGAGCGATGAAGTGATGGGCACCTTTGCACCTATTGTGCTTTATTGGGTATATGGTGGATTTTATCAGTTGCTACCACCTCTTGACAATTACCGGTTGCATACTAGAAAAGAAGAGGAAGAGAAGAATTTGGTGCCACTCTCAGATGTAGTGAAGGGCGTTTTGCTTCAGCAAGTTGTTCAGGCAGCTGTTGCACTTTTCTTGGTTAGTCATTCTACAAAGACTTGTTCAAATTTGTAGGTGGTAGCATGTTTATACGAAAATTTTATCCCATTACACTTTGGCTTGTCACCGCGTTTTGTTAGACTTCAGATTTTTGCATATATTAACTTTTCATTTTTATTTCATCATCTTCAATTCTTGATTTCAGGACGTGTTTCCATATTTCTTATTCTCAAAATAATTTGAGCACAGTTGACAGAATTCATTGACAAAATGCCTTGAATTCCTGATACAAGAAAACGAACAAAGAGCCCGGGGATTATAAGCAAACCAAAAAGTTGAGCCTAAATAACTCATATATACGTAGTACTGACTGATTATAATAGCATATAAGGTTCATCAGGCATGCAACTAGCCAAGGAAGAACAACTCCGTTAATGAAACATGTATATGGATTATTAAATAACTGAAGTCAGTTGAAAAACTTTGCTTTAAAATGATACAGGTGGTAGAGACAAAAGCTTTATTCACGTCTATATAAATAATATATACATCTCTGTGTTAGAGAAAACGATAAAGTTACATGGAAATTGATGTATTAAAATCCAAATATGATGAACTCTTTGATTTTGTCTTGCTTGATATACTCACAGAAAGTCAGAAACATTTCACTAGTTGGCAAATAAAATTATAGTTCTCTCATCTTCTTTTCTTAATTTTATATCTTAAGGATTTTTTTTAACCTGTGAGGCTTACTTGTGGGAATCCCTAAAATTATGGGGTGCCCAATCAGCAGCATATTCACTAATATATGGTGTAATAATTCTCTCATGATACTAAGAACATTTTGTACATTACTCTGGCTGTTGTTGAATGACTAATATGCTTCCTAACATTCTGCAGTTGACCTCAAAGGCAAATGCATCTGGGGTTATAGTGCAGCCTTCCATTCCCATGCAAGTTGTGCAGATCCTTATAGCGATGTTTGTCATGGACACATGGCAGTACTTTGTGCACAGATATATGCACCAAAACAAATTTTTATACCGTCATGTCCACTCCCAACATCACAGACTTGTTGTTCCTTATGCAATTGGAGCCCTTTATAATCACCCTCTTGAGGGTCTTCTTCTTGACACTTTTGGCGGGGCAATCTCGTATCTTGTCTCAGGGATGACTGCAAGAACAGCTGTTGCATTCTTCTGCTTCTCAGTCATCAAAACCGTTGACGATCACTGTGGACTCTGGTTGCCTGGCAATATCTTCCATTTGTTTTTCCAGAATAACACAGCTTATCACGACATACATCATCAACTACAAGGTTTCAAGTATAATTATTCTCAACCATTCTTTCCCATATGGGATAAACTTCTTGGGACATTCATGCCATACAGTCTTCTAAAGCGACCTGAGGGGGGTTTTGAGGCAAGGGCAGCAAAGGACTAGTTAGACTGTAGAAAGTTTAGTCTTGCGTGTAACTGATCCAACGAGTATGAATTTCTTAACTTCAGTTTATATACTTACAGTTTCTTTCTGGTTTCAATTTGATTCATAAAATTATGTTTAAATTGAGAAGGAAAAAAATAGAATAGGAAGAAATTTAGAGAAAACTTTAATTTAAATACTCAAGGAAGTCTATCCAGTTCACAGAACAACGTAATGTGCAACAAGTGGATTTGGAATTCTACTCCTCTCTTGAGTCATCATTCTGATATCAATAGCTAAGAAGAAACAATCTATCAGAAAACATAGTTTATATGTAAACAAAAACAGCACTGCCTCTTCAGAACAAAGGATATTACCTCCTTTCTTCCCTTTCTCGTGTATCTTTATTCTGAATAAAATTAGGCGTAGTTTCTTACACCTCAGGTAGATATTTTCTGTTGTACAACATAGGATTGATCTTTTCAAAAATAGTCCTTGACAAGTTATGCTTTTCTTAGATAACACAACAACAAACACTTCAGGAAGTGTTGTCTGGTCATTTGCCATCCGAGAGTGGGAGGGTGAGATTATCTCCGTTAAATACATAAATGATCAGCCACTTAGCAAAACCAGCAAAGAAAACAAATCTAAGGTTCTCTCTGCCACACCATACAATGGCTCATCAGCTCTCCGGCAATCTCATCTGTACTGCTTGAGAAGGCGGTCTTAGCGTGCAAACCATTTCTCTGGTCTTCCCAAAATATACCTGTAACATGCATTTATGAACACTATTGTCTAATACTCTAGTTAGAGAAGTCAGGCCAATAGCCAAAAGGGAACTAATTATTAAGATTTGATAACTGCTCTGAAGATACCTGATCTTCCATCCCACCCTGCCCCCTCTCCAAAATAAGCAAAAGAAAAACGTAAAGAACCTGTCTTCAACATAAGATAAGCCATTGACATGCAATAAGCGAAAAGCACCTGATCTAGTGAATTCCTCAGCTTACTTTCCATTTCTTCAATCATCCTTCCCATATTACAGATATGACCTTCGGCAAATGCCAGCTTCATACTGATCTACCATGTAGAGAAAACATCTAAGATGAAAACTTACGAGAATATATAATATATATTCGTGGCATTAGGATTCAGATAAAAGTGAAGTGTCTGAACATTAAGTCATTAACTAATGATTTAATACATATCAGGAATTCAGGATCATAACTTCATTATTATTATGTAAATGTTAAAAAATATTGTGGTGACTTCTCACTGAAAAAGAAAAGAAACAAAGTATAACTACCATGTGGTTTAGACTTTAAGTATTTTATTCAATTCCCTTCTGGTTGACCCACTTCTATTATTTAACTTCCTTGTGGTATTTTCAGTATAAAGCTGTTGTTGTTGTTGTTGTTGTTGTTTTTAAGGTATATTCGGTTCTAATTTTAAGAGAAATAATCATAAGGAAGTTCGAATGAACAGTTTCATAGTAGTCTTTTGAAAGTATGTTTTACTCATATCTTGAACAATCTCATAGTGGTCTTTTTGAAGCTATTATTAGGATCAAGCCAACATTTGAAAATTGAAATAGGATACATCTGCGTAATCCCACAACAGCCTTAAAAATACTCAGCAAATATTCAAGTGAGACAAAAATTGAACCCTAAATTGTTCATCATTTTAACATTCTTGTAATTGTGTCATGTGGTAATTGGACACAAATCACATGAGCGTTGTATCACTCTTTAAATGTAGTTTAGCCCAAAAAGAAAAATGAAACTCAATATGCAATTGTTAACTGAAAGATCTAAATTGTTACCGTGGGTAAATTGCTACCGAAAGTACCTGCCGTCTAATGGATCCAGACAAACTGAGTTCCAGATGATTCACTGTACTGGTTAAAAGGTAATTCGCCACTTCTTCTGGTCCCACCTGAATTAACATAGAAGGGGGGAAAAAGAAGAAGAGAAAAGAAAAAAGAAAATTGAGTTTCAGCATGACTTAAAAAGACTGTAAAAGATCTTTCAAGCCATGAGAATCTACTTCAATAACATGTACAGCATCCCATGCTCCTTCCTCTAGATAGCCCCGTTTACCTTGCCCTTTCTTTGAGCCATCTTTAATCACAGTAACATCAAATCAGAAAATGATGACAAGTTTTGTCCCATTGAGTGTATGTGTTAAATAATAGCCTGACCTTTCTTAATTAAAAAGCAGGCCACGAAACCTTCACTGCCATCTTCCCACATGTAAACTGATGAAATGCTCTTAGCTCCAAGGTTTCACAAAATATTTTGATAATAACAAAATCTTAAATTTTTAAATAACAAAATAATAAGGTTAATTTATAAATTGCAGTTTGAAAATATGTTGGCACATTAAAATTTAAAAAATAAATATTTAATTAGAATAGGAAATTACCTGTCAACTAAATTTTATTTTGCCCACACAACAGTATTGAACATTATAAAAAGGGTTTGTTGAAAAGTTAAATGCTTTATACTTTAATGCTTGGTTAATTGGGTATATGAATGAAGACAAATTGCCTCATATTCTTGGGTCAGTAAAAGGAATCTTTATGACTAATATGTAATAATAATAATAAGATTAATAATGGAAATCAGTTTTTTTTTGACACATCAGTAGAAGGAAAGAAATAAAGCTTTGTGACAAATTTTTTATCTCTCATCTCTCTGAACCAGTGGCTCTCGTGTTGGCGAGCTACTAAAGAATTGAAAGGAAAAGAACTTTTTATCACTTTCACATTAGAAGAAAGAAGAGGATCAAAAGAGACCCAAAATATTAGCAAGATTTTTCTCTAATTAGATTCATTCTATCACTCTAGAATCACAAATCACTCAAAGAATAAAAAGGCAGTGCATTAATCTCTCTCAACAGGAAAATTCCTCATCACTTCTCCTATGTCTTGGTTGATGATCCAAATTTGTAAGAAGTCCCTGATATGGAAAATAGCTGTAGAGCATAATCATGAAGATATGGTGGCAACGGTTATCTGATTAAATGGATTCTCAATAGTTAGAAGAATGGAGTACAAAAAGGGGATTCAGATAAGAAGTTGCTACTGTAGCAACGTGAGCAAAATATAAAATTGTGTAAAATTTCTCTTCTTTCTTGCACCTTGATTATGTGTTTATTTGTTTTTGAGAGCATTTATTGAGCTTTATCTAAAATTTCTTTTAGGGTTCTTTTTACATATACTAAGTGAAAAATCTTTTTATATGAGGAAGTCAGTTTGAGGGTAAGCTGAAAAATCCAATGATTGTTAGTATAAGATCTAAATGGCCAATAGAAATAAGTTAGTGGTAAGTTTGGAAATCATTCATTGTAATTTGTTGGTCTAATAGTGAAGAAAAATCTCTCGTGATACAAGAGGATTGGATGTAGATCTCAGAGTACCGAACCAAGATAATTTGCTTGGTGTGAATTTTTTTATCTTTTCTTTCTATTTAAAATTTCAATTTTATGTTTCCTTGTTATATTGTGTCTTGCTGCCTAGTTGTGTTTTAATTCTTGTTATTTTTGAATTTTGTTGAGTTTTGTTTTCTATTATTAATAGTTACTAAGATATTTTGGTTAGTCATATTTATTTGGAATTTAAATTATTAAAATAAAAATAAAAAAATGATCTAGTAATTAATTTTCATAGGTACTTTTGAATCTAAGTTAGTTATATTTAAGTATAAATTTGCAAAAACATCTATTCATCCCCTCTAGATATGTTTTTTTTCAAATGCCTCCTTCGTAATATCTATGAAACTATGCATTACCAAAGTTATTACAATGTTAATTTTCTGACATAAATGAGGGGATATATATGGAATAAATTACTGAGGAGATCGAAAAGGGTTTTTTTGGGAACACGTAACCGAAAGTGGACAGAAGCTCGAAAGATCAGGTAAGTTAAGGACCTCACAGGTCACGATATAATGCAAATATTTCATTTGCTTCAATTTCAGGTTTCCTCAACTCTAAAGAAGGGACGGAGCCATCTTCCAACGGTGGATGGTATTTATTTGACCAAGGTGATCTGCAGAAAGATACAGTACAATTAAAAAAGAAAGGTTAAGAAGAAAGCAAATTAATTAGCATTTCGCCATCCCTTAAGCATATTATCATTTTATGGCGACGTACGTACAACTGTACACAGATCATGCATTAACCTGTAAGAGTCGGCATCTCTGTTATATTCACACAGAATGAACTCTTTCAGACAGTCCTCGTCGAACAGAACCTGTTTTGCCATCCAAAGTTTCATGCGTAAGGAGTAGTTTTGAAGCAAATGAAATGATCATACTTTTATTACTTCTTCCAATCAAGATCATGGGTATTATTCTGTATCAACAAAGTCTTTCTTTTTAATGTTTTCCTTCGTGTCAAAACAATCCAAACACATCATCCAAAAACGCTTCAAATGCATGAAACCTAAAGTCTTTCTGAGAAAATGCAAGAAGGTGAGAGAAATTAGGGGACCTGGAGGGGGGTTGATCTACTTGAGAGAGGAGATCAGAGCAGTGATGAGGCAAAAGAGAGAGAAGAGCAGAGAAAGCAGTGTCGGTCTGCGTGGGTGGAAATCCTGCGCATCAATCCCATGGCTGCCTCCATTTTCTCCTTCCCACTTCTTCTTCTTCTGCTTCTTTCTCCAAGAGAGAGTGATTTTGCTCGCGGGAACTACGGTTTCTATATACTAAACCTATCTCAGTTATTAATGAGGAGTTGAGGACATATTCCTCCTACAACGATTTTGAGTTTACATACATTTTTATTTAAAAGAAATATAGAATTTTATTTTTCACCGGTATATGTATAGTCTATATTTTTAATGAAAATAACTAAAATTTTTATTATTGACTTTTTTAAATTGAGAAAATTTTAACATCTAATTCTAATTAAAGTTAATTCTCTATTGTTTATTAAATAAACAATTTCCCATTGTATGAAATAAGGAATGAATCATACTATCCACGACTTACTAGAAAAGGATGTGTATATAATTTATAAAAAATTATTATTCATGAGTCATTTCTTTGTGTATTACATGGTTTGGAGAAATGAGCCGCATCATTATGTGTGAATAATACATCTCACTTTATATATTGATATTGAATTGATTGATGATTTGAACTTCTCCAAATTAAAAATAAAGCTTTTTCCGGACATGACTAGGAGGATAGGTGTTAGTTTGAAAGGGAAAAAGACACTTTGAGGGCCCCAAAGATAAATATTGACAATTAAGAATCCTTACTTTTCATAAATACTCAGAACTCCCCAAGTGCTTTAAAGGGAATATGTAAATATTTAACTGACAAAAATACCCCTAAGTTAATTAATGAAAAACACACGCACGCATGCATGCAAACTCTTCCTCTCTAGAGCTCTAAAATCGGCAAAATTCTTCCTCTTCCCAGGCGTGAAAATCTTTGTCCTTAAAGCTCAGTGTAGTTGTTAGTGACTTTGTGTAGGGTGATCCCTTGTCTATTCTTCTCTCTGGTCATTACACAAAAAAAAGGAATAATTGGCATTTATTTTTAGCATTTATTGGCATTTCAAAAATGCCAACTATTCTAACACTAAAAAAAAAAGGGACTTTAGTTGGTGTATATGAAACGCCAATTAAAATCTACTTTAGTTGACATTTATAAAGTCTCCATTTTAGTTGGCATTTGTAGAATAAATGCCAACTATAGTGAACCTTTAATCTAAAATCCCTGTAAAATGCTATTTATGTTGAAGGACCTTAAAAAGAAAATTACCCAAATGCCTTCTTTTGCTTCTCTGTCTCCAGTGATGGTTTTGCAGTTACAGCCTTCCATTGCTAGTTGTTCTTAGCGAAATCGAAAGATCTCAAGTTTTACCTGTTCCTCCTCATTGTCATCTCCAATGAGTACATCTCCATCGGAATTGGGTGAATTTTCATCTATGGCTTCCTCGTCGTCAGAGTTGGCAGGGCAAGGCACGGCTTGCAGCTCCTCCTCATCTTCTTCATCGGTACTTGAGAAAAGGGAGGAAGATGATGAAGAGGAGAAGGCTGGAGTTGCAGGCGATGCAAAGACTCTGAAACCCTACAACAACCCATGAATTGCGGTGGTGATGAGGATAGCTTTGGGCAACGGTGAGTTTGGAAAAGAGCTTGGACTAAGAGGGAAGGACGATGGGAGGAGCGATAGGGAAGAAAGGGAAGGAGAGAGCTTTGGACGAAGAGGGTGGATGGTGACTTGTTGATACGTAGAGCAAGACACTCACGAGGAAGGAGAGACCTTGCAATGAAGTGACTGAATAGGGCAAGGAGGAAATAGAAAGGACGGTGACGGCACTCTAAACACTAGGAATGAACAAGATGACGGTGGAGGTGCAGAGCTCAGATGAGCAAGGAGAAATTTGCGAGGAGTTTAGGAGTTTTGAGAGAGGGAAGAGAACTAATGGGTAAGGGTTTTAACTTTCAAGGGAAAAAATTAAGGTCAACATTTGTTAGGGAAATGTCATCCAATATAATAGAAAGTTGGCATTTAACAAAACAAATGCCATCTTTCCTCTTAAACAATAGGTATCGTTTCCACACAGGCACCAACTCTTTTTATTTTAGTTGATATTTTTTAATTAAACACCAACTTTTATCTCAACTTAGATGGCGGTTCCACATAAGCGCCAACTTTTTCTATTTTAGTTGATATTTTTTAAATAAACACCAACTTTTGTTTTTCACGTCACACTTTAGTTAGCATTTTGTCAAGAAACACCAACTATTAAACGACAATAAAATTCAAAATTGGGGGTGTTCCTTTATTTATAGAAATTGACTAGTGAAAAATGTAATATATTTGAATGTCATTTTATATGTTTCTTTTTATCATGAGTAACGTGAATCTTACTTAATATTATTTTAATACTGCATATGATCATGCTTTAGATGCGTTATAAACTTATCAACGGCATATAAAGTTCGTTAATCAACTAAATTTTTTTTCCTAAACTAAAATATGGAAGAATATTGAAAACTGATATGAGAGGTACGAAATTATCAAAATGGCAGTTGGAAATTTTTGTTATCCTCATGAAAATTTTGCTAAAAACTCAACTTTATTGTAAACTATAATTTTGTTATTGCTGTAGTACATAGCAATTAGTGGTTTATTGGCTTCTTGCTTAGTTAGTATTACTGAAAATGCTCTGAATTTCTAGTTAGGAATTGTGGGAGAATAGTTATGAGTTAATAAATAGTTGTTATGAGAAATGATTTCATTTTGGTAACATCATTTGTAATAAATAGAAAGTTGCTTTTTGCAAGGTTAATTCACAAATGGCAATTACTTCATTAAAAGAAATATTTTGTTATTTTCACATGGGGGGACAATTTGTGAAAAATGTGCAAGGGAGGATGCACTATGAAGAAGGGAGAACAAATGCTGACTTGGTAAGAGAAGGCATAACGCATCAAGAGTTATTGAGAATGATATAATTGATAACAGGCAATGAATGTAATGGAGTTGAGGTGAAGTTTATAGTGAAGTTCGATTATAATACATTTGTAGATCTTGCAAACAATGAAAGAGTTAAAAAATTGATAAGGTTCAACAATGAATTTGCACATGTGTACATTGGTGGGAATGTAAATAAAAGTGTAGAGACACCGATGGAACATTCACAAGGGCAAGTTTTCTTTGTTAGATGTTTAGTCATATTTAAATTGAGTTTTGGAATAAAATGAAAATAGTGAATGATATTTAGACTGCTTAAAATTGGTAGAACGAGTTGGAAATGTTAAATTCTTTACTTGGGAATTTAATTAATTCAACTTGGAATATTTTTTCAAGGCTGATTAAATAAGTGCATCATCCTTTCTCTTTCTCCTTCTATTGCCTATGGTAATTTTCATAAACTCAGAACTGAAATTATTGGATGTTGTTGCATATGCAAGGTTAGAGTGTGATTTTGATAAAGCAATGGACAATTTGAGATGTATCTCCCCAAAGGTGACACAATGGCTTGAAACAAATGGTGACATTGATTGTTAGGCCTTATCACAATTTCAACATCCGAGGTGGGATTATATAACAACAAATGTGGTCAAATTGTTTAATGCTTGGTTGGTAAAGGGGCAGAAGCACAATATATATGCTTTGATAAATGAGCATTGATTGAAATTGGCAAAGAAATTGTATAGTTACAAGATGGCTATGTCAAGGTGGATAAATGAAGTGGGTCAAAAAGTGGAAGAACAACTACAAGAGAATGTGGCAAGGGCTAAAACTATGGTAGCTAAACATTATAGCTTGAGTATGATATCAATTCACACTATATCCGTAGATTTGAGGGTCAATCTCATAACTCGAGAATGCACCTATCAAGCATGGAAAATGGTTGGAATACCGTGTCCACATGCATGTGCAACAATTAGATTAGTTCATGGTAATATTTATGTGTATGTTGAAGATTGTTACAAGATAAGTGCAGAAGAAAAAATATACAATAGCACCATGATTCCGGTGGAAACTAATAACATGCCACAATTAGATGAACTAACACCTAGTGATTATGAATCACAGAGCTTTTTGCAGCCACCTATTACCACAATGCTCCTAGTAGACCTCAGACAAGGCGACGAGAGTCTCAGTTTCAAAATAAGGTGTATATGTGTTCATTTTGTCAACAACCTGGCCACAATCACTCTAGTTGCAACAATCTTAATCCCATGTAGATTTGCTGTGAAAGTGGAAGATGAAAACTAGCAACATATCAACTAATTCACCACTGAAATGTAGCTGATTTTTATCTTGGTTGTTTTAGTGGTTTGGATAGGCTTTTTTGTATAGATACGCACCCCATATGAATATTTTGTACTTGGGGTTGACAAAAGTTGTTATACAGCTAATATATGTTTTTTTGGAAATAGGCATCGCACATAGGTAGGTGGTAGGAGTATTTTTTAGAGAAATGTGCATTGAACATATGGGAATGATAACTTGTAAATTGGTAGGAGTATCTTTGATCTAAGAATGATGTCTATGTAAGTAACATATATATAACAATGATATATATGCAAGTAACATACATGTAAGTTGAACATGTGTAAATGACTTCTGATAATTCAATGTGCATGCATATGTTGAATGATGTCTACATTTGTACAAATTTGTGAAGCAGACTAACAATTATTGATTTATATATCTATACAAATTTCCAAGTGGATATGACTATATTCCCAAGTGAAGAAAACTAATTTTCCAAGTGGGTGCACCTAAATACACATAATGGTTGAGTATTTCTATACAAGTTGACATTTTTGTACAAAATTCCAATGTGGAATTAAATTTATGAATAAAGATACATGTTGTTTGCGAGAAACTCATTAATTAGACTAAATTTCACCATATGGTAAATTATAGCTGAATTCTTAAGAGGTGAAAACTAAATTCTCAAGCGCTGACAGTTAAATTCTTAACTGGGCATAACTGAATTCCTAAGTGGTGAAAACTAAATACCCAACTGGAAATAGCTATATTCTCAAGTGGTGAAATCTAAATTCCCAAGTGCTTCCAATTAAATTCCCAATTGGGTAAACCTTCATTCCCAAGTGGTGACAACTAAATTCCCCACTAATCATACATGAATTCCCAAGTGGTAATAACTAGATTCCCAATTACTGACTGCTAAATTCCCACCTGAGCATAACTAAATTCCCAAGTGGTAATAACTAGATTTCCAATTATTGACTGCTAAATTCCCACCTGAGCATAACTAAATTCCCAAGTGATGAGAACTAAATTCTCAAGTGCTTTCAATTAAATTCCCAGCTGGGCATGAATTCCCAAGTGATAAAATCTAAATTCCCAAGTGCTTCCAAGTAAATTCTCAATTGGGTATAACTAAATTCCCAAGTAGTAAAATTAAATTCCCAAGTGCTTCTAACTAAATTTTAAACTAGGCATAATTGAATTCTCAAATGGTGAAATCTAAATTCCCAAGTGCTTCCAAGTAAATTCTCAACTGAGTATAACTGAATTCCCAAGTAGTAAAATTAAATTCTCAAGTGCTTCCAACTAAATTTCAAATTGGGCATAACTGAATTCTCAAGTGGTGAAATCTAAATCCTCAAATGCTTCTAACTAAATTCTTAACTAGGCATAACTGAATTCCGAAGTAGTAAAATTAAATTTCCAAGTGCTTCCAACTAAATTCCTAACTGGTCAGACCTCCATTCCCAAATAGTGAAAGCTAAATTCTTCACTGATCATACCCGAATTCCCAAGTGGTTAAAACTGGATTCCCAAGTGGTGACTACTAAATTCTCAACTAAGCATAATTGAATTTGTAACAACCTTGATGATATCTTTCTTAGCATTATGTGTGCAGAACTGGAGAAAACAAGATGGAGGGAAGTTAGAGTGGAGAAGAAAAGAGCTCCACGCCGCTGTGAGAAGCAGAGCCACTGCAATGAGAGCCAATTCTAGTGGCATGTTTTCAGCTGAACATGGTGGCGCTGCAGTGAAAGTCTAGAAACTGGTTTAAATCAAGATCATTTCAGACAAAAAGAAAAGAAAGAAACGGAGGAGAAAGCACGAGAGCTGTGCTAGGGTTTGGAGATCCGGCCTTGGGAAGTGATTTTCAGACCTCAAGAGCTTGGATTTACGTTGGTAAGTGATCCCTACTTCCCCCTCTCCATTTTCTTCGGTTTAAACTCGAGTTTTCTCAATTATATGTTGCGATTTCTGGTTTGGGTCGAAATCCACTAATTGAAATAGATGAAATGGGATTACTTGAGTGTGTTTTGGTGTTTTTAATGCTTGGGTATAAGTTTTGAAGGGTGTATATATGATTTAAGCTTAACCTTAGGTTGTTTTCGGTTAGGGCTCTTAGGAATCCAAAGTGTATGGGATGGATTAATATTTGAATGGTTCCTAGGATCTTAATGATGCATGAATATGGGGTTGAAACCTTGGGTTAAGCCTAATTGGTTGAATTGTGGGATCTGAATATTTGGATTTGTATGTTAATTGAGATATTATGGTGTTGTCAAGGTTGGTTGGCTACTCAGAGAAGCCAAGTCATGGGATTGGCATTCAGGAAAGATTGTGGAACTCATGTGCGTGTGATAACGACAATTGAGGTAACCGGGTGTTTGTATTAGCTGTATGGTTTGTATTGTGTAGTGAGATATGATAGTGTATACATGCATATATGCATGTTCCTTTTCATATCACGATATTGGTTTTGTATTTGTATGGTTTTCTACATATCGTGGTATACACGGCTAGTCGATGTATGATTATTGTATATGTTATGATGTGTAGCATCCACATATCATTGCATGTCAGCATGTCTATATGATGTTTGTGATGATAATATACATATGTATGTGTAGAGGTATGTTAGCATGACATTGGCATCATCACCATGTGATTACATAGAGAGAGGTTGATGATGAGGTGATGATGATATGATATGAGATGATGATATGATAAAGATCCCTGTCGCTAAATCCTCTCCTTGGGAGAGCCAGGCGACAGAGGACAATATGATATGATAAAATATCTCTATCACTAAATTCTCTCCTTAGGAGAGCCAGGTGGCAGTGGATTTGGGGATGCACTTTTTTCTAAATCACCATCAACTCGTGATGGTCCAGGAGAAGGAGAGCCATGGTCCAAGCTCTAGTGTAATCATTGGCCAGCTTGCATTAGGGTAATGTATGCTTGGTGATGTCCCAAAATCAGTCTTCACCGACTATTGGAAGGGAATCATCTATTGAAATGTCTTGTCATGATGATAGCTCGTGTTTCTAGCCGTGTATGAGGGAGAAAATGCATACCATTCATTAGCATTACATTGCACGATTATGTGGGTCAGTATATATAGATTGTGTGTATTTGTTTCCAATTACTGAGACCTTGTCTCACACCCCCTTTCCCATGAACTAACATTTCAGGTAAAGGTTCTGGCACTAGTCTAGAGAAGACGAGAGAGTAGTATCGGACGTGGGAATACTAGGTCTATGTAGTGTATATGTGTATTTTGGATATCTACATTGTGCCAAGTAGAATAGACTATTGAGTTCTCTTCCCTCTGCTCTTTATTTTTATACTTTGTTTTCAGTTATCTTTTTAGTATTACTATTATTTTTCTAATTTGCAGAAAAATTTCAATCTTCTCAATTCACCCCCCTCTTGGGAAGCCAGCTAAGCTAACATGTTTATGTATGGAGAATGAATGTGATGAGTATGACTGTTTGTGAGGCATATGTTGATTGGGATATTGTCGAGTCAGTATGGTGGCATTTGTGAGCCCAAATGTGGTATTGGGCCTTGTTGGTGTGTTTTGGGGTAAGTAGCCCATTTTGTCAATTGGGGTTCAAGGGAATCAAATCTCAAAGGAGTGGTTCCTTTGGGATAAAACCACTTTAGACAAGTTAGTTAAGTGGGTTTGGACTTGTGTGAAAGGTCTCAAGTGGTCAAATTGCCTTTGATGGCAAATGGCAGTTGTAAGTTGTGAATTTTGGTCAAAAAGTTGCCAAAATAATGTCAGGTGTCCAGAATCTCCACACAGAGTGGATTGAAGTAAAAGTAGTGTCTATAGATAGATCAAGACTAGATTGACTTGTAAGAGTTGGAATCAGGTCAATCAGAGGTCGGAGCATAAGGTTATATGCATAGGAAGTTCACCCTAAGAATTAATTTTTGCTAGTATAAAAATTAAAAGGGGGTGCCGTCGTGCCCGGAAGTCAGGCCGCGACGGTACTGTAGTTTTCACGGCCCTAGCCCAGTTTCTAGTGTTGTTTGTCATTTTTCCACTGCTATGAGGTTTTGAGAAGTATTTGTGAGACGTTTGGGTTGTGTTTGGTTGAATTTTAAAGTTTTTGGTCAAGTCTGGAGGTCTTTGGGAGTAAGGTGTTACATTTTGGTATCAAAGCAATGGTTTTGGGCCATTGTTTCTGCTTGAAGTAATACTTGGCGTAACTTTAAATACATGGACTATATTCCCACTATAAGACTAGTCCAAAACCATATAATTGAATGAGTTGTTACCTGTATGTAGGAAGAATGTCTCATAGAGGAAGACTGAGTAACAGTGATCTTATGAGGCAGATGTATAAGATGTCGGCTGGCTTCGGTAATCAAGTGAATACTCAGGGGGAGATGTTGAACAAGTTACAAGAGCAAATGAATGGGCAAGAACAAGGTGAGGTAAATGAAGAGACTGGCTTGTTTGTGGACTTGAATGCAGGAGAGAATGAGAATAAGAATGTGGTAAAGCCTGAGAGAGCCCTAGGAGTTGAAAGAAGGGGTATCTCCTCACAACTGAAGGACTTTCGGAAGTTTAATCCCCTAACTTTCAATGGCACCATGGATGTTGCACAAGCTAAGGATTGGATAGAATAACTAGAGAACACCAACAGTGTGATGGATTGCGCTACTGAGCAAAGGGTGCAACTAGCTACGTTCAAGCTTGAAAAGAATGCTAAGCGTTGGTAGAGGAGTATTTTCCCAAGTGTTGAAGCGATGAATCCCCCATTGACTTGGGAATAGTTTAAGGAATAGTTCTTTACACACTACGTCCCTCCAGCCCTAATGATGCAGAAGGAGGCTGAGTTCCTAGCTTTTCAGCAAGGGAATTTGTCGGCGGATGACTACATTGATCAATTCCTGGACTTCGCTAAGTATTCCACTGATTTGAATAATTACCCAGATGATAAGTGGATGGCTTAGAGATTGTTTAAGGGAGCCCATCCAGAGATTAAGGAGAAGCTGTCAGTGGTGAAGTTTGTGTGCTTTGGGGACTTATGTATGAAGATAGGTGTCCTATCCAGGCGGATGAAGGAGACTAAGGAGGATAGAAGAAATTCCATGATTTGAGCCTTTTCTCACCTAGGACCTACAGGAGGAATCGGTAAAGGAAATAGATCTGGTAGTGGTAGTGATAATAGCGGTGGCAGTACAGGTTCTAGTGGAGGAAGAAGTCATCATAATAGAGGCTGTCATGGTAGAGGAAGAGGTAGGTTTGGCCGTGATAAGTCCGACGGAGGTCAGTTTGGAAAGGGATAATTCTTTAGAGAAAGCTTTAAACAGGAGAGTTCCAGTCATAGTGAGTATGCTGGAAGTGACTCCACTCCATCTCAATTCAGTTCAGGTAGTACCTTGAATCTGTGTGCAAAATGCGGATTGAGCTATGATGATCGACCATGTGTGATTTGTTATAACTGTGGGAGAATGAGACACATTGCTCGAGGTTGTCATGAGCCCAGGCATGAAGATGTGACAAGGAGGCCCATGACCCCCGATCGAGTTTTTGTTATCACCTGACAGGAAATGGATGCATCACCTAACTTGATTAGAGGTAAACTTAAACTCAATGGTTACTCTATTCATGCATTCATTGTTTGATTTAGGTGCATTGCATTCCTTCATATCGTTTGATTATGCACGGAGATTGGGTATTGTGGCAATGGAGTTACCTTTTGAATTGCTGGCATCCACACCCACGGGAGTTTCATTAAGAACTGCTCAAGCTTGTCTAAATTGTATGGTTCGTTTTGAACACCGAAGCACTACTCTGGATTTAATCGGTTTGCCGTTGCAAGAGATTGATGTGATAATTGGGATGGATTGGTTACAGGCGAATAATGCGATTCTTGATTGTGCTCAGAAGACTATGTCTTTGCCCATGAATATCCCTAATGTCAAAGGGGATGAGAATGTCTATTTGTCCTTTGCCCAAGCTGACAAGTATTTAAGGAAAGGATGTCAAGGGTTCCTAGTTTTCTCCTCTGTAAACTCAAATATGGAAGGAGGTATAGAAAGATACCCGATTGTGAGGGAATATCCTGATGTGTTTCTAGAGGAGATTGCTGGTTTGCCACCACCATAAGAGCTGGAGTTTTCTATTAATTTTGTGCTTGGGCCAAGTCCTATTTCGAAGGCTCCATATCGAATGGCACCATCTAAATTGAAGGAACTTAAGAAGCAGATTGAGGATTTATTGAAAAGAGGTTTTATCAGACTAATGTCTCGCCTTGGGGAGCTCCAGTGTTGTTTGTTAAGAAGAAAGATAGTAGCCTCAGATTATGTATTGATAACAGGCAGCTGAACCAAGTAACGATTAAAAATAAATATCCTTTGCCCAGGATTGAAGACTTGATTAATCAGTTGGCAGGTGCCTCCATTTTCTCTAAAATCGATTTGAGGTCAGGATACCATCAATTGCGAGTGCATGCTAAAGATGTGCCTAAAACAACTTTTCAAACTCTATGGGCATTATGAGTTTCTTGTGATGCCATTCGAGTTGACCAATGCCCTGACAATCTACATGGATTATATGAATAAGGTGTTTCAATCATATTTGAATAAATTTATGGTGGTATTCATTGATGATATTTTGATATACTCCAAGAGTGAGGAAGAGCATGCACTCTATCATTGAATTATGTTGCAAGTATTACGAGATCATCAACTATATGCCAACAAATGTGAGTTTTGGCTACGAGAGCTGAAATTTATGGGTCATGTGATTTCTGCAGAAGGAATGGCAATAGACCCTAGTAAGATTGAAGCGGTGTTAAATTAGGAGCGGCCGCAATCAATAACGGAAATCTGCAATTTTCTAGGATTGGCTGGATATTACCGGAGTTTTATTAAAGGATTCTCTCAGCTTGTTATGCCATTAACTAGACTTACCCGTAAAGATCGATCTTTCATTTGGGATGACAAGTGTGAGAGAGCATTCTAAGAGCTGAAGGTTTGTTTGACATCTACCCCAGTGCTCATTATCCCTAATCCATCAGAGCCATTCACAATTTACATGGACGTCTCTAAGAAGGGTCTAGGTTATGTATTAATGCAGCAACACAGAGTTATGGTGTATGCTTCAAGGCATTTATGACCTCATGAAGAAAACTATCCCACTTACGACCTTGAGCTAGTGACTATAGTGTTTGCCTTGAAATTGTGGAGGCACTATCTCTATGGCGCTCAGTTCGACATGTTCAGTGATCAAAAGAGTTTGAAGTACCTGTTTGATCAGAAGGAGTTGAACATGAGCCAAAGGCGTTGGGTTGAATTCTTGGTAGACTATGAGTTTGCTTTGAGGTATCATCCTGAGAAAGCCAATATTGTGGAGGATATGCTAAGTAGAAAGTCGATCCATATAGCCATAATGATGATGAGGGAGCAACAATTGCTAAAAAGCTTGAGAGATATAAAGTTATCCATTAATGTCCATCCTGGAGTATTAGTATTGGGATCCATCAATGTATCGAGCAATTTGTCAAGGAACCTTTGCTATGCTCAATTAGAGGATAATTATCTTTTGTGCATACGGGAAAGAATTGAAATGGTACAAAACCTAGGACTTTGATATTTTGGAGGCTAGTATCATCCGGTACCATGGTCGGGTTTGTCTGCTAAATATTGCGAGGTTTGTGAGAAATTATTTTAGAGAAAGCTCATAAGAGCAGGTACATTGTTTACCCAGGTACCACTAAGATGTACTAAGATTTGAAGCGAGGGTACTGGTGGCTAGGCATGAAAAAGGACATCGCATGGTATGTGGCAAGATGTCTAATCTGTCAGAAGGTGAAGATCGAGCACTAATTGCCAGCTAGTATGTTGCAACCTCTGGAGATTCCGGAGTGGAAATGGGATAGTGTTTCCATGGATTTCATGATGGATTACCGAGAACTTCTTTAGGACACAATGGAATATGGGTAATTATGGATAGATTGATGAACTCGGCCCATTTCTTCCAATTTAGGAGACTATTTCGATATAGAAGTTGGCCCAGTTGTATGTGAATGAGACTGTGAGACTGCATGGAGTCCCGATGAATATTGTGTCAAACAGAGATCCTAGGTTCACATCCAAGTTTTGGAAATCTCTTCAGAAGGCCATGGGGATAAAGTTGAGTTTCAGTACTGCTTATCACCATCAATCTGATGGGCAAACTGAAAGGATGATTCAGACTCTGGAGGATATGCTACGAGCATATGTTTTGGAGAACAAAGGTAATTGAGATCAGTATCTGCCGTTGGTGGAATTTGCTTACAATAACAGTTTCCACTTGAGTTTACAAATGGCTTCGTATGAAGCTTTGTATGGTAGAAAGTACAGATCGCCGTTATATTGGATTGAACTTGGTGAATGGAGTCTTTTGGGCCTAGATATTGTGGATCAAACCTCTCAATAAATAGAGAGTATTAATCAGAAGCTTCTTACCACTCAGAGTCGGCAAAAGAGTTATGCAGATAGAAGGAGGAAAGCATTAGAGTTTGATGCTGGAGATCATGTGTTTATGAAGGTCACTCCTACTACTGGTATTAGAAGAACGATTCGAGCGAAGAAGCTCACTCCATGGTATATAGGTCTATATCAAATTCTGGAGTGAATTGGGCCAGTAGTGTATTGAGTGACACTACCACCTAATCTTACTGGATTGCACGATGTTTTCCGCATGTCTCAACTCAAGAAGTATCATCCGGATCCTTCTCATATAATTGATGATGAGGCAGTTCAAGTACAATAGGATTTGACTTTTGAGGTCACACCGCTGCAAATTCTTGATGTTAAAGAGAAGCAGTTGAGAAATAAGACCATTAAATTAATAAAGGTGTTATGGAACGGCTTAACATCCAATGATGTCACATGGGAGACGGAAGAATCCATGCGAAGGAGGTATCTGAAGATCTTCACTTGAAGTAAGAGTTAAAATTTTGAGAACAGAATTTTTATAAGGAGGGGAGAGTATAACAACCCTCATGATATCTTTCTTGGCATTATGTGTGTAGAACCGGAAGAAACAAGACGGAGGAAGATTCAAGTGGAGATGAAAAGAGCTCTATGATGCAGTAAGAAGTAGGGTCGTTGCGGTGAGAGCCAATTCCAGTGGCATGTTTTCGGCTGAACATGGTGGCGCCGCGGTGAGCTGTCCTGGAGCAGTGGCAAAAGTCAAGAAACTGGTTTAAATTAGGATCATTTCGGGCGAAAAGAAAAGAAAGAAATATAGGAGAGAGCATGAGAGCTGTGCTAGGCTTTGGAGATCCGGCCTTGAGAAGTGATTTTTGAAACTCAAGAGCTTCACGTTGGTAAGTGATCTCTACTCCTCCCTCTCCATTTTCTTCGGTTTAAACTTGAGTTTTCTTGGTTATATGTTGGGATTTCTAGTTTGGGTCGAAATCCACTAATTGAAATGGATGAAATGGGATTACTTGAGTGTGTTCTAGTGTTTTTAATGCTTGGGCATGAGTTTTGAAGGGTGTATGCATGATTTAAGCTTAACCCTAAGTTGTTTTCAGTTATGGCTCTTGGGAATCCGAAGTGTATGGGATGGATTCATATTTGAATGGTTCCTAGGAGCTTAATAATGCATGAATGTTGGGTTGAAACCTTGGGTTAAGCCTAATTGGTTGAATTGTGGGATCTGGATATTTGGATTTGTATGTCAATTGAGATATTATGGTGTTGTCAAGGTTGGTTGGCTACTCAGAGAAGCCAAGTCATGGGATTGGCATTCAAGAAAGATTGTGGAACTCGTGTGCGTGTGATAACGACAATTGAGGTAACCGAGTGTTTGTATTGTCTGTATGGTTTGTATTGTGTAGTGAGATATGATAGTGTATATATGCATATATGCATGTTCCTTTTCATACCACGATATTGGTTATGTATGTGTATGATTTTCTACATATCGTGGTATGCACAACTAGTTGATGTATTATTATTGTATATGTTGCGATGTGTATCATCCCCATACCATTTCATACTAACATGTCCATATGATGTTTGTGATGATAATGTGTGTGTGTGTGTGTGTGCGTGTAGAGGCATGTTAGCATGACATTGGCATCATCACTATGTGATTGCATAAAGAAAGGTTGATAATGAGGTGATAATGATATGATAAAGATCCCTGTCACTAAATCCTCTCATTGAGAGAGCCAGGTGGCAATAGATTTGGGGATGCACTTTTCCTAAATCACTATCAATTCGTGATGGTCCAGGAGAAGGAAAACCACGGTCTAAGCTCTAGTGTAACCATTGGCCCAGTTGCATTAGGGTAATGTGTGCTTGGTAATGTCTCAAAATCAGTCTTCACCAGCTATTGGAAGGGAATCATCTATTGAAATGTCTTGTCATGATGACAGCTCGTGGTTCTAGCCGTGTATGAGGGAGAAAATGCATACCATTCATTAGCATTACATTGCACGATTATGTGGGTTAGTATATATATATTGTGTGTGGCTGTTCCCAGTTACTAAGACATTGTCTCACACCCCATTTTCCATGAACTAACATTTCAGGTGAAGGTTCTGGCACTAGTCTAGAGAAGACGAGAGAGTAGTATTGGACGTGGGAATACTAGATCTATTTAGTGTATATGTGTATTTTGGATATGTACCTTGTGCCAAGTAGAATAGAATGTTTTGTAATGGATGTATGACATTGATGAGGATTGTTATGGATGGATGTTTATTGTGTGTTTATGTATGGAGAATGAATGTGATGAGTATGACTGTTTGTGAGGCACGTATTGATTAGGATATTGTCAAGTCAGTATGGTAGCATTTGTAAGCCCAAATGTGATATTCGGCCTTGTTGGTGTCTTTTGGGGCAAATAGCTCATTTTGTCAATTAGGGTTCAAGGGCGTCAAATCTCAAAGGAGTGCTTCCTTTGGGATGAAACCTCTTTAGACAAGTTGATTAAGTGGTTTTGGACCTGTGTGAAGAATCTCAAGTGGTAAAATTGCCTTTGGTGGCAAATAGGAGTTGTAAGTTGTGAATTTTGGTCAAAAAGTGGCCAAACAATGTCAGGTGTCTAAAATCTCCAAACAAAGTGGATTTAAGTGAAAGTGGTTTCTATAGATAGATTGAGACTAGATTGACTTGTAAGAGTTTGAATCAGGTCAATCAGAGTTCGGAGCATAAGGTTATGCGCATTGGAAGTTCACCCCAGAAATTAATTTTTCCTAGTATAAAAATCAGAAGGGGCGCCACGGCACTAGGAAGTCAGGCCGTGGTGCCAAGAGCTCTAGTAGCGAGTGAATTTTTGGGATGAGTCAGAGCCGTAGTGGTACTATAGCGGTCGCGGTCCTAGCCCAATTTCTAGTGTTGTTTGGGGTTTTCCATTGCTCTGAGGTTTTGAGAAGTATTTGTGAGACGTTTGGGATGTGTTTGGTTGAATTTTTAAGTTTCTGATCAAGTCTGGAGGTCTTTGAAAGTAAGGTGTTACAGAATTCCCAAATGGTGAATACTAAATTCTCAAGTACTTCCAACTAAATTCCCAATTAAGCATACCTCCATTCCAAAGTGGTGAAAAATAAATTGTTAAGTACTTCCAACTAAATTTCCAACTGGACATACTTCCATTCCCAAATGCTAAAATCTAAATTCTCAAGTGCTTCTAACTAAATTCCCGACTGGGCATACCTCCATTCCCAACCAGAAATTAAATTATATCAACCTAGAAATTTATTTCTCACCACTTCGAAATTCAGGTATGTTCAGTTGGGAAAATAACAATTAGCATTTAGAAATTTAGGTTCCTACACTTGGGAAGTTAGTTTTCACCACTTGGAAATTTAGTTTTCAGTACTTAAGAATTCAGTTATTCTCAGTTAGAAATTTACTTGTAAGCACTTAGAAATTTAGTTTTAACCACTTGGGAATTCAGCTATAGTTTACCATATGGTGAAATTTAGTCCAATCAATGAGTTTAAGGCATGAATGAGTTTCTCACAAACATGTCTTTCCATTCATAAATTTAATTCCACTTTGGGATTTTCTACAAAATGGTCAACCTGTATAGAAATAATAAACCACGACAACATGACTTTCCATTCATAAATTTAATTCCACTCTAGCAAAATGGTCAACCTGTACAAGAATACTAAACCACAACAACATGTGTTTCCATTCATAAATTTAATTCCACTATGGAATTTTGTACAAAAAGGTCCACTTGTATAGAAATACTAAACCACTACAACATGTCTTTCCATTAATAAATTTAATTCCACTATGGAATTTTCTAAAAAACATGTCAACATGAACAAAAATACTAAACCACTACAACATGTATTTCCATTCCTTAAATTTAATTCTACTTTGGAATTTTCTACAAAAAGGTCCTCAACCAAATTGAAATACACAACTACATTAACAACATGGTATGCACAACATAGCAAAACCAATGTAGTGCTTGACGCATTGGTGCAAAAATAAATTCACAATCCCCTATGTTGTAACCAACTTGGTCTGACATTATGAATCTTAAGTCATTCTTTGTTTTTTTACTGCCTCAAAGTCATTCGTTGCTATTATCAAAACAACAAATAATTAATTTAAATTTAAATTAATATATATTAGATGTCATGTAGGAGCAATATTCAGGAAAATGCAAAAATATTCAATGCAAAACATTACCATTAGCTCTAAAGGGAAAATGTATCATTGAACACGTTTGTGTTCTTCTTGTTGATCTTGAACTAAGATTCTTCCAATTGTAGATAACACTTGCAAACATTATTTGAAGAAAGAAATAGCAACAATAACAACTTGTGAATACAATAGAATTCTAGACAAATGCACTCACCAATGCTTTTATCCATTTTCTTATACCTAGGCATTCACAATCAGCTCTAAGGAGTATCATTCCGTTAATATTCACAACTTCCCTATTACAGAAGTCAATGACAACATAATTATGCATTCATGATCAGTTTTATAGTTAATACTATAAACATTGGTTAATGTACTCTTTCCCCTTTATTGTGCAGTATTAAAACACCTCTTCCATCTCATTGTTTCTTGCCATTGTACTTCCTATTTTTCACTTAGAAAATTGAGATTAATACATAAATGAAGAAAGCTTCATGGCTTTCCTTTCTCTTTGGGATCTTCTCTATCCATGTAATCCAATAGTCAAATCTTCTCTTTCTTCCTCCCCTTGTCTTCTCAATCATGTTCTTCTTCCCCACTACTCAGAAATTCTACATTTTCTTCTTCCTGCTCTTCCTTTTCTTATTCTTCATCCTTTCCATTCTCTTCTTTGTCCTCTTCCTTTTCTTCTTCTTTATCCTCTTTTCCTCCTTCTTCATCCTCTTCATTTTCTTCTCTTACACCCTTCCTTTCTTTATCCTCTTCATTTTCCTCTTTATCATTCTCTTTTTCTGTAACAACTTTCAATATACTATCCTGGACTTAGACTCAAGCTAATGGGAAGTATACTTGACAATGTGTGTAGGATTGGAGGAATCAAGATAGAGGAAGAACAAAAGAAGGCAGAAGCACTCCACCCCACGGCAAGAAGCAGGGCTGTCAAGGTGAACAAAGCAGGGAGCTCCAGTATTTTTCAAATAAAAGGGTCCCACAGCGCAGTAAGCTTATTGTTTGTTACGGCATGAGCCCCTGATTTTCTTTAAATTAAACAAGATTTAGTTGGAAGAAGCAGAAGAAATTGAGGGAGAAACAGAGGATCTTTGCTAAGGCATGACAGATCCGACCTTGGGAGGTAATTTTCGGACCCCAGGAGCTTATTTTCATATGGTAAGTGATTTCTCCTCTTCTCTCCTCTCTTTTCTCCTTGATTCTCGGAAGATATTCAGTGGCATGCTTGAGGACTCGGGTTTTGGTTAGATTCCTACTGATTAAAATGCTTGTATTGATGTCATTGAGTGGTTGTTAGTGTTCCTAAGGCATGATAATGGGTTTTAAAATGCTATAATGTTGTATATGCCTAGCCTAGGTTGGAAATTGTGAAGGAAAGTGGGGATCCAAATTGTATGTGTTGATGTATGGTTTGAATGGTTATTTAGAGCTCATTGATATGTATTTATGTTGTGGAAACCCTGGGTAAAACTTGAATAATTAAATTATGGATTTTGGTTAAGTTATGTGTTATGTTAATTGGAAAAATTATGATATTGTAGTGGTTATTCGTTTGATTAGAGGTGTTGGACTCGTGGTCGATGTTGAGACAGCTTCTTAAACCCGTGTGTGTGTGGTATTGGCAACGTGAGTTAACTAGGTGTATATGTATGTGTGTTAGTTGTTTGTTATGTGTTTATATATATGCATGTTTCTTTTCATACCATGATATAGTTTATGTGTATGTGCGGCCTTTTTCACATCATGGTATGTATACAGCTAGATGAGGTATGTGTTTTTCAATCTTGATGCTTGGATGTGACAATGATCAATATGATGCTATATATATATGTACAATTGTAAGCATGTCCATATGGTAACATGCTAGCATGACATTGATGATGATTGCATAGTAATAGAGACATAATGACAAGGAATTGAACATCATCACCGCATTAAGCATAGTGAGATATGACAGATTGGGTGATGAGGATAAGATGAGATATGATATGATATGATATGATGATATATCCCTGCCACTAAATCCTCTCCTATGGCTAGGAGAGTCAGGTGACAGTAGATTGCACCATCCCTAAATCACCACCACTTTGGGTGATCTAGGGGAAGGAGAGCCACGGTTCAAGTATTAGTGTAACCTTTGGTCAGGTTGCGTTAGTGTGAGGTGAGCTTAGTGATGTCCCAGAATCTGCTTTCACTAGTTGTTGGAAGGGAATCACCTATCAGAAATATCTTGTGATGACATTAGCTCGTGGTTCTAGCCGTGTTTGATGGAGACATTCATACCATAACATTCCGCATTGCATTGCATTGCATGATATGTATATATGGATATGTTGTTGAGATCTGTTATATGTTGTGTGTGTTTTTCTGGTTACTGAGACCTTGTCTCATACCCTCCATGATTAACATTTTAAGCGAATGCTCTGATACTAGTCCGGAGAAGACCAAGGAGTCATAGGCCTCTCTGCTTTCGAAAATTACAAGTGTAACTGGTAGTTTTACCAGTTGGTTTATGTAATGTATTATGCCAAGTAGAGTAGTATCTCTTGTTTCACTTGTTCTATCTAGGAGTATAATGATGTATGTGATCATATGATGTTGATGGAATGATGATGATGGTGTATGGTTGTATACCATGTGTGGTTTGTATGTATGCAATATGATGATCTAGACCCTGGCAAGGGTCAATGTGGACTTTTGTATGTTTATTTGCATATGGTATGTCTGGTTGGTTGTACTGTGAGCTCAATACAGTTCTTGGGCCTTGTATATGTGGTTTGGACATATAGTGTCAAGACTTACTTTTATACTTAATCATACTTGAAAACATGCAATTTGGAATCATTTCTCATGCACTTAAATCATTAGAAGATCAAAAATCACAAAATAATTTTTCTTTTTCTCGGGTTACTATTCATATGGTATTTTTCATATTTTTGACCAAATTTGACAATTCATAACTAATTCTAAAAAAAATCCTTTTGAGGTGATTCAAGTGTTCACTTAAAGCTATTTAAATCCTTTACATGATAAAAATAATTCCAAATGCATTCATTGGGCCAATTAATACATTTTAATTCACCAAATTTCCCCTGTTATTTGATCTTTTTGTAAATTCCAGCATCTCTGCCTTAACTTTGAAAAATCATAACTTTTTCTACATGACCCCAAATGGAGTGAATTAGGTGTCATTTTAAAGCTTGAAATGTCCTATATTTGTTGCAAAAATACCAGAAACCTAACATCACATTAAGTATAGAATAGGGATGAATTAGACAGATACGTCTAGAAAATGCTCTGTTTCAATATATATTTCAATTTGCTTGCCAAAACCCATGCAAATGAACTCATTTTAGCATGAAACTTGGTAGAATATAACTTCATATCACAAAATTTGGAACTAGAAATTCTCATACATTTTCTAGAGCATTAACATAATATTCTATATTTTACAACTTCATACAAAAGCAAGGTGCAAATAACAATCCACATTCATTCTTTCTCCTTTCCTTTGTCCATTAGAGCTCTTGAACCTATTCATGGTGAGTCATGGGAAAAGGGGTAGGGTTTTGGGCAAACCTTAGTAGCAATTATGTATAGCATACATCAAATTCCTTATCAAGTCTTCACCTTACATTAACATAGCCATGTACAACATACATCATAAAACTTGGTAATTCAAGTAAGGAATTCAACATGGCCATAACCATTCCAAGCATTATATAACATTCATTCTAGTCTCAAATCACCAAGCAAGTATGGCAAACAATGCAAAGACATTAAATACATGATTTAACATAAATATACATAATCACTACCTTTACTTTAGCTTGTATTTGGCTTGAATTCAAGTGGTTCCCCCAATTTGATGTTGGGCTTAATTTCACCTATACAACATATATAACATGTTCATATTAATAACCTATCCAAATGGAGCCATTAGATTACTCCCACAATTCAAATTCCTCATAATTCTCAATTTGCACATAATTAAACCCTAATTCTTCAAAAATTCACCAAACATTTTTTCCTAGCTCAAAAATGATGAATAATACCTCTATTCCATGTAATTTTTCATGAAGAATCCAAATATGCCTCAGAATTACCAAATTCCATCTCTAGCTCTCCCTATTGATTTGGTCGAAATGCATAGATAAAAGGCAAAAAGTGATTTTCTTTGCAACTTTGTTTGTACTCATGAAATCATGTCTTTCTCATATAGTTCATGCCTCTTCCCAAGTTTATTACATGAAAACCTTTCCCCTTCTTTTTCCTTTACTTTGGCAGAAAAACTAAACTTAGGAAGGAGGAGAAAAACACTTAAAGAAATCAAGCTAAACACAAGAAAACTAGCTTGAAGACATGAAGAAACTTACCTTGATTCTTGTCTTTAAAATCTTCAAGCTTCCTTTCCCTTCTCTCCTCTCCTTTGGTCACGCCACTTCCTCTTTTCTTTCTGTAATTTGGAGCTTCATAACCTTTTTGTGGAGCTAACCAAAGGCCAAAAGGAAAGAGATCTAATAGATGGAATAAATCATGATTTACTTAGTTGACTTTGGTTAGCCAAATACTTCTTTGAGAAGTAGTTTTAAGACCAATAAAATAATGTTATTTTCCTCATGTGTAGCAGCTGCAAACCACGTCCAAATGAGAAGGGAATTGAATAATTATCTCATTTAATTAACTACTTAATTATGGTAAGATTAACTTAATCTTTAATTAGTGAAAATAACTACTTCTTCACGAAGTAGTCTTGGAAAATAATAAAATATTGTCATTTCTCTCACGTGGGTTACTGCAAATTGATGCCAACCTTGAGAGGGGTTCATCCAAAATACTATATATTTTTCTTGGTTCAAATATATCTTGTGTCGGATACTTTTTACCAGTATCAATAAAATCATTTTTACAATAAATTAGTATTTTAGGGATACAGGACTATTTCAAATTTATATCTATGTTTTCTTAATTATCCTATCCCAAACAATATCTGTGTGAGGCCCATATCCTGCCTCGGTCATCTTTTAACAGTATGTGGGGCCCACAGTTTACTTTATTGGTATTGAGTTACTTTTGGACAATCGGCACTGATTATTTTTTCACTTTTAATTAGTTAACCCTCATGCTATATACCATTGGACTCAACTCGTCGCGAGCTTCATCTTGACAGTAATTTTGCATATTTCCAAAATTACCCTTCACCTGAGTTAAATTATAATTTTTAAAACTTTTCAGGTTATTAGGTGTAATTTTCTCCAAAGACTTTTCCATTCTCATCCTACGTGATATTTATACATTTAGGGATATGGATGTCATTTTTTTAATTTTTTAGGGACAAAAATATAATTTCTCATTTTTTATCAAATCGAGAAAAATGACCTATTTGTCTTATTTCACACAAAACAGTGTCTGCCTTTTTATTTAGATATTATATCTCTTAGGGATGTTACATATAGCCTATTATTTGAAATTAGGGTTCAAAGGGGTCAAAACTTGGAGAGTGGTTTCTCCAGGGTGAAACTTCCATGGACAATTCATTTTTGCCAAATGGGGCCTGTGTGAATGGTCCATTGCTACCAAATTGCCTTTAGTGGCAATTTGGGTGTTTAAGATTTGAGTTTTGGCTAAAAAGTGACTAAATTGGTCATAGGCTTCCAAAATCCCCATACGGAGATGGTTTTGAGTGAAATTGATGTCTATTGTTGGATTGAGACGAGATTGATCTATCAGAGTTGGAATCAGGTTAATTAGGGGTTAGAGGACAAAGTTGTATGTGTTGGTAGTTCACCTAAAAAATCAGCAATTTGCTTATATGAAACTTGATATGGCATCGCGACGCCACACCCTTTTACCCCCACCAAGCCGTGGCAGTACTGTTTAGGCCATGGCTTCCGCTCTATTTTGCCCAGTTTTATCCTATCCTGTCAGTTTTTGTCGTGTTTCATTGGTTTTTGGGGTTGTTTTCGTTAAGGTGTTACATTTTCCCTTTCTTCATTGTTGTCAGCATCTTCTCTTCTTGCTTGTATCTTCAACATATGCCTCAGAAGTCTAGTTGCACAGCTCATGACCTCACCATACATATGTTCCAATTCCTACAATAATGAAAATAATGTGTCATTTTATACAAAATTATATAAGTGAACAATATTGTTTGTTACAAAATTTGTGTGAATAGTCCAGTGTAAGAACCAAATGTAACAACCCTCATTACATTATCGCTAACTTCGTCTTTGGCTAACTAAGTGCAATTGATGTCATGTGTAGAATTGGAAGGACCAGGATGGAAGAAAGCTCAATTTGGGGTTAGAGGAGCTCCTCGCTGCAACGAGCTTACTGGCGCTGCAGCAAGCAAGCAAAATTTTGCTTAAATTAGAATCAGTCCAATTTAGCTGAGAGCTGAAGAGTAAGAGAGAAACAGAGGGAGAAAGAAGGAGCAGTACTAGGGTTTAAAGTTTCTAGCCTTTAAGAGTGATTTTCGACCTCTTAGAGCTTGGATAATCATTGGTAAGTGATCCCTACTCCTCCCTTTCCATTTTTCTTCGGTTTTGAGTTGGGATTTTTCATGTATATGTTGGGATTTTCAATTTTTGCTGAAATCCACCAATTAAAATGGATGAAATTGAGTTAAAGGGGTGTGATTTGGTGTTTATGATGCTTGGGTATGAGTTTTAGAGGAAGTATGCATGATTTAAGCTTAACCCTAGGTTGAAATTATTAAAAGGAGTATGGAATTTGAGAAATGTGTGGTGGATTAGCGTTTGAATGGGCTTTAGGAGCTAAATGGTGTTGGAACCATGGGTTAGACTTACATGGTTGAATTATGAAATTTGAATATTTGGATTATATGTTAATTGAGGATTTTATAGTATTGTAAAAGTTGGTTGGTTGCTTGGAGAAGTCAAGTTGTGGGATTGACATTCAAGAAAGCTTGTGGAATCATACGTGTGTGGAATTGACAACCTGAGATAACCAAGTATTTGTATTATTTGTATTGTATGTTATGATATGTGTGTGTGTGTGTATGCATGTTTCCGTTCATACCATGATATTGATATGTGTGTGTGTATGGTTTGTCTATATATCGTGGTATGCATACAGTTAGACACATAATGTATGATGATTATGATGATGATTAGAGATGATGATGATGATGTGACATAACATGATGCATAACATGACATTGTGAAACATGATGATGATAATTATATGATGATATGATATGAGCATCACCACATGATATTGCAAGGTATATGGTGATCAGGTGGTGAAGATGATATAATATACGATGATATGATAATGGTATATGATTATGGAGGATAAAGATGGGATTCCTACAGCTAAATCGCCTCCTATGGCCAAGAAGGAAAGGCGCACAGTAGATTGCACCTTTCCTAAATCGCTATCAATTCATGGTGAGAAAGGGAAAGGAGAATCACGATCCAAACATTAGTGTTGCCTTTGGCCTAGTGCACCAGTAGGAGGTGAGCTTGGTGATGTCCCGAAATCAGTATTCACCGACTGTTAAAAGAGAATAACCTATACGAAATGTCATGTTATGATGACAGCTCGTGGTTCTAGCTATGTGTGAAGGAGACATGCATTTTATTAGTCTGGAGAAGGCAAGGGAGTAGCATACCAGATGTGGAAACACCAAGTCTATGTAGTGTATGTGTATAATGTCTATGTATGTTGTGCTAAGTAGGATAGCATGGTTGTGATAGATTTGAGGATCTTGATGTTTGTAATGATCTTGATGTGGAATGATGTTGAATGTGATGAGTATGATGAATTATGATGCTTGTATGGTTTGGGGTGTTGAGAAATCCATATGGTAGTGTTTGTGAGCCTGAAGGCCAAATTGGGCCTTGTTGGTGTATTTGGGGCAAGTAATCCATTATGTCAGATTGGGGTTCAAGGGGGTCAAATCTCAAAGGAGTGGTTCCTTGAGATGAAACCTCTTTGGACAAGTTGGTTGAGTCGTTTAGGACCTGTATGTATGGTCCATAAAGGTTAAATTTCCTTGGGTGGCAAATGGGAGTTGTAAGTGGTGTGTTTTAGTTAAAAAGTGGCCAAAACGGTGTTAGGTGCCTAAAATCTCCATACGGAGATAGATTGAAGTGAAATTGGTGACCATTGATAGATTAGGACAAGATTAACTTGTAAGAGTTGGAATCAGGTCAATCGGAGGTCGGAACATAAAGTTATACGCGTTGAAAATTCACCTCAAAAGTTGAATTTTGCTCATATGGCATTAGTAAGGGGGCGCCGCAGTGCCAAAAAACTAGGCCATGATGCCAGTGAAACAGAGGGCTCCGAGGCCGCAGCGATACTCTAGTGGCTGTGACCCTAGCCCAGTTTTGGTGTCCTTTAGGTATTGTTTCGCTACTCTGATGTTTTGGAAGATAAATATGAGATGTTTAGGCTGTGTTTGGTTAGTTTTTGAAGTGTTCGGTCAAGTTATGAAGTGTATTAGAGTAAGGTGTTACACCAAACAAATTGAATAGTGGGAAGGAAAATTCTATTCATGGGGTCACAAGGCCGCAAAGCTGTGGAGGTTCTTTTAGTGAAGTAAATGGAACACCCAAACATAATCAACCAATACCATCTGTATTCTTTTATGATTTGTCTCAAGGGATAATTTTGACTAACATTATGTTGACTAACATTGGAGAATAGTGCAAAATCTTAAATACAATATTATAAAGCAGATGCGTTTTCAATGGATAGGCTTCTTGTTGATAACAAGCTACAAGAAATAATGCAATTTATATTTGAAGTTTGTAACTTGCCCTTTTAATAAAAAAAAAAGTATATATTTATATACACACACAACATATTATAAATCAGAACTCAATTAAAGTATCAAAGTTCATAAGTTCTATGATCTGAAAGGCATAACTATAGGTTGAGATACTGATAGAGCATAGTATGATAGCTGAAAATAATAATTTGCTCTAACCAAATCATGGAATGCTAACATTAGTGGGAAGTCCACGGAGGAGGTTGTTTCATCGATGCCAAATGTTTTCAAGATTCTATAGAAGCTTTCCTTTTTATCCTCAACTTGTTTTTGAACTCTTTCATGAGTCCAATGTTTTATTGCATGTTGAGGTTGTGGCACGTATTCCAAGAGGAAAATATTGGATAAAATATAGCTACAAAATGGACTAAAAGTTAGAACAAAAAACAAGACTATGAGGAAAATATTATATAACCTAAAACATATATTTGTCAAATTAAATCACATACTACTAAAAAGTATAAGTACCCTCCAATAATTTTTTTCCCTTTACTTTTCCCTTTCCATACCCATTTCTTATAATTTGAAATTTCTCTGACAAGCTCTTTGTATATAAAAGAGGATCAATCATATTGAGTGTCCTCAAGTCTTAGAGTAGATACAATTTTCAACAATCTATAACTAATATTTAAACTTGTACTTGGGCAAAGAAAGTTTTCCAAGCAAGACAAAATAAAAAATAACTCAAATCTATTTTCCTCTTCACTTGAGAGTATCTTATTTTCTATCACCTTATAAGATACTCTCCCAAATTCCCTCTTTAATAAAAGGAAGGTGTCACTATTACCCTCTAATGTAATTTCTTCCCCAATGTGGGGTAACTCAAACAATCCATTGAGAGCCTTTGCATCCATTAGTCGTTGCTTACCTCTAACATAAATAGTTGACGTAGGTGGATCAAGTGCCTTGATCATCTCCTCACATAGGACTCTATGAAGAACAAAACATTCAATGTCAAATAGGGTGGCAAAACCAATTTTTTGCCACCCTTTCCACCAATGTCTTTCTACACTTTATGTGCTTGAAAACTTTTTGAAGTTGCTTGGGCAAGCATCTTGTTTCAAAAGGGACCTGTTCATTAAAAAAGGAAATACATTAGCAACACTACTTCAAATCAAGAAATCCACTTTACTTTAAGTCACCAATAACATACCTCATAATATTTTGATGTTATTTCTCTTCCCTTTTCCTTTACCATTTTATACCTATTTAGAAAATTTTGCATCTTTTTCTCAGGTCAATATACTTCAACTTGATAGAACACAACCACCACTACACATAAACAAGATATAAATAATAAAAACAAAAACAAAATACATGTTCCTTATTGATTGTCACATTTGGCTATTAAATCATATTGAAACAAAATTTAATTTTGTCAAATTTTTAAAAGAAAAACATGTCTGCAATTTCTATAGACTTGATGCATGGATAATTACAAACTTGTTCAGAGTTGGTCACCAAATTTTGCTACTCTGTATATGAGAAAAAGACAGAAAATATAGCCAACTCATGACCAAGAATGCCTAGCCCACCATTCCCAAAATAGAGCGTATTCCCAAAAACAAAATGTGATGCCTTTAATAGGGTTTGCTAAATCCCTCAAAGGAATAGAACAAAGCACAACCAATAGAAGGGATTGAAGAATAGTCATACTAGGGGATCACTGTAGAGGATGAAGTCTAGTGACGGAGCTACAAACTCAAGCCTAACAAAATGAACTTGGAAACTTGGAGACTCGAAAACGATAGAGCAAAGAACTTGGAACCTGCAAACTCACAACCCCAACAAAATGAATGTGAATTGGAGTAAAAAACTCATGAACTCAGAGACTCGAAGACAATGGAGCAGAAAACTTAGAAACTCGAAACCTATGATCCCACAACCCCAACCAAATGAATGCGAATTGGAGCAGAAAACTCACAAACTTGGAGACTCGAAGACAATGAGCCAGATGAATTTGAACGGGAACTGGAGCAAAGAACTTGTGAACTCGAAGAATCAAAGACAATAGAGCAAACGATTTTGGTTCATGAGAAAATGACATTAGGGCATATTTGATTTATAAAGGCATGTGTGCTTTTTTTATAAGCCAACTTAGGGATATTTTTGTCAGTTGGATATTTACATATTCCCTACAAAGAACCTGAGGGCTTTTAGATATTTATAAAAATTGGGGATCCTTAGTAGTCAATTTCTGGCTTTGGGGATCCCAAAGTGTCTTTTTCCCTAGTTTGAAGGCACCATAAGATTAGAGACATGGCCTAGCAAAGTTTGGGGAAGTAGCTTTTGTCCAATTCAACATAGAGGGCCCAACAAGCTGATTTACAGATATATTGAAATCATTTGTTCCAAGTTCCAACAAACAAGTATGAAAAAATTGTGTTTACTTTTTGGGTGATCGGGTGACTGATACAAACATGAAATTTCAAGTCTTTTTATGACACAAAAACAAACAAACAGGATTTGATCTGCCATGCAGTACCTCCATTTTTTTTATATGTTATTTAAAATTTTAGTGTATAAACTAAAAAACATAATCAATACATTAGAATTTATATTAAATTTTCTAACATGACTTTCAATAAATAGATAGATAAAAAAATAATTAATGTCATCTTTAACTTTTAAAACGATATATAAGGTATAATTGGAAAATAATAATTAATATTATCTTAGAAATTGAAAGTCACATATAAATAGAAACAAATTTTTTTAAAGTACAAATAAAAGGAAAAAAAGGAAGTAGTTGCAAAGAGTAATCAACCACAAATAATGCTTTTCACGTCTTATCTTGTTTGTTCTTTTACATCCTGTTCTTTCAAGTTGATTTATTCAACATAACAAAATAAAAACAGCCAGATGGAATGCCATAATTACACCTTCTCGATCCAATAATTTGGTTAATTATTTATTTGTGTAATATAGACTTTTTAAATCAATTTAAACATTTTATAATTTCGCTTTTTTAATTTAAATTTTTATGTTTAAAAAAAAAGGACTCCAAGATAAAATAACTTTCTAATTATAAATTTAAGAATTAGATTTAAAAAATTAGAAAAAAAAATCTAAATCAAAACTTAAAATTTAAACCTTTCACATCACATATCTCAATTGAACAAATGACTAGATTGTTCAATTGAGTTAGGAACCAGACTTGAAAAAGAAATTTTTTTCTCTCCCAGTTTTCAAATAAGAACAGTAATATAATAATCTTTTTAACCAACCATCATATTAGTCTCCAGTCTTATCATTTGACCGGATAATCTAACATAGCAAACACTTAAAAATGGACCAAAAATGTCTCCCTACATCAAAAGCAAAATCTAGCGTCTAATTAAGCTAGCAACAATCTGTATGACCCACAAGGGAAAAAAAGAAAAAAAAATATGGAAGGCCTCTGAAATTGAAATGATTGGTGAAATCTTCATGTCGAGTCGAATTTGGCATGCCGCTCCTCATATGAAACTGGATCCAGTTCAATCAGAATAAGAAACCAATCAGATTAATATAATTGAAAGGAAAAAATCAAACTTAGTCATTAAGAAAAGAACTTAAAAAGAATACAAAACATCAAACATTCCGCTTTTAACCTGCATTTGAACATTTGTGACACAAGCAATAAAATATTACGTTATACATGAATTTTTTTGTCTTAGTATTTATATAATATTTTCTAAACAATTTTTAGCTTCTCTCATTGTCTCCTGTATCTAATGGCTGTGTTTATTATTTTTCTCACGTACTCTTTTTCTCCCTGACCACTCTATACTAAATGTTGCTTCATATAGAGACATAATACAGATATACTCCTTATATGACCGAGATCAGATGCATCATAAATATGGGAAAATATATACATATATATGTAAAAGTTAGCAAAAATTGCATTGTTCAAAAGTGATGATAAAATGTGTGGCTTTCAATTTTGAGATTCATGACAAGTTCAAAATGTAATTTTTAGAATACCAAATATAAGTTATTTTTCAAACTCAAGATGTATTTAAAAAACTTGTTGCACGAGTTTACTAGGGAGATGAGCCTAAAAGGAAATAAATAAAATATAATGGCTTGCAGCCGCCGAAAAGGCAAGCAAGCAGGGGTGGAAAAAGTCATGGAGGATAATCGGCAAATGCATGTTCCTATATAACCTCTATCATTTTCCAGTCTTATACAAACACGTTTCGTCTCTCCTTTTAAAGAAGCTGGACGGACAAAGGAATCTAACGATTTAATAGAAGCAATCACTAAAGGCTGAACATTTTGGAGTCTCAGAACAGACACTCACTATTTCATTCTACAAACAAGGCCTCGATCTGAGTCAGCAACTTGCATCCTGGTAAGCCATGGCGTTTGACGCTTCTCTGGAATTCTTGTAGTTAGGCGGAAAACCGTCTTATGATGTTTGTTTTTTGAGAAATTGTGAGAAATTTTAAAATGTCAAACCTTGTTGTGAGTTGCCGAGGACCTTTCATGGTTGCTTTTCTGCAATCAACGGGGCCTAAGGGAATTTTTGTGGTACCTATTTTATTCTCCAGAAAATGCAGTTTTTGGTTACCTGAGCCTTGAATATGTATTAATTATTTCGTTCAGTATTAAAAGCATGTGATTCAATGCAAAAAAGTTCTTACTTGCTAGGAGCAGTTTAATAAAATTTGTAGGCATTGAATTGCCTATTCTAAAATGTAAGAATATACTTATATGATTACGGGGAGAAGTACTACCTCTGGTGTTTAATATAAGGCATTTTGATCCTTAATATAAACCTCTTTTAATATGCGGATTAAGAATAAAAGTTAACTATATTAACTTATATGATTATCGGAAGATGTACTATCTTTGGTGCTTAATATAAGGCCCTTTGGTCTTTAATATGAACCTTTTTTAACATGCGGATTAAGAATAAAAGTTAACTATATTAATTATTTTAAAAATTAAGATATTTTTTTAAAATTATTACCCCCTCTGATCCTTAATATAAGATCATTTTAATCGAATCACGCGAATTAAGAATTAGAATTAAAACTAATTAACTACCTCGATTTCTGCAAAAATCTCAATATTTTTCTAAAACTACTCTTATTTAATCTCTCTCTCTCCCTCTTTAGATACATTAAATAGGGGCATTTTTCTGAAAATGTATAATAAATACTACCTCGTATATTGTAAAGGTCTTATATTTAGAATCAGTGTAAAAGATCCTATATATAGGACCGAAGGTAGTATTGTTTAATTTTTTTCTCTCTCTATGTGAATAAATTAAATAAGGGTATCTCTTGAAAATATGTAGCAAATATCATCTCGTACTCTAAAAATAATCTTTTATTTATAACTAAGATAAAACGTCCAATAGGACAGGGGAGTACTTTTTTCTTTGTGGATTTTTCCTAATAAAGTTGGTTACTAATAAATCATGCAAACATGATAGCAGAACACGTATTTCTTTTTCAATCTTTTTCTCTTTTTTTCTCATAGCAAGAAACACATCGTTGTTTCATCTAAATTGTCATTTTCTCTTACAGGTTGTGAGTGAAGTGAACTCGTTTAGTTTTAGATCTTCATCTGCAATGCAGCCTTGAATTTAGAGTCTGTTAGTTTCTTGGCTGAGTCTCTCTACTTCAAATTGAATAGTTTCACTTGCAAGTTGGATCTATAATGGTTTTCTGGGAAGGTTACGTGAGCGATGAAGTGATGGTCACCTTTGCACCTCTTGTGCTTTATTGGGTATATGGTGGATTTTATCAGTTGCTACCACCTCTGGACAATTATCGGTTGCATACTCGAAAAGAAGAGGAAGAGAAGAATTTGGTGCCACTTTCAGATGTTGTGAAGGGTGTTTTGCTTCAGCAACTTGTTCAGACAGCTATTGCACTTTTAGTGGTTAGTCATTCTACAAAGACTTGTTCAAATTTGTAGGTAGTAGCGTGTTTGTATGAAAATTTTATCCCAATACACTTTGGCTTGTCTCTGCTTTTTGTTAGACTTAAGATTTTTGTATGTTATTTATTTATTTATTTTTTACCAACGATTTTTGCATATATTAACTTTCCATTTTTATTTCATCATCTTTTCTTGATTTCAGGACATGTTTCCATATATCTTATTCTCAAAATAATTTGAGCACAGTTGACAGAATTCATTGACAAAATGCCTTGAATTCCTGATACAAGAAAATGAACAAAGAGCCTAGGGATTATGAACAAACCAAAAAGTTGAACCTAAATAACTCATATATACGTAGTACAGACTGTTTATAATCGCATATAAGGTTCATCAGGCTTGCAAACTAGCCAAGGAAGAACAGCTCCGTTAATGGAACATGTATATGGATTATAAAATAACCGAAGTCAGTTGAAAAACCGTGCTTTAAAATGATACAGGTGGTAGAGATAAAAGCTTTGTTCACGTCTATATAAATAATATACATCAATGTGTTAGAGAAAACGATGAAGTCATATGGAAATTGATGGAGGTTAAAATATAAATGTGATGATCTCTTTGATTTTGTCCTGCTTGATATACTCACAGAAACCTTTCGCTAGTTGGCAAATAAAATTGTAGTTCTCTCATCTTGTTTGCTTAATTTTGTATCTAAGGATTTTTTTAACCTGTGAGGCTTACAGGGGGGAATCTCTAAAATTATTGGGTGCCTAATCTGCAGCATACGCACTAATATACGGTGTGTTAATTTTCTTTCAAATTTCATGATAAATGACCGGTATGCTTCCTAATATTCTGCAGTTGGCCTTAGAGGCTAATGAATCCGGGGTTATAGTGCAGCCTTCCATTCCCATGCAAGTTGTGCAGTTCATTATAGCAATGTTTGTCTTGGACACATGGCAGTACTTTGTGCACAGATACATGCATCACAACAAATTTTTATACCGCCATGTTCACTCCCAACATCACAGACTTATTGTTCCTTATGCAATTGGAGGCCTCTTCAATCACCCTCTTGAGGGTCTTCTTGACAGTTTTGGCGGGGCAGTCTCGTATCTTGTCTCAGGGATGACTGCAAGAACAGCTGTTGCATTCTTCTGCTTGTCGGTCATCAAAACCGTTGACGATCACTGTGGACTCTGGTTGCCTGGCAATATCTTCCATTTGTTTTTCCAGAACAACACGGCCTATCACGACATACATCATCAACTACAAGGTTTCAAATATAATTATTCTCAACCATTCTTTCCCATATGGGATAAACTTCTCGGGACATTCATGCCATACAATCTTGTAAAGCGACCTGAGGGGGGTTTTGAGGCAAGGCCAGCAAAGGACTAGTTAGACTGCAGAAAGTTTAGTCTTGTGTGTAACTGATCCAATGTGTATGAATTTCTTAACTTCTGTTTATTTACTTACAGTTTCTTTCTACGATTCATAAAATTATGTATAAATTGAGAATAAAAAAATAGAATAGGAAGAAATTTAGAGAAGCTTCAATTTAAATACTTCTATCTAGTTCACAGAACAATGTAATGTGCAACAAGTGGATTTGGAATTCTACTCTCTTGAGTCATCATTCTGATATCAATAGCTAAGAAGAAACAGTCTATCAGAAAACATCAGTTTACTTGGAAACAAAAACAGCACTGCCTCTTCAGAACAAAGGATATTACCTCCTTTCTTCCCTTTCTCGTGTATCTTTATTCTGAAAAAAATTAGGCGTAGTTTCTTACACTTCAGGTGGATATTTTCCGTAGTACAACATATGATTGATCTTTTAAAAAGTAGTCCTTGACAAGTTATGCTTTTCTTAGGTAACACAACAACAAACACTTCAGAAAGTGTTGTCTGGTCATTTGCCATCCGAGAGTGGGAGGGTGAGATTATCTCCGTCAAATACATAAATGATCAGCCACTTAGCAAAACCAGCAAAGAAAACAAATCTAAGGTTCTCTCTGCCACATACAATGGCTCATCAGCTCTCCGGCAATCTCATCTGTACTGCTTGAGATGGTGGTCTTAGCGTGCAAACCATTTCTCTGGTCTTCCCAAAATATACCTGTAACATGCATTTATGAACACTATTGTCTAGTACTACAGTTAGAGAAGTCAGGCCAACAGCCAAAAGGGAACTGGTTATTAAGATTTGATAACTGCTCTGAAGATACCTGATCTTCCATCCCACCCTGCGCTCTCTCCAAAATAAGCAAAAGAAAAACGTAAAGAACCTGTCTTCAACATAAGATAAGCCATTGACATGCAATAAGCGAAAAGCACCTGATCTAGTGAATTCCTCAGCTTACTTTCCATTTCTTCAATCATCCTTCCCATATTGCAGATATGACCTTCGGCAACTGCCAGCTTCATACTCATCTAACATATAGAGAAAAGATCTAAGATGAAAACTTACAAGGATATATATATATATATTCGTGGCATTAGGATTCAGATAAAAGTGTAGTGTCTGAACATTAAGTCATTAACTAATGATTTAATACATATCAGGAATTCAGGATCATAACTTCATTATTATTATGTAAATGTTAAAAAATATTATAGTGACTTCTCACCGAAAAAGAAAAGAAACAAAGCATAACTACCATGTGGTTTAAACTTTAAGTATCTTATTCAATTCCCTTCTGGTTGAACCACTTGCTATTATTTGACTACCTTGTGGTATATTCAGTATAAGACTGTTGTTGTTGTGTTATTTTTGGTTCTAATTTTTAGAGAAATAATCATGAGGAAGTTAGAATGAACAGTTCCATAGGAGTCTTTTGAAGGAATGTTTCACTCATATCTTGAACATTGTCATAGTGTCAAGCTGACATTTGAAAATTGAAATAGAATACATCTGCTTGATTTCTACAACAGCCTTAAAAGCACTCAAGAAATATTCAAGTGAGACAAAAATTGAACCCTAAAATGTTCATCATTTTAACATTCTTGTAATCATGTCAAGTGGTAATTGGACACAAACCACATGAGCGTTGTATCACTCTTTAAATGTAATTTAGCCCAAAAAGATGAATGAAACTCAACATGCAATTATTAACTAAAAGATCTAAATTGTTACTGTGAGTAAATTGCTACAGAAAGTACCTGCCGTATAATGGATCCAGACAAACGGAAAGTTCCAGATGATTCATTATTTGTAGTTAAAGACAGCATCACTGTACTGGTTAAACGATAGTTCGCAACTTCTTCTTCTGGTCCCACCTGAATTAACATAGAAGGGGGCGAAAAGAAGAAGAGAAAAGAAGAAAAAAGAAAATTGAGTTTCAGCATGACTTAAAGACTGTAAAACATCTTTTAAGCCATGAGAGTCTACCTCAATAACATGTATAGCATCCCATGCTCCTTCTCCTAGATAGCTCCGTTTACCTTGTCCTGTCTTTGAGCCATCTTTAATCACATTAGCAACATCAAATCAGAAAATTATGAGAGGTTTTGTCCCATTGAGTATATGTGTTACATAATAGCCTGACCTTTCTTAATTAAAAAGCAGGCCACGAAACCATCACTGCCATCTTCCCACATGTAAACTGATGAAATACCTCCTTCGTAATATCTATGAAATTATGCATTAACGAAGTTATTACACTATCAATTTTCTGACATAAATGAGGGAATATATATGTGGAATAAATTACTGAGGAGAAAAGGTTTTTTTTTTTTGGAACACATAACTAAAAGTGGACAGAAGCTCGAAAGATCAGGTCAGTTAAGGACCTCACAGGTCACGATATAATGCAAATATATCATTTGCTTCAATTTCAAGTTTCCTCAACTCTAAAGAAGGCACGGACCCATCTTCGAATGGTGGATGGTATTTATTTGACCAAGGTGATCTGCGGAGAGATACAGTACAAAAAAGAGACCTTAAGAAGAAAGTAAATTAATTAGCATTTCGACATCCCTAAAGCATATTATCATTTTATGGCGACGTACGTAAAAGTGTACACAGATCATGCATTAAACTGTAAGAGTCGGCATCTCTGTTATATTCACACAGAATGAACTCTTTCAGACAGTCCTCGTCGAACAGAACCTGTTTTGCCATCCAAAGTTTCATGCGTAAGGGATAGTTTTGAAAGCAAGTGAAATGGCCATACCTTTATTACTTCTTCCAATCAAGATCATGGGTATTATTCTTTATCAGCAAAGTCTTTTTCTTTTTAATGTTGTCCTTCGTTTCAAAACAATCCAAAAACATCATCCAAAAACGCTTCAAATGCATGAAACCCAAAGTCTTTCTGAGAAAATGCAAGAAGGTGAGAGAAAGAGGTACCTGGAGGGGTTGATCTACTTGAGAGAGGATATCAGAGGAGTGATGAGGCAAAAGAGAGAGAAGAGCAGAGAGAGCAGTGTCGGTCTGCTTGGGTGGAATCCTGCGCATCAATCCCATGGCTGCCTCCATTTTCTCCTTCCCACTTCTTCTTCTGCTTCTTTCTCCAAGAGAGCGTGATTTTGCTCACGGGAACTACGATTTCTATATACTAATAATAATAATAATAATTCGCTCAACGATGCCTCTCTTTCAGTTATTAACGAGGACAAATTCCTCCTACAATGATTTTGAGCTTACGTACATTTTTATTAAAAAAGATATAGAATTTTATTTTTCACCGGTATATATATTGTCTAAGTCTATATCTGTATTTTTAATAAAAATAAATAAAATTTTCATTATTGACTTTTTTAAATTGAGAAAACCTTTAACATTAAACAAGTTTTGCATTACATGAAATCATGAATGGATCGTATTTTTCATGGCTTCTGAACAGAACAATGTGTGTAATTTATAAAAAATTATATTATTCATAAATCATAAATAATTTAAATTCCATGCAAAGTATAAGTTCCATAATTTAGGTATATAGAATATTAGAAACTAATGAATGAGCCATTCATAACTTATAAATAATGTAATTTATTACAGATTTTATATTGATATATTATCCACAATAAACACATTTCTCTGTGTATTACAGAGGTGGGAGAAATGAGTCACATCATTATTTGTAAATAATACGTCTCACTCTGTATATTGATATTGAATTGGTTAATGATTTGAACTTCTCCAAATTAAAAATAAACCTTTTTCTGAACATGACTAAGAGGATGGAAGGTGTTAGTTTGAAGGCACCCTAAAATTAGAGACATGGCCAGGCAAAGTTTGGGGAAGTAGCTTCTGTCCAATTCAACTCAGAGCCCAACAAGTTAATTTACAGATATATTGAAATCATTTGTTCCAAGTTCCAACAAACGAATGTGAAAAAATTGTGTTTATTTGTTGGGTGAATGATACAAACATGAAACTCCAAGTCTTTTTATGACACAAAAACAAACAGACAGAACTTATCTACCAGATACCACCGTCGTTTCTTTGTATCTTTTATTTAAGATTTTAGTAAATGGATTAGTAAATATAATTAATGCATTAGAATTTATTTTAAATTTTCTAACATATCTTTCAATAAATAAATTAATTAATAAAAAAGAATAATCCATATCATTTTTAATTTTTTTTAAATGATATAAGGATATTATTGAAAAACAATAATTAATAATGTCTTAGGAATTGAAAGTGATACATAAATAAAAATAAAAATTTTCTTAAAAAATAACAAATAGAAGGAACCAAAGGAGTAGTTGCAAAGAGTAATCAACCACAAATACTGCTCCTCACGTCTTATCTTGTTTGTTCATTTACATCCTGTTCTGTCAAGTTGATTTATTCAGCATAAAATAAAAACAGCCAAATGGAAATATGGAATGCCATAATTGCACCTTCTCGATCCAATAATTTGGTTAATTATTTATTTGTGTAATAAAGACTTTTTAAATCAATTTAAATATTGATTTAAATTGATTTAAATTTTCATGTTTAAAATAAAAGAACTACAAAATAAAAATAATTTTCTAATTATAAATTTAAGAATTAGATTTAAAAAATTAGAAAAAAATTAAAATCTAAATCAAAACTTAAAATTTAAACCTTTCACATCACATATCTCAATTGAACAAATGACTAGATTGATCAATTAAGAACAAAGTAAATTTTTTCTCAAGGGTTTGATACCCAGTTTTCAAATAAAAATAATAATAAAATAAGGTATGTTTGACACTCTTTTATATTTTATTGAGAAATTTTATAAAACTATTTTTAAAAATAAATTTTAAAAATAAGAAAATAAAAAGAGTTGTTTAAATAATTATTCTTAAAATCATAACTAGTAAGTATTATATAAATTATTCAAAATTTATAACTTTATTTTTTTTTATTTTTCAGATTAAAAACTACAAAATACTTTTAAGATATTCTGTATTTTCTATTTTCTAAAATATTTTATAAAAAACAGACTTACCAAACAAATTTTTTCATTTTTCTGTTTTTAAAAATAAAAAAACTGATTTGAAAACAGTTGCAAAACATGCTCATAATCTTTTTAACTATCATATTATTATTGGCTTCAAATATTAGTCTCCAGTGTTATCATATGACCGGATAATCTAACACAGCAACCACTTAAAAATGCACCAAAAATGTCTCCCTACATCAAAAGCAAAATCTAGCATCCAATTAAGTTAACCACTATTTCTATGACCGACAAGGAAAAAAGGAAAAAAGAAATATGGAAGGCCTCCGAAATTGAGATGATTGGAGAAATCTTCATGTTGAGTTGAATTTAGCGCGCCGCTCCTCATATGATGCTGCATCCAGTTCAATCAGAGTAAGAAACCAATCAGATTAATATAATTGAGAGGAAAGAATCAAACTTAGTCATTATGAACAGAACTTAAAAGAATATAAACATCGAACGTTCCACTTTTAACCTGCATTTGAACATTTCTGACACAAGCAATAAAATATTGCGTTATACATGAATTTTTTGTCTTAATATTTATAATATATAAATAAATAAATATACTCATTTGAAAAATATTTTAAAAACTAAAACCAGTTTTTTTTTAGTATATCCCTAATATTGCAGGTGAAAGAACTCACGCTCAGTTGGTCGTGTCATAAGTGGGACATGGGAAGCTTTCTTCCTGGTTCCTCCGTTATGCTGCAAGCTTTGATCTGGAAAAAGAATTGGCATCATCGTAATAAATAATTTTGAACAAAAATAAGCATAATAATTGAAAGTGGAATTCATAATAAATATTTGCAGCACCATCTGATCGAGGCACACAATTTAGAATAGCTTCATGGAAGATTGCAGCTTGAAGCTTGTAAGTTTGGCATTCATTCACCAAGTGTAAACGCAAGGCTTCTCCTGCATCTAGATATGCAATCAGTTAATTTGGTGATCATTAAAGTGTTCTCTAAGTTAACAATGCTTCAATAGGAAAAATCAAAGAAGAAAGTGAAAATTGGATGTATGTATGTAACTAATGTTTAAGGCTTTCATTAGCTACACTTTTTTTTTCTTTATTTTTCATTTATTGGCCACCAATTTCATTAGCTACACTAGCAGTACAGTTTCTAGGGAGGAATCCAACTAACCAATCACTCTTTAAACATTAGACATATACCTGATGAACACATAAACCTAATATCTTCAAATTCACAAGACTGAAGAACCAATGGAATCTCTGCAGCCATAATGTACTGGGGTTTCCTTGGAGTCCTGTTAGTGTCCAGTAAAATATCAATCACCTACAAATTTAAGCATTAAAGAATTTATAGTGATTAGCACAAAATACAGAGGCTCATAGCACAGACATGGAAATGAAGAAGCTCAACATGGATTCAACTTTGAAGGTTTCTTTTCATCGTTGAGCAGATAACCTGTATCAATACATATACATGGCCCAGCAATGTAGCAGCTTCTCCTATTTTTTTCCGGCTCAAATCATTGATAAAGATATTCCTTACAAGAATCAAAGAATCATTTATGAACCAGTCTTTCTGCTTCCCTGTAATCTCCTTATTTCAAATTTTCACAAACTTAGAAAAGCATTAATGTCCTTTCTTTTGCTCCTTCCTCATTCTGGTCTCTCATTCAAAATTTTGAAATGGCATTGTATCTATCTCTCTCCATCTTCCAACATTTCATGCACTCAAAATCTGTGTATTCTCTATAATTTTTTTTTTTCCCTTTTCTTGTTATGGCGATAATGTAAGTCTCCTTCTCACATGTTTCATATCTCAGTCTTCCTATTGGCCCAAAAATAATCTTCTACCGACTTCAATAAACACAACTCTTGATCACTCCCACAGCAAAGACAGAACACTTCCATTTAGTAAGTGTTGCCTTTACCAAGCCCACAGAACTCTTATTAATTATTATTCCACTAAAATAATGATAAACCAGATATGTTATTAAATTACCTTCATAACTAAATTTGGATAACATGTCATCAATGCAGTCTGAACAAGAATGGTTCTTTTGAAGTCTTGCGAAGCTTAAACAATCAACAAGGAAACGACTATATAAAATTTCAAAATCATTTATGTGTGAGCATGTTGGATACGCACATCTGGAGATTCAAGATCTTTGCCAATCATGAACAGAACAGCAACCATGCAGCGAACCTGATGCCACAGAAAAGCTGTACCTCTGATTTTAATCACCCAGAGTTGATTACCATCATACCTGACGGTATATGGAAAAGTATTGCTCAGACTGAAGAGTCCACACCAGCTCGAAATGACAAAATAGCTAGTTCCAGTAATTATGCAAGTTTTTAAATACAAAAAAGCCACCATAACTTCGAATTACAAGATAACACAGGTAGCAAGTGTTCCCCATTATAGTTATATATCATAAAAAATAAAATAGCTCCCTTGTTAAAATTTTGAGGGCTTGGTACATATAAGGAGGCTAAAACTTAGTGCAAACTGGTAATGTGCATTTTCTATGGTGATTTAGTTCAACATGCACATGCACACACAAACACACAAAGGAGCAGAAAAAATGTCTACCGATTTTAACCTCACATCAGAAGGAGACACCTCAAACAAAGTGATATGCCGCCTGTAGTTGTGCACATTTGCTGCATCCATTTTACAAAAGTTCCTGAAGTCATGTTCTCCTAAAAACTTCTTGGCAGCACTTTCCATCGCCTGAAGGGACATTAAACAAAGAAAAATTTGTACCACTCATTAGATACAAGCCTTTTGAGTCTAGAGTATAATCAGAGACAGGGAATACGAGTTCAAGAATTTATAAAAATTACAAGGAAAATGGTTTTCCTACTTGAATATTCAAGTTTTCCCTCCAAAAAAAATATTTGTACTCCCTGCTTAAACAGCTGAACCTGTATTGACAAAGCAAATGAAGAAAGTGATAAGCGATAATAAATTAAGAGATCAAGATTAACAAAGTGACAAGTAAAAGTGATTTCTCAGTTCAATTCTGGCAATCTGAAGGTTGGTAAGTAAACACAATTTCACAAACATCCAAACAATCCTTCCTCGAAATTCAGTTTAGTTACATTACAATTAAATGATTCAATTATAGTAGCTTCCTACATGAAACAACTTCCTATCAACTTAAGCTATTGGGGCAATTGAAATTCTTATCCAAGTCAGCCTCGCCATCTTAAATTAATTATTTGAGTCTATCTGACCTTTCTAGCAAAAATTTTATACAAGACCTTTGTTTTGTAGCACTATATCACGATTCAGGACTTGGGCCTTTAAGCAATTCCACTACAAGCATTGATTCTAGTCGATAATATCTGTCTCCTGTATTTCTATTCTGTTTCCTATACCACTTGCACATAAAAGGAAGATTTATTATATGTGGAACTTCATATACTATTACACATTTGTCTGGCCCATTCAGCATCAAGTCAAGAATTACAGAACAATAGGTCATAAATCACTTAAAGGACTTGCAGTTGTCACTACACCGGTACATATATCCAATGTCAGCTTGAAAAGTGTAGGTAGATGTAGACTAACTTGACTGTAATAATGCACATTATATTTTGAGGTAGTAACCCCTCTAGTTGCAAGTTAAATATATCTTGCAATCCATATCAGTTATCATAGGATTACTATTACATGTCAGACCATGTACATAATTTTCTTCCTTTGTCAAAATCTTTTAGATGTCATGGAAGGGGTCCATTGGAGCCACAAATCATTTTGTTAATACCTAATTAGTCAATGACACCAAACAGTGTTGGCAAAGCTGAAGTTGAAATGCCCATCAAATTGGTTTCCCACAACCACCAGTTTGGTTTGGTAGATCCCATTTAATCACTTAGTCTGTCAACCCCGGGGATGGCTTTATTCAAACTGGTGCAACTAGAGTAGGGCTTGGTAATCAATTGGTCCAAGAGGAGACAAATATAATGGAAGCTTCGAAATAGGCTATTTCATGCACTAGTTATAATATTGAGGGCATGACAAGGTTTGAAACCCTTGACCAATGTGGAAAAACTTATGTCCTCTACCACCAAACAAGAGGATTTTGAGAGTGAACTATGCATATTTTCAAAATTTGAGAGCAACTTGATAGACTTCTAAATATATTAATAAGCACCCAGAGTTGGGAGCCTGGGGGAGGGTTAGGAATCTTCAGATACACTGAAACAAAAATAGTAGCTCCTGCTCCTTTGTTGCTTTCACAGTCATCAATTCCCCATATAACTTGATCGTCTGATTACAAAGCAAAGTTACAAATAAAGCAGACAAACCTTGCATGGAAATCAATAGGAACAGGACACCAGCCCAGAATTCGAATATCATTAGGAAGGACTCGATTTAGCACCCTAACATAATCAATTTCCTCTTCTGCAAAAGGCATGTTAAATTTATTCAAAAGAGGGAAGAAACGGAACACAATTCAGTATAAATAATGCTAAGGAGAGGCAAATGACATAAAAAATATGGGAAACAACCAACTCTATTGCTCAGGCAAATATAAAATGACAAATACCATTACTAAAGTTGAATTTAAGATCGCCGAAAACCATGACACCTCCATATCTTTTTATCATCAATCTACAACTCAATGGACATAAAACTGAACAATATCCTATAAACTGTTTAGGCTCCAGTCCTATAACAACAAATAATAAGCAATCACCCAAAAAAAAAAATCTCATTTTTCAAAAGGACTTTCTGCTAACCATGTTTCTCTTCTGAAACAGTTTCTCCAGCACTTCTATTATTTGTTCCTAATACCTTGAGGTTCGATCGTAGGAAGAGAGCTATTACCTGCTTCAAAATTTTGCCGTCATCAAAGCCAAGTAAGTAATTACTTAATAGATAACATGATACTCCATAAATCAACAGTTGAAAATAGTCGAATCGGTTGAAATAAATACTAGAACACCACCATGTGAACTTTAGTACTGATGTTTAATGTAGCTACCCTTTAAAGGCCACATAGTTACATGGAAGTCTATTAACTTGCTTCAAATTTCCTGCATAAAATTTCCTCCCTGTTCCACTAAGAATTTTCCTTAGCATTGCAGTAAACAGCCTCAGATTATCTTACAAGCATTTGCCATAAGAAGCAGGTTCTTGGAGCACCATGATTAAGAAGCAGCCTCCACTTAAAAGTTGGAAAAGTATAAACTAAAAACTTATCTTATAAACAATGGAATCTTGATATTTATCTATCACTGCTAATAGGAAATATACTTTTTCTTTCTTTCTCTTTTCTTTTTTCATTTCAAGTCAACTTACTTGTCCAAGAGAAGAAACACCTTTGTCTGTTCTACCACATCTTGAATATTGTGACTCCTTCTTGTCACCAACCAATAGCCGTGTTTTCTCAAGAGCTTTAAAAATCTCAGACTGCAAGAAAATTATAGATGATAGATCACAGAGAGGCAATCACATGCTGACTTTACAAAATATTAATACTGTGCAAAATAAAAATTCAGAACTCTTATCCACCATAAGCATAATTTTGTAATAAACAATACATATATTTATTTGTGTGATGAGTATGGAAAATTCTGCTTACTAGTATGCACGAAAAAATTTGTGCAGCTAATGGAAATAAATGGCTTAAAAAACTGTGACAATACAAACCTCAACGGTAGGATCCATCTGTGCCTCCGAAGAAAAACCATAGAACCTGAATTTAGAAGATAGTCAGAAAACCCTAACATTCATTATCACATAGCATTTATATAATTTTAATTTTAATTCAATAAATATAAACAAGAAAGTGAAATGATGGAAAAGTGAAGACTCCAGATTCTTCTAATTCAACAGAAGGAAATATTAAATCAGTATGCAAAATCCAGATTCTAAAGGCTCTAAGCATAATCATGTCATCTCCAAGGAAACCTCTAAAGCTGGCCAAGTACATTCATTAAAACTTAAACTATTTAATGAATATAGCATGACCCCAAAATTTTACAAGTTGTACTATATGTTCGTGTCACATTAAAAAATAAATTATATGAAATATCTTTCCTTTATAGGTCAGGGCTTCTATGTTAATTTTAGAGAGAAAACAAAGCCAGGAAAAAAAAGGAACATCATATACCTTTTTCCAAAATACATGACTTTAAGAGCTACATATCTCTTGCTATGATGTTTGATGAGCATCGAGTGATAGCCTGTATCAAGATTTAAGGGTAATTTACATATGCAGCCTGTTTTAGCAAACTCAATTCTCTCATGACGAGAGTAAGATGTATATCAATTATAATTGTTCAATAAATATATGATAATAAAATTGTGTTAATCCATCATTTTGTTTAGACATGTGAAAGATGCAAAACCCATGTAAACAAAACAAACAAATTAAGCATCCAAGTTCAGAAATCAAGCTGTACAACAAATACACGTCTACTATGTATATAAAAACAAAAGTGAAGGTTAAAAATTTTCAGGAATTGACATTTGATATTTTCTCCTGAGCTTTCCATCTAAAAACAGTCTGATATGTTTTTCTTTTAATAGATGGACCATATTAAACAAACAGTCACTACTCTCAAAGGTAAAAGAATAGTATGGACAATGAACAGTGGAGCCAGACACTTATTCTTGGGAGTGGGAGACAAAGAACATATGGTTAGATGAACACTTTATTTCTTAGCTGATTTATATAACATACTTGGCAGTTTTCAATTAAATTACTTTCTTATGTGTTTATTTTATGTACATATCACCTATGGATATGCATAAAGAAACTCATAATAGTACACAACAAAATGTTTTCACAGATACAAGAAATCACAAAAAGGTATTACAATATGCTATTGCTAAGTAAGATCATGTATAATTTTAGAAATCAACTGTAATTTTTAGTCAGGTTCCTTATACTTTAAATTTTTATGTGAGGGCCAGCACAAGAAGAGGGGAAAATAAACTAAAATCCATCACAAGGACAGATAAATGGTCTGAAGTTCCAGCTCTTAACAACTGCCATACCAAGCCAGCCATTATCACCAATAGACTTTTCTTATCAATCATCAATACAAAAGATAAAATCTATCGCAAGTTACTCTAATCATAAAATATGAATAGTATGACTCATTCCATAAACTCCATGCATTGCACAGAAAAATGAGTGTAGTTGACAAAGTATTAGTACTGCTTCAAGGAATAACAAACTCCTATCACAGCCCCTTACAGAGCTTTCACTCAGGAACCAATTATCATTAACCATAGACTCAGCCAAGAAATTATGCGGAAAGAATAAGCATTCTGATTTCCTAATATTTGCTGCAAATTGATTCTTATCGGTCTCACAAATATTTTAACAATAAAGAATATGGGAAAAAAAACCCATAGAATTCATTCCACAATCCTTTCCTCAAACATCAGATTCCATGACCATGCATTCTACTTTAATATTTTGCATCATATGCTCAAGTGCTCAATTAGTATACTAGGTGCTATTATGATTACAATGGCAATCAGATCATCAAAACTAAACATCCAAAAATATCAATGAGGGGGGAGGGGTGAGGACCTGGCATTTTTTCTATCTTCTCTTTTGTCTTTGTGTTTCCATTTCCCAATTTCATGCCATGCTCATCAGAGCCATGTAATTTCTGATCGATCTGCATCACAATTTAATATCGTTGAATAATGCAGGAGAAACCTTTGATCACTTTATCTTTCTTTTCCTTGAGTAAACTTTTCCTAGCGAAAATTTGAGATGGAACATAAACCTCACAATGCTAGGAACCTTTAAAAAAAATATTAGCTAACCTCGAGATTGCTACAATCTGTGAGTTGAGACAATAGCTTTGCATTTTCAGCCTGTAATTCCTGGTTTATGAATCAAAGTTCAGTAAGAAAAACAACATATAAACAGGAAAAAAAAAATAGCAGCAGAAAACTATGCTCAATTTATTTATTGCAGACCAAACCCAAATACTAGAATTTACAACAAAAAATAATTAGACATACACATTTATCCCCTTCATTTTTTTTTATCTTTTATTATATAGAAGTGTTGGGTTTATCAATTCTTTCAGAACACTATGTATAAGACCCAGTATCTTATATGCCTACATTTGCTATGCTAGTATCATACTAAAACGTGGAAATATAGGAATAGGATGCTAGAAAATTCAAAACCTTAGATACTTGGGCATCGTAATCTACTTGTTTTTATTTGTCAAATCACTTATGGGATCTTGAACTTCCAAACATCCAAGGATACAGCAATCTTACATGGAACTGAAGGATAATGGGGTAATACCTTCTAAACAAGCGAGTCCAACTCAACCTATACTCTGTCAGCTTCGAAATTCACCATGGACTTTGGATGGGCTTAATAAAATTATCCAAGATTCTTTTATTTTACAATTCATTTATCCTTTAAAAACTTAAAGAGGATCCAGAAACAGAAAATAGCAGAGTATGAGATATTATACAAATTAAATTCCCACACACAAAACGTACAGTAGTGTCTCAAACGATACCTCAGAAAGTGCAAAAATGCTTAAGAAGCAATAGTTCCAAAGCCTTACAAGCTCCTAGAACATTACAAAACAAACTGAAAATACTTGCGCGTATGCTTATTCATTCTACTGAGCAAGCATTGCCCGTCTAACCAAACAATCCCAGTTAGCCCCAGAAACGAAAGAAACTTGTTTCTTTTGAGTTCCCCGTTTTGTTTTTCCCATTTTCCTGGCAAACAAAGAGAGATTGATTACTGAAATTGCAATAACAGGAATACCTTAACCCTGGTTTGAAGAGCATCTATCTGGGATTGCAGGCTGGCGACGAAGTCAGCGTCTTCCGCCGACATGGTCGACTTCAGTTTTGAGCTTCACCGCGAATTTGCGACAGTCGGGCCGCACACTGTAGACAGTAGTTATGAAGTCCGAAGTCTCATCCTGGGATATCCATGGGCTAATTCGGAAAAAAGGACCAATGGAATTCATTTCTTTTCCTTTTATATTTTGGGGACAACTAGATTTTTCTTCATGTAACTGTTACATATCTTCTATTATTATCTATTTAAGATAAGTGGAATTTGTTACTGCTTAAAATACTGTGAAGTGACATCTTTATATAGTTTGCATGGTGTCATGTGATATCTATCTATTTTTTTTATTTTTAATCTAAAATATTTATCACACTATGCAAGAGCCAACTAATTAGTCCATTCTTTGCGGATTCCATGGATAGCATGTAATGCCATTTTTTTTTTTTTTTTTTTTGGTGAAAAGCATGTAATGCCATTTTGTTTGATGTTTACACCTCTCTTTTTTTTTTGTCCTCTTTTTTTTTTTTATCTTTTTAGATTTTTTTCTTGTCATAAACATAGGCGGGTTTTTTCCCTCTTAAAATTCAATTTTGAATGCAAACTTCCCGCTCCATCAAGAAAAACATTTTCCTGACAACATTTTTAATTCTTAAACTTTTAAAAAATAAAATCTCATCTAATCTTGATTGTTCCTCTCATCTACTTCTTTTATCGCAAATCCTAACCTATCGCTTTCTCTCCTCTCATCCACAAAGAGCTATACTAGAGACAAAGGTGACTCTGAAAGTATACGACAATCACAAAGGGTGATTTAGGAGCTGATGCTGAAGCTTGAACAGCAAAAGGGCAATGGTGAGTTTGTGATATTCTGAAAGCAAAGTACCCCGGATGGAAGAATCCCTATTTTCCAAATCGTTCAATGGATCCCCATCTTTGACCTCTACAGAGGTCCCCATCTCTTAGCCGCATTGTATCTCTTTTCTAAACCGCAAAACCCCTAGCCACATAGATTACACATCCTACTGGGTTTTTTCTCTTCATTCATCCTCTTTTATGTCCTTGCTTTCATTTTACTATTTAGCTCCCATTTTTTTGTTTTCTTCTTATTTTCTTTTCACATTTAGGTTGCACTCAAATCCTATATTTCAAAACCTCTTCTCTCTTACTCAAATTTGATCGTTGTTGGCTGCCAGGCAATTAAGAGGAGACAACTGTTGAAGGATAACATAAATCTCCATAAAGCTCTATCTTCTAGCCAATTGTGGTGAAGAATACTAGAAAAGATATGCGAATCTGCCATGAGAAGCTACTACAATCAAACTAGTATCATGTAAGTTACTAATATTTCTCATCTTTCCATTATCTCAATACTCCATTAGCTTTCTTCCTTGCCTAAGCTATATTTGTGTGAGTCAAGAATAAGAAGGTAGTAATACCCCATTAGCTTTCTTCCTTTTTTGTTTTCTCAATAGAAAAATAAAATTTATTGGAAAGCAGAAAATATCACAAAACAATGGATTCATATCAATAGAGCCGCAGGGGAAAATGAAGCTCACATTTCAAAGTCCCTTTGCATATTTGTAAAATTTAACAATGTTCTTGAATTGATGTTTCCATTATTTTTATCAAATCAATGCTTCCTATACTTTGTTTCTAAGATGGGTTCTTTGTGGTTTGGGACATCTAAGACTTGTCATTGATTTTTGAATTGGAAAAGTTGAAAATAGTCTCAGAGGGTTGTAATTCAAGAACTATAAGCAAAACTATCCTTTTCATATCTTGATTACACTCAATCATCATATTTTTGTTATGTAAAGTTGCTATAATTTTTACGTTTGTTGTCCTCCCTTTAGTTGCAAGAGAAGAAAGTGGAGAGAGAACCCGAAGACATTGGGAGGAATTTTTCCAGATTCATAATCCCATACAGTAAGTTACAAGTTATTACCCCCATAATGCAATTCTTCTTCTGATTTTATTTTAATCATTATAAGAGCCAAACTCATGCATTGGTTTGGATACAGAACTTTGGACAATCTATATCAAACTCGGGGATGGAATTAGCAGCTACAAGGCTGGTTTAAAAATCTATACATAGTCATGGAGTAGAAAAGTGGCCCTATTCTAAGAGTGCATTCTCATATAAATTAGAGAAGTAAGTATAAACTGTAAGGTTTAGTATAACATAAATTTTGATGATAACAAATATAGAGTAATAAAGAACAAATGTATCATATGTATTTAACATATATAATGTTCCTTAAAGAAGTAAAATGTGCATTAGCATATATTTAATTATGGTTATAATGTATATATCATGCTATATGCAAATATATCTACTTTACTTTTACAATGAATAATATAAGTTGGATATATAAACTGGACTAACTACTTAATTTGTAAGTGTAATATACTAAATGTAAGATGATCCAAGTAAAAAGAGTGAGCATTGGAATACAGAAATGGAAATCAATATCATGCCTCACTCAAGAAAGAAGAAGAGAAAGGATGCTTCAAAAATTACAGATCAGAAGGGAGCATACCAAGAAGGAAATGACCAAGTGGAGGTGGAACTTAATATTTGAAGACCTAGTCACTAGGTATAGTTTGTTTCCACTTAGTTCTTAAGGTGAGATTAATCTTTGAAAATTACTTAATCTTGTTACCATATGTTTTAAATGAGTTAGATTAAATAAATCTAATGTTAGCATATGTTAGATTTGAAAAACTCTAACTAACAAATGAATTTTGGGAAGTTAAGCTTCATATACTTTGTGAAAATACGAATTTTACTTACTGAAATTTCAAGTTCCAGAGATATTACTTCTGACAGACAAATTTCAAGTGTTGAAATTCGAATTTCGAATCAAGCATAGTTAGTAAACTATGTAAAATTCATCTGATTATTAAGCACTAAAAAGGTTTAAAAACATTCTCTCTGATAAATGAATTTTTGATTTCAAAATTCAAACTTTAGAATAAAACTCAATGATTTACAATTGTATTTAATTAATTTAAGCAGTTTTGGGTATCAAAGTAATATATCCTTACTTTTAAACATAGTGAAATCTAGTTTTCAAGAATCTAAAGTTTGATCTTTAATTAGTATTTTTAATATAGCTCTCAAAATACATGTAGTTTTAATAAAACTAGACTTAATAAGCTTTTTAAAGAAGGTTATTTCACTCAAAATAAAGGTCATATGAAAAGGATATGATCATTTAAAGTTGAGTAGTGAGACATGGATTTTTAGTTTTGACCTCCTATCATTTTTTTAATCATATCTCATAAAATACATTCGTTTTTGAAGTGAAACTTATTGCATTTGAAAGTAGACATTGAGAGCTTTCCAACCCTAGGTCATTTGCTTAATTTAGAGTAAAAATAAAAGAGTTATAACTTCTTCAAAATTGTTTACAGTGCAACGTTTGAAGTTATAGAGGTTCCGCCTCTGATAGACGAATTTCAATTCTCCGAAATTCAAATTTTGAAGAAAAATTTTGTATCATGTTGAGCTTGCTACTAATGGATGAATTTTGACTTTTAAAATTCGAATTTCAGATCTAACAGACTAATTTTGGTTTTCAAAATTTGAATTTCGAAATTTCATAATGTGAAAATACTTCTGGAATAGCTAATAAACATATTTCTATATCTAAAATTTGAACTTTAAGTCTAATAGATGAATTTGGCTTTGAAAATTCTAATTTTTAATTCTCAGAATGTGAAAATACTTTTGGAACAGCAAACAGACGAATATTCAGATCCAAAATTCAAATTTCAAAAGGAAGAACTTGTGTCATAATGAGTTGCTTACTGACAGACAAATTCTGTACACCAAAATTCAAACTTTGAAAGTACTGTAGTAATATGAAACAATTGTTTACACTTACCAAAAGAACTTTAAACCTGAAAATTCATATGTTCAATATAAAAACATTTGTCAAAGATGAAAATTCGAATTTTACTTTAGAATAGACGAACTTCGAAGTTTAATGTTAAAGTCTTTAACTTATAGTCTTTGTAAAATTCGTCTGTTGGCACGTAAAATTCGAATTTTGGAGTGTCAACGCATTGAATGTGGTTAGTGAATGACTAGTTTTGTAGAATAACCGTTAAATAACGTTTCTAACGGCTAAATCTTGTATCTAACGTCTAGTTACACCACAAATCTATAAATAGAACATCATTTGAACTTATGAGTAACAATCTTAAAAGAGTTTATACGAAAATGCTGCAACAATTTGTAAAATCTTTTTATCTCAGCATTGTTTCAAAAACCCACCTTAATAGAGTGAACTTTCAATGTATTATCTACTTTTCAAGAGAGTTTTTATTCTGCAAAAATTTCTTTCTACATATTCTGGGTAGAATCTTAGTATGAGAAAACACTAAAGAATTTACACATCTTGTAAAGGTGTGGGGAGAGTGGTTTTACAAGTGTCTATTGAAACTTATGGGATGTACTGATACTTCATAGGTGCCCAAATCAAACTTGTAAGATATAGATGAAAATCCTAAGTGGTGGCTTGGGGACTGAATGTAGGCCAAGTGGTTGGGCTGAATCAGTATAAATTGTTGTGTATTGTTTTTCATCTTCTCTATTCAGTTGCTGCACACAACTCTCTCTGTTTATACTTATTTTGCTGCACTCTTAGTGAAATTAGATTATGATCCAAAAAGAATGATAGTCTTGCATCACCCAATTCATCCCCCTCTTGGGTGACCAGCCAACCTAACATAAACAATTTAAGGTGATATAACATACCCAGGCCGGAAAAAAAAAAAGAAGTCATATGCCGAGTTTCTCAAGGTAAAAGAATTTTTTAAATTTATATTTCACTCAAGATTTTTTTTCCGCCATTTCTCTTGGCTTTTGTGCTTATAATATTTAACAATCAACTCAAGTATTAATGATATTCCCTTTTACGTAGAATGATATAGAATTGATGAAGCATATGCGGGTGGACTTTTACATATTTTCCATATAATGGTCAACAATTCTTTCAACCAAGATATAAATGTTTGCAAATGCTTTTTTTTATTGTTTTGTTTTTAGTGGTTCATTTCGATGACTAGCTGCCTTTCTATTGATTGTAATGGAATAGGGAGGTTGTGATATAAGTGACATTGGATAATGGTTGATGATAGAATTCGCAGATCTCTACATCATATGATATGGTTTAATGAATAATGATGATATGTATTTCTACAAGTTTTCTCGTCATGGTTTTTGTTGTTAAGTATTTCATTTTTATTGATAATGGTATAGACACTACTATAGGGGAAACATCAAAGCAAGTTACAGCAAATACACTTTCATTTGGCCTAGGTTGATCAGTGTTGTTTTGATATTTTGTATTGGGAAAGCGGGAATGGAGATGTCTCTATTGTGTATGTGTAGGTCAGTGTTTTGCTATTCTTGAGTCAATAAAAATTTTAAGAAACAATTTGTATTCCCATTATGATAAACACAATAAAAATCTTAAGCAAGTTATAGCAGTGTTTTCCTGTTCATTATGAATATCTTTGTCTCTGTTTTGGCTTGTATTTGTGTTGAATAGATATCTCTTTTGCTTGACGTATTCTATAATTATGGGAAAAAGCATGTGGACTAACAAAACCCACGTTGCTCATATTATAATTCAAAAATGGACACAACTGGCAAAAGAAAAAGGATGGAAAAACTGTGAAAGAAGTTTATCAGCAATTAAAAGTGAGTCTTAAACTTCTTAATTATGAATATTACTTATGCTTATACCTCTATAAAGGAGTTTAGATATTCTTTCTTCGATGCAAGGATCGATGGTATGATAGGAAGAAAAAAATAGCTTCACAGCCAACTATCACGTTCTGCTTTTATCTCTTGTACTTTTTCACTAGTATTTATAATTGTAATGTTGTATTTGTCACATTTTTTGTTGCTCATCTATTCTTGATACCTCAATTAATTGTTTATTAAACTAATTTATTCAACTGCAATGAAATATTAGTTCCTATATTTTCTTCTTTTTTTCCCCATCTTCAATGCCCTCAGCTAAATTGATATAGTTAATCCAGAATTGTTTCAAACTATAGAAATCATTGATGTCAATTTAACATCACTTACAAGAATGAGGTAATCATGCTTATTGTGATGAGGTAATCCAACTTTAACGTCCTCTCCAAGAAATGATAATGTGGAAGTTGGCGAGTGATCAGTGTTAGAATCTTTGATCTAACTATATTATTTTCCTATATTAAGAATGTGTCTTGTTATCATTTGAGATACAACATTGTTGTCTTGACCATTTGTGATGCTAAATGAATATGAGTAAATCGATGATTTAGTGCTGTTATTTTGTTTAAATTGATTTTATTCTACTCACTAATTCTCCTACTTTTGTGTGATTGATGTTCTACTTGTATATGGTCTCTTCAAATCAAAGCCTGTGTTAGAAATATATGGTGAGGCTTATATCTTTGGGCTCAAATCAGCAAATTCTAAAGCTGCCAGCAATTTAAAATTGGCAATCTCATGGTTGGAAGCAATACTTCCTGAGTTACAAAACCAAGAAATTAACATGTATGTGCTAACAATTTGTGCTTATGCTCAATTTGATGCACCTCTTATCCTGCATGTATGCATATATTTTAAGTTACACTCCTATAAGTTGCATTATCAGTTGCTGGGAAACTACCTTTGTCAATTGTCTGTTTGTTGCAAGCCAAACTTCTGATTTTCTAGCAACCTCTTCAAAGAGTGGGTTAGGGTGGGGATGAAGAATCAGTTGGTCGTAATGCAGAATGTGAAGGGCATGAAAATCTTGTCAGCAAAGACACAATATTGAGAACTTCTTGGAGTGGTAGGCAATTACCGATAGATGCTTTGGCTAATCAGTTGGTCATAGTGTAAAGTGCTGGTAGTCCTCCTCATCTTTGCGTTGATATCCATGACCATATTCCTGGCCTTGCTATGATTTAAGTCAATTAATATGGTATTGCTGTCACCATATTCCCATGACCATATTATATTACTATGGATTGTGGCAGTCACTCTTAGGAGTGCATTGTGCTAGAGACAAAAATGTGGAAGCTCTTGCTACCAGCCATTCAGTTGGAGGATGGATCAAAAGAAAGACATACCAATTATCAATAGGAAAGAATTTCTTAGAGGGCCTAAGATTCACAAATTTAATACAGATTGGATAGGAAATGAAACGATGGTACCTTTTTTTTTTTTTTGGCTGGGGGGAACTAATTAGTTACTTTAGCTCCTTAAATTTCTGGTTTTAGTTGATGTAAGACTTCCACAGACCAAGACCTCAATAATATATAGGCTTGGGGTATGCTCAATTAGCTTATAAATAGAGATAATATAGTGATATTTACCTGACTCCTATTATTACTTAGCAATTAGTATAGCCATGTAGTCTTCAGATAGCCTGTAGGAACCTGGACATCATCTTGAGGATTAAACTTTTGAATTTGATTCACTTTGGACTGCTTTGGAATTGTATTGGAATGCCTGGCAATAAAGCTTGTATAAATGAGGGCTGGCTACTATGCGCTGCTATCTCTATCATCATTGAAGACACCATTTAGACAACCTAGCTTGTCATATTTTGGTCATACTATGTAGCATGTTGAAAATTTAATGATTATCAGCCCAATAAAGCATTTGTGGGTTAAAAGCAGCATGACGTAACTTATGCCCAATAAACCTAATGTGATATATCTACAAATTTTACCACCACATTATTTTCTACTGACTAAAATAATTTCTCTTTTGAAGTTGTGTTTGGTTCTTTATTGCTTTCCTTGTAACTAACAAATAATTTTGAATTTTCTTATTTGTAGCTAGGTAGGAGCTCATTTGTTCAAGTTTTGTTTGCACTGCTACTTTTATTAGTGAATGTGCTGCTTCAAGTTAGTATGATATTATTATGCAGCATTTATAATGTATTGACAGAATGAACAACTAAGCGGCCTAAAAAAGATGGAATCAATGATTGGAATGTCAAGACTTGAAATTTAGTGGACCTAACAAGTTAGGAAGGAAAGAAAATACCTTGGACACGTGCAATGCAAGTTTTGCCTTGCTCTAGTGGATTTGGTCCAAATGTGATGTCATGATGCTCTTGGATGGGCTACATCATTATGAGTGAATATGAATAACTTGAGAAACTTGATTAAGCAAAAAAGATCAGATCTACTTAGTGAATGGACGTCTTCTCCTTTATTCTTATTTTTGCTCTTAGATAAGGCAAATGATGTTGGACTTAGACAGGGAAGTGTATTAACTCATTTATTTTTTTCATGACTCAATTTTCTTTCTTGTCCATAATTAGATAAGTGATAATTTATTATCTCTCGATCACTCATATGATGAAACATCAATACTGATGTTCATGCTAACCAAAAAAAAAACAAGAAGAAAATATTGATGTCCAAACAAAAAGAAGTGGAAATAATGCATAAGGACATTGATTTTATACATTTTCATAAAAATAATCCTTCTTGCTATATCTTAAAAATTTAAGAACAAGTTTTCTTAATAAAAGTTACAGAAGTAGTAAACCGTGATAATGACCTATTTTTCTCTGAAGCGGAAAAAAAAACGAACGAGCAATATAATGGATTCCACGCATTACATTATTTATTTCTATTTATTTCCATGGACCATCGTACCTCTTCAACAAAGGTTTAAAAAACGACAACATTGGGGATTTTTTTTTATAAAACAGGAAAACAACAGTTCATGCACTAGATAGTTAACATCCACTACACTACGTGTGACTGCTTGGTTCTTATTTTCTAAAATGAAACCATAATTTTTATCCATGATTTTCTAAAAGATATGTTTGACCAAATACAGGTGAAACACAAACTGACTTTTTGAAAAATGAAAAGTGGGTTAAACTGTGGTTTTGGGAAATAAAAGGAAAAGTTACTTTTCATTTAACAAAACGTGGATTTTGGAAAATGAGAAATAAATTTACTAAATATTATATATTTAAAAATACTTTTAACCCTTATCATCCAAACAAGTTTTTTGTCAAACTTATTTTTACAAAAAAAATCCAAACATAACAACTTCCAACAAACTTACTTTATCTAAACCTCATTTTTACAAAATTTATTTATCTTAACTTAATTTTACAAAATGGAAAACCAAATGGGCCCTATATAATTTAATCAATGCCTACAAAAACAAAAAACTCACTCTCCTTACCCCCTGTTTGGCAGGGGGTATTGAGAGGGGAGGGGTGGGAGTTGCTCCCCTCCCCTCCACTGTTCATGACACAACCAAACAGGGGAAGGGGAGTTGCGACATGAACAGTGGAGGTCCCTCCCCTCCCCTCAAAATGTGTCCCCCCAAATTGGGGAGACACGGCGGGGACAGTGAGCGAGCTGTTCCCTTCTTTTTTTTTTTCTAAATAAAAAATATTTTAAATATATAAAAAAATGAAAAAAAAAATTTTAAAAGTATAAAAATATTTATTTAAATGTCTCAATATAAAAAAATATTACACTTAAGTTCTATATCTCAAAAAGTGAATATAAAAAATTTTAATATTAAATATAAACTATTAAAGTATAATTTTATACTTAAAACTGAAATTTTTTATACTCATATAAATGATAGAAAACTTCTTTAATTTGAAAAATAAAATAATCAAATTATTATTATCTCCCCTCCGCTTATGAACCAAATTACTTTTTATTAAAATTCTTCCCTTCCTATCAAACATAGCCTTCCATGATGGAATTTTTGCTGGGCCTGTACTACGAGCGGGCTTCAACTCGAGTTCAACCAAATAAACGATACAAAACACAAATTTTAATAGTATACACTTGGTATTATGAAAAAAAAAAAGTTAATAATAGTTCCTTTCTGATTTTATATTTATCATATGGTAAATTATTATTAGGCAATAATCATTTAAAATGAAATTGACAAAAAATTTCATTCACATAGTCAATGAAAGTAACTTTTTTTTTTAAGAAATGACTTGCATCATATTATCTGGGCAACAAAATAGCCTAACTATAAATGTATTTATCAAGCATCATATTATGAAAACCAATCTCCAATAAAATCGAATATTAATCATTGTGCATCCCAGGGTAGTTTCCATTCTAAAGTGAATCATAGCATATTAGTACGAGGCTGCGGATGTGTGGTAGTTAGTCTTAGACTTTGTGATGTGAATAAAGGGAGAAAGGTAAGATAGAGATATAGAGAGAAACAAAAAGGGATGGAGAAAAAAAATCAAAGGAGGGAGAAAATTAAGAACTTGAGAGAAAGAGAGAGAATTCACTCAAACTATAACTCAAATCATTAATCAAAGCCTTGATACAAATGAGCAATAAAACTCTTATTTATAAAGCTTAAATCCTAGTCCTATTAGAATATCAAGATAAGATATATCTTTTTAAAATATCTTAAATATAAATAAAAGATATGTCATCATTTAAATAACTCAATACTAAAAATAAAGGAAAGATAAAATCTAAATCCTAATAAATTTAAAATAAATTAAATTAAATCTAAAAAAATAATTTAAATATCCTAACAAAATATGTATGTTTAAAATTCTAATTATTTTATGATAAAGATAAATAATTCTAATTATCTTGAAATTATCCATTCTCCATCACTTTGTTAGCCATAAATAATATTTCTAGTCAATCACTTTTATATTGCATCATAGTTTATCTTCTATACATGAGAGCCATGTAGAATATCCTTTAATTGACCACACACACGCATACTTGACCCAACCTAATATGCTATACTCAATATTCAAGATTCATTTTGTCAAAAATTAGTTCAGTGAATATTATAAAGAAATTAGACATGTTTCTCTCCAAGAGTAAATCACATTATTCATGTAATTTAATATAGATTTTATATTAATTTAGTATATTGATATCGGTGTCATGGTTACCAAACTCGTACGTTCTCACGACTCCATGTAACTACTTTTGGTTGAACCGCTTGTAAAATCGTGGCTTAATTGACTCGTACTGAAGACACTTAAAAACGGATACGCGGAATGGACTCCTGAGTCTACAAACAACTGCTGCGATTCCATCGCTGACACTATTTCTCAATACATACGGTGTGAATAGTCAACCAATTCTCACAGCCAATCATTATGACTATTTTTTTTTTTAACTCCAATCTCTTTTTCTTTTAATTTTAATAGGATTTCCTCAAATTTCATTTATATTGTTGTATGTGTGATGTGAGATCAATGAGTACTGTGGCGAGCGGTAAAAAAAATAAATAAATATTGTGGAGGCCCTATCAGTCACTTGCTTGTATCCTAACATATATATATACATATATTCCAAAAAAATTATTATATATTGATGGATTGTAGGGGTGGATCTTCAAATTTGTATTTAAATTTTTACAGATTTTTTAATGTAAAATAGTATTCAAGTATAAATTCTTGATAATTTCTTTTTCTTGGCCATTAACTCTATGATAATATTTTGAATATATATAAAGTAAATTACATTTTGTTACAAAAAACAATATTACCAGAAAATTAAATTATTAAAGTTGTTGTTACACATAAATGATTTCAATTAATTATATAATTATATATATTTTTCAATTACTTTTTTAACAAACATAAACTCTTACAAATTAGAGTATATGTTACGAATTCACATCTCGATTATGAGTTTATACGTGAGTTTAGCTTACCGAGGATGATTCTTTAGCTTTCCTATGCCAAATTTTTTTTTTCTTACCAACAAACACTTCTCACAGTCAGGCAGACTTCAAATTTCAGCCACAACTGGTGCTATTTGACGAAGTTGGGGTTACGCAGAAACTTTGGAATTGTCTGAAAAAAGCAAGAATAGAAAGTCCTTGGACCCTTTTCTGTCAATCATTATTTCGTTGACATATTCAGAAACTCTCAATTACTGCCACATGACAACCTTACCTATATTTTAGCATTCATAAGTTTACTTGGTCCAAAACAAGGCATTTTCCTCTCTGATTTCCAAAGGAAAAGAATAAGAAAGCTTGTAGCATCAAAGACGAGACAAACTCGTTCAAAATCAGTTATTTGATTTCCAACCACACATGGAACCACCTCAAATTTCGCAACTACCTTTGAACACCGTCTTTTCTCTTTCAATCACTGCCCTAATCTGGTGCCAACTGCTACTTGTTCGGGTAATGTTGAATCGAACAAACTACACTGTAAAATCTCACAGCCATTGCTGGCCACTGCTTGAGCTCCCACAAGCTCCATCTCTTTCAGCTTTTGATTGAAGGGAATCTGTTATTCATTTGCTTTTTCTTTGGTTATACAAAAGGTGATAATGAGGATATGCTACCCTAACGTTATTGATAAAGGCCTATGGCATGTGTAGAAGTTGATGCTTCTAAAATCCATTGCATTAATTCCACTCGTTGCTTGAGCTGTGCTCTTAATGATCTTGTTTATGGCTCAATTGTCATGTATATAGTTTAGCAAGGAAGCTATGACAAGCATTGGACATGCAGTTCATCCGCTTCTGTTATGATCATTTTCCTGCTAGAATTGTGGCGTTATCCATTCAAGGAGATGTTTATGAACAAATGCTTCTTTAAAATACTATGCATGCAGAGTCAAATTGATTCCAAGACAAGAATAACAATTTAGTCAGTGAATTGTTTAGCTTATTGAATTTTAGTCCTTGAAAATTAATGAGTGCATGAATAAGTCTCCGAAAATAACATAGTCCATGCTAATTCTTTTGGCATTCTTTAGTCCACTTGACATAAGAACTAATATGCAATGAATTAGTCATTTTCATGAATTAATTTGTGTACTCTCAAATTTTTAAGGACTAAAGCTAAATAGACTTAACAACTATGACACCAAATTTTTATTTAGTCTTTATTTAATTTAAAAAATTTCACCTGCAAGTTGTTAAATTGTTGCGTGTAAGTTGGGGATCATAGGCATCTGCACAAGCATAAATCTCAAGGTCTTAATAATCTACTGCTTTAGCCGATTCACATTCTACTACTTTTTATTCAGATTGATTTTTTGTGTTTGGCTTTTCTAGTAGTGACCCCAAAATTCATGCTGTACAATGCACTGTTGATTTACTCGAATACTAGTGACTTGTCATCTGCCGTAAATTTCTTCCAATTATATTGAGTGATTGAACACTGAGTTATTGTTAGAAATTACAGAAAAACACATTCACTTGAAGTGGTATTTAGCATGATATCGTCAAAGCCTCTATGAGACCGTAACCTTGTGACCTAGATTCCATATTTGGCAACTCTTTTAATTAAAACTAAGTTTCAGCACAAAGTATAAGCTTGTGTGTGTCTACACATCAGGCCTAAAAGGCTTTTATGCTGGGGGTGTTAAAGATCATAATAAAATTATTCTTTGTATTTCGCTGAATAGCTGAAGCTTTTAAGTTGAAGTGATCTTTGACAGTTGCTTATGCCCAACTTTGTCTGATCATTTTAGGAAAGAAGGGAAGTAGATTGTAGTCTATGACTTTATTCAAAGAGAAGAGATGATTGATTCAAGAAGCATATTTGAGATTGAAGTCTTCTCTAATGTGCCAGTGACTGGAGTTTCTGATTCACGGGGTGCTGATATTCTGTTCTCTTATATATGACGTGCAAAATTAGAGTGATCAGTGGAGGCCTAAAGATTTAAGATGGATATCAGTAATGGTTCTATATCAAGCGAGCATCGCAAACCTCATGAATCAGTTTCAAAAAGTGCAGATTCATTATCTGGTTCTCCACTACAAACTTCTCCAAGGTCACCGAGATCCAGTAGCTCTCCAAGGTCCCCTAGGATGCATGTCAAGGGCAGTAAGCAAAGTCCAAATCATGATAAGCAACCACATTCTCCAAGAGATGGATGTCAGAAGAAAGGTAAAGTTTCTAGGACAGATTCTTATTGGGTCCCCGACCGTGAAAGATAGGTAGATCAAACTAATCATGAATAGAGACATATAAACATGTCATAGAAGGGTTCCACTAAGAAGTGAACCTGACATGCTTTAACATTTATTCACTATTCTCTTGGTCTGCCTGTCGTTTGAAAACCGGATCTACCTAAGAACATTTGGCCATTAAATAAATGATCATTTCATTACTAGGTTCCATTGTTAATATATGATTACTCCTTGTCATAAGCTTAATCTGTTTCAGAAAATGCAGATTCATTCTCCCTTACTTCATTGAAAATTTCTCCAAAGTCACCACCATCTCCCGGTTCTCCAAAGTCTCCAAGGTCCCCAAGATCACCTGGCCATAGTCCAAAGAATGAAAGGCGATCACGTTTGCCAAGAGATGGACGACCAAAGAAAGGTACAACCTTCACAATGATTAAATTTTCAATACAAGGTTCCATTTGTTAATATTTTATTACTCCTATAAAAAAGTTAAAAGTCAAATATATGTGCTAAGTGACTATGGCGTTCTACTTGCAATGCATGTTTCCAGATCACGCTCTAATGTCCTGCTTTGACACATTGTTAAAGGAAAGTGGACTGGTCTAGTTACCATATCATGGAAAGCTTTTTCTGCTTTTAATTTCCATGGCTATCAAATCTTTAATAAATATTTAGGAACAACACATTTTATCCCGTGAACTAAGGGTCAAATTACAACGTTGGTACATCAACTTTGGAACATAAAACCACCCCATGTTAGTAACTTTTGGACTAAGACGTGTTTTCTGACATTTTGAAGTTGATATACTAATGTTGTAAGTAGACCTTAGTTTGTGGGGGTAAAATGTATTGTCCCAAAAATATTTCTGATATTTATATGTCTAAGAGTAACATTTTAGTCTTTTCTTATAATGCAGGAGGTTGTGGAGGGAAAGGCACATGGGGAGGATTGCTTGATACTGAGGACATGAACTTTCTTGACCCTCATGACCCAAACTATGACAGCACTGAGGTAAAAAGTTAAAATTGTATCTATATATTCAACAATAGAATCATATATTATTTGCATGTGAAAAGATCAAATCTTCGGTTGCTTATTTTGTGCTTGTATCTTGTAATTAACGCCAAGAATTATGAAAGCTAGCATGGTTTGCAGGAAAATGAACCTTCAAATGAAAAGAAAAAGAAAGGGGAGTTAGAGGAGTACAAGAAGAAAGCCACAATAATAGTGGAGGAATATTTTACCGCTGATGATATTATTGCAACAAAAAATGAACTGAAAGAACTTGGAACACCATACTTTTGCTACTATTTTGTCAAAAAGCTTGTCTCAATGTCAATGGACAGACATGATAAAGAAAAAGAAATGGCAGCTGTTCTGCTATCTGCACTTTATGCTGACACAATTGATCCTTCTCAAGTTTACAAAGGCTTCAGTAAACTAGTTGAATCTGCAGATGACTTGAGTGTAGACATACCAGACGCTGTTGATATTCTAGCACTTTTCTTGGCTCGAGCAGTGGTTGATGACATACTTCCTCCTGCATTTTTGAAGAAACAAATGGCTTACTTACCAAAGGATTCAAAAGGGGCTGAAGTATTGAAAAAAGCTGAGAAAAACTATCTTGCAGCCCCTCTTCATGCAGAAATCATAGAGCGTCGGTGGGGAGGCAGTAAGAATATGACAGTTGATGATGTGAAGGCTAGAATAAATAATTTGTTGATAGAATATGTAACAAGTGGTGACAAGAAAGAAGCTTTTAGATGCATTAAGGATTTGAAAGTTCCTTTCTATCATCATGAGATAGTAAAACGGGCTCTTATAATGGCAATGGAGAGGCGCCAAGCAGAAGATCGTCTACTAGATCTCTTGAAAGAAGCAGCTGAAGAAGGTTTTATCAACTCCAGTCAAGCCTCAAAGGGCTTTGATCGATTAATTGATAATATCGATGACTTATCACTTGACATACCAAATGCACGTGAAACACTCCAACAGCTAATATCCAAGGCAGCATCTGAGGGTTGGTTATGTGTTTCCTCTTTGAAATCACTCTCCCTGGAGCCAGAAAAAAAGTCACTAGAAGAAAATGCAGCCAGAAGTTTCAAGGTGAAGGCTCAGTCCATAATTCAAGAGTACTTCTTGTCAGGTGATATATTTGAAGTAATTAGTTGTCTTGAGCAAGAAAACAACACTTGCAGTGCACACCTCAATGCAATCTTTGTCAAGAGACTGATAACTTTAGCTATGGATCGCAAGAAGCGGGAGAAGGAAATGGCCTCTGTTCTGCTTTCATCTGTGTGTTTCCCGGCTGATGATGTAGTGAACGGTTTTGTTGTGTTGATAGAGTCAGCAGATGACACTGCTCTGGATAATCCAGAAGTGGTGGAGGATCTTGCCATGTTTCTAGCCAGAGCAGTAGTGGATGAAGTCCTGGCCCCACAACATTTGGAAGATATTGGAACGCAGTGTCTGGGGCCAGATTCAATAGGAAGCAAAGTGCTTCAAATGGCAAAGTCATTGCTAAAGGCTCGGCTTTCTGGAGAGAGAATATTGAGGTGTTGGGGTGGAGGGGGAAGCAGTAGAAGTGGGTGGGAAATTGAGGATGTCAAGGACAAGATTATAAACCTGTTGGAGGAGTATGAGTCTGGAGGCGACATAAGGGAGGCATGTCGCTGCATGAAAGAGCTAGGAATGCCATTTTTCCACCATGAGGTTGTCAAGAAAGCTCTGGTGAAAATCATTGAGAAGAAGAATGACAGGTTGTGGGGTCTGCTCAATGAGTGCTTTGAATCTGGACTAATAACTATGAACCAGATGACAAAGGGCTTTCAAAGGGTTGCAGAATCTCTTGATGACTTGGCTTTGGATGTTCCAGATGCCAAGAAACAGTTTATACGCTACATCGAAGAAGCAAAGAGTTCGGAATGGTTGGATTCTTCATTCAGTCTCGGAAAATTTGAACATTGAACAGAGAATGGAACCTGCTAACTCTGATGGGGTAATCTCCATTATTATCTGTGCTTCGTTTCTTTTTCCTGAATTTACTCCTTTTGATCACACATTTGCCCATGCTCCTTGATCAAGACCTGAAATTTCTGAGAAGTTTTTCTTTGCTCTTTTGCTTGATTGTTTCCCTTTTATCACCTGAGCCTCGGGCATCTGAAGTTGCTCTTAATCAGCTTCTTCCTAACAGGAAATTTCTCTAAGTTATTGTCATCAACAAAAATTAATGTTTTGGCCTTCTTGTTGCACGGCAGCACACAGGACATGGTCCTGGAAGTTGTTTGCATATGGCTTATATTGTTGCATGATGCAGGCAATTCCTTGTGTGTGTGTGTGTTTCCTTATTGATCAAAGACTATGAATGGCAAAAGTCTAGCCATATGCAGTACAAGTACTCTATAATGAATGTACAATGTTTGTTGTACCTCGTTTTTTTAGCTGGGCGAGCTAGGTCAAAGAAAAAATAATGAACTGCGGCATCTAATTACATCCAGAAATGGATTCACTAACTTATGTCTATTTGTTGGCAGGTTCTTACTCTTAGCTTTCTTTGTGGTAAATGGCTCAATACGACCATTCACATGTTCCATCAGAGAAGATACCCCTACTCACTACTGTAGATGCAGCAAGGTTAAAAAGATTTGAAACAAAAGATGCATTGAACATGAAAGTTGATTTTGAGAAATTGATATATCTATACTGAAGTTTAATTAAATCAAAACCCTTTTTTTCTTTTATGTTTTTTGTGGGGATGGGATGAAGGAGAAGGCATACATGGATTTGTTTGGAAGAAGCATAAACAAGGGAACTTGTATCTGTAATTCTGTTTCTAAACAAATAACATTATCTATAATCAATATATAATCTTTGCACTTTTTATGCTTGTGCTGAATTAATGATGCTTTTTTCATGCACAAAAAAATATTTATGTTTAGTTTTAAGTGATTCGTATTAGGATTTTCATTAGATCATTAGACTTAAAGTTTTGACATATGAAACAATTTTGTCTTGATGAGTCAATGACATATGCTAAACTAAAATTATCATAGTGCCACTTTGAGTTCAGCAAAACATCCATTTGATTAGAATGAAGGAAAGTGATTCTCTGTTTTTTTTTTTCCATGTTTCATTTATAATTATTATTTACTATTTTTAATTACTTTTAAAATAGAGAGACAAAAATTATTTCTATTTAAAATTATCTTTCATTTTACATTATATTATGCATATCAAATATTATCAAAGTTTAACTTTTGTCCATGATTATGTTACTCAAGAATAATTGCTTAAAGTCAACTTTTTTCTTCTCTTTGTTAATCAAGGATGCGAGTATCATTTCCATAAAGTACCAAGATGTTAACTCTTAATAAGCATCAAAATAGGGGGAAAAATCTGTCAAAAAAATTATCTAATTGATAAGAATTTAACTCTTGCTTCATAAAAACGAGTTATGAAATAGAAATTTACCTCAATTTTAATAAATTCCTAAGACTCAACTCATCTAATCTTTTCTTCATTAAAAAAATCTAATATTGGTTAACTCCCATATAGCTTTATGCTTCTCTGCCCTTTCAAAATCATTTTGCTTTGCTTTCACTAAACTCTCTGATCCTAGCATGGGATTAATTGGTAAACTCTAGTCCTCAGAGTCAATAAATTGCACATTATATAAGCAAAAAAGAAAAAGAAAAGTGTAAAATAAAAACACACGTCCTGTTGCTTTAATGTAGTTAAAAAGTTGCTTTCACTTTTTTCATTATTTTATACATTCATACATATATATATATAACCTGCAATTTGTAGCGGATTAGTCTAACTTGAAGTGAAATTTAAAAGAAATTAAATTTAAAGTGAATGAAATAAAAGAATAAAAGTGAAACACACAAATCCAACGCTTGAAAATTTAGAAGTCCATGTACCATAAACACCACTGGAGATTATTTAAATTTGGCATCAAGTCGCACATTCTCGCATCCTTGCCACGAAAAACATGTTGAAGTGAAAGACATTATCACAGGGAAGTATGGAATTAATGATCTATGCCCTTAAAGAATTTACAAATGAGCTCACGATAATCAATCCTCCCCTAATAGATAAAACTGTTTAGAGTATGACATAACACAGTAGAAGGGAGGGAAGGGACTGAAAATACAGAAAATCAAAAACTTCAACTTAGAAGTTTGGTTTCATCATCTTCAGGCTAATATGTACACATTTTCTTTGTTGTTTTCTAGCTATAAGATAATCACAATTAATGAACGATTCCCAACCAAAAAAAAAATTCACCAGCAAGAATCAAACTCAGGACTCTTGATAATTGAACCAACTCTTATTGGAGTACTAACAGGACAACAGCTGAAGAGATTGAATTTTAGCCAAATATTCACTTCTGCAGGCGTACAAATACTTCTGTTCTTAAGCAGCTATTTTACTGAGAGCTGATATAAGAATTCTCTGTAGTTGAAGATACACTCTAACCAGATATAATAGCACAAAAATATTAAAAAATAGGGATCAATTAACCAGTATCAAGAATGTGCTGTTACTTATTGTTAATTCTATAAAAGCTATATTTAAATGTATAAAAAATGTCATATTACAAAAAACCTGAAAGCAAATAGACAAAAATTCATTAAACCCTACCCCAGAACCAGAAACATGAGCTCCAACCATTCACCAACCAAACTTTTTCAGGATGTCTTTGGTTCTCTTCCTCATGCGAGTGAAAACAATAACTACACAAGCCAAGATCCATGGAGGAAAGTCTCCACCGAAAAGGTTTAATTTCTTGATCCACTCTGGAGTATCCTTTGAAATCAGTGCTATCATAATGGTTATTACTGCCATCCCAATCAAGATCTTGGTCACTGGTTTAATAATTGAGTCCTGCAAAAGAAAATTTTAGCAAATGATATAATCACATGAACTATATTACAAACATGATATGCGTCTTGGAACCAAATGATAACAAAAGATCAGTGAGCTGGCCTTGAAAATTTTATTTTCTAAATTTAATTATAAAATCTTTTTCTAGACTCTAAAGGATGGAAGGAGCTAAACACAAGCCATCATTTTTTTTTTTTTTTGCCAATAAAACACAAGTCATCTTACACAGAAAGAAAAACTTTTCATTAGTTTCAAAAATAAGATATAAAGAAAATTGCTATGCTCATCCCCCAGTGGATTTTGTAATTGAATACACGTGTCTTGATGCTTTTCTGTAAACACCAAGAGATAACCTATTTGAATCCTAAGGTATGTAGTTGAATTGTACATGCAAGACATGAGGGAATGTTGTTCACATCTCAAAGGGCTTACTTAGTTACTTTAGAACTGTCAATGAACATATTATAGTTTTATATGCATACCACCAAGAGACTATATCTTAGTAATGAGAAAATAATGTTAAGTTGCATGATTGCCCCAGAACCAAATAGTTCATTTTTTAGCATCCCTAGGGCACACTATTCCTTGTTGTCACACAAATGACACATGATAATCAACAGTTGCCTGCTATCAAAGGCTTATCTAATATCATTTCGTTCATACCAAAAGCTAGACCACATCAAACAGGTTTTGCTCCTCCTTTCTGGGAGGAAAATGATATTATAGAGGAAGAAAAGCTATTACTTAACTTTAACTCACATATTACTCTCACCTGACAGCTATTACAAAGAGAACTCAAATCCTGAAGAATATCCAAATAGAAAGAGCAAATGAAAAAGCTATTATTATGCAAATTCTCTATTCTCTGTAAATATATTGCTTCCTCAAAACTTTCAGGATGAAAACATATTTTTCCCATACCGAAGGGGCCTACATGTATACAAACAAGCCGGTTTCCAAAAACTAAAATCACTCATGTACATAGAACCCCCCCCCCCTCCCTTTCCCCCTTCTCTCTTTTTTCCTCCCAAAAACCCCCTTTTTCCTGGCCAACCACAAAAAAAAAAAGCACAAGTTCTAGCAATTTGATGGAGATGGAAAGTTGGTTTGTCCTTTACTGCTAGAACCCAATTTCAGAGCATTCCTATTCTCTTCCCAAAAGCCTTTTCTCAGGTTGAGTGAAACTCGTTGAAAACAACTACATACGTGACTTATTATCTAGGCAACCGCTGATGTGGTATTCTAGTTTTAATGGACCTACAAGAACAGGTCACCTGGTTTCGCAAGTGAACCTCTCACCTTCCATGTCCAGCAAGTAATACTTGAAAGTCATTGTATTCGTCTTAGTTACCCCCCACATCTTTTAAGTTTCCAACCACCAATACGCCCCAAGTTTTTTCTCGAAAGACAAAATCATGAAGCAAATAGATGCAAGCTTTAACCAACTGTCAACAGGCAGAAAATACAATAAACCTAGATGAAATTAAACATAGAACCTCAACCTATTTGAATTATCTTTCATTCTTTTTTTCTTTAATTTCTAACCATAATCTGAACTAACAATTACCGATCACAAAAAAATTAACCATATTAGTTATACATACACACCTTCGGTTCTCCATCAATGTAAACAACTCCTCCATCCTTGTAATTCAACATCGACCTTCCGTTTCTAGGGTTGAACCGAATGGGAACGCCGCGTCCCGATTGAGGATTGAACGCGTAAATGGATTTGAAGCCGTATTTGTCGAGGATATTTCGGATCTCCAATTCGTCCTGGTCCCAACCTCCCAAGGTCGACTTGAAGACTTCAATGGGTCCCTTTCCCTGCCGGTACAGGTGGATCTCCACCTCCGGAACCTTGTTCCGCACGTGCCTTTGAGCCGTATCGGAATCGGTGCCTATTTCCTCGATTTCTCCGACTAAGGATGCTTTCTCCTCCTCCATTGTGCGTGCGCGGGCGGAAGCGAATTCTTCGATTGCTTTACGCTTTGCACGGAATTTGTACTGCTTGGAATTATGGCGGTGCTGGTGATGCTGTGGGGTTCCGATGCGGTTGTACGATTCCGTTGTTTTTTTAACACTTCTATTCAACTCTTTATGTGAAAATATTTATAAAGTTAAAATATTATAATTAAATTGAAAATGTGTATAGTATATAAGAATTGAAGGATTAATATTTCCTTTCACTTTATAGCACAAAATAAATGAAATTAAAATCAATTTAATTATGTAATAACTTATAATTTTAAAAAATTAATATTTTCAGAGAGTATTTTAGTTTATATTTTAGCTTGACAGTTATAATTTTTATTTTTTTGCCAACTTAACAGTTATAAGTTAAATATCTTGCTTTGACGTTGAAAAATAATGTCAAAACACACATAATCCTATGAACTTTAAATTATGCGTAAATAATCTTGTAACATGTAAAACTTGATACTGTCTCCGTTGGTTACTAACCCTGTCATTATTAACAGAAGAATGAAATATGAAGTGGACCCTCAGAATTTTTATATTTTATAGATAATCTTTAAACTTTGAGTTAAATATAAATAATCTTTAAGAATGTCGTATTTTAGTCAATAAAATAATAATTTATCAATAACAAAGAATTGCTGGCATATGATTATATTAAATTATTTGTTATTGGATCTTGAATATAAAAAATATTTAGATATGTTGAAATGTCTACCAAAAATATCTATTAAAGAAATGGTTACTCTTGGATGAAATGATTATAAAAAAATTACTGGAAAAGCATAGCTACAAAGCTTTGGAAATGACCATCATAATAGTTTTAACTTTCTTTACTTAAGTATTGATGTGAGATAGTGATTAATTATTTTTACTGAAAATATTTTAGGAATATTATAATATTTTTTTTATAAATTCAACGCTTCTAACTAATTTTAATGACTCGTCTTAATTTGTGTGATTTTAATTAAAAAATTTTATAAAAAATTATTAGAAGAAGTATCATTTAATAAAGGATTTAAAAAAAAATCCATTGTGATCCAATTATGTCAGATGTTAGTATAAATAAACCAGGTATCTCATGCCAAAAAAAACCATGTATCACCCTCCCATTCTATCTTTGCCCAAAAAAAGAAAAACCATGTAACATAAAAAAAATAAAAGTTTTAAACAAAATATAAAATTTTATTAAAAAAATATCACAAATTCTTAGCTCTTCGCTGCCTTTGTGTGTAGATTACCTAAACTAGAAATGTAGTGATTAGAGGAAAAATCCAAAATTGGCACAGTACACCACTCATGAAAAGAACTGCAGTATTCAATTATAGATTGATTGATATGGATGTTGAAGATGTTCCAATTTTATAGGAGTTGAAGATATTGATTGACATATTACACATAAAGATATTCCAATTTTATAGGATGTTGAAGATATTGATTGATATATTACACATTGATATAGTTTAAAAAGAATGACACGTGAGTAAAAGCTTGAAATATAATAATGCATAAGAACCTTTTTTTCTGGCCACTACATAAGGACATTGAATTTTTAAAATGACACAAGAACCAGGGTAATTGAAGATGAATACAATGGGACAAAAATGCCCTTTAAGTATAGGTGGAAAGCAATTCATGCTATCCTATTACTTTTTCAATTTTATATTATAAAATATTTTATATTAATTATACATATATTAAGAAAATTATTTTTTTTACCTGAAATCAATATAAAAAGTACCCACATTTTTTTTTTATCTTTATTAAATATTTTATTTTATTATCATTATAAGATTATAAATAAGGAGAGAGGAAGTATTAAAAATAACAATAAAATAGGAAGAATAATATCCAATACCCTATATTTTGGATCAAAAACTTATCATACAAAATATCTTATAATATGGATCGTAAGAAGTATAAATTTAGGAAGGACAATAGATGCTTTGTTCCTTAAAGTTTTTTCAAATTTTTATATTGGTTCTTATATTTTCATTTTGATTAAATAAGTCTTTAGATTTTTATGTCATTAAAAAATTAATCCTTAATATTTCAAAAACTCAATAATTTAATTATTTTGTCTTCTAAAATGACATTAGCATAGTTAAAATTGAGATGATATGGCTAACAATTAGCTTATTTGCACTGACACATAAATTATTAAGGTTAACTTGACTGTATTTTTGTTTAAAATATGTATAAATATAATAGTAAAAATCTAAATTATCTATTGATATTTGTGTTTTTTTTAAATACAGTCTAGTCAGTCTTAATAATTTGTGTATTAATCCAAGTAAGCTACATGTTAGCTACGCCATTTCAGTTTTAATGACATTAATACCATCATGGAGGACAAAGAGATCAAATTACTAAGTTTTTTAAATATTAAAAATTAATTCTTTAATAATATAAAATTACAAAGTGTTATTTAATAAAAGGAAAATATAGGAACCAATATGAAAATTTGGAAAAATTTTAAGGATTAAAAGATCTATTATCCTAATCCCAACTTCGAAAACTTAGTTGGACAATTTATAAAAAAAAAAAAAACTTAGTTGGACAAAGTGTTAAGCACAATAATAAATTGTGAATGATTTGTTAATGATTAGAAATTTAATTCAAGCTATTAGAAATTAATTGGAAATGACATTTTCGATAGTTTAGTTAGAAAAAATGAAAAATATACTAATAAAAATTGGTTTAACTTATAAATGTGACTTATACTTCATAAGAGTGTGAATTTAAATATCATTATAGATGTAAGGATCTCATGGATAAGTAATTTATAAATATCTCTATAAGCGTTATTTAAGTCCTAAAATTTGTTTGATTCTAGTAAATTCTTGAGATTCAAATTATCTAAGCTTTTAAATGAAAAAAAATAAAAATTATAATTGTAATTTGTGAAAATTTTATCGGAGATTCAATTCAACTCTTGAGAAGTTTAACCAAATTCGCAAGTCCCAAAAATTTAGTTGAAAAAAAGTGAAAAGCACAATTGTAAAATGTGAAAGTTTTGTTGGAATTGATTGGGAACCTAATTTAATTTCTTGAGGAGTTAGCCAAACTTGTAAATTTTGGAAGATTTGTTTTAAATGATTGGGCAACTGAAATCAAGTTATTAAGAAGTTAATCGGTTGAAAGTTTACAAAAGAAAAGTGAACAACATTATTGTAAATTTTAAACATTTTATTGAAAATAATTAGGGTTGCGGAAGTTTTAATGGAAATAATCAGGGTTGTGCAAGAGCTTCGGTGGCTCAATTTTGTCTAAAAATTGCAGGCCAAGCTATGTACTAGACCAAACTCCAGGTTCAGGGTTAAAGCTAGCTAAACTCAACTTGGTATACATTTATTATTTTATATTTGTTTTTTGTCTACCTATTTTTAATGAATATTAATTTATTTTATATTATATTATTATTTTTTTATATCTTATATAATAACTTAATTTATGAAGATTTTTAAGATTTTAATCTTTTAATACTATTTAAAATTTTAGATTGATTTTTTAATTTAATATTATATAAAAGTAATGTTTAAGTGCTGGGAATTCACAATTTCAAAAAATATTACTGTACTTTAATTATAGCATTATTTTTTTAAAAATAAGTTGGATGAAGATAATAACATTTTTATTGATAAATAAATTATTTTTTTAATATTTTAATTAGTAATTTTTTAGGACAGAGTCAAGGGCATTTTTATTCATTTGTAATTTTGTATTCTTTTTTTAGGACATTGGTCCCTTTTTGTTATTTGTTAAATTTGTCATTAAGCGTTGTCACGCAGTACGCTTAAGCTTGATCCTCGTGTCATTTTCCCTTTTGAAAATTCTATCCTTTTTCGTTAAGGCATAAAATATTAATTTATCCCAAAATGATGAGATGAGATGGCTGATGGGCCAGTAATGGAAAGACATTATTGTTTTGTTTATGAGTCATTTATTGCGGTATTCACTTATCTTTTTTCCTCCTCAAATGTTAAGAAACAAAGGCTGTTATGTGGAAACACAAGAATAGTGCAGAAAGCGGTCGAAATTGGCGCCCCTTTTTCCCTTCGCCCACACGGACTGGTGGACGAGTACAAAGTTCGCCACCAATCAGAATCACCCAATAAAGCAACAAAGGGAAGATCTTCATTGTTCTTATCCATTCCCCACCATTGCCATGTCATTGCGTCGGCGAACCTTGCTCAAGGTCATCGTCCTCGGTGATAGCGGGTACGTTCTTTCACGTTTTTAGGGTTTCTCTGCAAATGCAAACATGCATTATGTGTGTTTATGCGTCCGTTACCATGTGGGGAATTGCGTTTTATGATTTTTCTTCATTGCTAGGGTGGGAAAGACGTCGTTGATGAATCAGTATCCTTCACCTGTTGCACTTCGTTGATGTCCTGCAAGAAGCATTGTTATTTGGTGATATATAGATATATATATGTAACGTTTGCTCGTTTGTGGGTTTCTACTAATATATTTACTCGATCTTTGGATTCTGTGTCTTCTTCATTTGTGTTTTTGGTGTTGTGAAGAACATCGTTGTACGTTTGGCTTTACCTTCAATCTCTTTGGCGTGTTACGTTAAATTATTGCTTGATTTGGCTTGGTTTAACATTGTGGGTTATCTTTCGTTTATTCGTTTCCGTGATTGTCTCTGTTTCAATAACCATGTACTACTCTTCGCTTGTCGAGCGAGATATAAAGGCCTATCAATTTCATTTTAAGGACATTTGTTCACTTCTTCCCTTCTTGGTGGTAATGCCTGTGGACTATTAACTATATGAATAGATACGTGCATAAGAAGTTTAGTCTGCAATATAAAGCTACAATTGGTGCTGACTTTGTCACTAAAGAACTCCAGATTGACGACAAACTTGTCACATTACAAGTGGGTTTTCTAGTCTAATGGCATTTTATTTTTCTGCTTCATTTAATTTGAAGTTTACTATGGAAATTGTGTATTTCAATGCATGGTGTGTCTACATGGTAGATATGGGATACTGCTGGACAAGAAAGATTTCAGAGTCTTGGAGTTGCATTCTATAGAGGGGCAGATTGCTGTGTCCTAGTCTATGATGTTAACGTCATGAAGTCTTTTGATACACTTGACAATTGGCACGAGGAGTTTCTGAAACAGGTTCTTCATGTCATTCTTTAGCTTGCTATTCTTCTTGTCTGTTAGCTTGGTAGTCTTTCAAGCATAGTTCATCATGGTATATTTTGACAATAGTCATGATTTTTTATTAGTCTCTAGCTTAATTTGCTTATTCTGTTCTGAATGACTTTAATTATTTCAGTTGTTTTGTATCTGGAATGAATTTGAGGCCCTGCATAACTTACTGTAATTGTATTTTATCTGGAACAGTCTGAGCCATGGTGCCAGCAGATGAGAGGCAATTAAAGACGAAGTTTTAGACTTTTTGACATTTACTCCTGCTTCCCATCTTATAATAACCTTGTTCCTAGAGAATTTATTGCCTTACTACTTAACCTTCTTGAATGGGCTTGGAATTAAAATTAGGAAAGGGAAAAGAGAGGAGGAAATAAAAGCAGACCATTAGTTCACTTGCTTCAGTAGAAGTATGTGTAAACATATTCTATAAGAGATCTCAACATTCCCTTTAGTTTTGCACCTGCAAATGAGGAATCAATTTTAAAATCTTAGATAAATGAATCCTAGCAATGTTCTCTATGATTTGACAGCATTACCCTTTCTTCTTTTCAATAGGTGATCAATGTTATATAGGAAAACATTTTAATGCTGAAGAAGAAATTCATTGTTTATTCACCAGCAGGTGATATCCATTTTTTATTATTCCACTTTCTGTGTTTTTAAACCAAGTACCAAGTCATGAAATGTGTACTTCTTGTTTTTCCATCTGTTAATGCACTTTTTAGTTTTTTACTAATGAAATAGGGGTGTAATAGTCTTTTCCAGAGTACTATCTCCCTCTGTTGATTGCTTTTATTTGAAATATGCGGATAGCTGATATGATCAACTGATTCATTCATACTTTGATTCTTTTTTGTGAATCATTTTCTGCATATTTTATTGCTTAATGATGAAATGGAATAAGATAGAGATGGTACCGTTGTTCAAGTTTATAGATTTTCTATGATTCTATCCTGCTAAGAGTAACTGGATAGAATTAGTATCTATTTGTATCTGTTGAATTTCCCTTTGTAAATTTTAGTATTTACTTTGCCCATTTTCTGTTGGTGACTTAGTGTTTCTGAAAATTTTAGTGTCAGCATTTTTTGGAGCTAGAATTTTTCAAAAAATTACTAGCTTTTAAGAATTTGTATTTTGGGTCTTTAGATTGAGTCCTTATTTTCTCAGATTCCTAGGCTCTGAAAAATGAGTAATTTGATGCTGTTTTTGTTGGATATTTGGGTTTTGTATACTACAATAACGATTTAGCTTTTCATTTGTTTGACCTTCTATTTTATTTTGTAATTTCTTGATTTTTGCTGTCCTTTTCTATGCTTAGTGCATGTGCTTTTCCCCCAGCGTTTAAGATAAACTGAAGCACATGACTTTTATTAAATTAAATGTCGTCATAAATTAGTTATTTGTGTTCGTATTTGCGCTGCTTCGGGGAAGTAATTTTCCATTTGAAGAAGCTTTGAGCCGACCATCTGATTTGGTTGAACTGCTAATCTTGTTAGTTTGTTTGATTATATATATATATATTATATAAATTTTAACTTGACTTAATCATCAAACACACTGTAATTGCGTGCTTGTTCTGATGGCTAGTTTGATTCCTTGAAGTGAAATTTAAATTGCCTCTTTTCTTCTATCATAAATAAATGTTTCTTTTCACTTTTTTCTTTTATTCATCAACATCCTTATGTGCAGCTCTTTGCCCTTCATAGTTTTACAGCTTTGATACACCGGCACACATTGAAACTTATGGTTAAATATATGAATTGAAAGGCTTGACAAAAAGGAAGACTTGATGACCAGGATGGCAGTCCTCGACTTTCCATTTATTGAGTGAGAAGATGCTAGTAAACACATACAAAAATAAAATAAGATGATAAATTGCAGAAGTCGTATCTTAATATCTAGATAATGTCAAAGAGATGCCTAGATAATAATAAACATGATATCCCAATTTCCAGATAAAATTAAATTTACAATGGATACTTTTCTCATTTATCTTTAACACTCCCACTCAAGTTATAGTACTTATTCTACAACATTTTGATAGGGCCATAGGTTTTTCAACCATTTCAAAATACAGGCTTCTTTGTGTTCAATGTTCGATGACACAATGCCGCAATTTAAATAGCAACTACAGTTTGTTTTACTTTTTTGTTTGTTTTGGTGTTTATGCTTAGTTCTAAAGATCTATCTTGTCTTTCTCATGGAGGTAAGCTTCTATTTAGATTTTTATTCAAATGGTACTACAGGCAAACCCTGCTGATCCAAGGACATTTCCATTTATATTACTTGGAAACAAGGTTGATATTGATGGCGGGAATAGTCGAGTGGTAGGTAGATGCTATTGCACTTCTAATTTTCCTTAAATTGTATAAATGCCTAATAAACAGATTTGCAGGTGTCTGAGAAGAAAGCAGAGGACTGGTGTGCTTCAAAAGGGAATATTCCCTACTTTGAGACATCTGCTAAAGAGGATTACAATGTTGATGAGGCATTCCTTTGTATTGCCAAGACTGCTCTGGCCAACGAGAATGAGCAAGACATGTAAGTAAATGATAATGTGAATAAAAATGATACAGGGGTTATTATTTGTCATGTCATGAATTATGCATTTAACCTATCATCTATGCCTTGAAACATGTTATTAGCATCAAAGCAGGTAAATGACAGTGTGTAGAAATATGGATAATGAGCCATGGTTAGGGCAAAAATCATTATGGCTTTAGATGGAGAGATTGTTTTGACAATGAATTTTTTCTTTTGTTGACTAAATGTTCAATACGACTTGTGCTTCCCTACAATAGTGTAAAAAATGGTTTGAAAAATTTTACCTTTATGTTATTATCATAAGTCTATATTAAAAGATAATCAGATTTATTCCTCTATACCTTCTATGTAATGGAGTTATTTTTTAGCTTCCCTTTGTGTTTCAGCTCACAGCTTTTAGGGGTGTCCATTGTGGATTTACATAGGGATTGAAAAACTGTGCTGATGTTAACTTTCTCTTGGTTTTCCTATTTGTTTTGCCTCACGTTTGTCAAAGATTTTTTTTTTCCTATCTAAAACAGTAGTAATTATTAAATGATATTTGAATTTTTATTTATCAGCTTCTAACGTGTGTAAATAAGAAATTAAGATTATGTTTTTAATTTAATGGACTATCAGACTAGTATCATTTGAGTTTTCTTGATTGTTCTACGGCTAGCTTGGTATTGACATATCTGTTGATGCTTTAAAAAAACTTGATGCCGTTGGAATAAGTGAGTTGCTATAAATATATACTATTTTGCTGTCATGTATTGTATGGCACATATTGATTGTGCCTATGCTTTTTGCTCAAGTTTTTTATTTGCTGTAAAAGTAATTCTCCTTGATGAATTGTTGGAAGTGGTTCTGGTTGATCTCCAGCAAGAAGATTTGAAGTTTGTCATCATGCCCTGAGTATTTATTTATTTCTTCTGAGAATATAACCTTTCTTTTTTTGTTTTTTGGCAACTTTCCGAACTAAAATTTTTATCTTTGGAAGCTATGTATATGAAATAAGACATTTGAGAAGCATTTTGTCCCAAGTCAGCTTCAATAGATAATCTGGAGTTCCAGAAATTAACCAACCTCCTAAACTTTAACTGTCCTGAGAGGTGTGAGATATCATGATTTACTATTTACTGCTAGCCATGTGTTTACTAGTCCTATCTTTGTATCTCCTTTTATCATGGAAAGGCTTCAATTTTCCTTCCTGAATACCCCTCCAATCCCTTCAAATGATTCATGTCCTTAGGTGTGTGTAGATTCGTTCTGCAGCTGTTTGTTTTCCTAGAAAGCTTTGTTATATATTACACTGCATATATTGCAAGCATATTGCTTGCACGTAGCTGTTGTGCATACAGAAGATTGGTAGACCTTATTTGTTGCAGCTGTTATTATGCTAAATGCTAGGTACTTGTGGAATTGTTAGGCTTTGTGTCATTGTTTGTGCTGGATATCATGAAGAGTCTGAATCTGGGATCTGGATATGAATTTAGTGGAATGGCATGAGCGGCCGTTTCTTCGTATTTGATATGGATACTTGTTATTTACATATCGACTGTCCATGGGCAATTCCCCTTCTTTGTTTGGGAGTTTGAGACAGGAGGTTCCTGCTCAGTTTGACCATTCCACTGTAACTAGATAAAAATGGTGGGTCAATTAAAGAGATGTGGTTACTGGTGAGAGTAAGCCATTTCCCCTATGAGAAACGAGCGTGCAACATTCCTTTTTTTGTGACTGTAAACCGATATTCATGCATTAGAACATATTGATATGGCTTTATTGGTTCTCTATCTACTTTGCATCGTTAATGCATAGAATGTCCATGTACTTTGTGAAGTTCTTCCTTCTTTTGGATTGTTTGATTGACCTTTCTAATGTGAAGATATTTAGAAATAGGTCAAGCCATCTATATCATGTCTGTCTAACTTGTTATTTGACCTACTGAGTTCCTTGAGTTTATTTTTTTCACATAAAGAAAACATGTCAAACTTGTTTAGAATTGCTTGACTTTGACAAGCTTGAAGATATTTGATTTTAGCCTAAAAATTGTCAACCCAGCCAAAGAAAAATTTCAAAAGGCTCATACAAGAAGCCAATCTAAAATAAGCCTTCTTAGCCTTTTCAAGTGTTTAGACCAAACAAGAGGGTATTGGACACTGCATTAAGAGTCGGGTTAGCTTGGGGTATATTTGATAGAAATGAGTCATTTTTAAGGGAAATAAAAAAGGGGAATGAAGGAGATATTTTCTTCAAAAGACTATTTTTGGTCCTTTGGAAGATTGGATCATATGTACTAAACAAATTACACAAGTATTTCTCTCTCCTCCTTTTTATGAAATTTCTTTCCTATCTACCAAACCTAGCTTTGGTTCCCTGATGCTGTCTACTTTACTTAACATCACAAACAAGTTGGACAGCCTTATCTATATATAATGTTTTCACAAGTTTCCTAGACTGACTACATTGTTCGAATATGGAATTGCAGATATTTTCAAGGTACTCCTGAGGCTGTTCCTGAGAATGAGCAAAGGGGTGGCTGCGGATGTTGATATGGAATTGCTTTATGCTTCCACTGCTTCACCTCCGAAGCTGTGTTCCAAATTCTTCAAATTCCTTTTTTGCCCCCAAGTGATTTCCCCTTTTTGTATACTTTCTGGGCTATGCTAATGCTCGTTAGTTTTGGTTTCATCTTTTACTTTATTATTTTTTTTTTGTCTGGTGAGATTAAATGCAGTCCTGTTTTGGTAAGGAAAGCATTTTCAATTGATTTACCACGGGGTTGCTTATTAGGCTTGAGAGAAATTTTCAAATTTTCAAACCTCTATTGTTGCACGTGACGTGAATAGTTTCCATTTCTATATGAATGGAGATCGGTAGGCATCATTGCTGCCGTCCTGAATTTTTTTACAGTGAGTAGAGATTCTTACGTTAATTCTGCTTGCAAATGACATGTAATCCGATGACATATTTGGAAAATAAATAGACTTTGTAAGCACATTGAATGTTAGATACGGGTTCCGCTATTAATTAGATTAAGAGAAGATGCTAATATTTCTGTATAATTAGTACGGTTTATTTGTTTATTTTTTCCTTGCTGATGGTATTTTAGACTATATAACTTTTTCTTACATGCACATACTTATAGCCCGATGCGTTTAATTACATGGATTTAGGGAATGTAATATAATGGAATGTAATACGTTGTTATGCACATGAATATGTATACATGTGAGTTTGTTTATTATAATATATATGCACATGAATACGTATATATATGTGAGTTTGTTTAATATAATATAAAAGAATGAGAGAATGATTTTATTTTATAGAAAAAAATACAAATGAATGTGAAATACCTATTTTGTCTCTGATTAAAATTTAATCCCCCTTTTCCTCCCACCACTGGCCTTCCTCAATGTTGACATTGCTAGTCATTGCCGGTGACATTACATAACTGTTGAACCACCTCTTGAAACCACAAACAATTTCAAATTTGAAAGCACAAAATGATACCCAGTAAGGGAAAAAAAATCATACGGCTTGAGATTTTCTTCTTCGACAATGACAATGGAGGGAGGCAAGATCCACGACAAAGGAGGATGGAGTTAATGGAGATCTCAACAATGGAGAGGGCTGACGTCTAGGATAGATTTGAAGCTTTGATCTTGAACGAAGATGGAGGATGAAGTTCGAAGATGACATCGAAAAAGGAGAATGAAGTTGTGATATTGGACGGCACGAGATCTCCATGATGGTGGGGGTTGTTAACAGTAGACGGAGGATTGGAATGGTGGCGGATGAAGAGCTGCCACCAGAAGAGCGAGGGTCGAAGCTACAACAGGAAGAGGGGAAGATGATGGTCACCATCAGAGGATGGACAGTGGAGGATGCTGGAAGTGGGAGGGACGAAGGTGGATGGGAGCGAAGAAGATGGAGGATGGTGGAGGAAGGAGATGGAAATAGGTTGTCATATTTTTTATTTTAATAAGAGCAACAAGGACATTTTATCTTATTCACACTTTGTGGCTTTTGGAGAGCAAAGCCATTTATAGTGATGGGTGTAAATGTAATTTACTAACCAAACGTATCTTTCTCATAATATAATTCCATTTATTTTCCCTCACACCCTCCATAATCAAACCAAACTAGCTATTTAGACACATTTAAATATATTATTGTTGTAATCTGTGTGTGTGCCTACAAATTTCACCGTTTATAAGTAATGAGGATATTGGAGTTTGAAGTATTCAGAAGTTAAGTTTTATTTTAATTTTACGAGATAGAGATCCTATTCAAATTTTGGTTACATGGATCCTTGGGTGTATGTGCATTTGTACCTTCCATGTGTGTCCCACACATTTGTTACATATCATATGTACCTCTCATGTGGTTTTTATAAATTTTTCAAAAGAACATTTGTTGCATATGTACATATTATTAATAAAAAATTTATACAATATTAATAAAATTAGAAAAGTGTGTCTAATTTACTCTTAAATAATTGAGAACCCTACAATGTTTCCGTTATTTCTTTTGGCCACTGCAATGTTTCTGTTAGGTTCTTTTTTTTTATATATAAATATATTTTTGACCTGATAGAATAATGTTAATGTTGTAATGTTTACAATTTGTTTGGATATTATTTATAAAAATCACTTTTGCATTTAAAATAGTTAGAATTAAATGACTTTTGAAATAAAAAATATTTCAATTAAATACCTGTTTTGGTAGATACTGTAATTATAAAATTTTGATATAATGTGATTTTCTAATTTTATTAATGTGGTGTGAATATAAACTAATCATTTAAAAAAATTCCAAAAAGAAAAAAACATAAACTAGTCAAAGAAAAAAAAAATGCACCAATAGGAGAGTAGTCCGTCAAGAGAAGAAGATAACGATGACGAAAGAGCAATAAGAGGAAAATGAACGAGAATCGTCCATCTCATGCTTGCGTTCCCAAGGTGTTTGGTTTGAATTTTCAGTTAGCAACGTGGTTCTCCTTTGTCCTTATTTCCACAGTCTTCTTCTCCTTCTTCTTCTCTCTCAAATTCAGTAACCATGGCGAAGATTTCACTGGCAATCGGCCTACGAATTCTGTTTACTGCTTTGGGATCTCTCATGGTGGCTACCCTTATTTATACTATCTTCAAGGATGGTTTTCCATTTCGTAAAGAGCTTCTCACTCCGTAATTCTCTCTCCCTCTCTCTACCATTTGTTATTATCAAGTTGATTGTAGTGAATTTCATACAGCGGATTGAATTCTGTTTTCTTATTTCATTACTTTTTTTGGTAGAGAAATTTAGTTACCAGAGTGTGAGATAATTGTCGACGTTCAAATCCGAGTGCTTCATTCCATGCTTGTGCTGGTTTAACATGAGTGTGCTCATAAACTCAGGCTTGCATATATGTCATAATTAACCATCTGTTCGAAACACTGTTTTAGATTGTAGAACCACCTGGGTTGTTACTTGTTTTGTTTTGTTGTCCAGAAATTCACTTGATTTTGTTCAACAATCAACGTACTATTCTTAGTACTCAAGACGTTTAAACTTATTTGCTCAGCTTAGTGATCTGTTGACCGCTGTTTTTTTCCACTTTCCCCATTTCTTCTTGGTCAAATAATATCTTGCTTATTGGTGCTTTTCTTTATGTCAGCTTATACCGAAGAACTTACGAGAGATGTAGAATATTATAGATGAAAGTTGATCTGCATGGGGTTTAAATTACTTTTTTTTGGTTAATTTTTATAAATTTTTAGTGGCATATAATATATATTCACTTGTTCATATTTGTATGGATTTGTCTTTTCAGTTCAACGATTATTTCCTTTTGTAAGTTTCCCCTTTTGTATTTGATTCAGGTGGATGGTGGCAACTTTGATTGATTTCTATATTAATGTTGCAGCTTTGGCGGTAAGTCAACTACTTTTTTACCCCCGATTTTTGTATTTCTGCACTAGTAGAATATGCTATCACGTTTAATGATGCGAAAATTAGATCGCGAGGAGAAATGAGTGATCATCACATTAAATGATGATAATATCCTTTCAAGTGAGAAAATTTGCTTTTTGGTCCAATATAAAATTTGGAGAAAGCTATACTCCACAGAGAAGTGACGTGGTTAGCATTCCTTCTATATATGTAAACTTAAGATTAAATTGTAATAATAATTTATGCCAAGTAAATTTTTCTTTCTTGGATTTTTTTTTTTTTTTGTACTTGGGCTTGCATCTACTGGGACTTTTGTTTCGGAGTCTCATTTCTTCACAAAAAAGCAGAAAAGATAGAAAGACTTGTTCATGTTGCTTTTGACTTCATCTGCATTACTGTGTAGATTAATGGCTTTTTTAATTGACTTTTCTTGCTGTTTGGAATAGTATTCTAGTGGAATTATAACTTGTGCTATATGCCCTTAAAATTTCTCAGATGTATGTCCAACTTAGCAAACCTATTAATTTTTTAGCATATTCACACTTCTCTCATGAAATTCACTTGAGGTTTTACAAAAAATGAATTTATATCGCCTCGAAGATATGACAAGTTGACTACTGCATAATGATTGTTTTTTTCTAACCAATGATTTATCAAACTTTACTTGTCTAGTAAAGTTTCATAAGCACTGACACAGTTCTTTATCATAACAGGTCTGGGTTGCCTACAAGGAATCAAACTGGATTATTTCATTTTTGTGGATAATTTTGCTTATATGCTTCGGAAGGTGTCTTTTCACCATGAGCCAACCTTGTTTTATTTGGATGATAATATTTGCCATATTACATTATTGAGTATTAATGTTAAGTATCATGAAACTATGGGAGGAAACTTTTTATCAAGATGATATCGATCAGTCTATAATGTTTTTGGCCATTTATATACACACACACACACGTTTGTCTATTATGACCTTCCAAATTATGTTGTCTTATTTTGATACAATTGTGATATAGAATGAAAATCCAACAAATACCATGGTTTCCTTTCTTTACATTAAAAAATAGACTCTTGGTTGTATACAAATGTGTGCAGGCCAAGTGGACAGTGATCTGACACTGCTCATCTACTTCGTCATGCAGAAGATTAAATGTACTTATTATCTTCTGACTTATATATTAGTTAAAATCTTCACTATTGAGTGTTATATGGATAGAAAGTTGCATGGTTGTTATATCTATATTTCTTTGAAGAGGCTTATTGATATGATATTTGGGTATGATATATATGGAAAATTTTAAATCTCAATGTTAATTTGACTTATAACCTATATGGGGATCTTAGAATTTGTCATATATTATACCTAAGTGTCATATTAATAGGTTTCTGAGTGCTTGAGAATTTAAGATGTCCACTTACCAATTGTCTTTGTCCATAGATTGGTTTCTGATGAGGGGACGAATTGCATTATGTACTTTCTTTTGTCTTTTTGGAAATAACATCTCTACTAGGTTTAAAATTTTTTATTTTTTTTTTCCTTTCCTTCACTTCTTGCATCTATGGTGGAAGCTGGCAGTTTTTCTGTGATTTTACATTATTTTTTGTGACCCAACCTGTTCCTAGTGGTTGATTCTTGGAAGGTCAAGTTGCTAATGAGCTTCTTGGCTGTTTCTTTTATGATGCTTTTGATGATCAAGATCATCTAACGAATCTAAGAATTGCTAATTTATTTTCAATTTCTTATTTTTCAATCGTCTTCAGCATTACTACATGTGCCTATATTGTTGTGCAATTCTCAAAGCTGTCATCTCAAGAATCTTCACAAGATCCTATGTATTATGTTCTGTTGAAGCATCCAAACAAGTATGTACACACAACTATTGATGTCTCATTTGATTTTAACCTTTACAAATTTCTTGCTCAATCATCAATGTTGTTACTACTTGTCATTCAGTTTTGAATCCGATTGACACTTTAAAGCCTGTTTGCATAGGAATGGTGCAGAAGCAGGGCAGAAAAGGAAGCAGCCTTCTTTTGTTGTGACTCTGAGAATTCTTTTTGCTGTTTTGGGTTCTTTCATGTTAGGGACTTTGGTGTACACTCTCATCACTGATGGTTCCCCTTTCCGGATAGATCTTTTAACTCCGTAAGTGCTTCAAATTTGTTATTATTACTATTATTCTCATTGTTACTGTTGTTGCCAACATGAGGTTTTCTGATATAAGCACACATTCCATGAAAGGAATTGGTTTTATCTAATATGCTTATCCTTCTTAATTTTGGTGACATGGTAATATATTGGTTTCTGTCACTATGGCCTGTTTATTAGACATATGCAGTCACACAAGAATGTGGAAAGAAACATTCTTGTCCCATAATAGAACATTTAGAACTATTGATTTTTACACATGTTTTATTTAAAATCTTTTACCAGTATAGAAACAGAACTTTTCTTGTCATGTTTAATGGGGAAAGACACCCAACCTTAATGTGACCCATATTTCATGTGCTAACCCACTTGATCCATGTTTTAAGTCATGGTGTTTTCTTTTTTTCTTCTTTGGTGAAATTTTCCATCAGTGTTTTGATACCGGTGAAATTGTGAGAAACACTATGAACCTTATCAGGCCCTAGAAAAACCATTGCCTGAAGATGAGGACTGGTTTGTTTGTTTTGTGAATTGTGAGACTATAATGGCAATCTTTATCGTTTAATTTTGATGCCGAATGGACTAATATCAGAATTGAAGGGACTTAAAGTGTTTGGCCTCCATTAGCTTTTGAAGCCCACTCTACTCTCCCTAGGCAAGGACATGTCATGATCTCAGTAAAATTCAAATACAGATGGTAATAATGCATCGAAAAATACTTCCTTCTGATTTTTGCGTGTTTTCTTCTTGGTAAATATTTCAAAGCTTGTATGAGTTGATTTAAAGAATGTGCTAGTTCCACTCTAAGGCCTCTCAAATAAATGTCAAAAGCTCCAAAATGTTTGCAGGTGGATGACAGCAACACTAATTGACTTCTACATCAATGTTGTGGCTCTAGCAGTATGTCTCTACTGCTTTATCTTAGCATATATAAACTATATGAAAGTTAAATTTATCGCCATTCTCAGGCTCAAAGTGGACTTCTCAGTAAATTGTTTACCTTCTCTCATTTGACACGCAATTCTTTCTTCATATTAAAAAAAAAAGAAAAGAAAAGAATTTTGATTGCAATATTTCACGTGATCAACCGTATTAGGATTGCCAATTTTTCATAATTTTAATTCTATAAGCTTCCATAACACTATGAGGGAAAAATTTTGTAAGTTCATTTCACATAATACTTTTCTACAAGTAATGTTCCTCCAGGAGCTTTCTCTAGCTTGTACCGAAAGACTTTGATAGTGTGATGAATAATAGTAATCTTACTATTTTGGGGTGTGGCAAAAATTATATGATGAACCTTTTGTCAGTTATTAGTGACTTCTAAAATAATGTCTGTTCAAATCAAAGCAACAATATGGGTATACACGATCTTATAATCGAAGTTGAATAATCGCATAAAAGTTTACTTTCAGAACTTTTTTCTTGTGTTTCACTCTAAATATTTTAACTATTATGAACAATATCAGGTTTGGGTTGCCTACAAAGAGTGCAGTTGGATTTCTGCAGTCTTTTGGATAATTCTATTGATATCTTTTGGCAGGTTAGTTCTTACAAAGTTTAACATTCCCATAAAACTTAAATGCAGAATCATACAAGTATATAATGAAACAGAGACTAAAATAAAATATGCTTGTTAACTTTCAAATTTTCGTATGCACATCCTTCTAATGATTCATGTACCTTAAAGTGCATGCCTATCTTGTTTCTATCAATTTTTTTTTTTTTTATGGATAACGATAATTTGTGTTATTTCAAATTTTCAGCATCACTACATGCATCTTCATTGTGTGGCAGCTATTCCAGATCACTTGCCAAGATCCTGCTTACCTCATTTTAGTGCATCATCGTGGTGACAGGCAAGTCTATAGAATTTGTTTGTTTTCATTTTTGAATATTTAAATTTAGGATTGAAGCAGATAGGAAGTAAAAATGTTTTGGCTGGAAAAATACTTTTAGCAGATAAGAAGTTAGTGTTCTGTCTTACTGAGACATGAGCATGAAGTCACTGTGTCAACCACGGCTATTTTTGATCCCACATTTCATCACCATCATATAAATATATAGAGGAAAGGTGTGGAAGTTTTAAAGTTCTCAGAAAATGAAATATAAGATTACATTCATCCTTAATTTGAAAGAGGGGCCCTCTTTGTCTCTTAATCAGTTAGTTGATATTGGAATATTTTTCTATCGCTAAATTTGAATGAAGAAAGGAATATGGTCAAAGTCCAAACTAGCAAGAAGTTCAGTCATTGTTGTCTTCGATCAACATATATAGTAAAATTTATATAGCAAGTTATATTATTTACAAATTATGAATAGATCAGCTTTTTTTTTTTTTAACTCCATGCATTTGCATGTGGAAACATGTTTAGTTCCAGTATTAAACATTAAGTTTTACTGTAAGGTATGGTATACTTGTGCAGCACCCATGCTTCAAAAGCAATGAGCTTTCATGTGTAAGAAATGTCTTTTAGAGATTATAACAGACACTATTTATGGGTTGTCAGTCTAAGGGTGTGTTTGGATTAGATTATATATAAGTAATTATGAGGATAAGTGATTATTCATAATAGATTATGAGAATGAGTGATTATATCAAAAGTGAATTGTGTTTGGATATTTGTAATCCATAAGTGATTTTAGGAAAAGAAATGTGTTTGGATATTGGGGTTTAAGTGATTATTGGGTAGATAATAAGAAGAAAAAGTGAAATTGGTGATTATGAGAGAATAAGTGATTATCATAAGCTGGAAAAAGTAGCTTATGAAAATAATCACTTAAATAGTCATAAGTAATTATTTTGATTCAGAAAGCGTTTGGGTACAGATAGGATAATCACTTTTTTAGCTTCATAAATGATTATTATTCTTATCCAAACAGGCACAAACAATTCATATTCAAATTGTTCCCTTCTTTGGAATTTACATTTCATATACCTCATTGTGGAATTCCTAATTCTTTTTCTTTATTTATTTGGAGCCGATTACTTGTAAATGTGCTAGGAAGCATTTATTCACTAATTGAATAATGAATACATTTTCTCTGCTTTTTCTCAGAAATTGTTACGCTCATTGTTCATTATTTACTCAGAAGCGTTAAATATTCCCTTTGATAGGGCAGAAAACAAATATAACAGGCTTTCTGGAGAGGCAACATAGCAATGGACTTTTCTGAACAAGAAGGGTTAAGGGTATACTGTAACACCAGATGATAGAAAATTGGCACAGTTCATGAAGTTGATTGATTTATGTTTATTCGATCATGTGCGTACCATATGGAGAAAATGTAAATTTATTTGAGCAGTGATTGGGTTTTTTCCAATTAAATTTCACATTAATTGAGCAGAGAGGACATTGAGAAGTGAGACCTGCAAAAGTACCACATAGATAAATCCTATCATATGAAAATGGATGTATATTTAACAACCAAAATTTGTTCTGCACATGGTACTTATAATTTCATTTAATTTTGAGTTTAATCGCTATAATTTAAAATTTTGTAATTGAATTTTGTAATTTAGAAATTTCTAATTTAGTTTCTGTTATTAATGTTGTTTTTAAACTTTTGTTGATACAGTTAATTACATATCATTTGAATATTATAAATACGTATGATTTGTGAGAATAAAAAAAATAAAAGTACGAATAAGAAAATAAATTTAATTTACATATATAATAAAATATGATTATTTGAATTATAAGAATCTAACCATACAAAAAAAAAAGGTTTGGGCAAAGGGAATTTTCATTAATGCAAAACAAAATACAAATTAGGAGAGATAAGGTTAGGGCTAGTAAAATGGGTCAAACATAACAGGTCGGCCCGAAAAGCTCAAAAAAATGAGCGGTCTCAATTTTTAGTGTCAAAATATAACTCGGGCTTTTCCTATGGGTCCACTCGGGCTGGTCTGAAAGCCCATTTCTTTCTTCTTCTTTTTGTTTAAAATATTAAAAAATACATATTATTTTATTAATTAATGATATATAAATTGTAAAATTTAAATATTATATTAGTTTTGGATTATTTATGATAATAATTAGTTATATTAATTTAAATAATTATATAAAAATTTTATTAAAAAATGTGAAAAATATTTTTTTTTAAAAAAAAGCCCATGGGCTCATACTTGAATTCTCAAGTCCGTTTGTCAAATCGGGCTTTTAGGCCATTTGGGCAGGTCCGGCTCCAATTTAACAGCTCCAAATGAGGCTATAATAGATCAACCTAATTAACCTACCGGTTGCAACAAAAGAGAGGAGCTTATAATAGACCAACCTAATCAATCTATTGTATGCCACAAATCTAAATTTTTAGAACTGATTTAAGATAGTATGAGTAGTAGAAATTCTCGACCCTTAAATAAATAATTGGGGTTTAATTTTTAATTTTTGTGTATAAAATAAATTTAGTTGGGAAGAGTTTACCTTTCATCTCAATCTCTTTGAGATAAATTAGATTTTGCTCTAAGAAGAGATATTCTTAATCTATTAAAAAACTAGAGATAACTTCTTAAAAAAGGGATGGAGAATAGAATTCCATCTAAACAAACAGATCTCCTTATCACAATAATGAATAAGACAATTTAGTGGCTTGATTACAGAATTTAAAAATTGAAAAAAAAAGTAAATTAAATCTTTAAGGATACAATATAATTAACAATATTTAATTAAATATTTTGCAGTGATATCATATAATATCCAAAAAGTAACAACCTCAATATATAAGTGATTTACAAGCAAATTAAAAAACTACACATTGCATCTGCAAATTTCACATCAATTTAACATCATTCAATAGATAGGGCTTAGGCCATAAAAATTGACACAACAACAGCAGCAATATTAAATTAGAACTCTGATTGATTATAAACAAAATTAGAACTCTGATTATGATTCATATTATATCTTTTTTAGAATAGTTGTTATAACTATCATCAATAGTAATCTTGAAATATCCATTTCGAGGGGCTTACACTTTACAACATGGAACAACATTGGGTGATAGAGTAATGATTAATTTAAAAATTGAGTGAAACTGTAAAAATATAATTTCTATTAATTAAATATTTACATATAATTATAATATTTAATACTCCCTTAGGTTTTAAATATAGGATATTTTGCCTTGTTTTCAAATATATAACAATTTTTAGAATACGGGTAGTATTTATTACACAATTCCAAAAAAAAGTCTCTATTTAATTCATCTTAAAGAAAAAGAAAAAAATATTAAATAATTATTTTTTGGAAAAATATCTTTATTTTTGGAAAAAATAAGGTAATTAACTAACTTTAACTCTCATTCTTAATCGATGTGATTCAGTTAAAATAGTCTTATACAATATTAAGGACAGAAGAATGATGAAATATAAAATTTATAATAAATTATATTATTTTTTCCATAATAAATTATTCCATCTACTTTATATTATAAGTCACATTTAACCAATTTTTATATATCAAGAAAAGTGGTTAAAGATAATTAAAATTCTTGAACTTTATAAAATTTATTACAACTTTTTAATATTACCTTAATTAAATTATAACATATTTATTCTCTCCATTGTAATTATTTAATGAGAAGCAAACATGGAAATTGATATTTAATACTTACAAAATGACATATATTTTACATACTTCAATTCTTTTAAAATATAACTTATAATAAGGAACTAGGGAGTATAATACAATTTATTCTTTGAACTTTATACAATATCATATTAGGAATGTGTTTATGGCAAAAATATCCTACTAAGAATATTTATAATTTTTTTTCATAGGAACCAACGGAATATTTACAATGATAAAAAAACCAGACTGGATCGGTTGGTTCGATCTGTTCCTAGTGATAGCTACGATTCGGTCTGGTCATAGATCTTGACCACCCTTTTCTAGAATTTGTGGAAAACTGGTCAAACCGGTCTTGAACTAGTGTTGAACCGGTTAAACCGTTTTTTTTTTAATTTTTTCAAAAAATGTTTAAATTTTTTTTATTTTTTTAAAATAAAATAACATTATTTTTAGTACAAAATAGTATTATTTTTTGTATAATTTTTTTTATTTCTATATTATAATATTGTATAAGCATTATTATGATAAATAATTATTAATAATAATAAATTTTATTAACAAATAATATGTAAAAAATATTAATTGGCTATTTTGAATTCAAAATATTTTTATAAATGAATATTAACTTTTTTAGATTTTAATATTATGTTATAAAACTTATTAATAATATTTTTTATTTTCTATATAATGTATAAAATTATTAAATTTATTACCACCGGTTTAATTCTGATTGAATCATGGTTAAACTATTAAATCTTGAATCAATGCCTTGACCGATTTAATGACCGCTTTGATTTTTTAAACCTTGATTATTTATAAAGTTTCTTTTTTTCTTAGGGACCAATGGAACGGAACACTTCAGTCACTCCCTCTATCATGTATTATAAGTCATATATCATAAAGTAAGTAGATTGACGTCGATGCACGCGCAGACACAAGGACGTTTTATTTAGTTTTAAAATGCATTGAATTAAAAAAGAATATCGTAATTAACTTGTAATTAACTCCTATGTTAAAAAAAAAGACATCAAATGATACTAATTAAGATTAATATAAATTAAAAAAAAATGTGGGGCCCACCTAAAAAAATGGGAAAAAATAAATCACACCAGTGAATGAAAAAAAAAATAAGACTCATTAAAAAAAAGAAAGAGAGGTTCGAACCCAATGAATGGAGCTGATACAACTAATATATAGTACAATTTTATTATATTTTTAATTATATATAGATTTTAAAATTTTTTTTATATTATAACATAAAATAATAGGTAGTAATTTATTATTTTTATCTTTTATTTATTATATTATTGATATTGTGACTTGTGTTATACTCCATCTGATCTCATTTATAAGATGTTATTCAAAAAAATTATTTAGTCCTATTTATAAAGTATATTGTTATATTTTCTTATGAATTTCTTATTTTGTCCTATAACTTTATTGTTTTGTAAATTATTCCCTACTTTAACATATTATTTTTCTCTCAAATAATTATTACAGCTAACTCTTTTTGATACTTATGTTTTGATCAATAATACTTTATAAATAAGATCGAAAAAAATATTTAATGAAAAAAGTAAAATTAATAAAGATAAAATTATAAATTTTAATTTTTTAAAAATTTAAAAATATAATAAAAAATTTTTAATACACATTGTAATTCTCATTCCTTTCATAACATGGGACGACGGACTAGATACATAGTTCAAGCGCGACAACGTATGTACGGGAACAGAACATTTGTCACGTGCCACGACATCATTGTTCATGTGCGCATCTCCTAAACCAAACGCCGCGATTTCTGCAAAACGCTAACTCAAAAACGCGCCGCTTCGACGCTCCAAATCACACCCACGTATATATACCTCACTTCCCTGTTTCTTCTAACTTCCCTGCCTTGCCCTCCTCTTCTCTCTGCTTTCAGAGACCAAAAATAGGGAATTTCTCTTCCCTGAAACTGGAAAATTTTTTTTTTTTTTCAGAATTTTTGATTTTTCAGTGAAGGGATAACCCTAGGTAATACTTTCCTCTTGTTCGAATCGTTCTTCGTCTTCTACTTTCGCTCCCATTCCTCGACGTTTTTATCGGGAATTTCCGCTTTTTTCTTTTGGCGACTCAGTGTTGTTGAAATTTTTGTTTGTTTCGTGAAAGCAATGGCGGCGGCGATTTCTGCACCCATGGTTCAGCCCAATGGTCCACCGGCGCCGGTGACAGCTGCAGTGGCGGCGTTGTCGGGTGGACAGTTCGCAAATATGTCCTTGTACGTTGGTGATCTAGACCCCAATGTGAATGAGGGGCAGCTCTATGATCTGTTCAACCAAGTGGCGAATGTTGTTTCCATCAGGGTCTGCAGGGATCAAACCAGGCGATCCTCTCTCGGTTATGCTTATGTCAACTACGGCAATCCCCAGGATGGTTCGTACTGTCATTTGATCACCTCGTGCAATTTTATCATTAAATAAATTGTTGGGCACACTTTCTATGTCAATTGTCTTTGATTTTGATCAAATTTTCTCCGCATATCGGTATCAGATTTGACACCCTGATTGAAATACTAGAGTGATTCTGTTCGAATTTAATGTTTTAGTGAATTATGGAATATCTTGTCATTGTTTTTTATCAGAATCCAGCCATCATAAATATACTAAACTGATGTTCAAATCTATTGTCTATTATTTTAATCAATTTTTTATTTGTATGGAATCTAATATCAGTGGTTTGATTTGTTCACGCTTCTGTACTCTGCTGAATTAATCCCTAATATTTATTGCTTGTGGGTCTTGAAGTTCATGGTGTAGATTTCTTCCAATAACATCCATAATGGATTTTGATGTTCCTTCTTTCTGTTTATTTTTTTTTCTTTTTAATGTTCAATAAAACTTAGAATGAGTCTCTATTAACTGCGCTTATTATTATTTGTTTATTTTATGTGGAGATAAAGAATGAAAAGAACATAGTAAAATGACGTTTGCATGTGTACACCAGGCCTTACTTGGCGGCTTTGGGTGTTAAGTTGGATAAAGTAATGAATATGATATTCAGTTCCTAGTCAATACTAATACGCTTACTGCTACTGATAATACTGTTAGAATTAACATTTGCTTATATTGCAGCGGCTAATGCCATGGAACTTCTGAATTTTACCCCACTTAATGGGAAACCCATTCGTATTATGTTTTCTCATAGAGATCCTAGCATTCGGAAAAGTGGATATGCTAATGTGTTCATCAAGAACCTGGACACATCAATAGATAACAAGGCATTACATGACACTTTTGCTGCCTTTGGAACTGTACTTTCCTGCAAGGTAGCTGTTGACAGCTTTGGTCAGTCCAAAGGGTATGGTTTTGTACAGTTTGAGAATGAAGAATCTGCACAAAATGCCATCAAACAGTTGAATGGTATGTTGATAAATGATAAACAAGTCTATGTTGGACTCTTTATTCGGCGCCAGGAAAGGGCTTATGCAAATGGATCACCCAAGTTCTCTAATGTCTATGTGAAGAATTTTTCTGAGACATTTACTGATGAGGACCTTAAACAGCTCTTTGGGCCATATGGTACAATAACTAGTGCAGTTGTCATGAAAGATGCTAATGGGAAGTCTCGATGTTTTGGCTTTGTTAATTTCCAAAGCCCAGATGCAGCAGCTGCTGCAGTTGAGAGGTTGAATGGAACCTCTGTCAATGATGACAAGGTATTGTATGTGGGCAGAGCTCAGAGGAAAGCAGAAAGAGAGGCGGAGTTGAAAGCCAAATTTGAGCAGGAAAGAATTAGTAGATATGAGAAATTACAAGGCGCTAATCTGTACTTGAAAAATCTGGATGACAGCATCAATGATGACAAACTGAAGGAGCTATTTTCTGAGTTCGGAACTATTACATCGTGCAAGGTATGACGAAACCAATTATCTTTGTTTATTTTGTCTATCAAGACAATAATAGAAATATATATTTTATTGTCTTACATTTGTCTGCAGGTCATGCTTGATTCACATGGGCATAGCAAGGGTTCTGGTTTTGTGGCTTTTTCTACTGCTGAGGAAGCAAGTAGAGCTGTGAGTTGTTGATTTTTTCATTTTCAAGAGGTTCTGACCCCTGAATGCCATTGTCTTTTCTTGCAAATGTGTCCTTAGCATTTTTTTTTTTCTTTTCTTTCTGCAGTTGAATGAAATGAATGGGAAAATGGTTGGTCGAAAACCTCTTTATGTTGCCATTGCCCAGCGCAAAGAAGAGAGGAAGGCCCTGCAGGTTATACTTCTTTAGTCTCATTGACATTATCCATCTATGATATTCCCTAAAATTTTCCTGCATTATTTCTAATTTACTGTTTCAGTCATGGATCATTTGAATTCTGCTTCATTCTTCACCCTTCTTGTCCATTTCTCTTGATTATATGAATTTTTTAACATTATAAATTTATCTACTTACTGTAATTTTCAAGCCGAAAATGAATTAGTGATGAGTTATTTAAGTTTTGCATGTTTGTAGACCCCTTCTCATTGCGTTCATAAGTTTTGACTCTCTCCTCCTGAGCAATATACCTTCAAAAACTCCGCTGGACAAACTCCCAATTTACTTTCTTTTGCAGGCTCATTTTGCTCAGATCCGAGGACCTGGTAGAATAGCTCCTCTGCCTGCTGGAATTCCTGGATATCATCCAGGGGCACCTAGACTTGCCCCTCAGCAGTTGTATTATGGTCAGGGTACACCTGGTCTGATACCACCTCAGCCAGCTGGATTTGGTTTCCAGCAGCAACTCTTGCCTGGAATGCGTCCCGGTGTTGCTCCAAATTTCATCATGCCATACCAATTTCAGAGACAGGTTCAGCCTGGGCAAAGGATGGGTGTTCGACAGGGTGGAAATTTCCAACATGTGCCGCAGAATCAGGTGACTCACTCAAATTTATCCTTTTATTGTAATTAATAGCATTTTCAATTTTCAACATAGTCTAGAGCTATCTGATTTCTTTTAATCCAGGTGCTGCATCGTAACTCCAACCAAGGGTTTAGATATATGGGCAACAATCGAAATGGCATGGACCCATCTATTGTTCCTCAGGGTCTTGTAAGTCCGATGATGCCATTGCCCTTTGATGGTTCTGGGGTTACTTCAGCTCCCATTGATAATCAACGTCCTGGTGCACTGTCTACAACACTTGCCTCAGCATTGGCCTCTGCTACACCAGAAAATCAGCGAATGGTACGAATCCGTCTTCCTAATAATATCTTGGTTGAAATGAAGTTTAGGGATGCTATAGTGCATGAAGATATTTAACCTGGAAAACATTGCTTGTGATGAACAGATGCTGGGTGAACATCTATATCCTCTTGTAGAGCGTCTTGCACCAAACCACACAGCAAAAGTGACAGGGATGTTGCTGGAAATGGACCAATCCGAGGTTATCCATCTCATTGAATCTCCTGAAGACTTGAAAATAAAGGTGTCTGAGGCACTGCAAGTTCTTCATGATGCTGTATCGGGTACTGAAGTTGGTGAACAGCTTGGCTCGCTGTCGCTGAATGAATGAAGCAATTTTGATTGTAGAGCTAACTACATTGCATGTGTGAGCCGTTTTTTTTGGGCAATGAGCTACCATTGATTCTGAGAGCCCTCTGCAGCACCAATTCTTTATAGGATTGTTATTTTTCTTTTTCTTTAATTAATTAATTTATTTTTTTGGCAGGATTATTTGAGTTAGTCCGGAGGAATTGAGGATTTAATTATATCGATCTTAGCAATTACTTGTTTGAATTTAGACCATTTGATCATTGGATTTCATTTAGGATTTTGAGTTGGCAGTGGAGGATATATAGATCATTAGCCTGACAATAATTTTATTCCCTATTTTATTTAAATTGGATTTTTTAGTTGACATTCTTTTCCTTCATTTGGTTTTTGCTTGTTTATTTATTGGATTCGTACCATCTAATATTTGTAAGCGCACAACTGCATTGAACAGCAGAATTGTGGGGGTGCAGATTAATGGGTGAGGTCTCTAACTTACATCAAGAGTTTTTGATTTATAGAGACTAAAATGCTTCACCAATAGCTCTGAGTTGTTTGTGCCATCTAATATTTGTTGTGGAACAAATTCAGGTAGGGTCTAGTTTCTCTCATCTTTTGCTGTACTTTCGTGATTAAGGAGCTCATTGGGTTCTTTGAATCAGGATGTAATGTAATGTAAACCTTTTTAATTCACTATAGAAAATGTGTTTGGTTTCTTGAATTACTTTTACCTGATGAAAGTCCCCATCTGCTTTCTCACCTTGGGAATTTTGAACCACCCAACTCCCTTAAAGAAGAACCATAACCATGAGCCACTATTGGGAGGGAGAACTGTCTTTGTTAGCTTCATCTTGTTCACTGCCGATGAAACCTGGTTCGAGCTCGACTAGATCTGGTCTGAGCTCAATCGGATTTGTTCATGCTTGACCAAATCTCTCATCAGCCTCCATGCCAACCGTCGCCAGGACCTATTTGACCTATTTGGTTACTTACAAATTTATGCAAAGTAATGTGAGAAAGTATAATGTAATATAGTTACCATTACCAAATTATGTTTGGTAGATTCTATGCAAAAAAAAAATGAAAGTAATGCAATTGAGATAGTGATTAGAACAATAAAAGGTTGGTTGGAATCATGTTTTTAAAACGGTTTTTTTGTGTTTGAAAATAAAATAATAAAAAAACTTATTTGATAAATTCATTTTTTATAAAATGTTTTGAAAAATAAAAAAAACAGAGAACTTAAATCTCTTTAAAATGTTTTACATTTTCCATTTTAGAAAACACAAGAAAAAGTAGAAAATATCTATTTTATTATAAATTTTATATAATACATTTAACACTTATTAGTTATGATGTTGATAACAATTATTTAAATAGATTTTCTTTTATTTTCTTATTTCCAAAACTTATTTTAAAAAACACTTTTACATAACTGTTTGGAAAACCATAAAACAAAAATTGCTGTCATACATGCTTAAATACTTGCTACATTAGTGTCCACATTTTCACTCGATGAATACAATAGTTATAAAAATTTAAAACATTAACAAAAGTATTGCTATTCTTTGTTGAAAATCACATTAACCAAATAAAATAGTGATAGATTCCCATGCTTCGTAATTGCAATTTTAAAAAATTATGAAACATATAAACATATTTTTTAGGAAAGAGGATAACATATCCTTTTCTTTTGTTTCTTTTTTTTTTTTCCCTCTTAGCACTTTTTGGTATGTTTTAAAAATAAAAGACTATGGTTTTTTTTTTCAACTGGAAAGTTTGAATTCAAATTAATTGATAGTACTGAAATGATTTGTTATAAAAAAAAAAGAGGAACAAATTTTATTAAAATTTATTGTGTTGACATAAAATATTTATAACAAATAAAGAAAATTAGTGCTACTTAACAAAGTAAAAAAATTAGTTGAATAATTGAATAAATATAATAGTGGGAAAAATGCAAGGGAAAATTAGATAATAAATACCATAAAGGAAAAAAGTACAAAAACATACCTTAAATTTGTAAAATTATATTGAAGTATCAATCTACCAAATTATAAATATTGTTATTGTGAGAAAAAACAATTTTGTCTCTCTCTCTTTTTACCCTTGATCTTTGTGGATTTATAATTGAATATCGTATATTTGCAACTGATATTTGTAGATTTATAACCTTGTTGCAAAATATGTTGATTGACCAACAGAGAAAGCCCCATTTGATGGTTGACTACCGCAACAAACTAGATGACAAATGTTGCTATCAAAGATTCTATACTGGTTGACCATCAAAGGCCAACGAGATAGCAAATCCACAAAAATTAGTTGCAAATGCATGAAGATTAGTTGCAAATAGCTAAAAAAAATAAATCTCCACATATTTGCAATTGATATATATAAATTTAAAAAATGTTCTACCTAGATTTGCAGCTAATATGCTCACATTTTCAACTAAAAAAAAATAATCCCACACACATATGCAACTGATACACATAAATTTGTAACTCTTCTATCTATATTTGTAAACAAAAAAAAAACAACAGCATCCACCAAAAAAAAAAGGAAAAGGAAAAGAGGGAAGGAGATGGCAGAAGGGAAAGAAGAGGGGTGAAGGGAGATCCAGAAGCACCATCAAGGGATCATGTGAAGGCAAATAAGGGAGGTGATGGTGAAGGTAGATCTAGTGATATTGAGGATCTATAACCGAATGATAATGAAAGCGTCTTGCTGGATTTAGAGAGGATGAGGCGGCTTGTGAGATCTGTATCGATAAGAGTGATGATGAAGGCTTCTTTCTTGATCCAAAGTTGTCGATGTTGTCATCAACAATGATGACCTTGCTAAGAGATGAATGAAGGCGGAGGAGGGAGATTATGGAGGAAGGAATGAGGAGGAAGGAGATGATAGGGGGTCGGGGAGATTAGGACGATAGTTCACGTAAGGGGGTGGAGGATGAGGGAGATAATCACAAGTTAAATAAGAGGAAATAGGGAAGAGGAGTGGAGATGACAGATGATAAGAGGGAGAAGGAGAGAGAAGGAGGAATGGGAGGGAGGGAGGAAGGAAAAAGGAAGGGTAAAATTGTTATTTCACATAATAAAAATATTTATAATTAGATATTTTGGTAACTTATTGTAAATATGAAAGTTTAGGTATACTTTTGTAAATTTGTTCTCTTATGGCATTTATCTGTAATTTGCCCAAAATGTATGCTCGTTGGCCATTTAAAAAAAAAAAAAAAACCATGCTGGTTTGTTATACAGGTCCCTGGCCAAAAAAAAAAAACGATGCGAGTAAAAAGGTCACATGCATCTCATTAGAAAAAATTGAGGTACTACATTTAAAATATATAAAGAAGAAAACTGAGAGAAGAAGAGATGCCCCTTTTTCTTTTTCTTTTTCTTTTGGGCTCTTCAACCTGTGAGTTCTGCGGCCGAGGTTCGATTAACTATCTTGGCGACCACCGAACTCCTCGCCGTCCGTCCGCCGGAGGCTCGACTACCTGCGTTGAAGGTCGAGGGAGTCGCATCGATCGCTTTCGGCTTCAGCTTCTACACCACGCCGGTGTCAAGGGTTAGGGTTTTGAATCATTAAAATATCCGCCTAACGATTCAGACTTAGAGTGCGGGCGATGGCCAACTCCGGTGTCGGAACCAAATTTACGTCTGTGAATCTGAACAAATCCTATGGTCAGCATTCTCACCATCATTCATCCCATTCTAGCTCTTTCGCATCCAGTCGATCGCGACCCAGTGGTCATGGAGGTGGAGGGGGTGGTATGGTGGTCCTTTCAAGGCCCCGTAGTTCTCAGAAGGCTGGCCCGAAGCTTTCTGTTCCGCCCCCACTGAATCTGCCTTCCTTGAGGAAAGAGCATGAGAGGTTTGATTCTCTGGGATTGGGCGGAGGGCCTGCTGGAGGAGGGGTTTCTGGAAGTGGGTCTCGTCCCAACTCATCTGGTATGGGGTGGACCAAGCCAGCCACTGCCGCTTTGCAAGAAATAAAACCGTTTGGGGAACAGACAGTTGACGGATCGGACAATGCGTTGCGTCCTGAGGATGGGATTAGCAGGGGTAGCAGTGCATATATGCCACCTTCAGCTCGATCAGGTGTGGTTGGAGTTAGCCCCGCTACACCTGCTGCTGCTCTAGCCCATCCTACTATAGAGAAGGCGGCTGTGCTAAGAGGTGAAGATTTTCCTTCATTACGGGCCACTTTGTCTTCAGGGCCACCTCAGAAGCTCAAGGAGAACCTGAATACGAAACATAAGCAAGTGGTAAGTGACAATTTATCCACTGAGCAGAAGTATGCTTCACGTTTGAGCTCACATGTTGACCTACAGTCTCAGTTCCATCCATCCCATCGTAGTGTTAACAATGGACTGAGCGAGGATGGCGGCGAAACTCACAGTTTTCGTAGTTCTCATGCTGTGGACCATGATAGGAAACAAGAAGAGTATTTCCTGGGTCCTCTGCCCATAGTGCGATTGAACCCAAGATCTGACTGGGCTGATGATGAGCGTGATACCGGTCATGGTTTGACAGACAGGAGTAGAGAGGCCAGAGATCATGGATTTTCAAAGAATGAAGCTTATTGGGACAGAGACTTTGATATGCCCAGAGTTAGTTCAATGCCGCATAAGGCTGCTCTTAGTTTTGACAAATGGGGACAGCGGGACAATGAAACTGGAAAAGTTTCTTCTAGTGAAGTTCCTAAACTAAACCCTGTCAGAGCATCTAGTAGAGAGGGGCGGGAAGGAAATTCTTGGAGAAATTCAACTTTTTCTAAGGAAGGGTTTGTTATTCAAGGTGTGGGAAATGAGAAAAATGGTGTTGGTGAAAGGCGATCCGGCATGAATAGAGAAGTGGGTAAGGATAATAAATATATACCATCTACCTTCCAAGATAGTCTTCATGATGATTTTAGAAAGAGGGAAATGGGGTATGGCCAGAAAGGGAGACAACCTTGGAATAACACAATGGAGTTATATGGTGGCCGAGGGCCTGAGCGAAATGTGAGGGATAGTTTTGCTGGTAATGAACAATACAATAGATATAGCTCTATTTCTGTCCAGAGCCCAGTGATTAAATCCTCAACTTCCGTCAGTGTTAAAGGGCTTCCTGCAAATGATCCACTGATTAATTTAAATAGAGAAAAGCGCACTCTACCAAAGAGTGAAAAGGCTTTCCTAGAGGATCCTTTCGTGAAAGACTTTGGATCTTCTGGTTTTGATGGGAGGGACTTTTTTTCTACAAGTCTTGTTGGGGTGGTCAAGAAGAAGAAAGAGGTGCTTAAGCAAACGGATTTTCATGATCCTGCTAGAGAATCTTTTGAGGCTGAGATTGAAAAAGTTCAGAGGATGCAAGAACAGGAGCGGCAACGGAACATTGAAGAGCACGAAAGAGCACTGGAGTTAGCTCGAAGAGAAGAAGAGGAAAGATTAAGGCAGATCAGAGAACAGGTAAATCCATATGAGAAAATATATTCTATTTATTTTTGGATAAACTCGATTCATCCTCCTTGATGTTTAATCAAATGTCACTCAACCCCCAAATTTGTTCAAATATAACTCCAAATCATTTGATCAATCTAAGTGACAACATGATCAATTATTCTAGCCTAATATTGTATTTAACTCAAGTTGAATAGAAAAGTTGATTTATAAAATTTTTATTTTATTTAATTTTGTCTAAAAATTAGCATGTGTAGTAGCAAAATTGGCAAAATAAAGCTTTTTGACGAAATCAAAGTTTTTTTTTTAATTGAAAACAATGCTAAATTACAAATCAAAGCATGTGGGTTTGTAGCCCCATCAATGTCTCTAAACAGTAAATCTCCTAAAACTCCAGGTTGATGAACTCTGAGTCAGACAAAAGTTTGCCAACCAATATGACCCATAATTACATTCCTTGTAAGTGCGGATAGTTTGAATTTGCCAATTCTGCTCCCTATTTACCTGGATTCTATGTAAAATATGGCATCTAGCGTCATCTGGATCTAACAAGTCTTTAGGCCTTGAAACAAATATGGGAAATGTAGAGTTAAAAAATTTCCTAGAAAAGATATTGACGGAAAAATTGGAAAAGAGTTTAATTTAAATATAAAAAGTTGAAAAATACCAAATTCAGTTTTTATGTAACTTGATTTTTTTAAAAAGATTTCTTGATCGGTCTATTTAGTTTTTAAATTTCTTTCTCTGATATAAAATAAATTTATAACTTCAGTAATCCATATTCTAATGCTTTTAAAAGAATACATTTGATAAATTTAAATTTAAATTCAATAGATAAGATGTTTCCATTTATTTTGAATCAACTTCCGAAGGATATATCATTAAAGTACTTAATTGTGCTATTAGTCAAATAAATCAAATGGAGTGTAGTGTAATATTTGGACAATTTTGGAGTGGATTGTCATTTGAATAAACCTCAAGGTGGGTGAGTGTAGAACTTACTCTTTATTTTATCATGTAACAATATAATTATTATTTGGGATTTAAAATTTGTAATTTGGGGCAACAGGGGTACTTAGGATGTATTTAAGGATTTGAATGAAGCCTTTTAGCCTATGGTTGTGTTAGTTATATTTATAGTTGTTACCTTTGATTATTGATATAATGAATTGATCATTAATTTTGGAGAATTTTGCTATTTTATTTATATCTCCTCCTGTTCTCATCTATAGGAAGAGAGGCAGAGGAGGGTGGAGGAGGAAGCAAGAGAGGCAGCATGGAGAGCAGAACAAGAACGAATTGAAGCTTTGCGGAAAGCTGAAGAGCAGAAAATTGCTAGGGAAGAGGAGAAACGAAGGATTTTCCTAGAAGAAGAGAGAAGGAAACAAGCTGCTAAGCAAAAGCTTTTAGAATTGGAGGAAAGGATTGCTCGAAGGAAGGCTGAAGCAGCCAAAGTTGGTGATGATTATTTGGCTATTGCAGATGAGAAAATGTCTGGGATATTAGAGGAAAAAGAAGCATCCAGGTGTGCAGATGTGGGCAATTGGGATGACAGTGAAAGAGTGGTTGAAGGAATCATACCTTCGGCATCTTCTGATTCATCAGTGAATAAGCCACTGGAGACTGGTTCAAGGCCTCAGTTTTCTAGAGATATTTCTTCCTCCTTCGTGGATAGAGGGAAACCCGAGAATTCATGGAGAAGAGAAGTATATGAGAATGAAAGAAACTCAATGTTCTATTCCCATGGCCAAGGTACCGGTCAAAAAAGTCCAAGTAGACATTCACCAATTGGTGGAAAGCCATTAATGAGAAAAGAATATGATGGAGTTGCTGGGTTCATGACCTCAAGGGCCTCTCATAAAGGAGGGGTTGTGAAGGCTCATTTAGATGAATATGCATATGCAAAAGGGCAAAAGGGGAATCAACCAGGAGATGGTGATCATTTTAGCAGAAATACAGATATTGATTCTGATTTTCCTGATAATTCGGAGAGGTTTGGTGATGGTTGGACATCAGATCGTTCTCGTGGCAATATGTTTTCTGTATATCCTGAGCATTGTTATTCAAATTCTGAATCAGATGGAAGTTATACTTTTGGGAGGTCACGGTATTCTGTGAGGCAGCCTTGGGTTCTTCCACCTCCATCACTAACTTCTGTGCCCAAAACCTACAGGGATGGAAATGGACATCCTGGTCCTTCTGCATTCCAAGAAAATGACATGCCAACTGGTTATGACAGTGCATATCAGCAGAATCCTGGACAACTGGAAGTAGTAGGTGCTTTGCTGGATAATAATGAGAATGTGGATCATAAAGTTGAGAGCACCCCTGTAGCAAGGTGTGATTCTCAGTCTTCACTCTCTGTTTCAAGCCCACCTAGTTCTCCAACACACCTCTCTCATGATGATTTAGATGAATCTGGAGTTTCTCCTGTGATGTTGGCTTCTGGAGAAGGCAAAAATGGCTCTCTGAGTGGTCAACAGAATGAATCAGTCATAATGCCTGCAAAATCCGGGAATGAGAATGTAGTTAGTTCCTCATGTGCGTTCTCATCAGGTGATGATGAAGAATGGACTACTGAGAACAATGGACAGTTCCAGGAACAAGAAGAATATGATGAAGATGAAAATTATCAGGAAGAAGATGAAGTGCACGAGGGAGATGATAATACTGCCCTCACCCAGGAGTTTGAAAACATGAATTTAGAGGAGAAAGGTTTGCCCCACATATTAGGATTTGATGAGGGTGTTCAGGTTGGGATGCCAAATGATGAATTTGAAAGAAATTTAAAAAGTGAAGAAACATCTTTCATGGGACAAGCATCTAGTGGCACTCTAGAACATGGATGTTTTGGCAACACTTGCAGTGATGACATAACCCTTCAAGCTGTCAACTCTAAAGCCAATCTTAATGGTTCTAGTATATTCCAGGATTCTGAGAAGTCAATACAAATACAAGATTTGGTCGTTCAGTCTAGTAAAGCTCAGACATCAATAGTATCTGAAAGTTTAGACAATGTGGAAGCTTCTAACAATGACCTATCTGCTCATCATAGTGAATTAACTTCAGATACTAGTGCTTCATACTTGTCTTTGGATCTATCCAATATGTCTAATGCGGCTACTGCTTCAAGTCAAGTTGAGCAACCAGTCAAACTTCAATTTGGTCTTTTTACTGGTCCATCTTTGATACCATCTCCTGTTCCAGCCATACAAATTGGTTCTATACAGATGCCATTGCATTTGCATCCGCAGGTTGGTGCAACTCACTCTCACATGCACCCATCACAGCCTCCTTTATTTCAATTTGGCCAGCTAAGGTATACATCTCCCATATCTCAGGGGATGATGCCTGTTGGTCCTCAATCAATGTCTTTTATTCAGCCTAGTATTCCATCAGAAATTTCTTTCAATCATAACTCTGGAGGTCCAATGCCACTTCAAACTGGTCCAGATGTTATTGATGGCTTTGTTAGAAGTGAGATGAGGTCTCCTGCTGTTGATAATCAACCAAGTAATTTAAGTCATGTAAATCTATCTCACGGGTCACAGCTAATTGAGGGTGCTGAAAATATGACTGGAATAAAGCAGAGCCAAACACTGGTTCCTCATGATGGTAATAGTAGCATTATGACATCTACTGGTTTCCAAATGGATGAACAGGGGCAACAACCTTTAGCTGTGAAGAGCAGCAGTACCTCATCCAATGCTAGAGAATTCAAAGGTCAACCTCATGGTAGAAACATGTCACTGCACTCAGCATCAACAGAGAAAGGTTTTGAAGAGTCAAAGGCACATTTTCCAGCATCTGGTCACAGAGGAAGGAGATATGCCTTTGTGGTAAAAGGTTCTGGCTCAAGATCATCCGGTCCAGCCCCAAGGTTAAATCACCCTGAAACCAGTGGATTTCAGAGGAGGCCTCGTCGAAATGTCCAGCGCACTGAGTTTCGAGTTCGTGTTAGTGGGGAGAAAGGGCTGTCCTCTGGCTTGGTTTCATCTGATCAGTTTTGTTTGGATAACAAATCAAATATCAATGGGACAGGTACAGGCACGTTTGCAAGGACTGGACCTAGGAAGGCTTTTTCCAACAAAGTGGGAAAACAGGCAGTGGAATCAGCATGCATGAACTTAGCTACGGATGTGACACAGGATGTAGATTCTGGGTGTAGGGTTGACAAAGTTGATGGAAAAGAATCAATAAAGATTTCTGGACAGGGTCATCTTAAACGGAATATATGTTCTGCAGAAGAAGTTGATGCTCCTTTGCAAAGTGGAATTATACGTGTGTTTGAGCAACCTGGAATTGAAGCTCCTAGTGATGGAGATGATTTTATTGAAGTCAGATCAAAGAGGCAAATGCTAAATGATAGGAGAGAACAGAGAGAGAAAGAAATCAAGGCTAAGTCACGGGTTGCAAAGGTTCAAAAAGTACATAATTTCTATTGGTTCATATGTAACATGATTTTGTATATCACTTTTTTGATTCATGTGGAGTTAATTTGTTTTATGCCAGATGCCGCGGAAACCTCGTTCTACTTCACATGGTGCTGAGGCCATGGATAATTCTAGCAGGGGAACCCTACCTATAAGGGAAGCAGCGAACAGTAGTCACTCTGATTTTGTTCTTCCTGATGGGCATGGAATGTCAAAGATTGAAATGTCATCTGGATCTGTGTCCCAACTATTAGCTCCTATAGGCACACCTCCTTTGAAAATTGATGTTCAGGCTGATTTAAGATCACAGACAAGCAGGTATTTGGTGCCCTGTAAGATTTTGTTTTGCACTCATTATATGGAAAATATTAATCATATTTTTCCCACAGGTCACTTCAGATGAATCTCCCAGCTGTCTCTGGTGGAGCAAGCAGCTCTGGGGCTAGTGTGATATTTGAGAGCAAGAATACGGTTCTTAATAATGTTCAGACATCTCTGGGCAATGCACAAACCAGTCAACAGGTATAAACCTTTCTCTTCCCAGCTTCTACCACTGCAATAGAAATGCTTTCTTGAATCTGTCCTGTGAACTTCACTATGTCATTAATGCTTCTTTGTTTGGATTTCACATAAGAAGAAACATGGTTTGACTTTTATGGTATCCCTTTGTTGCAGACTTGCACTGATCTAATGGGAAAACTAGTATCATCATATTCCTATGTATAAAATAGTTTGCACAGAAGATTTACCCATAATCTATTTTTTCTCATTTCACATCATACTGTTGAGTGACAAATAACTTCATTTGTTGGTGTTCTTTGAGATTTTGTTTTTGGGGGGAGGGTGGGTGGGGGTGGGAAGAGGGATCACGACTGCAACTGATCAAGTATAGTGTTGCCATAATCTTGTGAATCAAAAGTTATATTGGTCTGAGAACCTGCATACATTTTTCTTTTCCTGAAATTATTTGCGAAGTAGGTTGTTGATCTTCTTAAAACTTATTACAATGGCAGGTCATGGCCCTTACACAGAGGCAACTTGATGAGGCTATGAAGCCTCAACAATTTGATTCCCAGGCTCCTGGTGGAGATCTAACGGGGAACTTCAATAAGCCCAGCATGCCTACATCATCCATCTTGACAAGAGAAAAGCCATTTTCTTCTGTTGCCAGCCCAATCAATTCGTTGCTTGCTGGAGAGAAAATTCAATTTGGTGGGCAATTAAAATTTTGATGGCAATGCTCTTGCTGTTTAGATAATATTTCTGAAAATTCAGTTGACTTACTAATGGAGGACTCGTGTTTCTTTATTCAGGGGCTGTAACATCTCCGACTGTACTTCCACCTAATAGCCGTTCTTTGTCTCATGGAATTGGCCCTTCTTGTTCAACTATGTCGGACATGCAGATATCGCATAACCCTGCTGGATCTGATCATGATTGCAGTCTTTTCTATAATAAAGAGAAACACAGTAACGGATCCCATGACAATTTAGAAGATTGTGAAGCTGAAGCTGAAGCAGCTGCTTCAGCTGTTGCTGCTGCTGCAATCAGCAGCGATGATATTGCTGTAAATGGTTTGGGTACTTCTATCTCAGTTTCAGATGCTAGAAGTTATGGAGCTGCAGATATTGATGGTACAGCAGCTGATGGATATTATCTGCCCTTATTGACTTATACTTTTCTCTTTTGGGATTATGCTTATGTTACATGGGACCATTCTACATCTTTTATTTATTTTTGTAAGTTTTTTTGGCAGGAGTTGCTAGTAATCAGCAATCAGCTAGTAAATCTAGATCTGAGGAGCCTCTAAGTGTATCTCTTCCTGCAGATCTATCTGTCGAGAATCCACCAATTTCATTATGGCCACCCTTACCAAGTCTGCAAAATTCAAGTCAAATGCTCTCACATTTTCCTGGAGGCCCTCCTCCTCATTTTCCCTTCTATGAAATGAATCCTATGATGGGTGGTCCTGTTTTTGCTTTTGGACCGCATGATGAGTCTGCATCTACAACACAACCACATTCCCAAAAGAGTAGCATGCAAGCATCAGGGCCAATTAGGAGCTGGCCACAATGCCATTCTGGTGTTGATTCTTTTTATGGACCTGCAGCAGGATTTACAGGCCCTTTCATCACTCCTCCCAGAGGCATCCCAGGTGTCCAGGGGCCACCGCCACACATGGTTGTTTATAACCATTTTACACCTGTTGGACAATTTGGACAAGTTGGTTTGAGTTTCATGGGTACCACCTATATCCCATCAGGAAAGCAGTCTGATTGGAAGCACAACCCCACATCATCTGCTACAGTTGCTGGTGAAGGTGATATGAACAATATGAATATGGCAACGTCACAGAGAAATCCTGTTAACATGCCTGCTCAAGTTCAGCATCTTGCTCCTGGTTCACCACTTCTGCCAATGGGTTCGCCTCTGGCCATGTTTGATATTTCTCCTTTCCAGGTAAAGTGTTGATAAGTGATTTGGAGGTAGTATCATAAATGGCCATATTTAGCTTCTGCTTGATTTTGCTGTACAGCAGTGGGAGGGTAGTATATTCTAGCTAGTGTTAATCAATGTTGGTTTATTTTAGTTCAATTTTTCCAATTTTGTGCAAAATGATAATGAGGTTAACATACTTTACTGTGTCACAATTTAGCTGTGTTAAGTGGTAAGTATTGTTTGGGTTACTTAGCATTTGTGTGAAATCTTGTGCCAGTCCTCTCCTGAAATGTCAGTTCAAGCTCGTTGGCCGCATGCCCCTAATTCGCCACTTTCACCTCTTCCTCTATCAATGCCACTGCAGGAAGGAGTGCATACTTCTCAGTTTAGTCACGGTCCTTCTGTTGACCAGCCAATGAGTGTGGATAGGTTTCCTACTTCTCAAATTTCAGTCCCTTCTGATGGTGATAGGAATTTTCCTACAGGAACTGGTGTAAATTTTAACCGGTTGCCTGATGAACTTGGACTAGTGGACCCTTCAAACTCCTCAGCTGCTAAGCAATCACCACAGAGCAGTGTTGTCAAGACTCAATCTGTGAGCACCATTGCTGATGCTGCCAAGGTTGATATTCAGAGTGGCAATGGCAACAAAAGCAGTAGTCAGAATGCAAGTGCGGCTTTCAAGAATCAGCCCTTGCAGCAAAATAATGTAGCTCCTCAGCAGTATGATCATTCTTCAGGGTATACTAATTATCAGAGAAGTGTTTCACAGAAAAATGGTTCTGGGGGCGAATGGTCTAGCCGAAGAATGGGGTTGCAAGGAAGAAACCAAACTTTAGGTGGTGCAGATAAGAGTTTTTCATCATCAAAGGTGAAGCAAATCTATGTGGCTAAGCAGACCACTACTGGGTCATCAGTGTCGTGAGGGGGTAAGAAAGAGCTGCTAGATTTGATAATAGTCCACATGCTTTACCAATATATTTTGATCTGGCAGAAAAATAAAAATTTTGTTTAGTTTCTACTTCCTGGTAGTTCTGGCTGAGCATTAGATAGGTATTTTTGGTTGGATCCATTGGATTGTATGAGTTTGTGCGGCTGATCCCCTGATGGAAGCTGCTGTGAAGTGATTGATATTAGTTTTATGCTTTTTCATTATAATCTTGGATAATTATAAGTTTTGATACGGTGTTGTTTATTTTAAAGTCAAGACAAACATCATTTCTTTGTTGTCCACCTCATTGAATCTCCTGAAGACCTGAAAATGAATGTCTACTCTGCGGCAATGCACACGTTGCATGAAGTTGCACCATTTCTTTGTTAAAATTACTTTCTTAAAAAAAATTACGAAGAAATCATTTTGAAAATTATGATTGAATCCCTTTGAAACTAATTTTTCAAAGCAGATATTAGGAAATGTTAAAGTTTTTCGACACTTTGTGCTGGAAATTTTTTTTTCAAGTTTGGGATGCATTCCAAGAGGTTTTTTGGTTTAAAATAAAAGAAATAAATCGAGATTATTGGAAAGGTTGTTTGGTGCGTTTAGGGTTTTTTTCTTCCAAAGACATCTTTTATTAAATAGGGTATAAGTTTTTCACAAAATTAATAATATAGAAACAAGTTTTCGATATCATGAGGGTATTTCTAAAATAAATATTTTATTTATAACAAACTTAATGATTTTAATAATTTTTAACAATTGTTCGTAGTTTATTAAAACTGGAAGTAGTTTTATTCTTTCAGGTGACAAAAAAGAAAAGGGTGTATCATGTTAAAGTTCAGTAACGTCAATTAGCAATGCTTCATCTGTTTTAAATCTCTAAGATTTAACAGGGCTAGTCCGTAGGTTTAGGGGAAAAAATGAAAAATAATTATTTAATCCCTATATTTAACATCAATTTTTAAATTAGTCCCTATAATTTAATTTTTTTTCTGTAAGTCACTCCTCATAAATTAATTCTGTTAAAACATTAGTCCCTACAATTTTTGAAAGTTTAGATTTTGCTCCCTAAACCTGCCGAATTGAGCTGAGTTGGAGGGCATTTGGGATCTTGACTCAAGAAACACATCACCGGCCATGAGTTGAGTCAACAAAACGCAGCACAAGAACAGGCAATAACACAATAATAATGGACACTAAGAGGAACTCGAAAAAGGATTTGCCCTAAGAGAGGATCGGGTCTTTCGTTACAGTGGATTTAGTGGGTCGTTATTTTTTATGCATGTGCCATCTGAGGCTCGTCAGATGCAGGTGCGAGAATTTCAATATTTTATTCTCGTAATGTCTTGGAGGGGTTGATGGGGGATGTAGAGGTAGTAGGAGAGGCAGAAAGAGGAAAGGGTACACATAAGTTCTGTTTAAGAAGACAGCTCCCTTCTGCATCTATATCACATCTTCATCGTCAAGGTTCCTACTAACTTATAAATTTTATGGAGGCCAAGTACTGAATTTGACTTTTACACCTTACGAGAATATATATATATATATATATATTGTTAACATATATAGAGATCTAAAGAGAACAAACATTTCCTTGAAGTGCAAATTCGAGCAAGATCATATATATATATATATATAATAGATTGATTATTGAGTTGTAGAAATTAGGAACTCATGGTTCCCTTCCCTCTCGTTCTTCAGGTTCTTCACATTACACACACAATATAATGTACTCATATTATGATACATACTATACTCTATCAGGTATAATGTATCGATAATTAAGTTGTAAAAATATAAAAATATAAGAGACAGAGGTTATGTTGCCCATATGAGTACCTATAAGCACAAAGAAAGCAACCTTAGAAAGGGGTAATATACAGGAGATTGTGTGTGTGTGTGTGTGTATGAGAGAGAGAGAGAGAGAGAGAGAGAGAGAAATGTGCTGGTATTTTATTTCCACCCCATTTAATTATTAGCAACCTCCGTCATTTCATTTACACCAATGAAATGAATATCCAAGTCCATCAATAGTACTAGTTATGACTGGAAATGAAAAAATAGGCCACAAACATCAGAAGACGGTAAACCTAGATCATAAGATTTGATGTAAGAACATTGGCATAAAGAAAAAGTATGTATGTGAGAACATAAGGCTACATTTTGACCTCTGTTTTTTAAGAGCCAAAAACAGAGTAACGTTAATAGGATGCTTGGGTGCAGTTCGTAGCGATTGCTTTAGGTGCTAGAATGGAGACTCAGAGTTGCATATCAGGGACGCAAAGAACATGTCAAATGAAGTCGGTGAAGTTGAGTAGTGTTCCAACCCTTGACAAAGCCGCTCTTACTTTTTATGCCACTAGTTTGCTAATATTATTGTCCGTCATGGAAGACAAATTGAGGATCTATCGATAGAACTCGTGGACATTACAAAGAAAAATCATTCTTCTAATCGATCTATCGATATTAATGATTGATTGAAGATCCATTCATGTATTGATATCGAGTCCGAATTGTGGTGCACTACATATTCTAGTGACTAACAGTAACTGAAGAAATCATTCTCTATTCTGGCAAAAGATGGAATGTGATTCACATGAAGTCAGGGTGGATATCTTCTTCTACCATTTCCTCATTCGTTATGACCTCTAAAACACTGTTGTTCCATGGATCTGTATGGCCTATAAAAGCTTTATTGCATCCAACTTGGAGGCTCTCATCTTCCTCAGTTACGTAATCCTTCCATTTGGAGGTTGCTCTGCTCATTGTCGGTTGACATCTCTGAGGCCTCTGATCATCTGTTTCTATGTAATTGTTCTCACTCACTGCTAGCTGACCCTTCTCTGCGTCAGGATGAATGCATTTAGCTTAGCTTCATAATGCTCATTCAATGACTAATTAGTAAGAATCTAATTCTTCTCATTGTTACATTCTCTTTTTCTGAAATTCTTCAATCACCAAGCTATTAATTTGCCCCTTTTGATTCCTTTTGAAAAATATGAAGAAATTGCATTTACGTCACATTGATAGGTGATCTCAAGAACCCCTGATCATCTCGTTTGCTATTTGTAATGAAAAATGAATTTTGGCATCACATACAAAATGAAATGTTTAATGTCCATTTATCATTATTCATAAATGACTATTTTTCATCACGAATTGAGAGTATCAAAGCTTTTCAAACAATCATACCTTCACCTTGCAAAATGATCTTCTTGTTGGTATTCCTCTTTGAGAAACGAGGCTTGAGAAGCTTATCACTTCCGCCACTACCCAACCCAGGGGAGTAATTTTGTAATCTAGGTTTCTTGAACATGCCCTTCTCCAATTCTGTCACAACCTTCACCTCAACACCATCACCTATATTGAATCAAATTCAAATCATGTTATCACAACAAGTTAAATTCACCTCAACGAATAGAAACCCAATTTAATCTTTAGGTCTATAATGACCATCCTGTACTACTTCTGCTCGGTCTTTGATGTGATTATCCTCTGGATCGAGGTACTCAGTCCAATCGCTTCGCTTCTTCCTCTGATTCATCTGGAGGTTAAGCTTGTCGTCGTCGTTTATGATCTGCTCATCCAGCGCTGGAGCTAGGGTTTCGGCGAAGAGCGATTGTTCGTCGAGAGATTTACGGGACATATTGAAGGTCTGGACGAAGGCACGGATGTCTTTGGCGATGAATCCCTGAGCGAAGACTTTAGTCAAGGACTGCTTCTGGTTGCAGACGGCGCAGTTCCATTTGTTACTGCTCTTCTTCTTCTGCTTCACCTGAACATCATCGACAATGGGATCGTATAAATCACAGAAACAGAGAGACCGAGAAAGAGAAAGATAGAAGGAAGAGAGAGAGTGCCTGCATAGTGGAGCATTGGAAGCACTGAACGGCGATGAAGATGGTGGGTGCCATTGTTGCGAAGGAAGAGCAACTCTATTTTCGCGGGCTCAGAGCTAATATTGCTAGAATTTGAAATTTGATGTTGCTTTGCTTTCAGAGACACGCTAGCTAGCAGAATTTCCCTTTCCTAATGGTATTTGATTTTTGTACTTCCTTGTTTTTTTTTAATATAAATCTTTTAAGTTTTTAAGTAAAAATTATTTTGACATTTTGTGAATTTTTAAAATATTTGTAGATTTAAAATTTTAATAAAATTTTAATTATTTTTTTACTATTTTAATAAAATAGAATATTCAAGAGAACATTTAAATGAAAAAATTTAGTATTATTAAATTTTACAATAACCTGAATCATTTAATGGTTACTTGGTATACGTGAAAAATTATAAAATGACACTTTTTGTGAAGAGAAGGAGATAGTAAATATCATTAAAATATTAGAATTTTTTTTTAACTTTCTAATATACTCTTATTCTATTAAAATAAGTATGTAAAATAATCGATGAAAATATGAATATAATTAAATAAATAGTAATTAATATTTTCTTAAATTTTTAAATGGACTTATAAATAGAAATATTTTTTTCTGAAAAAAGGACTGATAAAAAAGAAAGGAAGGGAGAGCCAATTATTTTCTTTACTAGTGTGACCTCTCTTTGTTATTAGGCTAATTATAGTATGAAGAAGCCTAAGGGAACTTATTTACTATTGTTATTATATATATTTTAAATATCCTTCTGCATATGATGCTATGAGAACTACAGTGACTTGTCACAACATTTTTACATAAATAATCTCCAGAGGTATATATGTATCAAATATCAACTTAAGTAACAAGTCTATTGATATGAAGCTATATATATATATATATATATATATTGAGTGGGTTGACTATAAGCTTTGATTACCAATGGTTTCAATGGCATTATGAGTTCTTTTAAATAAAACGTAAACATACAAAATTCACACAATTTAAGGTCATAATTTTGACTATGTCAATGAAGATAAACCTTTTTTTTTTTTTTTAATTTCTGCTAGAGATAAGGGGGTATTTTTGTTATGACAATTAGCAACTCGTGAATTTAAATCATTATGTCAGAAATGTGCTTTCCTTTTATGGTTATTTTCTAAGAATGGATAGCTTGTTCATGTAAAGAATAAAATCCTTAAATAGAACGAATGATAAAACTTTTGGCAAATGAGGAAAAGTGAAGTAAACGAAAGTTGGTGATGGCATAAAGATCATTACCCTCACCCCTTCTGTGATTTGAATTCCCTTCACCATCATTTGAGTTCTCTGTGCTTTCATGACTAGTGCTCTCTGCAGCCCACAAATTGGGGTCATATCAGTAATTATCAATAATTCAACGTTACGCTAATAGTTGTACTACTCATGACTTCTATTAAGGTATATAATGCAAAAAAAAAGAATTCATATCGCCTACAAATTAAATAAAGCTGTTAATTAAGAAACTTTGTAACATTATGAAATTTACAATGCGCAATTTGAACTAGTTAAGTTCGATTTTTTTTTCAAAAGAAATTTGAAAATATGAAAAAGAAGTTAATAGTATCCTATGGGAAAAAAAGAAAAAACTCTCATCGTATGTAATTGTTTTATATGCAACTAATAAACTCTCATTAAAAAAATGACAATTGTTGATACATTTTATTCCACAGGAAACATAATATTCAAAATTGGTATAAAATCCAATAGCTACAGGCATAAAGATAATGCACAAAAATGGATAAATGACTAAAGCAACAAGAGTTTTTTCATGTCAATGAGTAAAATAGTTAAAGCCCTGTTTGATTGGTGTTCTCAAAAACAGTTTTTTGTTTTTAAAAACAAAAAAAATGCAAAAACTCATTTGATGAGTTGTTTTTAGGGTGAAGTGTTCTGAAAACAAAAAAACAATTTGGTGTTTTGAGAACAGAAAATGAAAAACAATTTCAAAGTGTTTTGGGATGTTTTGCTTTGGAAATTTGAGGAAACACGGAGAACAACACGGTCTCATTAATGGCACTTGTGTAATTTTCAACCATGTTCAGTTTTGCTCTTCGAATCCTATGCCCATTTTTCACTCTCAGCTCATCTTGCCGTGGTCTTCTATCAGCTCTAGGTCTCAAGAGTCTGCTCAGGTCCAGAAAATCTCAGCTCCTCCGCCTCAACTCAGCCATTTTTCTCTTGCACTGAGGCTGCTGATCTTCGTCCTTCGGCTATTACTTGACCGTCGGTGAGTCTTCTTTCTTCTTTCTTGCCACGATTTTTTGAGCTCGGATCCTTCTTTCTTCTCATTTTCTACTTTGATTTAGCTTCAAGTTTGCTTTAATCCAATTTTCGGCTTCAATTCCTCTTTTATCTTCAAGTTCCAGGCTCGATCTACTCCACTGCTTTGAAAGGCTTCAAACCCGAGACATCTTGGGCTTCGATTCAGCTTCATTTCTAGTTTTCTACTTGAAGTTCAACTTCGGTCACTGGTTGATTCAGGTTTCAGGCTTGATCTGTAAGTCAGTCCACATGTGAGCCAATTTTTTTATTTTGAAACTCGATCTGTAACTCTTAACCTTGGAGCTTCAACTTTGTTCTACTCAACTATGATTGTCATACCTGTTTTTGTTGTTTGAGGTGTTTTGGTGGTCAAGCTCTATTTTTTTCCCCCGATTTTCGTTATATTATTATTTGTTGGTTTATATCTAGATTCTTTTTGCTTGGCTGCCGAGAAAATTGATACTCCTTACAGAGCTGATATTAATTTTGGGTAAAGAATTTTGGTATATCAGGATGTTGAGTATTGATTTGAGTGAGATATGAAATTTGTATCCTTGTGAAACCTTTTGTATTTGTTTGTGAATGGACTTATGAACATCCTTTACCAATCTTAGGGAAGTCGTTTCCTTCAAGGCCTAACATGCAAATATGTCAAAACTCTCATTATCCTCCATTTTGAAGTTGGCTGATCAGTGTCTATTTTATTGTGGCTACCTTTTGTAGCCTCATGTGAAGTGTATGGGAACAAATCAAAACCTTGTACTATTGAGGTGATCCAATAGAAGGTACAAATGTAATGATGCACAAGTTCAAATTTTATATCATCATTTATTTTAATCATTGAATTGAATTTTCTTGCCCATTCAAATGGTACGTAGCAGGATGGATTGACTACAGGGTGCATTCATATATTAATTATTTTAATATATGATTGTTGCCTCCTAATTAATGTAATTTGCAAACAGAGTCTTCAATTTGTCTATGAGTTATTGTTTATGATTTTGTTATATATGGTGGGTTGATGTGGATAAAGCCTTTACTGACTTTACTTTATTTCTAAATGGCTTTCTATTGTAATGCTCTATATTGAATCCTCAATCCCCTGTTTTAGTGGGAGAGGATTTAGGATTGCTAATTTATTTGGTAGGACCTATCTTATGTGATGCCTTTTCTATGTTATACCTTCTAGAGAGGAAGAATTATTTCACTTTCTAATATTTTGGTTCTTGAAATAGTTCAATTTTGTAGGATTTGAGTTTGGTCATAAAAAGTTTATTTATTTGTTTCATTTCCATCTTTCTCCCATGGGGCCATGATTATTCCCTCATAAAAAGTTTCTTATGTGATGCCTTCTCTATGTTATAAGCAGATATTTTATCTATAGGACCTAAATTGCAAGAAAGTTAAAGCCTAGATATGCAGTGAGAAGTATTTAGTTTAGTTTTCTTTATTTGATGGTCCTTGATTTTTTGAGTTTTGGTACTTTCTTCTCTTGTCAATGATACTTCGATTTTGGTGAATTTGTTTAACTCCTTGCTTGAATGATTGAATCCCATATATTATAGATGGCAACTATTGGGTCAATAGAAGTTTCAGAAAATGCAACTTGGCCAAAGCATGTAGTTAAATGCTTCATAGACATTATGATTGAAGAAGTAAACAAAGGAAATTACAATAATGGTGTGTTTTCACGGAAAGTTTGGAAAGACATGTTAGGAAAGTTGAATGCTATGATTGGGCGCCCTTTTAATGATAAACAAATCAAGCAAAAGTATAATAGGCTACGGGCAAAACATAGAGATTTTTCTTTGTTGCTACAACACACTGGATTTGGTTGGAGTCCTGAGACCAACATAGTTACTGCTGATGAGAGATGTTGGAGAGATTATATTTTGGTATGTAACCATTTGAATTTTTTTTCTACATTATATATGTATATTATCTAGATTATTGATAGTGCATATTTTTGTAGGCACATCCTGAAGCTGCTTAATTCAAGAAGCAAGGGCTGGAACATTATCAATTGCTAGGTGTAATTTTCAATAGAAGCACTGCCACCGGTGTACTTCATCATTCCTCTACTCAAGATCCACCAAATTCTTCAGATGAGATTCAACTTGAAGAAGAATATCTTCATGGTGGAGTTCATGTAAACCTTGAAAATGATGATGACATTGATGAAGACATAATTGAGCGTGTGACACGTAGTGGAAAGCGCATTGTTCAGCCTGATTGAAAGAAAAAAAGAGAGTGCAGATCTGATCAATTGAGTGAAGCAATTCAAGTAATGGTTAAGGCATCTAATGCAAGGACAGAGGCTCACCTAGCTAAAATTGAGATGTTGAGGGCAAAGAGCACAGAAGCTAGTAGTGTTGGAGCCACATCATCTGATTATTCCATTGCCAAATGTGTTGTTGTTTTTAATGAGCTTGAAGATATCTCTGACGCGGTTTATGTGAAGGCAATGTTTAAATTTATTGATCCTACCTGGAGGGAAATATTTATGGCTGTGCCTTCACAGAGGAAGAAGGCATGGTTGAATAGTTTGATTTGATCTATGTTTGTAGGTGCTATGTTGTGTTTATGAATGTTATGTTTGTATGTCTTGTGTTTGGTACTTATGAATGTTATTACTAGTTATGTACTTGATACTTTCTCCAAGCTATGAATACTATGCCTAGTTATGTATTTGGTATTGTTTCCAAACTATGAATACTATGACTAGTTATGTATTTGATATTGTTCCTCGTGATTTACGTTTATTTGCATTTGAACAGATTATTATGCACAATGGATATTGAAGGTAGCTCTGAGGGATCTATAACTTCGTCTGGCTCAAGTGAAGATGACTATGAATTAGTAGAGTTAGCATTAATTAACATGATATGTGAGTATGAAAGCAAGTTTCTTAACAAAGTTCCAGTTCGTAATTCTGCGCTTACTGGTCGAGAATTTGTCAATGAGATTTTACAAGGATCTGGAACTACATGTTATGAGTTGTTGAGAATGGAAAAGACATGTTTCATCAATTTATGTGATGAGTTAAAGAGTAAAGATTATTTAATGGACTCAAAAGAGTTGAGTTTGGAAGAGAAAGTTGCAATGTTTTTATACATTATAGGCCATAATCTTAGATAAGGGGTAGTTGCTAATCGTTTCCAACATTTGACCCAAACTATTTCTTATTATTTTAAGCAAGTGTTAAAAGCAATATGTCGATTGGGGAAAGAGATCATCAAGCCGGAGACTTGGGAGTTGCCTGACAATGTTAAAAATAACATAAAGTATTATCCTTGGTTCAAAGTAAGTTTTAATATTTTATAGTTACTGCTTATTATTAATATTAACATAAATATTACCTCTTATATATATATATATATTTTGAATCAGAACTGTGTAGGTGCAATTGATGGGACACATGTTAGTGCTTGGGTGCCTACTGAGAAGCAAATATCATGTAGAGGACGAAAAACAGTCCTCACACAAAATGTTATGTGTATATGTGACTTCAATATGATGTTTACCTATGTTTATTCAGGCTGGGAAAGTAGTGCTCATGATGCAAAGGTTTTGTTAGATGTAATGACCAATCCTAATGCAAATTTTTCGTGGCCTCCTGAAGGTTAAATTCTAAATGAAATGTTTTTTTTTACATATGATTACTCTTCTTCTTTAGTTCATTTAGATGAATTTATTTATGTTTATATTTAAATTAATGTTTTATATTGTCTCAGGATCATATTATCTTGTGGACTCTGGATATCCTTGTAATGGAGGTTTTCTTCCCCCATATAGAGGAGAAAGATATCATGCACAAGAATATCAAGGAAGACGACATCAAGCTAGAAGTCCCAAAGAGCTTTTTAATTATAGGCATTCTTTTTTAAGAATGACAATTGAACATTGTTTTGGGCTATTGAAGGCTTGATTTCCAATTCTAAAATTAATGCCATCACATGATCCTTTAAAACATCTCATAGTGATAGTATGTTGTGCTATTCATAATTACATCCGTAAGTGGAGTCGACGTGATAGGCTATTTAGAGAATGAGAGAACATGAATCCTGAAGAAGTAGAGGACCTGGCTAGAAACACAAGTCTAGAAAATATAAGTTATAATATGGAAAACTTATCAAGACTAACTGATGAAAGTGCAGCACAAATGACAATACTTCGTGATCATCTTGCATCTTGGATGTGGTTAGAATATATCAATTCTTCTAATTAGCTAACTTTGTACTAATTATATAAATATTATTGTTGAAATTTTATTTAAAACTATATCAATTTCATTGTTGACTATGTAATTTATGTTAGCAAAATATTTGATTTATGTTGGTAAAATATGCTATTTATTGTTTCTTCTGCTGAAATTTATTTATGAAGTGAATGAGTTAATTATTATGGTTAAGAATATGTATTGACTTTGCAAATGGAGTTGAAAAGACAAGAAATGAAGGATAATTCAATATTGCTAGCAAAAACTTGCAGTATATTTCACACACTATAACATTCAAACGCCTCACTCAAAGCTGACCATGCAGAATTTTAATATTATATTAATCTATTATATTATAGTACATATATGTTATTAATTATTTATTCTGCTAAATTTTTATAAAGTGAAAGAGTGAATTATTATAATTAAGGATATGTATTGGCTCTGCAAATGGAGTTGAAAGGATAAGAAATGAAGGATAATTTTCATATTGCTAACAAGAACCTGTAATATATTTCACCCACTACAACATTCAAACACCTCATTTAAGGTTTATCCTACATAATTTTATGATTATATTAATCTATTATATTATAATAAATATGTTATTTATTGTTTATTTTGCTAAAATTTTATTATTAAATTAATCAATTATGTTATAGTAAATTTAGTCTATTTAAATCATAATAAAGAAAAAAATGCCAATTATTATGAAAATTGTTTCATAAAACAAGTGAATCAAACAGGTTTTTCTGTTTTTAATTCTCAAAACATGTTTTCAAAACAATTTTCTCAAACGAGTTTTTCTATTTTTTTGTTTTTAAAAATAGTTTTCAGAACAATGAATCAAACAAGTTTTTTTGTTTTTTGTTTTCTAAAACTTGTTCTCAGAAACACTTTTAAAAAACTGTTTTGAAAATAATAAAACAGAAAACACTGTCAAACAGGCCCTAATTCTTGGCCTTAATGCTTTTGCTTAAGCTTCTATATTCAAAAACTTCAAATTTTCCCCTCTTGGTGGTAAAAACGGATCCTTGTCCATTAATGAGTTCGATAATATGAAAAAAAAAAAGGGAAAACGTACCTAAGGAATGTGTCGGGAGATTGTTACCATCAGAACAAGTGAAATACCTTTTCCCGTCATCGGCACATGGGCCATCCAGGGTTTCATAATCTGCACAGAGTGAATGACATGCATTGATGACAAACATTGCTATATATATATTTATATTATCTTTCCGTTTACTTTTTAGATATTGTGTGCAACTAGTTAAATTAAATTAAATTCAAAGAGAATGGAGACAAGAGCATTACCTTGGTCACCACTCATGGGATCCAATATTTCAGGCCGAGGGGTGAATCGGATATCTTCCATGTTACAATGTTGTTTGATCACATATATTCCAATCTCTTTTATATCATTATATTTTAGACAGACCTCTGCATGATTCCACACACCTTCTTGAAGTACATGTTTCATTATATCATCATCAAAGTAATCCCTTTTTAGATCATACAATGCCATATGATATCTATCAATCAATTTAGGTGGCTTAGGAAAGTAATGGTTATATACTGATTTGCAGTTTATATACACCCTAGAGGTGATACCAAAATAGGAGGGTGCATGTAAAAGAGCACAGAGGCAGAGTTGGGAAGGAGTTACGAAACCAAAAACAAACAGATGCTCCTTTCCTATGATGGTCAATCCATTCTAGGATGCTTTCTCTTGGAAAGCAAAACTCGTACTGTTTGTCATCTGATAGATGATGTGAAGGATAAAATCTTTCCTCACTTCCTCTAATATGAGGCAGTCTGATCACCGCAGCCCCAATTAATTCCTGTACATCAAACGAATTGTTGAGTAACACATAAATATATATAGCAAACTCACAAACTCATTTGATGTGAATATCTGAAAACCAAGGAGATAATTAAAAATTGACCTCACTCAGCAATAAGTTTCTTGACTTTGTGCTCCACGATATGCAACCAATTGCTGTCAATTGTTTTATGTTTGGTGGAATCTCTTCAACTTCTCTTAGATACTTGCATTCATCTAAAACAAGGCCCCACAAAGGACGACATTCTTTTATGCATGCTGGCAAAATAGTGAAATTACTATCCCTCAATCCCAAATATTCTACATTTATCGATGCTTCAAGACAAAGTCGAAGATTCTCATTTGATATGTTGCAATCATCAATGTCGAGGAAAACTATTTTATTGGGACATACAATATTGGACGTCACATCCATCACCAACTTTTCTGCCCAAATAGAAATTGTTAGCTCAGCTGACTTCCCAAGAGAGGGGGTGAATCGGGAAGATTGAAATTTTTCTGCAAATTAGAAAAACAATAGTGATACTAAAAAGATAACTAAAAATAGAGTATAAAAATAAATAGCAGAGGGAAGAGAACTCAGTAGTTTATCCAGTTTCAGTCTATTCCACTTAACCTACGTTCAGTCCCTAGGCCACCACTTGGGATTTTTCTACTATCTCTTGCAAGATTTGAATGGGTTCTTGTAATGACCGCAGTACAACATCACTAGCCTGAACTTTGGACTTAAACAAGTTTTTGTCACTCTTCTCACTCAAGAGTAAAACTATCTCCCTTAGTGCAATCTCACACTAAGTACACTCTATAAGTGTTTAGATGTATTACAGAATGAAAACTCTCTCAAAAGAGTAGATATGAAAGTTGAGATACAATGAATGAGTAAAACAGAGGGTAGTTGAGCTTTGAAAGAATTATTAAATAAATCAGCAAAGTTTTGGCGTGTAAATTATTTTTCTTATCACCCAATAACTTAAATGAGATCCTATTTATAGTCTTGGGGCAGAACTATCTGTTGGAAACAGAGATTAGCCGTTACTCTTAAGAAAATAGCCGTTCACTTACCGCATTAAATGCATCTGACAGAAGTTATGTGAATAACCTCCTCAAGTTATGCGAATAAAGGGAAACTGATTGCTTTTGTTTTCAACGTGAAGCTTTTCGTTATGCGGATAACGTACTACCCAGAATGACTAAATTGTAGCTCAGAATCATTTTCCTGAAAACCCACTTAGTTATTAGAATAACGTTAAGTTTTTCTCAAACTAAGTTTTCGTGAAACTTAGGTTATTTGGATAACCTCACAAAGTTATGCGGATAACCTGTTTTCCCCGAAAAGAGTTCAAGTATTTTGAAATATAGATTATGGGAATAACCTCTCTTGGTTATGAGGATAACCTATTTTACCCGAGAAAAGTTCAAGTATTTTGAAATATAGGTTATGAGGATAACCTCTCTTGGTTATGCGGATAACTTGTTTTACCCGAGGGGTACAAGTGCTCCAACACACACGTTATGTGGATATCCTACCTAGATTATGTGAATAACGAGCTACACAATACCACTTTTCTTCACTGTTCACCATATTATGTAAATAAGGTGCCTACCTTATCAGGATAACCTCCTAGACAGACTCGAGAACTTGATCCCCAAGCTGTGTTATGTGGATAACCTTAATCCCTTTTCATGAAATTGAGGGATGGACTTTGAAAATGCTTTGAGATTGAGTCTTTATCCCCATAACCTTAAATGGTTATACATATAAGATAAGATATTATTTTGAAAACAAGGTAAACATTTAGAAACATCTTTGAAATTGATATCTTATTCCCATAAGCTAAAACATTTTTATAAAAATCAATTGAACACTTAGAATCAGTTTGAGATTGAACCTTTATCCTCATTAGATAGCTTTTTTCTTGAAAATTATTTTGAAACCATGAGTTAAGAGCTAATCACTCAATTAGTCATCTCATTTAATTTTTGGGTTAATTGAAATTCAAAGCTCAACTATCTTCTTTTACGGATAAGTTCCTTAAGTATGAGTGAAATAGTTCTTCAATCAACATGAAGCTCCAACTTTGTTCTTCATTTCACTTGTGTTCCTTTGATATTGGATCTTCCAAGCTTATTTGTTTTAGAATCATCAAAATATATGAATTAACAGAAATCTCTTGTAGTTCTTTCAAATGAAAAAGGTCACTTGGGAGCTCAATTACCCCTTTGACTTTGTTGTGAAAGTTTAGGTATCAAAGCTGTGTGAGTCTGCAAATTGAGGATGGCAACTTTTCTATACCAGTATAACCCAATTTCAGACGTCTTAGTTTCACTTTGCCTATTATTTCTGGAAATTAAGTTCTTCACCCTTGGTCACATTTGAAGTGTGAGATGTTTAAGAGAAGGTGACTTGATGTGACGTGGAAAGGTGCGAAGCTGGGGACACTCATATATATAAAAGCCTTCAAGTTTTCTTAAATATCCAACCGAATCATCAACTTCAATTAAATTATGGCAACTAAAAACACTTAATCCCTTTAAATTTGAGAGGCCAGATAAATTAGGTATCTTTTTAATATGTCTGATCTGTTCAAGAGTCAAAACACTAAGATTCTCTATCTTCTGCGATAAACAAGAACCATACAAAATGTCAAATTAATTAAAGAAATTATCAAATAGAAGCTACCTAATAACCAAATAAATACGCATGAGATATGGTGATGCTTGCCTTAATTGTTTCCATTGAATTAAAACAACTATCTCCCAGCTCTAACACAGCAAGCTTCTTTGGACAAAAATCATATGGCAAGCTTGATGAAGGATATCCCCACCATTCCAACACTTTTTAACTGTTAGGAAGATATTTGGGGCCCTTTGAAAATTTCAAGTTCTTCAGAATGAGAATTTTGAGAGATTTCATATTGTTAAAGGCTTCTCCATCCCAATTTATATCTATGCTTTCCCGTAGATACTCTGGTATTATGTTGTTAACATTTTTTGTACCCTTTTAAGCCGAAAACAAACAGATCACAAATGTTACATTAGGAACTTGATATATATATATATATAATCGATCATAAACAAAACTTTTATGTCATATTTGAATCAATGACATGCATGTTAGAAGTTTCGATGTAATTTAATTACAGAAAATTTTGGATATCATCAAACACAGAAAAATAGAAATAGTCTCAGTGAAAATTGATGCAGTACTACAAAATGAGCAAACAAATTCAATAACCAAAAAGTAATGCATTATTAGCTAAATATCTTTTAAATCTTTTTTTTTTGGTTTTTTTGATTTTTTGAAAGATCACTTGTCATATTTTAACTAATATTTTAAGAAACATTTTTCATTTGAAAATTTCAAGTTCTTCAGAATAAGGATTTTGATAGTTTTCATATTGTTAAAGGCTTCTCCGTCCCAATTTATATCTATGCTTTTCAACAAATCATATGAAATTATGATGTTAACTTCATTTGTATCCTTTTAAGCAAAAACAGATCACAAATGTTATATTAGGAATTTGAGATGTATATATATACACACAAAATTGATCATAAATATAAAACTTTTAAGTCACATGTTTGAATAAATGATATTCATGTTAGAAGTTTTAATGTTAATTATAGAAAATTATAGATATCATCAAACAAAGAAATAGTCTCAGTGAAAATTGATGCAATATTAATGAACGATCAAACAGATTCTATAATAAAAAAGTAATGCATTATTAGAGAAATATCTTTTAAATCTTTTTTCTTTCTCAGTTTTTTTCTGATTTTCTGAAAGATCACTTGTCATATTTTAAACTCAATATTTTAGAAAACATTCCTCATTATAATTTAAATTTTATGTTAAATTTATAGCCAGCAAAAATAAAATCATAAAATAAATACTGAAAATACTAAATATCATAAAACAAATACAGAAAAAATACTTTGCTATTCAAAATTAGAAACACGCGATTACAAACACATTCTATAAACTAATCAAGTCACACATTATTAACTCAAGTCTTTTTTTTTTCTTTTTCTTTTGTTAATCTTCTCCAAGACCATTGCATTTTGCCTGGTCGTTAATTTGAATTAAGCTCAGAGTCTCTGTTACGAAGACCACCCTTACCACATTCCTACCACGGTAGGTTTCAATTTTTTCAAGTTTTTTGAAAATAAATATACTTTTCAATGTCATGAAGTCAAGTTCTTTAGCTGATTTTATCCTTAGAATGCTATAAAGTAGAAAGTGGATCTCGGCAATATGAAGTCATGTTTTTAAGCAATTTTTATCCTTATAATGATATAAAGTAAAAACTGAATCTTTACAGTCATATTGTAATTATATAGTTATATATATAGCAGCATCTTAAAAAACATTAAGATGATGAAAACAATAAAATACTTGACTGCAGTACTCTGAGAAGAATTTTTTGTATCTGTAATATTTATTTAAAAAAAAAGAAGAAAATGTCCTGTCATGGTAGGTGAGCTCTACATAAAAGAGACCCCAAATTCATTTGAATTATCGGTCCTCATTTGGTTACAACTAAGGAGAAGCATTCTTTTTGAACCAATGAAGTGTATGTTACAAGTTTCGATGCTAATTACAGAAAATTTTAGACATAATCAAACAAAGAAAAATAGAAATAGTCTCAGTGAAAATTGATGCAGTGTTACATAATGGGCAAACAAATTCTATAATAAAAAGATAACGTATTATTAGCTAAATATCTTTTAAATCTTTTTTTGTTCTTGGCTTTTCTGATTTTCCGAAAGATCACTTGTCATACTTCAACTCAATATTTTAGAAAACATTCCTCATTATAATTTAGATTTTGTGTTCATTTTATAGCCAATAAAAATAAAATCATAAAATATATACTGAAAATATTAAATATCATAAAACAAACACAGAAAAAAGATTTTCCTAATCAAAATTAAAAACACGCGAATACAGACACATTCCATAAACCAATCACGTCACGCATTGTTAACTCAAGTGTTTTTTTTTCTTTTTTTCTTTTTTCCGTTTTCCTTTGTTAATCTTCCCCAAGGCCATTCCATTTTGCCTAATCGTTGATTTGAATTGAGTTCAGAGTCTCTCATGTGGAGATCCTCCTGCCACGGTCATTCCATAGCAGGATTCAAATTTTTTTTTCAAAATCAATATTATAGATGCAAAAATATACTTTTCAAGGTCATGAAGTCATGTTTTTAAGCAATTTTAATCCATATAATGCTATAAAGTAGAAACTAGATTTTTACAGTTATACAGCTATATTACAGCAGATAAAAAAGACAATAGGAGAATAAAAACAATAAAAATACTCGACTGCAGTACTCTAAGAAGAATATTTTTCTATCTATAATATTTAATTTCAAAAAATAAATAAAAAAATTGAAAAGGTCTTACTGTGTCAGGATAGTCTTCCTAGGAGAGACCCCAAATTCATTTGACTTGTAAGTCCTCGTTTGGTTACAACTAAGAAGAACGATTCTTTTTTTTTTTTCAGAGAACGATTTTTTTTGCATTGCACAACAATTAAGATGTGAAATATATATATTATTCTTATAATCATTACTTAACAACAATTGTTTATTATTAATTTTTATTTATATATATATATGACATTTCATATTTAAAAAGTCATTATTTTTTCAAGCATTCACATTTATACTAAATGCATGGAATGCAAAACTCATTAATGATGATGCCACCAAGAAATTGTGAAAAGAAAATATCATAAGGCAAAATGGCAATTAATCCAAACTAGAGTTATGTACTTACAGTATTTCTTCCAAAACATGAATAATATCTTAATTGGAACATAATCTACTATGCTTTCCTGGCTCTTTTGATAATTTCTGACGAACAATTTCTCTTCCCATATCTTTTATTAAATCATGCATTTTAATATGACTTAATAGATTTTCAATCTTTATGAGACATTCGTTTACCAAAACTCTAATACCATTAGTTGGATCAAACCAGGAGCATATTTCACCATATCTATGACATATTCCAATTCAATCCCTTGAAAGAAGCAAGCAATATCAAGAAAAATTTCTTTTTCATTTTGTTCCATGCTACAATAGCTTACTTTCAATACTTCTTGAATTTCTTCAATGGGAATAATTTTATATTCATCTAACGCAGATCCCCATTCCCTTATTTTCCTATTGTACAAGTTAGAGTCGATTACTTCAAGAGCTAAAGGAAGACCTTTGGCATAACTTATCACACGACTTACAACTTTCCTATAACTTGGATCAAATTGCTTATTTTTGAAGGCATTCCAAATTAACAATTCAAGAGATTCTTCATCATTCAATGCCTCCATGTCACATATTCTTTCAACGTTGACCCCATGTGTTAGCAACAAATGTCTATCCCTTGTTGTTATAATGATCCTACTCCCAAGACCAAACCAATCACACTGAGCTAATTCCGTAACTGCTCTCATTTGACAACATTATCAACAATCCACAAAATTTTCTTTTGCACAAATCTCTTTTTTATTATTGGAAGTCCTTCATGAGCAGAATCAATTTTTGTATCCACCCCTAAAATCTTTGAAAGCATTCTCTCTTGCATTTGTTCTAGGCCAAATTTCCTTGACTATTCTTTCACATCATGGAGAAAGCACAAACCATCAAAATTATTAGCAATTAAGTAATATACAGCACATGCTATTGTTGTTTTACCCATTCCCCCAATTCCATAAATTCCTACCATGATCACCTCATCTTTTGACCCAAGCTACAATAGAGTGTTTATTTTTTGCACTCGGGAATCTAATCCAACTGGATATTTGTAATGTCCGGCCGCTATTCAGGATTGACGACTGTCCCCACAAACCAACATAAGCCTTTTCAGTGTGCTTTGTCCTCACTCACACACCTCCTTCCCAGGAGGTCACCTATCCTATAATCGCTCCAGGTCAAGCACGCTTAACTGAGGAGTTCTTAAGGGATAAGCTACCGAAAAGGTAGGTGCACCTTGTTGGTATAGGTAGTACCTATCAATTCCTTTAGGCTATCATTAACCTTATAGTCCCATACCTGGACAGTCTCTGGATCCCTCTCGTTCTGGTATGTATTCGATTCATTCATATGCCCCTCCAGCTTAGAAGCCTGCTAGGAGCCGCTCCTTGTCCATGCCTTATCACTTTATCTGACCCTAACTTTTTTTGCACCGGCGATCACTCCTCGCCCTCGTCAGTGCCCGGATGTTGCATGATGTGATATATGTGGCTGCATGGTTTTGAATGTAGTGAAGTTGGTATGATAGTATTGGTGAGTCCAGAGTGGTGTTGGGCCTTGTTGGTTTGTTTAAGGGCCTGTAACCCATTTGATCAAGTTGGGTTCCAAGGGGTCAAATCTCAGAGGAGTGGTTCCTTTGAGGTGAAACCTCTTTGGATAAGTTGGTTTGGGGGGTTTTGGACCTGTATGATTGGTCCGGGAGTGTCCATTTGCCTTTGGTGGCAATTGGAGATTGATAGTGGTGAGTTTTGGTCAATAAGTGGCTAAAATGGTGTTAAGGGTCCAGAATCTCCATACGGAGTTAGATTAAGGTAAAAGTGGTGTCTTTGGATAGACGGGGACTAGATTGACTTGTAGGAGTTGGAATCAAGTCAATCAGAGGTCGGAGCATAAAGTTATGTGCATTGGAAGTTCACCTCGGAGTATGAAAGCTGCTGATATCCGCTGATATGGGATATCAGCAAGGGGTGCCGCAGCATCAGGTTCCAGGCCGCTGCGCCAGTGGATCCAGAAGCGATGGAGAAATAGGGGAGGTTGGAGCCGTGGCAGTTGTAACACCCCTTATGTTATTTTTCTTGGCATTGTGTTCAGGACCGGAGGAAACAGGATGGAGGAAGGCTCAAGTGGAGTCTGGAAGAACTCCACGCCGTGACGAGAAGCAGAGCTGCTACGGTGAGAAGCTTTCCAGTGGCGTTATTTTGGATGAAATTAGTGGCGCCGCGGTGATATATCTGGAGCCATTGTGAGAGTCGAGATTTTTGTTTAAATCTGGATTAGTCGGACATGAAAGAAAGAAAGAAATCGGAGAGAGCGACGAGAGGGGCGATGAGGGTTCGACATTTCCGACGTCCAGGAGTGATTTTCAGACTGAGGGAGCTTGAATTTAAGTTGGTAAGTGTTCTCTACTCCTCCCTCTCCATTTTTCTTCGGTTGGAATTTGGGGTTTTCAGTTGTAAGGTTGGATTTCTTATTCGGGGCGAAATTCACCGATTGAAATGGATGATTTGGAGTTAAGGGAGTGTGTTTTGGTATTCTTGTTGGTTGAATGTGAGTTTTGAAGGGATTATGTGTGTTTAGAGCTTAACCCTAGGTTGTCATTGGTTAGGGCTCTTGGGAATCCGAAATGTATGAGATTGTGTGGTGTTTGAGTGATCCCTAAGAGCTTATTGATGCATGTAAAGGGTGTTGGAACCTTGGGTTAGGTTAATATGGTTGAATTGTGATGTTTGGTTTATTGGTATATTGTGGTATTGTGAAGGTTAATGACTAATCGAGAGGGGTTAACGAGTATTGGGTAGTTCAAGGAAGCTTGTAGAACTCGTGTGTGTGTGGTAACGACAATTGAGGTAACCGGGTGTTTGTTTAATTGTATTGTATTGTATATTGGTATGTATATTATGTATATATATGCATGTTTCTTTCATACCACGATATTGATGTGATTGCGTGTACTGTTTTCTATATGTATTGTGGTATGCATACAGCTAGAGGATAGTTATGATGATTATGACATTAATGATGATTATGATGATGATATTTGACATGACATGACATGATGCATACATGACATTGTGATATGATGATGATGATGACTATATGATGATACATGAGCATCACCACATGGCATTGTGAGATTGCGGTATATATGGTGGATAGGGTGGTGATGACGTGATGATGATATGATATGATTATATGTTTTAGGGAGGATAAGGATGGATTATATATTTTAGAGAGGATAAGGATGGGATCCCTGTGGCTAAATCGCCTCCGATGGCCTGGAGGGAAAGGCGCGCAGTAGACTGCACCTTCCCTAAATCACTGCCAATTCATGGTGGGAAAGGGGAAGGAGAGCCACTATCCGAACATTAGTGTTACCTTTGACCGGGTACAGTAATGGGAGGTGAGCTTGGTAATGTCCCGGAATCAGTCTTCACCGACTGTTGGAAGGGAGTTACCTATACGAAATGTCCTGTCATGACGCTAGCTCGTGGTTCTAGCTGTGTATGAGGGAGACATGCATATTATTCATTTTACTTTGCATTCATGAGCTGCATGAGATATATGTATATATATATGTGCGGTTGTTCCCGGTTACTGAGACATTGTCTCACACCCCGCCCCTATAAACTAACCTTTCAGGTGACAGTTCTGGCACTAGTCCGGAGAAGACACGTGAGCAGCAGCGAACGTGGGAATACTAGGTCTATGTAGTAATTGTGTATTTGACATTGTATCATGTGCCAAGTAGGATAGAGAATGGTTTGTAATGGATAAATGATATGGTTGAGACTGGTTATGTATGTATGTACACCTGTTTATGTATGTGATATGTATGGTTGAATGGTGTTGGGAGTTTGAAGTGTCATATGTTGGTATTTGTGAGTCCAGTGTTGTGTTTGAGCCTGAGGGGTATGATTTGGGGCCTAGAGCCCATTTGGTTAGTTGGGTTCCAAGGGGTCAAATCTCAGAGGAATGGTTTCTTTGAGGTGAAGCCTCTTTGGACAAGTTGGTTAGGGGGTTTTGAACCTGTATGAGTGGTCTCTGAGTGACTAGTTGCCTTTGGTGGCAATTGGATGTGGTTAGTGGTGAGTTTTAGTCAATAAGTGGCCAAAACAGTGTTAAGGGTCCAGAATCTCCATACGGAGTTAGATTACAGTAAAAGTGGTGTCTTTGGATAGATGGGGACTAGATTGACTTGTAGGAGTTGGAATCAAGTCAATCAGAGGTCGGAGTATAAAGTTATGTGCGTTGGAAATTCGCCCCGGAGTACGAAAGCTGCTGATATGGGATATCGGCAAGGGAAGCCACGGTGCCAGTGGATCCAGAAGCGATGGAGAAATAGGGGAGGCCGGAGCCACGGTGGTACTGTAGCGGCCGTAGCCCCAGTCCAGTTTTTGGTGGTTTTAATGTCATTTCTGCTGTTTTAAGGCATTGGAGAGTTGTTTTGAGATGTCAGGGTTATATTTGGTTGAATTTTGAAGATTTTGGTCAATTCTGGAGGTGTCAGGAGGTAGGGTGTTACAGCGGTACTGTAGCGGCCACGGCCCCAGTCCAGTTTTTGGTGTTTTGGGAGTCATTTCCGCTGTTTTGAGGCATTGGAGAGTTGTTTTGTGATGTCAGGAATTGTGTTTGGTTGAATTTTGAAGCTTTTGGTTAAGTCTGGAAGTGTTAGGAGGTAGGATGTTACATTTTGGTATCAGAGCAATGGTTTTGGGCCATTGTTTCTGGTTGAAGTACTACTTGGCATAAATTTAAATACATAGACTATATTCCCAATGTAATGCTAGTCCAGAATCGTATAATTGAATGTGTTGTTGCTTGTGTGTAGGGAGAATGTCTCGCAGAGGAAGACAGAGTAACAGTGATCTGATGAGGCAGATGCATGAGATGCTGGCTGGCCTCAGTAACCAGGTGAATATTTAGGGAGAAATGCTGAACAGGTTGCAAGAGAGAATGGATAGGCAAGAACAGGGGGATGTGAATGAAGAAGCTGGTATGTTTATGGATCTGAATGCATGAAAGGATGAAACTATGGTAGAGCCTGAGAGAGCCCCAAGGGTTGGAAGAAAGGGAATCTCCTCACAGTTGAAGGACTTTCAGAAGTTTAATCCTCCGGCTTTCGAAGGTACCATGGATGTGTCACAGGTTGAGGATTGGATTGAACAAATGGAGAACATCTTCAGTGTGATGGATTGCACCTCAGAGCAAAGGGTGCAACTGGCGGTCTTTAAGCTTGAGAAGAAGGCCAAGAGATGGTGGATGAGTATTCTCCCGAGTATTGAAGCGATGAATCCTCCTATGAATTGGTGACAGTGTAAGGAATGGTTCTTTACATACTACGTCCCTCCACCCTTAATGATGCAAAAGGAGACCGAGTTCCTAACTTTTCAACAAGGGAATCTGTCAGTAGATGACTACATTGATAAGTTCTTGGACTTGGCAAAATATTCCACTTATCTGAACAATTATCCTGATGATAGGTGGATGGCTCAGAGGTTGTTTGAGGGTGCCCATCCTGAGATTAAGGAGCTGTTATCTGTGGTGGAGTTTGTGTCCTTCGAGGACTTATGTGCGAAGATTCGTGCCTTGTATAGACGGATGAAGGAGGCTGAGGAGAACAGAAGGAATTCCATGATTTGGGCCTTTTCTCACCTAGGACCTACAGGAGGAATCAGTAAAGGAAGTGGTTCAAGTAGTGGTAGCAATGGTGGTAGTACAGGTTCTAGCGGAGGAAGAGGTCAGCATAATCGAGGTCATCATGGTAGAGTAAGAGGTAGGTTTGGCAGGGATCAGCACAACAGAGGTCGGTTTGGCAGAGGACCCTTTTATTGAAGTGGCTATGAACAAGGGAGTTCCAGTCAGAGTGAGTATGCAGGAGGGGACTCCAGTCCATCTCAATATAGTTCTGGTAGTGCATCAAATCTGTGGACACAATGCGGGTTTAGTCATGGTGACCGTCTGTGCTTGATTTGTTTTAATTGTGGGAAACCGGGTCATTTGTCGTGGTTTTGTCGGGAGCCAAGGCGTGAGGATGCAATGAGGAGACCCACGATGCCCGGATGAGTCTTTGCCATCACTGGACAAGAAGCGGATGCAGCGCCTAACTTGATTATAGGTAAACTTAAACTTAATGGTCACTCTATTCATGCTTTGTTTGACTTAGGTGTATCGCATTCCTTCATTTCTTTTGATTGTGCTCGGAGATTGGGTATTGTGGCAATGGAGTTTCCTTTTGAATAGTCGGTAGCCACGCCCACGGGAGCTTCATTAAGAACTGTTCAAGCTTGTTTGAAATGTGTGGTTCATTTTGAACATAGAAGCACTACCCTGGATCTAATTTGTTTGCCGTTGCAAGAGATTGACGTGATAATTGGAATGGATTAGTTGGAGACGAATAATGCCATTCTTGACTATGCTCAGAAGACTGTGTCTTTGCTGATGAACATCCTTAGTGTTGAAGGGGACGAGAATATCTGTTTGTCCTTTGCCCAAGCTGACAGGTATCTGAAGAAAGGATGTCAAGGGTTTCTGGTTTTCTTATCTGTGAATGTGGATATGCAAGGAAGTGTCAAAAGATATCCGGTTGTGAATGAATTTCCTGATGTGTTTCCAGAGGAGATTACTGGTTTACCCCCACCACGAGAACTGGAGTTTTCCATTGAGTTGGTGCCCGGGACTAGTCTTATCTCGAAAGCCCCATATCGAATGGCACCATCTGAATTGAAAGAGCTGAAGAAACAAATTGAGGATTTGTTGAAGAGAGGTTTTATCAGACCTAGTGTCTCGCCGTGGGGAGCTCTAGTGTTGTTTGTCAAGAAGAAGGATGGTAGCCTTAGATTGTGTATTGATTACAGGCAGCTAAACCGGGTGACGGTCAAGAATAAATATCCTTTGCCTAGGATTGAAGACTTGATTGATCAGTTGGCAGGTGCTTCTATATTCTCTAAAATTGATTTGAGGTTAGGATACCATCAATTGCAAGTGCGTGCTGAGGATGTGTCTAAAATGGCATTTCAAACTCGATATGGTCATTATGAGTTTCTTGTGATGCTATTCGGGTTGACCAATGCCCCGTCAATCTTCATGGATTATATAAATAGGGTGTTTCGGCCATATTTGGATAAATTTGTGGTGGTTTTTATTGATAACATTCTGGTTTACTCCAAGAGTGAGGAAGAGCATGCGTTTCATCTTCGGATTGTGTTGTAAGTATTACGGGATCACCAATTGTATGCTAAACTCAGTAAGTGTGAGTTTTGGCTATGGGAAGTGAAATTTCTGGGTCATGTGATTTCTGCAGAAGGTGTGGCTGTAGACCCTAGTAAAGTGGAAGCAGTATTGAATTGGGAGAGACTGCAATCGGTGATTGAAATTCAGAGTTTTCTGGGATTGGCTGGATATTACCGAAGGTTCATTAAGGGATTCTCTTAGCTTGTTATGCCATTGACTAGACTCACCCGTAAGGATCGATCTTTCATTTGGGATGATAGGTGTGAGAGAGCATTCCAAGAGCTGAAGGTTTGTCTGACGTCCACCCCAGTGCTCATTATCCCTAACTTGTCAGAGCCGTTCACAGTGTACACGGACGCCTCTAAGAAGGGTTTAGGGTGTGTTCTGATGTAGCAAGGCAGAGTTATGGCATATGCTTCAAGGCAGTTAAGGCCTCATGAAGAAAACTATCCTACTCATGACCTTGAGCTAGCGGCTGTAGTGTTTGCCTTCAAATTATGGAGGCATTATCTCTACGGCACTCAGTTTGAGGTGTTCAGTGATCACAAGAGTTTGAAGTATTTGTTTGATCAGAAAGAGCTAAATATGAGGCAAAGGCATTGGGTTGAGTTCCATGTGGACTATGAGTTTCTTCCAATTCGGGAAACTATTTCAATGGAGAAGTTGGCCTAGTTGTATGTGAATGAGATTGTAAGGCTGCATGGAGTCCCAATGAATATTGTGTCGGACAAAGATCCTAGGTTTACATCCAAGTTTTGGAAATCTCTTCAGAAGGCCATGGGTACGAAATTGAGTTTCAGAACTGCTTATCACCCTCAATCTGATGGGCAGAGTGAAAGGACTATTCAAACTCTGGAGAACATGCTGTGGGCATGTGTTCTGGAGAACAAATGCAATTGGGATCAGTTTTTGCCATTGGTTGAATTTGCCTACAACAACAGTTTCCACTCAAGTTTGCAAATAGCTCTGTATGAAGCGTTGTATGGCAGAAGGTGCAGGTCACCATTATGTTGGGCTGAACTTGGTGAAAGGAGTCTTTTGGGCCCCGATATTGTGGATCAAACCTCTTGGCAGATAGAGAGTATTCGTCAGAAGCTTCTTACAGCTCAGAGTTGGCAAAAGAGTTATGTAGACAGGAGGAGGAGACCATTGGAGTTTGATGTAGGAGATCATGTATTTTTGAAGGTCACTCCTACTACTGGTGTTGGAAGATCGATTCGAGCCAAGAAGCTCACTCCGAGGTATATGGGTCCATATCAAATTCTGGAATAAATTGGGCCAGTAGTGTATCGAGTGGCGCTACCGCCTAGTCTTGCTGGATTGCATGATGTTTTCCACGTGTCTCAACTCAAGAGGTACCATCTGGATCTGTCTCATATAATTGATGATGAAGCAGTTCAAGTACGAGAAGATCTGACTTTTGAGGTCGCACCGTTGCAAATTTTGGATGTTAAGAAGAAGCAGTTAAGGAATAAGACCATTAAGTTGTTAAAGGTCCTTTGGAGTGGCTTAATGTCCAATGATGTCACGTGGGAGACTGAAGATTCTATGCGAAGGAAGTATCCAGAGATTTTTGCTTGATGTAAGAGTTGAAATTTCGAGGACGAAATTTTTATAAGGAGGGGAGAGTGCAACACCCCTCATGTTATTTTTCTTGGCATTATGTTTAGGACTGGAGGAAACATGATGGAGGAAGGCTCAAGTGGAGTCTGGAAGAACTCCATGCTGCGACTAAAAGCAAAGTCGCCACGGTGAGAAGCTTTCCAGTGGCATTATTTTGGATGAAATTGGTGGCGTTGTGGCGATATATCTAGAGCTGCGGTGAGAGTCGAGATTTTTGTTTAAATCTGGATAAGTCGGACACGAAAGAAAGAAAGAAATTGGAGAGAGCGACGAGAAGGGCGATGAGGGTTCGACATTTCCGGCATCCAGGAGTGATTTTCAGACTGAGGGAGCTTGAATTTAAGTTGGTAAGTGTTCTCTACTCCTCCCTCCATTTTTCTTCGGTTGGAATTTGGGGTTTTCAGTTGTAAGGTTGGATTTCTGATTCGGGGCGAAATTCACCGATTGAAATGGATGATTTGGAGTTAAGGGAGTGTGTTTTGGTATTCTTGTTGGTTGAATGTGAGTTTTGAAGGGATTATGTGTGTTTAGAGCTTAACCCTAGGTTGTCATTGGTTAGGGCTCTTGGGAATCCGAAATGTATGAGATTGTGTGGTGTTTGAGTGATCCCTAAGAGCTTATTGATGCATGTAAAGGGTATTGGAACCTTGGGTTAGGTTAATATGGTTGAATTGTGATGTTTGGTTTATTGGTATATTGTGTTAATGGAAGAATTGTGGTATTGTGAAGGTTAATGACTAATTGAGAGGGGTTAACGAGTATTGGGTAGTTCAAGGAAGCTTGTAGAACTCGTGTGTGTGTGGTAACGACAATTGAGATAACCGGGTGTTTGTTTAATTGTATTGTATTGTATATTGGTATGTATATTTATGTGTATATATGCATGTTTCTTTCATACCACGATATTGATGTGTTATGTGTACGATTTTCTATATATATCGTGGTATGCACACTGCTAGAGGATAGTGATGAAGATTATGGTGATTTTGATGATGCTAATGACATGACATGATGCATACATGACATTTGATATGATGATGATGATGATTATATGATAATACATGAGCATCACCACATGACATTGTGAGGTTGTGATATATGGTGGCTTGGGTGGTGATGATGATATGATATGATATATTTTAGGGAGGATAAGGATGGGATCCCTGTCGCTAAATCCTTCCCTATGGCCCAGAAAGCCAGGAGGCAGTGGACTGCACCTTTCCTAAATCACTGCCAATTCATGGTGGGAAAGGGGAAGGAGAGCCACGGTCTGAACATTAGTGTTACCTTTGGCCGGGTGCACTAGTGGAAGGTGAGCTTGGTAATGTTCCAGAATCAGTCTTCACCGACTGTTGGAAGGGAGTTACCTATACGAAATGTCCTGTCATGATGCTAGCCCGTGGTTCTAGCTGTGTGCGAAGGAGACATGCATACCATTCATTGCACATTGCATTTATGAGTTGTGTGGAATATATATGTATATATATACGTGTATATGTGTTTGTTCCTAGTTACTGAGATATTGTCTCACCCCCTCTCTCATAAACTAACCTTTCAGGTGACAGTTCTGGCACTAGTTCGGAGAAGACGCGGGAGTAGATGTGTACGTGGGAATAGTCTATGTAGCATGTGTATTTTGTATTTGTATCTTGTGCCAAGTAGGATATAATGGTTTGTAATGGACAAATGTCATGGTTGAGACTGGTTATGTATGTACATATGTTTATGTATGTGATATATGTGGCTGCATGGTTTTGAATGTAGTGAAGTCGGTATGATAGAATTGGTGAGTCCAGAGTGGTGTTGGGCCTTGTTGGTTTGTTTAAGGGCCTATAGCCCATTTGGTCAAGTTGGGTTCCAAGGGGTCAAATCTCAGAGGAGTAGTTCCTTTGAGATGAAACCTCTTTGGACAAGTTGGTTTGGGGGTTTTGGACCTGTATGATTGGTCCGGGAGTGTCCATTTGCCTTTGGTGGCAATTGGAGATTGTTAGTGGTGAGTTTTGGTCAATAAGTGGCTAAAACGGTGTTAAGGGTCCAGAATCTCCATACGGAGTTGGATTGAAGTAAAAGTGGTGTCTTTGGATAGATGAGGACTAGATTGACTTGTAGGAGTTGAAATCAAGTCAATCGGAGGTCGGAGAATAAAGTTATGCGCGTCGGAAGTTCACCCCAAAGTATAAAAGCTGCTAATATGGGATATTAGCAAGGGGCGCCGAGGCACCAGGTTCCAGGCCGCGGCGCTAGTGGATCCAGAAGTGATGGAGAAATAGGGGAGGTTGGAGCTGCGGCGGTACTATAGCGGTTGCGGCCCCAGCCCAGTTTTTGGTGTTTTGGGGGTCGTTTCCATTGTTTTGAGGTATTGGAGAGTTGTTTTGTGATGTCAGGAATTGTGTTTAGTTGAATTTTGAAGTTTTTGGTTAAGTCTGGAGGTGCCAGGAGGTAGGGTGTTACAATTTTCAGCAACATGCAAAGGATCCCTATTAATTATGCTAGAGATTTCTTTCACAATCCTTTCAATACATTGATATTCATAATCATGCCTAGAAAAAGTACAAAAATCTATGTCAAATTTAATTAAATTCATTTGATTCATGTTTAATATGCACAAAATTTCTAATAATTCTCTTATAATCTAATTATATGAAGCTAGCTAGGTAAAAAATTAGAAGAAAAGTCAGGGATAAAAGTTGGGAATTACCCAGGATCGAGAGGTATGCCGGAAATATTAGCTACTTCATGCAGTGCAAGCTCCCATATTTGTATCGTCTCTTCATCAGCTCTTAATTTTAGTTTATGCTCAGCTAATGCTTGTCCATAATTTCCTGTTTGATGTCATACTTCACAAGGTTGCGCATCATAAAAAATTGGCCAAACCTATCTGCCCTTTTGCTTGATACACTGATGAATATAGACAAGTTCGTCTAGGCAAAATCTTGAGGAAGCATAGTTCTCAGAGAATATGGTAATGGCCATTCGGGATTCCTGGATTGCTGTGAGAAGTCTTGGAGTAATTTCATCCCCTTTTTTTATTTCCTCATCATCAAAGAAGGTACGAACTCCCTTTTGAGTGAGAGAATGATACAGATTTCCTGTAAATCATGCCGGGTATCTTTTCCTCTAAAATTGAGAAAGACATCATAAGTGAAGTGATAGTGGAAGGAAGTTGATGCGCACCCTGTCATGATGACTTGTACTGGAATGAGACGAAGATAACAATGTTAATTTATAAAGAAAAATTCTGAAGAGTGATGATGATGTGTGTGTAGCCTCAAGAAGAAGGGAAATGGAGATCTCAGCGAGTTTACTTACTGTGAAAGCAGAAGTTGACGATAACAAGCAGCTGTGATGCACACTAAAGCAATGGGAACTAATTTGAAGAAAATTGGGCAGTCTAAACTTCTCTATGACTCAATCAACAGGAGAAGATCAATGCACAGAATAAAGCTTTTCTCTAACTAAGCATACAAACGGGAATATAGGTTGGAAATAATCCAAGTCAATGTCTACGAAACAAAGAAACAAAAACATATAGTGAATTAAAAAAATTGCAGCAGATCGATGAATAATAGGAGTTATCGTGATGCAATTCAATTATAATGGTGCATTTGAAACCTGTGCAAGTTTTTGTTCTATTTTATTTTCGGGGTGTTATAATAGTGCAAGGTGTATTCATTTTTTTTAATCAAAATAAAATTACATAATATGGTGTACAGTTTTGTCCAATTTGTGTTTACCATAGCTAACGCTATTAGATTCATTTAGAGGTTGAGACAAATGTTGCAAATTATTTTCAAGCTAAATTATACCTCCGGTCCTTGTTACCTTTTTCACTAAATTACATGAATTAAGGTAGGTAGTTAAAATTAGTTAATTAACAATCTTAATTTCTTTTTAAAAGAAAATCACAATACCTTGCAAAAGCTAACGTTATTAAATTTTATTCAAAAAAGGTGAATTACACCATTCCTTTAATGCTCATGATATAAAATAATGGGTGGACTCTATTTTCTAAAGCATTTTGAGAAAAATTAAATATGAACATTCTTGGTAATACATAATCAAATTACATTATATTTTGAAAATGTTCTTATATTTAGAATAAGTGAAAAGCTCTTATATATAGAATAGGAGGGAGTAATATTGACAAAGTAATATTTCTTTTAATTTTTTTTATTTGTGTGTCTTTTAAGGTTTTAACACATAGATTAAAAATGGTAATTAATATGTTATAATTTCTTTTAAATTTCTTGATATGTTCTTCTAGTTTCTCTATTCTCCATAATTATCTCGCCATAATTAATAAAGGTAAGGGCATAATTGAAAATATAATATTTAGTTTCATCTTGAATTTTAAAAGGATAAATAGATAAATAGAAACAATATTTTTACAAAAAAATAATTAAAAAAATGGGAGAAATGATTGACACATCACACATTAAAAACAATAATAGCATATCTAAACACAAACGAGTGGCTTTTAATTACCTATATGATACTCTATCTAGTTTGTAAAAAAAGGTCATTTTAGGATTTTCATACAAATTAAGAAAATCATTAAACAATTTAGATTATTGTAAAATTTAATAAATTTTTACTAAAATGCCATTGACTTAAATTTTCTCATAGATGCTCCATTTCACATAAAAGGTAAAAGAGTAAAAAAAAATAATTAATATTTTATTAAAATTCTTAAGTGACAAAAATTTGAAAAATTACAAAATCTTTAAAGTAATAATTTTTACCAACCGGAGGAAATGGGAAAAATGGATGTAATAGAAAACAAGTGGCCTCAAATTATCAGATATGGTTGACTTCAACGGCTGAAAATGGGATTGTTAACAAATAATTAATCGGCTTTTAATTACTTATCATTCGAAGTTTTCAATTAAGAAATACCGAAGCAGGGCACATAGACATTGGCTAAGACAGTGTCTAGCCGGCATTTGGAGCAAAACTCATGTAGGCTTTCAAGTTTCAATCTTTTATTCTTTTGGGCAACTTTTTTTTTTGGTTGGAACTCAAATAAAATACACATACTCCTTATGGTCCTAAAGCATCAAGGCAATTAAAAAAATGCATCCATTTCAAGCTGCTTCGAAGGTTAATTTTCTGATGAATTTTTCCTCTGATTTATGGGCAGATAGTAGTTCTAAGAAACTTCCAAGACAAGCTTGAAGCAGAACTCGATCAGCCAAGGAAAGGATGGTTCTTCTTCTTCATCATCATCATCAGTCAGAGAAGGATTAAAAATCATAACTTGAAGATTATTGTGCGCAGAGATTGGTTATTTTTTATGATCTTTTGTTCTCCACAATGTCTATGCTGCATCTGCCCCTGTTCATATGATATGTTACCTCCTTTTCACTTGGAAGATATTAAATGAGGGGATTCCAACAACTGATATTCTAAAGAGGCATCATGTCCCAACAGAAGATTTGTGCCCTTTCTGTTCTGAAGTCCAAGAGAACGTATACCATATTTTCCCCCATTGCCATTTTTCGTGAGCTTTATGGTTTGTTTCAGGTCTTATGTTTAGATCAGGAAAGATAAAGGATTCTAAATCCTGGGTTATAATAAACTAGTTCTCGTAACTGCAGGATGATGATTGGAATAGGAAGATTAAAGTGGTGATAGCAACATCACAGACCATTTGGGGTTGTAGGAATCTTCTAAAGCATAAAGGCAATTAAAGAGATGCATCCATTTCAGTCAAGGAAGGGATAGTTCATCATCATCAGTCAGATAAGACTTAAAAATCGTAATTTGAAGACAATTCTGCATTGATCTAATTATTTTTTATGATCTTTAGTTCTTTAATATACGAATCATGAACAAAAGAAATGCCAATTAATCATACTGTCTACATGGTGCAGCATGTAAGGGAGATTTTAAGAAGGGTTATGGGTAACTCACCTGGATGAATTCGATGGACCCTACTAGTTTCACTCTTGTTTTTGCAAATCCCAAACTTGCGAATACGAATGTTGTGATGGCTGCCTCACCGAAGAACCCTGAGCTCCCGATTGTTATGAAGGATATCCCTGTGCTTTGGAGACTCTTTTTCGATATGATAGTGTCAGAGAACTAGAGAAAATTATTGGGAAAAATTCGTTGTATATTATTCTGAAGAAGAATGCAACATATATACACAATGGGAGAATCCTTAAAATAATAACAAATAAATACTGAGTATCTCCTAATAATAACAGAATATCTACAATAAATACAGAATATTTTTAACACCCCCCCTCAAACTCAAGATGGTTTGATAAAAAGTAACTTTAGTTTGTCTACTAAAAATTGGAAGTGTCCAGGATTAAAAGATTTAATAAACAAATCAGCCAGCTGGTACTTCGTACAAATAGGGACAAGTCTGATATTGCCTTGAATAACATGTCATTGTGAGCAATCTTAATAGTTGCTTGACTATCACAATATATGTCAACAAAGGATGTCTGGGAAGCTCCCAAATCATCAAGCAGCCAACGGAGCCAAAGAACCTTAGCAGTTGTATCTGCTAATGCATTGATATTTGGATTCAGCACTGGATCGAGTTGCTAGAGTTTGTTTCTTACTTCTCCAGGAGATAAGAGAGTCACCAAGAAAGATACAAAACCCAGTAGTAGATTGACGATCAGCATGATCACCTGCCCTATCAGCGTCAGAGTAGGCCTGTAAAGTAAGAGAAGACTTGGCACAGAAGTGAAGGCTATGATACAAAGTTCCCTTGACATATCAAAGGATCCGAAGAACAGCTGCATAATGAATAGTCCGAGGCTCAGACATAAACTGACTAACAATATGAACTGCGTAAGCAATATCCGGATGAGTCACTGTAAGATAAATGAGTCTCCCAACCAGCTGTCGATAACATGTGGGGTTCTCCAACAAGGTCCCATCAGTAGGAACAAAATGAGCGTTAGGCTCAATAGGAGTGTTTTCAACCTCCTCATCAGTAAGAAAGGCCCGAGATATTAAATCAGAAGTATACTTGACTTGTGAAAGAGAGATACCACTCTCACCATGATGTACCTCAAGACCAAGAAAGTAACCCAGCCTTCTAAGATCCTTCATCTCAAATTGTTGGCTCAAGTAAATTTTAAGCTCCTGAATTCCTATCAGATCACTACCTATGATAATCATGTCATCAACATACAAGAGAAGTAGAACAATGCCTTGGTTACTAGTTCGAACAAACAGAGTATAATCATGAGGACTATAAGTAAAGCCAAGATGACTCATGGTAGTACTGAACTTAGCAAACCAAGCTCGAGGGGCTTGCTTAAGCCCATAAAGTGCTCGACGTAGACGGCAAACTTTATTTTTGGGATGCAAATACTTGAGAGGAGGCTTCATATAAACTTCTTCCTCCAAATCACCATTCAAGAAGGCATTTTTTACATCCATTTGATGAAGAGTCCAATGCTTAATAGCAGTAATAGCGAGAAGGCTGCGAATAGCAGTAATCCGAGCAACATGAGCAAAAGTCTCCTCATAATCAATACCGTATTCCTGAGTGAATCCCTGGGCCACCAAACGGGCCTTTCGCTGTTTGAGATAGCCATCTGAGTGAGTCTTATTTTTATAGATCCATCTGCAATCAACCAAGGTCTTATCAGGAGGAAGATTAACAAGATCCCAAGTGTGTATTTTCTTCAAGGACTGCAATTTCTCATCCATAGCTTGCTACCAAAAGGGATCACAAGAGGCTTCTTTATAGGATTGAGGTTCCTGAAACTGAAGGATGGTAGAAAAACAATGGTAATCATTAAGGTAAGAAGGAGGATGTCTGATACGGGTGGGCCTAGTGATGTTGGATGACACGGGCTCCGTAGATGTAACTGGTTTAGGAGAATCAGGGACAGTAATATCATTTGGAATAGGTGTGGCATTGGGCATAAGAATGAGCCCAATAAATGAGTCTGCATCGAAGTCACTTGGAAAAAGGTCAACAGAAGTATCCGTAAAAATAGAAGGCAAAGGAGGAGAAAAAGAGGAAAAATCAGTCAAAGAGGAAAACTTCATATGTTCCCAAAAAACAACATGACGGGAGACTAGAATATGGTGAGAGATAGGGTCCCGACAATGATAACCCTTATGTTCAGAATTGTAGCTAAGGAAACAACAAATACGAGCATGAGCTTGCAATTTGGTGATCTCATGAGGCGGAAGGAGAACGAAACAGACACAAGCAAAAACTTTAAGAAGACTATAATCAAGAGGTGTATCATGAAATCACTCAAAAGGAGAGATATTATCAAGAATACTTGTAGGGACTTTATCAATATAATAGACAACAGTCAATGCTACTTCACCCCAGAATCTTTCAGGGAAGGAAGAGGAAATAAGAAGAGCTCTGATGGAATCAAGGATATGATGGTGTTTGCATTCAGCCTGACCATTTTGCTAAGAGGTGTAAAGACACGAATACTGAGAAATAGTGCCTTGATCATCAAGAAATTTGATCAATTTAGAATCACGATATTCTAAAGTTTTGTCACAATAAAAAAACTTTTATAACTTTAGAGAACTGAGTTTGAATCATAAGAGCAAATTTGATATAAAGATAAGGTAGCTCAGATCGATTTTTCATTAGGTATATCCAAGTAAAACGCAAATAATCATCAATAAAAAATGACAAAGTAACGAGATCCACCCATAGAAGGAGTCAGTGCAGGCCCCTAAATAGCGGAATGAACCAAATCAAAAATCTAGTCAGCAATAGAATCATTTTTATTAAATGATAAGGCATGCTGTTTAGTAGTTTGACAGGAAATACAATGGAAAGACTCATCATTAACACGACCTAAAAAACCACTAGAATGTAAAGGATGAAGTTTATTTAATGAAGAATGAGCAAGACGGTAATGCCACAAATCAAGAGACACAGATGTGGTTGTAGCACACAGGTTTGGAGAAGTGACTTCAGGTAGATGCAAGGAGTTGAGCTCAAACATATGACCGATTTTACGCGCAGTCTCGATAACCTGTCCTGTCTAAGAATCCATCACAACACATACACGTTTAGTAAATAATACATCATAACTTATACCAACAAGTTGTCCAACAAAGAGGAGATTAAAGCTAATAGCAGGGACAAAATATGTGTCATGAATGGACAAATAGGGCAAAGAAACAGTACCAATATGAGTGACAGACATTTGGGAATTATCAGCAGTGTGTATAGGATGGGCAGTAGTATTGGGAGACAAAGAAGAGAAAAGGTTTTTTTGACCAGTCATATGATTGCAACAAGCAGAGTCAAAAAAACCAAGAGGAACCTGAGGGAGTAGCTAGAGCAGTAGGTGGGTTGGTAGTACTCGAAAGAAGCTGGGAAGTAAAGCCTTGAGGTCTGCAGAAGAAGTTCCTGGAGTAGGATTGATGGTAGTGGCAGGTGCTTCATCAATGGCAGATAGAGCAAACTTGGAGGAATCGGACCTGGTTGATATTCCCTGATCAAACTTAGGAGGACGAGTGGGATATTGATCAAGAAGGTGCCCTGTCTTCTTACAATAGCGACATAACTGAGTTGAACAATTCGCAGCAATATGGCCCTTCTGATGACAGGTGCGACATTCAATATAGGGACACTGGTCAAAAGGATGATTAGACTAAGGGCAACAACGACAGGACTTGGAAGTTCGGCCGGATGCAGCAAAAGCTTTCAGGATTGTGTTGTAAAAGACCCAGGCGAGTTTCTTTAGAACGAAGGTGTGGAAGAGCATCCTCAAGAGTTGGAAGCGAACTTTGGTGAAGTAGAGAAGCACGAACATGCTCAAAATCATTCGTAAGAGCTATCAGAAACTGAATGAGATAAAGCTGATCTCGGTTCCGAAAAAAAGCCTGTGTATCTTCCTCACAGTTAAAAGAAGGCTTTGAATAGGCTAACTGATCCCAAACAGATTCGATCTTAGCCAAAATATTATATAAAGGTTGACCTTGTTCTTGCTTCAAAATACTGAGATTTTTCTGCAGCTGAAACTGATTGGACAAGTCAGATGAAGTATATCGACTAGCAAAATGATCCCATACCTCTTTCGTAGTCTCAAACCACCCAAACTGTTAGTGGATGCTAGAAGTAGAAGTCTTGCGAAACCAGATGATAATCTGATTATTTTTGCTATCCCATTCATCAAGTCGCTCAGTAAATTTTAAATCAGTCTCAACAACCTCACGAATAGGATATCGAATATCACCAATAACATAGCGCCACAGCTTGCGGCCTTTCAAAAAACAGCGCATACTCTCCAACCAAAGATGATAATTTGACCCCTTCAAAATAACAGAAATGGGATGTGCAACTTCGGATTTCTCCATGGGGAAGAAGGGGACCAAGTAGAGAGAAACGTGGAGCACATGCTGAAATTGAAGGAGGAAGGACACAAATTAATGGAGGAGCGTGTGAGAGTGCGTTGCGGGGAGAGGGAGCTCCAAACTTCGGGGATAGGCCGAGTAGAGAGAGAGGAACACGACGGAGTGGCGCGTGATGGCTGAAGAGATGGTGAACGGTGGAGATTTGGACGGAACCAGATGGTTTGCATAGGAAGGAGAACTTGCGTGTGACGGCGCGTTTGTGACATCTGGGCGCTGACGAGGGCGGGGGAGTAATTGCTGGTGCAAGAAAAGTAGGGGTCAGATAAAGTGATCAGGCACGGACAAGGAGCGGCTCCTGGCAAGCTTCTAAGCGGGAGGGGCATATGAATGAATCGAATGCATACCGGAACGAGAGGAATCCAGAGACTGTATAGGTATGAGACTATACGGTTAAGGATAACTTAAAGGAATTGATAGGTACTATCTATACCAACAAGTTGCACCTATCTTTTCGGTAGTCTATCTCTTAAGAACTCCTCAGTTAAGCGTGTTTGACCTGGGTCAATTATGGGATGGGTGACCTCCTGGGAAGGAGGTGTGTGAGTGAGGACAAAGCACACTGAAAAGACTTATGTTAGTTTGTGGGGGCAGTCGTCAATCTTGAATAGTGTCTGGACGTTATAGTTGGTATCAGAGCCCAGCCTCTCTCAGTATGGTATGGTTTGAGGACGAACCAAGCGGAAGCTGGTGTCACAGTGATAAGAGATGGACAAGGAGCGGCTCTTGGCAGACTTCTAAGCGGGAGGGGTATATGAATGAATCGAATGCATACCAGAACGAGAGGGATCCAAAGATTGTATAGGTATGGGACTATACGGTTAAGGATAACTTAAAGGAATTGATAGGTACTACTTATACCAACAAGGTACACTTATCTTTTCGGTAGCCTATCTCTTAAGAACTCCTCAGTTAAGTGTGCTTGACCTGAAACAATTATGGGATGGGTGACCTCCTGGGAAGGAGGTGCTTGAGTGAGGACAAAGCACACCGAAAAGACTTATGTTGGTTTGTGGGGACAGTCGTCAATCCTGAATAGCGGCCAGATGTTATAGTGTCGGATGGAGGTTGGTGACTGGACTTCAGGGGTGGGCCAACGGTGGAGAGTTAATGGTGACAGGAAGAGGCAAAATGAAGCAAACAGGGATGAGGAACAATGACGGCTGGGGAAAAAAAAGAACGGGAAAATAAATCTAGGGCTCTGGTACCATGTCAAAGAACTAGAGAAAATTCTTGGGAAAAGTTTGTTGTATATTATTCTGAAGAAGAATGCAACATATATACACAATGGGAGAATCCCTAAAATAATAACAAATAAATACTGAGTATCTCCTAATAATAACAGAATATCTACAATAAATACAGAATATTTTTAACAGATAGGATAGAGAGAATGCCTATTAGCTGGAAAGTGGAAGTCCTTTCGTTAATGGTTAATTATTATTGATAAAGTGTACCCACACTTCGTCGAAAAATATTAGAAAATATATATATCAACTAATTTCTTTTATAATTAATATATTATTATTAATAAAAGAAAGTAAACTCAAAAGTAAATCACGTGAACACTACAATAACAAATAGGGAAAATTACTAAAAAATTTCAAAAAATAAAATATTTATTAAAAATTTTAACACTAAAAAAAATATTACACCGAAGTCTCCTAGTAAAAATTAGTATAAAATTTTAAAAAATAAGTATAAAATTAAGAAAAATGAATATAAAAAACTTTAGTATTGAGTATAAAATTATACTCTAATATTTTATATTCATACTCCATGATTTTATACACAATAAAAAAAAATTTTATACTCATTTTTCATAACATGAAATTTAAGTGTAATATTATTTTAGTATTGAACTTTTCAATAAATATTTTCATTTTTTTTGAATTTTTCATATTTTTTCTAACAAATAAAAAATAATAAAATAATATTAATTTTAAAAAAAATGTAATAATAATAAAATAACGTGAATGTGACAGTAAAGTGAAAAGTCAGATCACCTACTGGAATTCTCCGAGGGAGAGGAAAGCACCACCGAAACCAGCTGTGCTGCATAAATACTGGGAAGGTTACGTGAAATGTTTGGTTTTGACTCAGAGTCCAAAAGTCAAGGTGAACCAAGCAAACACGAAAATTAATTGCATCGATTTGATTGGGGACAAAAAGCACAATGAAAGTGACGCTGCAGAATCATGCATCTTCCGGTAAAAACAGTCCTCCCAGTTATAATTATAGGTAACTTTTAATTACTCTCTTATCCCATTTATAAGAAAAATTATTAAAAATGATTGTTTTAATTAATGAAAGTTAATTAAGTTATTTTATATTTTAAATTTTAAATTTTTTTAAAATTATTTGTACTTAAATTAATACAAATTTAAATTATTAACATATTTAATACATTATTAACTCCTTTTTTAAGAGTCTTAATAAAGGATTATTTTGGAAAAAAATTAATAACCCATTAATGTTTTTTGTTATATTTAGAACTATCAAAATGAAGAAATTTTTTCTTATAAATAGTTTCATATAGATTAATGTTTTTTGTTATATTTAGAACTATCAAAATGAAGAAATTTTTTCTTGTAAATAGTATCATATAGAGTACTTTACATGGACTAAAGAAAGTAGTCAGGCTCATTGAACTTTTTAAAAATTACCAAAATTTTTCAATATTAACTTCATTAAATATAACTCATTATAATTATATACTCCCTCTATTTCGCTATATAGTGCACTTTTTGAGAAATTTTTTTGTTTTATTATATAATGCACTTTATGGATTACGTAATTTTTTTCTTTTTAAAATTATCCTTGACTAATAGGCCAAAATATTTGTTTATTATTAAAATATTTTATTCCCAATACATTTAATGAGAGTAATTTAAGAAAATATGAGAAATTTTTTTAGTTATTAATTATTGTCTTTGCGCATGTGCGATAGTTAAAAATACATTATAAATTGGAACAGAGGGAGTATCCCTTTCGATCTTGAATATAAAGTACAAATAACTATATCATTAATATTAAGAAAAATGATTAAAAATAGTTAGCTCTCTTAAAATTCTCACAAATTGAAATTATGTTCCACAAATGCCCCAATTTAATGTTTAAACTTTTATTCTTAATTTAATGATACTTAATTACTACTCATACCTTAACTAATTTCAATTCATCCTTTACAATTTGGTCCGAAACAACTCTTCAAAAAGTCCTTTATAATCAAATCCGAGAAGAGAATCTCTTAATCTATCTCTCTCCATTATAAATATTATAGGTAAAATTGGAAAACAAAAGTGAAAATTATAAAATGAATTATATTTTGAATGATTAAAAAGCTTTTAAAATGTTCCCTACAGATAGGAATATAGAGTATATCATTTTTAACTATCTCATACAGATTAAAAGAAGTGATTAAACTTATTAAATTTGTCTAAGTGGAGATAGTATTAATTTAAGGATATGTTAGGAAATTTAAAAGAAATTATGATATTTTAATTATATATTTCTTAATTTATATACTAAAATTTTAAAAAACTTTAGAAAAAATGAAGGGAGTATTTCCTTAAACGTGAGAACGTGGGAAAGAAAATTAATTGTGACAGAAATCATCGTGCTATTTTCTTTTTTTAAGAGTGAATGGAATTTTTTAGTGAAAAGAATTGATTCTATTTATAGAAATTGTTGATGGCTTAAGGTTAATATATTAATAATGAAAGAAAGTAAAATCAAAAGTAAATGACATGAACACAGCGATAATAAATAATAAAATAATGTGAATGTGAATGCTTTGTTGGCAAAAAGCGACTGAGGTTTATGTTTATTATTAGTTCATTCTCTAAACAAAAGGATGAATTCATCTTTTTATGCTCAGTATAAAAAGTTATATGCGTTCCGCGCTGTCAATCAGCAATAGGGGCATAAAGCTGAAACCTTCTTGTCAGGTATAAATTGATCATAATGTGTTCTTACGAAGTAATGATAAAATATTCAAATTTTATAGGCTTTATTTTACTTTAAAAGAATATCATCCTCATAAATTATTTAATAATTATGAAAATAAATATATAGAGTATCTCTTTAAAACGGCTTAATTAATCATGAATTATAAATTTGGTCATTTATACTCCCTTTTGTTCTCTTATAAGGTGCTTCCAATTATTTAACGTAGATTAAGAAAATTAGTTACTTTCCATGGTACTTAATACGCCCTTTATCCCATTTTATTTGTCTTTTAAGATTTTAACACAAAAATTAAGAAAGATAATAAATAATCTAATGAATGATATAATTTCACTTAATTATCCTTAATTAATATTCTTTCACTATTCCTACTATTAGTTTCTTGAAACAATATATTATTAAATACTTAAGGGTATACTCCCTCTGTTCCACTATATAATGCATGTTTTAAAGAAATTTATATTCATAATATAGTGTACTTTATGAATTACGTAATATCTTTTTTTTTCAAGATTACCCCTGATTAATAGGTCCAAAAATTTATTTATGATTAAAATATTTCATTTCCAATACATTTAATGAGGGTAATTTGAGAAAAGATACGAACCTTTTTTAGTTATTAATTATTATCTTGATCTATGTGTGGTAGTTAAAAGTACACTATAAACTGGAATAGAGGGAGCAATTGGTTTCTTGAAAAAATTCATACTATTAAATGCTTAAGGGTATAATTAATTTTTTATTGGTTTTCTAAAAGGAAAAATAAAATGGGACATATAAAATGGCAAATAAAATGGGACAGATGAAGTATAAGACTCTTTTAATTGAATTACGTAGATTAAGAATGAGTTAAAATTAGTTAACTGTTTTGATTTCTCCAAAAATTATATTTTTTCAAAAGTACCCTTATTTAATCTCTTTTTCTCTCTCTTTGAAATACATTTGATAAGGGTATTTTTTGAAAATATATAATCATATACTATAAAGAGTTCTATATTTAGGATTAGGGTAAAATGCCTTATATTTAGAACCGGAGAGAGTATTTTCTTAAATTTCTCAAAAAAATAACCAAACATTCATTTTTACCCCTATTTATTATAATAATACAATTCACATTAAATAAGACTTTTTATCATTATTAAGTTGGAAAGTGTGAGACCAATTGAAAGAATGCTAAAAATATTACTAATCGACCAATTAAAAATACTTCTTTCATAAAAAAAATCTAATAATAACTTATGAGAAGAAATAAATGATGAGAAGCAAAATAGGAAAAATATTACACCCTCTGGTCCAAAATACTATAAGTCCTCTTTTAAAGCTTTTTTTTAGACCAAAATATAGGTCCTCTTTTGATAAAGTAACAAATGTTAACGATTTTTTTCTAATTTATTCTTGTCAGTAATTAGCTCATGAGAGAGAAAGTTATTTTGGAAATTGTATTTATTAAGGGTAATGTTAAAAAATAATATAAGTTTTAGATAAATTTAAGTAGTTTAACTCACTTTTTTGGTTTGTTTGCACTTTATAAAAAAAAATTTATATTTTGGACAAAAGGAGTACTAAATACTACAAAATCTCTTATAAAAAACACAAAAAAAAAACCTTCAAGCTGGAGATCCCTTATAAAAAGAAGCTCGAAGGAAGTATATGATTATATATATTAATCAAGTATTGGATCACTTACAGGAATTTTCCTAGAAATAACAAAGCATGCACCAATGCAACTAGCAATGATGCATAAATTCTAGGAAGGTTAGGGTGAAAAGTTTGGCATTGACTCAAAGAATCTAAAAGTCAAGGTAAACCAGGCACAAACAGAAATTAATTGCAGCAATTTGACTCGAGGATAGAAATTAAGCGCAATGAAAGTGAGGTTGTATAATCATCCTTCTTCCTATCTCAATATACTTCCTTTATTAGAGGTGACTTTTAACTACAGAAAAAGAAAGCTAATTAAAGTTAGTTAGTGTTTTTGAAATTTTTAAAAATTACAAAAAATTTTACAATATTATCCTCATTAAATATAACATATTATAATTATATACTACATCCAATTCTGAATATAAGATACAAATAACTACCTAATCAATATTAAGAAAAGTGGATAAAAATCATTAGTCCTGTTGAAATTGTCACTAATTAAAATTATTTTTCCCAAATGTCACAATTAAATGTTTAAATTCTGATCCTTAATTTAATGATGCTTAATTACTACTCATATTTTAACTAATTTCTGCTTGCAAAATTCAAAGAAATAGGCTGTTTAATGAAAGACATAATTGGAATAAATTTATTAATGCACTAGGCACAAGCTATTTGTCCTTATAAATTGGATAAAAAAAATATTTAAAAAATATTTTTTATTGAAAACTAGATGGAGCATCTCTTAATCTATCTCTCTCTATCATAATTGTTATGGATAAAATTGAAAAGCAAATTTTAATGCTATTTGAAAATTTTAAAGTGGATGGACTCGGGAAGATAAAGCACTGGCTTCACTCATTCGCTTGAAAATAAATCTATTCTAAATTGATAATTGCACATTTATTAAGTAAAAATATATTTAATGTAGATATGGATGACTTAATTTGTAGAGAAAGCTAAGTCAATGGGGAAAGATGAACATGGGAAAGATTAAAAGCATGTTTGGCAACTATTTCCAAACTAGATTTTTTGTTTTTGAAAACAGAAAAATAAAAAATTTGTTTGGTAAATATGTTTTCTATAAAATATTTTAAAAAATAGAAAAATAAAAGAATAGAAAACCCAGAACATCGTTAAATATTTTGTAGTTTTTGTTCTGCAAAATATAAGAAAAGGTGAATTTTAGTTACTTGATTAATGATAAAGTTATGAATTTTGAATAACTCATTTAACATTTATTAGTTATTATTTTGTTAATAATTATTCAAACATATTTTTATTTTCTTATTTTAAAACTTATTTTAGAAAATAATTTTATAAAACACTTCAAAAAATAACAAAATAAAAAAAGCTACCAAAGAGGCTTGATGCAGTGGCTTCACTACTTCACTTGAAATTAGCTTTGAAGAATTTTTCACGACAAGACAAGGCAGTTTCGAAACCAGCTATGATGCACTTATTTAAAACCCTCCTGACCCACACGTACAATTTTGGCAACGATCAATTATTAAAATATGTCAAAAGTGGACCTCTTAAAATTTGAGTTCTACTAGAAATGCCAAATTTTTACCTTATTTGATAAATATATATCACGCGGGATTCTTCGTGGAGAGTGTGATTCTAAAAGCTTTTATAATACTAATCCACATTGCTAGTTTTGCCATTCTATTGCCATGTACTTTCCGAGAAACAAGCTGCGAAAGTTACATAAAGAAATGGGCAAACTCCAAATGTCTATATACAAAAGAAATAAATAACAAATTCATTCAAATTTAGAAAAACATTTAACTCTCTTAAATGCATTCCAAATTAAAAGTTTTCTTCAAGAATACCCCAACTTAGTGTTGTCATAAAATTAATGGCATACTTAAATTTACTATTAATAATGTGAATGAAGAGTAGTTTGGAAAATGAATAATTAATAGTTCAAATTCCAATATTAATTCCTTTGTATATGAAAGCAAAGAGATTAAGAGAGTATATATATATATATATGTCGTCCTATAAAGGAAGTGAAATGAAGATCTCTTGAGAAATGAGGCCACATATGGGTGATTTACTTGAAGATAGGGAACTGGGTTCATGATAGTTAATTATATATACCATCAACGTTACACACGTATGCAAATGATATGTGGTCCTCTCTAAACTAGCAACAGAGTCTTCACTTGAAAGGTTAGTTATGGAGGGGGGTGAGATAATGTCTTAGTAACTAGGACAAACACACACACACACACACATACCATCAACGTTACACATGTATGCAAATGATATGTCATGAAATGCATGCCTCAATGCATGTCTCCCTCAACATGACTAGAACTATGAGCTGACATCATCATACGACATTTCAGTAGGTGATTTCCTTTCAATAGTCGGTGAAAACTGATTTTGGGATATCACCAAGCTCACCTCATACTAGTATACCTGACCAAAGGTCACACTAATGATTGTACCGTAGCTCTTCTTCCCCTGAACCACCGTGAATTGGTGGTGATTTAGGGAAGGTACAATTACTGCCGCCTGGCTCTCTTGGCCATATGAGAGGATTTAGTGACAGGGATATTCCATCCTATCACCTAATCATATCATCATCATATGGTATCACAGTCCACTACCATCATGCTCTACCAAGGAGAGGATTTAGTGGTAGGGATTTTTTATCATATCACATCATAGTCCACTGTCACCTGGCTCTCCCAAGGAGATAATTTAGTGGCAGGGATCATCATATCGTATATCATTATATCTTATCTCATTACCATCCGCCAATACACCATATCTTTCTATGCTCATGGGGTGGTGATGTACATGCCATACTAATATGCCTCAAAACACGCACATATATATCACCATTACAATTATCATCATGGTCATGCTAGTATGCAATGATATGAGGGTGCTACAGTCACGTATGCACATATACAAATCATACTCATCTTCATCATATATTCACATCATTTCACAATAACATATAATATTTTGTCTAACCGTATGCATACCGCGATATATAGAAAAACCATGCACATACACATAATGATATTGTGGTATGAATGGAGACACGTATATATATATACATATATCGACATATAACACAAATATACAAACACCTGGTTACCTCAGATTCTCAATACCATACACAAGGGCTTAGGTAAGCTCCTTGAGCACCCGTCACAAACTACACTTCTCTAGTTAGCTGATTAACCACTACAGCATCATAATACCTTTAATTAGCAGAATTCCCAAAACACTAAAATCCACAATCTAGCCTTCCATGCTTTACCCGAAGTTCTAACAACATACACACATACCAATAAACCTTAAACAACCATTTAAACACACACCAACACATACCACTTCGGATTTCCACTTTCTTTCCCAAATTTCAACCTAGGGTTTAACTCAAACCCATCATAACTCAACCAAAACTCAAATCCAAGCTTCCTAACATTACATAACACTTCTACAACACTAGATCAAGCATTTTAATCAGTAGATTCTTCCCAAACTTGAAAACTCACATACTCCCACCTATTCCAAACAAAAAACCGAAGAGAAAAGCGAGGAGAGGAAGCAAGATCAACTTACCAACTATTAATCAAGCTCCCTGGGTCCAGAAAACATCCCCCTTGCCCGGATTTCTCTATCCTAGCACAGCTTTATCGTTGCTCACTCTGTTTCTAGCACTTGGCCGGACTGAAATAATCCTAATTTAAACATAATTTTCGACACTTGCTGTGGTGCTAGTAAGCTCGCTGCAGTGCTAGTAAGCTCGGTCCAGATATTTTCCAAGTTGCCACATGTGTCTCACTGTGGCGGCCCTACATCTTGTCGCGGTATGGCTCTTTCTTTGTCCCAAATATTGAATTTGTCTCGTTTTGATTCTTCCTCTGGTCCTGGTTCCTTCGATCCTACACACATCATCCGGGTTACTTCATGTTAGCTCGAGACTATGTTCAGGATAGTGCAATGAGGGTTGTTACACAACACGTAACCATTTTTCTCAGTTAAGGCCATCCTTTTATTTTTAAAAAAGAAAATTAATATATGAGGACCTCTATAATCAGTATAAGCAAAATGAATATATATGCCTCATGACAGTATCAGTTACGTTGTATTCCAATCAGGTCTATATTTTATTTTAGGAACCAACTGTAGTGATGCACATAGGCAGTTAGAAAGAATGTCATACTAATTTTCTTTTTTCAAGAGTGCATGGAATTTTTTAGTGAAAAGATGATATGAGCACGGGAGAGAGGAGATAGGGTAGATAGATAGAGAACAAAGAAAGTAGGAGGATGAGTAGAAGAATCTGAGAGAGAGGAAGGAAGGATAGAGAAAAAGAGGGAAAAGAAAGAACTCAAAGAAGAAAAATATAGAACAAGAAAGGGATGGGAGAAAACTCAAGAGAGAGGGAGAAAATAGAAGAGTTTAGGGGAAGAACTCAAAATACTTAATATTATTCAATTCATCCATGAAGAAGAATATGTATTACATATGAGCATTTATCTAAGCAAATAAAAGAAAACCTAATCCTAAAGCAACTATGCGCAAATAATTCTATTAAATCTAGAAAATTTAAAAAATATATCTAATTATAAAAAAATCATAATAATAAAAATGAAAATTCAAAGAAAATAATAAAATTGATATTTTAATCCTAATATTATTGGATAATCTCTTTAATTTAAATATAATAAATTAGTTAAAAGATATCTAAGATTTTATTTTTTTAATTTAAATCTAATCAATGATTTTGGCTCCAAAGAAATACAAATTGGAAACCAACAAAAATAATAAACAAAATTATCTAATAAAAAAGATCTAAAAATTTATTGTAAGGAATCATATGGATATTGCTTAAGAATTTTTTGGACACCCTTTTGATCTCCATTTTTCTCCCTTTCTTAAAAAAGATTCATCCTCGAATCTTTATCATCTTAAAGTTGACTTGAATGTACTTCTTTTGCTTCAATATCCGCATATATTTGAATTTCTAATCCAAGGCTTTGATGCCAGATGATATGAGCAGGGGAGAGAGAGGATATAGTAGATAGATAGAGAACAAAAAAAGTATGAAAGAAAAACGGAGGGAGATCATGAGAAGTTTTGCTAGGGTTTGCAAGATTTAGCCATTGAGAGTTATTTTCAGCCTTTAGAAGTTTGGATTCATGTTGGTAAGTGAGCCCTACTCCTCTCTTTCCATTTTCTTCGGTTGAAACTCAGGATTTTTCAGTTGTAAGTTTGGATCGTCGGTTTGGGTCGAAATTCACTGATTGAAATAGATGAAATGAGGTTAAGGAAGTGTGTTTTCATGTTCTTGTTGCTAGGGTTTGAGTTTTGAAGGGTTTATGTTTGATTTGAGCTTAACCCTAGGTTATTTTTGGTTAGGGCTCTTGGGAATCTGAATTGTATGTTGTTAAGTGGTGTTTGAATGATCCCTAAGAGCTCTTTGATACATGAATGTGGTGTTAGAACCTTGGGCTAGGCTAAAGTAGTTGAATTGTGATGTTTGGTTATACGATGTTTGTTGTTAATGGAGGAATTGTGATATTGTGAAAGTTGTTTGGTTAATCAAGAGGGGTTCAAACGTGTTAGACAACTCGAGAAGTTCATGGAATCCGCGTGTGTAATTATGACAACCTGAGGTAACCGGGTATTTGTTTTATGTGATTATGTGTTGATATATATATATGTATGTATATGCATATTCCTTTTCATACCACGATATGATTGTGTATGTGTAAGTGTATGGTTTTCCTACATATCGTGGTATGCACGACTAGTTGATATGTGATAATTGTATATGTTGTTTATATATGATGTGTAACATCCCCATACCATTGCATGCTAGCGTGTCCATATGATGCTTGTGATGATAATGATATATATGTGTGTGTGTAGTGGCATGTTGGCATGACATTGGCATAATCACCATATGATTGCATAGTGAGAGATTGATGATGAGGTGATGATGATATGATATGAGATAATGATATGATAAAAATCCCAATCGCTAAATCCTCTCCATAGGAGAGCCAGGCGATAGAGGATAATATGATATGATGAAATATTCTTATCATTAAATCCTCTTCTTGGGAGAGCCAAGTGGCAGTGGATTTGTGGATGCACCTTCCTTAAATCACCATTAATTTGTGATGGTCCAGGGGAAGGAGAGCCACGGTCTGAACTCTAGTATAACCATTGGCCTGGTTGCATTAGGGTAATGTGAGCTTGGTGATGTCTCGGAATCAGTTTTCACCGATTTTTGGAAGGGAATCATCTATTGAAATGTCTTGTGATGACGACAGCCCATGGTTCTAGCTGTGATGAGGGAGAACATGCATACCATTCATTAGCATTACATTGCACGACTGTGTGGGTTAGTATATATATTGTATGTAGTTGTTCTTGGTTACTGAGACTTTGTCTCACACCCCTCTCTCATGACTAATCTTTCAGGTGATGGTTCTGGCACTAGTCCGGAGAAAACGCAGGTGTAGCTACGTATGTGGGAATAGTCTATGTAGTGTGTGTAATTTGGATTTGTATCTTATACCAAGTAGAATAGAATATTTTGTAATGGATATATGTCATGGATAAGGATTGTTATGGATGGGTGTTGTATGTATGGTTATATATGTGGAATTGTGTGGTGTGTGATTTGTATGCTGTGTTGTGGTGCTTGCATGGTTTTTGATGTTGGGAAGTCAGTATGGTGGTGTTTGTGAGCCCAGAATGGATTTGAGCCTCGTTAGTGTGTTTTGAGGTAAGTCGACCATTTTGTTTTATGGGGTTCAAGGGGGTCAAATCTCAGAGGAGAGGTTCCTTTGAGGTGAAACCTCTTCGGACATGTTGGTTAAGTGATTTTGGACCTGCGTGAATGGTCCCGAGTGGTTGAATTGCTATTGGTGGCAAATGAGAGTTATGAGTTGTGAGTTTTGGTCAAAAAGTGGCCAAAATGGTGTCGGGTGTCCCTATTTTCCATGCGGAGTTGGATTGAGATAAAGTTGGTGTCTATGATTAGTTTGGGACTAGATTGACTTGTAGGAGTTAGAATCAAACCAATTGGAGGTCAGAGCATAAAGTTATACGTGTTAGAAATTTGCCCCGGTGGTTGAAGTTTGTTGATATAGAAAACCAGTAGGGGGTGCCGTGGCGCCAGGAAGCGGGCTGCGGTGCTAGAGAGGCCAGTAGCAAATTAAAAACAGGAGAGGTCTGGAGCCACAGTGATACTGTAGTGGCCCCGGCCCCGGCCCAGTTTCTGGTGTTTTTAGGTTTGTTTCCATTGCTTTGAAGTTTTGGGAAGTTGTTATGAGATGGTTGAGTTGTGTTTGGTTTGTTTTTGAAGGTTTTGGTCGAGTTTAGAGGTGTTTGGAGGTAGGTTGTTACACAAATTGCCTGCGTCCAGCTTCGTGTAGATACTGACAATCATAAAAATTTAAGAAGCACTGATGTGAATAGGCATAACACATGTGACATGATATTTGTGTAACATGATGAATTTTTAAAATTTTACCTACAACTCAGGACGAATTTTTTATAAATATTACAAAAAGTGTACCAGTGGCTCTTAACAATCATATTTCACAAGACATGAGAATGTGGGAAAGAAAATGAACCAATTAATAAAATGAAACGTGAGATGAGAGATTATTAGTATGAACTATCTATTTAGAGGATAGAAAGCATGCATATCTCAAGGCATCCTTGAGAAGATGATTAAGAAGAACATATAGAGGCAATAAAAGTAAAAGGACCAAAACAGTAAAAAAATGGCCTCGGATTTAGGGCTTGTTTAACTCATGTTTTCATAACAATTTTTTTATTTTTGAAAATAAAAAAATAAAAAAATATGTTTGATAAATCTGTTTTTTATAAAATGTTCTGAAAAATAGAAAAATAGAAAACTTAGAATGTCTCTAAGGTGTTCTATATTTTTTTATTTTGAAAAACACAAGACAAGGTGAAAAAATACATGTCTCATTAATGACAAAAATTATAAATTTTGAATAATCCATTTAATATTTGCTAGTTATGATTTTGGAAACAATTATATAAACAGATTTTTATTTTCTTCTCAAAATTTATTCTAGAAAACAATTTGATAAAACTGTTTTGAAAACATAAAAACAGGAAACACATCTAAACAAATCCCTATTCTCTGTTAAGTGGATCTTGATGACCTGTCACTTGATATTCACATTATATTGGATCCCAAGTCACCACATAGCAGTGTCGTCAAGACTCCATCTGCAAGTACCATTGCAGATGCTGCCTAGGTTGTTATTCAAAGTGGCAATGGCAACAAAAGCAGTAGCTAGAATGCAAGCGTTGCTTTCAAGAGTCAGCCCTTGCAGCAAAATAATGTATCCCCTCAGCAGTATCATCATTTTTTGTTGGGTCCATTGGATTGAATCATTTTGAAAATTATGATTGAATACCTTGGAAACTAATTTTCCAAAGAAAATGTTAGGAAATGTTAAATTTTCCTACAGTTTGTGCTTGAAAATTTTTTTTTAAGCTTTGAATATACTCTAAGAGACTTTTTGGTCCAAAATAAAAGAAATAAATAAAGATTGACATACAGGTTGTTTGGTGCATTTGAAATTTCTTTTTTAAAAATGCTCTTTATTAAATAGAGTATAAATTTTACACAGATTATTAATTATATAGGTATAAATTTTAGGCATTAAATGAAGATATTTTTTAAAAAAATTTTTATTTGTGACAAATATAATAACCTAAATAACTTTAACTACTTTTCTGAGTCTATTAATATCAGAGGGAGTAGTCTTTCCCCTTTTTGGAGAAAGAATTAAATGGAAAGGGTGTATCATGTTAAAGTTCGGTAACGTTAATTAGCAATGCTATTTTAAATCCCTAAGATTTAACAAAACTAGTCATATACTTATAAATTTACAATCTACCGCTTGCACTGGCTCAAATCCTTAGAAACCTGAGATCAAAAGGATTTTTTTTCCACCTAAAAAAAGGAAATTCTTTTTCGTTCCCTCTTTATACTATCTATTACAGTCTTATATTATTTATTCATTTGAATTGCATTTTAACAATAAAAGCAGGATTTAAAAAAATTGAAAAAATTCACAAAACTCAAAAGAGTCACATCTATAGAACTCGTGGACATTAAAAAGAAAAACCATTCTTCTAATTGATATATCAAGATTAACTGACTAATTGAAGATCCATTCATGTATTGATATCGAGTTTGAATTTTGGTGCACTACATATTCTTGTGACTAACACTAACTGAAGAAATCATTCTCTATTCTGGCAAAGATGGAATGTAATTCACATGAAGTCAGGGTGGATATCTTCTTCTACCATTTCCTCATTCGTTATGACCTCTAAGAGACTGCTGTTCCATGTATCTGTATGGTCTTTAAAAGCTTTATTCCATCCAAGTTGGAGGCTGTCATCTTCCTCAGTTATGTAATCCTTCCATTTGGAGGTTGCTCTGCTGATTGTTGATTGACATCTCTTAGGCCTCTGATCATCTGTTTCTATGTAATTGTTCTCACTCACTGCTAGCTGACCCTTCTCTGCATCAGGATGAATGCATTTAGCTTGGCTTCATAATGCTCATTCAAGGACTAATTAGTAAGAATCTAATTCTTTTTATTGTTACATTCTCTTTTTCTGAAGTTCTTCAATCACCGATCTATTAATTTGGCACTTTTGATTCCTTTTGAATAATATCAAGAAAATGCATTTACGTCACATTGATAAGTGATCTCAAAAACCCCTGATCATCTCGTTTGCTATTTGTAATGAAAAATGAATTTTGTCATCACATACAAAATGAAATGTTTAACGTCCATTTATCATTGTTCATAAATGACTATTTTTCAAAACGAATTGAGTATCAAAGCTTTTCAAATAATCATACCTTCACCTTGCAAGATGATCTTTTTGTTGGTATTCCTCTTTGAGAAATGAGGCTTGAGACGCTTATCATTCTGCCACTACCCAACACAGTGGAGTAATTTTGCAATCTGGGCTTCTTGAACATACCCTTGTCCAATTCTGTCACAACCTTCACCTCAAAACCATCACCTGCATTGAATCAAATTCAAATCATGTTATGACAAGAAGCTAAATTCACCTCACCAAATAGAAACCCAACTTAATCTGCAAGTCTATAATGACCACCCAGTACTACTTCTGCTCGCTCTTTGATGTGATTATACTCTGGATCAAAGTACTCGGTTCAATCACTTCGCTTCTTCCTCTGATTCACCGGGAGCTTAAGATTGTTGTCATCTTTTATGATCTGCTCGTCCAGCGCGGGAGCTAGAGTTCGGGTGGGGAACAATTCTTCATCGTCGAAGGATTTATGGGAAATATTGAAGGTCTGGACGAAGGCGCAGATATCTTTGGCGATGAATCCGTGAGGAAAGACTTTGGTCAAGGACTACTTCTGGTTGCAGACGGCGCAGTTCCATTTGTTGCTGCTCTTCTTCTTCTGCTTCACCTGAACATCATCGACAATGGGATCATCCAATCACAGAAACAGAGAGACCGAGAAAGAGAAAGATAAAAGGAAGAGAGAGAGAGAGAGAGTGCCTACATGGTGGAGCATTGGAAGCACTGAACGGCGATGAAGATGGTGGGTGCCATCGTTGCGATTGCAAAGGAAGCGAAACTCTGCTTTAGCGGGCACAGAGCCGAAAGGTAAAATTGCTAAAATTTGAAATTTGATGTGGCTTTGGTTTCAAAGACACGCTAATAGTAGTTGGTTTTCGTGCTCCCTTAATTTTTTTTTTAAATATAAATCTTTTCACTGTTTAGTATCCAAATTTAATTCCGGTTTGTAATTTTTTTTTTGAGATTTTGTGAATTTTTAAAATATTTGTAGATTTAAAATTTTAATATTTTTTACTATTTGACATTTCATTAATATGAAATGAAGTATTCAAGAGAGCACTTAAATAAAAAAAAGTTTATTATTATTAAATTTTACAATAACCTGTATTATTTAATAGTCATCTAGTATATATAAAAACTCCTAAAATACTTTTTGTTAACGGGATGAAAAAGTAAATATAATTAAAATGTCAATTTTTTTTTAAAATTTCCTCATATACCCTTATTTTATTAAAATAAGCATGTAAAATAATTATTAAAGATATGAGAATAATTGAAAAACTAGCCATTAATATTGTTTTAAACTTTTAAAAGGACTTATGAATACAAACAATTTTTTTTTAGAAAAAGGACTGATAAAAAGAAAGAGAGGGAGTATGGTTCATTTTCATATCATTGTTTATTATTAAAGAAAGATTTATGAAGAAATGCAACATTATCATTGTCAATGATAAAATACCTTGTTATAAATTGAATAAAATTTATTATTCATGTAACACCCCTCATGATATTTTTCTTGACATTGTATGTAAAACCGGAGAAAACAGGACGGAGGAAGGCTCAAGTGGAGAAAGATTGAGCTCCACGTTGTAGCTTGAAGCAGAGCCACCGTGGCGAAAGCCATTCCAGTGGAGTTGTTTCAGCTGAAACTGGTGGCGCCACGGTGAAATGTTCTGCAGCCATGATGAGAATCAAGATTTTTGTTTAAATCTGCATCATTTCAGACGAATGGAAAGAAAAGAAATGAAGGGAGTGACGGAGAAGAACGGAGGAGCTGTGCTAGGGTTTGAGTTTTCCAGTCCTGTGAAGTGATTTTCGGACCTTAAGAGCTTGGATTCAAGTTGGTAAGTGATTTCTACTCCTCCCTCTCCATTTTCTTTGGTTGGAAATTGAGGTTTTTCAGTTTTGAGTAGGGATCTTTAGTTTTGGCCGAAATTCAACGATTGAAATGGATGAAATAGGGTAAATGGAGTGTGTTTTGGTATTCTTGTTGTTTGGGTTTGAGTTTTGAAGGGTGTATGCATGACTTAAGCCTAACCCTAGGTAGTTTTTGGTTAGAGCTCTTGGGAATCCAAAGTGTATGGGATTGTTTGGTGTTGAACGGTTCCTAGGAGCTTAATGATGCATGAATATGGTGTTGGAATCTTGGATTAGGCTAAAGTAGTTGAATTGTGATGTTTGGTTTATTGGTATATGTGGTTAATTGAGGAGTTGTGATATTGTGAAGGTTATTTAGTTAACTGAGAGGGGTTCACGTGTGTTGGATGACTCGAGAAGTTCGTGGAATCTGCATGTGTGGTATTGACACTTGAGGTAACTGAGTGTTTGTTTGTATTGTATTGTTTGTATGGTATAATAGTATGTATAGTTGTATATATATGCATGTTTCTTTCATACCACGATATTTATATGTTCGTGTGTACTGTTTTCTACATATCGTGGTATGCACATAGTTAGATGATGACTATGACTATTATGATTATGATGATAATGATATGACATGGCATGATGCATAAAATGACATTGAGATATGATGATGATGATTATATGATGATACATGAGTATCACCACATGGCATTGTGAGATTATGATATATGGTGGATTAAGTGGTGATGATGTGACGACGATATGTTATATGATGATATATTTTTAGAGAAGATAAGGATGAATTATATATGTTAGGGAGGATAAGGATGAGATTCCTGCGGCTAAATCTCCTCCTATGGCCAGGAGGGGAAAAGCGTGCAGTGGACTGCACCTTCCTTAAATCGATGCCAATTCGTGGTGGGAAAGGGGAAGGAGAGCCACGGTCAGAACATTAGTGTTACCTTTGGCCGGGTGCACTAGTGGGGGGTGAGCTTGGTGATGTCCCGGAATCAGTTTTCACCTGCTGTTAGAAGAGAATTACCTATATGAAATATCATGTTATGACGATAGTCCGTGGTTCTAGCTGTATGCAAGGGAAATATGCATTCAATACATTTCACATTGCATTCATGAGTTGTATGAAATATATGTATATATATATATATGTGTGTGTGTGTGTGCGTGTGGTTGTCCCTGGTTACTGAGACATTGTCTCACCCCCCTCTCCCATGAACTAACCTTTCAAGTGACGGTTCTTGTAACGCCTCTCACGATATCTTTATTGGTTTTGTGTTCAGGATCGGAGGAAGTAGGACGGACATGGTTCAAGAGGAAACAGAAAAGGGGCTCCGCGCCTCGGCGAGGAGCAGAGCCTCCGCGGCGAGAGACTTCCAGTAGCGTTTTTCCAAAATTCTATGGAGGAGCCACGGCGAGAGTCGAGATTTTTGCTTAAAACCGGATCATTTCGGACGCTCAGACAGAAAAGAAACAAAAGGAAACCGAGGGAGATCGCGTGAGAGCTGAGCTAGGGTTTGAATCTCCGGCGTCCAGGGGTGATTTCAAATCGAGAGAGCTTGGATTTAAGTTGGTAAGTTACTTCTACACCTCTCTCTCCTTTTTTATTTGGTGGAAATATGGGGTTTTTGGTTTTGAGGTTGGGTTTTCGGTTTGTGACCAAATCCACCGATTGAAATGGTTTAAATGAGGTTAATAAAGTGTGTTTTGATGTTCTTGATGATTGGATTCGAGTTTGAAAGGGTTTATGTGTGATTTGAGCTTAACCCTAGATTGTTTCCGGTTGGGGCTCTTGGGAATCTGATATGTATGTGTTTGAGCAGTATTTGAAGGGTCCCTAAGAGTTTATTGATGTATGAAAGGGGTGTTGGAACCTTGGGTTAGGTCTAAAGTGGTTAAATTGTGATATTGGGATTATGGGTATATTATGTTAATGGGAGAATTATGTATTATGAAGGTTATTTGGTTAGTTGTGTGGGGCTCAAGCGTATTGAAGTTCAAGAAAGCATGTGGAAATTGCATGAGCGCAATATTGACAACCTGAGGTAACCGGGTGTTTGTTTATGTGGTTCTATACGATAGTATGTATAGTTATATATATATGCATATCTTTTTCATACCACGATAGTGATATGTGTGTGTGTTGTTTTTATATATCGTGGTATGCGTATAGTAGATGTGATATGATATGATGTATAGACGTTATGATGATCATGATGATGATGATGATACATTAGCATCACCACATGTTATTGTTACATCGAGATATATGACGGATAAAGTGGTGATGATGTGATGATGTATGATATATGATGATAAATGAAATTGTTAGGGAGAATAAGGTTGGAGTATGTGATGTATGTATATGTTAGGGAAGATAAGGGTGGATTGTATATATGTGTTAGGGAGAATAAGGACGGGTTATATGTATACGTGTGTTAGGGAAAATAAGGATGAGTTATATGTATATGTGTGTTAGAGAGGATAAGGATGGAAGTCCCGGAGAGGACGACATGCATACCATGCATTTTACATTGCATTCATATGTTATATGATTCATATCTGTGTATATATATGTTTATGTATTGTTGATCCCGGTTACTGAGACATTGTCTCACCCCACCCTCTCCCATGACTAACCCTTTCAGGTGAAGGTTCTGGCTCTAGTTCGGTGAAGCCTAAGGAGTAGCTGTGTACGTGGGAAGTCTATGTAGTGTTTGTATTTTTTTGGATAATGTATTATGTGCCAAGTATGGTAGAAAGTTGTGTATTGAATGTATGAGATTGACAGGATTGTTATGGGTGAATGTATGCTTGGTTATGTTTATGTGGAATGTGTTATGCTTGTGTTTTGAGAGCATTATGTATTTGGAAATTGGTATGATAGTATATGTGAGCCCAGAGTGGTTTGGGCCTGATGGTGGTGTTTTAGGGCCTATAGCCCGTTTTGTCATGTTGGGGTTCAAAGGGGTCAGAACTCAGATGGGTGGTTCCTTTGAGGGGCAACCTCCTTGGATATGTTGGTTTGGAGAGTTTGGACCTGTATGAATGGTCTCTGAGTGACCAGTTGTCTTCGGTGACAATTGAGGTTGGTTAATGGTGAGTTTGGGTCAATAAGTGGCTAAAATGACGTCAGGGGTCCAAAATCTCCACACGGAGTTGGATTGAGGTGAAAGTGGTGTCTGTGGTTAGTTTGAGACTAGATTGATTTGTAGGAGTTGGAATCAAGTCAATCGGAGGTCGGAGCATAAAGTTATGCACGTCAGAAGTTCGCCCCAAAACGTTGAAGTGCTGATATGGGATATCAGCAAGGGGGTGCCGCGGCACTAGTATCCAGGCCGTGGCACCAGTGATGGCAGTAGCGAGGGAGAAACAGAGCAAGCCGGAGCCCGGTGGTCCTGTAGCTGCCACGGCCCCAGCCCCAAATTTGGTAATTTGGGGTTCGTTTCCACTGGTTTGAGGCTGTGAGAAGTTGTTTGGAGTTGTTTGGGTTGTGTTTGGTTGTATTTCGTGAGTTTTGGTTATATATGGAGGTAGGATGTTACAGTTCTAACACTAGTCCAGAGAAGACATAGGAGCAACTACATACGTGGGAATAGTCTATGTAGTGTTTATAATTTTGGATAATATATCTTGTGCCAAGTATGATAGAATGTTTGTAATAGATGGTTGACATGGATAAGGATTGTTATGAATCGTATGGATGGATTGTATGGATATGCATGTGGAATTGTGTTGTATTGTGGTATTTACATGGTTTTGGATGTTGGGAAGTCAGTATGGTGTTTTGTGAGCCCATAGTGGTTTAAGGCCCTGCTGGTATGTTTTAGGGCTTGTAACCCGCTTTGTCAAGTTATGATTCAAGGGAGTCAAATCTCAGAGGAGTGGTTTCTTTAAGATGAAACCTCTTTGGACAAGTTTATTTGGGCGTTTTGAACTTGTATAAATGGTCTTTGAGTGACCATTTGCCTTTGATGGCAATTGGAGGTTGTTAGTGGTGAGTTTTGGTTAATAAGTGATCAAAACAGTATCAGAGGTCCAGAATCTCCGTACGGAGTTGGATTGAGGTGAAGTTGGCGTCTATGGATAGATTGGAACTAAATTGATTTGTAGGAGTTGGAATCAAGTTAATCAGAAGCTGGAGCATAAAGTTATGCGCGTCGGAAGTTCGTCCCATAATGTTGAGTTTTGCTAGTATGAAAACCAAAAGGGGGCGCCGTGGTGCTAGGGTTCAAGCTGCGGTGCCAATGGATGCAGAAGCGTATGCAAAATAGGGGAGGCCAGAGCCATGACGATGTAGCGGCCGTGACCCTAGCCTAGATTTTGGTGTTGTTTGGTTTGTTTCTGCTGTTCTGTAGTTTTGGGAAGTTGTATTGAGACGTTTGGGTTGTATTGAGACGTTGGTTTTTGAAGGTTTTGGTCAAGTCTGGAGGTGTTTGGAGGTAGAGTATTACAATTCACATTTCAGGGAATTTCAAAAATAAATCACATAATGAATCAAGAAATTATCAGGTAGTTCCTTAATCCAAAGCAAAGAAACAGAAATTATATATGAACACAACTCATTTCTTTTTAAAATAATATTCATACCATTTACCAAAATGTTTGACACAGTCTTCTTAAGAAATGGATAATTCTCAATTTTCCAAAATTATTCAAACCAAGCAACAAGAGCTATGCTCTCCGTATATATAGTATAAAATTTTGGAGCTTAGCTCCAGCAACAAGTAAGGGACTTCAAAATAAAAGACGTACGAAGACAAATTTTAAAGTGATTGCAAATTTGTCCATCCATTATTCATATGCTTTTGCTTCTCTGAGAATTGCTTTCCCCCACAAGGAGACTCCACTGTAGAGTGATTCTGCAAGGTAAAATAAAGATGAAGGGGTGAGTCAGAAATTTACTCAATTATTAGTGAGTGTGTGCGTACTGTGCATGTATGATGACTAATTTAAATTTGATAAGACTTGTATGCATATGTGTGCACATGTGCCTGCAAAATGAGCATGTGCTTATGTGCATTCAAATGCATTGTTAACATATATAAAATCACATATATACTTAATATGCCTCCAAATGTTGTCATTTGAAAACATTATTCAATTTATATATATAGAAATTGTAGTGTGAAAAGTAACATATGCAGATATATATATATATATATATTTTCACACAACCACGCAGTGAAACATGTTGATTGATCATAAAGAAAATGCAACACTAATTATCATTGTCACTGATAAAATACGTACTTGTTACAAATTGCTGCACTATTTCTTATTTATGTTGTCATTGTAGATTACAATCTCCTTCCCCTTGGCTTTTCTCCTGTCAGAGGTTTCTGGAATTTCCTCAAGATTGATGGAAGTTAAATATTGGGTTGGCAGAAATTCTGACATTAAAATAAAGAGAAAAAGAAACAAATATAAGATTTTGTTTAACCTTAGATAGTTCACTTTACAGTATGAGCAGAGTAAAATATTAATTAATATTGCAATGAAATCAAAGAGCACATACCTTGGTGACTAATAGACCTATCATCGAATGGTGTTTCCCAACAGGAGAGCCAATTATTTTCTTCACTATTGTGACCTGTTTGTTACATCATCAACATCATTTTTTGGGTTCAAGTTTAGATTGAGAGAGATTTACATAAACTTGGGGCTAAATTGGTAGATTAATACTGTATATACTAAATATTCTTGTACCTTGGTTATTGAAGGTGCTATGAGTCTGCTCCGTCCATGGTAACATTGGCAATGAATCCTTAGTCGCATCATTACCATCCAAGGTTGTCGCCCAAAGCCATGCGCTCAAAGACATACTACTATTGTTTCCTGTTACGTACACATCAATTTTTGCTGTGTTTACGATTAATGATGTTGTCACCAATATAAAGATGCAAAGGGAACTTATCTACTAGTGTTATTATATATATTTTAAATATCGTTCTGCATAAGATGAAATGAGAAGTACCATGATCCGTCACAACATTTTTACATAAATAATCTCCAATGGCATGGAGCTTATATAAAGATGAACTTGTATATATATATGTAACAAGTCTATTGATGATGCTATATATATATTGATTGGGTTGACTATGTGCTTCGATTACCAATGGTTTCAATGGCATTAGCAGAATTTATTTCAGTTGTGTTTACATCGTTTTCATCCTCATTTATTGATGAATGTCTTCTCCTCTTTGTGCAACTGAAGGGCATTGAACTCTGAAAGTAAAGTGTAAAGAATTGAAATGATTAAGAAGGAAGGAAAATGCTATATTAAGTGACCACCAAATTGGCACAGGGAGAGAGAGGAGAGAGAGAGAGAGCGCTTACTGAGGCAAAATTGCCATCCTCCATCAACAGTCTTTTATTACTAAGCATTGGTACTTTCTCCTGCATACTTGGATCAAAGCATTCTGTTCCTTCCTCTTTTGTGGAAGGACCCATAATTATTTTGTTTAAATTTAAAATTAGGGGAAATTATAGTTAAGGACTGCTTAAGAGAATTAATAATAAGGAAAGACTTTTAACTAATAAAAAATTATAAAAACTAGAAGACTAAATGTTAAAATTAAGAAAATAAATAATAATATGATTCTATTTTATAATAAATTTATTATTTTGTTTCTAAATTGAGATTTGTCTAATTCTATGGATGAGATGATCTTAAGATGTTTGGGCCCAAAAACAATTATTTTAAACTTTTAACTTCCTTGACATGAATATAATAGTGCATTTGTATACATCCATTTATTAGCAAATTATCAATGAGCATGAAAATTATAAAATTCTCAATAACGTCATATATTTATGATTAAATAATATTGTCTTTGTAACATATTATAAAACCTATACAAATTTTCTTTTGTCTTATTATATAAGACTATAATAAGACATTTTTTAAGGTTTAGTAGAACATTTATGAGGTTTTTTCAAAAATAACATTCATAAATGATTCTACAAATATTCCTTCTCATTTTTAATGTTTTAACTAATGTGAATGAATGGCATTTTTGGAATCACAGCAGAGTAATTTTTTGATAAAAATAAAGATTCCCAAATAACTTTAATTATCTTTTTTAATATGTATATATAAATTTTGTAAAGGATCTTATAATGTGAGACTGAGAGAATATTTAACACCTTCGAAAACAATGTAAACTTAAAATGGCATCAGGGGATTTGAACATACCTGAAGACAGCAAATAGAAATCATCAACTCCAAAACGTGCGGGTATTTGAAATAGAAATGGAAGAGAATCAGGTCTTGGGTAGTTGGTGCCAACATCATCTGCAGAAGAGGAAATTCATAAGACTCAACCACAACATACATACAATTTGATCATATGGACTCTATGAAATGCATAATCTTAAATAAATTAAAAAAAAAAGATAATTACTTGAAGTTGATGCAGTTTGATCATTGACTCCCTGATATATTGGCAGAGCATTATTATCACGAAAATCTGATAAAAATGGATAATTGCCTATGCTTTCCACTGTATCAACCACATTCAAATGATTGCTCCCCTCATTTAGACCAGCATAAATATCTATCATTAAACAAAAAACAACAAACATTAAGGAACTTATTAGTTTCATCTCAACAATAGGTAAATATGTATGTGCGTGTATGTGTGAAGAAAGCAAGAAAGAAAATTAAAACACAAATAGAGTTAAATGCAAGTCAAATGTATCAAATTAAAATACTATTCAATAGCCATGGTTTCCTGCAAAATTATAAGATACATAAAATTTTTTTTTGCCACTATTATAAGATATATAGATAAAACTAGGATTATGAGATGTTTTAAATAAAACGTAAACATACAAAATTCACACAATTTAAGGTCATAATTACGACTATGTCAATAAAGATAAACTTTTTTTTTTCAAATTTCTGCTAGAGATAAGGGGGTATTTTTGTTATGTCAATTAGCAACTCGTGAATTTTAATCATAATGTCAGAAATGTGCTTTCCTTTTACTGTTATTTTAATTTGTAAAAATAGATAACTTGTTCATGTAAAGAATTCAGAGATTGAAAATCCTTAAATAAAACGAATGACAAACTTCCAGGAAACGAGGACAAGCGAAGTAAACTAAAGTTGGTGATGGCATAAAGATATTATTATCCTCACCCCTACTGTGATATGAATTCCCTTCACACCATTCACTTGAGTTCTCTGTGGTTTCAGCAATTAACAATAATTTTACGCTAATAGTTGTAGTACTGACTTCTTTTAAGGTATATAATGCAACAAACAAGATCAATTCATATCGCCTACATATTAAATAAAGGTATTAATTAAGAAATTTTATTACATTATCAACTGTACAATGTGAAATTTGAACTGGTTAAGTTTGATTTTTTTTCCCAATGAAATTTGAAAATAAAAAAAAGTTTATAGTATGCTAGGGAAAAAAAAACTCTTATCGTATGTAATTGTTTTATATGCAACTAATAATATCTCATTAAAAAAATGACAATTGTTGATAAATTTTATTTCACTGGAAACATAATATTCAAAATTGGTGTAAAATCCAATAGCTGTAGGCCTAAAGATAATGCACACAAATCGATAAATGACTAAAGCAACGAGAGTTTTTTCATGTCAATGAGTAAAATAGTTAATTCGTAGTCTTAATGCTTTTGCTTAAGCTTCTATATTCAGAAACTTTAATTTTTTCCCCTCTTGGTGGTGAAAATGTATCCCTGTCCATTAAAGAGTTCAATAATATGAAAAAAAAAAAGAAAAGGAAAAACGTGCCTGAGGAATGTGTCAGGAGATTGTTTCCATCATCAGAACAAGCATAACACCATTTCACGTTGTCGTCTTTGTCATATGGGCTCTCCGGGGTTTCATAAACTGTAGGTTTCAAAAGATTAAAACAATTTGGGCCATCATATAGTTTCATAACCAAATGAAGAACAGGCAATTAAACCAAAATAATCAATATTTCTTTTGGACAGAAACTTTGAATGAACCGATGGTTAGATATATGACTATTATGTATATAAATCATCTCAAGTGAATGAGGCTATGCTACTAAGATCTAGTTAATTTAAAAAGGTACAACAATGTAATTTTGTAACAGTCAAGTGACAAGGGAAAAGAAAATGAATATATAATAAAATAAACTCACAAATGAAAATGGAGGAGCTGAAAACGAATAAAATATAAAAAATATGCCTTGGAAACAAATAAAATAAAAATATGGCTCGGAATAGAGGCTGATCTATAAAAGCTATATATTTTAAGGAATGTGAAAAATCTACAAGCATATGCCATGTTGATAAGTTTGGTTTAAGGGATTAAATTTTAATAGTTAAAGATGAAATATGCTATTTTCAACAATGCTCTAAGTCTACATCCTTTCATTTCAATGACTTTGTAGCTGATCCAATTAAGTAGAGCTATACAAAATCACCAGCAATTTTTTTGAAGCTTGAACAAAAAAAAAAAAGTAAGGAAAATAATCAGTTGCTTTTGCGCAAGGAGTAGAACCTTGATTGATATATATATATAATATTATTTTTGGTTTAATTTTCAGATTGTGTGCAACTAAATTAAATTCAAAGAGGATAGGGACAAGAGCATTACCTTGGTCACCACTCATGGAATCCATTCTTTTAGGAGGAGGGGTGAATCGGATATCTTCCATGTTACAATGTTGTTTGATCACATATAGTCCAATCTCTTTTATATCATTATATTTTAGACAGACCTCTGCATGATTCCACACACCTTCTTGAAGTATAGGTTCCATTATATCATCATCCAAGTAATCCCCTTTTAGATCATACAATACTATATGATCACCATTACGTTGGTTAGTTAGCTCAGACAAGAGATGGACATAGACTGATTTGAAATTTATGTACAACCTAGAGGCGGTGTATGTAAAGCTGAAGGCTTCATGAAAAAGAACACCAAGGCAAAGATTCGGGAAGGAGCTACGAAACCAAAAACAAATAGATGCTCCTTTCCTACGGTGGTCAAACCATTCTGGGATGCTTTCTCCTAGAATGAGAAATTCGAAGTGTTCGTCATGACGCGGTCTGATCACCGCAGCCCCAATTAATTCCTGTGCATCAAATAAAGAAATGTCAGTAATAAATAAATATAGCAAACTCACATACTCAAATTGATGGTAATATCTGAAAACCAAAGAGATAAAAATTGACCTCACTCAACAACAAGTTTCTTGACTTTGTACTCAACGATATGCAATCAATTGCTGTCAATTCTTTTATGTTTGGTGGAATCTCTTCAACTTCTCTTAAATGCTCGCAATAATCTAGAACAAGGCGCCACAAAGAACGACATTCTTTTATGCATGCCGGCAAAATTGTGAAATTACAACGGCTCAAATCCAAATATTCTACATTTATCAACGCTTTTAGATAGATTTGAAGATTCTCATTTGATATATTGCAATCCCACAGGGAGAAATGATCTATTTTATTGGGACATGCGATATCCATCACCAACTTTGCATCCTCAACAAAAATCTCATTTAGTTCTGGCAAATGAAAAAGGCCACTTGGGAGCTCAATTACCCCTCCGCCTTCATTTTGAATGCATAAACCGCGAAGCTGGGTAAGTTTACAAATTGACAAAGGCAACTTTTTTATACCAGTACCAACCAAATCCAGGCTTCTTAGTTTCATTTCTCCGTTTATTTCTGGAAAGTTCTTCAACCTTGGGCAATATATAAGTGAGAATTCTTTGAGAAAAGCCAACTTGATGCGACGTGGAAAGGTGTCAAGCTGGCAACATACTGATACACTAAAGATTTCAAGGTTTCTCAAATATCCAACCGAATCATCAACTCCAATTAAATTATCGCAACTATCAACCGTTAATTCCTTTAAATTTGAGAGGCCAGATAAATTAGGTATCTGTTTGATATGTCCGACTTTTTCAAGAGTTAGAACACTAAGATTCTCCATCTTCTGTAATAAATAAGAACAATACAAAAAGTCAAACTAATTGAAGAAATTATCAAACACAAGCTACCTAATAACCAAATAAATACACATGAGATATGGGGATGCTTGCCTTAATTGTTTCCATTGAACTGAAACAACCATCTCTGAGCTCTAACACAACAAGCTTCTTTGGACAAAAATCATAGGGCAAGCTCGACGAGGGATATCCCCTCCATTTTAGCACTTTTAAACTGTTAGGAAGATATCTGGGGCCCTTCGAAAATTTCAAGTTTCTCAAAATAAGAATTTTCAGACTTTTCATATTCTTAAAGGCATCTCCATCCCAATATACATCTATGCTTTTCCACAAATTCTCTGAAATTATGATGTTGACTTCATTTGTACCCTTTTAAGCCAAAAACCAAAACAGATCACAAATATTATATTAGGAAGTTGAGATATATATCTCTATAATCATAAATAGAAAACTTTTATGTCACATATTTGAATCAAGGACATGCATGTTAGAAGTTTCGATGTTATTTAATTACAGAAAATTTTAGATATCATTAAACAAAGAAATAGTCCCAATGAAAATTGGTGCAATATTACAAAATGAGCAAAAATATTCTATAATAAAAAAAGTAATGCATTATTTGCTAAAAATCCTGTAAAAAAATTTTTGGGCTTTTTTTTTGTTTTCTGAAAGATCACTTACCATATTTTAACTCAATATTTTAGAAAACATTCCTCATAATATAACACCAGTTTTGTGTGTTCATTTTATAACCAATAAAAATAAAACCATAACATAAATATTAATAATATTAAATATCACAAAAAAAATGCAGAAAAATATTTTCCTTACAAAATTAAAAACACGCAATCACAAACACATGCTATAAACCAATCAGGTCATGCATTATTAACTCGAGTCTTTATATTAAAAATAAAATATCCAAGACAATTCTATCAGGCCTAGTCTTTGACTTCAACTCTAAACTTTTTTACTTAACATTTCAAAATTCAATGAAAACTCATCAATGATGATGCCACCAAGAAATTGTAAAAAGAAACAATAAAACATAAGGCAAAATGTCAGATAATCTGAACTAGTGTTATGTACTTACTGTATTATTTTCCAAAACATGAATAATATTTTGATTGAACCATAATCTACTACGCTTGCCTGGCTGTTTTGGTGATTCCTGGCGAACAATTTCTCTTCCCATTTCACATATTAAATCATGCATTATGATATAATCAGGCATATGATGAATAGCCCCTGGTTTTAAAATCTTTATGAGGCATTTGTTTATCAACACTCCAATATGATAATTTGGATCAAAACCATGAATGTGTTTAACCATATCTTTGACAGATTCCAATTCCCCTCCATTGAAGAAACAAGCAATATCAAGAAAAACTTCTTTTTCATCTTGTTCTAAGCCATCATAGCTCACTTTCAATCTTTGCTGAATGTCTCCATTGGGAATTCTTTTATACATATCTAATGCAGATTCCCACTCACTTATTGTCTTACCAAACAAGTTAGAGCCTATTACTTCGAGGGCTAAGGGATGACCTTGGGTGTAACGTAACACACGATTCAAAACTTCATCGTAACTTTCATCTGGCTGTATATTTCTAAAGGCATTCCACTCTAATAATTGACGAGACTGTTCATAATTTAAAGCCTTCATGTCATATATACTTTTCACGTTGACCCCATGTGATAGCAACAAATGTTTATCCCTTGTTGTTATAATGATCCTACTCCCAGAACCAAACAAATCACGCCGACCTAATTTCTGTAGTTGCTCTCGTTTGTCAACATTATCAAGAATCAATAGAATCTTCTTTTGTTCAAATCTCTCTTTTATTATTTGAACTCCTTCATGAACATCATCAATTTTTGTGTCTGCCCCTAAAATCTTTGAAAGCATTCTCTCTTGCATTTTTTCTAGGCCAAATTTCCTTGATTTTTCTTTGATATTATCGAGAAAGCACAAACCATCAAAATTATCAGCAATTGAGTTATACACAGCCCTTGCTATTGTTGTTTTACCCATTCCTCCAATTCCGCAAATTCCTACCATGATCACTTCATCTTTTGACCCAAGTTGCAATAGAGTGTTTATTTCTTCCAATTGGGAATCTAATCCAACTGGATATTCGGCAACATGTAAAGGAACCCTACTAATTATGCTAGATATTTCTTTCACAATCCTTTCAATAAATTGATATTCATAATCATGCCTGGAAAAGGACAAAAATCTATGTCAAGTCTAATTAAATTCATTCAATTCACGTTTCATATGGACAAAATTTATAATAATTCTCATATAATCCAATTAAATGAAGCTAGCTAGGTAAAAGATTTTGAAGAAAAAAGAAGGATAAAAGTTGTGAATTACCCAGGATCGAGAGGGATGCCGGAAATATTAGCTACATCATATAGGGCAAGCTTCCAATCTTGCATCTTCTTTTCATCAGCTCTTAATTTTAATTTATGCTTAGCTAACGCTTGTCCATAATTTCCTGTTTGGTATCGCACTTCGCAAGGCTGCAAGTCATAAAAAATTGGCCAAACCAATCGACCATTTTGCTTGACACATTGATGAATATGGACAAGTTCATCGAGGCAAAATGTTGAGGAAGCATAGTTTTTAGAGAATATGGTAATAGCCATCCGGGATTCTTGGATTGCTTTAAGAAGTCTTGGAGTAATTTCATCCCCTTTTTTTATTTCCTCATCATCAAAGAAGGTACGAACTCCCTTTTTAGTGAGAGCATAATACAGATTTCCTGTAAAACCATGCCGGGTATCTTTTCCTCTAAAATTGAGAAAGACATCGTAAGTGAAGTGATCATGGAAGGAAGTTGATGTGCACCTTGTCATGATGGCTTGTACTGGATGGAAATGAAGATAACAATGTTAATTTATAAAGAAAAATTATGAAGAGTGATGATGATGTGTGTGTAGCTTCAGGAAGGGGGAGTGAAGATCTCAACGAGTTTAATTACTTACTATGAAAACAGAAGTTGACAATAACAAAGCAGCTGTGATACATACTAAAGCAATGGGAACTAATATGAAGAAGGATGGAAAATTTAAACTTCTCTCCGACTCAATCAACAAGAGAAGATCAACGTGGAGAATAAAGCTTTTCTCTAACTTAAGCGTACAAATGCGCATACAGGTTGTAGAAGCAACAATCCAAGTCAATGTCTACGGACGAAAGAAACATGCAAAACATATAGTGAATAAAAAAATTACAGCGGATTTTCGATGAAGAATTGGAGATTATTACTACAATTCGTGATGCATTTCAATTCTAATGGTGCAGTAGTTTTATTCTATTTTATTTTTGGGGATTATAATAGTGCAAGTTGTGTTCATTTTTTCAATTCAAAACACAATGCTTAATATGGTATACATTCTTGTCCTGTTTGTGTTCACAACCTTGCTAATGTGGTTAGATTCCTTCAGATAATGAAACAAATGTCGCAATTTATTTTCAAGCTAAACTATACCTCCCGTCCTTAGTACTCCCTTTACTAAATCACCTTAATTAAGTTGGGGAGTTAAAATAAATTAGTTAACAATCTTAATTTTTTTTAAAAGAATCACAACATCTTTCTAAATTACCCTTATTGAATTTTATTGTGAAAAAATGAATTATACCATTTCTTTAATGCTCATAGCATAAAATAATGGGTAGACTCTATTTTTCAAAGCACTTGGGGAAAAATTATATATGAGCATTCTTGGAATACATAATAAGTACTATATTGTATTTTTAAAATAGTCCTATAACAAGTGAAAAGGTCTTAGATTTAGAACAAGAGAGAGTAATATAGAGGAAGTAATATCCCCTTTTATTCTTCTTATCTATCTTTTAAGGCTGTAACACATAGATTATGAAAGGTAATTAATATGTCATAATTTCTTTTAAATTTCTTGATATTTCCTTCATCTATTATCTCTATTCTCCATAATTAACAAAGATAAGGGTATAATTGAAAATTTAATATTTAGTTTTGTCTTGAGTTTTATAAGGACAAATAGATAGAAACTATCTTTTTCCCAAAAATAATTTTAAAAAAAGGGAGAAGTGATTGACACATCACACATTAAAATACACATACTCCTTCTAGTCCTTCATGTAGGTCACTTCTAAAAGAGTATTATGTCACTTTGCAAGAGTGTATGGAGCATTAATCTTTATTCCGAATATGGGTGTGCTAAACCGATTTGAACCAAATTAAGTTCAGTCTATTTTCAATTATTATATCTGGTTCAATTAATTTTTTAAAAAAGCTTTTGTTATATTAGTTTTGTTTAGTCTTGACAATGGAAAACCTAAATAGACTAAACCAAGCTGAATTTTCTATTTTTCATTTTTATTGTGTTTAATTTATAGTATGATGCTTTTGAAGGCTTTTTATGCAAAATCAAGATGTGGTATTTTTAATGTTGTTTCTAATTTTCTTCGTGTTTTTAAGAATGGGTTTTGATTTAAATTTCTTAAATATTTTCAATTCAATGTCATAACTATTATTACGAATGATATTGTTATTGAAATTAATATTAATTTGGATTTTTTTGTACAAAACATTTTTTAATATTATTTAGATGGAATATTGGAATGTATATGATTGTCAGTTTTTTTTTAATGTTTCGGAGGCCTTTGTATTTTTCTCAATATTTAAGTAGCTTTTGGATTTTTTTTATGATCTGTGCCATTGTGCTTTAGCTAAAATTCCAATCCAAACTGTAAAATCTAAACCTAACTGAAATATTAGGATACGGTTTCCTCAAAAATTTTGGTTCAGTTCAATTTTTTTATCATCATTTCGATTTTTGGTTTATTCCATTTTTTTTAAGAACCAAATTGAAAATTTGAATGTACACTCCTAATTCTGAAAACACCCTTCTTGTCAATTTCCAATGTGAAAAAAATTAACTAACTTTCTATTATTTATTAGGGACAAAAAGAAAATTAAAGTAATTTTTAAACAATATTATTAATGTAACTAGCTTTTATTCAGACGAGGTAGAGTTAGATGTGATGGAAGGAAGTAATCTCCTTGAACTTCGGCTTACCAGCATATAAGCTCCTTCACCCCGTTACTCAAAATGCATAGCTCCACCCATTGCAAGTATTCTAGCTAATTTGATGTGATTCACTAAATTAGCGGTTGAATTAGCTAGTTTGATGTAATTTTTAGAGTGTTATCATTTTAGTTAATTATACATAGTCATGATGACTTCTAGAAGTTATCTCTAATATAATTAATTTAGGGGAAAACTAATCAATTAGTCCCTACAGTTTACATTAATTTTCAATTCAATCCTTATGCTTTAATTTCATGTAAATCAATCGCTATAATTTTCTATTTCATTTATGAAATCATCCTTACAAGTTACAATGCATATCAGTCATTAATAGCGTTAGTTAACTGCTGGCGGGGCAAAAAATGTAATAGGCCAATACTGAACTGTCAGGTTAGTCATTCTTGTCTCTTGAAATAAAAATATAAAAAAAAAAAGAAGGAACAGGAGCGTATAAGAGATAGCATAAGAGAAAGGAACTTGTGGTATAGCGGAAATGGTTTGGACCCAGGTCTTTTAATTGTTTAAATGAGATTTTAATGAAAATTTCATTTTAAATGATGTAGAATACAAAGTAATATCAACATTGTAACTATCAAGTTATACAAAAATAATATTTTACTTTATAAAATATAAAGTTTAAAATAGTAACATTTGAACTATCCAAATTTCACATGGATGGTCCAGGATGTGAACCTAGTGCAGATCCACTCCCGACGTGTAGTGATTCTAGGATAGGAAATGCTAATGGCATGAACGTAAATGACAGTGGTTCCTATCGATTATCAAGGACTTGTGTAGTGAATAAGATAATATCGGACATTTTTAGGAAAGGAAAGAAAGGGACATATGAAAATGGGTTATTATACCCAAAGCTAGATGTCATTACACTATTCTGAACTTAGTCCCAAGTTAACGAGAAGTGTGCTTGATGATGTGTGTAGGATCGGAGGAACTAGGACTAGAGGAAGAATCCAAACAAGACAAAAGTTGAAATTTGAAATAAATAAGGGCCATGCTGTGGCGAGACACTCATGAGATTTCAAAATTTTTCTAGCTGAGAGTACTTGCATCGTGGTGAGCTTACTAGTGCAGCGATGAGAGTCGTGAAATCTAATTAAATTAGATGAATATTAGTTGACTGAGGAAGAGGAAACTGAGGGAGAAACGGGGGAGCAGTGCTAGGGCTCGAGAGGCTTCAATCTTGATTGGTAAATGATCTTTAGCCTCTCCTCCGCTCTTTTCTCTTCGGATTTCGGTTGAAATTCGAGTTTATGCATAGGGTTTCCGGTTTGAATGATTTCCACCAACTGAAATGTGTGTAAATAGATTATGGGAGTGTTATTTGGTATTAATGATACTTGGGTATGAGTTTTAGAAGGAGCATGTATGATTTATGCCTAACCCTAAGTTGTTTTTGGTTGAGGAATTTGGGAATCCAAAAAGTATGAAGATGATTAGGATATGAATGGTTAATTAGAGCTTATTAGTATGTAGTTATGTTGTTGGGACCTTTGGTTAAGCATAATTGGTTGAACTATGGATTTTGGTCAAGTTGTATGTTATGTTAATTAAGATATTATGGTATTGTAGTGGTTGTTTGGTTGATCGGAGGAGTTCAAGTCGTGATTGACAATCTGAGAAGCTTGTGGGATTCGTGTGTGTGGTATTGACAACTTGAGATAATTGGGTGTTTGTATTGTGTGTATTATATGTTAGTATATATGTGTGTGTATATATGCATGTTTCCATTTATACCACGATATTGTTATGTATATATATGTTTTTTCTACATATCGTGATATACACACGACTAGACGACATATTATATGATAATGAATATGATGATGATGATGATGATTATATATGATGACGTGATATTACATGATTTTATAGCATGACATTGAGAAACATGATAATGATGATTATATTGTAACATTGCATGAACATCATCACCACATATACATTGTGAGAAAGGTGGATTAGGTGGTGATGGTGAGATATGATATGATATGATATGATAATATATATATGATATGGTGAAATAAGGAAGGGATCCCTGTCATTAAATCCTTTGGAGAGTAAGATAGTAGTGGATTACACCTTCCCTAAATCACCACCAATTCATGGTGGTCCAGGGGAAGAAAAACCACAGTCTAAGTATTAGTATCACCTTTGGCTGGGTGCACTAGTGTGAGGCGAATTTAGTATTATTTCATAATCAGTCTTCATTGACTGTTAGAAGGGAATCACCTATAGAAAAATGTCCTGTTATGACGCTAGCTTGTGATTCTACCCATGTTGAGGGAGACATATTTCATTACATTTTGCATTCATTGCACCTTGTGCATTATTATATGAATTATTATATATAGGTTGCCTGTATGTGTTCTTGGATACTGAGACATTGTTTCACACACCCTTCCATGACTAACATTTCAGGTGAAGACTCTGGCACTGTAATGCCCCTCGTGATACTTTTCTTCGCACGGTGTTCGCACGGTGTTCAGGACCGGAGGAGATAAGTTGAAGAGGAACCAGAAAAAGGCTCCGCGCCGCGGCAAGGAGCAGAGCCGCCGCGGCGAGAAGCTTCCAGTGGCATTGTTCCGGATATTTTGGTGGAGCCGCGGCGAGGAGTGTTGGAGCCGCGGCGAGAGTCGTAAAAATTGTTTAAATCCGGATCAGTCGGACGCGACAGAAAGAAAGGAAACGAAGGGAGCGACGGAGGAGATCGAGAGAGCAGTGCTAGGGTTCGACTTTTCCGGCATCTAGGAGCGATTTTCGGACCTCAAGAGCTTGGATTTAAGTGGGTAAGCGTTCCCTACTCCCTTCTCTCCATTTTCTTCGGTTGAAATTTGGGATTTTCGGTTGTATGGTTGGATTTCCGAGTTGGGGTGAAATCCACCGATTGAAATGGGTGATTTGAGGTTAATGGAATGTGTTTTGGTATTCTTGTTGTTTGAATGTGAGTTTTGAAGGGATTATGTGTGTTTAGAGCTTAACCCTAGGTTGTTTTCGGTAATGGCTCTTAGGAATCCGAGGTGTTTGAGGTTGTGTGGTGTTTGAGTAATCCCTAAGAGCTTATTGATGCATAAAAAGGGTGTTGGAACCTTGGGTTAGGTTAATGTGGTTGAATTGTGATGTTTGATTTGTTGGTATATTGTGTTAATGGAAGATTTGTGACATGATAAAGGTTGTTGGCTAATCAAGAGGGGTTCACGCGTACTGGACAGTTCAAGGAAGCTTGTGGAAATCGTGTGTGTGTGGTAACGACAATTAAGGTAACCGGATGTTTGTTTTATGTGATTATATGTTGATATGTATATGTATGTATATGCATGTTCCTTTTCATACCACGATATTGATTGTGTATGTGTGTACGGTTTTCTACATATCGTGGTATGCACGGCTTGAGGATTGTATATGTTATGATGTGTAGCATCCCCATACTATTGCATGCTAGCATGTCCATATGATATATGATATGATAGTATACGAATATATGTATGTAGAGGCATGTTGGCATGACATTGATATCATCACCACATGATTGCATAGTGAGAAATGGATGACGAGGTGATGATGATGAGATATGATGTGATAAAGATCCCTATCGCTAAATCCTCTCCATGGGAGAGCCAGGCGGTAGAGGACATGATATGATATGATATGATATCGCTGTCACTAAATCCTCTCCTAGGGAGAGCCAGGTGACTGTGGATTTGGGGATGCACCTTCTCTAAATCACCATCAATTCGTGATGGTCCAGGGGAAGGAGAGCCATGGTCCGAACTCTAGTGTAACCATTGGCCCGGTTGCATTAGGGTAAGGTGAGCTTGGTGATGTCCTGGAATCGGTCTTCACCGACTGTTGGAAGGGAATCATCTATTGAATGTCTTATGATGACGATAGCTCGTGGTTCTAGCCGTGTATGAGGGAGAACATGTATACCATTCATTAGCATTGCATTGCACGACTGTGTGGATCAGTATATATATATATGTGTCTGTGGTTGTTGTTCCCGGTTACTGAGACATTGTCTCACCCCCTCTCCCATAAACTAACCTTTCAGGTGACGGTTCTGGCACTAGTCCGGAGAAGACGCGGGAGTAGCTGTGTACGTGGGAATAGTTTATGTAGCGTGTGTATGTTGTATTAGTATCTTATGCCAAGTAGGATAGCATGGTTTGTAATGGATAATGTTATGTTTGAGATTGGCTATGTATGGATGTTTATGTATGTGGTATGTATGGTTGAGTGTTGTTGAGCCTTGTTGGTTTGCGTAAGGGCCTGTAACCCTTTTGATCAGGTCGGGTTCCAAGGGGTCAAATCTCATAGGGGTGGTTCCTCTGAGGTAAAACCTCTTTGGACAGGTCAGTTTGGGGGTTTTTGGACCTGTATGAATGGTCTCTGAGCGACCAGTTGCCTTTGGTGGCAATTGGAGGTAGCTAGTGATAAGTTTTGGACAATTAGTGGTCAAAACAGAGTCAAGGGTCCAGAATCTCCATACGGAGTTGGATTGAGGTAAAAGTGGTGTCCTTGGATAGATGGGGACTAGATTGACTTGTAGGAGTTGGAATCGAGTCAATCGGAGGTCGGAGCATAAAGTTATGCGCGTCAGAAGTTCGCCCCGGAGTGTTGAAATTGCTGATATGGTATATCAGCAAGGGGGCGCCGCGGCAAGGGAAGGCAGGCCGCGGCGCCAGAGGAGACAGAAGCGATGTTGAGATAGGGGAGGCCGAAGCCGCGGCGGTACTGTGGCGGCCGCGGCCCCAGCCCAATTTTTGGTTCTTTTGTGTCATTTTTCGCTGTGTTTATGAATATGAAGAGTTGTTTTGAGATGTCAGGGTGTGTAGGGTCAGATTTTGAAGTTTTTGGTTAAGTTTGGAGGTGACAGGAGGTAGGATGTTACAGGCACTAGTCTGGAGAAGACAAAGGAGTCGTAGTCTCTCAGACATGTGAATAGTCAAGTCAACGGTAGTATGTATGGTCTATGTATGTATTGTGTCAAGTAGAGTTGAATGTTTATGTATGATATAGTTATCCTAGAAGTGACATTGAGTATGTTATGTAGTGACATGAATGAATGTTGATGATGATGAATGATATGTGAAGATATTGATGATGATCTGGTATGGATGTATGCATGTATTGGTGTGTATGTGTGATGATGATGATGTGGACCCAAGTATGGGTCATTACTATTAGAGCAGGTGTCTTTGTATCAAAATGGTTGTATGTGTAAGCCCCAAAGGGGACTTTAGGCCATGTATGTTAGTTTTGGGGCATATAGCCCATTATGTGAATTTGGGGTTCAAGTGGATCAAAACTCGAATGAGCAGTTTCTTTGAGATTAAACCTTCTTAGACAAGTTGGTTGACCTAAATAAGACCTGTGTGAATGGTCTCCGAGTGCCAAATTGCCTTTGGTGGCAATTAGGGAAGGTAAGTTGTGAGTTTTAGCCAAAAAGTGACCAAATCGGTTACGGGTGTCCAAAATCTCCATACAGAGATGGATTTGAGTGAAACCGGTGTCTATGTATAGATTAGAACAAGATTGACTTGTAGAAGTTAGAATCAGGTCAATCGGAGGCGGTAATAAAAAGTTGTATTCGCTGGAAGTTTGCCCCAGGGAAGTTGAATATGCTGATATGGTATCAGCATAGAGGCACCACGGCGCCAGTCGCCTCTGATTCAAAAATTTTGCAACCCAGGAACTTCTACATCATGGTGGTATTATAGCAGCCGTAGTGCCACACTTTGATTTTCTTGATTCTAGTCCGATTTGGCTAATTTTTGAAGTTTTAAGTTATATGTGATGGTGTATTGTAGTAAGGTGTTACACTAGAGGCATATCATCAAGATCACACCAATGTCTAATGGAGCTAGGTTTGATATTATTGGGTGTAGGCTCCCTATGTGGAGAAAGATGCAAACCTAAAAGCCTAATATGTGTCTCACTTATTTAAGTGGAGAGGAATCATGTTAAGGTATGAGAGTGAGGTCATATTCAAGTTAGAACAACCATCTTTGAGAGAGGAGGAGAAGAAAATGTTATTTTAGCACATTCACTGAGCAATCTTGGGAAAAATTCATTTACAGATTCGTTAGCCATTGATTTGAGCTGAAATTTTGTTTGAGACATCTCGCTCTTCATTTTCAACGATTGGATCGTCTTTTTGTGGTCTTAGTATGAGAGATATTCAATTCATACTAAAATAGTAATTTTTGGGTTTTTCATCTTCTTGATTCTCTATTGTAAACTTTTTGCTTTGGTTGTTGTGAGGACTGTTGGTACTGATTTGTATACTTGATTGAGACTTTTTTGTACTCCTGTTTTGATCATAATAGAGCTATTTCCATTGGTTTGGATGACCTGTGGTTTTTACCCTTACCTTCAAAGGCTTTCCATGTTAAAAATCTTAGTGTCTCTTGATGTGTTTGTGGTGTTTATTTTTGCCATGCATTTGTTTGACTAATCCTCATAAATTCTTGCAAGTATGAGAGATTTATTTCCGCTGCATATTTGTTACTCTGTTACTATTCATATCACAGTGGCATCAGAGCCTTGGTTTTGAGATTGTTTAACTTGCTTGAATAATGGAGGTAAGGGCAAGATGAAAGATTTGCTATTTGTGAAAAATATGCATCTTCCTGTGTTTGCTACTCAGAAGCCGGAATCCAAGTCTAATGAGGAGTAATATTTTGAACATTAGCAGATATGTAGTTTTATTCGATAATATGTACAAGATAATGTACATAATCACATTGCTCATGAGACGCATACGAAAACTTTATGGAAGAAGATTGAGTTCATGCATGCCTCTAAGTCAGGAAATAATAAACTATATTTACTGAATTGTTTGAAAAATTTGAGGTACGAGGAGGGGACCTCAATCTCAGATCACTCGAATGAATTTTAAGTGCTCCTGGATCAACTATCAGGAATGGGTATTAAGTTTGAAGATGAAGTTTTGGGACTATGGCTTTTAAACACTTTACCTGAGTCTTAGGAGACATTTCGAGTTTCAATTACAAACTTAGGCCCTAATGGTGTTGTTTCCTTGCAAGCATCAAAGAGTGATGCTCTTAATAAAGAAGTGAGAATGAAGGCACATGATTTTTTATCTTATTTAGAGGTGCTTATCACTGAAAATAGGGGGAAAAGTTAGAAAAGAGAACCGGAAGGTGATAAAGAGAAGAGCAAGAGTAAGTACAAGTCTAGATATAAAAATTTAACGTGCCATCATTGTCATAAAAAAGGATATATTAAGAAGCATTGTTTTCTCTTAAAAAAAGAGAACAAAGGCAAGAATGTGAGCAGAAAGAGAAGGGTCAAGATGATGATGATGACCATGTTACTATTGCTACTAGTGATGATCTTCTTATTCTTCGTGATCATGAATCGGTCAATCTTGTATCAAATGAGAGCATGGGGATAAAAGATTATGATGACTATTTAACTACTATTACTAGTGAAGATCTTCTTATTCTTCGTGAATATGAATTAGTTAAGCGTGTTTCAGATTAGAGCATATGGGAAATGGACAATGGTGCTGCACCGCACGTTACACCAGGGAAGGAGTTCTTCGCATCTTATACATCGGGTAACTTTGGAGTATTAAAGATAGGTAATGATAGTGAGGCTAAGGTGATTGGCATTGGTGATATTTGTCTACAAACCAACACGGGAATGAAGTCATGGCCTAAAGGAGTTAAACATGCTCCGGATGTTCACTTTAATTTGATCTCTGCTCAGAAGTTTGATGATAATGGTTTTGATAACTATTTTGGTTCTAGAAAGTGGAGGTTAACAAAAGGTAACTTGGTGGTGGCTAGAGGGGAAAAATTCTCTAAATTATATTGGACAAAAGCTTTGATTGCTATAGACAGCATGAATGCCACAGATATGGAGGTTTCAAATTTGTGGCACCGAAGGGTTAGTCACATCCATGAAAAAGGACTTAATTGCTTAGCAAAAAGGATGTGCTTCCGAGATTGAAGAGTGCTCAATTGGAGAAGTGTTCTCACTGCATGGCTAGTAAGTAGACTAGAGTATCATTGAAGAAGTATCCTCCCTGAAGGAAATCAAAGTTACTTGACTTTGTAGTCCATTGAATGTAAAATCCTTTAATGATGCTCTTTACTTTGTTACCTTTATTGATGACTATTCTAGAAAGCTATGCGTCTATGCTTTGAGGACAAAAGACCAAATGTTGGAGAAACTTAAGCAATTTCAAGCTTTGCTTAAGAGACAGACAGGTAAGAAGTTGAAATGCATTCATACTAATAATGGTGGTGAATATTGTGGATCTTTAAGTTGAAATGCATTCATACTAATAATGGTGGTGAATATTGTGGATCTTTTGATTTTTTCTATAAGTGACAAAGTATTAGACATGAAAAGACTCCTCTTAAGACTCCCAAGCTTAATGGCTTAGCAGAGAGGATGAACCGGACATTGATTGAGAGAGTTAGGTGTATGCTTTTTGAAGCAAAATTGCCCAAACATTTTTGGGGTAAGGCACTGTGCACAGCGGTGCACGTTATCCATCTTAGTCTTGCAATTACTTTAAATGGTGAGGTGCTAGACAAAGTTTGGTTTGGTAAGAATGTTAGTTATGATCACTTACGAGTCTTTGGGTGTAAGGCATTTGTGTATGTTTCAAAGGATGAAAGATCCAAGTTGGATCTAAAGACAAGACAATGTATCTTTATTGGTCATGGTTAGGATGAATTTAGGTCCAGGTTGTATGATCCTATTGAGAAGAAGCTTGTTAGAAGCCGTGATGTGAAGTTCACGAAAGATGAAACCATTGATAACATTGATAAGATGGAGAAGACAACTCCTATCATAGATTATAATCTATATGATGTTGATCTAGTGTGGTCGCCTATTCACAATCTAGATGCTAATATTAGTGATGTTTAATAGGGAGTGGGACATAATTATCCCAATGATGGGCAGGTTCGAGATGGGTTGAAAATTCCAACAAATGATGTTAAAGAGCAACATGAGTCACAGAATGATACTCTAGATAATGCACTAGAACCATCTCAAGTCCAACTCAGGAGGTCTATAAAAGGCAAAGACAACCATCTAAAAGGTATCCTTTTGATGAGTATATAACCTTGACTGATGAGGGAGAACCTGAGTGTTTTGAAGAGGCTATGGAGAGTAATGAAAAACAAAAGTGGCTAGATACAATGCAGGATGAAATGAAATCCTTACATGATAATCACACATTCGATTTGGTGAAGTTACCTAAGGGCAAATGGGTCTTGGATAATAAGTGGATTTATGGGGAAGCATGAAAACAATTCTACATCTTTGAGGTATAAAGCTAGATTAGTAATGAAAGGCTTTAGTTAGAAAAAGGGAGTTGATTTTAATAAAATTTTCTCTCTTGTGAAGAAGATGTTATCCATTAGAACTGGGTTGAGTTAGGCTACTACTCTTGATTTATAAGTAGAGTGGAAGGATGTAAAGACTACTTTTCTCCATGGTAATTTGGAGGAAGATATTTACATGAAGAAACTAGATGGTTTTCATGTTGTAGGCAAAGAAGTCTATGTGCGTAGGCTGAGAAAGAGCCTATATGGTTTGAAGCTGACTCTAAGGCAGTGGTATAAGAAGTTTAAGTCTTTTATGTGTGAGTAAGTTTACAAAAAGACTACTTCTGATCACTGGGTCTTATTAAATTTTTTTTTTGGTGATGATTTCATTATTCTATTATTGTATGTTGATGACATGCTTTTTAGTGGAAAAAATATTTCCAGGATTAATAGGTTGAAGAAGCAATTGAGTGAGTCATTTGCCATGAAAGATATGAGAGCTGCTAATCAGATTCTTGGCATAAGAATCTTACGTGACAGAAAGGATAAAAAGCTTTGGCTATCTCAGGAGCACTACATTGAAAAAGTGCTGTAAAAATTTCAAATGAAAAATGCTAAGACTGTAAGCACTCCTCTTGCTACTTACTGTAAATTGGGTGCTAAACAAAGTCCTTCAAATGAAGCCGAGAAGTTAGATATGGAGAGGGTTCCCTATACATCTGTAATGGGTAGTTTGACGTATGAAATAATGTGCACAATGCTAGACATAGCACATGCTGTTGGCACAATCAATAAATTTTTATCAAACTCAAGTAAAAAGCATTGGAATGCTGAGAAATGGATTTTGAGGTATCTTTGTGGTACTATTAGTATGAGGCTTTGTTTTGGAGGTGATAAGCCTACCCTTGAGGGTTACATGACTTAAATATGATTTAAGATATTGAATCCAGAAAGCCCATTTCAAGTTATTTAATTAAATTTGTAGGGGAGTTGTAGCTTGGTAATCTAAGTTGCAGAGATATGTAACTTTGTCTACAACAAAGGTAGAGTTTATTGCTATTACCAAAGAATGCAAGTTGTTATGCCTGAAGAAATTCTTGAAGGAGCTTGGTTTTACTCAAGACAAATATTTGTTATTTTGTTATAGTTAAAATGCTATTCATCTTGGTAAGAATCCAACTTCTCATTTAAATTCCAAACACATTGATGTGAGGTGTCATTGAATATGTGATGTTTTGGATGCTAAGATATTGGAGATTGCAAAAGTTCATACTGATGATAATGGTACTAATATGATGACTAAGACACTACTAAGAGGGAAGTTTGAAGTTTGTTGTGAGATTGTTGGATTGACAGTCATCTACACATAGTCTTGAAAGGAAGATATGCTGGATGTGGACTTTCTTCCTATGTGGAGAAAGACGCAAACCTAGAAATTCATTATGTGTCTCATTTATTTAAGTGAAGAGGGCTCATATTAGGGTATAAGAGTAATGTCATATTCAAGTTAGAACAGCCGTCTTTGGAAGAGGAGAAGGAGGAGAAGACATTATTTTCGCACATTCACTGAGTAGTTACGGAAAAATTTTATTTGTGGATTCATTAACCAATGGATCGAGTTGAAATTTTGTCAGCAAGTTCAAAACATCTCGCTCTTCATTTTTAGCAGTTGGATCGTTATTTTGTAGTTTGGTGTGAGAGATATTCAAATCATACTGAAATAATAATTTTTAGATTTTTCATTTTCTTGATTCTCTATTAGAAGCTTTTTGTTTTGGTTGTTGAAAGGGCTTTTGGAATTGATTTTTGTGCACTTGATTGGGATTCTATTGTACTTTTGTTTTAATCATATTGAAGCCATTTTCATTAGTCTGGACGACCTGTGGTTTCTACCCTTACCTTGAGGGGTTTTCTACGTTAAAAATCTTAGTGTCTCTTGATGTGTTTGTAATGTTTATTTTTACTATATATTTGTTTGACTAATCCTCATAACTTGCAAGTAGAAAAGATTTATTTTCACTGCATATTTATTACTCTGATACTGTTCATATCAGATATAAGAGGGAACCCATCAAGAGAGAACAAGGTGGAAGACATGCGAACCTCTAGAGCGTCTGATTGAGCATTTCTAGGCTCGACACAGAGAACCCCCATGATAAAGTGTTTGTATTCTGGCATCATTCTGTTCCTTCCAGTAGGTAATTATTTTCTCATAATCTATATCTCTTAATTATCTGTGTCATGCCAATTGAGCTCGGCACTTAGGTTTTAATTTTTAGGCCAGTGAGACCCTTTGAAAAACCTATACATTTTAGAATAAAAACATTTAAAACCCACTTGACCTCAAACCTATGCATGCACGACTAGCTACACCCTTGTGTTCTACTTCATTTATCTCTGTTTTTGTCCTAAAAACAGAGATAGACAGAGTAATATGGGAAGTTCTTAACTCAAGAAACGTAATGGGGCAATAGAGATATTCTGAGTAATGCTGCTCAACTCTTGCCTTCGAGAGATTCAAATGAACTTCTAAATATACATGCGTTACAAGTTCTTGATATATAATAATAACAGAATGTCACATACAGTGGATATATATTCATGATCTCTTTAAGCAAAGTATATTGGAGAAGGTGGGTTGGGATACGTGAGGTTGTGGCTATATCCGACATGCTAGCCGGCGTTTGCTTGGAATGGTTGCAAAAGCCAGGTGATGACTTGCATCTGATGGTTGGCCAAAAAAAAAAACGGAGTTGTATCTGATGAAGTTCAGCATCATCAACGGGGGGATCACTACCTTTTAACCTACAAATCTGCCATTATTTGTATGAAAAGGAAGGTGAAGGATATAAAGGGAAGACGATAGTGTCATAATGATGGATGTTCTGACAGTTGCCTAAAGAATAACACCCATATCATCACACACAATAACATTACCCAAACTCAAAATGCTAAATTGCTTGCCCAAATCGAGCACAGAAAGGATAATGGCTGATACACTTCTTCTATATTTTCCTCCATTGTCATTTTTCGAGAGCTTTATTTCAGGTCTTATGTTTAGATCAGGAGAGATACGGGACTCTAAATCCTAGGTTATAATAAACTGGTTCTTGCAACTGCAAGATGATGATTGGAAAGGCAATTAAAAAGATGTATCCACTTCAATTAAGCTGCTTCGAAGGTTAATTTTCTGATTAATTTTTCCTCTGATTTATGGGGGGATAGCATTTCTAAGAGCCTTCCTAAGACAAACTCGAAGCAGAACTCGAATATAGGAAACTCAGCCAAGGAAAGGATGGTTCATCATCATCATTAGTTAGAGAAGGATTAAAAATCGTAATTTGAAGATTATTGTGCACAGATCTACTATTTTTTATGATCTTCAGTTCTTTAGTATAAATATATATGAATCACGGACAAAAGAGACGCGAATGAATCCTACTGTCTCTCCATGGTGCCGCATTTAAGGAAGATTTTAAGAAGGGTAACTCACCTGGATGGATTCAATCGGTCCTCCTGGTTTCTCTCTTGTTTTTGCAGATCCCAAACTTCTGAATGCCGTGATAGCTGCCTCACTCAAGAACCCTGAACTCGCCACTGTCATGAACGATTTCCATGTGCTCTGGAGACTTACTTGCGATGTTAGGACACAGAGAATGCCTATTAGCTGGAAAGTGGAAGTCTTTTGTCAATGGTTAATTATTATCGGTAAAGTGTACCGAAACTTCATAAAAAAAGATTACATAGAATATATATCAACTAATTTCTTTACAATTATTAATTATTAATATATTAATAATGAAAGAAAGTAAAATCAAAAGTAAATCATATTAACACAACAATAATAAATAATAAAATAATGTGAATGCGAATGTTTTGTTGGCAAAAAGAGATTCAGGTCCCTCATTGTCGATCAGCAATAGGGGCATCAAGCTGAAACCTTCTTATTAAGTATAAATAGATCATAATGTGCTTTTATGAAGTAATGCTATAATACAGTATTTTACAAACTTCAGAAATTCTTTTATAATACTTATTAGTAAAAAAAAACTATAATGACTTTATTTTATTTTAAAAGAATATCATCCTCATAAATCATTTAATAATTATGAAAATGAATATATAGAATTTTTCCTTTTTTGGTAATAATCTCTTGTATTTGACTACCACTTTAAATTTCAATTAATTCAGATTAAGTTATGTTCAAATCCAATCGGGGGAGTTCTCCCAAAAATATTTTATGCATTTACACTGTCTCAAATCCAAAACATGTTTAAATAATTATAACTCCTTCCACTATAATTAACGCTTGTTGGTATATAAAGAATCTCTTTAAAACAACTTAATCATGTTTTATATATTTGGTCATATATATAATTATATATATTAATCACCTATTGGATCACATGCCAGAATTTTCTAAGAAATGACAAAGCATGCACCCATGAAACCAGCTGTGACAAATAAATTCTGGGAAAGTTACTAAAAGCTTTATACTTTGTTTGGAAGATGCTGTAGTGGTCCTAAAATATAATCAAGCTTCTAAAATATATGTCGTCAACTTTTATGTTAATATTATGTTTTTATACCAACATAAAAAATTAATCTATTCTAAATTGATAATTGTACCTGTGTTAAGTAAAAATATATTTAGTGAAGATTTGGATGGCTTAATTTGTAGAGAAAGCTAAGTAACATGGGAAAAGATAAAGCAATGACTTCACTCATTCACTTAAAATTGGCTTTCAAGAATTTTCCAAGAAAAGACAAAAGCATTTTCGAAATCAGCTGTGCTGCATTAATTCAAGTTCAAGAGCCTCCTGACCCACCCCTACAATTTTGGCATTGATCGATTATTAAAATATGTGTAAGAAGTGGTGCTTTTAAAATTTGAGTCCTATCAGAAATACTAAACCTTTATCTAATCTCACACACACACATATATATATCACGCGGGATCCTTTATGGAGAGTTCGGTTATAAATCTTTTATAATGGCAATCCACAATGCTACTTTTGCCATACCATCAACTTTCCTAGAAACAAGCTGCGAAAGTTACAAAGAGAAATGGGCAGGAAAGAAAATGAATACTTGCTTTGTCGGCCACTACCTTCCTGTCCTTGTCTCTAACAAACATACACCTCGGAATAAAAAGGTAACTCATATAAATTAAGAGAAATAGTTAACTCATTTAAATATAATTTAAATTAAAAGTTATTTTTTCAATAATATTTTTAATTTAATATTATCATAAAATTAATGATACATAATTAAATTTATTATTAATAATGATGGATGGAGGATAAATTAAAAAGGTAAATAATTAATACTCCAAATTTCAATATTAATCCTTTAAATTTGGGATCAAAACCACTCCAAAAAAATCCCCTTGTATATTAGAGCAGTGACAGTGTGTGTGTATCGTCCCATAAAAGGAGTGAAATGAAGATCTCTGTGAGGGCCGCATGTGGGAGATTTATTTTAAGGAAGGAAGCGTGGATTTGCGGTGGTTAATTATATAATAATATTCCCAAATCACAGTCGGAGTTTTTAACACAAATATTTCAATAAAACACAATGACACGTCTACATCATTAACAAATTTCTAAGTTGTTTCTACACAACACGTAATCATCTTTCTCAGTTAAAGCCCTCCTTTTTCTTTCTTTTTTTTTTAAAGACAATATATGATGAGGACCTCCATAATCAATGATTAAATTTCAAATTTTAATATATGAGGACATGTTAATTATTGTCTTATAACATTAAAAAGTTATTAATTTTTTCTAAAATTTTAATAGCCAATCAGAACTATTTAAGAGAAAAAAATAATTTAAAATATAAAATTAGTTGTGATCGAGATTCAAAAAATTCTATCAATGTAATAGAAAATAATTTAAAGCATAGAATAATTTGGCCTGAAAAAGGTTTTCATCGGGCACTCGTTGTATAAAGCAGGAGATTAAAGTAATAGTTTCCTTCAAAAGAATAAAAACAAGAATTAAAGCAACAGTTTCAGTGGAAGAAAGTGAGTTTCCCCGAAATTGCCCAAAATAAAAAAAATAAAGTTGCTATGTATATATTAAGAAAGTCAAAGTGAATAATACACCATTGAAATTAAAAATTAAATCATTAAAGGGACCCCTAAAAAGTTCTTGTCCTACAAGAAATACCAGATTTTGTTTTGTCAGATATTATTTGGCCTAAAATTATAACATGCCTAGCCAATAATTATTAATTAAAGATAACCTCAAAGTTGGACTTGAGTTTGAGAAGTTAAGTTGATTTATATTGGTCGGCTTTACATATATGAAAATTGTGATAAAAAATCTAATGATCCACACAACATTTGTTTAAAATGACATGTTATTTATTTGCATTTATTGTTATTGAGATACTAATCTCCAATAAGCCCCTTAAATTATCAATTTTAAGTAGAAAACCTCCTTTGTTAGCTGTTAAGTAATTAATAGAAAATTACATCTCATGCTATATTTAATGACATGCCATCTGACCTGAACATATAAAATCCATATCTCTGTTGACTAAGTTACATTACATGGCCTATGCTTTTGTTTTGTTTTCTTTTTTTTTTTTGGGTCGGGGTCTCTCCTGCAGAGACCCCATAGCCACAATCCTGCTATGGCTATTTTTCTCTTTTTTTAAAAAATTAAAAATTATAGATAAAAATAGATTTTTTAGGGATCATGTAGATATATTTTTTGTGTATTTTTAAATTTTTTTAATATTTTTTCTTAATTACGAAAAAGCTACATAAAATTACAAACTATAGAGATCCAATTTTTACTGTATAATATTGTTTTAATAAATAAAAAATTTAAAACTACACAAAATATATATTTACATGATCATTGAAAAATCTAGTTTTTATTTATATTTTTAACTAAAAGAAAAAAAGAAAACCTGCCACGGCAATGGAACCGTGGCAGGAGAGGGTCTCGCAAGAGAGACCCCCTGTCGTTTTTTTTTTATGCTGATAGGCATATGCTATTCAAAATATCTTTTATTTTAATAAATACTAACTTCTTCCTATTTTTATGCAAATGGCCTCTCTCATTCTTATTCAGTAGAACTCGCATCGTCTGTGTTCTTTGTAACGACCCTCGTTACATTGTCTCTAGTTAACCAAGTGTTTTTGACATTGTGTACAGAACATTTGTATAAACCGCAAAACATTTCAGTCAGAAAGAAAAGAAAGAAATAGAGGGAGTGACAGAGAAGTCGTGCTAGGTTTTGAAGTTTCTGACCATTAAGAGTGATTTTTGGCCTCTTGAATCTTGGTTGGTAAGTGATCTATACTCCTCTCTCTCCATTTTCTTTAGTTTTGAGTTGAGTTTTCTCAAGTATATATTGGGATCTTTGGTTTTAGCTGAATCCTACCAATTAAAATGGATGAAATGAGGTTAATGGAGTGTGTTTTGTTGTGTACGTTGCTTGCATATGAGTTTTGGAAGGAGTATACATGGATTAAGTTTAACCCTAGGTTATTTTCGGTTAAGACATTTGGGAATCTTAAGTATATGTGGTTGAGTAGTGTTTATATGGTCTTTAGGAGCTTAATGATGCATGAAAGTGGGGTTAGAACTGTAATATCCTGAAATTTTTTCTGAATATTCAAGGCTCAATATTTTAAAATTTATAAAGAATTTGAAAAAATGGGTATATACCATTTGGTATGAAATATGACAAAAAGGTTAATTATCTCAGTTGAAAAAAAAATTAGAAAATGATAATTTTACCCTCGAAGAAAGAAAAAGGAAAAGGAAAAAAAATGAAGGCAGTGGACAAAGGGGGAGATTGAAGAAAAGTTTATGAATTTTGGGGTAAAGTATACCTAATGACCTGAAAATTTTAAAAATTATAAATTGACCCAAGTTAAGGGCATTTTGTAAATATAAAAAAATTATAGTCAAAATGAAGCTCTCAATGAGTTAAGTCTAATGAAGTATAGTATGGAATTTATTAGGTCAAAATAATATTTATTGGATAATTAGGATTTAATATTGGTATTTTACCTGATAAAAGTCAGTTTAAACTGCAGGAAGAGGCAGTATTAATTCAAGAAAAATTAGAGGACCTTGTTAAAATATATTTTGGATCAAAATAATGATTTTGGACTAAAGGTAATTGTTGGATAATTCTTTGCCAATTTAATGTTAGTTTTGGTAAAAACATTCAATTGGTATAGGTAAATTTAATCGGTAAAGGGTATTTTTGTCCATATAAATTATTGAAGCAATTTTTGGCCAAATATGATGATAAAGGACATGCTGCACACTGAAGAGGACAAGGAGGAAATTTTCTCAAAAGCTCATTAAAAATTAACCATGTTTAGTTTACTAACTAATGTTGCTATTTCCTCCTTTCATCTCTCTCCTCTAAGTGATGGGTTTAAGTGTGGTTAATCTTCATTTGCTTTCATTCTTCACGTCTGTACAGCAGCAAGTTGAGAGAAAGAGAGAAAATTACACAAAGGAGAAAGGAAGAGCAAGAAGAGAAAGCTAAAGACCAAAACATCAAGGTAAACTTATATGATCACTAGCTTATGTTCTTGAGTGCTTAGGAGCACTTTCATGAAGTTTTCCTTCCTCTTTTTCCTCTGCAATTTTCATCCATGAGAGAGAGTAGAGAGAGAAAATGAAGATATAGAGAAACTAAACCATGAAAAGGGTTATATAGGCCACAGGGTGCAAGGATATGCCATTAGATTATAAATTAATTGGATGCTTATTTTTCTACAATTTATGGTAATTTTTTTCCTAATTAGGGTTCAATATAGGAAGGGAATTTCATTATTTTGATCCCAAAAATGGATTCCTTGGGTCCAAAATAGGTTAGAACAAAGTATGTTGTACAAAGGATGTTTTATGGATAATAAAGTGCAAATTTTAGTTCAAGTGAGCACTTTGTAAAGGAAATTATATAATCAGTGGTTAATGACATTATTTTATGATGATATAGGATCCAAAGAAGTGTTAGAAGATCAAGGGAAAGGTGTACAAAGTTTGGTGGAACTTGGAAAGCCCAAAGGTAGTTATTTTACCAATTATGTCAAAGTTGTTAAAACTATTTTCAATGATATTTTGAACATGCCATGCTGTGACATTAATGTTTTATGTTGTATTTGATGTATTGGCTATTTGAATGAGAGCTTTTAGGACTCTTGGATGTTCAATTTTTAAAATGTTACCATGCCGAAATTTTTATGAAAATGTATGGTATAAATTGATAATTGCTTTCAAATGATAATTCTATAAATTGTATGATGAAATATGCACATACTTGGTTGTAACTACTGAGATTCTTTGAATCTCATTCTCTTTCCAAATGTTTCACTTCATAGGTCCAAGTTATGGCAAGATTGCCCAAGAAGAAAAGGGGAAGGAAAAGCAAGCTCTTAATTAAAATGAATTTGCTTGCGTTGGTGCTTTGCTTGGAGTACCTTGTGAAAATGATGTGTATGGTTTTAGAACTTTTCATGAATGTAATTATGTTCATATAGATCTACTGTGATGTAATGTTTTAAGTCAAGACAAGAAATGGCCATGTATGTACATATTAAGGTCTATGTTGACAAGTTGTAGGAAGAAAATGGCCATTGTAACACTGCTCAGAATCTCATGTACTGTTCAGAATTTTTGTGGTTTCATGTGTGAGTGTTTTATATATATAAAAAATAGACATGTGTAGCTTTCCATAGACATAAAGATTACTCAATTTGGAGTTGTGTATGATTTATGGTGATTTTTCAAAATTATTGTCAGAATCAGAAATTTTCAAAAATAACCATTGCTACAATGAATATAATACGAATTTATTGTATAAGTTGACCAAGTAATTTCCCAGTTCAACTTTTTTTCCATGTATATAATCTTTTAAGCTATATATAGAGACTTGAACCATGTCAATATGATTTTTCTTGATTTAGTTATGAATTTTTAAAATTTACCAGGTGAAAAGAAGTTAACTAAGGGAATAGTACCAAAAATGAAATAAATTGGTTTAAATTGTTTTATGTAATTAAGTCTCTAATCAAACATTATTGGACTTAAATATAGTTTAGTACATGGAAAATAAGTCTAAGTACAAGGTGTGACAGGAACCTTGGGCTAGGCCTAAATGGTTGAATTATAGAATTTGGACATTTGGATTGTATGTAATTGAGGTATTATAATAATGTGAAGGCTATTTGGTTGATTGAAAGGGGGTTCGAGTATGCTGGACAACTCGAGAAGCTTGTGGAATCACGTGTGTATAGTATTGACAACTTGAGGTAATCGGGTGTTTGTATTATTTGTATAGTCTGTATTGTATGTTATGATATATGTGTACATACACATGTTTCCATTCATACCACAATATTGATATATGTGTGTGTGTGGTTTATCTTTATATGACACGTAGGGTATGATGATTATGATGATGATGTTGATGTGACATGACATGATGCATGCATAACCTTATGATACATGATGATGATGATTATACGATGATATGACATGAGCATTATCACATGACATTGTGAAATATATGGTGGATTGGGTGGTGATGATGATATGATATATGATAAGGGAGGATGAAGATGAGATTGATTTTTGTAACACTTTACTCCCAAACACCTGCTCTCTTAACCAAAAACTTTAAAAACCAACCAAACACAGTCCAAACATCTCACATATACCTTCCAACTCATCAGAGCAACTGAAAAACATCACAAAATACCTCAAGAAACATCATTATAGTCGGAACAGTGTGCAGGGCCATGACCACTATAGTACCGCCTTGACTCTATGTCTCTCGGGTTGACTGGTGCAGCAGCTTGATACCTTGGCGTCGTGGCGCCCCCTTGCTGACAGCAGATAAGCAAAACTCAATTTTTAGGGTGAACTTCAACGTGCATAAATTTATGCTTCAACCTCCGATTGACCTGATTCTAACTCCTACAAGTCAATTTTATCCCAATCTATATATAGACACCAATTTCACTTCAATCCACAGACATATACATACATATAACTCATACAATCTCATAACTTACAACTCTCATTTGCTACCAAAGGCAAACTGACCATTCAAGACCATTCACACAGGTCATAAACCACTTAACCAACTTGTCCAAAAATGTTTCACCTCAAGAAAACCACTCCCTTGAGATTTGACCCCCTTGAACCCTAAATTGACAAAGTGGGTTATAGATCCAAAACACACCAATAAGGTCCAATTCCACCTTTGTATTCACAAACACTACTATATAGACCTCCCGACATGCAAAGCCATACATGCATCACACAATATCACATCCGACACCAATTCCTATCCATAACATAACAACATCATTACAAACATATTCAAATATCATAAAATCATCCAACCCTCATATCCATTACATCACCCTATCCTACTTAGCACAACACACATAGAAAACAAAAATACTATACATACTTGATATTCCCACGTTCGGTATGCTACTCCTTTACCTTGTCCGGACTAGTGTCAGAATCATAACTTGAAATGTTAGTTCATGGGAAAGGGGTGTGAGACAAAGTCTCAGTAACTGGGGACAACCACAGACATATACATACATATAACTCATACAATCTCATGAATGCAATATGAAATGGAATACATGTCTTCCTTGCACATAGCTAGAATCATGAGCTATCATCACAACAGGACATTTCATATAGGTAATTCCCTTCCAACAGTTGATGAAGACTAATTCCGAGACATCACCAAGGTCATATCCCATTAGTGCACCTGGCCAAAGATAGCACATATGTTCGAATTGTGGCTCTCCTTCCCCTTTCTCACCACGAATTGGCAGTGATTTAGAGAAGGTGTGGTCCGCTGCATGCCTTTCCCTCCTGGCCATAGGAGGCAATTTAGCCATAAGGATCTCATCATTATCCTCTTTAATCATATATCATATCATATCATTGTATATCATATCATCACCATCACCCATTTCACCATATATCACAATCTCACAATATCATGTGATGATGCTCACGTCGTATTATCATTTAATCATCATCATCATATGTCACAATGTCATGCATGCATTATGTCATGTCACATCAACAATATCATCTCTAATCATTATCATAATCATCACAATCATAATACCTTATGTGTCTAACTGTGTGCATACCACGATATAAAGACAAGCCATATACACATACATATTCATATCGTGGTATGAACAGAAATATGCATATATACACATATACACCAATATAATATACATATACAATACAAACAATACAAACACCCAGTTACCTCGGGTTGTCAATACCACACACATGCGATTCCACTAGCTTCTCGAGTTGTCCAACACACTCGAACCCCTTTCGGTCAACCAAACAACATTCACATTATCATAATACTTCAATTAATATACAATCCAATTATAAAAATTCCCTCATTCAACCATATAGGCCTAACTCAAGGTTCCAACACCACTTTCATGCATCATTAAACTCCTAAGGACCATTCAAACACCAATCAATCTCATACATTTCAAATCCTCAAATGCCTTAACCAAAAATAACCTAAGGTTAAGCTTAATTAATACATAGTCCCTTCAAAGCTCATACCCAAGCAATAAGAACACCAACACACACTCCATTAACCCCATTTCATCCATTTTAATCGGTGGAATTCGGACAAAACCAAATATCCCAATATATATATGAGAAAACCCAACTCAAAATCGAAGAAAATGGAGATTGAGGAGTATAGATCACTTACCAACGTGAATCCAAGCTTCAAGAGGTTGAAAACTACTCCCAATGGCTGAAATCTTCGAACCCTAGTAGAGTTCCCTTGGTTCTCCTCTGTTTCTTTCTTTTTCCTCATGCTTGGCCAACTGAATGACATCTGATTTATACAAATCTGGGGCATGGCGCCGCTGCGGGGGTAAGTTCGCCACGACATGAATGCTCTTAATCCAAAAAACCAATTCTGATTCTGGAGCGAGCTCGCCGCGGCAGCTCTACTCTTCATCGCGGTGTGGAGCTCATTCTGCCTCCACTTGAACCTTTCCTTCATCCTGACCCTCCGGTTCTGCACACAATGCCAATTACACTTGGTTAGCTAGGGATAATGTAATAAGGATTGTTACAATTTTATCCCTCTGAAAGAGGGGAATGATAAAATCTAAAGGAGCCTACTTACCCTGTAAACTAATGAAGCTAATAACTTAGGCACACGAAGCGTATGGAGCTGTACAACACACTAAAGCAATGGGATCTAACAAGAAGAAAGATGAAGGCTGCAATTGCTATTCTCCAACTCCTGTCAACGTGAAAAGATAACACGAAGAATAAAATAAGCAGTTCAATTCTAAGGTTGGCTGTGGCTGTGGCTATTTCTTTTTTTTTTATTATTATTTGTTCACATATTCATTTGGAATTGTAAGTAGTGGAAGTTTTATTTTATTCTTTTTTTTTGTTTTTAGTTAGTTAAAATGAAGTTTTTATAGAATTGGTTTTACAACGTGGTTATGGTAAAAATTGGTTTTGACCCAACGTATTTATGTTTAAATGATTTATTTAAAAATTAGTTTTGACAAAAATAAGTACATTTGGATGATTTTTTATGGCTTTTTTATGGGCTGTTTGGATGATTTTAATCAAAAATATTTTTAGTTATGTAATTACTGAAAATGACATAGGTTTTATAATAATTTTTTATTCTTAAAAATTCATTAATAACTTTTAATTAAAGTTTTGATTTATCAATAAGTTAAAATATTTAAACATGAATATTTTTAAATTGAACAATAAAAGAGGATAATAATAATTCAAAGCTATAATGATTTATAAAATAAAATATTTTCTTTATATATATATTAAAAACAATAAAAAATAAAATAAAACATGGTGAGATGGCCTTGTTTCTTGAAAAGTCATTTTAAATTAAAGAATAATAATGCAAGGTGGGGCATGAAGATCAGTATGCATAAAAAAAATATTCAGTACCACTAAAAGAAGAGTTTGTGGGTAAAATTGTCTTACAGTCACAATTGAAGGTGAAATGCGACTTGAGAAATGGAAAAGCAGGTCCTATGTTATTTTTGCTTCAACTCCGTTAATCACCAAATTCGTGGCACCAACATGAAGGAATTTGGATAGCCAAACAGGCTCTTTAAAAACTTGGCTAACTTGGTTTTGGTGTCAAACTCAGTTATCAATGTGGAACTAAACAGGCCCTTAGTTGGTTTGTCGCTTTTTATTCTGTTTTAAGATATAGTAGAAAATAAAATCAAAACTAAGAAAAAACGTATTCACCTTTGTTCACATTTTGTTTGGGCCAAGCTGACTTTGTCTGATTCTTCTCAGATTAATGATCGACAAATGTTAATTTTTTTAAAAAAAATTCTCAACTTATAATAAGAAGGAAGTAATAAATGACAAATTAGCAAACGATGAAAGTACAGCTAAAAGCAAAAATATTAACGAATCCAAAAAAAAAACTGAAAGATAATTTGACAATTTTTGGGTCAAGTCTAACTTACTCCCAATATATCTAATTTTCTTTCGCTCCTTTCTTTGAATCCCTAACAAATTGTATTGGTAGGTTTAATAATTAATAATAAACTTTTGCAAAAATATGATTTAATAAGTTCCTGAATATGTATGTTTGATATATAGTGCTCTTTCCATCTCATTTTATGAGTTGTTTTGAGGTTTTTTTACATAGACCAATACAAGTATTAAACATCTTAGATTATATTAAAGTTTAATATATTTTATTAAAATGTCATAGACTTAAATACCAAAGCATTATGTTCTACTTATTATTATTTTCAATGAAGGACAAAATAGTAAATAAGATAATGAATAATTCATTAATAATGCATATATAACTTGATACATTTAAAATTTTTTGAAATAATAAATAAAATGGGAGGTAGCTCTGAAGAAACTAAAATGCATAGTCATCTTGAGATGAGAGTGCACATGGGGCACATGCACGAGATCCAATTTCTCATCACCTCTCAGACAAAACCATAAAACCTCACGATTTCTCAGTCCTTTCTATCCTTTAATCCAAGTGTTGCAATTAATATATTTTATAAAATTAAATTTTTTAAGTACTTTAATTATCACTCCCTTTGTTCTAATTATAGAGCCTTTTGTCCCAGTTCTAAATATAGGACTATTTACAATATATGAGATAGTATTTATTATATATTTTTAAAAAATGTTTATATTTAATGTCTCTCAAAGAGAGAGATAAAGAGATTATATAATGGTAGTTTTGAAAAAATGTTATAATTTTTGGGGAAATCAAGGTAGTTAATTAATTTTAACACATTTTCTTAATCCGCATGATTTGGTTAAAAAAGTCTTATATTAAGGATAAGAGAGAGTATTATTTTATTATTTATTATTTCAGTGTTCACATGATTTCCTTTAATTTTTTTGTTCTTTACATACTACTTTCAGATGCAGAAGGGGTCAAACAGGGGACAAACCGCCAACTTCAGCTACAATTTATTTTAATAAACTCCTATTCTGCATATTCACTCCCATTTAACTTCTTGAATACTGTGATGGCGTTAACTTGGAATTTTGGAATTAATGTGATTGTTTTGTGGGTGAAAAAGAATGAGATCCATGTTTATTGGTTCTTTTCTTCTTGTCTTTTTTTTAAACCTGATTATTAGTTCATTCAGTAAAAGAAAGGAAGAATACATCTTTTCATGCTCACTAAATAAATAGTTTTATGCGTCCCTCAATGTCAATAAACAATAGGGGTCATAAAGAAACTCTCTTATTAAGTATTTATTGGTCTATAAAAATTGTTATTTTATAATTTTTCACATTAATCAAGAAAATAATTAAATGATCTAAAATATTATAAAATTTAATAATATTTTATTAAAATGCCCTTAATTTAAATGTTTAAACTAATGGTCCATTTAATATTAAATAGTAAAACAAATAATTAATGTTTTATCAAAATTTTATGATGACAGATAATGTAAAAATCACAAAAACCTTAAAGTGATAATTTTTAGAAATGAAGGGAGTATAAATAAATCATAATTTATTTTTATAAAGTAATGCTAAAATATATATATCGCAGACATCAGAATTTTTTTCATATTACTTATTAGTAATAAATTAAAAAAAAGTTATAAAGATTTTATTATATTTTAAAAGAATATCATCCTCATAAATCATTTAATAATTATGAAAATGAAATATAATACTTCTTCCATTTTAAAATATAAGGTAGATTTAGTGGAGATTGATATTTCAAAATATAAGTCACTTTTTAAAAATCAATGACCATTTAATGCTATATTTCTAATTTTACTCATATTTATGAGAGAGAAGAATAAAAAAATTATAAGAGAGAAAATAATTAATTTTTATCCCTATTTAATAAAAATAGCTTTAGAAAATTATGAAAAAACTTAAAAGAATTAATATTTTTAGATGATTATAAAGTAGATAGATATGACCCGTATTTTGAAATGGAGAAATTTCCTTTTTAAACAACATAATCATGTTTTATAATATATTAATCACCTAATGGATCACTCGCTCAAATCTTTTGAGACTAGAAATAACAAAGTACCAAAGAAACGATCTCTAATGCATAAGTACTGGCAATGTTTGGTGAAAAGTTTGGTATTTAATCAGAAAATGAATACAGGCTTTGTCTGCCACTGCTTTCCTGTACTTGCCCCCATCAAACATACATACTAGAGCCGTGAAAGCGGGCTTCAACCTATGGGTTAGTCCATTTTGACCTGTTTTATGGCGGTTCTGAGTTGGAAAAAACAGAGTCCATCTTGAGGTGGTCTTTTTCTAACCCGGACCACTTAACCCGTAGGTTAAGCGGGCTAACCCGCGGATTAGCCCGTTTTGCCCGCTTATTTTTTTTTCCCTTCAAATTATCTTTTTTTTCTTTATATATATTTTGTTTAATATTAAAACTTGAAATTAGAATTGTCTTATACTTAGAATTAAAATTTCCCCATATTTCATATTTAATATTGTTGGATTATAATACTTACATAAATCATGATTAATATGTGTTAATGTATTTTGATAAATTGATGGTTTATATGGTTTCTATTTCTAATTTAATTTGGACTAAACTTATATACTTTTCCTTATATACTTTTCATGCTATTCATCAATTAAAATTTAACATGTAGACCTTTCAAATTTTTTTAAGTTTAAGAAGTTAAAAATTTTAATATATAATAAATGACTAAATCTACAATATATTAAAAAATAATCCACATATTAATCTTTAATTGGAAAATAACACTTAAAGCACATAAGAAAAAATATATAAGTATTTTCTATTTAATTATGAATCAATCATGTTATTTTTTTATTATTCATATTAGTAATTTAGGTTATTATTCAAATATAAAAAAATTGAAATATATATATATATATAATATTTGGCGGGCTAACCCGCCAACCTACCGTGGCGGTCCTGGGCTGGGCAAATCCCAGCTCGTTTTCTGGCAGCCTACCATGGGCCAGCTCATTTTAAGGCGGGCTGGCCCGTTTCCCAGCTCTAATACATACATTGATACATATATATATAAGGGAAAAAGACAATTTGGTACCCATAATTGAAAATATTTTCTTTCAAGGACCCAATTTAAAAATTCAGTAGTCCTATAAACTGAATTCCCAACTCAAATCAACTGAATTTCCCATTGGTACTATTCATTTGTCAATATTTTTTTATACAGATCCTAAAATGTCTTTTTCCCCTATATATAAACACACACATTGCAGGTAACTCTATTTATATATAAATATCTATTTATTTTATATTCTTTAATTAAGGGAATTAAATTTTTAATAAATTTATATATTTGGAAAAATAAGTGCTTAAATGATATTAATATCAATAATTATATATGTCATATGATAAATCAATTATTTAAAGTTAGAGTAAAATATTATAATTTCCTATATTTTACCTAAATTATAGAGAACTCATCTTTATATTAGAAACATATACAAAGTCCCTATTTAACATAAATATTTGTTTTGGAATCTTTTTAAAGCTTGTTTTTAACTTTTTAATTTTCAACTAGAATGAGTTTGATACATTTATATAGAGTTTAAGATAAGTCATATTTTTCACGATTTGTAAACCATACATTTTACACTTATTATATATTTTATTTATATTGATTGATTTGACAAATTTTTATCTTACTAATTTTTAATTTAATATATTGTCAAATGCATTATTTTAAGTTATTTTAGTATAAATTTTAATTGATAAAAATGTATTACAAAAAAATATATATATATATATATATACATATACTTTAGTCATGTAACGCCCCTCACGTTATCTTTATTGGTTTTGTGATCAGGACTGGAGGAAGTAGGACAGAGATATGTTCAAGAGGAACCAAAAAGGGCTCCACGTCGCGGCAAGGAGCAGAGCCGCCGCGGCGAGAGACCTTCCAGTGGCGATGTTTGAGTTGAATCCGGTGGAGCCGCGGCGAGATATTTGAGGCCGCAGCAAGAGTCGGGATTTTTGTTTAAATCCAGATCATTTCAGTCGATGGGAAAAGAAAGAAACGGAGGAAACTGAGGGAGATCGAGAGAGCTCAGCTAGGGTTCGACATTTCCGGCATCCAGGAGTGATTTTCGGACCTCAAGAGCTTGGATTCAAGTTGGTAAGTGTTCTCTACTCCTCCCTCTCCATTTTCTTCGGTTAGAATTTGGGATTTTCAGTTGTAAGGTTGGATCTTCGGTTTGGACCGAAATCCACCAATTGAAATGGATGATTTGAGGTTAAGGAAGTGTGTTTTGATACTCTTGTTGCTTGGATGTGAGTTTTGAAGGGTGTATGTATGATTTGAGCTTAAACCTAGGTTGTTTTTAGTTAGAGCTCTTGGGAATTCGAAAGGTACGTGGTTGTGTAGTGTTTGAGTGATCCCTAAGAGTTTATTGATGCATGAAAATGGTGTTGGAACCTTGGGTTAAGTTAATGTGGTTGAATTGTGAGGTTTGGTTTATTGGGTACATTGTGTTAATGGAAGAATTATGGTATTGTGAAGGTTGTTGGCTATCGAGAGGGGTTCACGTGTATTGGACAATTCAAGGAAGCTTGTGGAACTCGTGTGCGTGTGATAACGACAATTGAGGTAACCGGGTGTTTGTTTATATTGTATTGATTATGTTATATGATAGTATGTATATTTGTGTATATATACATGTCCCTTTCATACCACGATATTGATGTGTTTGTGTGTACTGTTTTTATATATATCATGGTATGTATACAGTTAGATGATAATTATGTTTATGATGATGAGATATGTGAGGATGATGTGATGACGATATGATGAATGATGATACATATGATGTTGACATTGATAGGATATGAAATGGTGCATACATGATGATATGATGACACATTTGCATCACCACATGTTATCGTGAGATTGTGTTACATGGTGGACGAAGTGGTGATGATATGATGATATATATATGTATTTGTTAGGGAGGATAAGGATGGGATATGTGTATATGTATGTGTGTTAGGGAGGATAATGATGGATTATATGTGTTATGGAGGATAAGAATGGATGATATATGTGTTAGGGAGGATAAGGATTGGGTCCCTGCAAGGGCAACATGCATACCATTCATTTCATATTGCATTCATGAGTTGGGTGAGATATAGGTATATGTATGTATGTATATTTGTGTGTGATTATTCCCGGTTACTGAGACATTGTCTCACCCACTCTCCCACAAACTAAACTTTCAGGTGATGTTCTAGCACTAGTCCGGAGAAGACGCAGGAGTAGCTGTATACGTGGGAATAGTCTATGTAATGTGTGTGTATTTTTGATAATGTATCATGTGTCAAGTATGATAGAATGGGTTGTAATTGGATAAATGATATGGTTGAGACTGGTTATGTATGTATGTATATATGTTCATGTATGTGGTATGTATGGTTGTATGGTTTTGGATGTTGAGAAGTCTGTATGTTAGTGTTGGTGAGCTCAGAGTAGTTTTGGGGCTTTGTTGGTTTGTTTAAGGGCCTATAGCCCATTTGGTCAAATTGGGTTCCAAGGGGTCAAATCTCAGAGGAGTGGTTCCTTTGAGGTGAAGCCTCTTTGAACAAGTTGGTTTGGGGATTTTGGACCTGTATGATTGGTTGGTGAGCATCCTTTTGCCTTCGGTGGCAATTGGAGGTTATTAGTGGTGAGTTTTGGTCATTAAGTGGTCAAAACGGTGTTAAGGGTCCAGAATCTCCATACGGAGTTGGATTAAGGTAAAAGTGGTGTCTTTGGATAGATGGGGACTAGATTGACTTGTAGGAGTTGAAATCAAGTCAATCGGAGGTCGAAGCATAATGTTATGCGCGTCGGAAGTTCACCCCGAAGTATAAAAGTTGCTGATATGGGATATCAGCAAGGGATGCCGCGGCGCCAGTGTTGACAAAAATGGGGAAAAAACAGAGCAGGCTGGAGCCACGGCGGTACTGTAGCGGCCGCTACCCCAGCCCAGTTTTTGGCATTTTGGGGTTCGTTTCCGCTGTTTTGGAGTATTGGAGAGTTGGTTTGAGATGTTTGGGTTTCGTTTAGTTGGATATTAATTTATTTGGTTAATTCTTGAGGTATAAAAAGGTAGGATGTTACAAGTCCCCTTTTTAACACCTTTTAGAATATTCCGTTAAAGATTTTCTAATACATTTTTATTAAAATTTTGATCGCAATATGACAAGAAAAAATCAAAATTTCAAATATGCTACAAGTTAAAAAATATTTTCCTATATATTATAACTTAATTGATCTCGGTGTCTGAGATCAAACACTGAGATATTATTTTTCATTTTTTTTTATTGAATGAGAAGGATCTCGATGTCTTTCTCATTCAATAAAAAAATTGAAAAATCATATCTCAGTATCTGAGACACCAAGATCATTCAAATTGTAGTATATGAAGAAATATTTTTCAACTTGTGGCATATTGGGAATTTTGATTTTTTCTTGTAGTATTGCGGTCAAAATTGTGATAAAAATGTATTAGAAAATCTTTAACGGAATATTCTAAAAGGTGTTAAAAATAGGACTAAAGTATATATATATATATTTTAAAAATAGAGGGGAAATCTCTATAATTTCATCAATACTACTGAGAGGAGGCCAATATGTGTTACTCTTAAAACTATACAACAACAACAACAACAATAGCCTTATCCCACTAGGTGGGGTCGGCTACATGGATCAAACGACGCCAATGAGCTCAATCAAACGCCATCTCCTCAGATAGATCATTTCTCAAAAGGTCATTCCTTATAACTTCCCTTAATGTCCTTTTTGGTCTTCCTCTACGCCTTTTGATTAGGCTCCAAGCCATTTGATCAACTCTCTTCACTGGCTCCTCTTGCCCTCTTCTTTGTACACGCCCAAACCACCTTAAACGATGTTCCACCATTTTCCCCTCAATAGGTGCTACCCCAACTTTCCTTCGTATACATTCATTTCGTATCTTATCCAATTTTGTATGACCACACATCCATCTTAACATTCTCATCTTTGCTACTCCCATCTTATGCTCTTGTTGTCCTTTCAAAGCTCAACATTCACTACCATATAGCATTGCTGGTCTTATAGCTGTTCTGTAAAATTTTCCTTTAAGCTTAGTAGGCACCTTGCGGTCACAAATAACTCCTGTTGCTTTCCTCCACTTTAACCACCCAGCTTGTATCCTATGCATAACATCCCCATCAATTTCCCCATTATTCTGTAAAATCGACCCCAAATATTTAAACTTTGACACCTCGGGAATGATTTGCTCTCCAATTTTTACCTCTGAATAATCTATAATTGGCCTCTTATTAAATTTGCAATGCATATATTCCATCTTACTCCTACTCAGACGGAAACCTTTTGATTTCAAGGTATGTCTCCATAATTCAAGTTTAGAGTTGACCTCTTCTCTTGAGTCCTCAATTAAAACTATATCATCCGCGAAAAGCATACACTTTGGAATTTCTTCTTGTATATGTTCTGTAAGAACATCCAAAACCAGATCAAATAGGTATGGGCTCAAAGAAGATCCTTGATGTAAGCCTATTGTTATAGGGAAGTCCTTTGTCACACCTCCAGGGGTCCTCACACTTGTTGTTTCCCCCTCATACATATCCTTTATGGCTCGAATATAAGCCACCCGGACCCCTTTCTTCTCCATTGCTTTCCACAATACATCTCTTGGTACCCTATCATAGGCTTTTTCCAAATCAATGAAAACCATATGCAAGTCCCTCTCTTTACTCTGATATCTTTCAATCAAACCCCTTAATAAATAAATAGCCTCTGTTGTAGACCGCCCTGGCATAAATCCAAACTGATTTTCTGAAATACGAGACTCCTTCCTAAGTCTATACTCAAACACTCCTTCCTAGAGTTTCATGATGTGACTCATGAGTTTTATCCCCCGATAATTAGTACAATTTTGAATATCCCCCTTGTTTTTGTATATGGGCACTAGAGTGCTCTTCCTCCATTCCTCTGGCATTTTCTTGGACCTTAAAATCTCGTTAAATAACTTAGTAAGCCACCAAACCCCCTTCTCTCCTAAGCACTTCCAAACTTCGATAGGAATCCCATCAGGACCAATGGCTTTACCATTATCTATTCTCTTAAGAGCTTCTTTCACCTCTCCAACCCGAATCCTACGATAGAAATTCAAATTGAGATCATCTTCATGAGTTGTTAGTCCTTCAGTATCAATAGTCATATCCAATCCATTATTGAACAGCTTATAAAAGTAGCTCCCCCATCTTTCTTTGATATCATCATCTGCAACTAAAATTTTTCCTTCTTCGTCCTTAATACATCTCACTTGGTCCAAATCTCTTGACTTTCTTTCCCTCCTCTTGGAAATTTTGTAAATCTTATGTTCACATTTCTTTGTTCCTAAATCCTGGTAGAATTCCTCAAAAGCTTTAGCTCTAGCCCCACTCACTGCTTTCTTAGTCTCCTTTTTAGCCAACCGATAACATTTCCAATTTTCATCGTTATTGCATAGATGCAAGGCTTTGAAACACTCTTTCTTATATTTGACCTTCTCCTGCATACTCTCATTCCACCACCAAGATTCTTTATCCTTAGGTCCAAAACCTTTGGATTCACCCAATATTGCTTTAGCGGTATCCCTGATCCTTTTAGCCATCTCATTCCACAAGATATTAGCACTTCCTTGCAAGTCCCAATTACCTTCCTCCATAACTTTCCTCGTAAAGATCACTTGTTTTTCACCTTTTAGTTGCCACCACTTAATCCTGGGATTAAAAACTTTTCGACTTTTCAGTTTACGATTCTTAACTATCACATCAAGGACCAAGACCCTATGTTATGAAGTTAAACTCTCACCAGGAATTACTTTGCAGTTTTTACAAGTTGATCTATCTGAGTTCCTTACCAAAAAGAAGTCAATTTGCGACCTTTGGACTCCACTCTTATATGTAATTAAATGCTCCTCCCGCTTATTGAAACAGGTGTTTATAATCGTTAGGTTATAAGCCATTGAAAAATCAAGAATGGAATGTCCCTCTTCATTTACTTCTCCAAAGCCATAACCGCCGTGAACTCCCATATATTGCCTTGTCTCTTTTCCAACATGACCATTAAGATCGCCCCCAATGAGGATCTTCTCCTCTTGTGGGATATCTTGAACCAAGCCCTCCAAATCTTCCCAAAACTTTTCCTTAATATGTGTATCCGACCCTACTTGAGGTGCATAAGCACTAATAACATTGAGTGTATCATGTCCAATAGTCAATTTTAAGGATAGGATCCTATCTCCAATCCTTTTGACTCCTACCACATTCTTTTTCCAGCCTTTATCCACAATAATACCAACTCCATTCCTTCCTCGAACCTTCTCTACATACCAAAGTTTATAACCAGTAGTATCTAACTTCTTAGCCTTTTCTCCCACCCATTTAGTTTCTTGAAGACATAAGATGTTAATTCTCCTTCGAATCATAGCATCTACCACCTCCATAGATTTACCTGTTAACGTATAAATATTCCAAGAACTAAATCTAATCTTGCTTTTCTGGGCTAACTTCTTTACCCACATCCGTCCAGGATGATGTGGGAACCCTTGCTCATTTAACACTACACCCGGGCGCCGATGTAGCGACTCTAGCTCATTTGACACTGCATTCGAGCCAAACAGCGCGTTACTTCTGGGCAACGACCTAGCCTTAGCACATATACGTCTTTGATCCATGTCATGAGATTCGACAAATTTTTACGTTGGCTGTCGAGGGCCTAACATAACCCTCCTCCTTTACCCGGGCTTGGGACCGGCTATGACACTACATAGGCGGAGTTACTCTTAAAACTATATAGGTACATATATAAATACAATATATATAGAAATAAATACCTATAAATACAATATTTCAAATTAATGGGTTCCGCCCAATAAGATACCATTGGCTTCAATCCAAGAACCATGCGTACAAGATTCTCGGACATGAACAAGATCACGGAGTTCATCACGGAGCACACACAATAAAAGTCATGGAGATGTTCCTTTAGGATCAGATAAATGAACAAATGTCCTTCTCTATAAATATTACCATCCGAAACGATGAAGGGGACAAACCAACACATTTGATAGAATATATTTAAAGACAATAACTTTAAAATAGGGCTTAAATTAATAAAGTCATCCAAATTGAGAATCATTTTTATTATATATATATATATTTATGCAATAATATGTCATGGACAGCTTATGGATTTCTATAGATTAGGTTCCCTTACTAATTTTCAGTTTGCATGCTTGACAAATTCTATTTCCATGTTCTTTATGAAAAGATTATAAATCGAATTCTAGTTCCTTCTTATAAAATTATATAATAATGAAGTTTGATTTAATAAGGAACTATTATAAAACAAATATGATTCTAAATTTAGATAAATTTATTGATTTAATAAGCTAATTTTAAAGTTATTGCCTTTAAATATATTCATCTCTAACTCAAAATTTATCTTAACTTAATTGTCTCATATATATATAATATGAGTCTAAATCTATGTATCATATATAATTTTATATAAATTTTTAAAAATATATTTTAATTGAAAGATATTATATATTTTATCAATAAAATACATTTTGTAGATTTTACACAATGATTTATTAAATGTATTTAAAATTTTAAAAATATATCTAAATGATTTAAATATATATTGTAATAAATATATAGCTTATATTATACGTATGTGATATATATTTTAATAAAAAGACATATATATTTATATATATTTACACGCACACTTACGATTAGAGAAGAGAGAGAACCTACCTAGGGTTGGTTAGATGAGAAGAATGTGGGGGAGGATTTACTTGGGGGAGGGAATGGTATGGCTTTTTGAGCAGTATATGATAAATAAATAAATAAATGTCAAAAAATATTTATTATAATATAATACTTAAAATTGAATATCCGATGTGTGACTTGCACTGTTACACCGAAGTCAAATTGTACCAAATCAACTTGTGTGTTGTTAATTTCTTTTTATTTTGATAAACGTAGGTTACATAACCCCCTCCCTTGTTATTTATAATAATTAATATATATATATTTAAACTATATTATAAATAAATACCATAAATATTTTTTATACAAAATAAGATAATATATTTTAATTAAAATATATCTCATTCATATAAAATATACATTTTATATATTCATTAAAATAAATATATATTTTGAATATATTTTGAAGTTATAAATAGATTACATAAAAAATATTAGATATATCTCAAAAAATATTATTTTATATGTATATATGTTTTTGTAATATTTGTACTTATTAAAATAAAGAAGATTAAAAATATACCTAATGGATAAAAGATATATTATAAATTACTTAAAATATATTAATGTGTATCTTTTAAATATTTTATGATATTAAGGTAGTTGTTTAAATAAAAATATAGAATTAAGTACTTCTACAATTTTAAAAACAAGTATATCATATATTATAACTTAAAGAATAATGTAATTTCACTAAATTGTGTTTAATTATTATTCCCTCCATCTTCATTCATAAGGTGATTTAAAAAATTACACAAATTAAGAAAAGTAATTAAACTAAGTTATAAGTCTTAGTTTTGTCAAAAATAAATTACTATCCTGCCAGAGATGTATTTCATTTATTTTATTGACTTTTTGTTCAAAGAGAGAAAAATTATTTGTAGAATAAATTTATAAAAGTATTTTTAAAAAAAGCCTATAAATGCTTTATTATGTCCATATGATTTCTTTGTCATGCCATTTTCATACTTTGATATGTTCTTACAACTAAAAATCTTTCTTCACCTTACCTGAGTTTTTTTCTTCAAATAAAATATTGGAAGAAGTTGGATTATATTTCTTTATATTGATGTTTATATATTTAGTACACTTGCTCTTAAAATTGCTCTTAAAATTGTAGAGATACTTAATTCTATATTTTTATTTAAACAACTACATTAATATCATAAAATATTTAAAAGACACGCATTAATATATTTTAAGTGATTTATAATAATCTTTTATCAATTAGGTACATTTTTAATCTTCTTTATTTTGATAAGTACAAATATTACAAAAACATATATACATATAAAATAAAATTTTTTGAGATATATTTAATATTTTTTATGTAATCAATTTATAACTTCAAAATATATTCAAAATATATATTTATTTTAATGAATATATAAAAATATATTTTTATATGAATGAGATATATTTTAATTAAAATATATATTATATTATTTTGTATAAAAATATAATTATGGTATTTATTTATAATAAAGTCTAAATATATATATTAATTATTATAAATAACATGAGAGAGGGGGTTGCGTGTTTAGAGGGGGGAGAGGGGCGGGGAGATCGGAGACTGAGGACGGGGTTTAGGTGGCAGGCTTGCAACCTACTTTTATCAAAATAAAAGAAAAAAAATTAACAATACACTGGTCTATTTTCTACCATTCGGCTCATGTGTAACAGTATAAGTCACACATCGGGTATTCAATTTTGAGTGTTATATAATGATAAATATTTTCTGATATGTTATATTTTGATAATTGATCCTTTTTTTTTTATCATATACATCCCAAAAAGCCGAATGTATGCTGCCATTCTAAGTTTACAAAAAAATAAAAAAAAAAAATTGAAGACTCACATACCGAACTAGCTCAGACCAATTTTAGTGTCCAAAAAATGATAAAAATCGGTCTGATGAAATATATTTTGCAGAATTTGTAGTATCTAAGTAAATATTTGGGAAAATCATTAAAAAATTTCACAATATAAAAATATTTATTTAAAAGTCTCAACACTAAAAAATATTACATTTTAAGTCTCATATCCCGAAACATAAGTATAAAAATCTTTATTATTAAATATAAAATCTTAGAGTACAATTATAAAATATTATAGCATAATTTTATACTCAATATTGAATTTTTTTATACTCATTTTCCATAATTTTATACTTATTTTTTAGGATTGTACATTGATTTTAACCATAGAACTTGGGTGTAATATTTTGTGATGTTGAAACTTTTTAATAAATATTTTACTGTTTTGGGATTTAATGGTGATTTTTCCTAAATATTTTGTTAGTTGTAGCATTTGTGTAATTTTTATTTTCCTTTATAGTATATAGCTCAAAAAGCTGTGAACTCACTCCTTTTGTTTAAACTTCTTTATTCAAAAACTTCTTTTTCTTGGTGGTAAAAGGGGATATCCTTTCCCATTCAAAGAGTTGAACGATAAAAAAAAATAAATTAATATTAAATCAAGTTAAATAAATTTCCATGAAATTGTAGTAAAATTACAATTGCGATGTTAGGACACAGAAAATGCCTATTAGCTGGAAAGTGGAAGCCTTTTGTCAATGGTTACTCACTATTGGTAAAGTGTACCGACACTTAATCGAAAAAGATTAACAAAATATATATTAACTAATTTCTTTATAATTATTAATATATTAATAATAGAAGAAAGTAAAATCAAAGGTAAATCACATGAACGCTGTAATGGAAAATTTTAATTTTTTATTTTTACCAATTAGACTTCTGATATTGAAGAAAATCATTTAATATAGGTGGTGGTCCAAAATCTTACCTCCTATCCTATATATCCACACACAATATAAATGTGAATGTTTTGTTCGCAATAAAAAATTGAGATCCATATTTATTAATCCATTCTCTAAGGCTTTGTTTGGAATTTGAGAAAAATAAAGGGAGAGAAAAATTTGGGAGAAAATAAGTTGTTGGCCTATTTAATTCATATTTTTAGAAGAGTTTTTTATTTTTAAAAACAAAAAAAAAACTCATTTGATAAGCCTGTTTTTTATAAAATGTTATAAAAAAATAAAAGAATAACAAATTTAGGACATTTTTTAGGTGTTCTACTTATTTTTATTTTAAAAAACACAAGAAAATGTGAAAAATATCTATCTTATTAATGGTAAAGTTATAAATTTTAAATAGCATATTTATTATATGCTAATTATGATTTTGATAACAATTATTCAAATAGATTTTTTTATTTTATTATTCCTAAAACTTATTCTAAAAAATAATTCTACAAAATTATTTTAAAAATATTAAAATAGATAACATATTCAAAAGAGGGCTGTGATGACTTATATTTTCCTACTGTATCCAAAAGTTAAATGAAATGATGAATATATCTTTTTAAGAACCCACCTAATTTTTTTATTTAGATCAAAATCTATATGAGTACAAAATATTTTTTATATTTTTGATAATTAACTCAAGTCAATAATTTTGATCTAAAATTTTAAACATATTAAACCCAAACACTAAAAATTTATCATTATTTACTTTTTATTTTTAGAATCAAATTTTTTAGTAATAAACTAATCTAATTATTATAATATTATTATTTTTAATTTTTAATTTTTAAATTAATTCACCCCCACTTCCAGGGTTTTGGCTCCACCACTGACTTGCAAGAATTTTATGAGAAATAACAAAGTACCAATGAAACCAGTTGTGACACATAACTACTGGGAAGGTTAAGTGAAAAGTTTGGCATTGGCTCCAAGAATCAAAAGTCTAGGTCAGTCAAGCAAACACGGAAATTAATTGCAACGATTTGATTAGAGGTTAGAAATTAAGCACAACGAAAATGAGATTGCATAATCATCCTTGCCTATCTTAATGTACTCCCTCTATTAGTGATTTTTAACTACTTCCACATAGATTAAAGAAATTAATTGAAGTTAGTTAATATTTTTGAAATTTATAAAAATTACCAAAAACTTTACTATCCTCATTAAATATAACACATTATAATTGTATATTATATCCAATATTAAATATAAAATACAAATAACTACCTCATCAATATTAAAAAAAGTGGTTGAAAGTAGTTAACCCTTTTGAAATTGTCATAAATTAAAATTATTTTCCACAAATGCTACCACTTAAATGTTTGAACTTTCACCCTTAATTTAATGATACTTAATTACTACTCATATTTTAATTAATTTTTACTTGCAAAATTCAAAGAAATAGGCTATTTTACTGTAATAAATCATTTAATGCACCAAGCATATGTTATTTATTCCTTATAATTTGGATCAAAATAATTCTTTTAAAAAGTTTCTTATATTCAAGACTGGAGGAAGTATTTCTTAATTTATCCCTCCTCATTATAAATATTATAGGTGAAATTGGAAAACAAAATTAATATTCTTTAAAAATTGTAAAATGACTTATTCTTTGAATTATAAAAAAGTTTCTAGAATGTGTTCTATAAATAGCACAGAAGGAGTAAGTTTACTTTTAACTACCTCGTATAAATTAAGAAAGTTAGTAAACTTATTAAATTTGTCTCCATAGAGGTAGTATTAAATTAAGAGTATGTTAGAAAATTTAAAAGGAATTATGATGTTTTAATTCTATATTTCTTAATCTGTATAACTTTAAATAAATGAAGGGAGTATTTCATTAAACATGAAAATGTGGGAAAGAAAATGAATTTTGATGCAACCAACTTATCCAGTCGTGATGCATGGGAAATAAGAATTTTTAATGTGAACTATTTTAATTATAATATATTGAGATAGAACAATCACATATTTATAAATTATAAATAAAAATGAAAACATCAAATTATAATAAAAAATGTCACAAATGAAACATATAAAAAAGAAATTTTCAAAGATGTATTAATACAAAATATCATATCTAAAGAAAAATAACCACTAAAGATATGATTTAAAAATATGATGTGAGATAATAAAATTTCATGCCACCAAAAAATGTTCATGTATATTATGGCTTATGGTTGACTTCCCATATATAAAACTTTCTACTTCACATACTTTAGTTGAAAATATTTTTTAGTTGAATATAAAAAATATCTAAAGTTTAATTTGAACCCTAAATTTAAATGGACTTCATCAAACCATAAATCTAGAAATAATCAAGAAATTAAATTGATTAATTTAGTTATTTACTAATTATGTATTCAAACCTATTTAATGAAAATTTACCTAAAACTTGATTAATTCAAGTTGGTTAGAGAACTTAAATATTGATTAATATTAACCAACTTGATTTCACGATATCTTGATATAAAAGCTTAGAAATTGATCAACATATATTAATTAATTATTCCAAATGTTAAAGTAATAAACCTGTACTTATTATTACATATTGGACAGAAAACATATCTTAATTATTTAGGAAATTTAATGGAATAAAATTATTTAGGTATATTATATAGTTAACATGAAGTCAAATAAAACATATTAGTATTTTTAAGCTAAAGCATTTAATATATTAGTTAAAACATTGTAAAATTCAAAAATAATTTGGATGATGTCAATTCCCTGAAAATTAATAGTAATTAATGTTAATTTTAAATGGATGATCGTTAAAAATTAAAATTATATTTTAGATTTATTGTTATGAGAAACCAAATCAAATTTAAATTAAAGCTTCCAATGCGAATTTGAAATATTATTGGTAAATTTTTTCCCATTAGGAAACGTTATATTATTGTAAAATAAATACATTTCTTTTTTATAGAAAAAATGTATTTCACGCCATATATCATTTATTACGTTATTAATTACATTAAAAAATAAAATCAAAAGAATTAAATATTTTAAAATGTCAAATACCATATTTATGCCATAAACCTAAACACTGGACACCACATGTAGCCTTTGATTCCACACCATAAATCATTCTTTTATCTTATTGCAATTAACTTTTTTTCTTTTCAACCAAGAATAACTTTTTTTCTTAATTTGAAAAACATTTACACAAGATACAGATAAAACTTTTTGTGTCCATCAAGTCCGTAGGAAAACTCACCAGAGTCTCCCTGGTTATGCATTAACAATCCTTATATTTTAGCTTTAAAAGTTAAAATACACCGTGAATGCGTAATACATTTAATCATCTAAAACTTGATGGTATAGCATCCAATGACCCTAAACAAAATTTTTCATTTCTATTATTTTTTTCGATCGTTGCAAAACAATGACATCCTCGCAAAAATAGCTAAAATACATTCAATCAATGGTCCCACTCAATGAAAACCCCCAACCCAGCAAAATTATACTGGAGACGGAACGGAAACCACACAAGAAAATATTGAATTCAACTTTAATAACTAAGATCACAAGAATTTTAAAATACGAGAAAAAAAGAATGAAGGAAACCCCCCATTAATCTCCCCCATTTATACACCACTAACAAAGAATCATTGTTCATCACCACAAATCAATGAGCATATCCAACCAATATCGAAGATGAGAAGCTCCATGGCTGATCCCAAGCACTGATGTGATCTGATGCCTCTGTGGTGGCTTGTAAAGATCGTACAACTCCCATAGATTATCCAATGAACAATGTTGCTTTTGTGTCAAGCCTAGCCTGTGGCTCTTCCTTTTGCAACTCCAATTCACAATGCCAGAAGCAATGACCTGCATATACCATTCACATTATCACTCCATCTAACTCGTGTTGATTCCACCTATGATCAATAGCTTCAACATTCCCAGCATATCCCAACGACCTCCATATCCTGCATACTCACAAACAGCGAGGCAATATTGGTCAAAATTATTGAATATCGTATTGGAAATTAAAAGGTACATAGTCATTATCAAAGATATTACTGATTCCTGTATCGGTAGTGTTTACAGAGTAGACGAACTCAGAAGATGGCAAGTTGACTGTGCTGATATCAACAAACATAACCAAATGATATTTCTAATTTGAGAAATAGGTGACTGGAAAAAAGATAAAGAATCATTGCATTAAAAGATAAAATAGTGGGTTCACTTGAAATTAGCTTCGTTATTAATTATTGATTTCTCACTCTTATATATATATATATATACACACACACGTGTAGGTTTGCTGATGTGGGAAAAGTTGCAGACAAATGTGGATTAACTGCTCTTATAAAGGCAATCGATATTATTTTTTTTCTTAACTAATACGAACGTTTGAAGGAAAAATAAATATTAGGTTCAAGTAATATCTTATCCATATCCTGCCTTTAATTATATATCTATTTTTTTTAAAATTAATTTATCTTAACTTTGATTGAAAATTCCTTCTATGTTTGAAAATTATAGTTGATGTTCTATAAATATAGAATGAATTTAGAGCTCGCTTAGTATAATTCTTGAGAAATTAATTTAACTTTTCGAAAAATTCATATATAAGCTGCTTGTTTTATTTTCTATTTTCTATGAAGTTTAAATAATTTTTTTAAATAAATATATGATATTTTAATTTTAAAAACATAGATACCTTATCTATTCAAAAAATTAATTAAGAAATTAAGAGTTTTTTTAGAAAAATATATCATAAAATGTTTGAAAAGTAAAATTTCTTTGGGTTTTGTTTGAGAAGTTTTAATTCCTAAGTTAAACTCAACTTTATGGAAACTTCTAAATTTTTTTTTAACCAAGCAACATCATGTTTGATTTATTATATATATATATATATATGGTGGATTAGCATTTAACTAGTTATACAAATAATTTATTGATTCCCATTGATCTTAAGTCTGGAACAAATTGAGCTCTATTTATAAGTTTGTGATCGATGATAGGTTGGATCATACATATACCCATTGGGTAGAGGCCCAACCTACTACCTTTTAGTGGTCAATGGTTTCCTATCACTTATATGTCTTTATGGAGAAAAGAGAGTTATTAATTTTTAATTAAAATTCTGTTTATAAAATCAATGAGATAGTCAGTTAAACATATACGTTCTCATAATCTAAAATTATCACTCTTCTCTAAAAAACTTACACTCTCTCATTTCTTAAAAGTTTTCTCCATATCAATGAAGACTAAATGGCAAAATAGGTTGTGTAATCTACTCTATTAATTTTTGTGTCATCAATGGCTTCCTCAGGACCCTCATCAAGTATGTTCAAATTGTAAAACTCAAAGTTATGGTCTTATATTGGTACAACTAACACATCAATCAATTTATTTTTGAGAAGTTTAACTTTCATCTCCATCTATGATCAATAGCTTCAACATTCCCAGCATATCCCAACAACCTCCATATCCTGCATGCTCACTGTTAATATTTAGCATATCCTTCTATTTATTATAGGATATTATTAGGATATTATTTTGTTAATATTTAGCATATCCTTCTATTTCTAATAGGGATTTGATTTGATTCGATTTTGTAATTATTAGATAGATTTGCTTTTTGTGTATATATGTAACCCAAGTTATTCAGTAATATTCAGAGTAATTTTCCACAATTACTTCTTCATGGTACTAGAGCTAGGTTAATATCATAGGAATTTTTTTTTCATTGGCGTCCGTACGTTCTTCCTCAGATCTGTCTTTATTCAGTGGTCCACCGGTGACACGCACCCCACCACCGTGTTCAGCATCTCGAGTTCGGCCGGTCCACCAATTCCGGCAGCCTTCCTCCGTCGCACTCTCTCCCACGCGCTTCACGGGCCGACGGTCCAGTTTTTCTTTCTCCGGTGCGTGAGGGCGCGTCCGGTGTTCGTTCTCGCCGGAGTTCATCTCGTTCTGCTCGTCGTCATCTTTTGCTTCTTCTTGTGTGGTTGGTTTGTTGATTCGTCAACTCATTGCAATTCGTCTATTTTTCAGAATTATTTGAGAATTTCATTTTCTCCTGGGTGTTTTTTTTTTCTCTGTTGGAATTAGTTTGTTTCATCATGGATAAATCTGACATTGCTCAACCTATATCTGTTATTTTGAATGGATCCAATTATTGTCTCTGGTTGGAAAGCATGCGTGGTTTTCTTAAAGGCAGAAAATTATGGCGGTATGTTACTGGTGACATTAAATTTCCTACTCGTGTGTCTGAAGAGACAGAGGTTAAGTTTAATGAACGATTAGAGGAGTGGGATAGCAAAAATAATTAGATCATTACATGGTTTCGTAATACTTCTATTGCTAGCATTCATCAACAGTTATGTCGATTTGAAACTGCTAAAGAAGTCTGGGATCATCTTGCTAGTCGTTATACATCATCAGATTTATCTAATCAATTTCAGTTGCAAAAGGATCTCAGTATTCTCAGACAAGAACGTGGCCAACCTCTTTATGAGTTTCTTGCTAAGATTGAGTCTGTTTGGGATCAACTGGCTTATTCAGAGCCTATTTTCAAATGTGAAGCAGATGCTCAAGCCTTTTTGAAGTATCGTGATCAACTCTGACTTATTCAGTTCCTTATGGCTCTTACAGATGATTTTGAGCCTGTTCGTGCTTCTTTACTACATCAGAGTCCACTTCCTACTCTTGAAGATGCTCTACCTCGTCTTAGATCTGAAGAAACTCGCTTGGGTCTTCTGCATCGTAATCCAGAGATGGTTTTTGCTGTATTTGACAAGAATTCTAAGTCTTGTCGGCACTGTCCTCAGTCCAATCACTCCTTTGCTGAGTGTCCCTTCATTGAATGTCGTGCATGTCAGAAGAAAGGTCATATAGCTGCTAATTGTCCCACCTTATATTGCAGATATTGTAAGAAGACCGGGCATCTCATTGATCAATGTCCCATTCATCCACCTAGAACTGATCAGAGGAAGTTCTCACGACCTGGGCATTCAACCAAGCATGCTCTTTCTGCCGCTGATGTTGTCAATAGCGAGTCACCTTCTGAATCCACTTCATCATCTTCTACTTCTGATCTCGAAGTGCTACTTCGGAAACTTATTTCTAGTTCTTCTAGTCCACCGGCTGCTTTAGCTACTCCTCCAGGTATATCTTCTTGGTTTTTTGATTCTGCCTGTTGTAATCATATGACTGGACAATCTGATTTCTTTTCTTCCATGACACCTAACTCCTCTGCTCCCTCTATCCATACTGCTGATAATTCCCAAATGCCTGTTAGTCATGTTGGTACTGTTTCCTCACCTTCTTTATCTCTTTGTGTAACGTCCTACCTCCTGACACCTCCATCTGAACCAAAACTTCAAAATGACCTAAACACAACCCGACATCTCAAAACAACTCTTCAATGCCTCAACACAGCGGAAACAACTCACAAACACGAAAAACTGGGCTGGGGCCGCGGCCTGCCTTCCTTCGCCGCGGCGCCCCCTTTTGATATACCATATCAGCAAATTCAACACCAGGGCAAACTTCTGTCCGACCTCCGATTGACTCGATTCCAACTCCTACAAGTCAATCTAGCCCCCATCTATCCACAGACACCACTTTTACCTTAATCCAAATCCGTATGGAAATTCTGGACCCTTGACTTCGTTTTGGCCACTTATTGACCAAAACTCACCACGAGCCCCCTCCAATTGCCACCAAAGGCAACCGGTCGCTCAGAGACCATTCATACAGGTCCAAATCCCTCAAACAAACCTGTTCAAAGAGGTTTCACCTCAAAGGAACCACTCCTCTGAGATTTGACCCCTTGGAACCCAACTTGACCAAATGGGCTACAGGCCCTTACGCAAACCAATAAGGCCCAACAACACTCTGTACTCCCAAAAACTGTCACACATACATCTCAGCAACATTCAACCATACATACCACATACATAAACATCCATACATAGCCAGTCTCAACCCTGTCATATATTCATTACAAACCATTCTCTATCCTACTTGGCACAAAATACCATTACAGAATACACACACTACATAGACTACTCCCACGTACATAGCTACTCCCGCGTCTTCTCAGGACTAGTGCCAGAACCGTTACCTGAAAAGTTAGTTTATGGAAAAGGGGGTGAGACAATGTCTCAGTAACCGGGAACAACAACCACACCCAATATATATATATATATATACATATATCTCACACAAATCATGAATGCAATATGAAATGAAAATCATGCATGTCGCCCTCACAGGGACTCCATCCTTATCCTCCCTAACACATATATCATCCATCCTTATCCTCCCTAACATATATACATAATCCAACCTTATCCTCCCTAACATGTATGTATATAATCCAACCTTATCCTCCCTAACATATATATATATATATAATCCAACCTTATCCTCCCTAACATATATATATCATCATACATCATACCACCATCACGTCATCACCACTACATCCACCATACATCACAATCTCACAATGTTATGTGGTGATGCTCATGTATCATCATATCATCAACATAATATCATGCATGCAACATATCATATCATCGTCACACATATCATCATCATAGTCATAACCATCGTCTAACAGTATACATACCACGATATATATATATACAATAACCGTACACGCAACCCACCAGTATCGTGGTATGAATGAAACACGCATATATATATATACAAATACATGTATTATCGTATAACATAGTCAACATAATATAAACAAACACCCGGTTACCTCAATTGTCGTTACCACATGCACACGAGTTCCACAAGCTTCCTTGAACTGTCCAGTACATGTGAACCCCTCTCGATTAGCCAACCACCCTAACAATGCCATAATTCTTCCATTAACACAATACACCATATAACCAAACATCACAATTCAACCACATTAACCTAACCCAAGGTTTCAACACCCTTTTCATGCGTCAGTAAGCTCTTAGGGATCACTCAAACACTACACAACCTCATATACTTCAGATTCCTACGAGCCATTACCGAAAACAACCTAGGGTCAAGCTCTAAACACATATAATCCCTTCAAAACTCACATTCAAGCAACAAGAATACCAAAACACGTTCCATTAACCTCAAATCACCCATTTCAATCGGTGGATTTCGCCCCAACTGGGAAATCCAACCTTACAACCGAAAACCCCAAAATCTAAACCGAAGAAAATGAAGAGAGAGAAGTAGGGAACGCTTACCAACTTGAATCCAAGCTCCCAATGGACGAGAATCACTCCTAGATGCTGGAAAAGTCGAACCCTAGCACTGCTCTCTCGTCTCTCTGCGTCGCTCCCTTTGTTTTCTTCCTTTCTTTCGCGTCCGACTGATCCGGATTTAAATAATTTTTACGACCCTCGCCGCGGCGCCAGCATGCTTCGCCGCGGCTCCACCAAATTATCCAGAACAATGCCACTGGAAAGCTTCTCGCCGCGACGGCCCTGCTCCTTGCCGCGGCTTGGAGCTCCTTCAAACTCCACTTGAGCCTTCCTCCGTCTTGTTTCCTCGGTCCTGAACTCAATGCCAAGAAAAATATCATGAGGGGCATTACACTTTGTGATACTTATTTTGTTCCTGCCATTAGTTTCAATCTTATTTCTGTTGGTCAGCTTGTTGACATGGGCTATGATGTATTATTTAACAAACATGGTTGTGTTGTGATGGATTCTCAGACAGGACAGATCATCGGGACTGGGCGTAAAGACGGACGTATGTTTGAGCTCACTTCTATGCATCTTCCTGATGTCGCTCAGTCATCCAGATTGTGTGCAGCCACTACCTTTTCATCTCTTGATTTGTGGCATCATCGACTTGCTCATACTTCTTTGAATAAACTACAACTTTTGATTTCTAATAGTTTCCTAGGTTCTGTTAGTGAAAAATCCTTACATTGTATTTCCTGTCAGACTGCAAAACAACCTGCTTTACCTTTTAATAAAACTAATTTTATTTCTGATTCTCCATTTGATTTGATTCACTCTGACATTTGGGGACCTTCTCCTACTCCCTCCATGGGAGGATCACGATATTTTTTACTTTTTATTGATGATTTTTCACGCTTTACTTGGATCTATATGATGAAAAATCGTTCAAAATTATCCCAAATTTATATTAAATTTGCTATTATGGTTCGTACTCAGTTTTCCAAGATAATTAAAGTCTTCCATCATGATAATGCTTTAGAGTATCGTGACTCCAAATTACTTAATTTTCTTGATGAACAGGGTACTATCTCTCAATATTCTTGTCCTTACACCTCTCAACAGAATGGTCGTGCAGAACGAAAACATCGTCATATTCTTGACTCTATCCGAGCTCTGCTCATTTCCGCTTCTTGTCCAGAGCATTTTTGGGGTGAAGCAACCATGACTGCTGTCTACTGTATCAATCGTGTTCCATCCTCTGTTCTTGGTAACATCTCTCCGTTTGAGTGTCTTCATGGTACTTCTCCAAATTATTCTATGTTAAAAGTTTTTGGTTGTGCTTGTTTTGTTCTTCTTCCCTCTCATGAGACCACCAAATTACAAGCACGTGCCCGTGTCTGTTGCTTCCTTGGGTATGATTCTGAGCATAAGGGATATCATTGCTGGGATCCTTTATCTCATCGTATACGAATCTCTCGTCATGTTGTATTCTGGGAAAATGTCCAGTTTTCTTCTTTGACCGATTTCTCTTCGATTCCTTCCACTTCCTCTCCTATTTTTACAAATCCTTCTATTGATCTTTTTCCTAGTGACTCAGGTACAGGTTCAGTTGATGAGCTCACCACTACGTCTGATGTTGCATCTTCTCCAGATGGTTCTGTTACTTCTGATTCTCCCTCACAAGTCATGTCTACGGAGCCTGTGTCCTCTGAATCCAATCTGCCTACTCGTGAAAGAAACCCTCCCTCTTACCTTCGAGATTACCACTACTTCTCTACTATTCTTCAGCTAAAGGAACCTCAGTCCTATAAGGAAGCTTCTCGTGACTCTCATTGGCAGCAGGCTATGCAAGCAGAATTGCAGGCATTGGAAAAAATGCACACTTGGGATCTTGTTGATCTTCCTCCTGATAAGACTCTAGTTGGATGTCGGTGGGTATATAAAATTAAGACTCATTCTGATGGTTCTTTGGAACGGCGTAAGGCTCGCTTGGTAGCTCAGGGCTTTACTCAGGAGTATGGGATTGACTATGAGGAGACTTTTGCTCCGGTTGCTCGAATTACTTCTGTTAGAAGTCTTCTTGCTATTACTGCAACCAAGTGTTGGACTCTTCATCAAATGGATGTCAAAAATGCCTTTTTGAATGGAAATTTAGAAGAAGAAGTTTATATGAAACCCCCTCCAGGATATTCTAATTCGACAAACAAGGTTTGTTGTAACACCCTACCTCCTTTCATCTCAAAACAACTTTTCCAATTCAAAACCACAGCGGAAATAACTCAAAAGCACCAAAATCTAGGCTGGGGCCTTACACAAACCAACAAAGCCCAACAACACTCTGGACTTACCAAGATGGCCATACAAACTTCTCAACAACATTCAACCATACATACCACATACACAAACATCCATACATTCATACATAACCAATCTCAACCCTGTCATACATTCATTACAAACCATTCTCTATCTTACTTGACACAAAATACCAATACAGAATACACACGCTACATAGACTATCCCCACGTACATAGCTACTCCCGCGTCTTCTCAGGACTAGTGCCAGAACCGTCACCTGAAAGGTTAGTTTATGGGAGAGGGAGTGAGACAATGTCTCAGTAACCGGGAATGACAACCACACACACATATATATACATATATCTCACACAAATCATGAATGCAATATGAAATGAATATCATGCATGTCACCCTCACAGGGACTCCATCCTTATCCTCCCTAACACAAATATCATCCATCCTTATCCTCCCTAACACATATACATAATCCAACCTTATCCTCCCTAACATATATATATAATCCAACCTTATTCTCCCTAACATATATATAGTCCAACCTTATTCTCCCTAACATATATATATAATCATACATCATACCACCATCACATCATCACCACTACATCCACCATACATCACAATCTCACAATGTCATGTGGTGATGCTCATGTATCATATCATCATCATAATGTCATGTATGCAACATATCACATCATCATCACACATGTCATCATCATAATCATAACCGTCATCTATCAGTATACATACCACGATATATATAGATATACACATAAACAGTACACACAACCCATCAGTATCGTGGTATGAATGAAATAAGTATATATATACAAATACACGTACTATCGTATAACATAGTCAATACAATATAAACAAACACCCGGTTACCTCAATTGTCGTTACCACACACACACGAGTTCCACAAGCTTCCTTGAACTGTCCAGTACGCGTGAATCCCTCTCGATTAGTCAACAACCTTTATAATGCCACAATTCTACCATTAGCACAATATACCAACAAATCAAACCTCATAATTCAACCATATTAACCTAACCCAAGGTTCCAACACCCTTTTCATGCATCAATAAGCTCTTAGGGATTACTCAAACACCATACAACCTCAGACACCTCGGATTCCTAAGAGCCATTACCGAAAACAACCTAGGGTTAAGCTCTAAACACACATAATCCCTTCAAAACTCCTATTCAAGCAACAAGAATACCAAAACACGTTCCATTAACCCCAAAACATCCATTTCAATCGGTGGATTTCACCCCAACTCGAAAATCCAACCATACAACCGGAAATCCCAAATTCCAACCGAAGAAAATGGAGAGAAGGGAGTAGGGAACGCTTACCCACTTAAATCCAAGCTCTTGAGGTCCGAAAATCGCTCCTAGATGCCGGAAAAGTTGAACCCTAGCACTGCTCTCTCGATCTCCTCTGTCGCTCCCTTCGTTTCCTTTCTTTCTGTCGCGTCCGACTGATCCGGATTTAAACAATTTTTACGACTCTATCCGCGGCTCCACCAAATTATCCGGAACAATGCCACTGGAAGCTTCTAGCCGCGGCGGATCTGCTCCTTGCCGCGGCGCGGAGCCTTTTTCTGGTTCCTCTTCAACTTATCTCCTCCGGTCCTGAACACCGTGCGAACACCGTGCGAAGAAAAGTATCACGAGGGGCATTACACTCTCCCCTCCTTATAAAAATTTCGTCCTCGAAATTTCACCCCTTGCCTCAAGCAAAAATCTCTGGATACTTCCTCCGCATAGAATCTTCAGTCTCCCACGTGACATCATTAGACATCAAACCGCTCCAAAGGACCTTTAACAATTTAATGGTCTTATTTCTCAACTGCTTCTCCTTTACATCTAAAATTTGCAACGGTGTAACCTCAACAGTTAGATCCTCTCGTACTTGAACTGCTTCATTTTCAATTATATGAGACGGATCCGAATGATACTTCTTGAGTTGAGACACGTGGAAAACATCATGCAACCCAGAAAGACTAGGCGGTAGCGCCACTCGATACGCTACTGGCCCAATTCGCTCAAGAATTTGATATGGACCCATATACCTTGGAGTAAGCTTCTTGGCTCGAATCGATCTTCCAACACCAGTAGTAGGAGTGACCTTCAAGAACACATGATCTCCAACATCAAACTCCAATGGTCTTCTCCTCCTATCCGCGTAACTCTTTTGCCGACTCTGAGCGGTAAGAAGCTTCTGACGAATACTCTCTATCTGCCGAGAGGTTTGATCCACAATATCTGGGCCCAAAAGACTCCTTTCACCAAGTTCAACCCAACACAATGGTGACCTGCACCTTCTGCCGTACAACGCTTCATATGGAGCCATTTGCAAACTCGAGTGGAAACTGTTGTTGTAGGCAAATTCAACCAACGGCAAAAACTGATCCCAATTGCCTTTGTTCTCCAGAACACATGCCCGCAGCATGTCCTCCAGAGTCTGAATAGTCCTTTCAGTCTGCCCATCAGATTGAGGGTGATAAGCAGTACTGAAACTCAATTTCGTACCCATGGCCTTCTGAAGAGATTTCCAAAATCTGGATGTAAACCTTGGATCTCTGTCCGACACAATATTCATCGGGACTCCATGCAATCTTACAATCTCATTCACATACAACTGGGCTAACTTCTCCATTGAAATAGTTTCCCGAATTGGAAGAAAATGGGCCGACTTCGTCAACCTGTCCACAATGACCCATATCGCATTGTGTCCTGAAGAGGTCCTCGGTAATCCCATCACAAAATCCATGGAAACGCTATCCCACTTCCACTCCGGAATCTCTAAAGGTTGTAACATACCAGCAGGCAATTGGTGTTCAATCTTTACCTTCTGACAAATCAGACACTTTGCCACAAACTCTGCAATGTCCTTTTTCATGCCTGGCCACCAATAACCTCGCTTCAAATCCTGATACATCTTAGTGGTACCTGGGTGGATAGTGTACTTACTCTTATGAGCTTCCTCCAAAATGATCTCACGCAACCCCGAACCGTTTGGCACACAAATCCGACCTCGATACCGGATGATACCATCCTCCAGAATATCAAAGTCCTGGGTCTCCGCCATTCCAACCTGTTCTCGAATGCCCAAAAGATAGTCATCCTCCATCTGAGCATAGCAAATGTTCCTCAATAAATTACTTGATGCACTGATGGAACTCATTACTAGTACTCCAGGATGGACGTCAATGGATAACTTCATGTCTCTCAGGCTTTCCAGTAACTGTTGCTCCCTCATCATCATCATGGCCATATGAATCGATTTTCTACTCAACGCATCTGCCACAACGTTGGCTTTCCCAGGATGATACTTTAGAGCAAATTCATAGTCCACAAGGAACTCAACCCAACGCCTTTGCCTCATGTTCAGTTCTTTTTGATCAAACAAATACTTCAAGCTCTTATGATCACTGAACACCTCAAACTGAGCGCCATAGAGATAATGCCTCCACAATTTCAAGGCAAACACTACAGCCGCTAGCTCAAGGTCATGAGTAGGATAGTTCTCCTCGTGAGGCCTTAACTGCCTTGAAGCATACGCCACAACTCTGCCTTGCTGCATCAAAACACACCCTAGACCCTTCTTAGAGGCGTCCGTATAAACTGTGAACGGCTCTGATGGGTTAGGGATAGTGAGCACTGGGGTGGACGTCAGACAAACCTTCAGCTCCTGGAATGCTCTCTCACACCTGTCATCCCAAATGAAAGATCGATCCTTACGGGTGAGTCTAGTCAATGGCATAACAAGCTGAGAGAATCCCTTAATGAACCTTCGGTAATATCCAGCCAAACCCAAGAAACTCCGAATTTCAGTCACCGACTGCGGTTTCTCCCAATTCAACACCACTTCCACTTTACTAGGGTCTACTGCTACACCTTCTGCAGAAATCACATGACCTAGAAATTTCACCTCCCGTAGCCAAAACTCACACTTACTGAGCTTAGCATATAGTTGGTGATCCCGCAATACTTGCAACACAATCCGAAGATGAAGCGCATGCTCTTCCTCACTCTTGGAGTAAACCAGAATGTCATCAATGAAAACCACCACAAACTTATCCAAATACGGCCGAAACACCCTGTTCATATAATCCATGAAGATTGCCGGGGCATTTGTCAACCCGAATGGCATCACAAGAAACTCATAATGACCATATCGAGTCCGAAATGCCGTTTTAGGCACATCCTCAGCACGCACTCGTAATTGATGGTATCCCGACCTCAAATCGATTTTAGAAAATACAGAGGCACATGCCAACTGATCAATCAAGTCTTCAATCCTAGGCAAAGGATATTTATTCTTGATCGTCACCCGGTTCAGCTGCCTGTAATCAATGCACAATCTGAGGCTACCATCCTTCTTCTTGACAAACAACACTGGAGCTCCCCAAGGCGAAACACTAGGTCTGATAAAACCTCTCTTCAACAATTCCTCAATCTGTTTCTTCAGCTCTTTCAATTCAAACGGTGCCATTCGATATGGAGCTTTTGAGATAGGACTAGTCCCGGGCACCAAATCAATGGAAAACTCCAGTTCTCGCGGTGGGGGTAAACCAGTAATCTCCTCTGGAAACACATCAGGAAATTCATCCACAACCGGATATCTTTCGATACCACCTTGCATATCCACATTCACAGAGAAGAAAACCAGAAACCCTTGACATCCTTTCTTCAGATACTTGTCAGCTTGAGCAAAGGACAAACACATATTCTCATCCCCTTCCACACTAGGGATATTCATCGGCAAAGACACAGTCTTCCGAGCACAGTCAAGAATGGCATTATTCGCTTCCAACCAGTCCATCCCTATTATCACATCAATCTCTTGCAACGGCAAACAAATCAGATCTAGGGTAGTGCTTCGGTGTTCAAAATGAACCACACAATTCAAACAAGCTTGAACAGTTCTTAGTGAAACTCCCGTGGGTGTGGCTACCAACAATTCAAAAGGCAACTCCATTGCCACAATACCCAATCTCCGAGCACAATCAAATGAAATGAAGGAATGCGTTGCACCTGAATCAAACAAAGCATGAATAGAGTAACCATTGAGTTTAAGTTTACCTCTAATCAAATTAGGCGCTGCATCCGCTTCCTGTCGAGTGATGGCAAAGACTCGTCCGGGCATCGTGGACCTCCTTGTCGCATCATCACGCCGTGGCTCCCAACAATTCCGGGACATATGACCCGGTTTTCCACAATTAAAACAAACCAGACATGGACGATCACCATGACTAAACCCGCATTTTGTGCACGGATTCGATGCACTACCAGAACTGTATTGAGATGGAGCGGAGTCCCTTCCTACATACTCATTCTGACTGGAACTCCCTTGTTCAAAGCCACCTTGATAAAAGGGTCCTCTGCCAAACCGACCTCTATTGTGCTGCTCTCTACCAAACCTGCCTCTTCCTCTACCATGACGACCTCGATTATGGCGACCTCTTCCTCCACTAGAACCTGTACTACCACCACTACTACCACTGCCTGAACCACTTCCTTTACTAATTCCTCCTGTAGGTCCTAGATGAGAAAAGGCCCGAATCATGGAACTCTTTCTGTGCTCCTCAACCTCCTTCATTCGTCTATACAAGGCACGAATCTTTGCACTTAAGTCCTCGAAGGACACAAACTCCACCACAGATAACCGTTCCTTAATCTCGGGATGGGCACCTTCAAACAACCTCTGAGCCATCCACCTATCATCAGGATAATTATTCAGATAAGTGGAATATTTTGCCAAGTCCAAGAACTGATCAATGTAGTCATCCGCTGACAGATTTCCTTGTTGAAAAGTTAGGAACTCGGCTTCCTTTTGCATCATTAAGGCTGGAGGGACATAGTGTGCAAAGAACCGTCCTTAAACTGTCCCCAATTCATAGGAGGACTCATCGCTTCAACACTTGGGAGAATACTCCTCCACCATCTCTTAGCCTTCTTCTCAAGCTTAAATGTCGCCAGCTGCACCCTTTGCTCTGAAGTGCAATCCATCACACTAAAGATATTCTCCATCTGTTCAATCCAATTCTCCGCGTGTGACACATCCATGGTACCTTCGAAAGCCAGAGGATTAAACTTCCAAAAGTCCTTCAGCTGTGAGGAGATACCCCTTCTTCCAACTCTTGGGGCTCTCTCAGGTTCCACCACAGTTTCATCCTCTCCTGCATTCAAATCTACAAACATTTCGGCTTCTTCATTCACATCCCCCTGTTCTTGCCTATTCATTCTCTCTTGCAACCTATTCAACGTTTCTCCCTGAGTATTCACCTGATTACTGAGGCCAGTCAACATCTCATGCATTTGCCTCATCAGATCACTGTTATTCTGCCTTCCTCTGCGAGACATTCTTCCTACACACCAGCAACAACACATTCAATTATATGGTTCTGGACTAGCATTGCAGTGGGAATATAGTCTATGTATTCAAAACATGTGCCAAGTAGTACTTCAAGCAGAAACAATGGCCCAAAACCATTGCTCTGATACCAAAGTGTAACACCCTACCTCCTTTCATCTCAAAACAACTTTTCCAATTCAAAACCACAGCGGAAATAACTCAAAAGCACCAAAATCTAGGCTGGGGCCTTACACAAACCAACAAAGCCCAACAACCCTCTGGACTTACCAAGATGGCCATACAAACTTCTCAACAACATTCAACCATACATACCACATACACAAACATCCATACATTCATACATAACCAATCTCAACCCTGTCATACATTCATTACAAACCATTCTCTATCTTACTTGACACAAAATACCAATACAGAATACACACGCTACATAGACTATCCCCACGTACATAGCTACTCCTGCGTCTTCTCAGGACTAGTGCCAGAACCGTCACCTGAAAGGTTAGTTTATGGGAGAGGGAGTGAGACAATGTCTCAGTAACCGGGAATGACAACCACACACACATATATATACATATATCTCACACAAATCATGAATGCAATATGAAATGAATATCATGCATGTCACCCTCACAGGGACTCCATCCTTATCCTCCCTAACACAAATATCATCCATCCTTATCCTCCCTAACACATATACATAATCCAACCTTATCCTCCCTAACATATATATATAATCCAACCTTATTCTCCCTAACATATATATAGTCCAACCTTATTCTCCCTAACATATATATATAATCATACATCATACCACCATCACATCATCACCACTACATCCACCATACATCACAATCTCACAATGTCATGTGGTGATGCTCATGTATCATATCATCATCATAATGTCATGTATGCAACATATCACATCATCATCACACATGTCATCATCATAATCATAACCGTCGTCTATCAGTATACATACCACGATATATATAGATATACACATAAACAGTACACACAACCCATCAGTATCGTGGTATGAATGAAATAAGTATATATATACAAATACACGTACTATCGTATAACATAGTCAATACAATATAAACAAACACCCGGTTACCTCAATTGTCGTTACCACACACACACGAGTTCCACAAGCTTCCTTGAACTGTCCAGTACGCGTGAATCCCTCTCGATTAGTCAACAACCTTTATAATGCCACAATTCTACCATTAGCACAATATACCAACAAATCAAACCTCATAATTCAACCATATTAACCTAACCCAAGGTTCCAACACCCTTTTCATGCATCAATAAGCTCTTAGGGATTACTCAAACACCATACAACCTCAGACACCTCGGATTCCTAAGAGCCATTACCGAAAACAACCTAGGGTTAAGCTCTAAACACACATAATCCCTTCAAAACTCCTATTCAAGCAACAAGAATACCAAAACACGTTCCATTAACCCCAAAACATCCATTTCAATCGGTGGATTTCACCCCAACTCGAAAATCCAACCATACAACCGGAAATCCCAAATTCCAACCGAAGAAAATGGAGAGAAGGGAGTAGGGAACGCTTACCCACTTAAATCCAAGCTCTTGAGGTCCGAAAATCGCTCCTAGATGCCGGAAAAGTCGAACCCTAGCACTGCTCTCTCGATCTCCTCCGTCGCTCCCTTCGTTTCCTTTCTTTCTGTCGCGTCCGACTGATCCGGATTTAAACAATTTTTACGACTCTCGCCGCGGCTCCAGAACTCCTCGCCGCGGCTCCACCAAATTATCCGGAACAATGCCACTGGAAGCTTCTAGCCGCGGCGGCTCTGCTCCTTGCCGCGGCGCGGAGCCTTTTTCTGGTTCCTCTTCAACTTATCTCCTCCGGTCCTGAACACCGTGCGAACACCGTGCGAAGAAAAGTATCACGAGGGGCATTACATTTGTCGTCTCCGACATGCTCTTTATAGTCTTAAACAGGCTCCTCGTGCTTGGTTTGCTAAGTTTAGCACTACCATCAGTCAGCTTGGTTTCTCTTGCAGTCCTCACGATTCTGCATTGTTTATTCGTACTACGGATCGTTGTATAGTCTTGCTTTTGTTGTATGTTTATGACATGATTATCATAGGTGATGATTCCATCGGAGTTCAAGAACTCAAGTCTTTTCTCAGGAATCATTTTGAAATGAAAGATCTTGGGAATCTCAGTTACTTTCTTGGTCTTGAGGTACTCTATGTAAAAAATGGTATATCTCTCTCTCAGGTCAAGTATGCTTCTGACTTGATTTCTCGAGCTCAACTCACTGACGACACAGTCGAGGCTACTCCTATTGAACCTAATGCTCGGTTCACTCCTACTGATGGCACATTGTTGAAAGATCCTATCTTTTATCGTCAGTTAGTTGGAAGTCTCATCTATCTCACAGTGACTAGACCTGATATTGCTTATGCAGTGCATATTGTCAGTCAGTTTATGTCTGCTCCTCGTACTACTCACTATGCTGTAGTACTTCGCATTATTCGTTATGTTAAGGGAACCTTATCTCATGGTTTGCATTTCTCTGCCAGTTCTTCGCTTGTTCTACGAGCTTATTCTGATGCAAATTGGGGAGGTGATCATTCTGATCGTAGATCTACCACTGGCTTCTGCATTTTTCTTGGTGATTCTCTGATTTCATGGCGAAGTAAGAAGCAGACGTAGGCTTCTCGCTCAAGTGCTGAATCCGAGTATCGTGCTTTAGGTGACACTACTTCTGAAATACTTTGGCTTCGATGGCTTCTTACTGATATGGGGGTGGCCCAAGACTCTACTATTGATCTCTATTGTGATAGTCAGAGTGCCAGAAAAATTGCTCATAATGATGTATTTCACGAACGGACTAAACATATTGAGATTGATTGTCATTTTACTCGACAGCATGTTGTTCGAGGAACTCTCAGACTCCTTCCTATCTGGACTACTGATCAACCGGCTGATTTATTTACTAAGTCACACAGTTTAGACCGATTTAATATATTAGTAAACAAACTCAAGATGTTCGTTATTGAACCATCTTGAGTTTGAAGGGGGGTGTTAATATTTAGCATATCCTTCTATTTATTATAGGATATTATTAGGATATTATTTTGTTAATATTTAGCATATCTTTCTATTTATTATAGGGATTTGATTTGATTCGATTTTGTAATTATTAGATAGATTTGTTTTTTGTGTATATATGTAACCCAAGTTATTCAGTAATATAGTAATATTCAGAGTAATTTTCCACAATTACTTCTTCACTCACAAATAGCTAAGAAATATTAGTCAAAATTATTGAATATCGTATTGGAAATTAAAAGGTACATAGTCATTATCAAAGATATTACTGATTCCCGTATCGGTAGTGTTTACAGATTAGACGAACCCAGAAGATGGCAAGTTGAGTGCGCTGATATCAACACAAATAAACCAAATGATATTTATAATTTGAGAAATATGTGACTGGAAAAAAAGATAAAGAATCATTGCATTAAAAGATAAAGTAGTGGCTTCACTCGTTCACTTGAAATTAGATTTCTTTGTTTTTTGACCAACAACTTGAAATTAGCTTTCAAGAATTTTTCCAGAAAAGACAAGGCAGTTTTGAATACATTCAATCAATGGTCCCATTCATTGAACTCAACCCCCAGCCCAGCAGAATTATATTGGAGATGGAACGGACCCCACACAAGAAAATATTGAATTCAACTCTAATAACTAAGATCACAAGAATTTTAAAATACGAGAAAAAAAGAATGAAGGAAAGCCCCCATTAATCTCCCCCATTTGTACACCGCTAACAAAGAATCATTGTTCATCACCACAAATCAATGAGCATATCCAACCAATATCGAAGATGAGAAGCTCCATGGCTGATCCCAAGCACTGATGTGATCTGATGCCTCTGTGGTGGCTTGTAAAGATCGTACAACTCCCATAGACTATCCAACGAACAATGTTGCTTTGTGTCAAGCCTAGCCCGTGGCTCTTCCTTTTGCAACTCCAATTCACAATGCCAGAAGCAATGACCTGCATATGCCATTCACATTGTCTCTCCATCTAACTCGTGGTTATTACTGATTCCAGTGTCGGTAGTGTTTACAGAGTAGACGAACCCAGAAGATGGCAAGTTGAGTGCGCTGATATCAACACACATAAACCAAATGATATTTATAATTTGAGAAATATGTGACTGGAAAAAGAATAAAGAATCATTGCATTAAAAGATAAAGTAGTGGCTTCACTCGTTCACTTGAAATTAGCTTTCTTTGTGTTTTGACCAACAACTTGAAATTAGCTTTCAAGAATTTTTCCAGAAAAGACAAGGTAGTTTTGAAATCAGCTGTGATGCACTAATTCATGTTCAAGACCCTCCTACCCCAATGTACAATTCTGGCATGATCAGTTGTTAAAATATGTGAACGAAGTGGATCACTTAAAATTCGAGTCCTCCAAGAAATACCAAACTTTTACCTTATTTGACGGATAGGAGTATATACCACTTAAAATTCTTCATTTATGGTGAAGGCTCCTGGATACGTGTAGGTTTGCTGATGTCGGAAAAGTGGCAGACAAATGTGGATCAACTACTCTTATAAAGGCAATCGATATTAATTTTTTTTGTTAACTAATACGAACGTTTGAAGGAAAAATAAATATTAGGTTCAACTGATATCTTACCCATATCCTGCCTTTAATTATATATCTATATTTTTTAAATTAATTTATCTTGACTTTGATTGAAAATTCCTGCTATTTTTGAAAATTATAGTTGATATTATATAAATGTAGAATAAATTTAAGGCTCACTTGGTATAATTCCTGAAAAGTTAACTTAACTTTTCAGGAATTTCATATATAATCGCTTGTTTTATTTTCTATTTTTGTGAAATTTAAATAATTTTTTAAATAAATATATGATATTTTAATTTTAAAGACATAAATATCCTATCTATTCAAAAAAATTAATAAAAAAATTTAGAGTCTTTTTAGAAAAATATCATAAAATACTTGGGATGTAAAATTTCTTTAGGTTTTGTTTGGAAAGTTTTACTTCCCGAGTTAAACTCAAATTCATAGAAATTTCTAAATTTTTTTTGAACCAAACAAAATCAATTAGTTTATTTCCCAAGTTAAACTTCACTCCTCTGTTTCCCTCATGTCAAGCAAGACTTTAGTCATTTAATCACAAATTTGGTGTGACAACTTTACTTTTTTTCCCAATAAAAATTAACAGGATTGTAGAAAAACTACTTTAATATATAAAAAGCAATTTGTTTCAAAAAATTAAAGGAAAAAACAAAGCAATTTCACCTTTGACAATTGATGAGGTTGACTTGTCACAAAATCATGGAGCCACCTAAGGTTGCTAATGTGATTAGCAAAAGTGTAATAAAAAGAATTGAATTTGGAGTATATAAAAGACAAAAATAATTGAATTTGGAAGCTATATAATGGTACAGTAATCTATTTCCTGGTTAATATTTTGAAAATGTATTTCTTCATTGAAAATATTGATTGAGGTAGTTGCTTCAGATTCATTAATAAAAGAAGAGCTAGGAATAAAAGAGCAGCGAGAAAGGGTAAGAGACCAAAACATTTAATTTGTGACAAATCTCCCCTTTTGATATCATTATCATCAGGTTCCATAGAAATACAAAGAAAGATAGTGAGTCAAAAATTAATATTCAAATTAAATATTAAGTTTCAATACTATTTTTGACAACTCAATCCTAGCCAATGATTTTAAAATGAATAATATACTATAGAACATTTATGCATATGAGTTTCTATCGAAGTCTGGACTTACAATCCTATTTATTGGGACTTAATGCCATAACCTCACAATATCATGAATATTTTATAGATATCAAATCATTATTTCACTCATAGAATGAAATGTACTATCAAATTGAGTAAATAAATAGAATTAAAATGTTAATACTTAATTTGATAAAGTAAATCTTCACTAAAATTCTATCAATACATTCCTACTGGTTTATTTAGATTTTTAAATTATATTTATTTAGATTTAATTTTATTTTGAAAATCTAAATAAATTTCTATCATTCTTCAAACCATGGAAAAAACACAAGGCCAGCTGGGACTCATGAGAAATATACATATTTAAATTTAAATATTTAAAAACTTAATTCAAAAACTCCATATGCCTGAGAGTATTAAAAGAAAGAGAGTGAGAGAAGTAGATGAAAATTTAAAGACCGTGGATGGAAAATACTAAAAAAAAAATTAGTATGGAATTGAAAATACCAAAAGCATGGGACCCACTAGAAAAACTTCTCCCAAGTAGATGAAAACGTGGCATAATCATGTATCTATCCTCTTAAAAAAATATTTGTAGGGGTTTATAACATTAGGCAAAAGCAAAAAAAATTTGTAGGTAGCTACCCCTACTCTTGTCGTCATGGGTCGGGCCCCCTCCATGATCAGTGTATGCAAAATGAATATATGTTATGACAGTATTGGTTACGCTACATTCCAGTTTCTCTATTGTATTTTAGGAAGTAACTGCAGTAATGCAGTTAGAGAGAAATTGTCGTGCCAATATTTTCTTTTTTCAAGAGTGAATGAAATTTTTTAGTGGAAAGAATTTATTCTATTTATAGAAATTGTTGATGGTTTAAGGTTGTACTATGATCTGCAATAATAAAATTTTTAAGTTTACTTTATTAAAGCTTTAGCTCAGAATATATAAATGAACATACTAATTACTGTCTCATCACATTAAAAAGTGACTAAATTCATTTTAATAGGCAATCAGAACTATTTAAGAGGACAAAATATTTAAAATATAAAATAAGTGTTGATCGAGGTTCCAATTAATTCTAACATATAAAAATAATATATTAATTAATAATTCTTGTAAAAAAATATAATAAATTAAATAAGCAATCTAAAAGTGGAATAAATAATTATAGTTTTAGAATATAATAAATAAATTATTATTAGGAATAATAACACTTCATATGAACTATAATAAATAATATTGATTGTAATATTAGTTGTAATGATAATTTTAGAATATAATAAATAAATTGTATAATTACATAAATTATTTTTAACAAATAATTTTATTTTCAATATCTTCATAATAAATAGGTTATTAGCATGTAAAATTTCATTCTATAGTCATTATATTTTTTGTACATTAATATTTATTTTTTGTTTATGAGTGGATAATAAATGATTTTATAAAATAGGAATAAGAATAGACAATAGAAATAAGTGGGGGTATGTATTTACAAATGGACAAATATATGCTGGTTTAGATGGAATAACATTTGAGATGGATAATATAGAAATGATAAGTATTGATTCAGATATTAGTTTGATTAAATTGAAGCAAGTTATTAGGCAAAAATTTCAACTTCCTCCTAATCAAATTGTATTTGATTTAAATGTCTCACTAGTTGCAACTACCATTGAATCACTTGAATCTCAATATAAATAACTAATAAGACAAGGGCGATCACAATGTGAATTTGGTTTCCCTACAGTGCCAATCTCCCTTAATTGCTCAGGTGCAGTGTAAAAGTTAAGATATTTATGTTATTTTTATATTTTTATTTTATGTATAATAAATTTATCTCTATTTAATACACTGCACTTAAGCAATTGAGGGAGACAAACACTGCAGGGGACTCAAGTCCACCACAACGTATTTAAAGGAGGTCAAGATATTACATTAGAAGTTATCATACTTATGATAAACTATTTTTTCTCGTGAAAGAAAAATTTTTTATCTTTAATTGTTGTAAAACATTTGACTTTATTAATTAAAATTTAATAATTACTAATTAATTTATTAAAACAGTTCATTTTTAAAAATTACTTATTTATTATTTAATTTTTATTTAATTTGTAATTAATTAATTTTATTTAATTTAATCCCTTCAATCCTTTTTATAAAAGTCTTTTAACTAAAATTATCTTCTAAATGATGGATTATAAAAAAGGACAAAAGAGAGTATTATTTATATTGTTAGTTTACTTTTAGATTTAAAATCTACACATTGTGATATGATTCAATGTGATAAAAGTATAATAAATATACAATTTTAATTTTAAGTACCTAAGTCTTTTCCTATATATAAATATAGTATTAAAATATGCAGCGACAATTATATATATTACTTATATATAGATCAATTACTAAGATATAAAAGTTATATATAAGAATATATATTTATAATGTAATTATAAAATATATAATAAATATAATTAATTTATATTTATTTATATATTTGTATGGGTAAGAGTAAAATCAAAGGGTGGGGACATTATACACGGGGGCGCTCCGCCGGGGGGAGGGGAGGGGGGGTTGTGGGGGCACATCAAGATAAGGCGAACGTGAGTGGGCGTGGCGGAGCAGGGTAGCCTTGGCCTGCTTCTTGCCCGAGGAAGAGAAAAATTGAAATCTTGCATTCCATGAAGCACTGATATATACTTTTTTAAAAAATATAAAATATGCATACTTGTATCTGATACATGATATGATATATGTATCATATTTATGTATATGTATCTATCCAAACCACTTTACATTTTTATGTATCATTTCAAATTTTTATAGTAAAATATGATCATTTAAAATTGTTATAAATATTTTTATGATTTATTTTACCATTTATAGTATAATTTTAGAATATTTAATATTTATTTTTCTTTGAATGAGTATATTTATTAATTATACATATAAATAATTATATAGATAATATTATATATGTATAAATATTCCCGCACATATATCCTAAAATTTTAAAAATTGACGTATCTTCCATATCATGCTCTATCGTATCCGATACACGTACTTGTATCAGTGCTACATAGCTTGCATTCTGATTTCTTTCTAAATGGATCAGTAAAAATAAATTGAAGCATTTGAAAATTTAGTTTATATATTTTGTTTTGTTTTTTTTTCATAATATTTTGGTATATGTTTTTGGAAGTGTAGTATTTTGATAAAATGTTTTTTCCTTTGTGATATTTCACTCAATTTTCCTAAAATTTTCGGGTAATGAGGAAAATAATGAAAATTAAAGTTGATGATAGTTTAAAGAAGGAGTAGTATTAATGTGCCTAGAGATTCATGACAAAGTGTAATCCGAATTCACTTCGTCATCGCTCCCTGTGGTATCACAATGTGTTGGTTACAAAAGATTGAATTACAATTTTGTTGATATATATTATATTGGTTTTTAAACCAAATGACGTAGTGGAAATCAAACAAAATTGATCAAAATTTCTTTTGGACAGAAACTATGAATGAACTTCTCATCAAAAAAGAAACTGTGAATGAACTCTAGAATTGTATAAATCAAGTGGTGCGGCTATGCAAAAGTTCTAGTCTACAAAAATATATATGGTTAGATATATATACACCATGCATTAAGTATATATTCAACTCTAGAATTGAAGAAAACATCTCAAATCCATTGATGGCTGAGAGTTGACTCCAAGTTAATCAATATTCAGAATAACTATCATATTTCACATTAAACACAAAATACACAATTGTAATAATAAAAGGAATTGAATTTGCAAGCAAAAGCATTCAATTCTTTATTCAATATATGATAAGTAACAGTTGAAAAAAAAAAGAATAAAATACTCTTTCTTTTTTAAAAAAGTAAAATAAAAATCACAATCAACTAATAAAACTGATTTTCTTCAGAATTACAGTTTTCTAAAATATATGTCATCAACTTTTAATTTAATATTATGTTTTATATTGACTTAAGAAATTAATCTTTTTTAAAACTACATTACATTGATGATTGTACCTATGTTAAGTAAAGATACTCCATTTGATCTTAATTATAAGAAATAAATAACCACTTTACATAAACAACAAAAAAGTTAAAAGTGGTTAGGAATATTAAATTTGTTGCAAATAAATTTTTTTTCTAGAAATACCTTAATTTAATGCCTAAAATTTATAATTAATAATTAATAATTAATAAGGAATATTTAAAAAAACTTGAATATATGAGACAATTTTTTTCTTATAATTAGAAAAAAAAAATAGTCTCTACATTTAATGAAGATATCGATGACTTTATTTGCAGAAAAAACTAGGACAATGGAGAGAGATGAATGCGAGAAAGATAAAGTAATGGCTTCACTCATTCACTTGAAATTAGCTTTGAAGAATTTTCTGGCAAAAGATGTAGGCAGTTTCGAAATCAACAGAAAAGACAAGGCAGCTTCGAAACCAGCTGTGATTCAAGACCCCTTAACCCACACATACAATTTTGGCAGCGATCAATTATTAAAATGTGTCAGGAGTCGACATGTTAAAATTTGAGTCCTATCAATCACTGCCTTCCCCTCCTTGGCTCCAACAAACAAACATACATGGATAGGGTCTCTCTCGCATACCCCTTTCTTCTACATTGCTGTAGTAGCAGAATTTTTTTAATTAAAAATTATAAATAAAAATTAGATTTTTTAGGCTTATGTAGATATGTATTTTGTACAGTTTTAAATTTTTTATTTATTAAAATAATACTGTACAATAAAAACTAGATTTCCACAGTTTACAATTTTATGTAGTTTTTTAGTGATTAAGAAAAAATATTAAAAAATTTAAAATTACATAAAATATATATCTACATGATCCCTGAAAAATTTATTTTTTATCTATAATTTTTAATTTGAAAAAAATAGAGGAACTGTCATGGTAGTACTGTAGCAGTAGGGGTCTCTGCAGAGAGACCCTGACCCCATACATACACATATATACACCCTCCATCATATATATATATATATATAGATAAATAATAAATTCATTCAAATTAAGAAAAACATTTAACTATCTTAAATGTGTTCCAAATTAAAAGTTTTCTTTAAGGATACCCCAACTTAACGTCATAATGACACACAGTTAAATTTAGTATTAATAATGATAAATGAAAAGCAATTTAAAAAATGAATAACTAATAGTTCAAGTTCCAATATTAATTCCTTTGTATATGAAACAAAAGAGACTGAGAGAGTATATATATACGTGTGTGTGTGTGTGTCATCGTACAAAGGAGTGAAATGAAGATCTCGAGTAGTGAGGGCCACATGTGGGAAATTTACTTGAAGGTTGGGAAAGTGGATTTGTGACAGTTAATTAATTATATAATAAGAATATCCCAAATCTCAGTTTGAGTTTTTAACACCAATATTTTCAATAAAACACAATGACTAATGTATATGATGAACAAGTTTCTAAGTTGTTTCTACATCCTTTTTTTTTTTGACAGACAATATATGAGAACCTCCATAAGCATTATAAGCAAAATGAATATATATATATATATATATATAATATATATATATATGCCTTGTGACAGTATTGTTAGAGATAGTTTGAAAAAACTTAAATTCTACATTAGATTAGATGTGAGTAAGGCTTATGAAGTGAATATAAGAGAGAGAAGATAAATCATGTTAAAAATAATTATTGAGAGAAAAATGTTAAGTATATTTAAATATTATTTATTTAATATTTAAAGTATTTAGCACTAAACACGTGGTGCGTCGTGATCATTGAATTGATCTAACAGTAGAGATCTGGTCTGGTATGAATTTGAGATTAATATTTTTTAATTAATTATTTTTTTCAGAAACAGAATTTCAAATAACAATGTTCTGAAATGGTACTTTCTGAAATAACATGTTATTTGATATTTTGTTTCAATTTGACAACAGCGTTTCAAATACAACGTTGAGAAATGAACAGGTTTATCAACAATGTTTCAATTTTCTATTTTTCACTATTATAAAAGGATCAAATCAGAGACTAAAAGAATCATTCACGTTCTCTTCCCTTACTTACAATCTTTCTGTTTCGTTCTATATTTGAAGGTATCTGAAGTTGTTGTCAGATATCTTTGGTGCTTAGAATAACTCTTAGGAGTGATTCATCGGATCCCTGTAGTAAACCTAGTGGGGGTGAATAACACCTTAAGGATAGTGTGTTATCATACGTTTCTGGGTACCGGTTGTTTCATATACTGTGTTTAACAAGTATAGGTTACGCTGCAATCCAATTACGTTTGTATTGTATACTTCTTGGAAAGTAACTTCTCGGAAGTATACTTTATGGAAAGTGAACTACCCAAAAAATGTCCACATAACTTGCTTGGTTTATTTTAAGTTTCTGAGAAATTCCAATTATATTTTAAAAGAAATATATTATATTTTTATATTAAATGCAAAAATACCCTTTTTAATAAGAAAATGGATTAACGAATTGAGGGCTTTTTTAAAAAATTACTGTAAGACACTTGGGAAGTAGAACTTTTTCAGGGGTTTGCTCAGGACGTAGAACTTTATGAGTGAAGCCCAACTTCTCGGGAACATCCAATTTTTTTTCAAATCAAGAAATACTAGTTGCTCAACTTTCTAAGAAATTGTATTTCTCCTCCCTACTTCCTCCATACTAAACGACCCTTAGGAAGTAACTGTAGTGATGCATAGATGCAGTTAGAAAGAAATCGTCATGGAATTTTTCAATGGAAAGAATTTTTCTTTTGGCCGGAATGGAAAGAATTGATTTTATTTATCGAAATTTTTTATGGCTTACGGTTACCATGATCTTGAATAAAAAAAATTGCAAGCTAAATTTATGAAAGCTCGAGAATATATAAATGAACATATTAATTATTATCTTATAACATTAAAAGTCTAAAAGGCGATTATTTCTTTAAAATTTTAATAGCCAATCAGAACTATTTAAAAGAAAAAATAATTTAAAACACAAAATAAGTCATGGTCGAGATTCAAATAATTCTATTAATGTAATAGGAAATAATTTAATGCATAAAGTAATTGGGCCTGAAAAAAGTTTCATTGGGCACTCGTTGCATAAAGCAAAAATGCAAAAGAAAAAAAATATATGAAAGCAACGATTTGAGTGGAAGAAAGTGAGGTTCTCGGAAACTGCGGATATATGAAATGAAAGGTGGGTCAACAGTTGATCAAAATAAAAAAGATAAAGTTGCAATATATATTAAGAAAGTCAAAGTAAATAATACACCACTGAGATTAAAAATTAAATCACTGAAGTGGACCTCTAAAAAGTTCTTGTCTTACAAGAAATACCAGATTTCGTTTTGTTAGATATTATTCCTCGTAAAATCGTAACACGCTAGGCCAATAATTATTAATTAAACACAGCCTCAAAATTGGACTCGAGTCTAAGAAGTTAAGAGGATTTATTGGTCAGCTGCTTTACATGTGTCAAAATTGTGATAAAAGATCTAATGGTCCGCACAACATTTATTGATAAAGACATGTTATTTATTTACATTTATTGTTATTGAGATATTCTGTATTATTTCAATTTTATTGGATGCACACAGGGACTATTGTCATTGAGATACTAATCTCCAACAAGCCCGCAATTCATATGATCAGGGCACAAATACGGGGAAAATGTAAAGACAAAAATACATATAACCCCCCTTAATTACATCATGTGTGAAGTACTCCCCTCAACTTTAAAAGAGTGATACTTTTTTTGCTTTTAAATATAAGTTCTATTCAATCAATTACACATGAATCAAGAAATGTAATTTTACTTATTAAATTTATAAAAAATATATTATTTTTTAATAAAATCCTTATTTAATATATTACATTTAAATCTTATTATTTTTTTATATTTAATCATAGATAAGGACAAAATAAAAAAAAGAACATTTTGTAACATCCATAAATTTCCATATATGATTTTTAATACGGTTTATGTTTAGAATATGAGAAATAAATATATACACTGAATGAAGATATACAATAAATAGTGGTTTCAATGAGACACATTGAATTCTGATGAGCATACACTGAATGGAGGTATATAATAAATATTTATTTCAATAAATTACATTGAATTCTTATGAGTATACATTGAATGAAGATATGCAATAAATAATAGTTTTAATGAGTTACATTGAATTCTGATGATTATACACTAAATGAATGTATATAATAAATTTTGGTTTTAATAAGTTACATTGAATTATGATGAGTAAACATTGAATGAAAGTACACAATGAATTGACGTCACTTGTTGGTCAAGAATCAACACTATAAATACCCCTCCCATTTTTTCATTTAAGCACATCATTAGTTGAGAGTGAGAGTTGGGAGTAAGTGAGAGAAAGAGAAAGCCAAGGGAGAGAAAGAGAGTATGAGTGAAAGAGAAGGAAAAGAAATGAATGTTAGCTTCAAGTAAGCTACTTAAAAAATTCAAGAAGGAAGGCAAGCTGCTTAGTTCAGGATACTTTTCGGTGGAGGTAGTATATTATTTATTTCATGCATTTTGTCTGAATTAATTCTGGATGTTATGTGATATTATTGGATGAGTTGTTTCAATATAAATGTTTTGAAATGCTATGGATATCTAGTATTAAGAGGAAACTCTGTTGAGTTTTTTTTATGCATGAAATATGAGTTATTTGTTTATTTGCATAACTACTTAATTATGAGCATGATTTGTATGAATGAATATATATACTACTGAGATTTTCCCAAATCTCACACCCAATGACTAACAATGTTAGGAACAAGCACAAGTAAAAGCAAAGACAAGGGGATGCTTAACTAAGAGGAAGCAGACCGAAGAATATTATTTTGCTTTAGAATAAATGTAATTAAATTATGGAGATATGTTTTAGTTATGATTTCTACTCGCTGGCTTTACTTTAGATGTTTTGGAACAATAGTCAGATAATTACAATATGGTTGGCTTTATTATTATTAATTAAAGTAAACTTTCAGTTAAGCTGTTGTCTTTTAAGCAACTTAATTTTGAAAAGTTTAAAAGTTTTATTATTCTAGATTTTTATTTCTTTCCGCTAGATATATAATATATGATTAAAAGCCTAGTAAGCTAAAGTGTTACATTTTTGGTATCAGAGCAAAGATCTGAGCAAATCTTTGCAATGAGAGAAGAAAGAAATCCTCTTAGTTGGAGTTTTCCCCTTAAATATAAGATATATTTCCTTGGAGAAATCTGGCCTAAGACTGTTTCAGTGGAATATGAGATTAGTCTTAAGAATATCTTATGATAGTTACTGGATTAGTTGAGAATTTTTTTTAAAGTGTATTTTCCTTAGATCTTAAATCTTTTCATAGTTAGATCATCTTAAATCTTTTCAGAGTTAGATCATAGTTAAATCCTATTAGTAAAGAGATGATGTAGGATCACAAAGGATCCTAGTAGGACTAAGAGATTGCAGTAGATCTCATGGTCGAAATAGACCAATTATGAGGTTATAATGGACCTCTAAAGAGTATGAGATGATGAGAAAGATTGATGAGCCATACAGTTTTGATAGTTCTCTGAAAAGGTTGACCTAGGATAATTTTAAAAAAGATATAAAACCTCATTAATCAACAGTTAGTATGAATGTTTACCTAAAACTTTTCTCTAATGCCAAGCTATTGGCTAGAATATAGCTCAAAGGCATGATGGTAGGTTGCTAATGAGTATAAAAGCAAGTATCCTACCTAGAAAATGAGATCAGTGGTAAGATATTTTCAGTAATGAATGTAAGAGGCCAATAAGCAATAACTAATAGTTATGAAATTAATCAATAGGGGAAACTAATGTATAAAAGAAGATAAGTTAAAAAAAAAAAAAGATGAGTATTACCCAAGTGCAAGAATTTGGTCTGAACCTAATCAAGATCCTATAAGGGAAGACATAAGATCCAACAAGATTTTTAGTAATGACAGCCATATAGTAGTCACTAAATGAAAGATTGCCTGAATCCAGGAAGCGACCCATAGTACCGGTCCCTTCATGTATAGTTCTGCTAAAAGTAAGAAATCATACCTCTAGGGAAAAGGTAGGTCAGCTCATGAGTTATAATAAGCAAGTTTGGGCTAACTGTACTATTTGGATTAAGTAGGTATCTTTTTCCAACTAAACCAAGCACTCCAAATCCAAAGGATTATTAAAGATATGTACAATAAATATCATGATGGATATGGGAAGATATGTTCAATTCTAGATTTCCTTGGTATGGTACTAGAAGTCAAAGAGATTCTTAGAAGGGCATTAGGATTATAAGCTCCTTGCAAGTGAATGGGTTGAGCTAGTACTTGATGCCATATCGGGTTAAGAGTTCTGGAACCATATTAAGAGGTTTCCCTCAAGGTTGAGTGTTTCACACTCTGAAAGACTGTGTCATTGCCTAAACACTCCAAGTAGAATGCTATCATGAAAAAAAAAAGGTTGAGATAGTAGAAGTCTCTGATAAGCATCTAGATAGTAGAAGTCTTTGATAAGGATCTAGAGGAAGATCTAATAGAGATAACAAATGGTAATGCTAGATCTGACAATAGTACTTGATCCCTATAAGCCAGTGTCATGACAATAAACATGAATGAAGTATAGTAGTGTATATACTGCAAGATGCTGACTTAAGGATAGTAAAAGAAAGAGACTAAGGGTCAAGGCATGATGATGTATCATGACCAGTAAGGATATAATGAAAGTAGTAGTTAATATAATTATGGAGTTCAAGTTGTTATCAATTGCAATTATTAATTGCAAGGTAAGAGTTATTAAGATATGAAGAGATTTTCAACAAAGGCTGATAGTACAAGTATAAACCTCTAAAATAACTCTGGTAACAGTAAATGAATGTACTCCTAGTCTAGATCCCTTGCAAGTGATCCTTTATCATCTGGATTAACAGTAGAGGATTATTGAGCAACTACAAGAGAAGTTAATGCTCCAAGACAATGAGGGAAAAGCTAGAGCCCTTAAGGTTTCCACCTATACCGCAAAAGTCTCAAGTAAATTAGTAGGTTATGCAGGATAAGATGGAAGACAATTAAATGAGTTCACTAACCATCAACATGTGATTGCACAGTTTAGAAAGTATTAGCTTCCATCCGTTAATGCTAAGTTGGCCGTGCAAGTTGCCAAAAAGTAGATTGTGACCCTGAAAAGATTTCCAAGATAATGGGCTGCACATCGAAAATGGAAGCCTAATGCTAAAAGAGGCTAATCGATGGTGGCAGAACACGGAATAAGTTTATCAGATAAAGGGTACTCTATTGACTGGGGAAGTATTATAAAAATAATTTTATAAAAAGTATTTTCCCTAGTTTGTAAGAGAAAGTGAAATTATAAGGATCCGCTAAGATATGAATGAGTCAGTCATTGAATATGTAGCAAGGTACAATCAATTGGCTTGATACCCAATCTTCCTTCAATAGTATGTTGATAAGTGACAGAGGATAGAGAAGCTGGAAAAGGGCTTGAAGCTAGCCATAAGATAAGAGTTGTCTCGATACAGCTTTAGACTTTTAGTTCAGTAATTGAAGTGAATCAAATTACTAAAAAGAGTCTGAGTCACAAGTATATGCTCCAGCACCTTCGATCAATTTGATAAGAAGCCATGAAATAATAGAGGATTCAAGAAGCAAGGCAATAAGCACAGAGGAGACAATTGAGTAAGCCAGCTCTTGTTTTTAAGAATGCGGAAAGGCTCATTGCAAAAGGCTACGCTTAGCAATGAAAAATGTGTGCTTCAAGTGTAAAGAGTTAGGATATTATACCTGTGACAGAACTATGGAGGTGGCCAACTCCAGACCATATGTACAGGCAAAAGTCTTTGTGGTAATCTCAGTATAAGGCCTGTAAGTCACTTGACCTTAGTAAAGGTATGATTTAGGTGCAAGCTAAATCCTGTAGCTATGCTAAGAAGTTTAGTCTGAAAGCTACTATTATATAAGTTATACGAGTATGTCTTGATGAGAAACAAGGCCATAATCTCCATTGTATGTCTAAATAAGCACTATAGCAATATAAAAAAAAAAGTTGTATGCTTTTTCCTAGTAGTAATGTGAGCGTTGGCATGAATTAGGTTTTTATAGATAATCTCCTTCCAGATTGTAAGAACAAGATGATAATGTTGCCTACCCCTTGAAAATGTTCCATATGTTGAGATTAAGTTAAATGTTATTTTGGACAGTTCAAGCTGAGAAATGCTTGAAAGAGGATGTAAAGAACAAACATGAAAATTTGATAAGGATTCAATGCCTCTAAAATGAAAAGTTAGTAATGGATTTTTGATGTTTAAGACATGAGGTATAAATCTAAGGTATAAAGTATTAGCCTAAGGTGAAAATAGTAGCATGCAGTTAGAGAACTATGAAACCTTGAGATAATGAATTGCTAAGCTTAGTTTGAAATCTAGCAAAGTTCTTGGCCGAAATATCTCACAATGAATGAAATCTTCCATTAGTTGCCAAGGAGATGAAAAAGGGAGGTAGCTCTTGGGAAGAAGCCTAATTGAGCAAAGAGATGAAATTCTCCAAATAATAAAAGCAGCTGAGGCAAGGCAGATGGGAGGTAGCTCTTGGGGAGAAGCCCAATTGAGTGAAGAGATGAAATCCTCCATCAGATGAGTCGCTAAGGCAAAGTAATGGAAAGTGGCTCCTAGGGTGATGGCCAATTGAGCAAGAATGAGTAATGGTGAGAGGTCGAGACTAGATCCTAACTGACCTAGCAAGAGACTTTCGAAAGGTAGAAAAGTTTTCCTTAATTGCTAGACTACTGATTGACCTTGGCTAAATAGCTAAGAAAAGTTATGTATGAGAACAGATAGATTAGTAATGTTGAAGAGCAAAGAGTAAATAACCACATCCTTAATATTATTTAGACCCCAACTCATAAAGAACCAAACAATCTTAAAGGTTATGATAGGATGAGTAGAGTACAAGGTTCAGGGGTATGTTTATATGTAAATGTATAGTGATAAGTTGAATCTTTAAGTTAGTAAAGGCTAAATTAAAAAAGAAGTAGGATGAGTATAGGGATTGAATGTCCTAGAGTTAAAAGCAGTAAGTCACACAGATGAGTTATGGCTCAAAAAGAAGCTCAATGTCATATTCTCTAAGTCCAAGAATGGTAAGAGTGCAACAAAACCCCTCAACACTTTACAGTTAAGCGTTCACTGGTGAGAGAAATTTTATGATGAGTGACCTACTGAGAAGTATGAAAAGATGTAAAAAGTAAGAAAGATGTGCTGATAGTTAAAAAATTGATCACTATGAATCAGGATAATACCAATTAGCCATACTAAGGTATCTGTTAGGCTACATGGATAAAAGTATGAGCAATTTATTGTGATTCTCTGGGATGATGTAAGAGTACTCTAAATATTTAGAGGAGCATGAAAGACAACTGAGAATTTTTGTAATGTAATTAAAGAAAAAGCTTGCTGAACTTAGTAGATGGGAGTTGGGCTCCAAGAAGTAAGGTTAGTAGGTTACAGAATCTCCCATATGAATCACAATAGATTCTAGTAAGCAAGTAAAGTTATGAAATGGGAGAGACCGAACACTATAATAGAGACGAAAGGGCTCTGAGTTTAGCAAGAAGTTCTGAAAAATTTCTTTCAAGTTGTCTTGCCACTTAGTTAGAAGAGAAAGCTTTTGTGGGAAATGGATTATGAAATGAGTTTTTACAAGCTAAAGAAGTTAAATCTTCTCCCCTGAGATAATTAATCATGATCCAATAATGACCCTAAGGGTCTACAATGATGAAATTAAGTGTTGGATCAAGGTACGAGTAATGTAATAGGGTTGAATGGTAGGTAATAGTCAAAGTTTTATATGATAATTTTTATGAAAAGCATGTTTCCATTTATAGCAGTGGTAAGTAATGCTCTTAAGAAATAGAGTTACTAAAAATTGTTATAGCTAGTATGAGTTACGATATCTATGGTATTACCATAGAATTGTCTGAGATCACAATATCCCCAAGTAATTATGAGATAAGAGAAAAATTGAACTTGAGGCACAGAACGTAGAATAAAAAGAAAGATGTGATGACTATGTAAGTGTCATCTAGACAAAGCTGATAAGATGAGCTTATGTCTTAGTAGAAAGATTATTCATGTAGATAGCCTAAAGTTATGAAAAAAAAAGAAATGAATGATGTCTGGTGCCAATGAAGAGAGTATAGTATGAACAAGATAAGAAAAAATTATGAAAATAAGAATAAAGATGTTATGAATAGAAATTTCCTATACCCCTAAAGTAAAGATAGTTTATGATGTCCTCATAATTTTCAGTTCAAAAAGTATGAACCAGACATTTCAAATGCCATAAATAAGTAAGATACCAAAGTAAAATATTAACTAATAAGTCAAACAAGCAAGAAGTAAAAGTATTTCTCTGATAAAAAAATAGTATGGAAAATTGGGAAATAAGAGGTACTAAGGTATGTTTTAAATTTTGAGGACGAAATTTTGTTTAAGGGGGATAGAAATGTAACATCCATAAATTTCCATATATGATTTTTAATACGGTTTAAGTTTAGAATATGAGAAATGAATATATACACTGAATGGAGATATACAATAAATAGTGGTTTCAATGAGACACATTGAATTCTGATGAGCATACACTGAATGGAGGTATATAATAAATATTGATTTCAATAAATTATATTGAATTCTTATGAGTATACATTGAATGAAGATATGCAATGAATAGTAGTTTTAATGAGTTACATTGAATTCTGATGAGTATACACTAAATGAATGTATATAATAAATTTTGGTTTCAATAAGTTATATTGAATTATGATGAGTAAACATTGAATGAAAGTACACAATGAATTGACGTCACTTGTTGGTCAAGAATCAACACTATAAATACCCCTCCCATTTTTTCATTTAAGCACATCATTAGTTGAGAGTGAGAGTTGGGAGTAAGTGAGAGAAAGAGAAAGCCAAGGGAGAGAAAGAGAGTATGAGTGAAAGAGAAGGAAAAGAAATGAATGTTAGCTTCAAGTAAGCTACTTAAAAAATTCAAGAAGGAAGGCAAGCTGCTTAGTTCAGGATACTTTTCGGTGGAGGTAGTATATTATTTATTTCATGCATTTTGTCTGAATTAATTCTGGATGTTATGTGATATTATTGGATGAGTTGTTTCAATATAAATGTTTTGAAATGCTATGGATATCTAGTATTAAGAGGAAACTCTGTTGAGTTTTTTTTATGCATGAAATATGAGTTATTTGTTTATTTGCATAACTACTTAATTATGAGCATGATTTGTATGAATGAATATATATACTACTGAGATTTTCCCAAATCTCACACCCAATGACTAACAATGTTAGGAACAAGCACAAGTAAAAGCAAAGACAAGGAGATGGTTAACTAAAAGGAAGCAGACCGAAGAATATTATTTTGCTTTAGAATAAATGTAATTAAATTATGGAGATATATTTTAGTTATGATTTCTACTCGCTGGCTTTACTTTAGATGTTTTGGAACAATAGTCAGATAATTACAATATGGTTGGCTTTATTATTATTAATTAAAGTAAACTTTCAGTTAAGTTGTTGTCTTTTGAGCAACTTAATTTTGAAAAGTTTAAAAGTTTTATTATTCTAGATTTTTATTTCTTTCCGCTAGATATATAATATATGATTAAAAGCCTAGTAAGCTAAAGTGTTACACATTTAATACACGAGAAATTACCAAATGAAACTTATATTTTTGATAAAAAAAACTTTTAAAAAAAGATTTATATTTTGGACTAGAGGGAGTAGTATACTCCCTTAAATTATCAATTTTAAGAAGAAAACCTCCTTTTAAGTAATTATCAGAAAATTACTTACCATGCTATATTAAATGACATGCCATCTGACATGGAAGTATAAAATCCATATCACTGTTGACTATATTACATTACATGGCACGTGCTTTTTTTTTTTTGGTTTTTATTGATCGGCATATATGTCATTCAAAATATATTTTATTTTAATAAATACTAAATTCTTCCTATTTTTCATGTGAATGGTCTTTCTCATTCTCATTCCCTAGATCTTGCTTCCTCCGTATTCTTGTATAATGAAGATAGCTTCCAATCGACTAATTGAAATAAGATAGTAATATGAAGAATAATCAAGTCCATTCATTCATACCTCTCTGGAATGAAGGTATTAATCATTCATTTTGGTTATTCTTATTTAATCTAAATTCTAAATGGCATTTTAATAGATTTTAGATTTCTTATTTTCTATGTAAATTGAAGATTTTCAATAAAAAATTACAATCTAATAGCTCTTTATAATATTTATAGTTTGATTTTTTTTCCCAATGAATTGAACCTCCTTCATTCTATCCTCTGTTTTCCCATAACATTTGTTCCATTTAATTTTGGATGAAAAGAAATTTGCTTTGATACTCTCTCACACAAATTTCAAACATATTTTCAAAAATTGTTACTTCAATGCTCTGTTATTCTAGAAGTTTCTTGGACAAGCTTAGTGGGCTAAATTTGTTTCTTTAAAATCCTTAGATTTTGGGCTTACAATAGAGATGAAGCAAGAATTTCTCATTTCCATTTCCTTCTCTTCTTCTCCCAAACTTGCTAGAAACAGAGCATTGCAACACAGAACAAAATAGGTTAGCATCTCTTTTACTTCTGAACCAGTGAGGTCGATGTGCTTTGCTGTTTGGCTGCCGAAAATACAATTGTGAAAAGATGGGATGAATTTAGGTCTTAGGGTTTATTAAATCACAGTAAAGAATATTTTAGTTGCCAAATAGATTGATCAATGATGATCTAGATTTTAATAATCCATGACAGGTGCCATGTGTGTTTAATAGAGTATGAGAAATCATATATCCATTCGTAAATTAGCAGAATCACTAATGGAAGGGTTTCTTTGCTTAAAATTAAAACCTAAAGGGAGTCTATATTCACTTTTTTAATTCAGGGGAGTTCATTGTATGTAATGTATGTAAAATTCAAAGGAGTTATTCGTATTTTAGTAAAAAATTATATATCATGATGAATTCTCCGTGAAATCATTTGGTTCTAAATTGTAAAATCGTCATATATAGCAACAGATCCTACAATAGTGCCATGAACACTTGGTTAATTGCAATATTTTTTCATCTATATAATTCTCCACAAAACCACCAAAACTAATCCCACCTTGATCTGATATAAGGCTGGAAAACATGGTATTATTAATATTCCACTTTTTAACAAGCCATTTAAGAAATGGCCTAAGGAAAAATATTATAAGCCCATAAAATTTCAAGCCCGTTCTGAACCTTATGCTAAAAGAAAAATATTAGGTTAATTAAATTTGTGGATACTCCAAAATCGTAATTCAAACTTTCAATTACTCACAAATTTCATTTCACTGCACTAACTCATGTCAAAGGTTCCGTAATTTACTTATAATTTGAAAAGCAAAAGATTCAATTTTACACATTGTTTTCCTTTTCTATTTAGTTTGAAATGCATGTGCACATCCTTCAACTTTCAATTTAATTCACATTCAGAAGGTCTTGCAGTTTCATGAATCAGGCCATCTTACCCGCAATCCAAGAATAATTAGTGATATAACCAACAAATTACATTAATAAAATGAGACATATATATATATATATATATATAAAAGATGGAAGATAATTGACATGAATTACGTATTTAGAAGATAGAAAGCATGCAAAGTAGTGGAGAAGAAGATTAAGAAGGAGAACAGAGGGAGGCAATGAAAGTGAAGAGATTAACACATAAAATCCTTAACCACGGATCTCTTCTTTGTTCAATTATATCCTCTTCACCTTTCACTTGGTATTCACATTCCATTGGATCCCACCTTAAACTTTTGCCGTCTGACTCAAATTCGTAGTTCTGGCTCCTCAACTGCTAATGCCCAAAAAAAAAAAACATGTTTCACACATTTATATTTTCTGAATAATTTCATCGTATGTGTGTGTGTGTAAAGCATTCAAAATTTATTTACCTCCATATCTCCTCAAACATATATACACACCAAACAGAATTAGGGCCAATGTCAAAAAATAACGGCAAATCAACATGACACATACAACGGAGAAAATAATGACTAATTTGGGATACAGCATTCCAATGTTAAAACCAGTATATTAATCTCAATATTAAAATGTATAGTAAGACATATTATTTTATAGCAATAAAAAGTATGACTCCTTCTTTAGATTCCATGTAATACACAAGACTCACATAGCTTTTTATTAATGAAAATGTTAATGATTACTTTTTTATGAAAAATAAAAAGTTCCCTTACTTTCTCATTATGTGCTGTAATTTGCAGCTGACAAAGTACCTGAAGGGAATTCTCATTAGAACTTAGATTTTTCCTAATAATAACAATATTAGTTATAAAATATACCTGTATCATATTGTCGCTCCTTTTTTCAGCGGCGTCGTTTTGGCAGACTATTATATCTTTTCCTCTGCCTTGCATGACATTTTCCAAGCTTTCTATGATTGGATCATTGATTACATGAACCGATCCCTCATTTGCTCTACTTTTGGGAGATTGAATGTCGCTTGTCTTGTCTTGTTTTAAACTTTTAACTACATTGACATAAATATAATAGTGTATTTGAATACATTCATTTATTAGCAAATTATCAAAAGCTAGCACTTTGATTAAGTCTCTAAAAATGCTACAGAAGTTGTATTCATTTATTTCTGATTTATTAAACAAAGTCTTTGGTCAGTAAACGTTAAATAAATAAACAAAGAGTTAAGAGTAAACTCACAAAAATCAATTTTTGGCACAAATATTAGCTTCCACTTTTTAAAGTGGTAAACTTGAATTATTTTAGATTCTTGTAGATATTATATTTTATATTATCTTTGTATATCTTTTAGATATTAATAAGAGCTGCGTATTGATCTATAGGATATGATCACAAATTTCGGAGTGTTCACAGGTCACGACCGACCGGGCATCACCTTGGCCCGATATCCGACCCCGAACACCCCCGAGCCAAGAAAATGGGCCTGTGACCCGGCCCGACCCGATATGGCCCGGTTCTTCACCGGGCCGGGACTAGGTCAATATCAGACCGAGTTTGGCCTGGTATAAAAAATTAAAAAATAAATAAATAAAATAAGTTAATTTAATTTTTTAATAAAAATATAACTAGTTTCATTTAAAATATATTCTTATAGGAAATAATATTAGGTTAAAAAGTAATATTTATCAAAATTATAAATACTCAACAATTATACATTATTTATTTTATATAATATTAAGTTAAGAAATAAATTTAAAATTTGAAATAAAATAAAAAATTGGAATAATAAAATATATCCATTATAATTATAAAATTAATTTATTACATGAGAGATATGAAGAAAAAACAATTATATAAAATTATTTAATATTTTTAACAAATAAAGGAAAATGAGAAAATTGAAAATATATATATATGTATAGATATATAAATATACCAGGCTAGGCCGGGACGAGCCCGTGACTTGATTGAGGCTCGATCCGGCCCGAAATGACAGGGCCAATCCGAGCCAACCGGGCCTCCGGACCCATTAAACAACCCTAATCACAATATTAGAGGAGGTAGTTAAGGTATATCTCAAGCTATTAGGGTGGATGGTCACTTTTATATATATGGTACGAAGAGCACAATCAAAGATACATGTTTTGCCGTACTCTAGTTTTCATGTACAAAATTAAAATAAAATGAGAAAAAGATTAAAACACAAATAGAGTTAAATGTAAGTCAAATGTATCAAATTAAAATACTACTCAAGAGCCATGGTTTCCTCCAAAAAATATAAGATATATAGATAAGACTAGGATTATGAGTTCTTTTAATTAAGTAAAACGTAAAGATACAAAGTTCACACAATTTAAGGTCATAATTATGACTATGTCAATAAAGATTAAATTTTTTTTTTTTGGGGGGAGGGGGGCTAGAGATAAGGGGTTATTTTTGTTATGACAATTAGCAACTCGTGAATTTTAATCATTATGCCGGAAATGTGCTTTCCTTTTACTGTTATTTTATAAAAATAATAACTTGTTCATGTAAAGAATTCAGAGATTGAAAATCCTTAAATAAAACGAATGATAAAACTGTCAGGAAATGAGGAAAAGTGAAGTAAACTAAAGTTGGTGATAGCATAAAGATCATTACCCTCACCCCTACTGTGATTTGAATTCCCTTCACCATCACTTGAGTTCTCTGTGCTTTCATGACTAGTGTTCTCTGCAGCCCACAAATTGGGGTCAAATCAGTAATTAACAATAATTCACCGTTACGCTAATAGTTGTACTACTCATGACTTCTGTTAAGGTATATAATGCAAAAAACAAGAATTCATATCACCTACAAATTAAATAAAGCTGTTAATTAAGAAACTTCGTAACATTATGAAATTTACAATGCGCAATTTGAACTAGTTAAGTTTGATTTTTTTTTTCAAAAGAAATTAGAAAATATAAAAAAGAAGTTAATAGTATCCTATGGGAAAAAAAGAAAAAACTCATTGTATGTAATTGTTTTATATGCAACTAAAAACCTCTCATTAAAAAAATGACAATTGTTGATGCATTTTATTCCGCTGGAAACATAATATTCAAAATTGGTATAAAATCCAATAGCTGTAGGCATAAAGATAATATGCACAAAAATGGATAAATGACTAAAGCAATAAGAGTTTTTTTCATGTCAATGAGTAAAATAGTTAATTCTTGGTCTTAATGCTTTTGCTTGAGCTTCTATATTCAAAAACTTCAATTTTTCCCCTCTTGGTGGTAAAAACGGATACTTGTCCGTTAGAGTTCAATAATATGAAAAAAAAAAAATGAAAACGTACCGAAGGAATGTATCGGGAGATATTTACCATCAGAACAAGCGGAACACCTTTTCACGTAATCGGCACATGGGCCATCCGGGGTTTCATAATCTGCAGGTTTCGAAAGATTAAAACAATTTGGGCCATAATCAATATAGTTTTATAACCAAACAAAATGAAGAACTGACAATTAACCGAACTAATCAATATTTCTTTTGTAGTATACAAAGTCGCCATCAATTCATTTTATAGCTTAAACAAAAAAATGTAAGGAAAATAATCAGTTGCATTTGCGCACAGAGTGAATAACATGCATTGATGACAAACATTGCCATATATATTTTTATATTTATATTATCCTTCTGTTTAATTTTCAGATATTGTGTGCAACTAATTAAATTAAATTAAATTCAAAGAGAATGGAGACAAAGAACATTACCTTGGTCACCACTCATGGGATCCAATATTTCAGGAGGAGGGGTGAATCGGATATCTTCCATGTTACAATGTTGTTTGATTACATATATTCCACTCTCTCTTACAGCCCAATCTCCTCCTATCACGATCTCTGCATGATTCCACACACCTTCTGGATGAAGTACACGTTTCATTTTATCATCATCAAAGTAATCCCTTTTCAGATCATGCAATGCTATATGATCACGAACAATCCGTGTTAATTTGAAAGACGTGAGACCCCCACATACATATTTCAAATTTATATACACCCTAGAAGCGATAATAACACCGAAGGGTGCACGTAAAAGAGCACAGAGGCAAAGAGTTGGGAAGGAGTTACGAAACCAAAAACAAATAGATGCTCCTTTCCTACGATGGTCAATCCATCGTGGGATGCTTTCTCTCGGAATGCAAAACTCGTACTGTTTGTCATCTAATAGATGACGTGAAGGATAAAATCTTTCCTCACTTCCTCTAATATGAGGCAGTCTGATCACCGCAGCCCCAATTAATTCCTGTGCATCAAACGAATTGTTGAGTAACACATAAATATATATAGCAAACTCACAAACTCATTTGATGTGAATATCTAAAAACCAAAGAGATAATTAAAACTTAACCTCACTCAGCAATAAGTTTCTTGACTTCGTGCTCAACGATATGCAGTTAATTGCTGACAATTGTTTTATGTTTGGTGGAATCTCTTCAACTTCTCTTAGATGCTTGCATTCATCTAAAAGAAGGCGCCGCAGAGAACGACATTCTTTTATGCATGCCGGCAAAATTGTGAAATTACTACCCCTCAATCCCAAATATTCTACATTTATCAACGCTTCAAGACAAATTTGAAGATTCTCATTTGATATGTTGCAATCATGAATGTCGAGGAAAACTATTTTATTGGGACATACAATATTGGACGTCACATCCATCACCAACTTCAATCTCTTGTAGTTCTGGCACATGAAAAAGGCCACTTGGGAGCTCAATTACCCCTTCAACTTTGCTGTCAAAGTTTAGGTATCAAAGCTGTGTGAGTCTGCAAATTGACGAAGGCAACTTTTCTATACCAATATAACCCAATTCCAGATGTCTTAGTTTCACTTCGCCTATTATTTCCGGAAAGTTCTTTAGCCTTGGGCACATTTGAAGTGTGAGATCTTTAAGAGAAGGTGACTTGATGTGACGCAGAAAGGTGTGAAGCTGGGGACACTCGTATACATAAAAGCCTTCAAGTTTTCTTAAATATCCAACCGAATCATCAACTTCAATTAAATTAGGGCAACCACAAACCGTTAACTTTTTTAAATTTGAGAGGCCAGATAAATTAGGTATCTTTTTAATATGTCTGATCTGTTTAAGAGTCAAAACACTAAGATTCTCTATCTTCTGCAATAAACAAGAACCATACAAAATGTCAAATTATTAAAGAAATTATCAAATACAAGCTACCTAATAACCAAATAAATATGTAACACCTTAATTTACTAGGCTTTTAATCATATTTTATATATTTAGCGGAAAGAATTAAAAACCTAGAATAGTTAAACTTTTAAACTTTTAAAAATTAGGTTGCTCAAAAGACAATAACTTAACTAAAAGTTTACTTTAATTAATAAAAATTAAACAAATCATATTGTAATTATCTGACTATTGTTCCAAAACATATCAGCATAATTCAATACATTTATTCTAATATAAAATAATATCTTCCAGCCTGCTTTCTCTTACTTAACCACCTCCTTGCCTTTGCCTTTGCTTGTACTTGGCCCTAACATTGTTAGTCATTTGGTGTGAGATTTGGGGAAATCTCAGTAGTATATATATTCATTCATACAAATCATGCTCATAATCAGGTAATTATGCAAACAACCAAATAACTCATATTTCATGCATCTATAAAAATCTCAACAGAGTTTCCTCTTAATACTAGGCATCCATAGCATTTCAAACATTTATATTGAAACAACTCATCCAATAATATCACATAACATCCATAATTAGTTCACAGAAAATGCATGAAATAAATAATATACTACCTCTATCGAAAAGTATCCTGAACTAAGCAGTTTGCCTTCCTTCTTGAATTTTTTTAAGTACCTTACTTGAAACTAGCATTCCTTCCTTTTTCTTCTCTTTCACTCACTCTCTTTCTCTCCCTTGGCTCTCTCTTTCTTTCACTCACTCCCAACTCCCACTCTCAACCGGTGATGTGCTGAAATGAAGAAATGGGAGGGGTACTTATAGTGTTGATGTCTTGACCAGTAAGTGACATCAATTCATTGTATACCTTCATTCAATGTATGCTCATCATAATTCAATGTAATTCATTGTATACCTTCATTCAATGTATGCTCATCATAACTCAATGTAACTTATTGAACCAAAATTTATTACATATATTCATTCAGTGTATACTCATCAGAATTCAATGTAACTCATTAAAATCACTATTTATTGTATATCTTCATTCAATGTATACTCATAAGAATTCAATGTAACTCATTGAAACCACTATTTATTATATACCTCCATTCAGTTTATGCTCATCAGAATTCAATGTAACTCATTGAAACCACTATTCATTGTATATCTTTATTCAGTGGATATTCATTAGAATTTAATGTAATTTATTGAAATCAATATTTATTATATACCTCTATTCAGTGTATACTCATTAGAATTCAATATAACTTATTGAAATCATAATTCATTGTATATCTTTATTCAGTGTATATCTTCATTCCTCATATTCTAAACATAAACCATATTAAAAATCAGATATGAAAATTTATGGATGTTACAAAATACACATGAGATGGGGATGCTTGCCTTAATTGTTTCCATTGAATTGAAACAACTACCTCCCAGCTCCAACACGACAAGCTTCTTTGGACAAAAACCATATGGCAAGCTTGACGAAGGATATTCCCACCATTTCAGCACTTTTAAACTGTTGGGAAGATATTTGGGCCCCTTTGAAAATTTTAAGTTCCCCAAAATAAGAATTTTCAGACTTTTCATATTCTTAAAGGCTTCTCCGTCCCAATCTAAATCTATACTTTCCCGCAAATTGTTTGAAATTATGATGTTAACTTCATTTGTACCCTTTAAGCCAAACACCAAAACAGATCACAAATATTGTATTAGGAAATTGAGTTACATGTATATGTATAATCATAAATAGAAAACTTTTATGTCACATATTTGAATCAATGACATGCATGTTAGAAGTTTCGATGTTATTTAATCACAGAAAATTTTAGATATCATCAAATAGAAAACCCTATTATTATAATTATTTAATCATGTCTTATATCGGTCCACCAGAAAGATCACAAATAGTTTTCCAGACGTCCGGAAGATAGAATTCTTGTTTTCTTGTCATTCGCAGTCAGTAGCTCTCGCGGTCTCCTGAAATGGGCCATGTTCAAATGCAACTCAAGAAGAGGTTTTTTTCATACACTTTAAAAAAAATACCAATGCCCTTTCATTGAACATGAAGATATGGAAAAGAAAATGAATTTTGATGCACCCAAAGCAATTAATAAATCAATAAAGTGAAACATAAGATGGAACATGCATCGTAGAGACGACGACTAAGAACAGATGAAGGCAACAAAAGATAAGAGATTAAAACACAATAGCTTTAGCCATAGATCTCTCTTCTTTGGTCTACTGGATCCCTATGACATGTCACTTCATACTTACATGCCATTGGATCCCAAGTCACGCTTTTACCATTTGAGTCAAAATATGTCACACAATAAAGCAAGAGGTAAAATTTGAACAATTTGACACTTCAAACTTAACATTTATACATTCTGAATGCACACACACACACAATGCAATAAAAAGAAATGCATATCTAACACAATTAAGCATGCAAGGACCAACAAACCAGAGATAGAAACAGAGGGGCCTTGTTGTGAAACTAGAAAGAAATGGGTACGCAAATTGTCGGCATCTAGTTTCATGTAAATATTGACAACAACAACAACAACAATAACATTAACTTTATTTCACTAATATGTTCATGTAAATACTGACAATCATAAAAATTTAAGAGGCACTGATATAAATAGGCATAACATATGTGACGTAATATATGCGTCATAAGATTTTTTTTAATTTTACCTGCAACTCAGGACTAATTTTTTATAAATATTACAAATAGTGTACCAATGGCTCCTAACAATCATATTTCACAAAACATGAGAATCTGGGAAAGAAAATGAAACAATTAATAAAATGAAACATGAGATGAGAGATTATTAGTATCAACTATCTATTTAGAGGATAGAAAGCATTCATATCTCAAGGCATCCTTGAGAAGATGATTAAGAAGAACATATGGAGGCAATAAAAGTAAAAAGATCAAAACACAAAAGTCGTGGCCACGGGTCTAGGGCCTATTTGACTCATGTTTTCAGAACAGTTTTTTTTTATTTTAAAAAAAAATTTAATTTCATAAACCTGTTTTTTATAAAATGTTCTAGAAAATGAAAAAAATAAAAAAATAGAAAAAGTTAGAACATTTTTAAGATGTTTTGCATTTTTTATTTTCGAAAACACAAGAAAAAGTAGAAAAATACCCACCTTATTAATAGCAAAATTATAAATGTTGAATAACCTATTTAACATTTTCTAGTTATGATTTTGAAAATAATTATTCAAACTGATTTTTTTATTTTCTTTTTCCCAAAACTTATTTTAGAAAACAATTTTATAAAACTGATTTGGAAACATAAAAACAGGAAACACATTCAAATAAGCCCCTATTCTCTGTTCGAGTGGATTCTGATAACGTGTCACTTGATATTCACATTACATTGGATCCCAAGTCACCACAGAGCAGTGTCATCAAGACTCCATCTGTAAGTACCATTGCTGATGCTGCCAAGGTTGTTGTTCAAAGTGGCAATGGCAACAAAAGCAGTAGCCAGAATGCAAGCGCTGCTTTCAAGAGTCAGCCCTTGCAGCAAAATAATGTATCTCCTCAGCAGTATCATCATTTTTTGTTGGGTCCATTGGATTGAATCATTTTGAAAATTATGACTGAATCCCTTGGAAACTAATTTTTCAAAACAAATGTTAGGAAATGTTAAATTTTCCAACAGTTTGTGCTTGAAATTTTTTTTTAAGCTTAGAATCTATTCCAAGAGACTTTTTGATCCAAAATAAAAGAAACAAATAAAGATGGACATAAAGGTTATTTGGTGCATTTGAAATTTCTTTTTTAAAAATGCTCTTTATTAAATAGAGTATAAATTCTACACAGATTATTAATTAGATTGGCATAAATTTTAAACATTAAATGAGGATATTTTAAAAAAAAATTATTTGTGATAAATATAATAATCTTAATAACTTTTAACTACTTTTCTGAGTTATTAATATCAGAGGGAGTAGTCTTTTCTTTTTTTGGGGACAAAATTAAATAGAAAGGGTGTATCATGTTAAAGTTCGGTAACGTTAATTAGCATTGCTGTTTTAAATCCCTACGATTTAACAAAACTAGTCATATGCTTATAAAGTTACAATCTACCGCTTGCATTGGCTCAATTCCTTAGAAACCTGAGATCAAAAGGATTTTTTTTTTCCACCAATAAAAAGGAAATTCTTTTTCGTTCCCTCTTTATACTATCTATTACATTCTTATATTATTTATTCATTTGAATTGCATTTTAACAATAAAAGCAGGATTTTAAAAAAAATTGAAAAAATTCACAAAACTCAAAAGAGTCACATCTATAGAACTCGTGGACATTAAAAAGAAAAATCATTCTTCTCATTGATATATCAATATTAACTGACTAATTGAAGATCCATTCATGTATTGATATTGAGTTTGAATTGTGGTTAGTGACTAACAGTAACTGAAGAAATCATTCTCTATTATGGCGAAGATGGAATGTAATTCACATGAAGTCAGGGTGGACATCATCTTCCACCATTTCCTCATTCGTTATGACCTCTAAGACACTGCTGTTCCATGGATCTGTATGGTCTTTAAAAGCTTTATTCCATCCAAGTTGGAGGCCGTCATCTTCCTCAGTTACGTAATCCTTCCATTTGGAGGTTGCTCTGCTGATTGTCGGTTGACATCTCTTAGGCCTCTGATCATCTGTTTCTATGTAATTGTTCTCACTCACTGCTAGCTGACCCTTCTCTGCGTCAGGATGAATGCATTTAGCTTAGGTTCATAATGCTTATTCAGTGACTAATTAGTAAGAATCTAATTCTTCTCATTGTTACATTCTCTTTTTCTGAAATTCTTCAATACCCAAGCTATTAATTTGCCCCTTTTGATTCCTTTTGAAAAATATGAAGAAATTGCATTTACGTCATATTGATAAGTGATCTCAAAAACCCCTGATCATCTCGTTTGCTATTTGTAATGAAAAATGAATTTTGTCATCACATACAAAATGAAATGTTTAATGTCCATTTATCATTATTCATAAATGACTATTTTTCATCACGAATTGAGAGTATCAAAGCTTTTCAAACAATCATACCTTCACCTTGCAAAATGATCTTCTTGTTGGTATTCCTCTTTGAGAAACGAGGCTTGAGAAGCTTATCGCTTCCGCAACTACCCAACCCAGGGGAGTAATTTTGTAATCTAGGCTTCTTGAACATGCCCTTCTCCAATTCTGTCACAACCTTCACCTCAACACCATCACCTATATTGAATCAAATTCAAATCATATTATCACAACAAGTTAAATTCACCTCAACGAACAGAAACCCAATTTAATCTTTAAGTCTATAATGACCATCCTGTTCTACTTCTGCTCGCTCTTTGATGTGATTATCCTCTGGATCGAGGTACTCAGTCCAATCGCTTCGCTTCTTCCTCTGATTCATCTGGAGGTTAAGCTTGTCGTCGTCGTTTATGATCTGCTCATCCAGCGCTGGAGCTAGGGTTTCGGCGAAGAGCGATTGTTCGTCGAGAGATTTACGGGACATATTGAAGGTCTGGACGAAGGCGTGGATGTCTTTGGCGATGAATCCCCGAGCAAAGACTTTATTCAAGGACTGCTTCTGGTTGCAGACGGCGCAGTTCCATTTGTTACAGCTCTTCTTCTTCTGCTTCACCTGAACATCATCGACAATGGGATCGTATAAATCACAGAAACAGAGAGACCGAGAAAGAGAAAGATAGAAGGAAGAGAGAGAGTGCCTGCATAGTGGAGCATTGGAAGCACTGAACGGCGATGAAGATGGTGGGTGCCATTGTTGCGAAGGAAGAGCAACTCTATTTTCGCGGGCTCAGAGCTAATATTGCTAGAATTTGAAATTTGATGTTGCTTTGCTTTCAGAGACACGCTAGCTAGCAGAATTTCCCTTTCCTAATGGTATTTGATTTTTGTACTCTCTTGTTTTTTTTAAAATATAAATCTTTTAAGTTTTTAAGTAAAAATTATTTTGACATTTTGAGAATTTTTAAAATATTTGTAGATTTAAAATTTTAATAAAATATTAATTATTTTTTTACTATTTTAATAAAATAGAATATTCAAGAGAATATTTAAATAAAAAATTTTAGTATTAAATTTTATAATAACCTGAATCATTTAATGGTTACTTGGTATATGTGAAAAATTATGAAATGATGTTTTTTTTGAAGAGAAGAAAATAGTAAATATAATTAAAATAATAAATTTTTTTTAAAACTTTCTAATATACTCTTATTCTATTAAAATAAGTATGTAAAATAATTTATGGAAATATGAATATAATTGAATAAATAGTAATTAATATTATCTTAAGTTTTTAAATGGACTTATAAATAGAAATATTTTTTTCTGAAAAAAGGACTGGTAAAAAAGAAAGGAAGGGATTATTGGTCATTTTCATGTCATTATTTTTTTATTAAAGAAGATTTATGAAGAAAATGCGACATTATCATCGTCAATGATAAAATACCTTGTTATAAATTGAATAAAATTTATTATTTACATTTCACGTAATGTAAAAAATAAATCACATAATAAATTAAGAAATTATCCGATAGTTCCTTAATACAAAGCAGAGGAACAGGCATTACATATGAACACAACTCATTTCTTTCAAAAACAATATTCACACCATTTACCAAAAAGTTTGAGATAGTCTTCTTAATAAATGGATAATTCTCACACTTACAAAATTATTCAAACCATGCAACAAGAGCTATGCTCTCCATATATATAATATAAAGTTGTGGAGCTTAGCTCCTCCAACAACAAGTGAAGGACTTCAAAATGAAAGACGTACGAACACAAATTTTAAAGTGATTGCAAATTTGAGCATCCATTATTAATATGCTTATGCATCTCTGAGAATTGCTTTCCTCCACAAGGAGACTTTACTGTAGAGTGATCCTGCAAAGTAAAATGAAGATGAAGGGATGGGTAAAAAAAAAATCTACTTAATTAGTGAGCTTGTGCGTGTCTGTGTGTTATGTTTAATTTAAATTTGATAAGACTTGTATACATATGTGTGCACATGTGCCTACAAATGAGCATGTGCTTAATTATATGCATTCAAATTCAACTTGTAGATTCATAAGGAAAATGCAACAATAATTATCATTGTGGATGATAAAATACGTACTTGTTACAAATTGCTGCGCTATTTCTCATTCATGTTGTCATTGTAGACTGCAATCTCCTTCCCCTTGGCTTTTCTCATGTCCTTCGAGGTTTCTGGAATTTCCTCAAGAATGATGGAAGTTAGATATATATTGTATTGGCAGAAATTCTGACATAAAAATAAAAAGAAAAACGAAATATATATAAGATTTTGTTTAACCTTAGATAGTTCAGTTTACAATAATACGGGCAGAGTAAAATAGTAATATTCCCATGAAATCAGAGAACACTTACCTTGGTGACTAGTAGACCCATCGTCTAAGGGTGTTTCCCAAGAGGGACGTAGGGAGAGCCAATTATTTTCTTCAGTACTATTGTGACCTGTTAGTCACATTTTTTTTCAATTGTTTAAGTTTAGATAGAGAGATTTACATACACTTGGGGGGTAAATTGATAGATTAATAGAGTAGTAAATATGCACGTACCTTGGTTGCTGAAGGTGTTACCATCAGTCTGCTCTGTCCATGGTAACTTTGGCAATGAAGCCTTGTTCACATCATTACCATCAAAGGCTGTCCCCCAAAGCCACTCAAAGACATCATTACTATTGTTTCCTGTTACCCATCAATTTTTGCTGTGCTTAGATGGAGTTTTGCAGCCTCTGTGTTATTGGGCTAATAATAGTATGAAGAAGCTAAAGGAACTTATTTACTATTGTTATTATATATATTTTAAATATCCTTCTGCATATGATGCTATGAGAACTAAAATGACTTGTCACAACATTTTTACATGAATAATCTATATGAACTTAGTAACAAGTCTATTGATATGAAGCTATATATATATATATATATATTGATTGGGTTGACTATAAGCTTTAATTACCAATGTTTTCAATGGCATTAGCAGAATTTATTTCAGCTGTGTTTGCGTCGTTTTCATCCACATTTATTGAGCAATTTCTTCTCCTTTTTGTGCATCTGAAGGGAATTGAACTCTGAAAGCAAAATGTCCAGAATTGAAATGTGGTTAACAAGGAAGGAAAATGCTATATTAAGTGAAACATCAAATTAGAGAGAGTGAGAGAGAGCTTACTGAGGCCAAATTGTCATCCTCTATCAACGGTCTTTTCTTACTAAGCATTGATCCAAAGTAGTCTGTTCCTTCCTCTTCTGTGGAAAGACCCATAATTATTTTGTTCAAAAGTAACATATATATATATATATATTTATATGCATTCATGTATATAAGTGAAAGGAAAATGACAATGGAGTTTAAAATTAGCCATTAGGGGGAATTATAGTTAAGGACTAGTTGAGAGAATTAATAATAAGGAAATACTTTTAACTAATAAAAAGTTGTAAAAGCTAGAAGATTAAATGATAAAATTAAGAAAATAAATAATAACAAGATTCTATTTTATAATAAATTTATTAATTTGTTTTCAAAATGAAATTTTTCCTATTCTAATGATAAGATGTTTGGGCCCAACAACAAAAGCGGCTAAGGTTGTTTTAAACTTTTAACTACTTTGACATGAATATAACAGTGCATTTGAATACATTCATTTATTGGCAAATTATCAAAAGCTAGCACTTTGATTAAATGTCTAAAAATCCTACAGAAGTTGTACTAATTTATTTCTGATTTATTAAACAAAGTCCTTAGTCAGCATAATATTAAATACATAAACAGAGTTAAAAGTAAACTCACAAAAATCAGTTTTTGGCACAAATATTAGCTTCCACTTTTTAAAGTGATAAAATTGAATTATTTTAGATTCTTGTAGATATTATATTTTATATTATCTTTGTATATCTTGTAGATATTAACAAGAGCTGCGTACTGATCTATAGGATATGATCACAATATTAGAGGAGGTAGTTAAGGTATATCTCAAGCTATTAACAGGGTGGATGGTCACTTGTATATATATGGTACGAAGAGCACAGTGAAAGATACATGTTTTGCCACACACTAGTTTTCATGTACAAAATTAAAATAAAATGAGAAAAAGATTAAAACACATATAGAGTTAAATGTAAGTCAAATGTATCAAATTAAAACACTATTCAATAGCCATGGTTTCCTCCAAAATTATATAAGATATATAGATAATATTAGGATTATGAGTTCTTTTAAGTAAAACGTAAACATACAAAATTCACACAATTTAAGGTCAAAATTATGACTATGTCAATAAAGATGAACTTTGTTTTTTTTTTTTGGGCAAGAGATAAGGGGGTATTTTTGTTATCACAATTAGCAACTCGTGAATTTTAATCATTATGTCAGAAATGTGCTTTCCTTTTACTGTTATTTTGTAAAAATAGATAACTTGTTCATGTAAAGAATAAAATCCTTAAATAAAACGAATGATAAAACTTTCAGGAAATGAGGAAAAGTGAAGTAAACTACAGTTGGCGATAGCATAAGACTAGTGCTCTGTGCAGCCCACAAATTGGAGTCAAATCAGTAATTAACAATAATTCAATGTTACGCTAATTGTTGTAGTATTCATGACTTCTGAGGTATATGCATGATGCAACAAACAAGAATTCATATCGCGTACAAATTAAATAAAGGTGTTAATTAATAAATTTTGTAACAATATGAAATTTACAATGCGCAATTTGAACTGGTTAAGTTTGATTTTTTTTTTCAAAAGAAATTTCAAAATATAAAAAAGAAGTTTATAGTATACTAGGGGAAAAAAAATAAACTCTTATCGTATGTAATTGTTTTTCATGCAACTGATAACCTCTCATTAAAAAAATGACAATTGTTGATACATTTTATTCCACTGGAAAAATAATATTCAAAATTGGTATACAATCCAATAGCTGTAGGCAAAAAGAAAATGCACACAAATGGATAAATGACTAAAGCAACAAGAGTTTTTTCATGTCAATAAGTAAAGTAGTTAATTCTTAGTCTTAATGCTTTTGCTTAAGCTTCTAAATTCAAAAACTTCAATTTTTTTCCCTCTTGGGGGTAAAAACGTATCCTTGTCCACTAAAGATTTCAATAATATGAAAAAAAAAAAAAAGGAAAAACGTACCTAAGGAATATGTCAGGGGACTGTAACCATAAGAACAAGCATCACAACATTTCACATGGTCGTATTCATCATATGGGCGCCTCGGGGTTTTATAATCTATAGGTTTCAAAAGGTTAAAATAATTTGGTACATATAACGAAATGAAGAACTGGAAATCAAACCAAATTAACCAATATTTCTTTTGGACAGAAATTAAACTTTGAATGAAGCAATGATTAGATATACGACTATGATCTATATAAATCATCTCAAGTGAATGAGGCTATGCTACTAAGATCGATCTAGTTGATTTATAACGGAACAACAATGTAGTTTTGTAAAACATAAGTGGCAAGGGAAAGGAAAACGAATATGTAATAAAAGAAACTCAAATGAAAATGGAGGAGCTAGAAACGAATAAAATAAAAATATGCATCGGAACAGAGGCTGACATATAAAATCTATATTAAGGAATGTAGAAAATCTACAAGCATATGCCATTTAGATAAGTTCAGTTTGAGGAATTAAAAACTATCTTAAGGCTAATTAGGCAGTAGTATACAAAATCACCATCGATTCTTTTTAAAGCTTAAACAAAAAAATTCAAGGAAAATAATCAGTTGCATTTGCGCAAAGAGTGAATAACATGCATTAATGACGAACATTTATATATATATATATATTTATTTATTTATTTATCTTTCCATTTAATTTTTAGATATTGTGTGCAACTAACTAAATTAAATTCAAAGAGGATGGAGACAAGAGCATTACCTTGGTTACCACTCATTGAATCCAATATTTTAGGAGGAGGGGTGAACCAATCCAATATTGTAGGAGGAGGGGTGAATCGGATATCTTCCATGTTACAATGTTGTTTCATTACATATATTCCACTCTCTTCTATATCGCAACCTCTTTCTACATAGACCTCTGCATGATTCCACACACCTTCTTGAAGTACACGTTTCATTGCATTATCATCAAAGTAATCCCTTTTCAGATCATACAATGCTATATGATTATCATATGCCTCAAAAATGCACCCCATATCATATGCCTCAAAAATGTCCCATTTATATACTGATTCGAAATTTATGTACACCGTCGAGATGGTTTCTTCAGACAAGAAGGATGGTCGAAAATAAGCACAGTAGCAAAGAGTTGGGAAGGAGTTACGAAACCAAAAACAAACAGATGGTCCTTTCCTAAGGTGGTCAAACCATTTTGGGATGCTCTCTCCCGGAACGTAAAACAAGCAGTGTTTGTCATGAGGTGGTCTGAGCAACGCAGCCCCAATTAATTGCTGTGCATCAAATAAAGAAATATTGAGTAACAAATATATATAGCAAACTCGCAAACTCGATTGATGTGAATATCTGAAAACCAAAAAGATAAAAATTAACCTCTCTCAACAATAAGTTTCTTGACTTTGTGCTCAACAATATGCAACCAGTTGCTGACAATTGTTTTATGTTTGGCGGAATCTCTTCAACCTCTCTTAGATGCTTGCAATCATCTAAAACAAGGCGCCACAAAGAATAACATTCTCTTATGCATGCCGGCAAAATTGTGAAATTACAAGCCGTCAAGTCCAAACATTCTACATTTATCAACGCATTAAGATAAAGTTGAAGATTCGCATTTGATATATTGCAAGATGACATGCTGAAAACAGTTATTTTATTGGGACATACAATATTGGACGTCACATCCATCACCAAATTTTTAGCCTCAATAAAAATCTCTCGTAGTTCTGGCAAATGAAGAAGGCCACCTGGGAGCTCAATTACCCCTTCTCCTGCATTATGAATGCCAAAGTCGCAAAGCTGTGTGAGTCTGCAAATTGACGAAGGCAACTTTTTTATACCAGTATAACGCAATTCTAGACTTCTTAGTTTCACTTCTCCTATTATTTCTGGTAAGTTCTTCAGCCTTGGGCACGCTCGAAGTGAGAGAACTTCAAGAAAAGGTGACTTTATGTGTCGTGGAAAGGTGTGTAGTTGGGGACAGAAACCTACACTAAAGATTTTAAGGTTTCTTAAAGATCCAACGGAATCGTCAACTCCAATTAAATTAGGGCAACCACAAACGCTTAACTCCTTTAAATTTGAGAGACCAGATAAATTAGGTATCTGTTTAATATGTTCGATGAATTCAAGAGTCAAAACACTAAGATTCTCCATCTTCTGCAATAAACAAGAACCATACAAAATGTCAAATTAATTAAAGAAATTATCAAATACAAGCTACCTAATAACCAAATAAATACACATGAGATGCGGATGCTTACCTTAATTGTTTCCATTGAATTGAAACAACTACCTCCCAGCTCCAACATGACAAGCTTCTTTGGACAAAAACCATATGGCAAGCTTGACGAAGGATATTCCCGCCATTTCAGCACTTTTAAACTGTTGGGAAGATATTTGGGCCTCTTTGAAAATTTCAAGTTCCCCAAAATAAGAATTTTCAGACTTTTCATATTTTTAAAGGCTTCTCCATCCCAATATACATCTATACTTTCCCACAAATTGTTTGAAATTATGATGTTAACTTCATTTGTACCCTTTAAGCCAAAAACCAAAACAGATCACAAATATTGTATTAGGAAATTGAGATATATATATATATATATATAAAATCATAAATAGAAAACTTTTATGTCACATATTTGAATCAATGACATGCAAGTTAGAAGCTTCGATGTTATTTAATTACAGAAAATTTTGGATATCATCAAACAAAGAAAAGTAGAAATAGTCTCAGTGAAAATTGATGCGGTATTACAAAATGAGCAAACAAATTCTATAACCAAAAAGTAATGCATTATTACCTAAATATCTTTTAAATCTTCTTTTTTTGTTTTTTTTATTTGTTGAAAAATCACTTGTCATATTTGAACTAATATTTTAGAAAAAAATTTTCATTTGAAAATTTCAAGTTCTTCAAAATAAGAATTTTGATAGTTTTTAAACTGTTGAAGGCTTCTCCGTCCCAATTTACATCTATGCTTTTCAACAAATCGTCTGGAATTATGATGTCAACTTCATTTGTACCCTTTTAAGCAAAAACAGATCACAAATGTTACATTAGGAATTTGAGATGTATACACACACACACAAAATTGATCATAGATGTAAAACTTTTATGTCACATATTTGAATCAATGACATTCATGTTAGAAGTTTTAATGTTAATTATAGAAAATTTCAGATATCATCAAATAAAGAAATAGTCTCAGTGAAAATTGATGCAATATTAATGAACGACCAAACAGATTCTATAATAAAAAAGAAATGCACTATTAGAGAAATATCTTTTAAATCTTTTTTCTTTCTCAGTCTTTTTCTGATTTTCTGAAAGATCACTTATCATATTTTAAACTCAATATTTTAGAAAATATTCCTCATTATAATTTAAATCTTATGTTAACTTTATAGCCAACAAAAATAAAATCATAAAATAAATACTGAAAATACTAAATATCATAAAACAAATACAGAAAAAAATACTTTCCTAAACAAAATTAGAAACACGCGATTACAAACACATTCTATAAACCAATCAAGTCACAGATTATTAACTCAAGTCTCTTTTTTTTTCTTTTTCTTTTGTCAATCTTTTCCAAGACCATTGCATTTTGCCTGGTCGTTGATTTGAATTGAGCTCAGAGTCTCTCTTACGAAGACACTCCTGCCACATTCCTACCACGGTAGGTTTCAATATTTTCAATTTTTTTGAAAATAACTATTATAGACACAAAAATATACTTTTCAATGTCATGAAGTCAAATTCTTAAGTTGATTTTATCCTTAGAATTTCTTGGGTCATTACAAGTAGAAACTGGATCTCTGCAATATGAAGTCATGTTTTTAAGCAATTTTTATCCTTATAATGCAACAAAGTAGAGAAATCAAGAGATTCTTTATACTAAACACATGGAATATTAATGCAAAACTCATTAATGATGAAGCCACCAAGAAATTGTGAAAAAAATAAAATAAAATCATAAGGCAAAATGGCAGGCAATCCAAACTAGAGTTATGTACTTACAGTATTTTCTTCCAAAACATGAACAATATCTTGATTGGACCATAATCTACTACGTTTTCCTGCTTCTTTTGGTGATTCCTGACGAACAATTTCTCTTCCCACATCTTTTATTAAATCATGCATTTCAATATGACTGTATAGATCTCCTTCCTCTTTCTCAATCTTTATGAGACATTTGTCTACCAAAACTCTAATACCATTAGTTGGATCAAAATCATGAGCATGTTCCACCATATCTATGACATCTTCCAATCGAGCCCCTTGAAAGAAGCAAGCAATATCAAGAAAAATTTCTTTTTCATCTTGTTTCAAGCTATCATAGCTTACTTTCAATATTTCTTGAATGTCTTCATTGGGAATTCTTTTATATCCATCTAATGCAGATTCCCATTCCCTTATTCCCGTATCGTACAAGTGAGAGCCTATTACTTCAAGGGCTAAGGGAAGACCTTGGCATAACTTATCACACAATTTACAACTTTCGTGTAACTCGGATCAAGCTGCTTATTTTTGAAGGCATTCCTAATTAACAATTCAAGAGATTCTTCATCATTCAATGCCTTCATGTCATATATTCTTTCTACATTGACCCCATGTGTTAGCAACAAATGTCTATCCCTTGTCGTTATAATAATCCTACTCCCAGGACCAAACCAATCACACTGAGCTAATGTCCGTAAATGCTGTCGTTTGTCAACATTATCAAGAATCAACAAAATTTTCTTTCGTACAAATCTCCTTTTTATTATTGGAAGTCCTTCATGAACAGAATCAATTTTTGTTTCCTCTCCTAGAATCTTTGAAAGCATTTTTTCTTGCATTTGTTCTAAGCCAAGTTTTTTTGAGTTCTCTTTAATATCATGGAGAAAGCACAAACCTTCAAAATTATCAGCTATTGAGTTATACACAGCACGTGCTATTGTTGTTTTACCCATTCCCCCAATTCCACAAATTCCTACCATGATCACCTCGTCTTTTGACCCGAGCTGCAATAGAGTGTTTATTTTTTGCACTCGGAAATCTAATCCAACCAGATATTCAGCAACATACAAAGGATCTCTATTGATTATGCTGGAGATTTCTTTCACAATCTCATCAATAAACTGACATTCATAATCATGCCTAGATAAAGTACAAAAATCTATGTCAAGTGTAATTAATTTCATTTGATTCATGTTTCATATGCACAAATTTTCTAATAATTCTCTTATGATCTAATTATATTAAGCTAGCTAGGTAAAAAATTAGAAGAAAAGCCGGGGATAAAAGTTGTGAATTACCTAGGATTGAAACATGTGACGGAAATATTAGCTACTTCTTGTAGTGTGAGCTTCCAACTTAGTATCTTCTCTTCATCCGCCCTTAATTTCTGTTTATGCTCAAATAATGCTTGTCCATAATTTCCTGTTTGATGTCGAACTTCACAAGGTTGCACATCATAAAAAATTGGCCAAACCCGTCGGCCCTTTTGCTTGATACACTGACGAATATGGACAAGTTCATCGAGGCAAAATTTTGAGGAAGCATAGTTCTCAGAGAATATAGTAATGGCCATCCAGGATTCTTCGATTGCTTGGAGAAGGCTTGGAGTAATTTCATCCCCTTTTCTTATTTCCTCATCATCAAAGAAGGTGTGAACTCCCCTTTGAATGAGAGCATGATACAGATTTCCTGTAAAACCATGCCGGGTATCTGTACCACTAAAATTGAGAAAGACATCGTACTTGAATTGATCGTGGAAGGAAGTTGATGCGCGCCTTGTCATGATGGCTTGCACTGGATGGAAACAAAGATAACGACGTTAATTTATGAAGAAAATTTAAATTATGAAGAGTGATGATGATGTGCGTGTAGCCTCAGGAAGAGGGGAAATGAAGATCTCAACGAGTTTACTTACTGTGAAAACAGAAGTTGACGATAACAAAGCAGCTGTGATGCACACTAAAGCAATGGGAACTAATTTGAAGAAAAAAAGGAGAGTCTAAACTTCTCTCTGACTCAATCAACAGGAGAAGATCAACACGGAGATTAAAGCTTTTCTCTAACTAAGCATACAAATGGGAATACAGGTTGGAAATAATCCAAGTCAATGTCTACGAACCAAAGAAACAAAAACATATAGTGAATTAAAAAAAATTGCAGTGGATTGAAGAAGAATAGGAGTTTATTAATACAATTCGTGATGCATTTCAATTCCAATGGTGCATTGGAAACCAGTGCAAGTTTTTATTCTATTTCATTTTCAGGGTGTTATAATAGCGCAAGTTGTATTCTTTTTTTTTTTATCAAAATACAATTACATAATATGGTGTATAGTTTTGTCCAATTTGTGTTTACAACCTAGCTAACGCTGTTAGATTCCTTTAGAGGTTGAGACAAATGTTGCAATTTATTTTCAAGCTAAACTATACCTCCGGTCCTTATTACCTTTTTCACTAAATCACATGAATTAAGGTGGATAATTAAAATTGGTTAATTAAGAATCTTAATTTTTAAAAAAAATTCACAAGACCTTGCTAAAGCTAACCTTATTAAATTTTAGTGGAAAAAATGAATTATACCATTCCTAATATAAAATAATAGGTGGACTCTATTTTCTAAAGCACTTTGGGAAAAATTACATATAAACATTCTTGGTAATACATAATAAAACTATATCATATTCTAAAAATTGTCTTACATTTGAAATAAATGAAAAGCTCTTATACATAGAATAGGAGGGAGTATTACTGTTGACAAATTAATATTTCTTTTAATTCTTTTTATCTGTATGTCTTTTAAGGTTTTAACATTAGATTAAAATGGTAATTACTATGTTATAATTTCTTTTAAACTTCTTGATATGCCCTTCATTTATTTTCTCTATTCTCCATAATTATCTCTCCATAATTAATAAAGGTAAAGGTATAATTGAAAATATAATATTTAGTTTTGTCTTGAATTTTAAAAGGGTAAATAGAATATAGAAACAATTTTTTTGCAAAAAATAATTAAAAAAAATGGGAGAAGTGATTGACACATCACACATAAAAAATAATAGCATATCTAAATACAAACAAGCGGCTTTTAATTACTTATATGATACTCTATTTGATTTATAAAAAAAAATATTTTAAAATTTTTATATAAATTAAGATAGTCATTAAATAATTTAGATTGTTATAAATTTTAATAGTATTCTGCTAAAATGTATTTGACTTAAATGCTCTTATTAATACTTCATTTCATATGAAGAGCAAAAGAATAAAAATATAATTAATATTTTACTGAAATTTTTAAGTGACAAATATTTGAAAAATTACAAAACCTTCAGTGACAATTTTCCCTAACAGAAGGGAACGGGAAAATGGATCCATTAACAAACAACTGACCTTAAATTATCATATGTGGTTGACTTCAACGGCTGAAAATGGGATTGTTAACAAATAATTAATTGGTTTTAAATTACTTATCATGTGAAGTTTTCAATTAAGAAGTACCGAAGCAGGGGCATAGAGATTGGATTAAGAGAGTGCCTAGCTGGCATCTGGAGAAAAACTCATGTGGGCTTTCAAATACTCATACTCTCCCTATGGTCCTAAAGCATCAAGGCAAAAGGCAATTAAAAAGATGCATCCACTTCAACTGAGCTGCTTCGAAGGTTAATTTTCTGATTAATTTCTCCTCTGATTTATGGGCGGGTAGTATTTCTAAGACAAGCTCGAAGCAGAACTCGAATACAGGAAGCTCAGCCAAAGAAAGGATGGTTCATCATCATCATCAGTCAGAGAAAGACTGAAGGGGTGATAGCAATATCACAGACCATTTGGGATTATAGGAATCTTCTAAAGCGTCAAGGCAATCAAAGAGATGCATCCACCTCAGCCAAGGAAGGGATGGTTCATCATCATCATCATCAGTAAGAGAAGGATTAAAGATTAAAATTTTAAGATTATTGTGCACAGAGAGATGTATTATTTTTTATGATCTTCAGTTCTTTAATATATATATATATATACGAATCACGGACAAAAGAAATGTCAATGAATCCTACCGTCTCCATACTACAGCATTTAAGGGAGATTTTAAGAAGGGTAACTCACCTGGACGGATTCGATCGGCCCTCCTGGTTTCTCTCTTGTCTTTGCAGATCCCAAACTTGCGGGTGCTGTGATAGCTGCCTCACTCAACAACCCTGAGCTTCCGACTGTTATGAAGGAAATCCATGTGTTCTAAAGGCTTCTTTGAGATGTTGGGATAGACAGGATGCCTATTAAACTGTAACGTCGAAGTCTTTTGTCGATGGTTAATTGCTATTAGTAAAGTGTACCGACACTTCATCGGAGAAGATTAAAAATGTATATCAACTAATTTCTTTTATAATTAATTTAATATGTTGATAGTTAAAAGAAAGTAAAATCAAAAGTACATCACGCGAACACTGCAATAACAAATAATAAAATAATGTGAATGTGAAGGTTCCGTGAAAAGTTGGATCACTTGTAGGAGTTTTCCAAGAAAGACCAAAGTACCCCGAAACCAGCTGTGATGCATAAATAGTGGGAATGTGACGTGAAAGGTCTGCTATTGACTCAGAATCCTAAAGTCAAGTCAAGGTCAACAAAGCAAACAAGGAAACGAAAGTAAGGTTGCAGAATCATGCTCCGTTAAATAATAATATACTCCTTCTATTATTATTTATTATTTATTTATTGTCATTTATTATTTGGTCGTATACAGTGTTATCAAAATCGGACCGGACCAGCCGGTCGGACCGATCAGACCGGGAACCTGGGCCATCTCCGGTCCGGTTGTAGAGAGTGACCAGAGGTTTTAGGAACCGGTGGTGAACCGGCCGAACCGGTGGTGAACCGGCCAAACCGGCAGTTTTGGTGGTCTGGACGGTTCATTGAAATAAGCTTCCAAAAAAAAAATTTGCGACCAAATGACGTCGTTTTGTTGAGTTTTTTATTTTTTTTTTAAGAACCAAACGACATCATTCGGCTTTTTTTTTTAAGTCAGTTTCAGTTTTTCTTTCACCAAACGACATCAGTTGAAGACACCGAAGACCGAACAGCTGAGTCTGAATTTCACTTTCATTTCATCATCATTCTTCAATTTTCCCCAATTCGATTCGAGCCCTAGCACCATCTCCAGAGACTGAAAACTCGAAGACACCAGCTGCAATCATTCTTGATCCAAACTACCTCGGCCATCACGGTTTTCCATCGTGCTTGCTGCCATCATTCGTTGAAGCTGCTGTCGTTCCTCATGGTCACTCGTGGACTTGTGGGATTTCCTCTTGCCATCGTGCTTGCTTATTGTGGCTGTGATTTCTGTTGAAACTGGTGTTGTCTTGGTGCTCGTTGTTCCTTTCCTCGTCTGTGATTGTCATTGCTGTGGCCTGTGAGTTCCCTTTATCCTTCATTTTGTACTCTCTGTTCTATTATCGCTCTATCATTGCTGGTTTGTTGCTTTGTAACTCGTTGCCGTGGTGATGTTGTCTATAATTTCTTGTTCATCAATTTTTGGTGCACTTGTTTTGTGAGGGAGAATTTAGGATATATAAGTATATATATATATGTGTGTGTGTGTGTGTTTCTACGCCTAGATATTAAAATCAATGTCTATTTGTTTGATTCTTGGAGTATATAAATTATATACTCCATGAGATTGTCTTCTTCATACTGGTTTATTGCTTTGTTAATTAAAGTAAGATTGAACTCATCATCTCTCCACAAAGGCACAAACACAGGGCACATCACGGTGAAGAAACAATCCATCCTTAATTAATTCCATGTTTGGGCATTAAGAGGGACTCACGGCTTTGATTAATCAATTCCTTTGAATAAAGTGTTTGGAAAGATAGTTTTGTGAAGGCTTTTGGGAGGGGTATTAAGAGGGAATCATGGCTTATGGTTTAGTAAAGCTTTGTGAAGTTAATGTAAGTAGATGGACAAAACAATTGTCTTAAAATATTATAACAAAGGGACACTTTCAAATTTTAATACCTCAAGTCCTTTTCAATTCTATCCTCCTTTATTTTTATATATTGGCCTTCACCTACCTTTGTTGCGTGCCTAGCTTCTTTTCATTATATATTTGGATTATGAAATTAAATTTCAATGATTTGTTTACATTTAATATTTTATTTTATTAGGAAGATTAATCTAAACTATTGAAATTTGATCTAAATAATCTAAAACTATATATATATATGTATAATATGTTACCATTGTTGTTGTCTAATACTTAGAATGTGACTGAATGTATGATAATGATATAGTGTACATATAATATATATGTCTAACACATGGAATGAATGCTTTTATTTTAATATTTTATAGCTTTCACTATTATGGATAATTCGCCTACATCCAATATTGGGGAGAAAGACACCCCCACTTCCAATCCTGATCCCAATCTTGACCCCAATAATGATGGAAGTAGCAATGATACTTCATCTAAATAATCAACTGCTGCTTCGTCGATTCGTGGGAAGAGTGATCCTGCATGGGAGTATTTTTCACTTAAAAAAGAAGGAAAAAATAATGTATACACATGCTTGTTTTGTTTAAATTCCTATAAAGGAGGGGGAATAAACAGAATGAAACAACATCTTGCTGGGATTTCGGGTCAAATAGTTTCATGTAAAAAGGTTCCTCATGATGTTCGCAATCGAATGCAAGCAAACTTGAAAGAAGTTCAAATTAAAAAGAAGCTTGATGATGTGCTTGAAGAGAGTTATGGTGTTGATGATGAAGAAAGTACTCCAGCTATTCCAATTACTATTGTTCCTCCTACAACTGGCAAAAGAAAAGCCATAAGCGGGGTTGAAAAATATTTTGCCCCAAGAACAACTCCAGGTGCCCAACCAAGTCTTAAAAGTGTGTTTACAAGTAAAGAAGCACATAACCATGCAAAAATGGCCATTGCTAGGTGGATATACTTTAGTTGTGTTCCATTTAATGCAGTGAATAATCCATTCTTTCAAGAAGCTATTGATGCAATTGCTGTGATGGGACCTAGGTTCAAAGGGCCAACTTATCACGAAACAAGAGTTGATTTGTTGCAAGCTTGTAAAAAAGAATGTCAATTGGTGATTGATAGTCATCGATCTAACTGGGTATCAACTAGTTGTACTCTTATGGCTGATGGTTGGACTGACATAAGGCAGCGGACCTTGATAAACTTTTTAGTTTATTCTCCTGCGGGCATAGTTTTTGTGAAATCTGTTGATGCTTTTGATTTGGTTAAGAATGCAAAGACTTTATTTAATTTGTTCCATGATGTCATTGAATGGGTTGGTCCTTCAAACATTGTGCATGTAGTGACTGATAATGCGGCCAATTATCAAGCTTGTGGTAAATTGATTCATGAAAAATATAAGAATATTTATTGGTCACCTTGTGCTGCACATTGTTTGAATCTTCTTTTGAAAGATATTTGCAGCATGCCTCATATTGCTTCTCTTGCCTCTAGAGCATCAAAGATAACTATATTTGTATATAACCATATAGTTTTCTTGTCATGGCTTAGGAATAGGGATGGATGGAAGGAAATTGTGCGTCCAGGACCAACCAGATTTGCTACTACATTCATAACATTGAAAAGTATAGTTGAGCACAAGCATCACTTGCAAGCCTTGGCTGTAGATCAATATTTCCAGGGTCATAAGTTATCAAGGACTACTCCTGGTAAACTATTCAGTGAAGTTGTCTTAGATAGTAAGTTTTGGGATGATTGCACATTGATTGTACGGGTTGTGGTGCCCCTTATAAGATTGTTGAGAATTGTTGATTCAGATGAAAAGCCTTCTTTAGGCTATATTTATGATGGCATGCTGAGAGCTAAAAATGCAATCAAGGGAATATTTCGTAATAGGAAGGAATTATATAAGCCCTATACAAATTTGATTAAAGCTCGATGGGATAAGCATCTAAAAAATGATCTTCATGCAGCAGCATATTTCTTGAATCCTGCTTTCTTTTATGGTAGTGACAAGGACTTTCGTGATTATAAAAGGTTATGGGATGCAATGCTTGATTTGTTTGATGCTAACTACTCAGGTCCTCAATATACACAAATGATGATTGAGATAGGAAAATATTGTGCTAAATAGGAATCTTTTAGTCGGGCACAAGCTTCTTCAATATCTACAGAAATTCAACCTGGTAAGTATCAAATAATTCAAATCAATGCATTAATCATATTAATTATTATTTGTCATATATGGTATAAGTTAATGTCTTTCTTTGATGTAGATCTTTGGTGGGCAGCTTATGGAAGTTCTGCTCCATTATTGCAAAAGCTTGCTGTTCGTATTCTTAGTCAAACTTCTTCTTCTTCTGGTTGTGAGGGGAATTGGAGTTTGTTTGAACGCATCCATACGAAAAAAAGAAATAAATTGGAGCATCAACGACTAAATGATTTGGTTTATGTTAATTATAACTTACGTTTGCAAAATAGGTAATATAAATTGTTCATTTACTTCTTCTTTTACTAGGCTTTATTGAATCTATGTATGGTAGCTTTCATTAATTATTTGTGTTGCTAATGAAAGGAAAATAATGAAGACAAGGAATTATGATCCTATTGACTATGAATCTATTGAGGATGTAGACACTTGGATAACCGAAGAAGATGCAAGTCCTGATTTTGATGCTGATGATGTTCAACACTTAGAGAACATTGCAAGTTCATCTCTTTATACTGAAGGTTCATTTTTACATTTAAGATTCTATTACTATATTACTAATACCGTATACATAAATATTAACTCCTAATTTCTTTCATATATATGATTAGGAGGTGTAGATATAATTCCAGATCTTTCACATTTGGTTCCATTGGATGCTAGTAGACTTCAGCATGATGCTCCTAGTGGTAGCTGTACTCCAATGCTTATTCCAAATTTGGATTCTGAAGATGACATAACAAATGAAGGATTTGATATTGATGATTTTAATGACATTTGAGTATTTGACTATTTGTAATGGATCATATTTGTTTGACACTTCACTTCAATATTGTTTAGCTGGAGACTTCAATTAAGACATGGTATATGTTTGAATTTGTGTTATTAATGTCTTGTGGATGTGTTTATTTTCTATTTACTTCATTTCATGTTCATTATTTTTAATATATAGCTCTTTTCTTTCATTGTCATATTAGAAACTTTAATTATGAAAAAAATTATGAAAGCTTAAAGATTGGTTGCCTAATTTTTTTTCATTTTTCAAATATATTATTTAAAATATATCATTTTAATTAGTACCGGTTTGATCCCGGTTTGATTCCGGTCTGATCCCGGTTCCACCTCTGGTCGAACCATTGAATCTTAAACTAGTATCTTATCCGGTTCCATGTCCGGTCCAGTTTTGATAACATTGGTCATATATATATATATATATATAATTATATACCTTAATCACGTATTGGATCACTCGTAGGAATTTTCCAAGAAATAATAAAGCATGCACCGACGAAACCAGCTGTGACAGATAAATTCGGGAAAGGTGAGGGTGGAAAGTTTGGCATTGACTCAGAATCCAGAAGTCAAGGCAAACCAAGTAAACATGCAAATTAATTGCAACGATTTGATTGGTGACTAGAAATTAAGCGTAGCAAGAAAGTGAGGTTGCATAATCATTCTTCTTCCTATCTCAGTATACTTCACCTATTAATGTGAGTCCTTTTGAAATTTTTAAAAATTACTAAAAATTTTACAATATTATCTTTATTAAATATAACACATTATAATTATATACTACATTCATTTTTAAATATAAAATACCAATAATTACCTTAAAAATATTAAGAAAAATAGATAAAATTAGTTAGTCCTCCTGAAATTGTCACAAATTGAAATTGTTTTCCACAAATACACCTAATTAAATGTTCAAACTTTCCCCTTTAATTTAATTACACTTAATTAATACTCATGCTTTAATTAATTTCTACTTACAAAATTCAAAGAAATAGGCTGTTTAACAAAGGGTATAACTGCAATAAATTAATTACATTGTTTATTTGTCCCTTACAATTTGATCAAAACAATTTCTTAAAAAATCCCTTATATTTAAGACTAAAAAAAGTACTTTCTATGTTCTATAATATAAGATAATATTTTGGATTTTTTTGGTCTTATAGTATAAGGCAACATTTGAAAATTTGACAATGTACCTCTCATTAATGTAATACATAATATTATAAATTTTTTTGAAATAATGAAAATGGGAGTATTTAATGATGTTTAATAAGGTAAAATATGGATATTTGGGTTTTTTTTAAGAATTTAATATTTTTTTCATTTATTAATATGCATGAAACCCCAAATGTTGTCTCATAATATAAAATAGAGGGGTATCTCTTAATCTATCTCTCTTCATCATAAATGTTATGGATGAAATTGGAAAACAAAATTTAATATTCCCTTCACTTTTTAATATAAGAGACAGTTGGGAAAGTTTTCATTTTTCACAATATAAAGCACACAGTAGGTTTATTTGGTGTATTTAATAATTTTTTTTTAAATATCCCTAATTTAAAGTACATTTTCCAATACAATTTATTTGTATTAATTACATTATACAAAAGTTATTAACATTAAATAAGGATATTTTTAGAAATCATTTTATATTTCAGATAAATTTATTTATTTTCTTGATCAGTGTGATCGTTTCTTTTATTTCTTGTATTAAGGAATAGAGGGAATATAAATAAAGAAAAGTTGGTAAGCTTACTAAATTCGTCTCCATGGAGGTAGTATTAAATTAAGGGTATGTTATTAGGAAATTTAAAGGAATTATGATATTTTAATGATATATTTCTTAATTTGTATATAAAAACCTTAAAAGACTTAAATAAATAAATAAATGAAGGGAGTATTTCGTTTAACATGAAAATGTGGGAAAGAAAATGAATTTTGATACAATCAATTAGTAAAAATGAAACGTAAGAATTATAGAAGATTGTATTGGTGAATGAGAACATGAAGAAGAATAGAGCAAAGCAACAAAAGTGAAAAAATTAGAACTTACTAAAAGCTTTATACTTTGTTTAGAAGATGCTGTGGACACACAAATATAATAAAGTTTCTAAAATATACGTCATCAACTTTTATTTTAATATTTGTTTTTATATTGACATAAAAAAATTAATCTATTCTAAAATTATATTACATTGATAATTGTACTTGCGTCAAGTAAAAATATATTCAATGAAGATTTGGATGACTTAATTTGCAAAGAAAGCTAAGTCAATGGGAAAAGATGAACGCGGGAAAAATAAAGCACTGGCATCACCCATTCACTTGAAATTATCTTTGAAGAATTTACCAAGAAAAGACAAGGCAGTTTCGAGACCAGCTGTGATGCACTAATTTAAGACCCTCTTGACCCACACGTACAATTTTGGCAGCGATCAATTATTAAAATGTGTCAGAAGTGGACCTCTTAAAATTTGAGCCCTATATGAAATACCAAATTTTTCCCTTATTTTGATATATATATATATCTATATATATCACACGAGATTCTTCGTGGAGAGTGTGATTATAAAAGCTTTTATAATACTAATCCACACTGTTACTTTTGCCATTCTATTGCCATGTACTTTCCGAGAAACAAGCTCTAAAAGTTACACAAAGAAATAGGTGAACTCCAAAGAAAACGGTGTCACTTCATTATCTATGTAAGGGAGGTAATAAGAAATTTATAAACCAGTGGCGTTTAATTAAATGATATCAAAGAAGTAAAAAAAAAAATCCTACTTTTCCTTGTAAATTAGCATTTGCAAACTCTATTTGCTTCCAAGTGTGACCGCCATGGTGAGACCATCGGCCAAGTTCCATATAGGGCATTGACATTAGATGTGGTGGAGAGACAATCGGAGTCTTCATCCCCGGTGATTCATCTGACAACTATTAAAGAGAAGTGAAATGTCATTTTGCTTTCCTTTGACTATTTCCTTCTCTTGGAGTGACTTGTGAGGCTGCCTTTGAATTTCTTTCTTGTATGAGAAGTAACCACTTGTTCTCATCATTAATATATCATCCATATATTTTAGAATCTTGATGTGAATCAACATGAATGGATGAATTTTACATCTAATTCATCCCCTCTATCTTCCATCTATCTCTAGCTAGTTAACGTAATCAGCTTAGTGTCTAATTTAATTAAATTTGTCAAATTTTTTATTAGTCTTGATATAATTGATCAAATCAGATTACTTATTTTTATTCACCCTTTATCTATTCTTTTTTAATATACTAATCTATTTTGGTAAGTTGCACTAGTATTTAATTGATTTTGATTGTGTTAAATTGGATCAAATTGATATAAAACTCTTCAAATTGTAATTTTCTTTATTTATAAGACTCAAACTCAAATTATTATTTAAAAGGATCAACTATTGAATCATTTGAAGAAGTTAGTTACATTTTTTTAATTATATTATGAATTTATTATACATGTTAAAAAAATAGAAAAAAAAGGTTGGGTGATAAGTGTACCAAATTAGTACCGAAGATATTTGTTTCCCGCAAAAGATCAAGCATATGGTTTCCACTTATCATTTGCCTTCTTGATAAGATCAACTCCAACAAATACTTAAACAACTAATCATATACTTTCTCTTTCTTGGACCAGTAGGAAAATTTCATTTTTTCCCCATAAACCATAAACCCCATCTCTCTCTGGAGACTATGTTTGTCTTTATTAATTCATTCACCATTTGTAAGATCAGATACATAATGTTAGTGGCAATGATCAAATAACCATATGCTTTTTATATATTTTAATAATATATATATATATATATATATTTACACACACACATGATTAGAGGAGGGAGAGAACCGACCTTGGATTGGCTAGATGAGAAGAATGTGGGGGAGGGTTTATTGGATGGAGGGAATGATACGCTGCCATTCTAGGTTTACAAAAAAAATTTTTAAAAAAATTGAAGACATAGAAATTCGATTAGCTCAGACCGTTTTCAGTGTCAGAAAAATGATAAAAATCGGTCTGAGTAAATACATTTTGCAGAACTTGTAGCATCTAAGTAAATATTTTGTAAGTCGTAGCATTTGGGTAATTTTTGTTTTCCTTTAGCATCTCTTGGCACATTAATATATAGCTCAAAAAGCCGTTTTGTTTAAGCTTCTTTATTCTAGGAGTTCTTTTTCTTGGTGGTAAAAAGGGATCCTTGTCCATTCAAAGAGTTGAATAATAAACAAATAAATTTAATATTAAATCAAGTTTAATAAATTTCCATGAAATTAATTGTAGTAAAATAACAAGTAGTTGAATGATTATTTAAAGAAAGAGTAATATTAATGTGCCAAGAGATTCATGACAAAGTGTAATCCGAATCCACTTCGTCATCAAGAGATCCCTGTGGTATCGTGATGTGTTGGTTACAAAAGATTGAATTACAGTTTGGTGGATATATATTATGTTGGTTTTTTAACCAAATGAAGAACTGACAATCAAACAAAATTGATCAAAATTTCTTTTTGGCAGAAACTGCGAATAAACTCATATGGTTAGATATACACTAATATTATATATGGTTAGATATATATGTACACCATGCATTAAGTATATATCCAACTCTCTAGAATTAAAGAAAGCATTTCAAATCCATTAATGGTTTAGAGTTGACTCCAAGTTAATCAATATTGAGAATAACTATTATATTTTAGATTAAAAACAAAAAACACAATTGTAATAATAAAAGGAATTGAATTTGGAAGTAAAAGCATTCAATTCTTTATTCAATATATGATAAGTAACAGTTGAAAAAAAAGATTAAAATACTCTTTTTAAAAAAAGAGTAAAATAAAAATTACAATCAAGTAATAACATTGATTTTCTTCAGAGTTACAGTTTTCTAACATATATGTCATCAGCTTTTATTTTAATATTATGTTTTTATATCGACTTAAAAAATTTAAATATTATAAAATTACATTGCATTGATGATTAATTGTACCAATTTTAAGTAAAAATACTCTTTTTGACCTTGATTATAAAAAATAAATAATTATTTTACATAAATAATAAAAAATAAAAAATTGTTAGGATTATTAAATTTGTCATGAGTAAAATTTTTTTTAAAACACCTTAATTTAATACCTAAAATTTATATCTATACAGTAAAATAATATTTCTCATTTGTAAAATTTACATTTTACTTAATAGGGGATTTTTTGAAAAAAACTTAAATATATAAAAAACTTTTTATTTATTTCATACATTAAGAAAAAAATAGTCTCTATATTTGACGGACATATCGATGACATAATTTGCAGAGAAAGCTAAGTCAAAGGGAAAGGATTAACGCTGGAAAGATAAATCAATAGCTTCACTCATTCTTTTACAATTGGCTTTGAAGAATTTTCCGAGAAAAGACATGGTAGTTTCGAAATCAGCTATGATGCACTGATTCAAATTCAAGACCCTCCTAACCCACACCTACAATTCTCTGAATCATCGCTGTCATGTCGAACTCATGACGTGATTGATGAAAGCAAAGTGCCCCCACCACAAACTGAAATGGCCCCACACGTACAACTCTGCTAGTGATCAACTATTAAAATGTGTAAGAAGGGACCTCTTAAAATTTGAGTCCCGTTGAATTACCAAATTTTTATCGTATTTGAGATATATCACACGGGATTCTTCGTGGAGAGTGTAGTTTAGGGTGAAATTAGAGTTAAAAATTAGTACAGTAAATTAATTATAAAAATTTTTAATTAATAAAAAATTCTAAAATTTAAAATATTAAATAGTAAAATTAAAAAAATAAATAGTAATAAATTTTATTTTATAATAAATTTAATATTTTAATCCGTAATTATAATTCCCCAGGCTTTTTATAAATACTAATCCATGTTATTATTTTTGCCATGCTATTGCTATGAGCTTTACGAGTAACGAGCTTTGAAAGTTACATAAAGAGATGGACAGAAAAGAAAATAAGGATATATTTGGTATTGTTTTCTATTTTATTATTTAGAGGACAGTTTTATAAAACTATTTTTAAGAATACGGGCCTATTTGATTCTGTTTCTGAAAACAGTATAGAAAATTTAGAAAACTTGTTTGGTAAACCTGTTTTTTTAAAAATTGTTCTGGAAAATAGAAAAATAAAAGAATAGAAAACTCAAAACACCTTTAAGGTATTTTGTAGTTTTTGTTCTAGAAAATACAAGGAAATCTGAGAAACATCCACCTCATTAATGGTAAAGTTATAAATTTTGAATTGCCCATCTATCACTCACTAATTATAATTTTGAGAATAATTACTCAACAATATTTTTTTGTTTTCTTGTTTTCATAACTTATTCTCGAAAATAGTTTTGCAAAACTGTTCTCTAAACAATAAAACAAAAAACACTGTCAAACAGACCCTAAGTTTTGAAAATAAGAAAATAAAAAAATCTGTTTGAATGATTATTCTCAAAATCATAATTAATGAATGATAGATGAACTATTCAAAATTTATAACTTCACCATTAATGAGGTGAGTGTTTTTCATCTTTTCTTTTATTTTCCAAAATAAAAACTACAAAACAACTTAAAAATGTTCTGAATTTTCTGTTCTTTTATTTTTCTGTTTCTTAGAACAAATTATAAAAAATAGATTTACCAAACAAGTTTTTTTATTTTTCTATTTTTAAAAATAAAAAACTATTTTTAAAAACTGCACCAAAGAGACTCTAAATACTAAGAGGCTCTAAATACTTGCTTTGTATGCCACTACCTTTCCCTCCTTTGGCTCCAACAAACGTACATACATATATACTGCCTCTCCCTCCGGTGTTTGTCATATATATATATATATACACATAAAAGAAATAAATAACAAATTCATACAAATTAAGAAAAACATTTAACTCTCTTAGATGCATTCCAAATTAAAAATTCTTTCAAGAATATCCCAACTTAAAACTGTCATAAATTTAATGGAAGACTTAAATTTACTATTAATAATAATGAATGAAGAGTAATTTGGAAAATGAATAATTAAAGTTCAAATTCCAATATTAGTTACTTTGTATATGAAATTAGAGAGAGTGAGAGTGGGTGTGTGTGTGTGTGTGTGTGTGTATATATCATCCTATAAAAGGAGTGAAATGAAGATCTCAAGTAGTGAAGGCCACATGTGGGAGATTTACTTGAAGGTAGGGAACGTGGGTTTGTGACGGTCAATTATATAATAATAATAATCCCAAATCTCAGTTTGAGTATTTAACACAAATATTTTCAATAAAACACAATGACACGTGTATATGATTAACAAGTTTCTATGTTGTTTTGACAAAACACTAGGCCCTTTGGTTCACAGTTTTGTAAAATAAAATTAAAATAAATGAAGTTTATAAAAATGAAATTTTGATAAAAGTAAGTTTATAAAAATGAAGTATGTTTGAATATTCTTTTTGAAAAAGTATGTTTGGCAAATTGATATATGTTTGGATGATAAAAATTGAAAACATTTTTAGATGTATAATGATCAAAAAGGACATAAGTTTTATAATATAATACTTCCTCTGATACTTAATATAAGACTCTTTTAACTGAATCATGCTGATTAAGAATTAGAATTAAAACTAATTAACTACCTTGATTTCTCCAAAAATTTCAACATTTTTCCAAAACTACCCTTATTTAATATCTCTCTCTTTCTCTTTGGATACATTAAATAGAGGCATTTTTTTAAAAATGTATAATAAAAATTACCTCGTACATTATAAAGGGTCTTATATTTATGATCAGAATAAAAAGTCCTATATATAGGACTAAAGGGAGTATTATATAACTAATTGAATTATGTATGATTTATAATAATAATATAGTTAATTTCAATTACCAGAAATAAATATAAGTGACAAAATCTAATTTCTCAAAGGTTGTAATATAATAAATATACTACCTTAATTACAAATTATTAACACTAATATTCATAATTTAGTCAAACATATTTTAATAATCGGCATGACTAGTTTTTTTGTAAGTACTGTACTATTTAACCTCTGAGTGAATCACAAATGTTATACATCGTTATTGAAGAGGCTATGGCTGAAAGTGTGCTTGGACCCTCACCATCATGATTGTGATCATCATTGTCAACACTTATGTTGCCATCTTCATAAAGCAAGAAATCAGAATCAGTAATAGATTTCTTTCTGATGAAGTTATGTATAGCCATTGTTGCACAAATAATTTGGACTCATGTATCAAAATGGTAGTTTGGCGTTTTGCCTAAAATCGTGAATTGATTCTTCCAAACCCCGAAGGTCCTTTCTATTGTGCACCTTAAACTTGAATGATGATAATTGAAGACTTTATTAGGGTTTATAAAACGAGATAAACATCGAAAATCTAGAAAGTGATAACATTCACGTCTATATGGACTAAGATATCCAGTTGGCACTGGATAGCCATAATCTACCAAATAATATTTACCTAATGAACAATAAAAACATTGTCATATATTTGTGATGTCAATGAAGAAGAAGAAATAAGACTAAAATATATAGGGGTACAAAAAACCAACCTGGAGGTGGATGTGAGAAATTTAGGTTGGGAGTTGTTAGAGCATGAGTGAATATACAGGCATCATGTGCAGTACCCTCCTATCCAGCCAAGACAAAAATAAAACACATGTCCCAATCACATACTGCCATCACATTTTGTGTTGCAATTCATTTTCTTCCAATAAATTTGATTTGGTCACGGGAAGGCACCACACACGGAATATGAGTACTATCAATAGCTCCTATAGCATCAATGAAAAATGGGTAATGATTTTGAATTTTTCTATGCACCTCACGAAACCTGGGATCTTGTGGCTTTATGTATTCTAGTGACAAGCGAATGCACGCTTTCAATACTTTATGAAAATTCCTACTCACTGTTTCCCCCGAATGTTGAAACCTTTCTTTAATAACCCTATTTCCCACTCCATGTCCAACAGTATATAAGAATATGGCAACCATTTCTTCAATGCTCATACATGCGGTCTCTCTCAACCCATAATTTCCCAATTCAAAGCAAAATTGATGAAATACTTGATTTTCCATTCTAAACATCTCATAACATCGACCTGGATGACCATGCAAAACATTTTGGACCCACGAATGCCCTGTTTGTTTATTAGTTCTACACGGCTCTTTACACAAATACACTACCGTATACTAGCCAGTTAATGCAGCGACTTGTGTTAGCAAGGCTGACTTCCCAAGAGGGGGGTGAATTGGGAAGATTGTAATTTTTCTTCACAAAGTGTGATGTAAGTGAAGATATCACAATATAATGAAAATAATGCGTAAAACAGAGCAGGCTGAAAAATAAAGATAGGGAGAAGAAGACTCAGTAATTTATCCTGGTTCGGTCTTTCCACTTGACCTACATCCAGTCCCCAAGACTCCTCTTGGGATTTATCCACTATACAACAAGGATTTCAATGGGCTTCTTGCTAAGGCCACAGTACACGAGTATGCTCTGTTTCTGAGCTCTCACAAACTCTCCAAGCACTTTCACTATGTGCTTCTCAATCCCCTTGTGAATACCTCTCACAAGTAAATCTATCTATCAGATGAAGAGTAGATTGATTACAATGAAATAACTCTCTTAAAAAAAGTAGATATGAAAGTTTCAGTACAAGTATAGAAGTTGAGAGGGTAAAAGTTTTTGAGAAAAGATTTAGCAGAAATTAGGTACACACACGTTTGATTTGTTACCCACAACTTCAAATGTTGTTGTATTTATAGATTTAGGTCTCAGATGTCCGTTAGAGACTTTAATCTATCCGTTGGAGAAGTTATCCAACGGTTACTCTGAAAAACTATCCGTTTACCAACCGCATTTAATGTTTCTGACATACTGAAATTCAAATTTTGGCTGGTCAACAGACGAATTTCGAAGGAACCGAAGGTTAAAGCTTCCAACGTTACAACACGAAGTTCGTCTGTTCATTAAGTGAAATTCGAATTTTGAAACTTACAGAACATTTTCACAATGTGACATACGAATTTTCAAGAAGAAAGTTCTTCGGTTAAGTGTGAACAGTGTTTTCAATTTGCTACAGTGCCCTCGAAATTCGAATTTTGGTTTTCCAAAATTCGTCTGTCCACTGGATGTTTAAAGAGACACAGTAGTTTACTTTCTTCGAAATTCGAATTTTGAAAGGGTGAAATTCGTCTGTCAGAGAGACTCTTTCGAGACTAATTTCATCATTCGAATGTTAATGTTTCATTTAAACAGACTTAAGATTTTTGCTTCTGAAATTCGAATTTTAATGTTCAAAGTCCGTCTGTCAGAGAGCAGTTTTGAAACTTAAATCATTCTTAATCTCAGATGAACTTTAACATAGTTTCAGACGAATTTCTTCTATTTTCTCAAATTTTGTTTTGTCTGAAATTCAAATTTTGAAGACTTAAAGTTCGTCTGTTGCAAAGAAGCTTCTCTCAGACTTTTATGAAAATTCGAATTTTGGAAGTTCAAAATTCGTCTGTCAGAGAGCATTTATCAAACTCAATTTCATTTTGATTTCAGATGCATTGTATCATAGTCTCAGACGAATTTCTTTGGTTTTCACAAACTTCATTTTTCTTGAAATTCGAATTTTGAAAGTGTGAAGTTCGTCTGTTACCAGAAAGGCTTCTTTCAGATTAGATGAAAATTCGAATTTTGAACAATCAAAATTCGTCTGACAGAGAGCCATCTCTTCAGACTTATTCAGTTTCAGCTCGAAATTCGAATTTCCAAAGGCAAAGTTCGAATTTCCAACTTGACAGTTCAGCTTAATCTTTCAACCTTCGTCTGTTTGTGGGTGTTTTTCAAATAGGTAAAGATTTAACACAAAATCAAGGTTTGAAAACATCTTTTGCTCAAATCAAAATCTTTTACCCAATCATAACAAAAACTAAAGATCCTACTAGAGATCTAACAGCAAATACTCAGAAAATCTTCACTTGAAACAGCTTTGATCTCCTTTGATATCTTCAATCCAAGCTCTTGAATGTTGGTTTGGAATCATCAAAAATCTTGATTCAACATTCTCCCCCTTTTTGATGATGACAAAACAACTTACAAACTGGATTAGTACTTGGGTTTGCTTTCATAAGCTCCCCCTCAACATATGCATAAGATATCAAAACAACAGATTAAGTGAAGAGATTCAAAGCCAAAAAAAAAAAAATTGCAACCATGAACATACTATATATCACCAAACTGTTGTAATACATATTCCAATTAAAGAGTAGTTCTTAAAAACAAACAACCAATTACAATCAATCAATTAAAACAAGATACAACAAGAAGATTCAGCCTAAGATCTAAAAAAAAACATCACTTCTTCTTTGGCTTAGACTTCTTGCTGTAAGTCTTTCCTTTTCCAGATGACTCAGCAGATTTTCCAGCTTGCTTAGTCCCAGTTTGCTTTATCTTCTCCCCCTTTTTTGCATCATCAGGAAGCCCAACAAAGTCCATTGGAGGAGGTATCTGAGTGATAGGAACAGCACGAAGAGGGACAGGAGCAAAAGGAATCTCTGGCTGAACTGGTGCAGGGGGCTCAGCAGGTTCTTCATCATCATCAGAGACCTCAAGCAGCACTTGCATTTCCTACCTAGAAAGAGCTAGTTGAGCTCTCTGTTCATCTGAAAGCCCATAAGCAGCAAGAGAAGAAGAAGCTGGTCTAGCAGGAGGAAACATTTCTTCTAGCCTTCTCCTCTAAGCTATCAGCAGAGCATTGTGAGCAATGGCAAGATAATCAACAACAGGTACAATGCTCCTTTCCTCATTGCTAGCACCTTCTGACATAGAAGAGGTTGAAATAGCTGCAACCAGTCTTTCAACTTACTCAGATTCTTGAATGGACATAATTGAATCCTGAGCATCTTCTTGCATGGGCTCATGAGGGCTTGTATCTTGGAGACCTTCTTCTTCCAATCCATAGTCCAAGGGTGGACCATGACTTGGTGTTCTCATTGCACCAGCACCATCTATATCATCATCATGGTCAGAGGAGGCAATCTCAAAGGGACTTAGAGGCACAGGGGATGGAGACAGAGTAGGCTCAGGGACACCAGGCTGAGGTGGAGCTGAAGTGGTAGGAATAGCATTTCTTATCTCTTCATAGGCTTCAGCCACCACTTTCATATTTACAGCCAACTGATGGATCTGATCTTGTAGATGAGCAAATTTGGCATTTTGCTCATCTCTAATGCTGAGAATGAGTGTTGACAGACTGTCAAACAACTCAGTGATCTTTGTTGGCTTGGCTCGTGAGGAGGGAGTGGAAGGAGGGTGAGTAGGCTTGGAGGGAGATGGGATTGGCTGAGAAGGCTGAGGTACAAATCTGCCAGGGGCCTCAGAAGTTCCTTCTTGTTGGAGGGATGCATCAGCAACAAAGAACAAGTCTTCAGATTTCCCTGCTCCTTTTCCAACCCATCGTCCTTCATCTCTTTCAATGCCCATCCTTTGCAGTTCCTCCTCTTTGAATGCCTCAGTGAGTTTCCCTTTCCCTTTTTCAATGTGTTGAATCCTAGCATGTTGCAAGATTCTTGAAATAATTGCTGCATAAGGGAGTGTGGAATCCTTCCTCTGATCCCTTGCCTTTATCATTCTCTGGAGGATGATATGACCCATGTTAATCAGTTTCCCACGAATGATAGCAGTCATCACATGAGCCTCTACCCTTGTTATCAGATTGAAGCTGCCACCCTTGTTGAAAATGATCCTGGACACTATGTAGTGCAGGATTATGACTTGTACACTAAGGTCTGTGGGCTTCAACAGATTTATTGTTGGCCTGTTCTCTCTTCTCATGAATAAGGTGTCCAAGATGGTGCTCTCTTTGTAGTTCAGAAAGGATCCACCTTCTTCATCAGCTGTGCTTACCTCATCCATATACCCAGAGGCTGTTATGTCAACTTTTAGCCCATCTTGACCTGGGATTTCCAGCACTTCATTGATTGTTTCATCAGCAAGCCAGATGGTCCTTGATCTTAAAGTGACCTCCCATTTCTTTTTCTTGCTGTTATATTGAAGAGAGGCATACCAAGTCTTCACTACCTCATCATCATACTTTTTAGCTATTTCCAACAGATTTTTATATCTTAACAACCATATTGCAGCATCAAAATTGTTGGATATTAGAAATTGTTCCACATTTACACAGTGAGGCTTGATTACCTTTTTGTTGGAAAACTTGGTAGTGTACTCTTCTTGAATCTCAGGAGTGCTCCACAGTGGCAGTGTAGTCAATTCAAACTCTCCAGATTCAGTGCTGGAAGAAGCAGAAGAGGCAGCAGTAGGGATAGAAGGTTCTGCACCTTTTGAAGAGGAGGGTCCAGTTTTCTGAGATTCTGTTTTGGATGAAGATTTTTGTCGTTTAGAAGGGGCAGCTTTACTGGGTTCAGCCTTTCTCTTGGATTTCTCTCCTTCTTTGGCAGCAAATTGAGATTTAACATTCCTCTTTGGACGGGCCATAACTTTTCCTATTCCAGGAATTTTAACTCTTGCCATTTCTCAGTGGAATGATGCAGAATGTGGCTTAGAATAGGTTTATAGGATGCGAATGGAAGTTTAATCGGTGAAGAATGACGGTTTTTGGACAGGAGTTAAGAGGATTGAAGAGAGAATCAGAACAGACTCAGGGAGGTTACAAATAGGGTTGCGTCTGTTCTGTGGAAAACCGTCGCATTTAACGTGTGTAACCGTCTGACAGACAAATTTTGAGGGGTCAAAATTCGAACTTCGGGCAGTTACAAGTTAAACCGTTCAGCACAGCTTACTGACAGATGAATTTTCATCCTGAAAGTTTGTCTGACAGTGGCTAGAAATAAGCTATACAAACACAACAGACGAATTTTGTTCCACCAAAGTTCGAATGTTGAAAAGAAAAAGGCAGGCATCAATCAAACTATCAATAAACAGACGAATTAAGCATGCAGAACTGCATCTTTCAAGAATTCAATATGAAGGATATGATTCAACAGACGAATTTTGAACTGAAAATTCGAATTTTTCAACTTTTGTAAAGATTGCCCAACATTCGTATGCTAAGAAGTAATAATTCGTACAACTGTGATGGACAATCATAACTTTGAAATTTCTGTTTTTGAAAATTCGAACTTTCAAGCTTCAACAGACGAATTTGGAAGTATGACCGAGAACTGTTCCAAGGCATAACAGGCCAAAGTTCGTCTGTTGGTCAACCAAAATTCGAATGTTGACCACGTTGACCAGTTCAAAAACACAGTTTATCAATGAAATTCATCTAGTAGTCAAACAATATACAAATTTCAACTTTAACAACTTACAGAATGGATCCAGAACTTAGAATATTTATCATTCACTTCATTTTCTGGTTGTTCCAATCTGGAGTGCTCCAATCTTTCAAACTTTTAGCCATTGATTGTCACAAGGAGCACCTGCGACTGAAATTAAACATACTCCGATGCTCAAGTTAGAATTGATTCTAATATTGAAAATTGTAAAGACAGAATTGCATAGAAATAACTTACAGTTCATTGGGATTTACCATTCCCAATTCTCTCCTTATTTTGCAATGTCTGTCTTCTGATAGAGGTTTTGTGAGTATATCAGCAACTTGATCATCTGTTGGGATGTACTCCAGTCTAACTTCTCCTTTCAGAACGTGATTTCTTATGAAGTGATGCCTAACTTCAATATGTTTCGTTCTTGAATGCATGACAGGATTCTTGGTGATGTTTATAGCACTTTGGTTGTCACACATGATTGGTATCTCTTTCATTTTAACCTCAAGATCTTCAAGCTGTTGTTTCATCCAGATGACTTGGGCACAACAGCTTCCAGCTGCAACATACTCAGCTTCTGCAGTGGATAAGGCCACACAGTTTTGCTTTTTGCTGAACCATGAAACCAGGGATCCTCCAAGAAACTGACAAGTTCCACTTGTGCTTTTTCTGTCAGTTTTGGATCCTGCAAAATCAGCATCAGTGTATCCTTTGAGATCTTCTCCATTGCCTTTTGGATACCAAAGACCCATCTGTGATGTTCCAATAAGATATCTAAAAATTCTTTTCACAGCTGTTGCATGGGTTTCTTTGGGGCATGATTGGAACCTTGCACACATGCAAACACTGAACATAATGTCAGGTCTGCTGGCAGTTAGGTACAGTAGGGATCCAATCATTCTTCTGTACTGAGTAATGTCAAATATCTTCCCGTTTTCATCCATGTCCAGTTTGGTTGCAGTGGCCATAGGTGTTCCCATTGGTTTGGCATTCTCCAAACCAAACTTCTTTAGCAGTTCCTTTAGATACTTGGATTGACTGAGAAAGATACCATCATTTTGCTGTCTTATTTGCAGTCCAAGGAAGAAGTTGAGTTCACCCATCATAGACATCTCGAATTCTCCCTGCATTAACTCAGAGAATTTCTTGCAAAGAGTTTCATTAGTAGCACCGAAAATAATATCATCAACATAGATTTGAACAATTAGTAAATCTTTATTTTCTTTCTTAGTAAATAAGGTTGTGTCAACTTTGCCTCTGTTAAACCCCTTGTCAGTTAGAAAATTGCTCAGTCTTTCATACCATGCTCTAGGGGCCTGTTTTAAACCATAGAGAGCTTTCTTCAGTTTATAAACATGGTTTAGTTTTGTAGGATCCTCAAAACCTGGAGGTTGATCTACATATACTTCTTCTATGATATATCCATTCAGAAAGGCACTTTTTACATCCATTTGATATAATAAAATATTTTTCATACATGCATATGCCAGTAGTATTCTTATAGCTTCTAGCCTAGCTACTGGTGCAAAGGTTTCTTCAAAATCAATACCCTCTTCCTGATTATACCCTTTAGCAACCAATCTAGCTTTATTTCTGATTATTGTTCCAGATTCATCAAGTTTATTTCTGAACACCCATTTGGTACCAATAACAGGATGATTTTTGGGTCTAGGTACTAAATCCCAAACTTGATTTCTTTCAAATTGATTTAATTCATCTTGCATAGCCATAATCCAGTATTCATCAGTTAAGGCTTCTTCAGCACATTTGGGTTCAATTTCAGAAATAAAGGCACAGTTGAGCATTTGATCCCTTAACTGTTTTCTGGTTTTGACTTTCTCTTGAACATTCCCTATTACTTGATCAACAGGGTGATTCCTTTGATATCTCCAAGCTCTAGGGAGTTCTTGAGTTGTTTCTTCATTATTTTCTTCATCAAACTCTTGCTCCTGGATATCTTCCTCTGTGTCAACAGATTCAGATATCTTTGGAGATTTAGTTTTACTTCTGTCAGAAATTTTCAGTTTTTCAAAATTGAATGTAAGATCATCCTTATTGGTAACATGTTTTGAAACAGTTTCATTTTCAATGAAGACCACATGCACTGATTCTTCTAGTATATTTGATCTTTTATTATAAACCCTATAAGCCTTACTCCTACTAGAATAGACCAGAAATATACCTTCATCGGATTTGACATCAAATTTACCTAGATTTTCTTTACCATTGTTGTGAATGAAGCATTTGCACCCAAACACATGGAGGTGTGACAGATTTGGCTTTCTCCCCTTGTATAGCTCATATGGAGTCTTCCCAAGGATTGGTCTGATGTAGGCTCTGTTTATGATGTAGCTTGCTGTATTCATTGCATCAGCCCAGAACACTTGAGAGAGTTCCTTCTCATTCAGCATAGCTCTAGCCATCTCTCCAATGGTTCTGTTCTTCCTTTCTACCACTCCATTTTGTTGAGGAGTTCTTGGTGCTGAGAAGTTGTGGTCAATCCCATGCTCATTGCAGAACTCCAGGAAGTATGCATTTTCAAATTCTCCTCCATGGTCTGACCTGATAGACACAATAGAAATACCTTTCTCATTCTGCACTTTCTTAGCTAAGGTTATAAATGCATCAAAGGTATCACTTTTAGAAGAAAGAAATAATGTCCAAGTAAATCTAGAATAGTCATCAACAATTACAAGCACATACATATTACCACCAAGACTTTTTACCCTAGAAGGTCCAATCAAATCCATATGCAGCAGTTCAAGTGGTCTAGTTGTGGTGACTACATTTTTGGATTTAAATGATGATTTAGTTTGTTTTCCTCTTAGGCATGCATCACATTCTTTATCCTTTTCAAAAGATATTTTTGGTAGACCAGTTACTAGCTCATTTTTAATTAGTTTAGACAGTTGATTCATGTTCACATGAGCTAATCTTCTATGCCATAGCCAACTATCATTACTCTGACTGATTAAGCATACAGAATCTAAGGGAGGAAGTTCATCAAGATCAATAGTATAGCAGTTACCATCCCTTTGAGCTTTGAGGATTACTTTGTGATCACTTTTTCTGATGACCAGGCAAAACTTTGAGTCAAACAGCACCCAGTTTCCTTTGTCACAAGTTTGACTCACGCTTAGCAAGTTGTGGTTGAGGCCAATCACAAACAGCACTTCTTCAATGGATGTTTCTGGATTCTTGCCTACAATTCCAATACCAACGATTTTGCCATGTTGGTCACCTCCAAAGGTCACTTTTCCTCCTTTCTTGTCTCTAAGGGTGATGAACTTCTCCTTATCACCAGTCATGTGGCTTGAGCAGGCACTGTCCATATACCATTTATTGCTTTTCTTAGCTGTTAGACAGACCTGCAAAACAATGTTTATGTTCTCCTTTTAGGTACCCAAATTTGTTTGGGTCCTTTCAGGTCAGTATATTTTTCCTTAGATGTAGATGCAACTTTGGGAACCCATTTAACTTTCCTGTCAAACCCATTTTTCTTCAAAACACAGGAACTGGAGATATGTCCCTTTTTATTACAGAAATGACAGGTAGTGAATGGACTGCTAGATTGAGATGCAGGAAGAAAACAGTGCAGATAATACTTTTGTCTAGCATGCCTTGGTTGATCATATGTTTCAATGTGATATGATGCATTGGTTTTCTTTTTATTGTTCTCAGCGTGCACAAGTTGTCTTTTATAGGCATTCTGATTTTTCTTCCTAATCTTTTCCTTGACAGCACACGGATCATAGCCAAGACCAGCTTTTCCTTGTGATATTCTTTGGCTCCCCATCAATGCAAACAACATATCTTTACCTCTAGCGAGCCTAGACATGCTTTTAACTAAATAGTCGTTAGTTTGCTTAAGTTCAGTGCATGAAGTGCAGCAAACAGATTCAGTAGCAGGTAAAGAGGTATTTTCAGAAACTATGCTTTGAGATTCCAGCTTATTTATTCTTTTCTTTGCCAATTTCAGTTCTTTAGCAATTTTAATGAATTCATCATGAAGCTCATGAAATGCATCTTGTAATTCAGAATAGGAAGGTTCAGGTTCATATACCTCTTCTTCCTGATCACTGCTGCATGAGGGTGTGGCTTCTTCAGAGGCAAGTGCCATCAGACAGATGTTGGCAATCTCATCTTCATCTTCTTCTTCCTCATCTGAGCTGTTGCCCCATATGGATGAGATATAGGCTTTCTTCTTCTTCCCTTTGTCTGCAGCTTTCTTTTCTTTTTCTTGCTTCTTGATGAATTAGGGGCAGTCCCACTTAATGTGACCCTGCTTCTTGCACTCATAGCAAGTCACAGGTTCTTTCATCTCTTTCTTGCTTTCTCCAGCAACTCCCCTTTTGAAGAACTTCTTGTTCTTCTTCTTGCTGTAGAATCTTCCAAATTTTCTGACCATCATAGCCAGAGTTTCCTCATCCAGCTCATCTCCTTCATCAGATTCTTCTTCTTTTTCATCAGCAGCTTTGAGGGCAAGGCCTTTCTTCTTTCTGTCCAGTCCAGCTTCCTTGAGTGCTTTGATTTTTCCTTCATACTCCTCAAGGCTGCCAAAGAGAGCTGTGACAGAGGCCATTGATTCTCCTCTGGCTTCTTCTATTGCTGTCACCTTGGGCTGCCATTCCAGAGGGAGAGCTCTGAGTATTTTTCTTACTTTCTCAGACTGAGTGTATTCCTTTCCCAGGCTTTTTAGTTGATTCACAATGAGGGTGAATCTCTTTTGTAGCTCCTTTACAGTTTCCCCTTCACCCATTCTGAAGCTTTCATACTCCCCAATGCACGTGTTCAGCCTGTTCTCCCTGACTCCAGATGTTCCTTCATGTGCAATCTGCAGAGTATTCCACATTCCTTTTACAGTGGTGGATTGTGAGACTCTGTAGAATTCGTCCTGGTTCAGGGCACTGACTAAACAATGCTTTGCTTTGAAATTCAGTAGGACTCTCCTTCTGTCCTCATCATTCCATTCTGCTTCCAGCTTCTCTTTGTGTCCTCCATCTTCAGTTAGAGCCATTGGAATGAAATCTCCTTTTTCAATGACTGACTAGATGTCAAGGTCAATTGATTGAAGGTAGATCTGCATCCTCATCTTCCAGTACCCATAATGCTCTCCACTGAAGCCTGGTGGTCTGTTAGTGTTATTTCCCTCAGGAAGTATGCTTTCTCCAAAGCCAGCCATCTTTATTCCCGGACTGTAAGATCCTTTGAATGGGAAACCAGACTCTGATACCACTTGTTAGCAAGGCTGACTTTCCAAAGGGGGGTGAATTGGGAAGATTGTAATTTTTCTGCACAAAGTGTGATGTAAGTGAAGATATCACAATATAATGAAAATAATGCGTAAAACAGAGCAGGCTGAAAAATAAAGATAAGGAGAAGAAGACTCAGTAATTTATCCTGGTTCGGTCTTTCCACTTGACCTACATCCAGTCCCCAAGACTCCTCTTGGGATTTATCCACTATACAGCAAGGATTTCAATGGGCTTCTTGCTAAGGCCACAGTACACGAGTATGCTCTGTTTCTGAGCTCTCACAAACTCTCCAAGCACTTTCACTATGTGCTTCTCAATCCCCTTGTGAATACCTCTCACAAGTAAATCTATCTATCAGATGAAGAGTAGGTTGATTACAATGAAATAACTCTCTTAAAAAGAGTAGATATGAAAGTTTCAGTACAAGTATAGAAGTTGAGAGGGTAAAAGCTTTTGAGAAAAGATTTAGCAGAAATTAGGTACACACACGTTTGATTTGTTACCCACAACTTCAAATGTTGTTGTATTTATAGATTTAGGTCTCAGATGTCCGTTAGAGACTTTAATCTATCCGTTGGAGAAGTTATTCAACGGTTACTCTGAAAAACTATCCGTTTACCAACCGCATTTAATGTTTCTGACATACTGAAATTCGAATTTTGGCTGGTCAACAGACGAATTTCGAAGGAACCGAAGGTTAAAGCTTCCAACGTTACAACACGAAGTTCGTCTGTTCATTAAGTGAAATTCGAATTTTGAAACTTACAGAACATTTTCACAATGTGACATACGAATTTTCAAGAAGAAAGTTTTTCGGTTAAGTGTGAACAGTGTTTTCAATTTGCTACAGTGCCCTCGAAATTTGAATTTTGGTTTCCCAAAATTCGTCTGTCCACTGGATGTTTAAAGAGACACAGTAGTTTACTTTCTTCGAAATTCAAATTTTGAAAGGGTGAAATTCGTCTGTCAGAGAGACTCTTTCCAGACTAATTTCATCATTCGAATGTTAATGTTTCATTTAAACAGACTTAAGATTTTTGCTTCTGAAATTCGAATTTTAATGTTCAAAGTCTGTCTGTCAGAGAGCAGTTTTGAAACTTAAATCATTCTTGATCTCAGATGAACTTTAACATAGTTTCAGACGAATTTCTTCTATTTTCTCAAATTTTGTTTTGTCTGAAATTCAAATTTTGAAGACTTAAAGTTCGTCTGTTACAAAGAAGCTTCTCTCAGACTTTTATGAAAATTCGAATTTTGGAAGTTCAAAATTCGTCTGTCAGAGAGCATTTATCAAACTCAATTTCATTTTGATTTCAGATGCATTGTATCATAGTCTCAGACGAATTTCTTTGGTTTTCACAAACTTCATTTTTCTTGAAATTCGAATTTTGAAAGTGTGAAGTTCGTCTGTTACCAGAAAGGCTTCTTTCAGATTAGATGAAAATTCGAATTTTGAACAATCAAAATTCGTCTGACAGAGAGCCATCTCTTCAGACTTATTCAGTTTCAGCTCGAAATTCGAATTTCCAAAGGCAAAGTTCGAATTTCCAACTTGACAGTTCAGCTTAATCTTTCAACCTTCGTCTGTTTGTGGGTGTTTTTCAAATAGGTAAAGATTTAACACAAAATCAAGGTTTGAAAACATCTTTTGCTCAAATCAAAATCTTTTACCCAATCATAACAAAAACTAAAGATCCTACTAGAGATCTAACAGCAAATACTCAGAAAATCTTCACTTGAAACAGCTTTGATCTCCTTTGATATCTTCAATCCAAGCTCTTGAATGTTGGTTTGGAATCATCAAAACTCTTGATTCAACAACTTGTTCATCCTCTGTTAAATCATCATGTAAAATAGCTCGTCGGCATGCATCGTGCATGCTACAAACCTGGAAGTTTAAATATAATCATCATATTAATGATATCCTTCCATAGAAAAGAGTCATATGTAATTATAATAGTTAGTAAATAGCAGTCATAACACAAAGTTCATTATATAAACTTTGTGGTAGCTACATAACTACAATAAGCAGTACGTGATAGTATAATACAATAGTCACAACACAAAAGTTATCCATAGAAACCTCGAAGCTACATAACTACAACAGCCAGTACATGAGTCATCTACAACAGTCACAACACAAAAGCAACAATACAAACATCCAAGCTATATAACTACAACAACCAGTACATGATAATCATCTACAACAGTCACAACACAAAAGCAATCATAGAAACATCCAAGCTACATAACTACAACAAGCACTATATGATAGTCATCCACTACAGTGACTACATAATAGCCTATGTCTCATAAACTTTATATCTTAGCCAACAAAGCAATGCTTCCTCATCATCTTTCATTGCAACATAGGTTTCTCTGGCTCTATCAGATGATGACATCAGCTCAACACATCAAGGAAGCCAATTTTTATCATTTCTAATAGCTGAGATTCTTTTAATTTCAGCAACTACTTCTGCAATTGATGTGCCGGGAGGTGCAAGAATATTTGTACACTTCTCGGAGGCACTTGCAATCCTACTAACTACATAAGCTATCTCCTGTGTGGGTGCACCTTTCTTCTTCTGTTGACCACGATAACATCCATCCCTCTTCCTCTTGCCTATGCTTTGATCAGTGCTACGAGAACTAGTTAAATTGATGTTTTGCATGTCTGAACAAAGTCCCCCACTTTCTCCGGTGCCCCCTCCACCAAGGATTTTATCACTATCACCTGATCCTTCCTTAAGATCAATACCATCCACGGTTGGACGGTAGACATCATCCTCTTCTTCCATGGCGGTTGGTAAAATACCTAAATTAGGTGACCATACATGTATGCCAGATGCCGTGGAATGCTTGAACAATGCTGTCAACTCCTTGGAAAAAGGAAGCCCACTATACCTGTATCTCTTATATAATGGATTTTCCTACATGCATGTAAATAATGAAGTTAAATTAATATCCATCAGAAATATATATAAATATAGAAAATGTCATTACACTATTATTTCATACCATTTCTTTCTTCACCCACCAATCATCTGGAGCAGTAAAAGTATTATACTTTGGACTCCATCCTAAACCTGTTTCATTAGCAAATAACTTGTACCATGCAGATCATTCTTTTTTAAGGTTATCCCATTTGTTTCTAAATTGCATCTTGGTCAAATTTCTTCCTGTTTTTTCATTGAAAGCGGCCATAACTGCTTTCTAGCCATTCTTTGACAGGTTACCTCCAATGCGTTCATTCTTACCAAATTGTTCTAAGCATAATTTGATGAATAGCTCAGTTGAATTGTGATCCCATGTAATCTTTTTCTTTTCTCCGTTGCTCATCATTATAAATATCACCTTATCATCAAAATAATGCATGCACTAAGTCCACATGTGGGGTTATTCTCTCTAACAATAACCAAAATTTTTTTCTGGACCTATAAAATCCCATTGCATAACTTACTTCAATATAAACAAATTCAAAGGCCTATAGGGAAGTTGAAGCATATAATAAGATTGGTAATCAATATATTGGAAAACTGAAATGAACAGAGAAAAAAACAGAAGATATGCCAACCTTTCTTGATTATAATGGTTAGTTGATACATTAAAAACTATAAACACAAAGAAACATGTCTACCAGTATGCAAAATGTCTTTCAGGACCTCTTCTAAAGTAGAAGTATAGCATGGGTAACAGCAATGAAGTATAGATATGATATAATACTTCAAACTACATTCAAACACTATATATCATGTCATACTTCGAAATTGACACTTCTTAGATCAGAATTAAAAAATGAAGATAACCAATCTGCATAATTTCATTTAGGAGCAATGAACCAAGTCACAAAAAATAGAGAAAGTAAATGATAAGAAGATCAGATTCGTGTAAATGCAGTAGCACCATCACTTGTGATGACCTCAATTTCAGAGTCTAACAAAGTCTCAATACATGCCTACTTACCTTCATCTTCATGATGTTTTTGAATTCTACACTAACACGGCAAAACAGAAAAACATGTAGAATATAAAAACAGAGAAAATGAAGAAACTACAAGAAAAATAAGGAAAAACTTTGAGAGCTTAGGGCTCTTCGCACACAAACCCAAACTCTTCCTTCACTCCTCTCATGCCTGCAACACCAGGAAAAAAACTCTCCAACCACAAGCTCTCCCTCTCTCTTCTCCAACCGCAAAAAATGTAGCCTTCGCTAGCCCCTGTGGGCCTCTGTGTTTTGTCTCCGTTGCTTGTCCAGCCCAAAAGTTATGGGTACATTACTCTTTAATAATCATTCATCTCTTCAAAAGAACCTAGTATTCAGCCAATGAAAAATGGAGCCACCCAAAAATGATGGGTTGCATTATAATGTAGATTTCCACGAGAAAAAAATGAGCAGTGAGGAGTAACTTTGTATAAAATTATGGGTTCCAAAACACATGGTAGCTTCCAGAACAAATTGATCGGTTTTGAAGCTTTGCAAGTGAAACATGCTGGCTGACCAAGGAAGGATTGTTATTGGGACTAGGCAAGAGAGACTTACAGTGGGTTCGCTGGCGGCACATAGTCTTCGTGGGTTCATGGGTTTAGCTTTCACACTGCGACGTTGGGAAATCCACGAGCACCGGTCAAGCAAAGTCCTTTAAGCTTAGATCTAAAAATACATAGATGCAGAACACCGATGACGCCGGCCTCACGGATCAAGCTACACAATGACAGATCTAAACAGATAAGGATGTGGGTGCACTGGAATCATCATCAGAGGTGTCCATGGTGGATGTTTCCGAAGCTTCTTGTGACGTTGATGAAGGAACAGGGGACACTGCTTGAGAATGAGCAGAAGCAAACGATAAAGGCCGGCGGTCACAAGGAACAAAAGACGCCGATGAATGAACGGAGGGGGCCCATGGTCAGAATGAAGGAGGCCTCAATGCACTGTGAGCTGGTGTTTGATACCTTCTTTGCAATGGAGTATAGAGTCTCGAGAAAAAATAAAAAGCTCGGACCGTGTTTCATGCTGGGCAAAGAAGAAAGGGGAAGGTTGCAACGGTAAAATATATTATTAACTGTATAATTAATGCTCAATGTACCATTATTTTATTTTAATTAAAAAATATAATAAAGCTAACGATGGTTTTGTAAACTGAAAAGGAAGTCACTCGGAGTGTTAAGAAAAAGTTTGTTTAGGGCCCATTTCATTTTTGGAAAATTCACGTTTCTGAAAGCCAAACACATCAGCCTCAAAAACTACAATTCAAAACTATGGTTTAGTTAATTAAACAATCAACCAAACACACACGTAATCAATCATCTTTCCCAGTTAAGGCCCTCCTTTTTCTTTTAAAGACAATTAATATATGAGGACCTTCATAAGCAGTATAGGCAAAATGAATATATATGCCTCATGACAGTATTACTTACGCTCCAATCCAATCAGGTCTGTATTTTATTTTAGGAAGTAACTATAGTTATGCATAGATGCAATTAGAAAGAAATTGTTGTTCTAATTGTTTTTTTCTTTTCAAAGTGCATGGAATTTTTTAGCGGAAAGAACTGTTTTCTTTTTTTTTTTGGCCGGAGTGGAAAGAAATGATTCTATTTATAGAAATTGTTGATGGCTTAAGGTTACTATGATCTTGAATAAAAATTTTTTTAATTTAAATTTATTAAAGCTTTAGCTGAGAATATATAAATGAACATATTAATTATTGTCTCCTAACATTAAAAAGTGATTAATTTTTTTTAAATTTTAATAGCCAAGCATAACTATTTAAAAGGTAAAAATGATTTAAAACACAAAATAAGTCGTGATCGAAATTCAAATAATTCTGTTAATGCAATAGAAAATAATTTAAAGAATAAAATAATTGTGCCTAAAAAAAGTTTCATTGGGCACTAGTTGTATAAAGAAAAAAAGCAAAAGAAAAAGGATTGAGTGGAAGAAAGTGAGGTCCCTGAAATCGTAGATATATAAAAAGGGAAATTACATTTTGAGATCAAGATAATAAATTAATTATAAAATAAGACTTGTTACCATTTATTCTTTCAATTTTACTACTTAGTATTCTAGATTTTAATGCTTTTATTTAGTTAAAATCATTTCTTATAATTAATTTACTCTATTGGTCCTCATACGTAATTCTCCCTATATAAAATAGAAGGTGGGTTAACATATGCTCAAAATACAAAAGATAAAGTTGCAATATATATTAAGATAGTCAAAATGAATAATACAATACCATTGAGGTTAAAAATTAAATCGCTAAAGTAAACCTCCTAAAAGTTCTTGTCTTACAAGAAATATCAGATTTTGTTTTGTTGGGTATTATTCGGCCTAAAATCATAACATGCTTGGCCAATAATTATTAATTAAAGGCAACCTCATGATTGGACTTGAGTATGATAAGTTAAGCTAATTTATATTGGTTGGCTTTACATATGAGAAAATTGTGATAAAAAATCTAATAATCCAGACGGTGTCTGTTAAGAAGACATTATTTATTTGCATTTATTGTTATTGAGATACTATGTATCAGTTCAATTTTATAGGATATCCCAGAAGAGACTATTGTTATTGAGATACAATCTCCATCAAGCCCACAATTAATGTGATCAAGGCAGATGAAAAAATATAGGCAAAAATACATATAGCTCTCCTTAACTTTGCATCATGTTTGAAGTAGTCCCCTCAACTTTAAAAAGTGATATTAAACTCCCTTAAATTATCAATTTTAAGTAGAAAACCTCCTTTAAGTAATTAACAGAAAATTACTTGTCATGCTATATTAAATGACATGCCATCTGACACGGATGTATAAAATCCATATCACTGTTGTCTAGATTACATTACACGGCACACACTTTTTTTTTATTGATAGGCATATATGCTATTCAAAATATCTTTTATTTTAATAAATACTGAATTCTTTCTATTTTTCATGTGAATGACCTCTCTCATTCTTATTCCCCAAATCTCGCATTCTTCATGTTCTTCTATAATGAAGATAGCTTCCCATCGAGTAATTGTAATAAGATAATAATATGAGGAATAATTAAGTCCATCCATCCATACCTCTTGATTGAAGTTATTAATAATTCATTTTGGTTATTCTTATTTAATCTAAATTCTAAACTACATTTTAATATATTTCAAATTTCTTATTTTTTTTGTAACACTACAAAAAAAGAGGTATTTAGAGATGGCCAAAATCTGTCACTAAATAACTCAAAATCCGTCTCTAATCTATTAGAGACGAATTTAGAGACAACATTTAAGTCGTCTCTAAAAGTGGCGTCGCTAAATAATTAGAGAGAGGTTAACTCATCCGTCTCTATTTAGAGACGGATTTATTCCGTCTCTAAATAAAACAAATTCATCTCTAATCTCAATCAAAATTTGTTACCAAAATGGTTAAAAATAATTAAATAAAATAATAAAAATAGAATATAATCATTAGCCACTTCACCCCCTAGCCCAAAGCCCACGCCACATCACTGGTATGTCATTTGTAGTACCATATCATATTAATAGCTTCAAATGTGTCTCACCCAGGTTCGAAGTCATGACCTCTTACTTCCAATACCTTTGTAGTCATCATGTTGCCAGTTGAACTGAAATGTTTCTGTAGTCTCTATATGTAATATTAAATATATATTATTTATCTACACATTAATATATAAACATATATATTTATAAGTCAATATATTATTAAAAAATACACATATGTTTTATATTCAATTATTAATATCATAAAATATTTTATTTATATATATATATATATATTTATATTTATATGAATATTTATATTATTTTGTTTAGATCTTAAATAATTTTTATATAAATATATATTTTTTTCTTTGGAAAGAAAAAAATTATTTTCCTAACCGACTTTTAAATTTAATTTTTATTTGTAAATAAAAATAATTATATATATTATGTTTATGATCCATATATTTTAATATTTTATTATGTTATTTTTTGCATAGTCATATCATATAATATATATATATATCATATTTTATATTATTTAATAAATTATATTATATATATGCTTAATATATATTAGAGGTGGGAGGGAACCAGATATGATCGAGTTTTATGTCAGTCTATGATCTAACCCAAAGTCTTGGTTAAGTATTATATATATCCATTTTAAATTTAGAAAGGAACATATCTTTTTATTATTTATACCATAAATTTAATTATGGATTCCTAATGAAAAAAGATTGAAATTTTATTTGATTTATTTTTTAGTATCATTATTACTTTTAACTTTAATTTTAAAATGTAGATGTAAATTCTCAAAAGAATGTTGATTTAGAAAGAATTAATGATTAATAAGTTTATAATAAATTTATTGTTATCACAATTTTTTGAAATTATTATCATGAAATAGAATTAAAAATTAACTTATTAATTCAAAGTAAAATAAATTAATAAAATTAAGATAATCTACTTAGATATTTTAAACCAAATGATATTATTAAAGATAAACTTTTTTTTGAAATCAATTCTACAAACATATCCAATATAAAAAATTTATCAACATATGGATTACTAATTAAATAAAAAATATTGTTTAATATTAATTAATTCTAGATATTTGTTAATTACCAGGACAATTAAATGTCATCTATGATAAAATTGCTTACGTTCTCTTTTAGTCTAAAATTTCTTAAAACTTCAATGCTTCCTTTAATTTCATTTTACTATTTCTAATCTTAAAGTTCTCTATATATCCCCTCTCTCCTTCATTTCTTATTTTTCATTCTCATCCTATATTCTCAATTTCTCGATCTTCTTCCATTAACTACCTAGCATGCTCCTAAAAAAATAAAAGAAACATTAGGTTTTAGGATTCTGGTGGTTTAGTTTAAGGTTGTTTTTGAAATGTCTTTTAATATGATTAGAAATACAATTCACTTAACTTAAATTAGTTAACTCATGAGTTTGGTCCATTTAACATACTATAATATTTAAAAAATACCCAAAATTTGAAAATATCTCTCAAAATTTAAATTAACATATTACAATATTAAAAAATAATACTATATAAAATTGCAATAATTTAAAAAAAAATTCGTATCTAAATCCGTCTCTAAATGTGAATTAGAGGCTAATTTAGAGACAGACAAGGCACCCGCTGCTGCGTTCATTACAAATGTGTCTCTAAGTTCATCTCTAAATAGATATTAGAGATGAATTTAGGGCAAGACATTTATTGTTATATTCACTAAAAATACGTATCTAAATCCATCTCAAAAAAAATTAGAGATAGGTTTAGTGACAAATTTTTATCCATCACAATAAATTAAAAACATCCGTCACAAAATTCATCTCTAAATGTTAAAGAATTTTCAAGAAATAATAGGATATTTTTAGAGACGGATATAGAGACGGACTTTTTTATTTTAGCGATGAAAAATTAGTTGTTACTAAGTCTGTCTCTATCATATTATTAGATACGGATTTAGAGACGGATTTTATTAGAAACGATATATACCCGTCTCAAATTCCGTCTCTAATACTTTTCCATTATTTTTAATATGAAAGAAAATTATTTTGTTGAAAAAATTTGTTATCCGTCTCTATTTTCGTCTCTAATAGTGACAGATTTTAATCCGTCTCTAAAATTCGTAGCTAAATGGACATTTTTTTGTAGTGTAAATTGAAGATTTTCGATAGACAATTACAATCTAATAGCTCTATATAATATTTATAGTTTGATTTTTTTTTTGTCCATTGAATTGAACCTCCTTCATTTAATCCTTTGTTTTTCCATAACATTTGTTCCATTTAATTTTGGACGAAAAGAAATTTGTTTTGATACTCTCTCACACAAATTTCAAACAGATTTTCCTTGTTACCTAAATTCCCTGTTATTGGATATAATTTAGCGGTCAAAATTTGCTTCCTTAAAATCCCCAGATTTTTGGCTAACAATAGAGATGATGCAAGAATTTCTCATTTCCGTTTCCTACTATTCATCTCCCAAGTTTTTTTGACCAAAAACAGAGCATTGCAACACAGAACAAAAAAGGGTAACGTCCATTTTATTTCAGAACCAGTGAGGTCGACTTGCATCGCTGTTTGGCTGCTGAAAATACCATCGTGAAAAGATAGGAAGAATTTAGATTTTACGGTTTATTCATATTAAAGAATATTTTAGTTGCCAAACAGATTGATCAATGATGATGTAGATTTCATTAATTCATGTCAGCTGCCATGCATGTGTGTTTAATAGAGCATGAGAAATCATATTTCTGTTAGTAAATTAACGGGATCACTAACGAAAGGGTTTCTTTGCTTAAAATTAAAAGCTAAAGGGGGTCTATAATAACTTGTTGAAATTCAGGGGAGTTCATTTTATGTAGTGTAAAGGTCAAAGAAGTTATTTGTATTTTAGCCAAATATATATATATAATGGTGAATTCTCCGGGAAATCATTTGGTTCTAAATTGTAAAATCATCATATATAGCAGCAACAGATCCTACAATAGTGCCATGAACACTTGGTTAATTGCAATATTTTTTCCTCTATATAATTCTCCACAAAACCACCAAACTAATCCCACCTTGATCTGATTTAAGGCTAAAAAAATCGTATTATTAATATTCACTTTCTAACAAGACATTAATGAGATGGCCAAAGGAAAAACTTATAAGCCCATAAAATTTCAAGCTCAGTTATAAAGACGGCTGAACAATAACACTGCTATTCATTTACTTAAATTTACTTTCATTTATATGACTAAAAGAAGACATGAGAAGATATTAATTATATCAGTCCACCAAAAAGATATGATAAATACTTTTCCAAAACATCGATGGACTATGTTCACTTTTTTTCTCCTTTTCTACTTAGCCTGAAATGTGTGCAAGTCCTTCAACTTTCAATTTAATTCACTTTCAGAAGGTCTCGCAGTCTCCTGAATTGATCAGGCCATGTTACCTCCTGACCCACACGTACAATTACAGCTTTCCGAGAAACGAGCTGTGAAAGTTACATGAAGAAAGGGGGAGCAAAAAAAATGAAAACTTTGTCTGCCACTCCCTTTCCGTCCTTGCCTCCAACTCATCTCATGTGTGTGTATATATAAAGAAGACACAAATAACTAATTCATGCAAACTAAAAAATAATTAATTCTTTTAAATGTGTCTTAAATAGAAATTTTTTTCTAAAATATCCTCAACCTAATACTCTCACAAAATTAATGATACATAATTAAATTTACTATTAACTATATGCAATTCAAAGCTTGAGGGGTTACTAGCGTGAAAAAGGGGGGGGGGTTGTTTAAAAGGAGTATTTGGTATTATATTAATGTATTATTTCAAAGGAAGACACGTATGCGCAGAGGTAAGGGGGGAACTTGGAAAGCAGATGCCAATGGGTTCACTCGAGAGAAATGAAGAATTGCAAAGTAAAGGGTAGCCGTCTCTCAGTCGATAATGGCCATAGTAAAACTTGCCCTTCCATATGTACAATGTGATCTAATTGTGTGGAGAAGCCCCCGACTACTAATAGATGAACAATCTACAGCGGAGAAAATGCATCTCGAAAGCGGGATATTCCGTGTGTACGTAGTATCAGATCCACCACTTTCCAGATAGAATGTGAGGAATCCCGCTGCCAAGGCCAGAGAAGTTGTATACTTTCATCATGCACAAACTTAAAAATTTCTGGAATTTTTTCTTATAAGCTTTAAAAATTAGGGAGTTTATTGACACAAGTTGAGCAGAGATTTGAATAATTTAATTTTTATGTAAGTTCCAGAAAAAATATGTTCATTTTTTTAAATACCAATTGGATACAAAGTTGACTTGTGAGCCCCACTGAATAACTATATAAATTTACATATAAACTTAATGGTTATGTATATTTAAAATCAACAATGTTAATTGAAAAATAAGTAATATCTATTTCTATATGAATGTGAATATTTTCTAGTTAGTATAATATTGATACGTATACGTAATGTAATAAAAGAAAGATATAGAAATTGAGAGATACTCAGCCAGTCATGCACCCCTTGAAAGAAAATTGGACTAATATTTTTAATTTTTATGTGTAGTGTATTCAATTGGCGACAAGATAGACTAGTATTAGGATCAAATTAATGAGGGGAGATGTAATTAATTAGGTCAAAGGTTAAAATGACGAAGATAGTACAAGTAAGTGAATTATAGGAAGATTAAAGAGTAGCAACAGGGATGGCATTATTAGAGAGAGAGAGAGAGAGAGAGAGAGAGAGAGAGAGGGAGGGAGGGAGGGGGCAATCATGGTGCGACTGCGTCGTTAGCGGACATCATTATTTGGAATCACGTGTCTTGTTGCCTTTACATTTAATTCTTCCAAACAAACAGAGAAATATTGTGTTTGTATATATAAATATATATAAATAACAACTTTCGGCAGGTCTTGCAGTCTCCTGAATCGATCGGGCCATGTTACCTCCTGACCGACACGTACAATTGCTTTTGCCATGCCATGAACTTTCCGAGAAACGAGCTGAGAAAGTTACATAAAGGCATGGGTAGCAAAGAAAATGAACATTTGCTTTGTCTGCCACTGCCTTTACAACCTTGCCTCCAACTCGTCTCATTTGTGTGTATATATAAAAATAAATAAATAAAATATAAATAACTAATTCATATAAATTAAAAAATAATTAATTTTTTAAATGTATCTTAAATAGAATTTTTTTTAAGAATATCCTCAACCTAATGTTATTATAAAATTAATGATACATAATTAAATTTACTATTAATAATGATGGATGAAGGGTAATTTAGAAAATGAATAATTAATGCTCTAAGTTTCAATATTAGCTCCCTATATAATATATTTGAGATCAAGATTACTCTAAAAGAATTTTCTTATATACAAATATATATGGGGGATATATACATATATATATATATATGTATGTATGTATGTATATATATATATATGTTGTCATATAAAATGAGTGAAATGAAGATGTCTTCAGTGGTGAGGGCCACATGTGGTAGCTTTACTTGAAGGGTGAGGAGCATGGGTTGGTGACAATTAATTACTCCCTCCATTTTTTTTAATAAGTCATTTAAGATTTAAGTTTATGAAATTACTCTTTCTTTTTAAAGGAAAAAACTACTCTTTCTTTCTTAAAATTCAAATAAAATGTTACAATCAAGTAATGAAATTATTTTTTTCTTCAAAATTACACTTTTCTAATTCATAATTTTAAGATAATTTTTCAAATAAGGTATTGTGTGTATCTATATATATAATATGTTAATTATATAAGTTTTCTGAATTTAATTTTTAATAATTCTATTTTCAGAGATACCATTAAGTATATATTCGGCTCTTGAATTGAAGAAATCATCTCAAATCCATTGATGTTTGAGAGTGGACTCCAAGTTAATCAATATTGAGAATAACTATCATATTTCACATTTAAAAAAAAACACAATTGTAAGAATAAAAAGAATTGAATTTGGAAGCAAGTGCATTCAATTCATTATTCAATATGATAAATAACAGTTGGAAAAAAAAATAAGGAGTAAAATACTCTTACTTTTTTTAACAAGTAAAATAAAAATTACAATCAAGTAATAAAATTGATTTTGTTCTGAATTATTGTTTTCTTAAAATATATGTCATCAACTTTTATTTTAATATTATGTTTTTATATTGACAGAAAAAATTAATCTATTCTAAAATTATATTACACTGATAATTGTTCCTATGTTAAGTAAAAATATATTTAAAGAAGTTCTCAATGGTTTTTGCTTTGTGTATCCCATGCTTTTGCCCCGGGAAAAATCCCTTGCATGTCATATGCTTTTGACATAGTAATATGCTAATATACTCCTCTTGTTCTGCAAAAAAACAAAAAAAAAAATCTCAAAGACTTATAATTTGCAGAGAATGCCCAGTCAATGGGAAAACATAAATGCGGGAAAGATGAAGTAGTGATTTCACTCATTCACTTGAAATTAGCTTTCAAGAAATTTTCGAGAAAAGACAAGGCAGTTTTGAAATCAGCTGCCTTGCCATGCACTAATTCAAGTTCAAGAATCAAGACCCTCCTAACCCATACGTACGCTTCTGGTAGCGATCAATTATTAATATGAAAATATGTGTAAGTGGACCTCTTAAAATTCGAGTCCTATAAGAAATACCGAACTTTTACCTTATTTGACAGATATATATATATATATATATCATGCAGGATTCTTCGTGGAAGGTGTGGTTCTAAAACCTTTTATATGTAATGGTAATCCACACTGCTACTTTTGCCATGCTATTTGTGAACATCCTATTTTATCCGAGCATTTCACAAAAAAAAAATAATAAAAGAAGAAAAGAAATAAAATAAAATAAAATAAAATAAAATAAAAAAAAAATAATAATAAAAGAAGCAGAGAAATAAAAGAGAATAAAAATAAAAAAAAACTAATAAAAAAAAGGAAGAGAGAAAACTAAAACAAAAAAATAAAATTAAAAAAAAACTAAAAACTAAAACCGAATAAAAAAAAATAACAACAAACCTAAATAATAAAAAAAAGGGGGCGGCAGACTGAAAAGAAAAGCAAGCAGAGGGAGACACGTGAACTGGAAAAGAGACATTAGACTGAAAAGAAAAAAACAAACAAGGGAGCACGAGGAAGGGGCAAAAACCAAGAGGACCACAGGATTGGAACTGAAAAAGAAAAGACAAAGTGGGAGAGAAAGCTGGAGGGAGAACCGAAGGCGTGCACGAGAAAGAAAAGGAGAAGACCAAATCTGAGAACCCGAAAAAAATAGAGGAGAGCAACCACGGCACTAGGGGAGACGGGCACGGTGGCAGAGTGAAGGGAGGACGCGAAAAGGCAAGGGGCCGAGCACTGAAAAAGGACAGAGAGGGAGGAAGGAGAGACCAAGAGACTGAGGAGAGGGGGCCGTGGGCAGAGCTCCAGCACGATGGAGACCTGACCGAAGGAAGGAGAAGAGGAAAATGGGAGTTGGAAAATGGAGAATGAGAACTCAGGAGGAGCAAATCCAAAGGATTGGAACTGGTCCAAAGCCGGCCGTTAACCAGAGCATCGCCGGTCACAGCGTGGGTCACGGAACAACGGACACGATTTTTCCCTACGCCGACGACACTGGTATCAGTTTATTATTATTATTATTTTATTTTATTTTATTTATTTATTTATTTTTTCGGCTTCAGTTTGATCTTCTGGGTTTGCTTACATGAAATGGGGGGCCCCTGTGAACCCGTGGGATGGTGTTCTGTGTGTTGAATCCGTGTTGGAGTTAATGCGTTAACTGTTTATTGGATCATAACTTCATCTGGAGTTCCAATGTGTTGTTTAAATTTTGTCCAAATTCTCATTGCTTGGTACTCTGTCCTCAAGGAATTTTGTGATGATGATTGGTGTTTCTACCGTGAACTTTTGCCTGGATGTTTTGCTGTTTGGGTTGTCCTGTTTTGAATGCTTATTGTGATTCAAAATGGGGACGCTAGGCTACCATTTACGTCCTATAATTTGACTTGGTAAAGTCTGCTGGAAATGGTTACTAGGCCTGAAAGATGAGTCGGGAACTGACAATGATATTAGTTGTGGTTTATGGTAGAGAGCTGGGCTTCATATAATGATTATAACATGAAGTTAGGGAACCCCGAATTTTAGAGTCGTGTTCCTTTTCTCTTGAGTGTGGTATGCAGATTTTTCTGGCATAGGAAATAGATTCCAGTGGGAGGATCAAGCTTTCAAGGAGCCCTGGTATTTTCGGTTGTGAGCTTCAGATTTGTTATGGGCCTGATGTAGGGAAATTTTGTGATGAATGTTTTTGGGTCAATAATGGGTTGGGTCTCAAGAACAATTTTATGAATATTTTGATCGTTTTATGGGCCTGACATTGAGAATATGAATTATTTTGATGAGTTTTTGTATGGACCTGGCATCGTGAGCCCACATGGGTGCATGGGTACATTATAATTATATGCATATGGTAGGCCCGATGGCTTTTTACTGAAATTTTTTTTCCTATATCATAATATAAAAACCGATAAATAAATCAATGGATTAATGATTACACCACATGAATTTTTGGAATCCGCGCAGGTATCTAATTACTGAGTTATCGCGTGAGATTGCGAATCCACGTAGATATATCAGTATAAATAATTTTCTTCTTAAGAGAATAATTGTATTTTTTCTAAAAATAAGTTTTTTTTTCTTTATAAAATTGTCATTTGAAAATTGAATAATAATCGCATTTCATGAATTATCACTTTAAAATAAATCCTTTGTACTGCGAGGTTTAAAACTTCTGTAGGTAATTAAGGAATTGATCTATCGGGCATGACTGTGAGTCTGCAACAGGTAGATTGATTTTCTTTACTAGCAAAAATTTTCAAAAAGAATTAAAAATAAAAAAAATATAATAGTAATAATAAAATACAATGGTTTTTCAAAAGTTAAATAAATACGTTTCCAAAATCAAAGAAAAATAAAAAGTGTACATTTTCAAACAAAATAGAATAAGAATAAGCGAATGGAATTAAATTATCTTTTTGCAAATTAAAACACACCTACTCAATCTCAAAAAATTGTTTTGTTTGCAAAAAGTTAAATTATTTTCCATTAATTTTTTCTTATTACAAAAAAAAAATATCAACCAACAAACACGCATTTCTAATCCCGAACTACGTGGACTTTAATCCCCATCATAGGGTACGTAGGCCCCAGGTTCTGATCCTGGGTCAAGTCCGCCTTTGTAAATAAATAAATATTTTCTGATTTATTTGGTGTTTTTTCCCTTAATTTAATAAATATTTCCCAATTTATTTTCTCAATCCCTTTTTCTCATTTTGCTTAAATATCCTTAATTTTAATTAAATTTATTTTCTTTATTTTGTTTTCCAAATTTTCTTAATTTTCTTTTCCTCTATCCTTTTTCTCGCATGTGAACGATAAAAGAAAACCAAAATACATTTTTAAGCCATATTAATTTACACAATCAACGTAAGGTAACCGTTCCTAGGAATGGGTGCTGTGGCGTGCCTAACACCTTCGCCACATACAATCGACTCCCGAATCCAACTTTGATTATGCAGACCATCCTTTCCTTTTTAATTTGGTTTCCCAAGATTTTTCTCAAAATTTTGGTGGCGACTCCTCACAAGTCGGTTTTCGCTAGAAAACTAGATTTGTTCCCTTTTTTCATTTCGTTGCATTTTTCCAGGTGCGACAGCTTAGCGACTCCACTGGGGATATTTGAGAGTCAAGCCTATATACGTTGATTGTGTTTACAGTATGACTTTATATTTATTTTGGTTTTCCTTTAATTGTTGTTCGCCTTGCATGATAATATATCTTTTTCACATGCTACTTATCTGTCTGTTATTTGAATAACATGCCATAGGGTAAGTAATATGATCTACATGCTTCTTTGCTTCCTTGTTGCCTGAATAACATGCCTTAGGGGTAGATAACATGCGGTTTGAACATTAGGGTAGAGGACTTTATCTGCTATATTTCTTTCCTGCAATTGTGATGTGTTTAGACAGGTGGGGTTGGGTAATGCATAAGTATAGGTCCACAGGTTTGTATGCTCTCCTCACACACTGTTCACGGACACATCTCTCCTCACACTCTCCTCTCTACCTTTTCTCCGCTCCTCAGTCTCAGCTTCCTCTCTCACTCGCGGGCCGGCCTCCTCAGCCTCTAGAACACTCTCCTCTCTGATTTTTCCTCACCCTCACGGCCCTCACTTCTCGGCTCCTTCTGGTTCGTCCCCTATACCTCCACGGCCATCTCTCTGACTCGCTCACGCTCGCCCCCTCTTTCTCGCGATTCAGACTCCCTCTCCTTTATGGCCACCCCACCGTGCTCTTTCTTTCACCACGTGTGCTCCCTCGGTTTCTTCTTTCGTGCACGCCTCCCTCGTTCCTGGTCTCGGCTTTGCTTTTCTTTTCTCCACGCGTGCCTGACTCCTTTAGCTCCCGTGTTCCCTCCCTGCTCTTTTTTTTTTTTGGCGCCTGCTCTGCTCTCTGTTCCTTTTTCCAGTCCTACGCCTTGAGCCCTAACTAAGGCTCAAGGTGATGATGGGGTTTGAGGTGTTCGGCTTCAACACCTCAAGCCCAAAATTGGAAACCCACCCTCAACTTTTTTTTTTCTTTTGAGTTATATATATTTTTTTAATTAATAATTTTTCTCTATCAAAATTTATATATATATAAATATATATTTTTTAAAGCTATAGAGATGGGGCTTTTTTATTTTTGTTTTTATTTTTATTTTTATTATTATTATTTTTTATTTTTTATTATTTTATTATTTATTATTATTATTATTATTATTATTATTATTTTTTGCTTATCGTAAAAGATAGGAACATAATTTGATTGATTTAAAAGATTGAAGAAAGGGCATGACTTTGACAACCTTAAGGAAGGTTGGATCTTTGACATTATTGATTTTTTGTAATTTTATATATGAAGCCCGGACAAAATACGGTTTTCACACCAATATTTGTTAAATTTCCCTAGAGACTGTGAGTTAACGAAGGAAAATTAACACCTAATAAAACAAGTGACCTTATGGATTGTTCATCTTTATGGACGGGTAATGTATATGGTATTTTGAACTCCAGAATTACCTTATCTATAAGTCCTTGATGCTAACACATCTCGATCCATAGCATGCATCATGTTGTAAATAAATAAATTGATCCTCTTGTTACAAGAGGTGAAATAAAATGATGTTTCCTAAATAAAGGCAGTTATCCCATCCCAACCCACCACATGAGTTTTGGAGTTTGCCATATTTGATCCAAAGGCTCTTATAATAAGTGGGTAATAAAATTGCATACATGCATACTCATAGAACATTCAAGCATTTAATAAATTTGGAATTTGTAAAATGTAAGATTATTGGTCCTTCATAGGGAACAAGTCATGTCGAGTCAATGCCCAAGTCTAAAGGGGAGAATATCCCATTAAAGAAGTTAAGCCGAGTAAAGCAATTTGATAATCATGCTTCCACCCTTCACATTTCATATTCATGTTGCTAATTTATTGTCAAACTCCATCCCACTCAAAGCTCATCAGTGATTATCAAACATGATTCATATGCCCTTGTCTTGCCCTTAAGAAGAAATTATCACAGTCAGCAGATGGCTCAAACACTTGGCTTAAGTGCTTGGTATTCTTGGAAAAAAAGAAAAGAAAAGGAGAGAATAAAGAACCAAACCAAGGTGGCACATTCACTTATGGAAACAACATGAGACCTCTAACATGTCATATCTTTATTTGATAATGCTTCCAAAGCCAAGATTTATCACTTAAATTTACTTTCTTTAACTATGTCAATGTCGAGGACATACATTTCTCTCTTATCTTTACTTGTTCATTCATTCCATCCCTCTTTTGAACACCCCCCACATATCTCTCCCAATACTTCAGGAACCAAAAATTTTGTACATTATCCCCAATGAAAATACTTTAATTGATATGGGTAAAAGGTAAAGTCTAAGACAACTTATGTCGCCCAGCTTGTTAAAATAAAAAGAAGAACAAAAAGAAAAAATGAGAAAAGAATAAAAAAGAAAAAAGATAAGTAAGAGAAAGAAAAAAAGAAAAAGAAAAATAAGAAAAAAGGCAAAAAAAAAAATAAAAAAATAAAAAAGGGGGGAGATAGAAGAGAGGTGCATTTGCATGTCCTACAAATGAGTCAAGTCAAAGACATGAGGCATTCCTTTTCTTCCCATTTTGAAGGAGCCATATTAGTCACCTTATTTGAGCCAGAAGTAGTAGCATTCATTTCATTTTCCCAAAACCAATTAACATTCGGGACGGGGTAATTTTAACATGTTTTTATGCTGAAAATACAAATGTCAAGAGAGGATCAAAATGTTCTTTTGCCTACCTCCATATGATCTTATTCCAAGCTCATTTTCACCCTGTAAAATTCTTTACATCCCCTAACATAGTTTAGGCTTGAGAAGCAATGAGAATCGATCTTGTATAATCGCTTAGACATGTAAGCCAAAAAAGAGGAGAAAAAGAAAAAGCGAACAAAAGAAAAGTTAAGGAAAGGAAGATCAATGGAATGAAGTCTTTTGGCTAGGAGAGGTCCAAATCCAAATTCTCCAAGCAAGAAAGAAAAAAAAAGAAAAAGAAAAGAAAGAAAAAAGAAGAAAAAGGAGGTAATGAGGCTCTCCAAATTTGCATAGCGATTAAAGTAAAATTCTCATTGTGAACTCCCTTGAATCTCCAAACTTTATATCCATTCTTTTTTTAACCCACTATTGTGTCCTCCATCTCAATCCATATCCTTGCCCTTCATGACCATATCACAACCCTAAAAAATCCTCTCTTGTTAGGTGAATTTCAGCATAAAAACATGTTTAAAAGGCTAAGGAAGATAGATGAAAGAGCTTACGCATGGTAGGGTATTTTGAGCCTAATATCCTTTCATTTCATGAGCCCATTTACCCAAGCCACTTTACAAACCCTAAAAGTCCTCATTGAGATTTGACTTGTTTGGCAAGTGGGGCAATTGTTTGGTAGAGGAAAGTTTCAAGACCAAGATAACTTGCACTGGGGCAAAGTTCACATGGCAAAATAAAATCTTTTACTCACATCAATGACGTTATTTTCAAAAGGGTCATGCCAAAATTAGAAGGTGTCATTCACCTATCCCCTTTTCCATTTTACCGCATTTCATGTTGGCCTCGGTTGAGAATGCTCCAAGATCAGAATTTAGGCTTTTGTTTTCCGCTACATCACTTCCCACTTCACTATTCCTGAAAATTACGCATTGCATCACCCCTTATTCATGCTCTAAACCTTTCCTTGCACCTAAACGATGTCATATTTTCCACTTGCCTCGAGGCTTCTTTCTTCTCCCCGAATGTAGCTTTATGTTCATATCGTCTGATTGCCTTGACCATGTTAAATAAAGCAAGTACAAGTTTTACTCATTGGCTTTTCAAGCATTATTGCTGAAGATAGATAAGGGAGACAATCATATCAAGCCAACATTCCAAGTTAGAGTCAATAAATTCCCCTGAAATATCATATATAGGCCGAAGAGAGTTGTGGATGTTCCAAAGTGCACAAACTCCCTTAGAGCTCATTCATGTAGTGAAAAGGTGATAAGGTCATTGACTTAAGTGAGGTCTCCCATTGGACCAAGTGAAGACTTTTCTAGCTGTTAAGGACCAAAAATCCTACATTTTGTAAATTTCAAGCATTTCGCATCAAATATTACATGCATAATAAAACAAAGTTCCCTTCACACATGCATCAAGTCTTTCATTTGTGTATATATTCTCCTATTGAAACAAAATTTTACATCCATGGCATAGACATTTCATTGCAAGCGTTGCATTTTATAAGCTTCCATTTGGATTAGGTGCAAATAGAAAATCTTGCACTTTCTATGGCATATGACATCAAGTTGATCATTGCAAAAAAATCACATTTCACATACATCTTCATCACATGCATTACAAACAAAAAAAGTCCCATACGTTTTCATTGCATACATTGCATAAATAAGTCCCCATTTGCATTGGGAAAATATGAGAAATCTTGCCTGCATTTTCTTTGAACATGGTGTCAAAATAAATTCCCATTAAAATTAAGGAAAATTTTGCATTCCGCATGCGTTGTCCTTGCATAAGTTGTACCAAAATGGGCTCCCAACCAAATTGGAATAAAAAAAAAGACAAAAATCTTGCATTTTTACTTGCATGTACTACATCACAACAAATTCTCCCCTCAACTTAGGGCAAAAACCAAAAATTTAGTTAACATGCATACATTACGTCAAAATTTGCTCCCACTCAGATTGGGGCAAACATGGAAAAAAATGCATTCTGCATTGCATCAAAATAAGCTTATACTCAGATTAGGGCATGCATGACAAATCATACATTTAACATGCATTTTCTCAGCATTAAAACGGGCCCACTCAAATAGGGTAACAAAAAAGGAAAAACAGGAAAAAAAAATTCCTCATTTCACATGCATTTTCTTTGCATGCATAACATAAATAAATTTCCATTCAAATTGGGGTATACATGGAAAATCATGCATTTCACATGCATTATCTCTGCACGAGTTGCATCATTCCCACTCAGGTTGGGGCACACATGAATAATCTTTCATCTTTCATGGATCTCACTTGCACACACAACACCATGAAAAATTCCCACTCCAATCGGGACAAAACATGAAGAATTTCACGTTCCACATGTATTTTCTATGCAAGCATTACAAAATAAATTCCCATCAAGAATGAAAAAGAAAAAATTGCACTTAGTGTTGCATTTCACACACATTACAATGTCCTCCATTGTCAGGGGCATAATAAGCCCTACAGGGTGATAGGCACAAAACCAAAATCCTGCATTAGTGCAGGCATTTTTCAAATCCTATGCCAGAATAGGTACCCTTTAATTCCTGTGTCAGTGCAGGTATTTTTCAAATCCTACGTCAGAGTAGGTACCCTTTAAATCCTGCATCAGTGAAGGTATTTTTCAAATCCTACATCAGTGCAGGTATTTTTCAAATCCTACGTTAGAGTAGGTACCCTTCAAATCCAGCATCAGTGCAGGTATTTTTTAAATCTTATGTCAGAGTAGGTACCCTTTAAATCCTGCATCAGTGCAGGTATTTTTCAAATCAGATGTCAGTGTAGGTACTTTTCAAATCCTACGTCAGAGTAGGTACCCTTCAAATCCTGCGTTAGTGCAGGTATTTTTCAAATCCTACGTAAGAGCAGGTGCTCTTTAAATCCTGCATCAGTGCAGGTATTTTCAAATCCTATGTCAGGGTAGGCATTTTTCAAATCCTCTGTCAGAGTAGGTATTTTTCAAGTCTCGCATCATGACGAGCACTCAAAGCCCTATGACATAGGCACATCATTACCATCACAGCCCAATTCTGGCTGGCATTTTTCCAAGCCCTATAACATTGGCACTCATCAAAGCCCTATGACATAGGCACATCATTACCATCACATCCCAATTCTGGCTGGCATTTTTCCAAGCCCTATAACATTGGCACTCATCAAAGCTCTATGATATAGGCACATCACTACCACCCATAGCCCAATTCTGGCTGGCATTTTTCAAAGCCCTGTAACATCGGCACCCATCAAAGCCCTATGATATAGGCACATCACTACCACCACGGCCCAATTCTGGCTGGCATTTTTCAAAGCCCTGTAACATCGGCACTCATCAAAGCCCTATGATATAGGCACATCACTACCACCACATCCCAATTCTGGCTGGCATTTTTCAAAGCCCTGTAACATCGGCACCCATTAAAGTCCTATGATATAGGCACATCACTACCATCACAGCCCAATTCTTGCTAGCATTTTTAAAAGCCCTGTAACGGCAGGCACCCATCAAAGCCCTATGACATAGGCACATCACTACCACCACAGCCCAATTCTGGCTGGCACTATTTAAAGCCCTGTAATGGCAGCACTCATCAAAGCCCTATGATATAGGCACTTCGTTACCATCACAGCCCAATTCTGGCTGGTATATTTCAAAGCCCTGTAACATCAGGCACTCATCGAAGCCCTATAATATAGGCACCTCACTCCCATGTAACCTTAACTATAATGCTTTAGGCTTTTCATTTTGTTGTTGTAGTTCATGCATCTTGCCCCGTAAACAAAATACATGTTTTCTTCTTCAATTGTTTCTAAAGCGTGAATATCATTCATGATTTTCTCCCTTGGAAAACAAATGAAGAGGGGTAGCTTGTCAGCATGGTAGTTTGTTTGGACCTTGCTTTTACATTTGTTTTAGTCACATCATCGCATACTACACCCATTTTAGTCTAGTAGCGTCATATAATTGCACGTTGCATCAGTTTGGTCTTAGCGAAAGTTGGCCATTCATCTGTTAGAGCTATCATGCCTTATTTCACCCTTGTTGTTGCATGTCGTCATTCACCATTCTCTTTTCAAATTAAATCATTCATACCAAAAATAGAGTCTCGTCTGCTTTAAGTGTAGGTTATATTGCATCTCTTTGTGTCAGGGGCAAGTACATCTTCATGTGTTTTGCATGGACAAAATTCGGGTTCCAATCTTTACTCGTTCCTTATGCGAGAACTCCAAAACTACATTTTCCTCGTTCTCACAAAAGAAATTAGTAAGGAGGGGCAACTGTGAACACTCCATTTTGTCCAGGCATTTTACAAAAAATAACAAATAATAATAATAATAATAATAATAATAATAATAATAATAATAAAAGAATAAAAGAAATAAAATAAAATAAAATAAACTAAAAAAAATGAAAAAAAAATAATAATAATAAAAGAAAAAGAGAAATAAAAGAGAATAAAAATAAAAAAAAACTAATAAAAAAAAGGAAGAGATAAAACTAAAACAAAAAATAAAATTAAAAAAAAACAAAAAACTAAAACCAAATAAAAAAAATAACAACAAACCTAAATAAAAAAAAGGCGCAGCAGACTAAAAAGAAAAGCAAGCAGAGGGAGACACGTGAACTGGAAAAGAGACATTAGACTGAAAAGAAAAAAGCAAATGAGGGAGCATGAGGAAGGGGCAAAAACCGAGAGGACCGTAGGATTGGAACTGAAAAAGAAAAGACAAAGTGGGAGAGAAAGCTGGAGGGAGAACCGAAGGCGTGCACGAGAAAGAAAAGGAGGAGACCAAATCTGAGAACCCGAAAAAAACAGAGGAGAGCAACCACGGCACTAGGGGAGACGGGCACGGTGGCAGAGTGAAGGGAGGACGCGAAAAGGCAAGGGGCCGAGCACTGAAAAAGGACAGAGAGGGAGGAAGGAGAGACCAAGAGACCGAGGAGAGGGGGCCACGGGCAGAGTTCCAGCACGATGGAGACCGGACCGAAGGAAGGAGAAGAAGAAAAGGGGAGTTGGAAAACGGAGAAGGAGAACTCGAGAGGAGCAAATCCAGAGGACTGGAATTGGTCCAAAGCCGGCCATTAACTAGAGCATCGCCGGTCACAGCATGGGTCACGGAACAATAGACATGGTTTTTCCCTACGCCGACGACACTGGTATCAGTTTATTATTATTTTTATTTTATTTTATTTTATTTGTTTATTTATTTATTTTATTTTATTTTATTTTATTTTTTTGCTTCAGTTTGATCTTCTGGGTTTGCTTACATGAAAGGGGGGGCCTGTGAACCCGTGGGATGGTGTTCTGTGTGTTGAATCCGTGTTGGAGTTAATGCGTTAACTGTTTATTGGATCATAACTTCATATGGAGTTCCAATGTGTTGTTTAAATTTTGTCCAAATTCTTATTGCTTGGTACTCTATCCTCGTGGAATTTTGTGATGATGATTGGTGTTTTTGCCGTGAACTTTTGCCTGGATGTTTTGCTGTTTGGGTTGTCCTGTTTTGAATGCTTATTGTGATTCAAAATGGGGACGCTAGGCTACCATTTACGTCCTATAATTTGACTTGGTAAAGTCTACTGGAAATGGTTACTAGGCCTGAAAGATGAGTCGGGAACTGACAATGATATTAGTTGTGGTTTATGGTAGAGAGGTGGGCTTCATATAATGATTATAACATGAAGTTAGGGAACCCCGAATTTCAGAGTCGTGTTCCTTTTCTCTTGAGTGTGGTATGCAGATTTTTCTGGCATAGGAAATAAATTCCAGTGGGAGGATCAAGCTTTCAAGGAGCCCTGGTATTTTCGGTTGTGAGCTTCAGATTTGTTATGGGCCTGATGTAGGGAAATTTTGTGATGAATGTTTTTGGGTCAATAATGGGTTAGGTCTCAAGAACAATTTTATGAATATTTTGATCGTTTTATGGGCCTGACATTGAGAATATGAATTATTTTGATGAGTTTTTGTATGGACCTGGCATCGTGAGCCCACATGGGTGCGTGGGTACATTATAATTATATGCATATGGTAGGCCTGATGGCTTTTTACTGAAATTTGTTTTCCTATATCATAATATAAAAACCCATAAATAAATCGATGGATTAATGATTACACCACGTGAATTTTTGGAATCCGTGCAGGTATCTAATTACTGAGTTATCGCGTGAGATTGCGAATCCACGTAGATATATCAGTAAAAATAATTTTCTTCTTAAGAGAATAATTGTATTTTTTCTAAAAATAAGTTTTTTTTTCTTTATAAAATTGTCATTTGAAAATTGAATAATAATCGCATTTCATAAATTATCACTTTAAAATAAATCCTTTGTGCCGCGAGGTTTAGAACTTCTTCAGGTAATTAAGGAATTGATCTATCGGGCATGACTGTGAGTCTGCAATAGGTAGATTGATTTTCTTTAGTAGGAAAAATTTTCAAAAAGAATTAAAAATAAAAAAAAATATAATAGTAATAATAAAATACAATGGTTTTTCAAAAGTTAAATAAATGCGTTTCCAAAATCAAAGAAAAATAAAAAGTGTACATTTTCAAACAAAATAGAATAAGAATAAGCGAATGGAATTAAATTATCTTTTTGCAAATTAAAACACACCTACTCAATTTCAGAAAATTGTTTTGTTTGCAAAAAGTTAAATTATTTTCCATTAATTTTTTCTTATTACAAAAAAAAAATATCAACCAACAAACATGCATTTCTAATCCCGAACTACGTGGACTTTGATCCCCATCGTAGGGTACGTAGGCCCCAGGCTCTGATCCTGGGTCAAGTCCGCCTTTGTAAATAAATAAATATTTTCTGATTTATTTGGTGTTTTTTCCCTTAATTTAACAAATATTTCCCAATTTATTTTCTCAATCCCTTTTTCTCATTTTGCTTAAATATCCTTAATTTTAATTAAATTTATTTTCTTTATTTTGTTTTCCAAATTTTCTTAATTTTCTTTTCCTCTATCCTTTTTCTCGCATGTGAATAATAAAAAAAAATCAAAATATATTTTTAAGCCATATTAATTTACACAATCAACGTAAGGTAACCGTTCCTAGGAATGGGTGCTGTGGGGTGCCTAACACCTTCGCCACATACAATCGACTCTCGAATCCAACTTTGATTATGCAGACCATCCTTTCCTTTTTAATTTGGTTTCCCAAGATTTTTCTCAAAATTTTGGTAGCGACTCCTCACAAGTCGGTTTTCACTAGAAAATTAGATTTGTTCCTTTTTTTCATTTGGTCACATTTTTCCAGGTGCGGCACTATTGCCATAAACTTTCCGAGAAATGAGTGGTGAAAGTTGCACAAAGAAATGGCAGAAAAGAAATGAATACTTGCTTTGTCCGCCACTGCCTTTCTCTCGTTCTTATTCCCAGATCTCGCATCCTCCGTATTCTTCCATGATGAAGACAGCTTCCCATGAGTAATTGAAATAAGATAATATGAAGAATAACTAAGTCCATCCATCCGTACCTCTGGAATGAAGTTATTAATCATTCATTTTGATTATCCTTGTTTAATCTAAATTCTAAATGACATTTTAATAGATTTTAGATTTCTTATTTTCTATGTAAATTGAAGATTTTCATTAAACAATTACAATCTAATAGCTCTCTATAGTATTTATTGTTTATTTTTTTATTTTCCATTGAATTGAACCTCCTTCATTTTATCCTCTATTCTTTGCATCCCCATAATTTTTCTGATATCATTCTATCCTTTGTTTTTCCATAACATTTGTTCCATTGAATTTTGGATGAAAAGAAATTTTCTTTGATGCTCTCTCGGCAAAATTTCAAACATATTCTAAAAAATTGTTACTTCAATGTTCTGTTATTCTATAAGTTTCTTGGATATGCTAAGTGGGCAAAATTTGTTTCTTTAAAATCCTTAGATTTTGGGCTAACAATAGAAATGAGGCAAGAATTTCTCATTTCCGTTTCCTTCTCTTCTTCTCCCAAGTTTTACTGGCCAGAAACGGAGCATTACGACACAGAACAAAATAGGTTAACGACCCTTTTGCTTGATGTGCTTCGCTTTTTGGGTTTGCTAATTTTAATTTTTTAATTTTTGAAGGTATTTTTGTCATTTCATTATTTGTTTAATTCTCTTAAAATGATCTAAATCCTTTTGGGACATCAAAAAAGTTAGGGGTCCTGATAAAAAAATATTTTTTTTATAAGATCCCAACTTGTCTTTTTCCTATTACAAAATTATACTTAGTTGCCTATCAAATATATAAATTACTTTTAGATGCTTTACACATATTAAAAAAAATTGTTAAAGTTATGAATTTTGTTTTAAAAAAAATTATTAAATTTATCTAAAGTTTCATTTATTTTCCTATTTCACCTTACATATGATTGTTTGCCTAACTTACACTAGGTGAAAATGTCAAAGAGAGATGCTCTATCTATTTTCCTTTCTTTTTTTTTGTTTTTATTTTAAAATACGACTAATGTACCACTGATCGCTATTATATATAATTATATATATAATATACTCGCTCTGTGTTTCTTTTTTTAGTAAATCTTTTTAGGAAAAAATTATTTGCATTAATAAGTCATTCTAGGAGGGAGTAAGTATTTCGTAAACATGAAAATGGGAATGGAGGGAGTATTTCGTTAAACATGAAAATGTTGGAAAGAAAATGAATTTTAATTGATATAACCAATTAGTAAATTTTAGGGGGGGAAATATGGGTCCTATATTTTCTGCAAAATTTCTCAACTTTTGATAGAGAAAATTTTAGGAAAAAATATGTAGGTCCTATGTTTTATTTTCTCCCATGATCTTCTTTCCTTCCTATTTTTCTTACGATATCCAAATAGGAAAAAATTTATTTTCTCTCTTGTTTTCTCTTCTAGTGTTTTCTTCTACTTTTCTATTTATCCAAACATATGGTTAGTGAAATTACCATTTAAATATTATGAATTTGTTCATCATATACGTTCTTTATGAACAATGCGTGTTCTAGTAGCTTATATATACATATATATATATATATAATATTTTTAATAAATTTTTTAAGTTCATTTTTATATGTTATTAAGAATCATTTAAATAATTACGCACAAGGTTTTTAGTTTTTTTTTTATATTTTTAACGAAGTCCATTTGCAGATAAACTTGATAAAAATCGGTACTGAAATTGTTACGTATATCCTCAACTCTAAAATTGAAGAAGAAATGTAGAGTCCATTGATGGTTGAAGTTGAGTCCAGGTCATTTTTTTGGGCCAGAGAAGTTGAGTCCACAGGTTAATCAATAAGAAAAGAAAAACTCAAAGAACAAATCAATGAATGGTGCGAATCCAATTCATCCAACACAACATTTATTTCTTAAAAAACAACACGTCAGAGTTTCTTCATGAAGCCTAAACTGATGATCATGTGAATGAAGAAACACAAAGAAGCTAGGTTTGTGGACTTTGAATGGATGCGAATATCAGAAGCATACTATAGAGAGAATTTGACCAAAATTAGTGTGTGTTTGAATTATCTTATTTATAATTAATTATGAGAATAAATAATTATCTATAATTGATTATGTCAAAAGTGATTTATATTTGAATGTTTTTACTTCATAAGTGATTTTGAGAAAATAAATATGTTTGGATTTTGAAAGTTTAAGTTATTTTTTAGTGGATAATGAGAAGAAAAAGTGAAATAAGTAATTATGGCAGGATAAGTAATTATCGTAAGTAGAAAAAATAGCTTATCCTATAATCCCTTATTTAAAAAATAAATACTTATTTAAAAGTTGGTATGTTTGATAACTTTATAATCACTTATTTTTGCTATCTAAACAAGCTCTTAACATCAAGTTCTTGGACTCTGAACTTAGGGATAAGCAATTTGCTGCCTTTAAATATTCTATGCTTGGTAGGATCTTATTGACTACTCTCATATGCTTTAATTTCCCACAAAAAATGAAGATTTTAATAGATTTCAGATTTCTTATTTTCTATGTAAATTGAAGATTTTCATTAAACAACTACAATCTAATTGCTCTCTCTAGTATTTATTGTTTATTTTTTTATTTTCCATTGAATTGAACCTCCTTCATTCTATCATATGTTCTTCGCATCCCCCATAACTTTTCTGATATCATTCTATCATCTGTTTTTCCATAACATTTGTTTGATTTAATTTTGGATGAAAAGAAATTTTCTATGATACTCTCTCGGCAAAATTTCAAACATATTCTAAAAAATTGTTACTTCAATGCTATGTTATTCTAGAAGTTTCTTGGATATGCTAAGTGGGCAAAATTTGTTTCTTTAAAATTCTTAGATTTTGGGCTAACAATAGAGATGAGGCAAGAATTTCTCATGTCCATTTCCTTCTCTTCTTCTCCCTAGTTTTATTGACCAGAAAAAGAGCATTGCAACACAGGACAAAATAGGTTAATGCCCTTTTGCTTCGAGAGAGGTCAATGTGCTTAGCCTTTTGGGTTTGCTGATTTTAATTTTTGGAGGTATTTTTGTCATTTCATTATTTTTTTAATTCTCTTAAAAAATCTAAATCCTTTTGGGTCATTAAAAAAGTTAGAGATCCTAATAAAAAGAGTATTTTTTCTATAAGATCCCAACTTGTCTTTTTCCCATTACAAAATTATACTTCGTTCCCTATCAAATATATAAATTACTTTTAGATGTTTTACACATATTAAAAAAAAACTTGTTAAAGTTATGAATTTTGTTTTTAAAAGAATTATTAAATTTATCTAAAGTTTCATTTATTTTCCTATTTCACCTTACATATGATTGGTTGCCTAACTTGCACTAGGTGAAAATGTCAAAGAGAGATGCTCTATCTATTTTCCTTTCTTTTTTTTTTTCTATTTTAAAGTACAATTAATGTACCACTGATCGCTATTATATATATATATGTATAATATACCCGCTCTGTGTTTCTTTTTTTTAGTAAATCTTTTTAGGAAAAATTATTTTCATTAATCAGTCATTCTAGAAGGAGTAAGTATTTCGTAAACATGAAAATGGGAATGGAGGGAGTATTTCGCTAAACATGAACATGTTGGAAAGAAAATGAATTTTAATTGATACAACCAACTAGTAAATTTTAGGGTGGAAAATATGGGTCCTATATTTTTTCTCCAAAATTTCTCAATTTTTGATAGAGAAAATTTTAGGAAAAAAATATGTAGGTCCTATGTTTTTTTTTTTCTCACATGATCTTCTTTCCTTTCTATTTTTTTTTTACTATATCCAAATAGGAAAAAGATTTATTCTCTCTCTTATTTTCTCTTCTAGTATTTTCTTCTACTTTTCTATCTATCCAAATACATGGTTAGTGAAATTACCATTTAAATATTATGAATTTGTTCATCATTATTTATGAACAATGCATGTTCTAGTGGCTTATATATATATATGTATATATATAATATTGTTAATAAAATTTTTAAGTTTATTTTTATATATTATTAAGAATCATTTAAATAATTATATATAAGGTTTTTATTTTTTTTATATTTTTAATGAAGTCCATTTTTAGATAAACTTGATAAAAATCGGTACTAAAATTGTTACGTATATCCTCAACTCTAAAATTGAAGAAGAAATGTAAAGTCCATTGATGGTTGATGTTGAATCCAGGTGTTTTTTTTTCTGGGCCGGAGAAGTTAAGTCCACAGGTTAATCAATAAGAAAAGAAAAGCTCAAAGAATAAATCAATGGCCGAATCCAATTCATCCAACACAACATATATTCTTAAAAAAAAAAAGTTACTATCATTACTTATCTTGCTATATATCTGCATCAAATTTAAGAGAAATTGCAACTGCCAAAAAAGAAAAAAATTAGAACAAAGAACCTAAAAACTGGATTAGTAAACCTAGCATTCTGTGATACAAATAGAAAAAGTTTATTTCTTTTGCCCAAACATGAAGGTAAATGAAAGGAAAATCAATCAGTTGGAATAGGATAACCAATTTAACGTTCAAGAGAAACCTTGAATGAACGAGATAGGATCTTTTGGTTGAACTTGAGAATTTGAATACATCTAAAATCCAAAACAAGGAATATGAACACTACCTCGGCCACAACTTTTGGAGTCCCCCTATCGTCCAATCATTCACAAGGATTAGTGAATCGGATATCCTCCATCGATCATACATTGCATAAACTCTACTCTGTTTTACAGTCTCGCCATAATGATAATCTATGGCGGTATAAACCCATTTTGCTTACTCTAAATACATGTTTCATTTGATTATCAAGGCCAGAATCCCATTTTCGATCATATACAATTATATTGTAATCATTGTGAGCATAAATCCACCACAATGTGCGCTCTTGCACTGGTTTGCCACAACAAAGATAGCTACATTTGGGAATCTGTTATGAAACCAAAAAGAAGTAATTAAACGGTCATCTGCTATAGTGGTCGAACCATTCTAGGATGTTTGCTCCCAGCATACAAAAAAAAAATATAGTGGTCAGAGTATCTCAGTGCAGCCCAACATGTGAATGAAGAAACACTAGCAAACTCTGTCATTTGTTGATTCTGAATTTCACCTAATCTATATATCCTCCTCAAACATGCAAGCCAAAGAGCGGCGAATGTCTAAGAACACTAGCAAATCAAGATTGCTTATACAATTAAAGGAGAAAATAATGACTGATGAAATTTCATTAATCATTGACTAATCCATGGTTAGAAATAGTATATTTTTTATATAATTAAAATGGTATGATTATTTGTGTATTCAAGAGAAAAAAAAACTATTTTAGTTTTTAATGTAAGTATATCTTTCTCATATGATCTGCTCTAATTTGTAATAAATGACATATTTAACTTGGAATTTCTGAATGATAACATAAGTTGCAATACCTTTGTCATATTGTCGCGTTTAAGGACATTTTCAAAGCTCTCTGAGATTTGGTCGTTGATTAAAGCTTCATGTTCTTGCTCCTTTATATATTGTGTCTGATAAACTTCCCTATCCCTCCTCAGTTTCTTCTTTCCTATTTATATGAACTGATTCTTTATTTGCTCTACTGTTGAGAGATTGAGTGTCTCTTGTCTTTGTTTTGCTTTCATATTCAATTACCTGTAGAAGATTTGTAAACATTTGAAGATGATTAGTGAATGAGTTGACGAAAACACTATTGTACATAGCTCAACCATCAAATAAATCCAAAAATATATGAGCTTAATTACTTGCAGAAAATCGCCATATAGCTCCTTTTTTTTTATGATAAGCGAGGCTCAAGGCCTAAAAACTAAATTACATCAGGGGAAAGGACTAAGGCATGCCTCAGGTAAGTCTTTACAGAGAAACTCATACAAATCTGAAGGTGAGTCCCGAATAAAAAGAAAACCAAATTCAGAATTATGACTTAATTTGGCCATCCAATCAGCACTTTGGTTTGCTTCGCGGGGTACAAGCTGGCATTGTATATTCCTAGTTCCATGCAGCAATCTTGTAGTCTTACGTATTATACGGCACTGGGTTGAGGCCCCAAGATTATGTTCTCCATTTTGCTCATGGAGGACGTAGAATCACTTTCGATCATGCAAGTTGATAAGTTCAACAAGTGAGCCAGTTTTACAACATCAAAAATGGCCTATCTTTCTGCATCTAGAGGGGGACAGCTTCCTAACTTAAAGAGGAACCCGCCCACCCATTCTCCAAACTCATTACGAGCCACTCCACCGCAACCCGTCATCGATCCATCTCCTCTCACTGACTCGTCAACATTTGTCTTTATCAACCCCGCTGGAGGTGGTATCCAATTAAGTAGATTTTTAGGGTGTATGTTACGACCATTATGCAAACTTGCACAAGCTTTGACAATATTATGATAGTAATACAGTATTGTTCTCTCTGGGTTTAGTGGTGACCTAGCATTTTCAAAAAGACTCATATTGCGCCACTTCCACAAAAACCAAGCAATGACATCGAACACTATTGGCCATGGTATACCATCTTTCCTATAATTGCAGCTGAGATTACTATCAATCCATTCTCTTTGTGGTAGGTAGGAAAAGTTTGGAATGAAGCATCCCCTAAGCACACTTTTCCATACTTCTTGGGCTAGACAACAGTTCCGTAAGGCATGGATGAGACTTTTAGACTTCCTTTGGCATACTGAACGGATTGTCGAACACCCAAACATCCTACTATGCCATATGTTTGTGAGGAGTTTATCATTTGGTGCCACCCAGAGAAAAACCTGGATTCAACAAGGCCCATCCAACTCCCAAATGCGTTTCCATCCTCTGTCTGTCATACTAGGATCCAAACCCTCTAACCTTGAGTATAATGAAGAGACTATGAATTTACCATTACTTGTAAGACTCCAGCATGGACGATCTTCTCCATCTAAGGGATTAGTGTCACACCCTACCTCCTGATACCTCCGGACTTAACCAAAAACTTCAAAATTTAACCAATCATAACCCCAATACCTCAAAGCAACACTCCAAAACTTTAAAACAGTTGAAACGACCCAAAAACACCAAAAACTAGGCTGGGACCGCGGCCACTACAGTACCACCGCGGCTCTGGCCTCCTCTGTTTTACCACGCTTCTGGCCTCACTGGCGCTGTGGCTTGATTTCTGGCGCCCCTTGCTGAAAATCCCAAACTTTAACCGAAGAAAATGGAGAGGGAGGAGTATAGAACACTTACCAACTTGAATCCAAGCTCTTGAGGTCCAAAAATCACTCCCAATGGCTGGAAATAGTGAACCTTAGCTCAGCTCCTCGCGGTCTCCCTCGGTTTCCTCCGTTTCTTTCTTTCCCGATCGTCCGAAATGATCCGAATTTAAACAAATTTCCCTTCCTCGCCACGGCCTCAGCATACCTCGCCGCGGCTGCACCAAGTTCATCAGGAAAAACACCACTGGAATGGTTCTCGCTGCGACGACCCTTCTTCTCGTCACGGCGTGGAGCTCTTCTAGACTCCACTTGAGCCTTCCTTCATCCTGTTTCCTCTGGTTCTGAACACAATGCTAAGGAGGAAATCGTGAGGGGTGTTACAATTAAGGGGAGGCATCGCACGTAGTTTCAGTAGGTATTGTTCTGGGAGAAGATTTTGTAGCTTATTAAGGTCCCACTCTCCATTTGATTTGAGTGCATCTGTAATACTCCAAGATGATTCCTCCTTAGTAAGTTCTCGTAGCCGAGTATCATGAAGGATCTTCATATCATGTAACCAACAGTCATGCCAGAAAGATCTTCATTCTCCATTACCCATGCTCCATCTAATATTGGCCACAACATTTGGCCAGAGCGGAACCAAACTCTTCCAAAAAGTCGAATCCCCCAGCTTAGACAAGCAGTAAAGATTCCAGTCTGCCTTGCGCTGATATTTTCCAGCCAGAACCTTGGAGCAGAGTTTGTTAGGGTCCGATATAATAGTCCAGATCATTTTACCAAGGAAAGCCTCATTCATCCGTTCCAGAGATTTAAAACCAAAACCCCCAGCCTCTTTCGGCAAGCATAAATGACTCGAACTCATTAAGTAGACCTTACGATATCTCTCAGTCGATCCCCAAATAAAATGCCTCTGCAACTTCTCAATTTCCTTGAGTGCAGTAACTGGAATTTTATCATGCTGCATCATGAAAATCGGCAATTGAGAAGTAACAGACTGCACAAGCGTTAATTTGCCAGCCAACGATAAGCTCTGTTGTTTCCATCCACTTAAACGGTTATGAATTTTCTCAATCAAAGTTTTATAGTTACATATCTTCTTACGGCCCTGTACAACAATTGAACCCAAGTACCTCCCAAGATTATCCGCTTCCTTATAATCACTCCTCTGAGTAATGAGTTGCCTCATTGAAGCAGTCACATTCTTAGAGAAATAAACAAAAGTTTTTTCCTTGCTTACTTGCTGCCCTGAAATATCATAGAAAGTGGTTAAATAATCTAACATAACATTCAAATTTTCCTTCGTAGCTTGCTCAAATAATAAAAGGTCATTAGTAAACATAAGATGGGATATAGGTGTTCCATTCCTGCCCATCCTCAACGGCTTCCATTTCCCACTAGACACAGCATCCACAATAATATGCAAAAGTTTGTCCATGCATAAAGTGAAAAGGTAAGGAGATAAAGGATCTCCTTGTCGAAGACCCCGTGAAGGATTAATGTTACCTATTTTTGAACCATTCCACAAAACTGTAGTTGATGGGGTTGAGATACACTGCTCCATCATCTTGATGAAGTGATCATGTATACCAACCTCCTCAAGAACCCTCACCACAAAATTCCAATTAACTCTGTCATAAGCCTTTGCAAGGTCAATCTTGATGGCCATAAATCTCATCTTACCATTCATCTTATTCATAGTATGACTCATCTCCTTAGCAATCACAATGTTTTCTTAGATGTTTCGACCCGGTACAAAAGTAGTTTGGTATGGAGAGACTAGTTCATTCATGCAAGGCTTCAGTCTATTCACAAGCACCTTTGTAAGGCATTTGTACACAGCATTACAAAGGGAAATTGGGCGAAGTTGCAAAGCGATCTCCAGGTGTTCAATTTTTGGTATAAGGACTAATAAAGTCTTATTTAAGTCACGGACAAGATTCGGTGACTGCCAGATCTTCGTAAGTAAGACTTCTACATTGGGTCCCACCACACTCCAATTTTCCTGAAAGAAAATGGTCGGATAGCCATCATCACCCGGAGCTTTAAAGCTCCCCATCATGAACACACTACAAGAAAACATCAATTTTCTCACAGACAAAATCTGTGAGAAAACATGAAGAAATTCTGTGAGGAACAAAGTTCTCACAGAATTTCTCACGCCTAAGCCTTCATGAGAAATGTGCCCATGGGAAGAAGAATATTCTCATGGATGACAGCCGTGAGAATTGTTTCTCATAGATTTTCTCATGGAATACACCCGTAAGAAAAATTCTCATGGAAACCATACCGTGAGAACTTCTCACGGATTTTGTTTCCATGAGAATTTCTCATGGAACATATTCCGTGAGACATTCTCACAGGTAACCACTCCATGAGAAACTCTCATGGATTAATTCCGTGAGAAACTTTCAGAGTTTTGCAAAAGTCAATTTGATTCCCTTGCATATTGATCTGCATTCAGATTTTACAACACATACCATGAACATTAAACATTCCAGCATTCAAATTTTACCACACACCATGAACATTAAACATTACAGCATCCAATACATGTTAAAAATAACAGTTCTTCATTATCATCAAAATGAAAATTTACAACTAACCAAAATCAATAGTTTTAATTTCTTTAGCATCTAACAAGCTATACAACAATTCATTAAAAGTATCATAGTTGTTTAATAACTATACTACTCTTCATCATCCCCATCTATATCTCTATCATCGCTTCCATCATCATCTCCCTCATTATTTCCATCACCATCATCATCGTCGTCATCATCATCATCATCATCATGTGAAGGTTGAGAAGGACCAACTTGGTTGATACCTCCTAAGTCTATTCGTGCCATAATTTTCTTCATAAAGTCCTCAGTTATTTTGAATTTTGCTTCCCACATTTGTTCTCTTACTTTGTGTTCCTCATTCAATTTGTTAACAACTACATCCATGCTCTCTTTGTGTTCCCTATTCAATTTGTCAACCACTACAACCAAACTCTCCTCATAAACCTTTGCTTGTTCAACGAGTTTGTCTTGCAACTTCTTTTCAAAAGATTCTCTAATTTGTGCAAGCTCACCAGAGTTATGGCTTGGTGTCCCATGAGAATTAATAAGGCTGGCTTGTGATCCAAATCCATACACATGCCCTTTTTTATTTTTTCCTCCAACAACTGTAAGCCATATAGCATTGTCAGAAACATTTGAGCCTTCACCTTGACTTTCTTTCAGCTGCTCAAATTGATTCTACATCAACAATAAATAGAGTTGTGAGCCATGTATTCATAATATGAAAAAAGAAGTTTGAGAGTTATAAATAAAATCTTAACTTACGTAAGTGTCGGCAGCTTTTGGTTGGACCCAACCTCCTTTTTGCTCATTATGTTGGACCTTCTTAAATACTTCAGGCATCGTCACTTCTCGTCCTAACTCGACTTCCTGCATTATTGGGACAAAATTCATGCAACTTAAAATATTAAAACTTTAATAATATAACAAATTCAAATAAGGCTCACCATCTTTCTTTTGTATTTTGATAATGATGTTATCCCACCCCTATGTACACATGCATCACCATTAGCTGCCCTATTGGCTTTATTACGCTCTGATTTATCCTTGAACTCAGTAGTCTCCCATTGTAATCGCAAGTTATCTTGTACTATTTTGGGCATCCAGGTAGCTTTTGTTTTTCCACATCGAATATCCCTCATGGTAGAACGTACTATTCCACTGCATTTTTTGTGCCAAAGCTTATATATCTGCCCTTTCAAAGAAGGTTCCCATGCACATTTCAACTACAATAGAAACAGCCAAACACTAGGTAAATGAAAAGATAACTATATTTTTATACTTTCAAATGATCAGAATATTAGCTTACCTTAAATTGTTTATACCATACATCTTTAACATCTTGAGGGATACCAGTAAAATTAGGCCATGCATCATCAAAGATGCTACGCATGATGCTAGATAATATTGATACAAGCTCATCAGTAGGAAAAAATCTGTGAAATATATAATACTTAGCAAAATGAAAAGTAACACAATGATTTATGAATTAATAATTGAAATGAATATAGAATATACTTACTCTTCAATACCATTAGGCCGAATCACTAATCGACCATCACTTAACCACGATCCAGCATCATATGTAATTTCACTTGAGGGAGAAAAGATATTTGTACCCATCTCATGTGGGGAAGATCTCTCTGAACCAGCAGTAGCAGAAATTCCTGGGCTAGACTGAATGGGTAGGGATGGTAAGGAACATGATGTTGACACGGATCCATTTGCTATTGATGATGGTTGTGTTGGTGATGGCTGGATAGATGATGGTTGGGACAATGATGGTGTAGTCACTAGTGGCAAAGGGGGTGATGTTCTCATAACCTTGTTTTTGCCCTTCTTGTTCTTCTTATTATTGTTGGATCTTCCATCCACGTTTGGTTGAGAAGATGACATCTGAAATTAAAAAAAAAAACTTATGAACATGTTTGCTTAGGACAATGATGGTGTAGCTGTTAGTGGTGAAGGGCGTGATGTTCCCATAACCTTGTTTTTATCCTTCCTCTTATTATTATTGTTGTTGAATCTTCCATCCATGTTTGGTTAACAAGATGACACCTGAAATAAGAAAATGTTATGAACATGCATATTCAATAAATAAAAAATAATTAATTTCATTATAAACATGCATATGCAAATAATTTGAATAAAAAGAAGTAAAAAATGGTACTAAATTACCCCCATCAATCACTCTCCAAATTGTAATCACTAGGAGGGTCCTCTTCAGTTTCAGATGATTCAGTATGCAATTGCTCCTCATCTAATTGTTCATCACTCGACTCAGTTGATTGATGAACAATGTCATCTATAATTGACCGAATATGTGCATCATCTACTTCTTCACTTGGAACCGTACTATCTCGTAAATAATGTTCACCAAGGTCATCATCAAGAGCATCAATTAATTGAGGTTGAGGATTTGCCTCATCTCGCAATGGTGCATCTTCATTATCGTCAACATCATCATTAGGAGCATCAATCCTATTCCTTGCTTTTGTTCTAATAACAACAAGCCAATCTTTTTTACTAGGGATTGATTTTGGATACGGTGTAAAATAGACTTGTTCAGCTTGTTGTACAAAGATAAATGGATCATTTCCCTTGTATGTCCTTTTTTCATTGACTTCCACGATTCCATATTTAGGACAAATTCTAGTCCCACGATTCGTTTGATCATACCACTTGCAATTGAAGACCGTCAAACGCTTTAGTGGACTACTAATGAATTTTAATCGTATTATGTCCTTCAACACAGCATAATAAGATGATTCAACTTGACCATGACCAATTCCTTTGACACTTACTCCACTATTGTTTGTCTTCCTCCCTTTTGCCCAATCATCTGTATGAAACTTATAGCCATTCACAGACCATTGATCAAACCTTTGAACATCTCTTAGAGGACCCCAAGCCAAAGAAATTAACAATTCATCCATTATCCCATTTTGAGGGTTTAGAACCTGGTCAAAGTGAAAACATCAGCATTGATGCAAAATATGTACAAGTATATATAGGTAGTAAGTAAGATAAACTTACATAATTTTTAAACCACTTAGGAAATTCAGAAGAAATTCATTTTTCCACCTCCTCATTTGACAAATTCGGAAGTAGTTCCTCAAAATGCTTAAGAAAAGGCTTAACTCCAGGGCAATTAAGAAGAACATACAATGTTATTACACTATGCTCATTCTCTGTAAGATAAGAAGTTTTTTGACATGTTCTTCCACAGGGTTGCCCAGGATAGTTGAAGATAGAGATAGGAGGATAAGCATCATATCCCCCACCATCATCATTCCGAGGAACTCTCCTAGTTCTTGATTGAACATGAGTTTCAAAATAATAAGAGCAAAAAGTTGAAGTTTCTTCAAGTATGTATGCTTCACAAATAGAACCTTCAACATAGGCTTTATTTTTTACCTTCCTCTTTAACGTGTATAAAAACCTTTCAAATGGATACATCCACCGGTATTGCACAGGCCCACCAACTATAGCTTCATACACTAAATGAACAGGTAAATGCTTCATGACATCAAAAAAACTTGGAGGAAATATCCTTTCAAGTTGACAAAGAATAATAGGAATGTTCTGCTCCATCACTTCAAGGCTACTTACCTGTAAAGTTGGAGCATAGAGATCTCGAAAGAAATGACTTAACTCTGTCAAAGCATTAGATATCGGGGTTGGCAAACAAGTGCATACTATTGGTAGTAACCTTTCCATAAAAACATGACAATCATGACTTTTCATTCCAACTAGTGTGCAAGTTTTCATATCAATACACCGACCCAAGTTGGATGCATAAGCATCTGGAAGCTTCAAAGTTTTAACCCATTCACACACTGCCCGCTTTTGCTCCATAGTAAATGTATATGTAGCCTTTGGTCTGGTCCTTTTACCATTGTGTGACTTCTCCAAGTGCAAGGAGGGCCTTTTACAATATTTAGCTATATCTAACCTTGCATTGTCATCTTCTTTTGTCTTTCCTTTCACATTCATCACTGTATTGAACACATTATGGAATACATTCCCCTCCGTATGCATTACATCTATGTTATGTGGATTTAGCAAGTCACGCCAATAGGGAAGATCCCAAAATATACTACGTTTAGTCCAATTATGATTTTCACCGTACCCCTTCAAACGTAGGTTTGGTGATTCAATTATTCAAGGAAATCCCCTAATTTGCTCATACAACTCCTCTCCTGAATACCTTGATGGTTGAGGTGAATCCTCTATTCTATTCTTTTTGAAATTTTGTTTATTTCGCCTAAACTGATGATTTAAAGGTAATAATTGACGATGACAATCAAACCAGCATATTTTACCCCAATGCTGTCAGTAGAATGCCTTTGAACGATCCATGCAAATTGGACATGCCAATCTTCCTGATGTCTACCAGCCATTCAACATGGCATACGCTGGAAAATCATTTATAGTCCATAAAAGGGCAACCCTTAAATTGAAATTTTGTTTTGAGGAAATGTCATAGGTCATCACACCGTTTTCCCAAAGTAACTTCAAGTCATCAACAAGAGGTTGTAAGAAAACATCAATTCTACTCTTTGGATTACTAAGGCCCGGTATTATAATTGTCAAGAACATGTATTCTCGTCGCATACACATCCCCGGCGGAAGATTGTAAGGAGTAAGAATCACAGGCCAACAAGAGTACGGCCTTGAACCCAAGTTAAATGGTGTAAAGCCATCAGCACAAAGCCCTAACCTCATATTCCTTGGTTCTGATGCAAATTTTGGATAAGTTTGATCAAAATGCTTCCATGTTTTTCCATCTGAAGGATGCGACAACACACCTTCTTCACGATGATTTTCATGATGCCAGCACATATACTTGGCTGAGGCATTAGATGTAAACAACCTCTGGAGTCTTGGAATAATTGGTAAATACCACATTTGTTTCCTCAAGATCTCCTTGAACCTCCCTTTTCCAACTCTTGCCTCCTTAAATCTTGCATCTCTACAAAATTGACATTCCCTATCATTGATTGTATCACCATAGTACAACATGCATCCATTACTACAACAATCAATCTTTTGATAACCACAACCAAGTTGTGAAACCAATTTCTTTGTTTGATACAAGTTTGCAGGCATACGATGATTAGTCGGTAAGATCTCACACATTAATGTGATAATTTCATTCATACATGCCTCAGGAATGTTATAATCTGACTTAATGCTCAATAATCTTGTTGCCAATGACAATACTGTGTGATTCTCACACCCATCCCATAATGGAGATTGTGAAGCACGAAGCATGTCATAAAACTTCGCAGAATTTGGATTGGGTTCCTCAGGCATATCAAATCTCTCAAATGATGGGTCACCAGCATCCATAACCATTTGCTCATATGGATTAGAAGCCATGCGAATGTTCTCATCAATTGGAGCTACTTGGGGATGTTCCTCTCCATGGAAATGCCAATAATAATAGTTAGACATAAGCCCACTTTTGTACAAATCCATCTTGACTTCATCAGGTGTTTTAAACCTCTGACGTTTACACTTTAAGCATGGACATCTCAACTTCTTTTCGCGTTTAAATATCTCTTGTTGCATTGCAAACTCAACAAATTCATCCACCCTCGCAAAGAACTCATCAATGATCATTCTACCCACACATCGATTATCAATCGAATGACGATGCATGGGAGGAGCCATCTAAATGAATGTAGCAGCATTTCAGCACATTAAATGATAATATCTAATTTGGTAATAGAAGACCTATGTAAGTTGTAACAATAACACCAGTAAATCAATTCATTCTTATGTTTAATCCTTAAATCCCTTCCTTCTTCAAGCTAAGCAAAACCATACAAGTAGAGCAATGATACCCAATGTTTTTTCATGGAAAATCATGGTCATAAAACTATTTTAGGTGCTTCAAACTGGATGGATACATGCAATCACTAAAGCCACACTTGAGATGGAAGAGAACATTGGCATGCAATTCATTTATGAGATTCAAACTAAAACAAGACAAATAAAACACTCATTGCAATTTTCTCAAGCAAAATAATAGTAAAAATTATTTTAAAGACTAGAAATTTAACTCTCTTTTTTTAAAAGAAATTATTATATTACGTCTTGAATTTTTTTACTTTCTTGTTAGCTCTTGGTATTTAGTGGGCGCATTTACATAACTAATATAAATTGCACTTACACTACTGGTAACTCAAATATTGTAATTTCTCTCTAATTTATGATTCACAAATCATATGAACAATATGGTTTGTATTGGGCTCCTCAATTGCAAGAAAGCCATCTGGACTTGAAGTGCCATCTGTTCTAATTTGCTATCGATGTAGATGTCAGAATTAGATACCTGAATGGAATGAAGTCTTTCGGTTATATCAATGGACTAGTCATTTTGAAGGGACACAATTTTAATGACTTCCTTCAAAGATACATAACGATAATACTTTGAGGTCATGTAAGGTTATTTAGATTGTAATATTTTCTGAATTATTAAAAATTCTTTTTTAAAAAATCAATGTACTCATAATATTGCTACAAAATCGACTAAATTAAAAAAATGAATCGTTTAAATAAAAAAGGACAAGGTCCATTAAGTCTTTGAATGCAACAAAGGACAGTAGCAAATCAGACGCAATCCTGACAAATAGTTCACTTAAATCTATCATTCCAACTCTTTATCAGGTCCCATATACAAGGTATAGCATACAGAAACAATAACAAGCAACAATCCAATAACCTGACCGAAGGATGGAGCGACTCTTGACAAAGCAAGCCTCCAGTGACTTTTAACAAAGTCTACTCATGTTCTAAGATTTACTAAGTTCTTCACGAAGAGAAATTCCCCAACGACGGCTAATATTCTAGCTAATCAAGGCTCATTATGGAAATCCAAATTTCAGAACATATTACCACCACTACCCAATAATAAGAGCATATCAGGAGCAACCAGCATTGATTACCTTTAGTGGAGAATTATCAGGAGCAGAACCACGAAGCAGATCCAAGAGCAGAACCACAAAGCAGATCCAAAAGAGAGAGACCCAAGAAGCTTCGGTGACCTACACGTACAATCGAGCCAATGCCTCTAATACAAACTGTGGTCCAAGAGCAGAACAATGAAGCAGATCCAGAAGAGAGAGACCCACGAAGCTTCGGTGACCTACACGTACAACCAACGGCCGAGTTTCATCGGAGACTAGCTACCAAGCAAATCGGGTGAGAACAGAGATACACACCCACGCATGACCCAACGACCCAGTGACCCATGAACAATCCGCGAAGAAGAAGAGTGAGGGAGTGCCGAAATGAAAGGGAAAAGAGAGTAGGTGGCGTGGCTAAACGAAGAAGGCAACAGAGACGACGGTGAAGTTCTGTGTGAAAAGAATTTTGGGCTTTAGGGGTTTTTGGTTCTGCGATTATTGAGTTTAATGAGAGTTCTGTCCGGTTTAAGTTCGATGGATTCAGAGACACTATGGGAAAAAGTTTCAACACAAACTAAAGTTTTATAAAAAATAAGTGCCAAAGAAGAGTAGGTGTACGCAATTGGCTTAATGGTCAAGCGTGGGCAAGCTAACGAGAGAATCTGGAGTTCGAATCCTCACTCTGAACACTACACTATTTTTGACCTTTTTTTGTTCTCACGGCCAAGTCTTTGTGAGAACTTCTCACACAATAGCAACCGTGAGAAATTCTCATGGAGAGAGTATTGAATCAAGAGTTTTGATGATTCCAAACCAACATCCGAGAGCTTGGATTGAAGATATCAATGGAGATCAAAGTGCTTCAAGTGAAGAATTTGAAGAGTATTTGCTGCTAGATCTTTTGTAGAATCTTTTGTTTTTAGTTATGATTAGGTAAAAGATTTTGATTTGAAGAAATGATGTTTTCAAATCTTGATTTTATGTTAAATCTTGACTTATTTGAAAAATACTCACAAACAGACGAAGTTTGAAAGTTTAAACTGAACTGTCATGTTGGAAATTCGAACTTTGCCTTTGGAAATTTGAATTTCGAGCTAAAACTGAATAAGTCTGAAGAGATGTCTCTCTGTTAGACGAATTTTGATTCTCCAAAATTCAAATTTTCATCCAAGAGTGAAAGAAGCCTTTTTGTGACAGACGAACTTCATACATTCAAAATTCGAATTTCAGACAAAATACAATTTGAGAAAACCAAAGAAATTTGTCTGAAACAATGTTAAAGTTCATCTGAAAACAAGATTATATTGAATTTTAAAATTGCTCTTTGATAGACGAACTTTGAACATTAACATTCGAATTTCAGAAGCTAAGGTTGTGAGCCTGTTGAAATGAAACATTGACATACGAATGACAGAATTTTGTATCTTTGAATGTTGAAGTTAGTCTGAAAAGAATCTCTCTGACAGACGAACTTCACTCCCTCAACATTCGAATTTTGAAGAAAGTGAACTATTGTGCCTCCTTGAACGTTCTACAGACAGACGAATTTTGAGCTTCCAAAATTCAAATTTCAAAGGCACTGTAGAAAATTGAAAACACTGTTCACACTTAACCGAAAAACTTTCTTCTTGAAAATTCGTATGTTACATTGTGAAAATGTTCTGTAAGTTTCAAAATTCGAATTTCACTTCATGAACAGACGAACTTCGTGCTGTAACATTGGAAGCTTTAACCTTCGGTTTCTTCGAAATTCGTCTGTTGGCCAACAAAAATTCGAATTTCAGTATGTCAGAAACATTAAATGCGGTTGGTAAACGGATAGTTTTTCAGAGTAACCGTTGGATAACTTCCCCCAACGGATGGATTTAGTTTCTATCGGATATTTGAGACCTAAATCTATAAATACAACATCATTTGAAGTTGCAATATATAATCAAACTTGTATATACCGAATTTCTGCCAAATCTTCTTCTCAAGAGCTTTTACTCTCTCAACTTCAATATTTGTACCTTAACCTTCATATCTACTCTATTCAAGAGAGTTATATCTTTGTAAACAATCTATTCTTCATCTTGAAGATAGATTTACTTGTGAGGGGAAATCACAAGGGGATTGGGAAGCACATTGTAGAAGTGCTTAGAGAGAATGAGAAAGCTCCAGAAACAGAGCATACTCGTTGTACTATGGCATTAGCAAGAAGCCCATTGAATTCTTGCTGTATATTGGAAAAATCTCAAGAGTTGTCTTGGGGACTGGACGTAGGTCAAGTGGATAGACCGAACCAGATTAAATCACTGAGTCTTCTTCTTATTATCTTTACTTTTTAGCTTGCTCTGTTTTATACGTTGCTTCCCTTACTCTGTGCTATCTTCACCCATTTCATTTTGTGCAGAGAAATTTCAATCTTCCCAATTCACCCCCCCTCTTGGGAAGTTAGCCTTGCTAACAGAGAGCTTGTGAGAACAATTGAAGGATGAGAGCCGAGCATTGTTGATATCCTATTTTCTCACGGCCAAGTCTTTGTGAGAACTTCTCACACATGAGCAACCGTGAGAAATTCTCATGGAGAGAGATCGTGAGAAACAATAAAGAATAGGAACCACGTGAACAATACACTTTCTCACGGGTATATGGTGGTGAGAAATTCTCACAGCCCAGTGGCTGTGAGAATTTCTCACGGGCCTAAGGCTGTGAGAAATGTTTTTTTAGATATTTCTTTTATTTTTTTTCTTTTCCAATTTTTTTTTCCTATGTTCTCATGCATGTTTTCTGTGAAAAAAATTCCCGCCATGTTCCCGCCATGTTCCCGCCATGCACAAAGATGTCTCACACTTTTTCTCACATTTTTCTCATGAAGTGTTCTCACTACCTTTTTTCTGTGAGAAAATCCATGAAAGTCTTCCTAAAAATATTTTTCTGTGAGAAATACTGTGAGAATTTCTCTCCCAAGATCAAAACCATGAGAAATTTCCATGAGAAAATTGATGTTTTCTTGTAGTGACATAGCCTCAGTGATTTCCTGCTTAGATATCTTTGCCCCCAAATTATGTAGTCGCCTAGTATCCACCTGACCCCAAGACTGACATGTAATAAACCAAGGTCTTAGAGGAAAGGGTTCATCAAATAGATCTTTAAAAAAACCCACCACCATATCTGCACACTGTTGTTCATCATCGTCCCATTCTCCCCCTACATTACGAAGCATTTTAAGGAGATTTTTTCACCGCTTTATTACAGTTTTCGAGTGATAATATCAGGTATTCCTATCTCCTTCTAAAATCCACTTGCTCTGAGATTTCTAAAACTAGAGAACTTTTTCCTCAGCTAACACATCATTGAGTTCCTTCTGAAGTTCACATTCCAAACGTTCAAGGTAAGGGTTCATGCCACCATTTAAAACGTTTTGTATACCCCCAAGCCTATTAAGGATCCTCCTCTTATGGTTACGGATGTTTCCAAAAACATTTTGATTCCATTCCAACAGGTCATCTTGCAAATTTTCCAACATCTTATTCACTTCAACATCAGGTAGCCATTTATTTTGGAGGAACTCACTGAAATCATCATTTAATAACCAGCACGCCTCAAAACGGAAGGGTCGTGTTGGTGGCATGGGGCGTTTAGGCTCGGTGAATAGCATTATGGGATGATGATCTGAATTGATTCTAGGAAGAACTCGTATGAAAGAGCTAGGAAAACTCCACTGCCATTGAAAGTTGCAGAAAGCTCTATGATGCACACGATCTAAACCATCCCACTTTGGACCCCACCATGTGTAAAATAGCCCTTGAGCACCCATATCAATCAAGTGACAGCTATGAACCCATGGGCGAAATCTTTCATATCTAGAAGTTGAAGGAGGTCTCCCACTTTTTTGCTCAGAAATATCAAGAATATCATTGAAGTCACCCATAATAATCCAAGGGTCTTCTATATTCAAAGCCTCATTCTGAATCTACTCGCATAATAACGTTCTACGTTGGGTATGTGGGCTACCGTAAACTACAATACAAAACCACCTGCCCTCACATCCATCATTCATCAGTATATGCATGAATTGCTCTTCTTTCATAACTACCACAGGCTTAATACCATCATCATTCCATAGTAACCATAAACCTCCCATAAAGCCAGAAGCTTCAATTACCTCAGCATGCCGAAAATCCATACGTCGTATAGCATTACGTCTTCTTGGACCACTTATATGTGGCTCTAACAACACTACATGCAATGTCTGGCTAAAATCTTCTCATGAGTTCACTCATCGTGGAAGCAAACTTCTTACTAGCCGCCCCACGACAATTCCACGTCATAATCTTCATATTAAATAGAGTGATGCATGGAAACATCCTAGTTATGAGACATGTAGACATCATCTTTTAAAAGTCCCAGATCAGGTGGCATATTTGAGTGCACCAGTAGAGGTTCTATGTGACCCCCGTTCTTTTCTTTCTCAACATATAAAGGATTTTCTATACCCGTAACGGAGTTTGAGTCTGCTCCTTGATCTTTCTTCACAACTGGAATAGCATTCTTAGGATTTGCTACAGGGGCCTTCTGATGTTTTGACTCATTTCACACAATTGGGCCCTGTTTGGAGCAAGCTTATTTCCTTGTGTTTTACTCTTCTCTGTGCGGGGCAATGGGCTCTGTTGAGGGCTTTGTTTATTAGGCTCATTTAACTTCCTCCCTCTTCCTGCAGAGGGGCCCACAACTATTTTCGTAAGTCCCTTTGCTGGTTGCTGATGTGGCATTTTCTCATCAATAATCGATTTCAACGGTTCCTGTATAGTTGGCTTATTTGAATTTGAGACATTCATTAGAGGAACAGATTTCTCTCCCCGCATCATATCCTGCTCCTCGGGTAAAACGGTAAATCTTGATTGATTTTGCACAATAACATCTTGATTTTTCGGTTTGTGTGATCTCTAAGATTTCTGAACGACTTTCCAAGGTCCATCTTGCTCTCTCCTACAACATTCCCACCTTCCATAACAAGGCAATCCCCATTCTGTTTCCCAGCATTATCTCCCGTTGGTGGGTTTACCGATTACTTCTCAATAGGCTTTTCTTTGAAAGGGCAATGATCTTTCACATGACCAAACCTCCCACACCTTAAACAAAGGAGGTGTAAACTTTCATATTCAATACTCATCTCAATATCATCAATAATGTAATGAGGTTTTAACAGTTTCGTAAGATCTAGCTCTACACACATTCGAGCAAACTTCCCTCTTGTCTTCCTGGTCGTCTGTTCGTCAACTTTGATGACCTTTCTGATTGACATACCCACATTATACAGAATTTTTTTTGTCATATTGCGCAAAAGGAGAGTCTGGTCAACGAATCCACGCAGCAATGTGAGTAATTTGTTCCAGCTTTGGGTTGAAATCAGGTCGCCATCTCTGCACCCAAAGATAACAATCCAAAACAACCCAAGGGCCCCCAGAATAAGCTTCAATGAAATCAGACTTATCTTGGAACATGGCAACAAAGAAATCATTTTCCAAATCAACAATTTTAATTTTACCCCTTCTCGCCCATAACTGATCAATTTTTTCTTTGAGAAAATTCAAACTCACCTTGCAACCCATTAGTTTGATGATAAGGGACGTCTGGAACGGCTTATAGAGGCATTCTTTTTCCTTCTCATCAAGGTAAAACTTCGGGCAGAGACTATCTATATCTTCCACCCTTATTCCTTCGGTAGGATCAGGAAGACTATCAAAATCCGTTGACCCATCTGTATTGAAAACATCGATAACCTCATCATGCATCAGCATCTCCTTATACGACTTCTCCTTTTTGCCTTCGCCTTGTTCCTCTTCTGCATCCATCCATGCTTCATGCCTCAGAACCATATTCGTATCCCCTGAGAAAGCAATACTACGATGCCACAATTTCTTCTTATTACGATCCAGTATGTCGGCCTCATCAGTGTCCGGTGGCGCCAAAGCCCTGAGAGAGCTTTCCGGTGCAGCCATTCACAAAAATTAAACTTGTATATAGCTCCTTTTTACTCCTAATGATTTTTTGCTTCTGTGGAAAAGACAAAATTAATGTCTAACAATCATAATGGTCACTTCAAAAAACTCTGTAAGTGGTAATTAAATACATTTACAATTTTTCTTTCAGACAACAATTGGAAGATCCATTGGAGATATATAAAATTAAAATATTTGAAGATAAAACATAAATTTCATCCAAGGGTGTTTTCCAAAGCCGCTTATTGTCTTCATATTGAGACTCATGTAGTAAAACTGATTTCACTCCAGTGGCGGATGGACATTACTGATAGGGGGGCCTAGCCCCCCTCCTTTTTTTTTTTCAAAGTTATGAATGAAAAACCAAAACATAAACATATTTTAATAATAACTTGACCTCTTCCAAGAATCGAACTTAAAACAAAAAAAAAATAATTTAACAATGTTGAGATGATTCATATTAAACTTTCATCTTACTTTATCGTTGCGGATATATATATATATATATTATATAAAAGTTGTTATAAGAATCCCATTTAAAACAAGGCCACAGTATTACTTCAAAAATTATATGAAGTATATATTGATTAATTATATGATACATTATTAGTATTGGTTATATAAATACAAGTATCACATAAAATTTTTATAATAATATTTATTATTGATGTGAATAATTTTTTAGTACATAAAAAGTTATAATTATTAATAAAATTTTAAAATAAAAATCATATATAAAATAATAAAAATACATTAATTTTTTTTAAATTGGCCCACCCAGCTCATTCATTCTGCGTCTGCCCCTTTCACTCATAAAGGCTATGAGGCTCAGAGAGTCTCTTTATGTAGCGATCTGGATCCAAAAGATATCCATCCTAACAGAAAATAATTCTAGAAGCTCGATCACGTGAGTAGCAAATGCAGCAGTCTCTAAGAAACTCACAGACACACTACTAATAATGCTGAGTTGTAACCAAGGCTGACGTGTACATCTGACTAGGCTCTAACAGTCCCCTGTGGCGAGTGATTTATACTTATCCTCATAGAAGAGCGAGCAGCAATAGCTTGCTTCTCCTCCATGAAATAAGATTAGGCTCCAAGAAAATAGAATATCCACTGGTTGATATTTACAATTATCAGGAGAACCCCCCAGTCATCATCAGCATAAGCAGATAGAAGTGTAGAAAGATGAAGGTTGAATCAACAATCCAAAATTAATCGCATGTTTAAGATATTGAACTCAATAATTTACTAAACAAATGAATATATAATTGAGTGATTAAATAATCATATAGTTCAATAAATCAAGAAATAATCAAACAAATAAAAAATTAAATAAATAAAGCACATCATATATATAGATAATTCTACAATTTGAATAAAACTAAAATTAAATGGTTCATATGCCTTATCACAGTCTTCACATGGCATGAATGACACCAATATCATCTCCACACTTCATAAAACACAATTGAAAGTTTTGAAAGTCAAGGATTTGCTTCTCCAAGAACACAGAATGTATAATTTTTTTTTAAAAAAAATAGTTTGGCACCCAACACAATTATGGAATGAAAAAGAAAATTGCCATTGATCTGTTACTTATACATTTTCTAGTAGGAATCAATCATAGAGGTCCCTTTTTGTTATCGCTGCTTCGGATTTATTCCATCACAGATACTTCATCCTTTGATGCTTGTGGACATAAAAGGTTTGCGTACGCACGACACAAACCTTTCACACACCACCTCAGACCCATCGCACACAGTAGCACTACCCCAGTCCTCTTTGTCCGTCGCACAATGCAGTAGCACTTGAGTCTTCTTTGACTGTCGCAAACAATTGCAACAATATCGTACTCTGAATTTTGGGAATGTCAACCTAGTCAGCCTCCAAATCACGTCCAGCCAAGCATAGCAATCGTAGGGATCATGCCACATAATTAAATGTCGTTTCACAAGCATTTAGGTTTAACAATGTTTAGGGACTTAGTCTCCTTTTTCAAAAATGCAGGGAGTAACAACTCTAACTAGAACAAGTATAGGGAGTGATTTTTGAAAAAATTGAACTTTTAGGACCTATTTCAAAATGAGGTGAAAGTATAAGTACCAAACACTAAATTTTCCATAATTAATTTAGTAAAAATGAATAATAAATAGTTATTACCTGAATATCGATGGATTAGATAAATGAATAATTAAATAATCAGATAATTCAATAAATTAATAAATAATAATAAATAATAAATAAATATGTCACATCATATATTTAGATAATTCTACAATTCAAATAAAAATCAAATTAAATATGCCTTATCAGTAAAATAATCAAGGATTTGCTTCCCCAAATTTGCAAAATGTATAACTTTTTTAAAACCAGAGTGGGGCATATGGAATGAAAAGAATATTGCTTCTTTGTTATTTATCTATTCACTAGTTGGAATCAACCGTAGAGATCTGTTTTTGTAACTACGACTTAGAAATGATCCACTGAGAGTCTCATCAAAATCACCATACGAGGTAATGTTAAGAACACTAATAAGTGAGTTAATTTTATATCACAATATTTAAATAAAAAAGATTGAAGATGAAAAATTTTAGAAAATTATGGTAAAAGAAAAAAGAAGAATGAAGTTATTTATTGAAAAAGAGATGGCAATATACAAATTTGAAGCATAATTAATAATATATGTAGGAAAAGCTAATAGTAACATAGCTCGACGCCCAGCTAGAGAGAGAAGGGTGGGACCAATGAGGAGCAAAGGGTTTGATGTATTTGTTATGATATAAATTTTTTGTTAAAAATACTAATATAAACCTAGCTAAAATTGTATATTTAATAAACTCCTCAAGTATACTATATATACAAGATAAGGTAATTAAAATTAATTGATGCTAGTTTGACAAGGGAGGAAATGAAGAATTAAACATTTCCTTTTTTTTTTTTAAAGAATTCCAGTCTATCAAAGCTAATAATTAATGGGTTGGCAATGTACCTTCTATACCGATCATTTCACTAGCATCGGCAGATCAAATTTCAGTTGTGCTTGCGTCTTTTTCATCCTGATTTATTGAGAAATTATTTCGTCCCTTTTTTGTGCATCTAAAGGCATTGGAACTCTGAAAGTAAAATGTCAAAAATTGAAACGTGGTTAACAAGAAACGCAAATTCCATATGAAGTGACCACAAATCCAAAAATAAATGGGCTTACTGATGCAAAATTGTCACCCTCATCCACTAGTGTTTTTTTCCTATGAAGCATACGTTCTTTCTCCTGCAAACTTGTACCAAATTGTGCTGTTCCTTCCTCTTCTGTGGAAGGACCCAAGGGATGTGACAAATATTAGCATATGACACTCAATCATCAGGTAATGATAAATTTTGTTTGAGAAATTAAAATTTAGTTCTTTAATATGAAATATGCTCTTTTCTATAATTTATAGTTCTACATACTTCTATTTCAATGACTTAATTTGCAGCGAATTCAATTGGAACGTAATATACAAAAAAGACTGCAACATGAATAAAAGGAAAACGTTTTGCTTTTCTGAAGCTTTTGCTCAAACACCAAAGAAAAAAAAGAGGTAAGAAAGATAATCAATTGCCATAGCACAGCCAATGTATAACATTTAACTTCAGAAATTGTAAAGATCTAAATTTTATTGAAGAAGACGGAAAAGAGCATTACCTTGGTTACCACTCATGGAATATAACCTTGGATAATAAGGAGGGTTGAAACGGATACCTTCCATGTCACAAATTTGTTTGATTATATAGATTCCGCTCTCTTTTGTAACGAGGGCACTAGAAAATGTAATCTTCACATGATTCCACTTCCTTGCATGAAATAGTCGTGTCATTGTCATACCATACAGAACTATATGAGCAACATTTTGTTTGCCCATATTCCAGAAGTTATGCTGACACACTTCTCCATCATTGATGGACACCTTAACATTTATATCATCAGAGAGATACTGTGACTCAAGAACAAAAAGATAAAGAGTTGGGAAGTGGTCACGAAACCAAAATGGAATAGATGCTTCTTTGCCATAGTGGTCCACCCATTCTGGGATGCTTCCTCCCGGCACACAAAAATATGTTTCGAGTTTTAGATAGGAAAGTTTTTTACTGATCACTTCAAGTTTTGCTAAATGTCCAACAGAATCATCAACATCAATCAAATTGTTGCAATAATTAAGGCGTAATTCCTTTAAATTTGGTAAACCAGATAGATCGGGTATCTGTGTAATATATTGACAGCCCCTAACACTCAAAACACTCAAATTCTGCAGTAATCAAAACCAAATAAAAAGTCTAAGAAAAGGAATTATCAAATGCAAGCTAGCTAACCGAACAAAATACACATATGAAGGGTACTTGCCTTAATTGTTTCGAGTGAAGTTAAGCAACTCTGAGCCAGATTGAATGCAACAAGATTCTTTGGGCAAAAATGGAGTGGCAACAATGAAGAAGGATATCCCAACCATTGCAGCACTTTTAAACTATTCGGAAGATATTTGGGACCTTCAGAAAACCTTGTGTTCTTAAATATAAGAATTTTGAGATTTTTCATATTCTTGAAGGCTTCTCCATCCCAATTTACCTCTGTATTCTGAAGTTGGTTGTTTTTTTTTTCCCACATATTCATTTGAAATTGTAAGTAGTGCAAGTTTAATTTTATTCTTTTTTTAATAATGCAAGTTGTATTTAAAATAAAAAATTAGTCTCTGTCCAACAAAAGAAAGTAGTCAGTTTGTCGCTTTTTATTCTGTTTTAAAATATAGAAAATAAAATCAAAATTAAAAAAAAAAGGTATTCACCTTTTAACCTTTGTTCATATTTTGTTTGGGCCAGCTAACTTGATCTGATTCTGCTTAGATTAATGATCGAAAAATGTTAATTTTTTAAAATTCTCAAATTATAATAAGAAGGAAGTAATAAATCACAAATTATCAAACTATGAAAGTATAACTAATAAATGCAAAAATAAATAAATAAATAAATAGTTAAAAAAAAGACTGATAGATAATTTGAAAATTTTGGGTCAAATCTAACTTACTTCCAAGACCTTTAATTTTCTTTCGCCCCTTTCTTTGAATCCCTAACAAATTGTATTGGTAGGTTTAATAATCAATAATAAACTTTTGAGAAAATATGATTTAATGAGTTCCTGAATATGTACGTTTGACGTATAATATTCCCTCCATCCCATTATATGTGTCATTTTAATTTTTTTTTATATAGACCGATAAAAGTATTAAATAACTTAGATTATACTATAGTTTAATAATTTTTTACCAAAATATCCTAAATTTAAATGTTGAAAATGACTTGTACTTTATTTAGTGATGAATCCGCCACTTAAGAGTGGGCATGGGCTCACTTAGAGAAAATTATCAAGTAATACATAAAATTTTGATATTCCACACCCTCTACCCTTTATATTTTGCCCACCATCCCTCTCATGTATTCCTTTCACTTGACTTTTGATCCACATCTATACATTTGAGTTTAAAAATATTTCATATGTATGAAAACTTATCTTAAACTTAATAAATTTTAACCCAAAATTTTAAATCTGATAGATCCAAATACTAATATTTCTTTTATAAAAAATAATCTATCATTATTCACTTTTCTACTTAAATAAGTCCATCAAACTTAAATCATAAACTCACTAAATTGAAATTTATTTTTTTGACTTCTTTTACTAAACCTAGATTAAACAAATTTTTGTGATAAAAACTAACCTAAAACAGCAACGCAAAGGTGAAGAAGTTGTAAAAACTTGGTTGTACAATCCAAATCCAATGATAAATGTATGGATGAATGATTGTTTGAAAAAGACGTTTTTAATAGCATTTATAATAAGTTGATTATTCAATGATTTCAACACATAAAATCATATGGAGAACAACTGTAAGGTATTTAATTATTTTTAAATTAATAAAATATTTTTAATTATTTTTTAAAATTAATTCACACTCACTCAAGATCCTGGCTCCATCATTGACTCTACTTATTACTATTTTCAATTAAGGGTAAAATAATAAACAAGATAATTAATTAATACTTTATTAATAATGTATAATGACAAATAATTTGAGACATTTGAAATTTTCTAAAATGATAAATAAAATGGGATGGAAAGAGAATAAACTAAAATGCATATTCATCTTAAGATAAATAGTGCACATGGGGAACATCCACGAGATCCAATTTCTCATCACCTCTCAGATAAAACCATAGAACCTCACTATTTCTCAGTCGTTTCTCTATATTAATCTAATTGTTGCAATTAATATATATTCTATAAAATTAAATTTTTAACTACTTTAATTACTATTATTTTATTATTTATTATTTCTGTGTTCACATGATTTCCTTTAATTTTTTTATTCTTTACATACTACTTTCAGATGCAGAAGGGGGTCAAACAAGGACAAACCGCCAACTTCAGCTACAATTTATTTTAATAGACTCCTATTCTGCATATTCACTCCCGTTTAATTTGTTGAATACTGTGATGGCGTTAACTTGGAATTTTGGAATTAATGCGAATGTTTGGTGGGCGAAAAAGAATGAGATCCATGTTTATTGGTTCTTTTCTTGTTTTTTGTACATATTGGAGGGAACGGGCAAAATGGATCTATTAACAAACAAGTGGCATTAAATCATCATATTTGGTTGACTTCAACAGCTGAAAATGGGATTGTGAACAAATAATTAATTGGCTTTTAATTACTTATCATGTGAAGTTTTCAATTAAGAAGTACCGAAGTAGGGGCATAGATATTGGTTAAGACAGTGCCTAGCTGGCATTTGGAGAAAAACTCATGTGGGCTTTCAATCTTTTGTTCTTCTAGGCGACTTTTGTTTTCTTTTGTTTTTATTGGTTGGGACTCAAAGGAAATACACATACTCCCTATGGTCCTAAAGCATCAAGGCAAAGTTCGATCCACTTCAATTTAAGCTGCTTCGAAGGTTAATTTTCTGATTAATTTCTCCTCTGATTTATGTAACATCTAAATTTTTATGATTTTGTTTGAATTCTAGTTTAGAGAATTACTACATAATTAGAATTAAAGGAGCTTAAATATCTTATGTAGATCAAAGTAGGGACTAAATTGCAAAGGATGATCAGGGACCAAATTGCAAAGAAACTTGGATGGCATAATTGAAAATATTAAATATTAGCAAAAAGACAAAAAAGGGGACATAGGTGTCATTTTCTCAAACAAATCATCTGTCCAGTATTTGCTAAGACTGGTTATAGGAGGTGATTCAAGAAAATTCTCGTAAGAAATTATACTCTAATAAGTAAAACCAGAAAATAGATATATTGGGCAGAAAATTGATCCGAAGTTTCATAATCTGTAAATTAATAAGAATTAGAAAATAAGTCTAAATTAGGAAACTCATATATATTAGGGCATAAAAAGAGATACTGGATTTTTCTATAAGGTTTGAATAGCCATAGAATCGGTCTAATGGATATTGGGCCAAAATTGGAGTCCGGGCCCAGTAAGACTGCACCGGTTTCTTAATGGGCCAAAAGTACTATTCATGGAGGCCCAATAAAGGTGTAGAAAACCCTAATAGGCTAGGGATGATTTTTGGAAAACCCAGAAGTATTATTGACAAGAATAGCTCAAATGATGTCAAGAAAGGATAAAGAGCCCAATGAACCCAATTCACCCGATTTCCAGGCTAATTAAATTATAGGTGACCTAGTAGACTATGAAATAATCAAGAATAAGTTCAAAATAATATTAGAAGGTTTATAATAATCCTCCATGCAGAGAAGTTATAGGAAAAACTAATCAGCACTAATTTTATCGGTGTTTTCGGTTAGAGCCCAATAAGGTAAAATATCTTCTAAAATAAATTATATGGGCTTCGAAATGATTAATTAAGGTCATAATGAGTTTGAAATTCATATTTTAAATATATTTATGCATGAAAAATTTTACCAGACAAAATTTACATAATTAGAGCCCGAAAACCCGGTATATGTTGAAATTGGGCCTAGAATTAAATAGTTTAAGCCCAAATAATTAAAGGCATCATATTGGGCTGAATATGGACTCAAAATTTCATGCAAAAGGAGTGGAGAAGAGTTAACCACCTTGCATGACACTATTTCAAAGATTAGGTGTCAAAATTAGAAGTTTGGATGAAGTAAGCTTATGTAAGTATAATGATGCAATATTTACCTTATTTGGAGATAAAAGTGGCATCCAAATTAATGACAAGAGAGGGAAAATTAATTAGATAACAATTATGTGAAGAAATTAGGTGTATGGTGGAGAAAAGAGATGATGTAGTGCAATTTTGGCCCTTGGATCAAAAGTTAATCAAAGGGATGGAGTTGCTTCTTGTTGTCTATAAATAGGCTCTTCCTCCCCTCCATTATTCACACCCAAAAACGAAAATCCACCATATATTAGTAAGAGAGTGAGTTATAGAGAGAAGGAGGAGAAGAGGAAAGGAAAATTTGCAAGTTTAAGGTAACATCTTTTCCCTTTCTTGCATTTTATTTCTAAATGGTTGTTTAGATCTTGTATTTCTATGATTGGTAGGTAGAAAACATGTTTATGATATGAACATGATGATGATGTTGGATCAAAATGGTGAAAGAATGATGAATATGCCATAAATTTTTGCATGAACAAGCATGAACATGTGAAGAACATGATGAACATGCTAAAAGATGCCTTTTGATCCTAAATGTTACCATGCTAAAATGAAATCATGTTTCTTGCAATTATTTTTAAATATTATGCTAAGAATGAGATTATGATGTTATTGGGATTTTCTTAAATCTCACCCCACCAAATATCTAACCATGATTAGGTTCAAATCATGTGAAAGGTAAGGAGATAAAGGAGGATCCATGAAGAAATGTTTAGAAATAGGAAGGGTATTTTGGATACTTATGTAATCTCAAGTATAATGACATTTTATGTCACAATTATGTAAATTATGTGTGACTCCTAGATGATGAATAAAAGTATGTTTTGGATCAATTTTATATGTGTTATGTGACTACCATTGAAAGTATGGTATTATGGAATTTTAGAGAACGAAATTTGGAAAATTAGGGTAAAATTGCAAGTAAATTCACGAAATTTACTGTAGCAATCTGCCTAATAAAATTCCAAATTAATATTTTTCCCTTATAGAGTATTTTAAGAGATGAATACAGCAATTTGAACCACCCTTAGATGATTTTTCTAGAATTAGTTATGGTTTTTCAAAGTTCAGCCAAATTTTTATATTTACCAAATAAATAGTGATTTTTGGTAAATTTTTGGAATTTTCGAATTTGGCCCAAATTTGCTTCCAAATACATCCAATTGGAACCTAAACTACTAAGAATGAATAGTAAATGGTTCCTAAGGTTAAAGTGTGACAGAAATAATTTATTCTATTTATAGAAATTGTTGATGGTTTAAGGTTGCACTATGATCTGCAATAATAAAATTTTTAAGTTAACTTTATTAAAGCTTTAGCTCATAATATATAAATGAACATACTAATTACTATGTTATCACATTAAAAATTGACTAAATTCATTTTAATAGGCAATCAGAACTATTTAAGAGGAAAAAATATTTAAAATATAAAATAAGTGTTGATCGAGGTTCCAATTAATTCTAACATATAAAAATAATATGTTAATTAATAATTCTTGTAAAAAATATAATAAATTAAATAAGCAATCTAAAAGTGGAATAAATAATTATAGTTTTAGAATATAATAAATAAATTATTATTATTAGGAATAATAACACTTCATATGAACTATAATAAATAATATTGATTGTAATATTATTTTTTAACAAAGAATTTTATTTTCAATATCTTCATAATAAATAGGTTGTAATGATAATTTTAGAATATAATAAATAAATTGTATAATTACATAAATCATTTTTAAAAAATAATTTTATTTTATTATTTGATAAATAAATTCTACAATTGCCTAAATAAATTATTATTTTTTAGCAAATAAAAATAAATAATATTGATCATAATATTATTTTTAACAAACAATTTTATTTTCAATATCTTCATAATAAATAGGTTATTAGCATATAAAACTTCATTGTGTAGTTATTATATTTTTTGTGCATTAATATTTATTTTTTGTTTATGAGTAGATAATAAATGATTTTATAAAATAGGAATAAGAATAGACAATAGAAATAAGTGGGGGGTATGTATTTGCAAATGGACAAATATATGTTGGTTTAGACTGTATAACATTTGAGATGGGCAATATAAAAATGAAAAGTATTGATTCAGATATTAGTTTGATTGAATTAAAGCAAGTTATTAGGCAAAAATTTCAACTTCCTCCTAATCAAATTGTATTTGATTTAAATATCTCACTAGTTGTAACTACCATTGAATCACTTGAATCTCAATATAAATAACTAGTAAAACAAGGGCGATCACAATGTGGATTTGGTTTCCCTACAGTGTCAATTTCCCTCAATTGCTTAGGTGCAGTGTAAAAGTTAAGATATTTATGTTATTTTTATATTTTTATTTTATGTATAATAAATTTATCTCTTTTTAATACACTGCACTTAAGCAATTGAGGGAGACAAACACTATAGAGGATTCAACTCCATCACAACATATTTAAAGGAGGTCAAGATATGGCATTAAAAGTTATTATACATATGATAAACTATTTTTTCTCGTGAAAGAAAAAATTTTTTGTCTTTAATTGTTGTAAAACATTTGACTTTATTAATTAAAATTTAATAATTACTAATTAATTTATTAAAACAGTTCATTTTTAAAAATTGCTTATTTATTATTTATTTTTATTAAATTTTTAATTAATTAATTTTATTTAATTCAATCCCTTCCCTCCTTTTTATAAAAGTCTTTTAACTAAAATTATCTTCTAAATGATGCATTATAAAAAGGGACAAAAGAGAGTATTATTTATATTGTTAGTTTACTTTTAGATTTAAAATCTACACATTGTGATATCATTCAATGTGATAAAAGTATAATAAATATACAATTTTAATTTTAAGTACCTAAGTCTTTTCCTATATATAAATATAGTATTAAAATATGCAGTGACAATTATATATATTATTTATATATAGATCAATTACTAAGATATAAAAGTTATATATAAAAATATATATTTATATTGTAATTATAAAATATATAATAAATATAATTAATTTATATTTATTTATAGATTTGTATGGGTAAGAGTAAAATCAAAGGGTGGGGATGTTATACACCGGGGGCACTCCGCCGAGGGGTGGGGGGTGGCGTAGGGGTGTTACATATGGATAAGGCGAATGTGAGTGGGCGTGGGGGAGCAGGGTAGCCTTGGGCCTGCTTCTTGCCCGAGGGAGAGAAAAATTGAAGTCTTGCATTCCATGAAGCACTGATCTATACTTTTTTAAAAAATATAAAATATACGTACTTGTATCTGATATATGTATCATATTTATGTATATGTATCTATCTATACCATTTTATATTTTTATGTATTACTTCAAATTTTTATAGTAAAATATGATCATTTAAAGTTGTTATAAATATTTTTATGATTTATTTTACCATTTATACTATAATTTTTAGAATATTTAATATTTATTTTTCTTTGAATGAGTAGATTTATTAATTATACATATAAATAATTATATAGATAATATTATATATGTATAAATATTCCCACACCTATATCCTAAAATTTTAAAAATTGATGTATCTTCCGTATCATGCTATATCGTATCTGACACACATACTTGTATCAGTGCTACATAGCTTGCATTCTGATTTCTTTCTAAATCAGTAAAAATAAATTGAAGCATTTGAAAATTTAGTTTATATATTTTGTTTACACAAAAAACACAATTGTAATAATAAAAGGAATTGAATTTGGAAGCAAAAGCATTCAATTCTTTATTCAACATATGATAAGTAATAGTTGAAAAAGAAAAGAGTAAAATACTCTTTCTTTTTTAAAAAAGTAAAATAAAAATTACAATCAACTAATAAAACTGATTTTCTTCAGAATTACAGTTTTCTAAAATATATGTCATCAAGTTTTAATTTAATATTATGTTTTATATCGACTTAAGAAATTAATCTATTTTAAAATTACATTACATTGATGATTGTACTTATGTTAAGTAAAGATACTCCATTCAATCTTAATTATAAGAAATAAATAATCAATTTACATAAACAACAAAAAAGTTAAAAGTGGTTAGGAATATTAAATTTGTTGCAAACAATTTTTTTTTCTAGAAATACCTTAATTTAATGCCTAAAATTTATAATTAATAATTAATAAGGAATATTTAAAAAAACTTGAATATATGAGACAACTTTTTTTTTTTATAATTAGAAAAAAATAGTCTCTATATTTAATGAAGATATCGATGACTTTATTTGCAGAAAAAACTAAGACGATGGAGAGAGATGAATGCGAGAAAGATAAAGCAATGACTTCACTCATTCACTTGAAATTAGCTTTGAAGAATTTTCTAGCAAAAGACGTAGGCAGTTTCAAAACCAGCAGAAAAGACAAGGCAGTTTCGAAACCAGCTGTGATTCAAGACCCTCTTAACCCACACATACAATTTTGGCAACGATCAATTATTAAAATGTGTTGGAAGTGGACATCTTAAATTTGAGTTCTATAAGAAATACTAAATTTTTATCTTATTTAACAGATAAATATCACACGGTATTCTTTGTGGGGAGGGTGATTCTAAAAGTTTTTATAATACTAATCCACACGGCTACTTTTGTCATGCCATTTGCCATACACTTTTCAAGAAACAAGCCGTGAAAGTTACATAAAGAAATGGGCAGAAAAAGAAAATGAATACTCACTTTGTCTGTCACTGCCTTCCCCTCCTTGGCTTCAACAAACATACATACATGGACAGGGTCTCTCTCGTATACCCCTTTCTTCTACATTGCTGTAGTAGCAGGATTTTTTTAATTAAAAATTATAAATAAAAATCAGATTTTTTAGGATAATATAGATATGTATTTTGTACGGTTTTGAATTTTTTATTTATTAAAATAATGTTGTACAATAAAAACTAGATTTCCACATTTTACAATTTTATGTAGTTTTTTTTAGTGATTAAGAAAAAATATAACAAAAATTTAAAACTAGACAAAATATATATTTACATTATCTCTAAAAATTTTATTTTTTATTTATAATTTTTAATTTAAAAAAAATAGGAGAACTGTCATGCCAATACTGTGGCAGTAGGGGTTTCTGCAGGAGAGACCCCGACCCCATACATACATATATATACTCCCTCCATCATATATATATATAGAGATAAATAAGAAATAAATAATAAATTCATTCAAATTAAGAAAAACATTTAACTATCTTAAATGTGTTCCAAATTAAAAGTTTTCTTTACGAATACCCCAACTTAACATCATAAAATTAATGACACACACTTAAATTTACTATTAATAATGATAAATGAAAAGTAATTTAAAAAATGAATAACTAAAAGTTTAAATTCCAATATTAATTCCTTTGTATATGTAACGAAAGAGACTGAGAGAGTACATATATGTGTGTGTGCGTGTCATCGTACAAAGGAGTGAAATGAAGATCTCTTGAGTAGTGAGGGCCGCATGTGGGAAATTTACTTGAAGATAGGGAGAGTTGGTTTGTGACAGTTCATTAATTATATTATAATAATAATATCCTAAATCTCAGTTTGAGTTTTTAACACCAATATTTTCAATAAAACACAATGACACATGTATATGATGAACAAGTTTCTAAGTTGTTTCTACTCAACACAAAATCATCTTTCTCAGTTAAGGCCCTCCTTTTTTTTTTTTTAAGAAAGGCAATATATGAGAACATCCATAATTAGTATAAGCAAAATGAATATATATATATATATATGCCTCATGACAGTATCGGTCACACTGTAATCCAGTTACATCTGTATTGTATACTTCCTGGAAAGTAGCTTCTCAAAAGTATACTTCATAGAAAATTAACTACCTGAGAAGCATTCATATAACTTGCTTGGTTTATTTTATGTTTCTGGGAAGTTCCAATTATATTTTAAAAGAAATATATTATATTTTTATATTAAATACAAAAATACCCTTTTTATTAAGAAAATAGATTAACGAATTAAAGGTTTTTTTGAAAAATCACTATAAGATACTTGGGAAGTAGAACTTCCCAGGGGTTTACTCAGTAAGTAGAACTTAATTCTCGAGTTAAGCCAAACTTCTCGAGAACTTCCAAATTTTTTCAAGCCAAGCAATAATAATTGCTCTACTTCCTGAAAAGTTATATTTCTCCTCCCTACTTTTCCATACCAAGCGAATCCTAAGAAGTAACTGTAGTGATGCACAGATGCAGTTAGAAAGAAATCATCATGGACTTTTTCAATGGAAAGAATTTTTCTTTTGGCTGGAATGGAAAGAATTGATTTTATTTATCAAAATTTTTGATGGCTTACGGTTACCATGATCTTGAATAAAAAAAATTGCAAGTTAAATTTATGAATGCTTGAGCTGAGAATATATAAATGAACATATTAATTATTATCTTATAACCTTAAAAGCCTAAAAGGTGATTATTTCTTTAAAATTTTAATAGCCAATCAGAACTATTTAAAAGGAAAAATAATTTAAAACACAAAATAAGTCATGGTCGAGATTCAAATAATTCTATTAATGTAATAGAAAATAATTTAAGGAATAAAATAATTGGGCCTGAAAAAAGTTTCATTGGGCACTCGTTGTATAAAGCAAAAATGCAAAAAAAAAAATATATATATATATCAAAGCAACGATTTGAGTGGAAGAAAGTGTGGTTCTCCAAAATTGCGGATATATGAAATGAAAGGTGGGTCAACAGTTGCTCAAAATAAAAAAAGATAAAGTTGCAATATATATTAAGAAAGTCAAAGTGAATAATACACCTCTGAGATCAAAAATTAAATCGCTGAAGTGGACCTCTTAAAAGTTCTTGTCTTCCAAGAAATACCAGATTTTGTTTTGTTAGATATTATTCCTCGTAAATTCGTAACATGCTAGGCCAATAATTATTAATTAAAGACAGCCTCAAAATTGGACTTGAGTCTAAGTTAAGAGGATTTATATTGGTCAGCTGCTTTACATGTGAGAAAATTGTGATAAAAGATCTAACGATCTGCTAAATGGCATTTATTGAAGAAGACATGTTATTTATTTGCATTTATTGTTATTGAGATATTCTGTATTATTTCAATTTTATTGGATGCCCACAGGGAAAATTGTCATTGAGATACTAATCTCCAACAAGCCCGCAATTCACATGATTAGGGCACAAATACGACGAAAAAGTAAAGACAAAAATACATATAACCCCCCTTAATTGCATCATGTGTGAAGTACTCCCCTCAAATTTAAAAGAGTGATACTTTCTACGATTCAAAATATAAAATCTATTTAATTGATTATACATAAACCAAAAAATGTAATTTTACTTATTAAATTTATAAAAAATATATTATTTTTCAATAGAACCCTTATTTAATACATTACATTTAAAATTTATTATCTCTTTTAATTTAATTATAGATAAGAACAAAATAAAAAAAACATTTAATACCTGAGAAATTACCAAATGGAACTTATATTTTGGATAAAAAAACTTTTGAAAAAAAATTTATATTTTGGATTGGAGGGAGTAGTATACTCCCTTAAATTATCAATTTTAAGTAGAAAACCTCCTTTAAGTAATTAACAGAAAATTATTTGTCATGCTATATTAAATGGCATGCCATCTGACATGGATGTATAAAATCCATATCACTGATGACTATATTACATTACATGGCACACGCTTTTTTTTTTTAGTTTTTATTGATAGGAATATATGCCATTCAAAATATGTTTTATTTTAATAAATACTAAATTTTTCCTATTTTTCATGTGGATGGGGGTCTCGTTCTCATTCCCTAGATCTTGCTTCCTCCGTATTCTCGTACAATGAAGATAGCTTCCAATCGACTAATTGAAATAAGATAATAATATGAAGAATAATTAAATCCATCCATTCATACCTCTCGAATGAAGTTATTAATCATTCATTTTGGTTATTCTCATTTAATCTAAATTCTAAATGACATTTTAATAGATTTTAGATTTCTTATTTTTTATGTAAATTGAAGATTTTCAATAAACAATTACAATCTAATAACTCTCTATAATATTTATAGTTTGATTTTTTTTCCCATTGAATTGAACCTCCTTCATTCTATCCTCTGTTCTTCCTATCCCCCATAACTTTTCTGATATCATTCTATCTTCTGTTTTTCCATAACATTTGTTCCATTTAATTTTGGATGAAAAGAAATTTACTTTGATACTCTCTCACACAATTTCAAACGTACTTTAAAAAATTGTTACTTCAATGCTCTGTTATTCTAGAAGTTTCTTGGACAAGTTTAGCAGGCTAAATTTGTTTCTTTAAAATCTTCAGATTTTGGGCTTACAATAGAGATGAGGCAAGAATTTCTCATTTCCATTTCCTTCTCTTCTTCTCCCAAGCTTGCCAGAAACAGAGCATTGTAACATAAAACAAAATAGGTTAACATCCCTTTTACTTACGAACCAGTGAGGTTGATATATATGCTTCGATGTTTGGCTGCGGAAAATACAATTGTGAAAAGATAGAAGAATTTAGATTTTAGGGTTTATGAATTCTTAGTAAAGAATATTTTAGTTGCCAAATAGATTGATCAATGATGATCTAGATTTTAATAATCCATGTCAGGTGTCATGTGTGTTTAATAGAATATGAGAATTCATATATCCATTAGTAAATTAACGGAATCACTATTCATTTACTGAAAAAATTTGCTTTCATTAAGACATGAGAAGTCATTAATTATATCAGTCCACCAAAAAGATGATAAATACTTTTTCAAACATCAATGGAGTATATATATACACATTTTTTCCCATTTCTATTTATTCTGAAATGCGTGTGCACATCCTTCAACTTTCAATTTAATTCACATTCAGAAGGTCTTGCAGTTTCATGAATCAGGCCATGTTACCCGCATTAATCCAAGAATAATTATTTTACACCCATTTTGGATAATGTACTAATGCATAGCTCTTATCAGACTTATTCCATTATATTGAACACAAAGATGTGGGAAACTAAATGAATTTTGATAAAACCAATAAATTACATTAATAAAATGAGACATATATGAGATGGGAGACGACTGACATGAATTACGTATCCTCTTGACCTTTCATTTGGTATTCACATTCCATTGGATCCCACCTCAAACTTTTGCCATCTGACTCAAATTCGTAGTTCTGGCTCCTCAACTGCTAATGCCACAAAAAAGAAAAAAGAAATATATTTCACACATTTATATTTTCTGAATAATTCATCGTATATATGTGTTCGTTTGTAAAGCATTCAGAATTTATTTACCTCTATACCTCAAACATATATATACCAAACAGAATTAGGGCCAATGTCACAGAATATGGGCAAATCAACATGACATATACAACGGAGAAAATAATGACTAATTGAGTCTCGTTCATCTTTGTTTACACACACACACACAGATAAGGAGAGAGAGAGAGAGAGAGAGAGAGAGAGAGAGAGAGAGAGAGCTTACTGAGGCAAAATTGTCACCCTCCATCATCGGTCTTTTCTCATTAAGCATTGATCCAAAGTATTCTGTTTCTTCCTCTTCTGTGGAAGGACCCATAATTATTTTGTTCAAAAGTAATATTTATATATATATATATACACGTATGTATATATATAAGTGAAGGGAAAATGAGAATGAAATTTAAAATTAGGAGGAATTATAGATAAGGACTAGTTTTCATGTACAAAATTAACATAAAATAAGAAAAAGATTAAAACACAAATAGAGTTAAATTAATGTAAGTCAAATGTATAAAATTAAAATACTATTCAAAAGCCATGGTTTCCTCCAAAATTATAAGATATATAGATAAGACTAGGATTATGAGTTCTTTTAAGTAAAACGTAAACATACAAAATTCACACAATTTAAGGTCATAATTATGACTATGTCACTAAAGATAAACTTTTTTTTGGGCTAGAGATAAAGGGGTATTTTTGTTATCACAATTAGCAACTCATGAATTTTAATCATTATGTCAGAAATGTGCTTTTCTTTTACTGTTATTTTGTAAAAATAGATAACTTGTTCATGTAAAGAATTCAGAGATTGAAAATCCTTGAATAAAATGAATGATAAAACTTTCAGGAAATAAGGAAAAGTGAAGTAAACCAAAGTAGGTGATAGCATATTGATCATTACCCTCAACCCTACTATGATTTGAATTCCCTTTACCATCATTTGAGTTCTCTGTGCTTTCAAGACTAGTGTTCTCTGCAGCCCACAAATTGGAGTCAAATCAGTAAATTAACAATAATTCAATGTTACGCTAATAGTTGTCGTACTCATGACTTCTCTTAAGGTATATAATGCAAGAAACAAGAATTCATATCTCCTACAAATTAAATAAAGGTGTTAATTAATAAATTTTATTACATTTATGAAATTTACAATGCACAATTTGAACTGGTTAAGTTTGATCTTTTTTTTTCAAAAGAAATTTGAAAATATAAAAAAGAAGTTTATAGTATACTAGGGGAAAAAATAAACTCTTATCGTTTGTAATTGTTTTATATGCAACTAATAACCTCTCATTAAAAAAATGACAGTTGTTGATACATTTTATTCCACTGGAAACATAATATTTAAAATTGGTAAAAAATCCAATAGCTGTAGGCATAAAGATAATGCACACAAATGGATAAATGAGTAAAGCAACAAGAGTTTTTTCATGTCAATAAGTAAAGTAGTAATTCTTAGTCTTAATGCTTTTGCTTGAGCGTCTATATTCAAAAACTTCAATTTTTTTCCCTCTTGGTGGTAAAAACGGATCCTTGTCCACTAAAGAGTTCAATAACATGAAAAAATAAAAAAGGAAAAACGTACCTAAGGAATATGCCATGGGATTGTAACCATAAAAACATGCATCACACCAATATTTCACATCGTCGTATTCGTGGTATGGGCTCTCTGGGGTTTCATAATCTGTGTGTTTCAAAAGATTAAAAAATTTGGTACATATATATAGTTTTATTACGAAATAAAGAACTGGAAATCAAACCAAACTAACCAATATTTCTTTTGGACGGAAATTAAACTTTGAATGAACCAATGATTAGATATACGACTATTATATATCTATATAAATCATCTCAAGTGAATGAGGCTATGCTACTAAGATCGATCTAGTTCATTTATAACGGAACGACAGTGTAGTTTTGTAAAACATAAGTGGCAAGGGAAAGGAAAACGAATATGTAATAAAATAAACTCAAATGAAAATGGAGGAGATAGAAACGAATAAACTAAAAATATGCCTCGGAACAGAGGCTGACATATAAAATCTATATTAAGGAATGTAGAAAATCTACAAGCATATGCCATTTAGATAAGTTCAGTTTAAGGAATTAAAAACTATCTTAAGGCTAATTAAGCAGTAGTATACAAAATCACCATCGATTCTTTTTAAAGCTTAAACAAAAAAATGCAAGGAAAATAATCAGTTGCATTTGCGCAAAGAGTGAATAACATGCATTAATGACGAACATATATATATATATATATATATTTATCTTTCCATTTAATTTTTAGATATTGTGTGCAACTAACTAAATTAAATTCAAAGAGGATGGAGACAAGAGCATTACCTTGGTCACCACTCAATGAATCCAATATTTCAGAAGGAGGGATGAACCAATCCAATATTTCAGAAGGAGGGGTGAATTGGATATCTTCCATGTTACAATGTTGTTTGATTACATATATTGCACTCTCTTCTATATTAACGACAAGTGATCCTTCTAGACCGACCTCTGCATGATTCCACACACCTTCTGGATGAAGTACACGTTTCATCATATCATCATCAAAGAAATCCCTTTTCAGATCATACAATGCTATATGATTACCATATGTCTCAAAAATGTTCCCTTCAGGTACTGATTCGAAATTTATGTACACTCTCGACATGGTTTCATCAGACAAGAAGGATGTTTGAAAATAAGCACAGTAGCAAAGAGTTGGGAAGGAGTTACGAAACCAAAAACAAATAGATGCTCCTTTCCTACGGTGGACAATCCATTTTGGGATGCTTTCTCCCGGAACGCAAAACAAGCAGTGTTCACCATGAGGTGTTCTGAGCACTGCAGCCCCAATTAATTGCTGTGCGTCAAATAAAGAAATATTGAGTAACAAATATATATAGCAAACTCACAAACTCAATTGATGTGAATATCTGAAAACCAAATAGATAATTAAAAATTGACCTCACTCAGCAATAAGTTTCTTGACTTTGTGCTCAACGATATGCAGTTAATTGCTGACAATTGTTTTATGTTTGGTGGAATCTCTTCAACTTCTCTTAGATGCTTGCAATCATCTAAAACAAGGCCCCACAGAAAATGACATTCTTTTATGCATGCAGGCAAAATTGTGAAATTACTACCTGACAAGTCCAACATTTCTACATTTATCAACGCTTTAAGATAAATTTGAAGATTCTCATTTGATATATTGCAAAATGGCATGCGGAAAACAGCTATATTGGGACATACAATATTGGACGTCACATCCATCACCAACTTTTCAGCCTTAATATGAATCTCTCGAAGTTCTGGCAAATGAAAAAGGCCACTTGGGAGCTCAATTACCCCTTCGCCTTCGTTTTTAATGCTCAAGTCGCGAAGCTGTGTGAGTCTACAAATTGACGAAGGCAACTTTTCTATACCAGTATAAGACAATGTCAGACTTCTTAGTTTCACTTCTCCTATTATTTCTGGAAAGTTCTCCAGCCTTAGGCAATATTTAAGTGACAGATCTTCAAGTAAAGGTGACTCGATGTGTCGTGGAAAGGTGTGAAGCTGGGGACAGAAATCTACACTAAAGATTTTAAGGTTTCTTAAATATCCAACGGAATCGTCAACTCCAATTAAATTATCGCAAACAGAAACCCTTAACTCCTCTAAATTTGAGAGACCAGATAAATTAGGTATCATTTTAATATATTTGTTCTCTTCAAGAGTCAAAACACTAAGATTCTCCATCTTCTGCAATAAACAAGAACCATACAAAGTGTCAAACGAATTAAAGAAATTATCAAATATATACAAGCTACCTAATAACCAAATAAATACACGAGATATGGGGATGCTTGCCTTAATTGTTTCAATTGAACTGAAACAACCATCTCTGAGCTTTAACACATCAAGCTTCTTTGGACAAAAATCATATGGCAAGCTTGACGAAGGATATGCCCACCATTCCAACACTTTTAAACTGTTAGGAAGATATTTGGGGCCCTTTGAAAATTTCAAGTTCTTCAGAATGAGAATTTTGAGAGATTTCATTTCGTTAAAAGCTTCTCTGTCCCAATTTATATCTATGCTTTCCCCCAGATCCTCTGATATTATGCTGTTAACTTCATTTTTACCCTTTTAAGCCAAAAACAAACATAGATCACAAATGTTACATTCAAAATTTGAGAGATATATATATTTGTAATCGATCATAAATAGAAAACTTTTATGTCACATACTTGAATCAATGACATGCATGTTCGAAGTTTCGATGTTATTTAATTACAGAAAATTTTGGATATCATCAAACAAAGAAAATAAGAAATAGTCTCAGTGAAAATTGATGCGGTATTACAAAATGAGCAAACAAATTCTATAACCAAAAAGTAATGCATTAGAAGCTAAATATCTTTTAAATCTTCTTTTTTTTTTTTGGTTTTTTTAATTTTTTGAAAGATCACTTGTCATATTTTAACTAATATTTTAGAAAACATTTTTCATTTGAAAATTTCAAGTTCTTCAAAATAAGAATTTTGATAGTTTTCATATTGTTTTAAGCTTCTTCATCCCAATTTACATCTATGCTTTTCAACAAAACGTCTAGAATTATGATGTTGTAATGCCCTTCATGATATCTTTGTTGGTTTTGTGTTCAGGACCGGAGGAAGCAGGACGGAGATAGGTTCAAGAGGAACCAGGAAAGGCTCCGTGCCGCGGTGAGGAGCAGATCCGCCGCGGCGAGAGGCCTTCCAGTAGCAATGTTCGGGCTGAATGCTGTGGAGCCGCGGCGAGATATCTGAGGCCGCGGCTAGAGTTGAGATTTTTACTTAAAAACGGATCATTTCGGACGCTCGGACAGAAAAAGAAACAAAAGGAAATCGAGGGAGATCGTGAGAGAGCTGTGCTAGGGTTGAATCTTCGGCGTCCAGGGGTGGTTTCAGGTCGAGGGAGCTTGGATTTAAGTTGGTAAGTCACTTCTACACCTCCCTCTCCGTTTTTGTGCGGTGAAAATATGGGATTTTTGGTTTTGAGGTTGGGTTCTCGGATTGTGACGAAACCCACGGATTGGAATGGTTTAAATGAGGTTAATAATGTGTGTTTTGGTGTTCTTGATGTTGGGATGTGTAATGCCCCTCATGATATTTTTCTTGACATTGAGTTCAGGACCGAAGAAACAAGACGGAGGAAGGCTCAAGTGGAGTCTGGAGGAGCTCCACGCTGCAGCGAGGAGCAGGGCCGCCGCGGCGAGAAGCTTTCCAGTGGCATTGTTCCGGATTAGTTGCTGGAGCAGCGGCGAGGTATGCTGGAGCCGCGGCGAGAGTCGGAAAAATCATTTAAATCTGGATCAGTCGGACGCGACAGAAAGAAAGAAAACGAAGGGAGCGACACAGAGAGATGAGGAGCAGTGCTAGGGTTCGGCATTTTCGGTGTCCCAGAGTGATTCTCGTCCATTGGGAGCTTGGATTTAAGTTGGTAAGCGTTCCCTACTCCTCCCTCTCCATTTTCTTTGGTTGAAATTTGGGATTTTCGGTTGTATGGTAGGATTTCCGGTTTGGGGTGAAATCCACCGATTGAAATGGGTGATTTGAGGTTAATGGAATGTGTTTTGGTATTCTTGTTGCTTGAATGTGAGTTTTGAAGGGATTATGTATGTTTAGAGCTTAACCCTAGGTTGTTTTCGGTAATGGCTCTTAGGAATCCGAGGTGTTTGAGGTTGTGTGGTATTTGAGTAATCCCTAAGAGCTTATTGATGCATGAAAAGGGTGTTGGAACCTTGGGTTAGGTTAATGTGGTTGAATGGTGATGTTTGATTTGTTGGTATATTGTGTTAATGGAAGAATTGTGACATGATAAAGGTTGTTGGCTAATCGAGAGGGGTTCACGTGTACTGGACAGTTCAAGGAAGCTTGTGGAACTCGTGTGTAGGTGTGGTAACGACAATTGAGGTAACCGGGTGTTTGTTTATATTGTATTGACTATGTTATACGATAGTACGTGTATCTGTATATATATATGCTTATTCCATTCATACCACGATACTGATGGGTTGTGTGTGCTGTTTATATATATATATATATCGTGGTATGTATACTGTTAGATGATGGTTATGACTATGATGATGATATGATATGTTGCATACATGACATTATGATGATGGTATAATGATACATGAGCATCACCACATGACATTGTGAGACTGTGATGTATGGTGGATGTAGTGGTGATGACGTGATGGTGGTATGATGTATGATGATGTATATATGTTAGGGAGGATAAGGTTGGATTATATATATATGTTAGGGAGGATAAGGTTGGATTATATATATATATATGTTAGGGAGGATAAGGTTGGATTATATACATACATGTTAGGGAGGATAAGGTTGGATTATGTATATATGTTAGGGAGAATAAGGGTGGATGATATATGTGTTAGGGAGGTTAAGGATGGAGTTCCTGTGAGGGTTACATGCATGACATTCATTCCATATTGCATTCATGATTTGTGTGAGATATATGTGTATATATATATGTGTGTGGTTGTGGTTCCCGGTTACTGAGACTTTGTCTCACCCCCTCTCCCATAAACTAACCTTTCAGGTGATGGTTCTGGCACTAGTCCTGAGAAGACGCGGGAGTAGCTGTGTACGTGGGAATAGTCTATGTAGCGTGTGTATTCTGTAATGGTATTTTGTGCCAAGTAAGATAGAGAATGGTTTGTAATGAATGTATGTCAGGGTTGAGACTGGTTTAGATGTATGTATGTTTATGTTTGTGGTATGTACGGTTGAATATTGTTGAGATGTTTGTATGGCCATCTTGGTAAGTCCGGAGTGTTGTTGGGCTTTGTTGGTTTGTGTAAGGCTCCAGCCCGGTTTTTTGTGCCTGTGAGTTGTTTCCGCTGTGTTGAGGCATTGGAGTTGTTTTGAGATGTCAGGGTTTGTTTGGGTCATTTTGAAGTTTTTGGTTAAGTACGGAGGTGTCAGGAGGTAGGATGTTATAGGATGTGTATCAGAGCAATGGTTTTGGGCCATTGTTTCTGCTTGAAGTACTACTTGGCACATGTTTTGAATACATAGACTATATTCCCACTACAATGCTAGTCCAGAACCGTATAAGTGAATGTGTTGTTGCTTGTGTGTAGGAAGAATGTCTCGAAGAGGGAGGCAGAGTAACAGTGATCTGATGAGGCAAATGCATGAGATGTTGGCTGGCCTCAGTAATCAGGTGAATACTCAGGGAGAAACGTTGAACAGGTTGCAAGAGAGAATGGATAGGCAAGAACAGGGGGATGTGAATGAAGAAGCCGAAATGTTTGTGGATCTAAATGTAGGAGAGGATGAAACAGTGGTGGAACCTGAGAGAGCCCCAAGGGTTGGAAGAAAGGGTATCTCCTCACAGGTGAAGGACTTTCGGAAGTTTAATCCTCTGGCTTTCGAAGGTACCATGGATGTGTCACAGGCGGAGAATTGGATTGAACAGATGGAGAACATCTTTAGTGTGATGGATTGCACTTCAGAGCAAAGGGTGCAGCTGGCGACATTTAAGCTTGAGAAGAAGGCTAAGAGATGGTGGAGGAGTATTCTCCCAAGTGTTGAAGCGATGAGTCCTCCTATGAATTGGGGACAGTTTAAGGAACGGTTCTTTGCACATTATGTCCCTCCAGCCTTAATGATGCAAAAGGAAGCCGAGTTCCTAACTTTTCAACAAGGAAATTTGTCAGCGGATGACTATATTGATCAGTTCTTGGACTTGGCAAAATATTCCACGTATCTGAATAATTATCCTGACGATAGGTGGATGGCTCAGAGGTTGTTTGAGGGTGCCCATCCCGAAATTAAGGAGCGGTTATCTGTGGTGGAGTTTGTGTCCTTCGAGCACTTATGTGCGAAGACTCGTGCCTTGTATAGACGAATGAAGGAAGCTGAGGAGCACAGAAGGAATTCCATGATTCGGGCCTTTTCTCACCTAGGACCTACAGGAGGAATTAGTAAGGGAAGTGGTTCTGGCAGCGGTAGTAGTGGTGGTAGTACAGGTTCTAGTGGAGGAAGAGGTCGCCATAATCGAGGTCGTCATGGTAGAGGAAGAGGCAGGTTTGGTAGAGAGCAGCACAATAGAGGTCGGTTTGGCAGAGGACCCTTTTATCAAGGTGGCTTTGAACAAGGGAATTCCAGTCAGAATGAGTATGCAGGAAGGGACTCCGCTCCATCTCAATACAGTTCTGGTAGTGCATCGAATCCGTGCACAAAATGCGGGTTTAGTCATGGTGATCGTCCGTGTTTGGTTTGTTTTAATTGTGGTAAACCGGGTCATATGTTGCGAAATTGTTGGGAGCCACGGCGTGATGATGTGACAAGGAGGCCCACGATACCCGGACGAGTCTTTGCCATCACTCGACAGGAAGCGGATGCAGCGCCTAACTTGATTAGAGGTAAACTTAAACTCAATGGTTACTCTATTCATGCTTTGTTTGACTCAGGTGCATCGCATTCCTTTATTTCATTTGATTGTGCTTGGAGATTGGGTATTGTGGCAATGAAGTTGCCTTTTGAATTGTCGGTAGCCACACCCACGGGAGTTTCACTAAGAACTGCTCAAGCTTGTTTGAATTGTGTGGTTCATTTTGAACACCGAAGCACTACCCTAGATTTGATTTGTTTGCCGTTGCAAGAGATTGATGTGATAATTGGAATGGATTGGTTAGAAGCGAATAATGCCATTCTCGACTGTGCTCGGAAGACCGTGTCTTTGCCGATGAATATCCCTAGTGTGGAAGGGGATGAGAATATATGTTTGTCCTTTGCCCAAGCTGACAAGTATCTAAAGAAAGGATGTCAAGGGTTTCTGGTTTTCTTCTCTGTGAATGTGGATATGCAAGGTGGTGTCGAAAGATATCCGGTTGTGAATGAATTTCCTGATGTGTTTCCAGAGGAGATTACTGGTTTACCCCCACCACGAGAACTGGAGTTTTCCATTGATTTGGTGCCCGGGACTAGTCCTATTTCGAAAGCTCCATATCGAATGGCGCCGTCTGAATTGAAGGAGATGAAGAAACAGATTGAGGATTTGTTGAAGAGGGGTTTTATCAGACCTAGTGTTTCGCCTTGGGGAGCTCCAGTGTTGTTTGTTAAGAAGAAGGATGGTAGCCTCAGATTGTGCATTGATTACAGGCAACTGAACTGGGTGACGATCAAGAATAAATATCCTTTGCCTAGGATTGAAGACTTGATTGATCAGTTGGCAGGTGCCTCTGTATTCTCTAAAATCGATTTGAGGTCGGGATACCATCAATTGCGAGTACGTGCTGAGGATGTGCCTAAAACGGCATTTCGAACTCGATATGGTCATTATGAGTTTCTTGTGATGCCATTCGGGTTGACAAATGCCCCGGCAATCTTCATGGATTATATGAACAGGGTGTTTCGGCCGTATTTGGATAAGTTTGTGGTGGTTTTCATTGATGACATTCTGGTTTACTCCAAGAGTGAGGAAGAGCATGCGCATCATCTTCGGATTGTGTTGCAAGTATTGCGGGATCACCAACTGTATGCTAAGCTTAGTAAGTGTGAGTTTTGGCTACGGGAGGTGAAATTTCTGGGTCATGTGATTTCTGTAGAAGGTGTAGCTGTAGACCCTAGTAAAGTGGAAGCGGTGTTGAATTGGGAGAGACCGCAATCGGTGACTGAAATTCGGAGTTTTCTGGGATTGGCTGGATATTACCGAAGGTTCATTAAGGGATTCTCTCAACTTGTTATGCCATTGACTAGACTCACCCGTAAGGATCGATCTTTCATTTGGGATGACAGGTGTGAGAGAGCATTCCAGGAGTTGAAGGTTTGTCTAACGTCCACCCCAGTGCTCATTATCGCTAACCTATCAGAGCCGTTCGCTGTTTATACGGACGCCTCTAAGAAGGGTTTAGGGTGTGTTCTGATGCAGCAAGGTAGAGTTGTGGCGTATGCTTCAAGGCAGCTAAGGCCTCATGAGGAGAACTATCCTACCCATGACCTTGAGCTAGCGGCTGTGGTGTTTGCCTTGAAATTGTGGAGGCATTATCTCTATGGCGCTCAGTTTGAGGTATTCAGTGATCACAAGAGTTTGAAGTATTTGTTTGATCAGAAAGAATTGAACATGAGGCAAAGGCGTTGGGTTGAGTTCCTTGTGGACTATGAGTTTGCTTTGAAGTATCATCCTGGAAAAGCCAATGTTGTGGCGGATGCATTGAGTAGAAAGTCAATCCATATGGCCATAATGATGTTGAGAGAGCAACAGTTACTGGAAAGCCTGAGAGATATGAAGTTATCCATCAATGTCCATCTTGGAGTACTAGTAATGAGTGCCATCAGTGTATCAAGTGATTTATTGAGGAACATTTGCTATGCTCAGATGGAGGATGACTATCTTTTAGGCATTCGAGAACAGGTTGAAATAGCGAAGACCCAGGACTTTGATATTCTGGAGGATGGTATCATCCGGTACCGAGGTCGGATTTGTGTGCCAAACGTTGCGGGGTTGCGTGAGATTATTTTGGAGGAAGCTCACAAGAGCAAGTACACTATTCACCCAGGTACCACTAAGATGTATCAGGATTTGAAGAGAGGTTATTGGTGGCTAGGCATGAAAAAGGACATCGCAGAGTTTGTGGCAAGATGCCTGATTTGTCAGAAGGTAAAAATTGAGCACCAATTGCCTGCTGGTATGTTGCAATCTTTGGAGATCCCGGAGTGGAAATGGGATAGCGTTTCCATGGATTTTGTGATGGGATTACCGAGGACCTCTTTAGGCCACAATGCGATATGGGTCATTGTGGACAGGTTGACGAAGTCGGCCCATTTTCTTCCAATTCGAGAAACTATTTCAATGGAGAAGTTGGCCCAGTTGTATGTGAATGAGATTGTAAGATTGCATGGAGTCCCGATAAATATTGTGTCAGACAGAGATCCAAGGTTTACATCCAGGTTTTGGAAATCTCTCTAGAAGGCTATGGGTACGAAATTGAGTTTCAGTACTGCTTATCACCCTCAATCTGATGGGCAGACTGAAAGGACTATTCAGACTCTGGAGGACATGTTGCGGGCATGTGTTCTGGAGAATAAAGGCAATTGGGATCAGTTTTTGCCGTTGGTTGAATTTGCCTACAACAACAGTTTCCACTCGAGTTTGCAAATGGCTCCATATGAAGCATTGTACGGCAGAAGGTGCAGGTCACCATTGTGTTGGGTTGAACTTGGTGAAAGGAGTCTTTTGGGCCCAGATATTGTGGATCAAACCTCTCGGCAGATAGAGAGTATTCGTCAGAAGCTTCTTACCGCTCAGAGTCGGCAAAAGAGCTATGCGGATAGGAGGAGAAGACCATTGGAGTTTGATGTTGGAGATCATGTATTCTTGAAGGTCACTCCTACTACTGGTGTTGGAAGATCGGTTCGAGCCAAGAAGCTTACTCCGAGGTATATGGGTCCATATCAAATTCTTGAATGAATTGGGCCAGTAGCGTATCGAGTAGCGCTACCGCCTAGTCTTGCTGGGTTGCATGATGTTTTCCACGTGTCTCAAATCAAGAAGTATCATCTGGATCCGTCTCATATAATTGATAATGAAGCAGTTCAAGTACGAGAGGATCTGACTGTTGAGGTCACACCGTTGCAAATTTTGGATGTAAAGGAGAAGCAGTTGAGGAATAAGACCATTAAATTGTTAAAGGTCCTTTGGAGCGGTTTGATGTCCAATGATGTCACGTGGGAGACTTGAGATTCTATGCGGAGGAAGTATCCAGATATTTTTGCCTGAGGCAAGAGGTGAAATTTCGAGGACGAAATTTTTTATAAGGAGGGGAGAGTGTAATGCCCCTCATGATATTTTTCTTGACATTGAGTTCAGGACCGAAGAAACAAGACGGAGGAAGGCTCAAGTGGAGTCTGGAGGAGCTCCACGCCGCGGCGAGGAGCAGGGCCGCCGCGGCGAGGAGCAGGGCCGCCGCGGCGAGAAGCTTTCCAGTGGCATTGTTCCGGATTAGTTGCTGGAGCCGCGGCGAGGTATGCTGGAGCCGCGGCGAGAGTCGGAAAAATCGTTTAAATCTGGATCAGTCGGACACGACAGAAAGAAAGAAAACGAAGGGAGCGACGCATAGAGACGAGGAGCAGTGCTAGGGTTCGGCATTTTCGGTGTCCCAGAGTGATTCTCGTCCATTGGGAGCTTGGATTTAAGTTGGTAAGCGTTCCCTACTCCTCCCTCTCCATTTTCTTTGGTTGAAATTTGGGATTTTCGGTTGTATGGTTGGATTTCCGGTTTGGGGTGAAATCCACCGATTGAAATGGGTGATTTGAGGTTAATGGAACGTGTTTTGGTATTCTTGTTGCTTGAATGTGAGTTTTGAAGGGATTATGTATGTTTAGAGCTTAACCCTAGGTTGTTTTCGGTAATGGCTCTTAGGAATCCGAGGTGTTTGAGGTTGTGTGGTGTTTGAGTAATCCCTAAGAGCTTATTGATGCATGAAAAGGGTGTTGGAACCTTGGGTTAGGTTAATGTGGTTGAATTGTGATGTTTGATTTGTTGGTATATTGTGTTAATGGAAGAATTGTGACATGATAAAGGTTGTTGGCTAATCGAGAGGGGTTCACGTGTACTGGACAGTTCAAGGAAGCTTGTGGAACTCGTGTGTAGGTGTGGTAACGACAATTGAGGTAACTGGGTGTTTGTTTATATTGTATTGACTATGTTATACGATAGTACGTGTATCTGTATATATATATGCTTATTCCATTCATACCACGATACTGATGGGTTGTGTGTGCTGTTTATATATATATATATATCGTGGTATGTATACTGTTAGATGATGGTTATGACTATGATGATGATATGATATGTTGCATACATGACATTATGATGATGGTATAATGATACATGAGCATCACCACATGACATTGTGAGACTGTGATGTATGGTGGATGTAGTGGTGATGACGTGATGGTGGTATGATGTATGATGATGTATATATGTTAGGGAGGATAAGGTTGGATTATATATATATATATGTTAGGGAGGATAAGGTTGGATTATATACATACATGTTAGGGAGGATAAGGTTGGATTATATACATACATGTTAGGGAGGATAAGGTTGGATTATGTATATATGTTAGGGAGAATAAGGGTGGATGATATATGTGTTAGGGAGGTTAAGGATGGAGTTCCTGTGAGGGTTACATGCATGACATTCATTCCATATTGCATTCATGATTTGTGTGAGATATATGTGTATATATATATATGTGTGTGGTTGTGGTTCCCGGTTACTGAGACTTTGTCTCACCCCCTCTCCCATAAACTAACCTTTCAGGTGATGGTTCTGGCACTAGTCCTGAGAAGACGCGGGAGTAGCTGTGTACGTGGGAATAGTCTATGTAGCGTGTGTATTCTGTAATGGTATTTTGTGCCAAGTAAGATAGAGAATGGTTTGTAATGAATGTATGTCAGGGTTGAGACTGGTTTAGATGTATGTATGTTTATGTTTGTGGTATGTACGGTTGAATATTGTTGAGATGTTTGTATGGCCATCTTGGTAAGTCCGGAGTGTTGTTGGGCTTTGTTGGTTTGTGTAAGGCTCCAGCCCGATTTTTTGTGCCTGTGAGTTGTTTCCGCTGTGTTGAGGCATTGGAGTTGTTTTGAGATGTCAGGGTGTGTTTGGGTCATTTTGAAGTTTTTGGTTAAGTACGGAGGTGTCAGGAGGTAGGATGTTACAGGATGTGTGTTTGGAAGGGTTATGTTATTTTCGGGGAGAGCTCTGGGGAATCCGATGTGTATGTGTTTGAGTAGTGTTTAATCGGTTCCTGGGAGCTTATTGATATATGGTTAGAGTGTTGGAACCTTGGATTAGGCCCAAAGTGGTTAAATTGTGGTATTGTGATTATGAATATATTGTGTTAATGGGAGAATTATGTGTTATGAAGGTTAATTGGTTAACCGAGTGGGGCTCAAGCGTGTTAGTGTTCAAGAAAGCGTGTGGAACTTGCCTGAGCGTGGTATTGACAACCTGAGGTAACCGGGTGTTTGTTTATGTGGTTTTATACGATAGTATGTATAGTTATGTATATATGCATGTCTTTTTCATATCACGATATATGTGTGTGTGTTGTTTTTATCGTGGTATGCGTATAGTTGATGTGATATGATATGATGTGTAGACGTTATGATGATGATGATGATGATGCCTTAGCATCACCACCTGTTATTGTTATATCGAGATATATGATGGATAAAGTGGTGATGATATGATGATGTATGATATATGATGATAAATGAAATTGTTAGGGAGAATAAGGTTGGAGTATGTGATGTATGTATATGTTAGGGAGGATAAGGGTGGATTGTATATGTGTGTTAGGGAGAATAAGGCTGGGCTATATGGTATACGTGTGTTAGGGAGAATAAGGATGGTTTATATTGTTTATGTGTGTTAGGGAGAATAAGGATGGGTTATCTTATGTTAGGGAGAATAAGGATGGAAGTCCCGGAGAGGACGACATGCATACCATGCATTTGTTATTGCATTCATACGTTATATGATTCATATTTGTATATATATATGTGTGTGTGTTTATGTGTTGTTGATCCCGGTTATTGAGACTCTGTCTCACCCCACCCTCTCCCATTGCTAACCTTTTCAGGTGAAGGTTCTGGCTCTAGTCCGGTGAAGCCGAGAGAGTAGCTGTACGTGGGAAGTCTATGTAGAATTTGTATTTCTGGATTATGTATTATGTGCCAAGTAGGATAGAACTTATGTATTGAATGTATGAGATTGACAGGATTGTTATGGGTGAATGTATGCTTGGATATGTTTATGTGGAATGTGTTATGCTGGTGTTTTGAGAGTGTTGTGTATTTGGAAATTGATATGGTAGTATTTGTGAGTCCTGAGTGGCTTGGGCCTGGTTGTTGTGTTTTAAGGCCTATAGCCCATTTTGTCAGGTTGAGGTTCAAGGGGGTCAAAACTCAGAGGAGTGGTTCCTTTGAGGTAAAACCTCTTTGGACAGGTTGGTTTGGAGATTTAAGACCTGTTTAAGTGGTCTTTGAGTGACCAGTTGTCTTTGGTGGCAATTGGGGTTGGTTAGTAGTGAGTTTTGGTCAAGAAGTGACCAAACCTGTGTTGGGGGTCCAGAATCTCCATACGGAGTTGGATTGAGGTGAAAGTGGTGTCTGTGGTTAGATTGGGACTAGATTGACTTGTAGGAGTTGGAATAAAGTCAATCGGAGGTCGGAGCATAAAGTTATGCGCGTCAGAAGCTCGCTCCAAAATGTTGAAATGCTGATGTGGGACATCAGAAAGGGGGCGCCGCGGCGCCAGCCGTCCAGTGGCGAGGCGTGTTCCAGGAAGCTGGAGCCGCGACGGTACTGTAGCGGCCGCGGCCCCAGCCCAAAATTTGGTGTTTTTGGGCTCGCTTCTGCTGTTTTGGAGTATTGTAGTGTCGTTTTGGACTGTTTTGGGTTGTGATTGATTGAGTTTCGGGTTTGAGGTGATTTTTGGATGTATGTAAAGGTAGGATGTTACAGATGTCAACTTCATTTGTACCTTTTTAAGCAAAAACAGACCACAAATGTTATATTAGGAATTTGAGATGCATATATACACACACACACACAAAGTAGAAACTGGATCTTTACTATATGAAGCCATGTTTTTAAGCAATTTTAATCCGTATAATACTATAAAGTAGAAACTAGATTTTGTCAGTTACACAGCTATATTACAGCAGATAAAAAAGACCGTAAGAGGATAAAAACAATAAAAAAAACTTGACTGCGTTACTCTAAGAAGAATATTTTTCTATCTATAATATTTAATTTCAAAAATTAAATAAAAAGAATGAAAAGGTCCTACCGTGGCAGGATAGTCTTCCCAGGAGAGACCCCAAATTCATTTGACCTAGAAGTCCTCGTTTGGTTACAACTAAGAAGAAGGATTCCTGTTTTTTTTTTTTCAGAGAACGATTCTTTTTGCATTGCACAATAATTGAGATGTGAAATATATATATATTATATTCTTATAATCATTACTTAACAACAATTGTTTATTATTAATTTTTATTTATATATATATATATGACATTTCATATTTAAAAAGTCATTATTTTTTCAAGCATTCACATTTATACTAAACACATGGAATATTAATGCAAAACTCATTAATGATGGTGCCACCAAGAAATTGTGAAAAAAATAAAATAAAATCATAAGGCAAAATGGCAGGTAATCCAAACTAGAGTTACGTACTTACAGCATTTTCTTCCAAAACATGAATAATATCTTGATTGGACCATAATCTACTACGCTTTCCTGGCAATTTTGGTGATTCCTGACAAACAATTTCTCTTCCCATATCTTTTATTAAATCATGTGTAACACCCTACCTCCTGTCATCTCAAAACAACTTTTCCAATTCAAAACCACAGCGGAAATAACTCAAAAGCACCAAAATCTAGGCTGGGGCCTTACACAAACCAACAAAGCCCAACAACACTCTGGACTTACCAAGATGGCCATACAAACTTCTCAACAACATTCAACCATACATACCACATACACAAACATCCATACATTCATACATAACCAATCTCAACCCTGCCATACATTCATTACAAACCATTCTCTATCTTACTTGACACAAAATACCAATACAGAATACACACGCTACATAGACTATCCCCACGTACATAGCTACTCCCGCGTCTTCTCAGGACTAGTGTCAGAACCGTCACCTGAAAGGTTAGTTTATGGGAGAGGGAGTGAGACAATGTCTCAGTAACCGGGAATGACAATCACACACACATATATATACATATATCTCACACAAATCATGAATGCAATATGAAATGAATATCATGCATGTCACCCTCACAGGGACTCCATCCTTATCCTCCCTAACACATATATCATCCATCCTTATCCTCCCTAACACATATACATAATCCAACCTTATCCTCCCTAATATATATATAATCCAACCTTATTCTCCCTAACATATATATAGTCCAACCTTATTCTCCCTAACATATATATAATCATACATCATACCACCATCACATCATCACTACTACATCCACCATACATCACAATCTCACAATGTCATGTGGTGATGCTCATGTATCATATCATCATCATAATGTCATGTATGCAACATATCACATCATCATCACACATATCATCATCATAATCATAACCATCGTCTATCAGTATACATACCACGATATATATAGATATACACATAAACAGTACACACAACCCATCAGTATCGTGGTATGAATGAAATGAGCATATATATACAAATACACGTACTATCGTATAACATAGTCAATACAATATAAACAAACACCCGGTTACCTCAATTGTCGTTACCACACACACACGAGTTCCACAAGCTTCCTTGAACTGTCCAGTACGCGTGAATCCCTCTCGATTAGTCAACAACCTTTATAATGCCACAATTCTACCATTAGCACAATATACCAACAAATCAAACCTCATAATTCAACCACATTAACCTAACCCAAGGTTCCAACACCCCTTTTCATGCATCAATAAGCTCTTAGGGATTACTCAAACACCATACAACCTCAGACACCTCGGATTCCTAAGAGCCATTACCGAAAACAACCTAGGGTTAAGCTCTAAACACACATAATCCCTTCAAAACTCCTATTTAAGCAACAAGAATACCAAAACACGTTCCATTAACCCCAAAACATCCATTTCAATCGGTGGATTTCACCCCAACTCGAAAATCCAACCATACAACCGGAAATCCCAAATTCCAACCGAAGAAAATGGAGAGAAGGGAGTAGGGAACGCTTACCCACTTAAATCCAAGCTCTTGAGGTCCGAAAATCGCTCCTAGATGCCGGAAAAGTCGAACCCTAGCACTGCTCTCTCGATCTCCTCCGTCGCTCCCTTCGTTTCCTTTCTTTCTGTCGCGTCCGACTGATCCGGATTTAAACAATTTTTACGACTCTCGCCGCGGCTCCACCAAATTATCCGGAACAATGCCACTGGAAGCTTCTCGCCGCGGCGGATCTGCTCCTTGCCGCGGCGCGGAGCCTTTTTCTGGTTCCTCTTCAACTTATCTCCTCCGGTCCTGAACACCGTGCGAACACCGTGCGAAGAAAAGTATCACGAGGGGCATTACATCATGCATTTTAATATGACTGCATGGATATTTTTTCGTAATTTTTATGAGACATTTGTCTACCAAAACTCTAATACCATTAGTTGGATCAAAATCATGAGCATGTTTCACCATATCTATGACATATTCCAATTCAGTCCCTTGAAAGAAGCAAGCAATATCAAGAAAAATTTCTTTTTCATCTTGTTTCAAGCTATCATAGCTTACTTTCAATATTTCATGAATGTCTTCATTGGGACTTCTTTTATATCCATCTAACGCAGATTCCCATTCCCTTATTCCCGTATCACACAAGTGAGAGCCTATTACTTCAAGGGCTAAGGGAAGACCTTTGGCATAACTTATGACACGATTTACAACTTTCATGTAACTTGGATGAACTTGCTTATTTTTGAAGGCATTCCAAATTAACAATTCAAGAGATTCTTCATCATTCAATGCCTCCATGTCATATATTCTTTCAACGTTGACCCCATGTGTTAGCAACAAATGTCTATCCCTTGTCGTTATAATAATCCTACTCCCAGGACCAAACCAATCACACTGAGCTAATGTCCGTAAATGCTGTCGTTTGTCAACATTATCAAGAATCAACAAAATTTTCTTTCGTACAAATCTCCTTTTTATTATTTGAACTCCTTCACGGATAGAATCTATTTTTGTGTCCACCCCTAAAATCTTTGAAAGCATTGTCTCTTGCATTTTTTCTAGGCCAGATTTCCTTGACTGTTCTTTGACATCATCGAGAAAGCACAAACCATCAAAATTATCAGCAACTAAGTTATACACAGCACATGCTATTGTTGTTTTACCCATTCCCCCAATTCCACAAATTCCTACCATGATCACCTCGTCTTTTGACCCATGCTGCAATAGAGTGTTTATTTTTTGCACTTGAGTATCTAATCCAACCGGATATTCAGCAACATGCAAAGGATCCCTATTCATTATGCTAGAGATTTCTTTCACAATCCTTTCAATACACTGATATTCATAATCATGCCTGGGAAAAATACAAAAATCTATGTCAAATTTAATTAAATTCATTCGATTCATGTTTCATATGCACAAAATTTCTAATAATTCTCTTATAATCTAATTATATGAAGCTAGCTAGGTAACAAATTAGAAGAAAAGTCAGGGATAAAAGTTGTGAATTACCTAGGATCGAGACGTATGCCGGAAATATTAGCTACTTCTTGTAGTGTGAGCTTCCAACTTAGTATCTTCTCTTCATCAGCCCTTAATTTTTGTTTATGCTCAAATAATGCTTGTCCATAAATTCCTGTTCCATGTCGTACTTCACAAGGTTGCACATCATAAAAAATTGGCCAAACCCGTCGGCCCTTTTGCTTGATACACTGATGAATATGAACAAGTTCATCGAGGCAAAATTTTGAGGAAGCATAGTTCTTAGAGAATATAGTAATGGCCATCCGGGATTCTTCGATTGCTTGGAGAAGGCTTGGAGTAATTTCATCCCCTTTTCTTATTTCCTCATCATCAAAGAATGTGCGAACTCCCCTTCGAGTGAGAGCATGATACAAATTTCCTGTAAAACCATGCCGGGTATCTATACCTCTAAAATTGAGAAAGACATCGTAATTGAATTGATAGTGCAAGGAAGTTGATGCGCGCCTTGTCATGATGGCTTGCACTAGATGGAAACAAAGATAACTACGTTAATTTATGAAGAAAATTCAAATTATGGAGAGTGATGATGATGTGTGTGTAGCCTCAGGAAGAGGGGAAATGAAGATCTCAACGAGTTTACTTACTGTGAAAACAGAAGTTGACGATAACAAAGTAGCTGTGATGCACACCAAAGCAATGGGAACTAATTTGAAGAAAAAAGGAGAGTCTAAACTTCTCTCCGACTCAATCAACAGGAGAAGATCAACACGGAGAATAAAGCTTTTGTCTAACTAAGCATACAAATGGGAATACAGGTTGGAAATAATCCAAGTCAATGTCTACGAACCAAAGAAACAAAAACATATAGTGAATTAAAAAAAATTGCAGTGGATTGAAGAAGAATAGGAGTTTATTAATACAATTCGTGATGCATTTCAATTCTAATGGTGCATAGGAAACCAGTGCAAGTTTTTATTCTATTTCCCTTTCAGGGTGTTATAATAGCGCAAGTTGTATTCATTTTTTTTTATCAAAATACAATTACGTAATATGGTGTATAATTTTGTCCAATTTGTGTTTACTGTAACATCTAAATTTTTATGATTTTGTTTGAATTCTAATTTAGAGAATTACTGCATAATTAGAATTAAAAGAGCTTAAATATCTTATGTAGATCAAAGTAGGGACTAAATTGCAAAGAATGATCAGGGACCAAATTGCAAATAAAGTTGGATGGCATAATTGAAAATATTAATTATTAGCAAAAAGACAAAAAAGGGGACATAGATGTCATTTTCTCAAACAAAACATCTGTCAAGTATTTACTAAGACTGGTTATAGGAGGTGATTCAAGAAAATTCTCATAAGAAATTATACTCTAATAAGCAAAACCAGAAAATAGATATATTGGGCAGAAAATTGATCCGAAGTTACATAATCTGTAAATTAATAAGAATTAGAAAATAAGTCTAGATCAGGAAAATCAGATATATTAGGGCATAAAAAGAGATACTGGATTTTTCTATAAGGTTTAAATAGCCATAGAATCGATCTAATGGATATTGGGTTAAAATCGGAGTCTAGGCCCAGTAAGACTGCACCGGTTTCTTAATGGGCCAAAAGTACTATTCATGAAGGCCCAATAAAGGTGTAGAAATCCCTAATAGGCTAGAGATGATTTTTGGGAAGCCCAGAAATATTATTGACAATAATAGCTCAAACAATGTCAAGAAAGGATAAAGAGCTTAATGAGCCCAATTCACTCGATTCCCAGGCTAATTAAATTATAGGTAACTCAGTAGACTATGGAATAATCAAGAATAAGTCTAAAATAATATTAGAAGGTTTATAATAATCCTCTATGTAGAGAAGTTACAGGAAAAACTAATCAGCACTAATTTTTATCGGTGTTTTCGGTTAGAGCCTAATAAGGTAAAATATCTTCTAAAATAAATTATATGGGCTTAGAAATGATTAATTAAGGTCATAATGAGTTTGAAATTCATATTTTAAATATATTTATGCATGAAAAATTTTACCAGACAAAATTTACATAATTAGAGCCCGAAAACCCGGTATATGTTGAAATTGAGCTTAGAATTAAATGGTTTAAGCCCAAACAATTAAAGGAACTATCTTGGGCTGAATTATCACTCAAAATTTCGTGCAAAAGGAGTGGAGAAGAGTTAACCACCATGCATGACACTATTTCAAAGATTAGGTGTCAAAATTGGAAGTTTGGATAAAGTAAGCTTATGTAAGCATAATGATGCAATATTTACCTTATTTGGAGATAAAAGTGGCATTCAAATTAATGACAAGAGAGGGAAATTAATTAGATAACAATTATGTGAAGAAATTAGGTGTATGGTGGAGAAAAGAGATGATGTAGTGCAATTTTGGCTATTGGATCGAAAGTTAATCAAATGGATGGAGTTGCTTCTTGTTGTCTATAAATAGGCTCTTCATCCCCTCCATTATTCACACCAAAAACGAAAATCCACCATATAGTAGTGAGAAAGTGAGTTTTAGAGAGAAGGAGGAGAAGAGGAAAGGAAAATTTGCAAGTTTAAGGTAACATCTTTTCCCTTTCTTGCATTTTATTTCTAAATGGTTGTTTAGATCTTGTATTTCTATGATTGGTAGGTAGAAAACATGTTTATGTTATGAATATGATGATGATGTTGGATCAAAATGGTGAAAGAAAGATGAATATGCTATGAATTTTGCAAGAACAAGCATGAACATGTGAAGAACATGATGAACATGCTAAAAGATGCCTTTTGATCTTAAATGTTACCATGCCAAAATGAAATCATGTTTCTTGCAATTATTTTTAAATATTATGCTAAGAATGGGATTATGATGTTATTGGGATTTTCTTAAATCTCACCCCACCAAATATCTAACCATGATTAGGTTCAAATCATGTGAAAGGAAAGGAGATAAAGGAGGATTCATGAAGAAATGTTTAGAAATAGGAAGCGTATTTTGGATGCTTATGTAATATCAAGTATAATGACATTTTATGTCACAATTATGTAAATTATGTGTGACTCCTAGATGATGAATAAAAGTATGTTTTGGATTAATTTTAGATGTGTTATGTGACTACCATTGAAAGTATGGTATTATGAAATTTTAGGGAATGAAATTTGGAAAAATTAGGGTAGAATTGTAAGTAAATTCACGAAATTTACTGTAGCAATCTGCCTAATAAGATTCAAAATTAATATTTTTCCCTTATAGAGTAATTTAAGGGATGAATTTAGCAATTTGAACCACCCTTAAATGATTTTTCTAGAATTAGTTATGATTTTTCAAAGTTCAGCCAAATTTTTATATTTACCAAATGAATAGTGACTTTTGGTAAATTTTTGGAATTTTTGAATTTGGCCCAAATTTGCTTCCAAATACATCCAATTGAAATCTAAACTACTAAGGATGAATAGTAAATGGTTCCTAAGGTTAAGGTGTGACATTTACAACCTAGCTAATGCTGTTAGATTCCTTTAGAGGTCGAGACAAATGTTGCAATTTATTTTCAAGCTAAACTATACCCCCGGTCCTTATTAGCTTTTTCACTAAATCAGATGAATGAAGGTGGAGAATTAAAATTAGTTAATTAATAATCTTAATTTAAAAAAAAAATCACAAGACCTTGCTAAAGCTAACCTTATAAAATTTTATTGGAAAAAAATGAATTATACCATTCCTAATATAAAATAATAGGTGGACTCTATTTTCTAAAGCACTTTGGGAAAAATTACATGTAAACATTCTTGGTAATACATAATAAAACTATATCATATTCTAAAAATTGTCTTACATTTGGAATAAATGAAAAGCTCTTATACATAAAATAGGAGGGAGTATTACTATTGACAAATTAATATTTCTTTTAATTCTTTTTATCTGTATGTCTTTTAAGGTTTTAACATTAGATTAAAATGGTAATTACTATATGTTATAATTTCTTTTAAATTTCTTGATATGCCCTTCATTTATTTTCTCTATTCTCCATAATTATCTCTCCATAATTAATAAAGGTAAGGGTATAATTGAAATATAATATTTAGTTTTGCCCTGAATTTTAAAAGGGTAAATAGATATATAGAAACAATTTTTTTACAAAAAACAATTAAAAAAATGGGAGAAGTGATTGACACATCACACATAAAAAATAATAGCATATCTAAATACAAACAAGCGCTTTTAATTACTTATATGATACTCTATTTGATTTGTTAAAAAAGACATTTTAAAGTTTTTATATAAATTAAGAAACTCATTAAATAATTTAGATTGTTATAAATTTTAATAGTATTCTACTAAAATGCTTTTGACCTAAATGCTCCATTTTATATGAAGGGCAAAAGAATAAAAATATAATTAATATTTTACTGAAATTTTTAAGTGACAAATATTTAAAAAATTACAGAACCTTCAAAGTGACAATTTTCCCCAACAGAAGGGAACGGGAAAATGGATCCATTAACAAACAACTGACCTTAAATTATTATATTTGGTTGCCTTTAACGGCTGAAAATGGGATTGTTAACAAATAATTAATTGGTTTTAAATTACTTATCATGTGAAGTTTTCAATTAAGAAGTACCGAAGCAGGGGCATAGAGATTGGTTAAGACAGTGCCTAGCTGGCATTTGGAGAAAAACTCGTGGACTTTCAATCTTTTATTCTTCTATGCAACTTTTGTTATCTTTTTTTTTTTTGTTGGGACTCAAATGAAATACACATACTCCCTATGGTCCTAAAGCATCAAGGTAAAAGGCAATAAAAAAGATGCATCCACTTCAATTTAAGCTGCTTCGAAGGTTAATTTTCTGATTAATTTCCCCTCTGATTTATGGGTGGGTAGTATTTCTAAGAGCCTTCCTAAGACAAGCTTGAAGCAGAACTCGAATACAGGAAGCTAAGCCAAGGAAAGGATGATTCATCATCATCACCAGTCAGAGAAAGACTGAAGTGGTGATAGCAATATCACAGATCATTTGGGATTGTAGGAATCTTCTAAAGCGTCAAGGCAATAAAAGAGATGCATCCACTTCAGCCAAGGAAACGATGGTTCATCATCATCATTAGTCAGAGAAGGATTAAAAATCGTAATTTGAAGATTATTGTGCACAGAGATCTATTATTTTTTACGATCTTCAGTTCTTTAGTTTATATACGAATCACGGACAAAAGAACCGCCAATGAATCCTACCGTCTCCATGCTACAGCATTTAAGGGAGATTTTAAGAAGGGTAACTCACCTTGACGGATTCGATCGGCCCTCCTGCTTTCTCTCTTGTCTTTGCAGATTCCAAACTTGCGGGTGCTACGATAGCTGCCTCACTCAACAATCCTGAGCTTCCGACTGTTATGAATGAAATCCATGTGCTCTAGAGGCTTCTTTGATATGCTGGGAAAGCCGGGATGCCTATTTATAATTACTATTGCTGAAGTGTACCGACACTTCATCGGAAAAGATTAAAAATATATATATCAACTAATTTCTTTTATAATTAATTTAATATATTGATACTTAAAAGAAAGTAAAATCACGTGAACACTGCAATAATAAATAATAAAATAATATGAATGTGAAGGTTCCGTGAAAAGTTGGATCACTTGCAGGAGTTTTCCGAGAAAGACCAAAGTACCCCGAAAACAGCTATAATGCATAAATATTGGGAATGTGAGGTGAAAAGGTTTGCTATTGACTCTAAACTCAAGTGAAGGGTCAACAAAGCAAACGCGAAAACAAAAGTAAGGTTGCAGAATCATGCTTCTCTCGTTAAATATTAAATATACTGTGACGTTTTGGCTCGCGGGAATTTTCCAGGAAACAACAAAGCATGTACCAACAAAAGCTACTGTGACGCATAAATTCCGGAAAAGTTACCAAAAGCTTTATACTTTGTTTAGAAGATGCTGTGGTAGTCCTAAAACATAATAAAGTTTCTAAAATATATGTCATCAACTTGTATTTTAATATTATGTTTTTATATCCACATAAAAAAATAATCTATTTGAAATTGATAACTGTACCTGTGTTAAATAAAAATATATTTAATAAAGATCTGGATGACTTTAATTTGCAAGAGAAAGCTAAGTCAATGGAAAAAAAGGAACGCGGGAAAGATAAAGCAGTGGCTTCACTCATTCACTTTCACTTGATATTAGCTTTCAAGAATTTTCTGGGAAAAGACAAAGGCAGTTCCGAAATCAGCCGTGTGCACTAATTCAAGTTCAAGAGCCTCCTAACTCACCCGTACAATTCTGGCATCCATCAGTTATTAAAATATGTGTCAGAAGTAGACCTCTTAAAATTCAAGTACTCTGAGAAATTCCAAACTCTTACCTTATTTGACAGATATATATATATATATCACGCGGGATCCTTCATGGAGAGTGTGGTTCTGAAGCTTTTATAGTGGCAATCCACATTGCTAGTTTGAGTCTTTAACACAAATATTTTAGTAAAATATAATGGCACGTGTCCATGATTAACAAATTTCAAAGTTGTTTCTACACAACACGTAATCATTTTTTCAGTTAAGGCCCTCTTATTTCTTTCTTTGTTGTTTCTTTTAAGACAATATATGAGGGCCTCCAAAATCAGTGATTAAATTTTAAATTTTAATATATGAGGACAAATTAATTATTGTCTTATAACATTAAAAAGTGATTAAATTTTTTTAAGTTTTAATAGCCAATCAGAACTATTTAAGAGGAAAAATAATTTAAAATATAAAATAAGTGGTGATCATGATTCAAATAATTGTGTTAATCTAATAGGAAATAATTTAAAGCATAAGATGATTAGGTTTGAAAAAGGTTTCATTAGGCACTCAGTTGTATAAAGCAAAAGATTAAAGCAATGGTTTGAGTGGAAGAAAGCGAGCTTCCCCGAAATTGTGGATAAATGAAATGAAAGGTGGGTCAACAATTGCTCCAAATAAAAAAGATAAAGTTGCAATATATATTAAGAAAGTCAAAGTGGATAATACAGCACTATTCGCTAAAGTGGACCTCTTAAAAGTTCTTGTCCTACAAGAAATACCAGATTTTGTTTTGTTAGATATTATTTGGGCCTAAAATCATAACATGCCCAACCAGTAATTATTAATTGAAGACAGCCTCAAGATTGGACTTGAGTCTGAGAAGTTAAGCTGATTCATATTGCTCGGCTTTACATATGGGAAAATTGTGATAAAAGATCTAATGAACCACACAGCATTTGTTTAAAAACACATGTTATTTATTTGCATTTATTGTTATTGAGTAACTAAGCCTGTAATTCACGTAATGAGATAAGGGCACAAATACGGCCAAAAAATATGTTCAAAAATACAGAGAACTTCCCTTTACATAATGTGTGAAGTACTCCCCTCAAATTCAAAAAGTGATACTAAACAATCTTAAACTATCAATTTTAAGTAGAAAACCTCCTTCATTAGTAACTCTGTTAAGTAATTAATAGAAAATTATTTGTCATGCTATATTTAACGACATGCCATCTGACATGGACGTATAAAATCTATATCACTTTTTACTAGGTTACATTACATGGCATATGTTTTTTCTTTTTTAAATACCCAAAGTGTAATGCCCCTCACGATATCTTTATTGGTTTTGTGTTCAGGATCGGAGGAAGTAGAACAGATATGGTTTAAGAGGAACCAGAAAAGGCTCTGCGCCGCGGCAAGGAGCAAAGCCGCCGCGGCGAGAGACCATCTAGTGGCATTGTTCCGGATTAGTTGGTGGAGCTACGGCGAGGTATGCTGGAGCCGCGGCGAGAGTCGGGAAATATGTTTAAATCCGGATCAATTCAGTTGAACGGAAAAGAAAGAAACAGAGGAAATAGAGGGAGACCGCAAGGAGCAGTGCTAGGTTTCGAGAATTCGGGCTTCTAGGAGTGATTTTCGGACCTCAAGAGCTTGGATTCAAGTTGGTAAGTGTTCTCTACTCCTCCCTCTCCATTTTCTTCGGTTGAAGTTTGGGATTTTCAAGGTTAAGGTTGGATTTCCGATTTGGGGTGAAATCCACCGATTGAAATGGATGATTTGAGGTTAATGGAGTGTGTTTTGGTATTCTTATTGGTTGGATGTGTGTTTGGAAGGGTTTATGTGCGATTTGAGCTTAACCCTAGGTTGTTTCCGATTAGGGCTCTTGGGAATCTAAAGAGTATGTGTTCGAGTAGTGTTTAAACGATCCCTGGGAGCTTATTGATGTATGATTGGGGTGTTTGAGCCTTGGATTAAGCCTAAAGTGGTTAAATTGTGATATTGTGTTTATGGATATATATTGTGTTAATGGGAGAATTATGTGTTATGAAGGTTAATTGGTTAACCTTGTGGGGCTCAAGCGTGTTAGTGTTGACAACCTGAGGTAACCGTGTGTTTGTTTATGTGGTTTTATACGACAGTATGTATAGTTGTATATATATGCATGTCTTTTTCATACCACGATAGTGATATGTTTGTGTGTTGTTATTATATATCGTGGTATGTATATAGTAGATGATGTTTATGAGTATTGTGATGAGATATGTGATGAGAACACTAATGTGATATGATGTTTACGATGATACATTAGCATCACCACATGTTACTGTTACATTGAGATGTATGACGGATGAAGTGGTGATGATTTGATGACGTATGATATATGATGATAAATGAAATTGTTAGGGAGAATAAGGTTGGAGTATGTGATATTGTGTATGTTAGGGAGGATAAGGGTGGATTGTATGTGTTAGAGAGGATAAAGATGGGTTATTTGTATATGTGTGTTAGGGGGGATAAGGATGGGTTATATGTATACGTGTGTTAGGGAGGAGAAGGATGGAAGTCCCAGAGAGGACGACATGCATATCATGCATTTTACATTGCATTCATATGTTATATGATTCATATGTGTATATATATATGTTTATGTGTTGTTGATCCCGGTTACTGAGACCTTGTCTCACCCCACCCTCTCCCATGACTAACCCTTTCAGGTGAAGGTTCTAGCTCTAGTCCGGTGAAGCCTAGAGAGTAGCTGTGTACGTGAGAAGTCTATGCAGTGTTTGTATTTTTGAATAATGTATTATGTGCCAAGTAGGGTAGAAAGTTGTGTATTAAATGTATGAGTTTGACAGGATTGTTATGGATGAATGTATGCTTGGTTATGTTTATGTGGAATGTGTTATGCTGGTGTTTTGAGAGTGTTAGGTATTTGGCTCGTTTTGTCATGTTCGGGTTCAAAGGGGTCAGGACTCAGAGGAGTGGTTCCTTGAGGTGCAACCTCCTTGGATATGTTGGTTTGGAGAGTTTGGACCTATAAGTGGTCAAAACGGCGTCGGGGTCCAGAATCTTCATACGGAGTTGGATTGAGGTGAAAGTGGTGTCTATGGTTAGATTGAGACTAGATTGACTTGTAGGAGCTAGAATCAAGTCAATCGGAGGTCGGAGTATAAAGTTATGCGTGTCGGAAGTTCACCCCAAAACGTTGTAGTGCTGATATGGGATATCAGCAAGGGGGCGCCACGACGCCAATATCCAGGCCGCGGCGCCAGCGATGGCAGTAACGAGGGAGAAACAGAGCAGGCCGAAGCCGCGGCAATCCTATAGTGGCCGCGGCCTCAGCCCAAAGTTTGGTAATTTGGGGTTCGTTTCCGTTGGTTTGAGGATATGAGATGTTGTTTTGTGCTGTTTGGATTGTGGTTGGTTGTATTTCGTGAGTTTTTGTTATATAGTGGAGGTAGGATGTTACACATAGGCATATGCCATTCAAAATATCTTTTATTTTAATAAATACCAAATTCTTCATATTTTTCATGTGAATGGCCTCACTTGTTTTTATTCTGCAGATCTCACATCCTTTGTGTACTTCACAATGAGGATCAATGTTATGAAAATTGCATTAGTTAATGGACCAATCCAAAAAAGTTCAATGGTTTGATGAGGGATGGAGCGGGGTTAGACAGGACATAATTAAATTAATATATTTTAAATAACATATTTAAATAATAAAAATTAATCATCCAAAATTAAAAAAAAGAAAGACTTAATTCTAGAGAAGTAATTTTTCTTTTAAAAAAACGGAATAACAGAAATATTGATGCTTAAAAAGATATAATTACAAAGTAATTAACTTTTAATTCAAATCCATATTACTACTTGAGACCCATATTAAAATCAAATTGAAAGGATAAGTTTGACATCATAAAAATATAAATAAACAATAAGTATAATAAAAATTAAAAATTGTTTATATGAAGAAAAAAGATTCAAGAAATAAATAAAAATGAGCAAAGATTGAAGAAAAAAAATAAAAGTTATACGAGGAGAAGGGGATATATTGAGTATTAAAAACATAAAAGAAAAAAGGGGATATACCATTATCATCAAGTACTTTTAACAGTCATATTAAAACTAAATTAAAATAATCATGTTTGAGATAAAAAAAATAGATAAATAATAGGTATAATAAAGATTAAAATAATGTTATCATATAAATAAAAAAATTTCAAAAAATTAACACATGAGTTAAATAGTTGGGTGGTTCATTTGTTTGGTTTTTGCTGTACTAGCTGGTTTTGGACCAGTCAGTCAATATTTGGCTGTAGGTATATTTTGGATCAGATCAAATGTCAGTTCATGGTTTTATAGATAATATGAAGAATAGTTAAGATTTACTTGAAGGGTGAGGAGCATAGGTTGGTGACAATTAATTACTCCCTCCATTTTTTTAATAAGTCATTTAAGATTTTAGCTTATAAAATTACTCTTTCTTTTTAAAGGGAAAAACTATTCTTTCTTTCTTAAAATTCAAATCAAATGTTACAATCAAGTAATGAAATTATTTTTTCTTCAAAATTACACTTTTCTACTTCATAACTTTTAAGTTAATTTTTCAAATAAGGTATTGTGTGTATCTATATATATAATATGTTAATTATATAATTTTTTTGTATTTAATTTTTAATAATTCTATTTTCAAAGAAACCATTAGGTATATATTCAGCTCTTGAATTGAAGGAAACATCTCAAATCCATTGATGATTGAGAGTGGACTCCAAGTTAATCAATATTGAGAATAACTATCATATTTCACATTTAAAAAAAAAACAATTGTAAGAATAAAAAGAATTGAATTTGGAAGCAAGTGCATTCAATTCATTATTCAAAATGATAAATAACAGTTGGAAAAAAAATAAAGAGTAAAATACTATTACTTTTTTAAAAAAGTAAATTAAAAATTACAATCAAGTAATAAAATTGTTTTTGTTCAAAATTACTGTTTTCTAAAATATATGTCATCAACTTTTATTTTAATATTACGTTTTTATATTGACTTAAAAAATTAATCTATTCTAAAATTATATTAAACTGATAATGGTACCTATGTTAAGTAAAAATATAATTAAAGAAGATCTCGATGGTCTTTGCTTTGTGTATCCCCTATATTTGTCCGGGGAACAATCCCTTTTAAATTCTTTGCTCCCTTGCATGTACATACGCTTTTGACATAGTAATATACTAATATACTCCTGATGTTATGCAAAAAAAAGAAAAAAAAATTCTCGAAGACTTATAATTTGCAGAGAATGCCCAATCAATGGGGAAACATAAATGCAGAAAGATAAAGCAGTGGCTTCACTCATTCAGTTGAAATTAGCATTCAAGAAATTTTAGAGAAAAGATAGGGCAATTCCGAAATCAGATGACTTGCCATGCACTAATTCAAGTTCAAGAATCAAGACCCTCCTGACCCATACGTAGGGCTGCACAATTTGGCCCGGTGTCCGGTTGGCATGGTTCAGCCCGATCACATCGAGCCAATTGGGCCGAGTCAAATTTCGGGCCGGTTCGGGGTTAAGGCCAGGCACCTTAACCCCGGCCCGACCCGACATATATATATATATATATATTAATTTTTTTAAAAATATTTTATATATTTGAATTGATTTTGTAGAATTTTTGTTTTTTATATATATCTAATATAATACATTTATTATGTAAATATTATGAAAAATTTTTAAGATTTTAATGTTTCAAATTTTTTTAAATTTTGAATTAATTATTTAACTTAATATTTATGTAATAGTTAAATATTCATAAATTTTGAAAAATTTTATTTTTTTCTAAGATTATTTTTGAAGAAAATTTATTTTTAAGTATAAATAAGTATATTTTTTATTATTAAATAAATTTTTTTATTTTTAATTTTTATATATATATATAGTATCGTGTAACACCCTTCCTTCTTACACCTCCTGTACTTAACCAAAAACTTCAATGCTTAACTAAACACAACCCCAATACCTTAAAGCAACACTCCAAAACTTCAAAACAGCGGAAACAACTCCCAAAACACCAAAAAATAGGGCTGGGGGCCGCAGCCGCTATAGTACCGCCGCGGCTCCGGCCTCCCCTACTTCTCCATCGCTTCTGGATTCACTGGCACCGTGGCCTGGACTCTGGAGCTGTGGCGCCCCATGCTGATATGCCATATCAGCAACTTTCATACTCCGGGGTGAACTTTCGACGCGCATAACTTTATGCTCCGACCTTTAATTGATTTGATTCCAACTGCTATAAGTTAATCTAGTCCCAATCTAGCCAGAGACACCACTTACACCTAAATCCAACTCCGTATGGAGATTCTGAACCCTTGACACCGTTTTGGCCACTTATTGATCAAAACTCACCACTAACCACATCAATTGCCACCCAAGGCAAATAGACACTCTAAAACCATTCATATAGTTCCAAATCCCCAAAACCAACTTGTCCAAAAAGGTTTCACCTCAAAGGAACCATTCCTCTGAGATTTGACCCCTCGGAACCCAACTTGACAAAAAGGGCTACAGGTCCTAAACCATAGCAACAAGACCCAAAACCACTATGGGCTCACAAACACCAACATACATACTTCTAAACATCTAAAACCACGCAACCATACATACAACATACATAATCCATACAATTCATACCTTATCCAAATATTCATTACAAACCATTCTATCCTACCTGGCACTAGATACAATATCCAACATTACAAACACTACATAGACTATTCCCACATACGTAGCTACTCCTGCGTCTTCTCCAGACTAGTGCCAGAACCGTCACCTGAAAGGTTAGTCATGGGAGAAGGGTGTGAGACAATGTCTCAGTAACCAGGAACAACCACATACAATGTATATATACTGACCCACACAGTCGTGCAATGCAATGTTAATGAATGGTATGCACGTTCTCCCTCATACACGGCTAGAACCACGAGTTGTCATCATCACAAGACATTTCAATAGATGATTCCCTTCCAACAGTCGGTGAAGACTGATTCCGGGACATCACCAAGCTCACCTTACTCTAATGCAACCCGGCCAATGGTTACACTAAAGCTCGGACCGTGGCTCTCCTTCCCCTGGACCATCACGAATTAATGGTGATTTTGGGAAGGTTCATCCCCAAATCTACTGCCACCTGGCTCTCCTAAGGAGAGGATTTAGTAACAGGGATATTTCATCATATCATATTATCCTCTGCCGCCTAGCTTTCCCATGGAGAGGATTTAGCGACAGGGATCTCTCTCATATCACATCATATCATCATCACCTCATCATCAATCTCTCACTATGCAATCATATGGTGATGATGCCAATGTCATGCCAACATGCCTCTACGCATATATATACATCCTTATCATCATAATTCATCATATAGACATGCTAGCATGCAATGGTATGGGGATGCTACACATCACAATATAAATATACAACCATCATATATCAACTAGCCGTGCATACTACAATGTATAAGAAAACCCATACATATACACAATCAATATCGTGGTATGAAAAGGAACATGCATATACATACAGATATACGTTCTATCATACCATACAAACAATACAATACAAACATACACCCGGTTACCTCAACTATCGTTAGCACACGCACATGAGTTCCACAAGCTTCCTTGAATTGTTTAATACACATGAATCCCCTTTCGATAGTCAACAACCTTCACAATACCATAATTCTTCCATTAGCACAATGTACTAATAAACCAAACATCACAATACAACCACATTAACCTAACCCAAGGTTCCAACACCCTTTTCATGCATCAGTAAGCTCTTAGGGGTCACTCAAACACTACGCAACCTTCTACACTTCGGATTCCCAAGAGCCCTAACCAAGAACAACCTAGGGTTAAGCTCTAAACACATATAATCCCTTCAAAACTCACATCCAAACAATAGTGATACTAAAACACACTTCCTTAACCCCATTTCATCCATTTCAATCGGTGGATTTTGTCCCAAACTGGAAATCCAACCTCAATACTGAAAATCCCAAACTCTAACCGAAGAAACTGGAGAGGGAGGAGTATAGAACATTTACCAACTTGAATCTGAGCTCTTAAGGTCCGAAAATCACTTCCAATGGTCGGAAATCTCGAACCCTAACTCAGCTCCCTCGGTTTCCTCCACCGATCCCTTTGTTTCTTTCTTTTTCGTCTGATTGAACTGATCCGGATTTAAACAAAAATCTCAATCCTTGAAGCGGCTCTAGAACCTGACCACAGTGGACCTGCTTCAGGCCGCGGTGTGGAGTACCTCCAGACCCCTCTTGGATCTTCCTCCATGCTTTTTCCTCCGATCCTGAACATAATGCTAACAAAAATAACATGAGGGGTGTTACATATCAAGCCAGCTTGGTACTGGCCCGAACCACATTGGGCCGGGTATCAAGTAGGGGTCAAACCCAACCCGGCCTATGATCACCCCTACCCACACATACGCTTCTGGCCGCAATCAATTATTATTATTAACATATGTGTAAGTGGAACTCTTAAAATTTGAGACCTCTTAAAATTCTTTGTGGAGGGTGTGGTTCTAAAACCTTTTATATGTGAAAGCTTGAAAGAGAGAAAGATGAAAGAATTGTCGTAGCTTCATTGTTGAGAAAGGTTGCAATATATACAAAGAATAACAAATCAAACCTATTAATAAAAAATCAATCCTAATAATAACAAATCAATACAAAAGAATATATTATCATAAATATAAAGATAATATTTTCCTAAATATGGTAACATCCCCCCTCAAACTCAAGATAGCTTAATAGGAAGCAGCTTGAGTTTGTTTACTAGAAATTGGAAGAGACTTGGATGAAAGGACTTAGTGAATAGGTCAGTTGGTTGGTGCTTCGTTCAAATAGGAACAAGTTGGATAGTTCCACGAACAACATGTTGCGAGTAAAGTGATAGTTAATCTCTATATGCTTAGTCCGCTCATAGAACACATCATTGTGGACAATCTTGATAGCAGCTTCGCTGTCACAATAGATGTCTTTAGAGGTTGTCTGTGATGCCCCCATCTCATCAAGCAGCCAATGAAGCCAGAGAACCTCAGAAGTCATGTCGGCTAGTGCACGATATTCTGATTCAGCACTAGAATGAGAAACTAAGGTTTACTTCTTAGTTCTCCAAGACACAAGAGAATTACCAAGGAAAATACAGAAGCCAGTGATAGACCATCGATTAGCATGATCACCACCCTAATCAGTATCAAAATATGCCCATAGAGCAAGAGACGAACTAGCAGAGAAGTGAAGGCCATGATACAAGGTGCCTTGGGCATATCAAAGAATGCTGACAACAGCGGCATAGTGGGTTAGGTGACATAGAAGAAAAATAGTTTTCCTAACTAGTCACATGGTTGCAACAAGCAGAATAAAAAAAACTAAGAAAGTATACCTGAGGGAGTGGCTAAGGCAGCAGGTGGGCTAGAGGTACCAGAAAGAAATTTTGTGAAGTAAGGCCTCAATGTCAGTAGTAGAGGATCCTGAAATAGTAGCAACAGCAGGTGCCTCATTAGTGGCAGAGAAAGCAGGCTTGGAGGATGAACCAGATCTAGCTGATTTCCCTCAGTCAGATCTAGGAGGATGAGTAGGGCACTGATCAATGAGATGCCTGGTCTTCTTGCAGTATCAACAAAACAAAGTTGGACAGTGTACAACAATATGACCCTTCTTTTGACAAGTTCGACATTCAATAAATGGGCATTGATTGAAGGTGTGAGTGGATTGAGGACAGCGACGACAAGTCTTAGAATTTCTCCCAGAAGCAGCAAAGGCCATCTCAAGGTTTTGCTGAAACAGGCCCAAACGGGTTTCCTCAGATCAAAGAAGAGGAAGAGCTTCTTCAAGAGTAGGTAGTGGGCTTTAGTGCAGCAAAGAAGACCAAATAGGCTCAAAGTCATCAGTAAGAGCCATCAAGAACTGAATGAGACGAAGCTGATCTCTGTATTTAAAGAATGCTTGAGTGTCTTCCTCACACTTGAAGGTGGGTTCAGAGTAGGCTAATTGATCCCAGATGGATTCAATCTTGGCAAGAAATTCAAACAATGGTTGACCATTCTCCTGTTTAAGAACACTAAGGTTCTTCTGCAACTGAAATTGGTTACATAAATCAGAAGAGGTGGAGCGACTAGCAAGATAGTCCCATACCTCTTTGGCAGTGTCAAAATACCCAAATTGTTGATGAATATTGGAAGTAAAAGTATTTCGGAACCAAGTAATTATCTGATTATTTTTGCTATCCCAGTCATCTAGTCGCTCAATATATTTTACTTCAGATTCAGCAACTTCACGAGTGGGAAAAGTAATATCACCTATAACATATTGCCAGAGCTTTCTACCTTTAAAGAATCCACGCATACTTTCTAACCATAAACGATAGTTGGAGCCAGTGAGAGTAACAGAGATAGGTTGAGCAATATTTGACTTCTCCATAATCGACAGAAAATGCAGCAAATACTGGAAAATTTTGGTAAATTCAAGGAAGCACCAAAATACCCAATAGACCCTAGGAACAGAAAGAACAGAAATATGGGAGCACGGTGAGGGAAACAGTGGCCAGAGAGATGTGTTCACGTGCCATCACGTGCCTCCAAAATTGGCTAGTGCAGAAAAGTTTGATCGGCGTGTATGGGTGCGTGGCTGGTCAAAATGCTGCTGGACTTGGTGATCCGGCAGAACAGAGGATGGCGAACACGATAGGGTGGCGTATGTCTGCAACGGAGGTCGGTGGATGAGTGGATCTGGAACACATGATGGTGATGAACAGTAACATAAATGAACAGGAACTTGATGAATAGTGAGGCAATATGAACTTCTGGCAAAGTTGCTGGTAGTTGGTGGAAAAATTATGGCTCTGGTACCATGAAAGCTTGAAAGAGAGAAAGATGAAAGAATTGCCGTAGCTTCATTAATGAGAAAGGTTACAATATATACAAAGAATAATAAATCAAGCCTATTAATAACAAATCAATCCTAATAATAACAAATCAATATAAAAGAATATATTATCATAAATATAAAGATAATATTTTCCTAAATACGATAACAATATGTAATGGTAATCTATACTCAAATCAATATAAAAGAATATATTATCATAAATATAAAGATAATATTTTCCTAAATACGATAACAATATATAATGGTAATCTGCACTGCTACTTTTGCCATGCCATTGACATAAACTTTCCAAGAATGAGCAGTGAAAGTTATATAAAGAAATGGGCAAAAAAGAAAATGAATACTTGCTTTGTCTGCCACTGCCTTTCTTTGGTTCTTATTCTCATAACTCACATCCTCCGTGTTCTTCCATGATGAAGATAGCTTCCCATGAGTAATTGAAATAAGATAATATGAAGAATAACTAAGTCCATCTCTCCCTCCCTCTGGAATGAAGTTATTAAGCATTCATTTGATTTTTCTTATTTAATCTAAATTCTAAACGACATTTTAATAGATTTCAAATTTCTTATTTTCTGTGTTAATTAAAGATTTTCATTCAACAATTACAATCTTAATTCTAAAGAAAGTAATTTTTCTTTAAAAAAAATGGCATCACAGAAATATTGATGCTTAAAAAGATACAATTACAAAGTAATTAACTTTTCATTCAAATCCATACTACTACTTGAGACCCATATTAAAATTAAATTGAAAGGATAAGTTTGAAATTAAAATATAAATAAACAATAAGTATAATAAAAATAAAAAAATTTTTATATGAAGAAAAAAGATTCAAGAAATTAAAAAAATTAGTAAAGATTGAAGAAAAAAGTATATGAGGAGAAGGGAATACACCGAGTATAAAAAAAAAAAGAAGGGGAAGTACCATTATCATCAAGTATTTCTAATAGTCATATTAAAACTAAATTAAAAGGAACATGTTTGAGATAAAAATATAAATAAGTAATAGATATAACAAAGATTAAAATGATGTTATCATATAAATAAAAAAAATTCAAGAAATAAATACATGAGTTAAATAGTTGGGTGGTTCATTTGTTTGGTTTTTACTGTTCTAGCCAGTTTTTGACCGGTTCAGTCAATATCTGGTTGTAGGTATATTTTGGACTAGATCAAATGCCGGTTCTTGGTTTTTATAGATAATATGAAGAATAGTTAAGTTCGTCCATCCATCTATACCTCTAGAACAAAGTTATCAATCATTCATTTTAGCTATGCTTATTTAATCTAAATCCTAAATGACATTTTAATAAATTTCAAAATTCTTATTTTCTGTGTAAATTGAAGATATTCAATAAACAATTACAATCTTATAGCTCTCTTTAATATTTATATATTGACTTTTTTTGTCCATTGAATTGAACCTCCTTCATTTAATCCTATGTTCTTCCCATCCTCCATAACTTTTCTGATATCATTCTATCCTCCATTTTTCCATAACATTTTTTCCATTTAATTTTAGTTTGATATCATTCTCTCACACAAATTTTAGACATATTTTAATAAGTTCTTACTTCAATTCTTTGTTATTCTAGAAGTTTCTTGGATATGCATAGCGGGCAATATTTGTTTCTTTCAAATACTCAAATTTTCGTCTAACAATAGAGATGAGGCAAGAATTTCTCATTTTTGTTTCCTTCTCTTCTTCTCCCAAGTTTTACCAACCAGAAACGAAGCATTGCCCCACAGAACAAAATAGGTAAATGTCCCTTTTGCTTCTGAACCAATGAGGCTAACATGCTTTGCTCTTTGGCTGCCGAAGATACAATCGTGAAAAGATAAGAAGAATTTACATTTTAGGGTTTATTCATGGTGAATGATATTTTAGTTGCCAAACAGATTGATCAATGATGATGTAGATTCCATTAATTCATGTCAGCTGCCATGCATGTGTGTTTAACAAAGCATGAGAAATCATATTTCCATTAGTAAATTAATGGGATCACTAACGAAAGGGTTTCTTTGCTTAAAATTAAAAGCTAAAGGGGGTCTATAATAACTTCTTGAAATTCAGGGGAGTTCATTTTATGTAATGTAAAGGTCAAAGAAGTTATTTGTATTTTAGCCAAATATATATATCATGGTGAATTCTCTGGGAAATCATTTGGTTCTAAATTGTAAAATCATCATATATAGCAACAGATCCTACAATAGTGACATGAACACTTGGTTAATATCAATATTGTTTCATCTATATAATTCTCCACAAAACCACCAAACTAATCCCACATTGATCTGATTTAAGGCTAAAAAAATCGTATTATTAATATTCACTTTCTAACAAGACATTAAAGAGATGGCCAAAGGAAAAATCTTATAAGCCCATAAAATTTCAAGCTCAGTTATAAAGACGGCTGAACAATAACACTACTATTCATTTACTTAAATTTACTTTAATTTATATGACTAAAAGAAGAGATGAGAAGATATTAATTATATCAGTCCACCAAAAAGATGTGATAAATACTTTTCCAAAACATCGATGGACTATGTACACTTTTTTTTTCCTTTTCTATTTAGCTTGAAATGTGTGCAAGTCCTTCAACTTTCAATTTAATTCACTTTCAGAAGGTCGTGCAGTCTCCTGAATCGATCAGGCCATGTTACCTCCTGACCCACACGTACAGTTACTTTTGCCATGCCATGAACTTTCCGAGAAACGAGCGCCGTGAAAGTTACATAAAGAAATGGTGTAACATCCTACCTTTCTACACCTCTGGAATTAACCAAATAAATTAATATCCATCTAAACACAACCCAAACATCTCGAACCAACTCTCCAATACTCCAAAACAGCGGAAACAAACCCCAAAATGCCAAAAACTAGGCTGGGGCCGCAGCTACTACAGTACCACCGTGGCTCCAGCCTGCTCTGTTTTTCCCCGCTTCTGTCAACATTGGCGCCGTGGCGCCCCCTACAAATATCCTATATCAGCAAATTCAACATTCTGGGGTGAACTTCTGACACGCATAACTTTATGCTCCGACCTCCGATTGACCTGATTCCGATTCCTACAAGTCAATCTAGTTCCCATCTATCCAAGGACAGCACTTTTACCTCAATCTGACTCCGTATGGAGATTCTGGACCCTTAACACCATTTTGATCACTTATTGACCAAAACTCATCACTAGCCATTCCCAATTGTCACCAAAGACAACTGGTCACTCAGAAACCATTCATGCAGGTCCAAAACCCCCAAACCAACTTGTCCAAAGAGGTTTCACCTTAAAGAAACCACTCCTCTAAGATTTGACCCCTTGGAACCCAACCTGACCAAATGGGCTACAGGCCCTTAAACAAACCAACAAAGCCCCAAAGCCACGTTAAGCTCACCAACATTAATATACAGCCTTCTCAACATTCAAAACCAAACAACCATACATACCACATACATAGCCATACCATACAACCATAATAATCCTTAACAATTCCTTAAGCTATACATTACAACCTTTCTATCCAACTTGGCACAAGATACACATACAAAATACACACTACATAGACTATTCCTACGTACATAGCTACTCCAGCATCTTCTCCGGACTAGTGCCAGAACTGTCACCTGAAAGGTTATTTTATGGGAGAGGGGGTGAGACAATGTCTCAGTAACCGGGAACAATCACACACACAAATATATATACATATACATATATCTCATGCAGCTCATGAATGCAATTTGAAATGAATAAGATGCATGTCACCCTCGTAGGGACCCCATCCTTATCCTCCCTAATACATATATCGTCCACGCTTATCCTCCTTAACATATACATCATCCAACCTTATCCTACCTAACATATATATATAATCCAACCTTATTCTCCCTAACACACATATATATATCATCGTTCATCATATCATCAGGACATCACCACCACTCCATCTGCCATACATCACAGTCTCACAATATCATGTGGTGATGCTCATGTATCATCATATCATCATCATAATGTCATGTATGCATCATATCACATCATATCAACATCATCATCACATATCTCATCATCATAAACATAATCATCATCTAACTGTATACATACCACGATATATAAAATAGTACACACAAAAACATCCATATTGTGGTATGAAAGAGACATACATATATACACAAATATACTTACTATCATATAACATAATCAATACAATATAAACAAACATCCGGTTACCTCAATTGTCATTACCACACATACACGAGTTCCACAAGCTTCCTTGAACTGTCCAATACATGTGAACCCTTCTCGATAGCCAACAACCTTCACAATACCATAATTCTTCCATTAACACAATGTACCCAATAAACCAAACCTCACAATTCGACCACATTAACCTAACCCAAGGTTCCAACACCCTTTTCATGCATCAATAAGCTCTTAGGGATCATTCAAACACCATTCAACCTCATACACTTCGGATTCCCAAGAGTCATAACCAAGAGCAACCTAGGGTTAAGCTCTAAACACATATAATCCCTTCAAAACTCACACCCAAGCAACAAGAACACCAAAACACACTTCCTTAACCCCATTTCATCCATTTCAATCGGTGGATTTCGCCCCAATCAGAAATCCAACCTTAACACCGAAAATCCCAAACTTTAACCGAAGAAAATGGAGAGGGAGGGGTATAGAACACTTACCAACTTAGATCTAAGCTCTTGAGGTCCGAAAATCACTCCTAGAAGCTAGGAATCTCGAACCCTAGCACTGCTCCTTGCGGTCTCCCTCGGTTTCCTCCGTTTCTTTTCCTTTCGTCCGACTGAACTGATCCGGATTTAAGCAAATTTCCCGACACTCGCCACGGTTCCAGATATACCGCCGCGGTGCCACCAGTTTCATCCGAAATAACACCTCTGGAAAGCTTCCCGCCACGGCGGCCATACTTCTTGCCGCGCCGTGGAGCTCTTCCAGACTCCACTTGAGCCTTCCTTCGTCATATTCTCTTCAGTCCTAAACACAAAGCCAAGAAAAATAACATGAGGGGTGTTACAAATGGGGAGCAAAAATGTGATACCCTTAGAAAAAAGATTACTTATAAATAAATATAATAATATTTATTTAGCAATTATTTTATGGAGTCATTTTGAGATATATTTAGGAATTTTTTTTAATCTTGATATTTTGATATCTAGTAGATTAATATATATATATATATATTTCAAAAATTTGAGTTTAAATTTTGGGATAAATCTTTTGATTATAATTATTATATTTTTTAAAGTATCTAAGATAATGATCTAAAATCTTATCCTAGATCTTTTTATTATTATTTTTTTTAAAATATCTAAGATAATGATCTAAAATCTTATTCTGGATCTTTTAATTATTATTATTTTTAAAATATCTAAAATAGTGATCTAGAATCTTATCTTAAATCTAGTAAAGAGAACCCTAATATCACAATTACTCCCTCTTCTCTCAGCCGCAACCTCGTTGCTCATCTTCATCAAGTAAGCCTCTCAATTTTCCTCTAATCTTTCTTCACTAAATGTATCCTTTTCTTCATTCTTCTTTCCTGAGTTACTGCTAAGGAAATGGTCTCTCACCCTTAAACCCATACACCCACACACACACACACATATATATTTATATATCCTCACAAGGCTTTGCGTCTTCACCTTTCCACCTTGCTGAATCCTTATTTGCTTGTGTCACCATCTATATAGCAAGTGAGACAAACTTTGTTCCTTCCTTCTTGACTTTTACCCTCACACATGATTTATTAAATTAAATAATCCTTACATTGTTTAAACGGTGGTGTTTGGCTTTTTCTTAATTTGTCCTTGTATCGATTTCTGGCCTTCATTATTGTGTTTTCTTTTATTGCTTCAAATCAAATCCTAGCCTCGTACTAATAAGTGATCTCTTTTATGTTATATGTTCTCAAATTATATGTTTTGGTTTGTTCCAAACTTTAGATGCTGTGCTGCCCTCTTTTTAAATTATATGTTTTATCAAATGCTCCTTATTTGAATATTACTTCAAGTTAGTTTCTTCAAAATTAGATTTTTATTTTTCTAACAACAGTTTGGTAAATCTTGAAATTTATTTTTTATTTTTATTTTTATTTTATACAGTGACTCTATAAAATAATTTGTATACTTGTTAAATGATTAAGAATTTTATAGGTTTTATTTTAGTGAGTACTATAGAAATTTAGAATAAAAAGAATTAGGATTAATATATGAGGATGCATTCCATTGGTGATAGAAGATAAATTTGAGTAATGTATTAATATCTTTATGCGGTAATAATTTTAGGTGGTACTGGTGAAACTTCCACAGTTTGAATCTTAGGTGGAAGGAAAAAGGGATCTATACGATTGGTCCTAACAGGTGAGTGTATAGATGGCAATGTGTCACCATTCATTTTATACCTTCTCTATTTCCCCTAGCCTCAAATAATTTTTACTTATTCCCCTTGTATATTCTACCTTGTTTGGGAAGTAAATCCAAAACTTGTTTTCCTTCCTTTTTTTTTCACTTCTAGATCTTAAGGCTTGCTGAGTTTAATTTCCGGTTACAGTATATATATATTTTTCTTTTCATAACTCACCTATAGTTCCTCAATCTTAGTAATCCTATAATGATTTTAATGAGATGAGCGTTAGTGATGGAAATTATTGTTAATAGCTCTAAAATTAATATTGTGGACATATTGTTGTGTTATTATACATATATATATTGTCTTGTTTATTATTACTATTTTTTTTCTTTGTTTTACTATTTCCTTTATTTTGGGTATGAGCTTAATTGATTTCTAATATGAGTATTTAACAGGTGAGACAGTTATTCCTCACATTTATTTATATGAGATATAGTATTATATAAACTATCGGGTGAGACGGCTATTTCTCCTGCGGTATATAAGATATTACTATATTATTATACTATGTGGGATGGTAATTCCCCACCATTTGTTATAGGATGTGGAAAATAGATTTTGTGATGTGCTTAGTGTGATAGCATTTAGTATTCTAAGGGAACCTTCCTTTCTATTGGATGAGTGAAATAGTATTTTGTGTTGATCCCTTGTTGTTGGTATAAAAGTGTTTTGTATATAGATGATTAGTTTAAATATAGGTAGATGTACTTGTAAGGTTGTTTTGAAAAACTCTTGTGACCTTTGCTTCCCTTCTGTGCACTTTGTTGTCTATGCTCTCACTGAGTCAGTGGTAGACTTACCCTTCCTATTTTCATATTTTCAGATCAGCTGGTAGTTGAATAAAGCACCATAGGGAAATTGGACTTCTTGGACATTCGGTAGGACATCTCTAGTTTTATGATAACGCAGATCCTGTGGTGACGTGACTACTATAGTGGAGTTACGATCGAGTCATGTTGACTTAGATAACCTTATCTATTTGTTGATTCTTTACTTTTATTTGTTTTTGGATATGAGGAATGAAATAAGTTATGAACTGTGAGTGATTGTTGGAAGTATTTTGGTAGTTCAGTTTAGTTTTTATTTAAATTGACTAGTTGTATAAGTTTTTCTGTTAGGCTTGCTAGGCTAAGTAGGCATGTGCTAGCTTAGTCTATGCGCCGGTCATGGCCTGGATTTTGGGTCGTGACAAAGTTGGTATCAGAGACTGGTTGTGTCTAGGGCAAATAGTAGTCACTAGATAGGGAAGTAGTAGAATCGTATCTGTAACTGTGTCCTGGCTAGCACAGATTACATATAGGAAGCTTCTATGACCTTATCCTCGTCATGAGATCTTGAAATTTAGCATATGTCAAATAGTTTTATGGTATTATAGAAATCTTATTTCCTTGTGTGATTCATGCAATACATTCGGTGAAGGATGTCACCTAAGAAGAGAACAACAACTCAAAGGGGAACTATTGGGGATGGTTCTGATAACTCTCATGGCACTATTCAGGCTCCGAGGGGCCGAGGACGAGGTACAACTAGAGGTCATGGACGTAAAGTAAGTCGTCAATATAGAAGTAACCAAAACAATGAGCCTATTGAAACAATCCAAAATGAGACTAATGAGGCTAGGCAAGAAGAGACTTTGAACCACCTAGTTGCAGAAATGCATGAGTTATGGCAAAGTGTGCATGATTTGATGGGAGTAGTGGTACAACATCAACAGCAGCAGCCGATAGACCCATCATTTGAGCAAGAGACTAGGCTGACATTAGAGCAGATAGTTGCACAGAACAATAATGTGGAAATTCATCTATCAGACTTTATGAAGCTCAAACCCCCTTCTTTCTCGGGTACAGAGGCACGTGAAGATCCACAGAATTTCATGGATGACATAGCTCGCCTTTGTAGAGCATTGGGATGTTCATCAATTAGAACTGCAGAGTTAGCAGAGTTTCACCTGACAGGAAATGCTCACAAATGGTTTGAGGCCATGTTAGAAGAGAGATCCTGAGATTCACCTCCTTTAGATTGGGAAGGATTTAAAGAGCGGTTCATGAGGCATTTTCTCCCACAAACTATTAGAGATACGAAAGCAAGGGAATTCGAGGTACTTAAGAAAATAGAAGATATGACTGTTAATGAATATGAGATAAAGTTTACTCAGTTATCACGATATGCCCCTCGCTTGATGGTTACAGAGGAGATGCGTGCAAAATCATTTGTCCAGGGTTTACCAGATCATTTATTTCGATTAGTAGCAAAACCAAGCTATGAATCTTATGAAGAGGTAGTTGAAAGTGCTAGACTTTTTGAGGCTCGAGTGATGGAAAGTAGGAATAATCAGGGGTGGAATAAGCGCCAACATTCTGAAAGCATGCAAGGAAATAAACAGGGTCATGGGGGAAGTAATTCTGGAAGAGGGATCATTCAAGGCCAACAAGGTTATCAAAAGAACTTTCAACAACATGGAGGACATAATAGGTATCCTTTTAATGCAATGTTCAACAACCAAATTAATCAACCTCATATTTCTCAACCTAGCAGCGGCAGGGGTTTGACTTTTGGAAATCCCCCATTATGCTCCAAATGTGGGAGGTTTCATACTGGTGTTTGCCACTACTACAGAAATGAACTTTCTAGGCGGTTATTATTAACTTTTCATGGCGGTTATGAACCGCCTACTATTTGAGCGCCATAAAAACGGGTGACATTTGTATGCGGTTATAACCGCCTACAAAAGTGAATTTTTATAGGCGGCTATACTAATAACCGCCTACAAAAGTCGCTTTTTTTGTAGACTTTTGTAGGCGGTTATATTAAGAACCACCTATAAAAGTATAATTTTGTAGGCGGTTATTAACATAACCGCCTACTAAAGTTACTTTTGTAGGCGGTTTTTAATATAACTTCCTACATTTTTTTTTCCTTACTCTCGTTACTTTCAAGTATTCCCCAATATTTTTTACAACCTGCATGACCCAAAACAGCAAAAATTGTACAGCACTACTAGAAATATGTTTGGACAAATTATAACTTTGCACAACAGATCTAAAAAAACTGCATATATATTGCCTTTGGAACTTGTGGCTTGTTGGTTAGAGCACATATATAGCTATCACTTGTGAGGATATAAGTTCGAATAGGCAGAATCAAACAAACCCTTCAAAACTACATATATTATCAAAAATGTCTACAAGGAACCAATTATTAACTATGACAAAGTTTGAGTTGAGAATAAAAAGAAGCTACATATATATATTCCCTAATATGACATTGCTTAAACTATGTTCCCTGGTCAAATCTAGGAAAAGAGAATAAAATCAATTACTCTGATCCCTCCTCCTCCTCCTCTCTAGTTAGGTAGATTTCAGCCACATAATCACTCCACTCTGCGATGACTTCATTGATTTGATTTTTGGAGTACACATCACAGTAGGTATCCGGGAAGTACTATGCAAGTTAAAATATCATGAAGAAATTAATAAAATGACATTACTAAAAATTGGTCAAAAGTTATAAGCATTAATGTAATTGCATAAAATGGAATTACATACCGTGACCGGGATAGAGCTTTGGCCATGCATTATGATATCTTTCATGAATTTCAGTACATAATATGCACAATCGATACCATTAGCTTGCTTCGAACACTAAACAAAAATATAAACATACATATTATATATGAAGATTAATGTCAGTTCCAATATATAATTGCTTAAATATTATTCTATAAATACCTTTATTGATGTCCATTTATATGATTGTTGCTTCTTGTCATTAAGCCCTCGGTCTGCTCGAAACATCTTCACAGCACTATTAACCATGAGAAAAGAAAATTAATATAAGCATAACTTTGAATTACCATGGAGACATATACAAAAGAAAAAAAAAACTTATTCTTACTTGTTGAACATTTCTATCATTTGGATGCGGTTCTCTGGCCCTAATTGTTTTCCGGAGTCTAAATAATATATTTTTGGCTTCACTGGGTTGATGACAATCAACATCCAATGTTCTCCGACGAAACAATAATTAACATCAACAAATTATAACTGGGCAGTTCACAACAACTAAAGTCAGCATTTAATATTTTAGCAACAAGTTACTCACCCTTGATGAAAAGGTGCCAAAAATAATACTTCCTTATCGGCTCTTGCCTTGAACACATCCGCAATTTCTTGAGATTGTTCTGTGATCTTCTTTTGGGGCATCAAACCTTTTGAAAAAGATGATATATCTTGGGGGTGGAGGAACACAAATTTGCTAGTAAGATTGGTAGGGACCAAAAATTTTTCATACAAGTACCAAAAATGAAAAAAAAAAACGTGTATTAATATCACACTCAAATGAAAGGTTAGTTGGAAAGTAGTTCATTTATGTTAGTTTAAGTACCTGATGTATATGTTAATATTCGCAGCCCCAAGCCATTGATGATCCACCATGAATAGGATAACTTCTTCGGTGATCATTTCAGTTACCCTTTTATTATAGATCCCTATATCATACTCAATTTCTATAATCTCCCATTGCCCTATGCTCACTAATCCTTTCAAGTACTTGCGGCTTTTCCTTAAATTAACATTAGGTCTGGGGAGTCTATTCATCGATGAAATGACTGACTCTTTGGATTGCCCGGACCCTAGAACACGCTTTCCTTTTGCCTATGCAACAAAGTTGGTCAATTTGGGATGAACTAGTGATTACACAGTAGCAAATTATAATAAAGTCTCCCTTCACATACCTGTACAGATGGAGCAAGGGTAATGAGGTTCATTGGCCATGCTACATAACTACCCACTGCTTGTCCTACCTTATCCGCATCTTGGGTAGGAATTGGCAATACAGTATTCTCCTCTCTAGGGACATCAATCGATACTCTCACATGGCCTTCAGGTAGGGCTTGATTGTGAATGACGTCTCCTGTGTTATCCACATGCCCCTCTGCAACCACATGTCTAGTAGGGCGATCCAACCATAATTGACAGTATGATACGCCCTATACCAATAGCAAAAAATAATTTATACAAGTTGAAAAAAACAATTACCTCAAGGAGATGCTGAAATGGAAGAGGGCAGCTATCCTTGACACTAGGGCTTGTTGATGCGCCCTGTGATGACTGTATTTGCTTCAGTACTGCAGCTTGTGATTGCACCAAATCTGTCAACATGGCTAATTTTCTCTCCATCTCAAATTGAGTTGCCTCTAATTGAGCAACCTTAGCTGCAGAGTATGACGATGAGCGGCGTTGAGTCCCAAAATATGCTTTCTTAGTAACGCCAAACTCGGCACCCCTAACACGACCAGGGTGCTCAGGGAGCCCTAATGCCTTGCCTAGCACATCAAGCCCTGTGTCTTCCTCAATGCCTTTAGGCATGGACTCTGCAAGGGTATCCTGTGAAAGCAAAAAAATAATAACAAATATATTATTTTATAGAAATATATTATAAATGATTGAAAATACAAATGATAATGTAAGACTTACAATTTCATCACAAACTTTTTTGATGTTTTCATTGTCAATAATCCCTTCCTTATTCTTTCTTGATTCTGCCCATAGCACATGACGTTTGGTTAAAGGGCCACCTTCAGATCCCTCTTGAGAATGCTGTGTTATAACATAAATAACTGATTTGTAAGTATTTATAAGGAAAATATATTCATATAAATAAGATCTATAGACACGTACCATCTTATCCTCTATATCCGAGTATCCAAGACGGCCAGCTCTATAAGGGTATTGTTGACATTTGGCCCTTTCACTATTTTGCTGGCTTAATAACTGTCAAAAACCAAAATCTGAAATGAAATAGCTAGACACATATAGCATTAGAATAGAATTAACAACTAACATGTAAAATAAGGATTACTTTGAAAGATTGCTCACGGCGGATACCCGTAAAAACATCCCAGTCTTCTTGCTTAATGTAGACTTCAAATAATGGAGGTGGATGCTCAAGGATGTTACCATCTGAATCTCTCAAAAATCTTTTCATAAGGATATAACGAAAAGCTCACATCGATACTCTAGCCTTCTTATATATGAAATCTCTATGGCACTCATCGATGTCAAAGCCCAACTGCAAAACAAAGTACCCAGATTAATTATAATAAATATAACTACACAGGAAAAAACATTATAAGATAATTATAATAAGCTGTTTACCGCTATATCCTTGAAAATCAAGTCTTTCATAGCCTCAGGGACTTTCCTCCAATCCTTCCATTGGCTACTTGCTATAGGCACATTCATCTTCGCAGCTATCCCGATATAGCTACTTAATTTTTTTTCCATCATCTTTTATTGGGTGGCCTTTACGATTCCACACCACATGGATCTTCTGACCACTATCTCTTGCCCGTGCGACCTCTTTCAAGATGGTCAACCCACGATGATGCTTGTCTAACTCTCTCTCAACCCGTTTGTTAACATTACTGGGATCCACATTCATCGGATCACTATCATAATTAGAAGAGGAAGACATTTACCTATAATATAAGTCAAACAAACAAGACATTAATACATAGAAAGGAAAATAACAAGATTTAGGCAAAATTTATTAGAAAATTTAAAGTCACAAATAACAAGAATAACAGAAGTAGTAAAAATTTCAAACACACAAAATTCAAACTCAAACCTTTTCCTCTTTCTGGTTTGTCTTCTCTTTATGATCCAAATACCCTCTTGATGATCATCTCTCATATACAAGGCATCATCTCCAATATAATCAGTATCAATTGATGTCCCTACAAAAGGATCATCCTCAATATCTGCATCTTGATGACTTTCAATATCTTTTTGGTTGTCAATTATTTTGTTTGTTAACATAACAATAGACAACTTCTTATTAGCAGGATCGGAGACGAGAAACACCTGTTGAGCTTGGGATGCTAAAATAAAAGGTTTATCTCTATACCCCACCTTGTTAAGATCCACTTGAATGAACCCTGATTGATCAACTCGAAGACCATTTTTGTTGTCAACCCACTTACAACTAAAGGCTAGTACCCGAAACAAGATATAATCCAATTCCCATATGCGATCAATTACCCCAAAGTATGTCATATTTGAAAAAATAGGGTTTTTGTCTTTCACACTAGAAATATGCATTGATTGAGCTATAAGAGTTACCCCACTATTTTGCATTGTGCTCCGATCATCCTGCTCTTTGGTATAGAATGTGTAGCCGTTAATAAGATAACCGTTGTAAGATAGGACCCGCATGCTTGGACCGTTAGCTAACCATCATAACCTTTCTGAAATTGAACCAGGATTTCTCTCTACCTCCAAAATAATGTGACGTCTCAACCAGTTTATAAAAACCCAATTGTGTTCCTTTGATATCCAACTCTCATTCTTGTAGGGGTTTAAACTTCTAAGTTTCTCCTTGTGCATTTCCACATATAGCTGAACCTCATCGAAGTTATGCAGAACATACAAATGAGCTTGCTCCCACTGTGTCCTGGAGATGCTAACTATATCATTTCCAAGAATCCCTTCCCCATCTATTCTCCCTATGTGACGAGACTTTGGAAGCCCGATATGATCAACATTGGATAAGTATTCAGTACAGAATTCAACAGCTTCTTCAACTATGTACCGTTCAACAATACAACCCTCTGGTCTACTTCGGTTTTTCACATATCCTTTTAATACCTTCATGTAACGCTCAATAGGGTACATCCATCTCATATAAGCTGGGCCACACAATTGTGTCTCTCTAACCAAGTGAACTGTTAGGTGAATCATCATGTCAAAAAATGAAGGCGGGAAATATATCTCAAGTTCGCACAAAGTCACAACAATTTGTCTTTGCAACATTGGCAACTTAACGGGGTCAATCACTTTGCTACAAATGGATTTGAAGAAGAAACATAATTTTGTGATTGTGCCTCGAACCTTTTTGGGCAAAATAGATCGGATAGCCACCGGCATCAAATTCTCCAATAGAACATGGCAATCATGAGACTTTAAGCCCTTCAACTTCAAGTCTTTCATAGATACAAGGTTCCTAATGTTTGAGGAGTATCCCTCTGGGACCTTAACTCCATTAAGAAACTCACAAAAAGTGATTTTCTCCTTTCTAGAGAGAGTATAGGCTGCAGGAGGTAGATAAGTACGGCGTTTCTCCTTCACCGGCACCAATTCTCCTCCTATTCCCATTGCAACCAAGTCCAACCTTGCCTTCACACCATCTTTGGTCTTTCCCAGCACATTAAGCAACGTACCAATAATGCTATCACATATATTTTTCTCTATATGCATGACATCAAGGAAGTGTCTCACATATAAAGACTTCCAATATGGCAATTCAAAGAAAATTGACTTTTTCTTCCATCCACTAGTCCCAAGGTGTTTTCCAAAAGGCTTCCCGAAATTGTTATTCAAATCCTTCACCTTGTCAAACATATCCTCACCACTTAATGGCAAAGGTTCACTCCCTTCTGTATTCCCATTAAAGGCTTTTTTCTACCACCTGTAACGATGTCATAGAGGCAAAAATCCATGATGTCTCAGGAAGACAAATTTCCCACCATGTTCCAACCGTATGGTATGTGTGCCTTCTTCGCATATAGGACATCCAAACTCTCCTTTGATACTGTAGCCTGATAAATTACCATATGCCGGAAAATCATTAATTGTACCAAACAACATAGCTCTCAACTTAAATGTTTTTTCCCTATATTTGTCATACATCTCCACACCCTTCTCCCACAATAGTTTCAAATCTTCAATTAATGGAGCCAAATATACGTCTATATCATTTTCAGGTTGTTTGGGTCTAGAAATTAACATAGACAACATCATAAACTTCCGCTTCATGCATAGCCATGGTGGGAGGTTATAAATAAACAAAATAACGGGCCATGTACTATGGGTACTACTTTGCATGCCATGCAGTTTCATTCCATCAGTAGATAAAGCAAGGCGCAAGTTTCTATCTTCTTCCCCAAAATCTTCATATTCACGATCAATTCTTTTCCATTGTGGAGAATCTGCAGGATGTCAAAGTTTTCCATCCTCAATTCTTTCATCTGCATGCCATGTCAAGAGCTTTGCAATTTCTGTGCTCCTGTACATGCGTCTAAATCTAGGTATGATGGGAAAATACCATACCACCTTCGTTGGACTCGATTCTTTTTTTTTTTTGTACCGTGGGGCATTGCATTTAAGACACTTGTTCAATGATGCATATTCTTTTCGGAATAAAACACAGTCATTAGGACAAGCATGTATCCTCTCATAGCTCATTCCAATAGAGCATAACATTCGTTTAGCCTCATATGTTCGGCTTGGAAGCTCATTATCTTATGGCAGCATATCTTTCAAAAATGCAAGTAATTCTATGAAGCTCTTATCACTCCATCCATTCCCTGCTTTCAAGTTGCATAACTTTAACACGACTGATAATATCGGCTTTCAACCTCTCGAACATCTCAGGACAATCTTGAAGCTCATCTTCAATCGCATTTGTCATCTCTTGAAGACGGTCATCATCAAATGTACTTGTATCAAAATCATTAGATCCACAGCTCCTACTTGTCCCTAAATCACTATACCCATAATTTGTCTCACCATGTTTTGTCCAATGCGTATAACTTCGATCGATTCCATTACACACTAAATGTTCTTCTAACTTCTCTGAACTAACTAGCCTTCCAAAACAACACTTTAAGCAAGGGCATATAATTTTATCGGGATTATTAGCATGCTCAACTGCAAACGTAACAAACTCTTTCACTCTATCCCAATATTCCTTACTCAAATGATTTGCATGCATCCAATTTCGATCCATATTATTATGGTGTGTACAAATTTCGGCAGAGCCTCCCCTAGAAGTTGATGGTTCCAATAATTCTACAGCAACAACTCACAAAAAGTTAGGCTCATCAATTATAAGCAGTAGCATCTTCCAACCAATCCCAGATAAACTAAGCTATCTTCAAACATAAGGACTATCTTTATTCTAGGAGATTAAAGTAATACATGATTCAACCATGGACTATTTCTGGCAACCATAAACTAATTTTTAAAGAAAATTCAGTAGCATAACGACATAAAAATGAGAGTTTCCCAAGCCTTAAGCCCTTTATTCATTCAAAAAGTAGTAAATTTCAACCAATCATAGCAGCAACCATGTACCCAATCATTTCCAATCATCAAATTACTTCTAATTAATAAAGTAATTATATTTCATGCTATTAGATATTAATACATGGCATTATAATGATATAGTTCTAAAGTAAATCGGCAACATAACAACTTGGAAAAGAAAGTTTCTTGGGCTTATTGAAATTTAATCAAACTATGACTATCAAATTTCATTCAATCATTTCCAATCAAAACTTCACCATATGACTTCCTTTGAAGATATTAACATGCAAATCAAACATAGGTCAATTAGTACAACAATCATTCAACACCACAATTTTCAACAACTTTGAAAGCTAGATTAACGTACCTTATAACCTTGTACTATACTATCCCCTTTAATTTAGCCCCTTATTTTGCTGCCTCGAAGCTTCTAAATTAAAAAGCTAATTGAAATAGCTAATATGTAGCAAACACAATGTCATGTTCCACCTGTATTACATAAGAGTATAAAGTTAAGAAAAATTTCTAAACTAGTTTAATATATGAAAGTGTTAAAATTTGACTCAACAAAGATTTAAGGGGCTAAGGGAAGTTTAGATCATGACATGAATATGATGAATTCAATGAGTTAATAATGGTTCTAAATGCTTCATGATGTCTTACAAATGACATTAAGATGATGAGAATGTAAGAACTCAAGTTATATAGTAAAGTAGTAAATTGAAGCCTAAAATGTTATTTTTAGCTTACTATTTGTCACTTATTTGTATATAAAATCCATTATTCTTTTGAGATAATCCCAGTTACATCCCATTTAGGACAAGAGGGGAATGATATTTCATTTTCCTTTTCTAAGTCTATTATATATATATATTAATGTGATTATATTCTAATAAATTTATATTGTTTATGTCTAAAATAAAGACACTAATTATTTTTCTTAAAATTACTTTTAACAATTTAATTTTTACTACATTTAATTTTTATATTTTGTATATCAAATGAGCTAAAACTAGAGTCAACTTCATGTATTTGTGTGAAACCCAAAATAAGCTGTTGGTGAAAAGTGCCTTTTATATACATAATGAACTAACATGGTTTAAAAACAAACTATATATTCTCTGAGTTGTAAAATACAACAAATCATATAAGAAAGATCTTGTAATCTCTCTTACTCCAATACCATGTTTGGAATGATAAAATCTGTACTTAGGAAAGAGAAATGAAAAAGAAAAAGCTTGATACATGTTGGTTACATTGAAAGGTTCAAGATAGCAGATTTCATTTTGGAAAAAGTTGGGAGCAAAAGAAAATAAATGAAGCAGATATATCAGAAATGTTTAGGAGGTAAAGATATGTCAGAAATAAATGCAAGAACAACTAGCCTTGACACATGCCCATTCCTACCTCCCATTCTCTCTCCCCCACGCCCTCCATATTTATCTTTATAAATTTATGCTTAGCAATTCAAGTGAGCCAAGAAGTCCTCCACCATATATCATTTGCCACTCTCACAATAATCTTACTAATAGACACATCCATTGCAGAAAATACAAACTATTCAATGACTTCCCTTCTTCATCCCCACGTTGTACCAAATGATAGCTCTATATTAGTCGTACAGCTACAAACCTATTTGGACATTACCATCCCATCTGAGGACATATCCACTAAGCCAACAGATTTTCTTTTTCATAAGAGCAAGGACCATATTTTCAGTGTTTCTATAAATTCATCATTTCTCAGAGAGTGTCTAGAATATAAAAACGACTATGCTTTTCTCGAGAATAAAATTAGATGCTATCAGCGGGAGAGTGCAGATGATGTCGATGGTGCTTGCATCGTCCCAAACTCACCCTCCTGTTCACCGTTCAATTCGAATTTCAAGCCCTAATCTACAACCCATCCCCAAAAACCCTTTCAACATAGCAGCTACAAATCCTAAGCAATAATAATGATTTGGATTTACGAAGAACAGAGCAGTTACAAGAAATGTAGGAACACATCTCATATAGGCATTTTAGCAAACACCTAGAAGGCATACGTCGAATCATGAGCAGGGATGACGAATGAAAGGAGAAATTGATGGGAAACAGAAAAGTGGAGGTGAGGTGCTGACCTGTAGGAATTCAAAATAGTTGTGTTCTCTGGTAACCCGGGAATGGAGGCACGAACGAACTTGGACTAGCTATCGACACAGAGCACGAAAGCTACAAAACTCAAACAAGTACACGGACACAAACACGAACACGAAGATGGAGAGCACGAACACGAAGTTTGACAAGCCACCAACGCAGTGAGCAAGCAGGCACAGAACCGGAAGATGGAGGTTGGAGAGAGCGAATATGGACACGATCTTGAATAAGGTGCAAAATGGTGACACAAACTTGAAGAAGCCGTAGAATGCTAAAGGGATAGAACTTCTGTGGAGTCAGTAAGAAGCTTGGAAAGAGTTGTGTATGTGGATGCCGATGAGAATTGCTCAAAATTGAAGTTTTAGGGACCAAAGTAGGCGGTTATAACAAATAACCGCATACTTTTGGTATCATTAATTTAATTTTTATTATTATAATTAACATAAAAGTAGGCGGTTCTTAAAATAACCGCCTACTATGTTATTTTAATTTTTTTTAATTACATATTAGATTTGTAGCCGGTTATGTACTAAACCGCCTACAAATGTTAACTTTTTGTAGGCGGTTATTTAGATAACCGCCTACAAATCCCAGACTTATTTTTCATATCTGCGTAGTGAAAGTAGGCGGTTATATCTAAAAACCGCCTACTTTTCCTTAAAAATTTTTTAATTTCAGATTATTTTTATTTACATTATTTATTAATTAATTAATTTAATTTAACCCACATTTTTGTAGGTGGTTATTTAAATAACCGCCTTCAAAGGTCTATTTTCAAAGCACATAAAAAGGGATGCAGAAGAAGACTAACCTGGAGGAGCAACAGTCAGTAGAAACCAGGTTCAAGCTTGCCCAACCAATGGGAAAAAAGCTAATGATAGCGAGCTTCGACGAGAGCAAGAGAGCTTGCAGTGAAACAATGGGACAGAACACGGTGGAGAGATTCGACAAGAGACGCAGGAGAGCAACCTACAAGGATGAACACGCTAGCAATGAATGATAGTGAGAGATTCGATAAGAGGGAAGGAGATTGGGAAGAGTTCGGACAAATGGGGTAGAACACGGTGGAGATAAGAAAAATTATGTTTGATCGAAAGGGCCTATGTTTGAAAAGCCCTAAAAGGAAAACAATAGTAGGCGGTTACAGCAAGAACCATCTACTAAGGTCTCCTAATGTTAACTTTAGTAGGCGGTTGTATCTAAAACCGCCTACTAAAAGTTATAAAAAATTAATTTATTCTTTTTTTAAGTTCATGTAAATTTTTCATATGCGGTTATTAAAATAACCGCCTACAAATCTATCCTTCTTCATTTTTGTAGGTGTTTATTTAAATAACCACCTACTTTTGGGCACCTACTAAACCCAAATCCGGCGTAGTGTGCCTTGGATTGCTATAGGCATGCTATCATTGTAGGGTGTAGGGCCACATTAGAAGGGATTGCCCTATGATTACAGCACGACCAAATTTTAGTCACATGTGTAAGGTTTAGTATAATATAAGTTTTGATGATGACAAATATAGAGTAATAAGGAACAAATGCATTATATGCTGACATATATAATGTTCCTTAAAGAAGTAAAATACATATTAGCATGTATTTAATTATGATTACAATACATATATCATGCTATATGTAAATATATCCACTGTACTTTTACAATGAATAATATAAGTTGGATATATAAACTGGACTAACTACTTGGTTTGTAAGTGTAATATATTAAATGCAGGTTGGTCCAAGTAAGAAGAGTGAACATTCACTCAAGAAAGAAGAAAAGAAAGGATGCTCCAAAAATGGAAGATCAGAATGGAGCATGCCAAGAAGGAAATGTCCAAGTGAAAGAGGAACTCAACATTTGAAGACCTAGTCACTAGGTATATTTTATTTTCACTTGGGTCTTGAGGTGAGATTAATCTTTGAAAATCACTTAATCTTGTTACCATATGTTTTAAATGAGTTAGATTAAGTAAATATGATGTTAGCATAAGTTATATTTGAAAAACTCTGATGACAGACGAATTTTGAGAAGTTAAACTTCATATAGTTTGTGAAAATATGAACTTTGCTGATTGAAATTTGAACTTCCAGAGATCTTACCTCTGACAGATGAATTTCAGGTGTTGAAATTCCAATTTCGAGTCAAGCACAGTTAGTGAAATCTGGTTTTCAAAAATTCAGAGTTTGACCTTTGATTAGTATTTTTAATATATCTCTCAAAATACATATGACTTTAATGTAAAAATTATTTCATATGAAACTAGACTTAATAAGCTTTTTAAAGAAGGTTATTTCATTCAAAATGAAAGTCATATGAAAAAGCTATGGTTATTTAAAGTTGAGTAGTGAGATATGAATTTTTAGTTTTGACCTCTTATCAATATTTCGATCATATCTCACAAAATAAGATTTTTTTTGAAGTGAAACTTGTGAGAATGTACTGAGGCTTCACAGGTGCTCGGATCAAACCTGTGAGATATAGTGGAAAATCTCAAGTGGTGGCTTGGGGACTGGATGTAGGCCAAGTGGTTGGGCTGAACCAGTATAAATCATTATGTATTGTTCTTCATCTTCTCTACTCAGCTGCTGCACACAACCATCTCTGTTTATCCCTATTTTACTGCACTCTTAGTGAAATTGGGTTGTGATCCAAAAGAGTGAAAATCTTGCATCACCCAATTCACCCCCCTCTTGGGTTACCAGTCAACCTAACAACATGCCTACACCTACATCATTACCACCACCACCAACAGCAGCAGTGCCATTGAGACAGGTTGGGGGACCACAAGGTCTAGGTCCTAGTGGGGTGTAAACTAGCGGCAGAGGATTAGGTGCTCAAAATCAAGGTGAGGTTGGAAGGGGTCAAGTTGGAAGAAGTTAAGCCGAAAGAGGTCAAGCTAGAAGGGGTCAGGCTCGAGTATTTGCTATGACTCGCTAAGATGTCCAAGCATCGAATGATGTGGTTACAGGTATAATCCAAATATGTACTTTTGATGCTTATGTTTTGTTTGATCCTGGAGCAACACATTCTTTTGTGTCCCCATTCTTTGCTTTAAGATTTGGTAGAGATGCAACACAATTAGATGAACACTTAGAAGTAGCCACACCCGTGGGAGAGTCAATTATGGCTAACTTGGTATACAAGTCATGTGAAGTTTCAATAGGAGGTAATAAATCTTTAGCTGATTTAGTAGTTCTTGATATGATGGATTTCGATGTGATTTTTGGCATGGATTGGCTATCATCTTGCCATGCTGTGGTTGACTATCATAATAAAGCAGTACATTTCAAATCATTAAAAGGAAATACATGTGCCTTTCAAGGTGATCGAAGCTTTGTTCCTTACAATATAATTTCAGCATTAGGGGCAAGGAGATTGTTAAGGAAAGGGTGTAAAGGGTATTTGGCAATAGTTAAAAATACAAGTAACAGAAGTGAGTTTAGAAAATGTACCTGTGGTATATGAGTTCTCTGATGTCTTTCCCGAAGACTTACCTAGGTTACCTCCAGAAAGGGAGATTAAGTTTTGTATTGACCTAATTCCCAACACCCAACCTATTTCCATACCCCCTTATAGAATGGCGCCTGCAGAACTTAGGGAGTTAAAGGAACAATTACAAGATCTTGTTGACAAGGGTTTTATATGCCCAAGTACTTCTCCATGGGGTGCTCCGGTGTTATTTGTCAAGAAGAAAGATGAATCTATGCGGTTGTGCATTGACTATAGGCAGCTTAATAAAGTAACGGTAAAAAATAAGTATCCTTTGCACCAGATTGATGACTTGTTCGATCAACTCCAAGGTGCTCAATGTTTTTCAAAGATTGATTTGAGATCAGGATACCATCAGTTGAGAATTAAAGAAGAAGACATCTCGAAGACAGCTTTTAGGACGCGCTATGGGCACTATGAGTTCTTGGTTATGTCATTTGGACTCACAAATGCCCTAGCAGCTTTTATGGACTTATGAATCGAGTTTTCAAGCCTTTCTTAGATCATTTTATGATTGTATTCATTGATGATATTCTTGTGTATTCAAAGAATAAGGAAGAGCATGACTAACATTTGAGGATAACTTTACAGACCTTAACAGAACACCAGTTGTATGCTAAGTTTTCTAAATATGAGTTTTGGCTTGATAGTGTAGCTTTCTTAGGACACAAGGTGTCTAAAGATGGGATCAGTATGGATATGAAGAAGGTCGAAGCAGTGCAAACTTGGCCGAGACCTACTACAGTAACTAAGATACGTAGCTTCCTTGGATTAGTAGGATACTATCGCAGGTTTGTTCAAGATTTTTCCAAACTTGCAACCCCTTTAACTAGGTTGACCAGAAAATGAGTGAAGTTGCAATGGACTGATGAATGTGAGGAAAGTTTTCAAAAGTTAAAGGATTGCCTAACATCAACACTGATATTAGCACTTCCCTCTGGTAGTAGTGGTTATACTGTTTATTGTGATGCGTCAAGAGTCGGCCTAGGGTGCGTGTTAATGCAGAATGGGAAGGTAATTGCATATGCATCTAGACAACTCAAGAAACATGAGCAAAATTACCCAACACATGATTTGGAGATAGCAGCTGTTATTTTTGCTTTGAAAATATGGAGGCATTATTTGTATGGTGAGACCTGCGAGATTTACACTGACCATAAAGTCTTAGGTATATCTTTGAGCAACGAGACTTGAACTTGAGACAGAGAAGATGGATGGAGCTTTTGAAGGATTATGATTGCAATATCATGTATCATCCAGGCAAGGCTAATGTTGTTGCTGATGCCTTAAGCAGGAAGACTATGGGTAGCCTAGCACATATGTCCAAGGTCAAGAGACCTATTGTCAAGGAGTTTCAAAGCCTTATAAAAAATGGTGTATAATTTGGGATCACAAGGACTGGTTCGCTAGTAGCTCATGTGCAACTTCGTTCTACTTTAGTAGATAAAATTAAAGTGGCACAAAATCAAGATCCCCAATTGAAAGAGATTATGGATGGTATAAGTGAAAGGAAAATGCAGGAATTCATGATAGACTCGAAGGGTGTTTTGCATTGTGGTCATCGCCTATGTGTGCCAGACGTTGAAGAGTTAAGAAGAAAAATATTAGAAGAAGTTCATCACTCTGCTTACACTTTTCACCCAAGATCTAACAAGATGTATCAATACTTGAGAGAATTGTATTAGTGGAAAGGGATGAAGAAGGATGTGGCAGAGTTTGCATCTAGATGTTTAGTGTGTTAACAAGTGAAAGCGGAACACCAAAAGCCTGCAGGTTTATTACAATAGATTGAAATTCCAGAGTGGAAATGGGAGAGGATCACTATGGATTTTGTGACAGGACTACCTAAAACTCTTAAAGGGTATGACTCGATATGGGTGATTGTTGATCGATTGACCAAGTCTGCACATTTCTTGCATGTGAAGACGACATATAGTGTAGCTCAATATGCTAAACTCTACATAGATGAAATTGTCTCTCTTCATGGTGTGCCAATATCTGTAATCTCATATCGTGGACCGCAATTTACCGTGAAATTTTGGAAGTCTTTCCAAGAAGCTTTGGGAACTCGTGTAGATCTAAGCACAGCTTTTCATTCTCAAACAGATGGGCAATCGGAACGTACAATTCAAATATTAGAAGACATGCTCCGTGCTTGTGTTCTAGATTTTGGTGGGAGTTGGGATAAGTACTTACCCTTGATGGAATTTGCCTATAATAATAGCTATCAATCTATTATTCAGATGGCACCATTTGAAGCATTATATGGAAGGCGTTGTAAATCACCGATTGGTTGGTTTGAAGTTAGTGAGTCAAAACTCTTTGGTCCAAACTTAATTCAGAAATCAATAAATAATGTGAAGCTGATTCGTGAAAGACTTTTGACCGCACAGAATAGACAAAAAACATATGTTGACAAGAGAAGCCGTGACTTGGAGTTTGGAGTTGGAGACTTGGTGTTCTTATGAGTATCTCCAATGAAAGGAATATTGTGATTTGGGAAGAAGGGCAAGTTAAGCCCAAGATACATTGGCCTTTTTGAGGTGCTTGAAAAGGTAGGAGTAGTAGCCTATCACTTAGCATTGCCACCGAATTTGGCAAGCATTCATCCTTTTTTTCATGTGCCTATGCTTCGAAAATACATGCCGGACCCTTCACATGTACTTGAATCATACACAACACAATTGGATGAACAACTTTCATACAAGGAGCGACCGATAGCCATAATTGATAGGCAAGTGAAGAGATTGAGAAATAAGGATATAGCTTCAGTCAAAGTAGTGTGGCAAAATCACTCTGAGAAGGAGGCAACATGGGAAGTTAAGGATGTAATGCCCCTCACGATATTTCTTCTTGGCATTGTGTTCAGGACCAGAGGAAACTGGAGGAAATAGGTCGGAGGAAGGCTCAAGTAGAGTCTGAAGGAGCTCCACGCCACGGCGAGGAGTAGGGCCACCATGGCGAGAAGCTTTCCAGTGGCATTGTTCTGGATAATTTGGTGGAGCCGAGGCGAGGCATGCTGGAGCCGCGCTGAGAGTCGGAAAAATTTTTTAAATCCGGATCAGTCGGACGCGAAAGAAAGAAAGAAAACGAAGGGAGCGACACAGAGAGACGAGGAGCAGTGCTAGGGTTCGGCATTTTCGGTCTCCCGGAGTGATTCTCGTCCATCGGGAGCTTGGATTCAAGTTGGTTAGCTTTCCCTACTCCTCTCTCTCCATCTTCTTCGGTTGAAAATTGGGATTTCCGGTTGTATGGTTGGATTTCCGGTTTGGGGTGAAATCCACTAATTGAAATGGATGTTTTAGGGTTAAGGAAGTGTGTTTTGATGTTCTTGTTGCTTGAATGTGAGTTTTGAAGGGATTATGTGTGTTTAGAGCTTAACCCTAGGTTGTTTTCGGTAATGGCTCTTAGGAATCCGAGGTGTCTGAGGTTGTGTGGTGTTTGAGTAATCCCTAAGAGCTTATTGACGCATAAAAAGGGTGTTGGAACCTTGGTTTAGGTTAATGTGGTTGAATTGCGATGTTTAATTTGTTGGTATATTGTGCTAATGGAAGAATTGTGACATGATAAAGGTTGTTGGCTAATCGAGAGGGGTTCACGTGTATTGGACAGTTCAAGGAAGCTTGTGGAACACGTGTGTGTGTGGTAACGACAATTGAGGTAACCAGGTGTTTGTTTATATTGTGTTGACTATGTTATACGATAGTACGTGTATTTGTATATATATACATGTTTCATTCATACCGCGATACTGGTGGGTTGCGTGTACTGTTGTTATATATATATATCGTGGTATGTATACTGTTAGACGATGGTTATGACTATGATGATGATATGTGTGATGATGATATAATATGTTGCATACATGACATTATGATGATAATATGATGATACATGAGCATTACCACATAACATTGTGAGATTGTGATGTATGGTGGATGTAGTGGTGATGACCTGATAGTGGTATGATGTATGATGATGTATATATGTTAGGGAGGATAAGGTTGGATTATATATATACATGTTAGGGAGGATAAGGTTGGATTATGTATATATGTTAGGGAGGATAAGGATGGATGATATATGTGTTAGGGAGGATAAGGATGGACGATATATGTGTTAGGGAGGATAAGGATGAAGCCCCTGTGAGGGCGACATGCATGTTATTCATTTCAATGTGCATTCATGATTTATGTGAGATATATGTATATATATATGTGTGTGTGTGTGGTTGTGGTTCCCGGTTACTGAGACATTGTCTCACCCCCTCTCCCATAAACCGACCTTTCAGGTGACGGTTCTGGCGCTAGTTCGGAGAAGATGCGGGAGTAGCTGTGTACGTGGGAATAGTCTATGTAGTGTGTGCATTTTGGATAATGTATCGTGCCAAGTAGGATAAGATGGTTTGTAATGGATAATGTTACGATTGAGACTGGCTATGTATGGATGTTTATGTATGTGGTATGTATGGTTGAATGTTGTTGAGAAGTATGTGTGACAGTTTTGGGGAGTCCAGACTGTTGTTGGGCCTAGTTGGTTTATGTAAGGGCATGTAGCCCATTTGGTCAAGTTGGGTTCCAAGGGTTCAAATCTTAGAGGAGTGGTTCCTTTGAGGTAAAACCTCTTTGAATAGGTTTGTTCAAGGGATTTGGACCTGTATGAATGGTCTCTGAGTGACTAGTTGCCTTTGGTGGCAATTGGAGGTGAAAGGAGGTAGGATGTTACATTTTGGTATCAGAGTAATGGTTTTAGCCATTGTTTCTGCTTGAAGTACTACTTGGCACATGTTTTGAATACATAGACTATATTTCCACTACAATGCGAGTCCAGAACCGTATAATTGAATGTGTTGCTGTTATTCTATGTAGGAAGAATATCCCGAAGAGGAAGGCAGAGTAACAGTGATCTGATGAGGCAGATGCATGAGATGTTGACTGGCCTCAATAATCAAGTGAATACTCAGGGAGAAACGTTGAATAGGTTGCAAGAGAGAATGGATAGGTAAGAACAGGGGGATGTGAATGAAGAAGCCGAAATGTTTGTGGATCTAAATGCAGGAGAGGATGAAACTGTGGTGGATCTTGAGAGAGCCCCAAGGGTTGGAAGAAAGGGTATCTCATCACAGCCGAAGGACTTTCTGAAGTTTAATCCTCCGGCTTTCGAAGGTACTATGGATGTGTCATATGCGGAGAATTGGATTGAACAGATGGAGAACATCTTCAGTGTTATGGATTGCACTTCAGAGCAAAGGGTGCAACTGGTGGTCTTTAAGCTTGAGAAGAAGGCCAAGAGATGGTGGAGGAGTATTCTCCCAAGTGTTGAAGTGATGAGTCCTCCTATGAATTGGGGACAGTTTAAGGAACGGTTCTTTGCGCATTACATCCCTCCAGCCTTAATGATGTAAAAGGAGGCCGAGTTCCTAACTTTTAAACAAGGGAATCTGTCAGCAGATGACTACATTGATCAGTTCTTGGACTTGGCAAAATATTCCACGTATCTGAATAATTATCCTGACGATAGGTGGATGGCTCAGAGGTTGTTTGAGGGTGCCCATCTCGAGATTAAGGAGCGGTTATCTGTGGTGGAGTTTGTGTCCTTCGAGGACTTATATGCGAAGATTCGTGCCTTGTATAAATGAATGAAGGAGGTTGAGGAGCACCGAAAGAATTCCATGATTCGGGCCTTTTCTCATCTAGGACCTACAGGAGGAATTAGTAAAGGAAGTAGTTCAGGAAGTGGTAGCAGTGGTGATAGTACAGGTTCTAATGGAGGAAGGGGTTGTCATAATCGAGGTCGTTATGGTAGAGGAAGAGGCAGGTTTGGCAAGGATCAGCACAATAGAGGTTAGTTTGGCAGAGGACCCTTTTATTGAGGTGGTTATGAATAAGGGAGTTCCAGTCAGAGTGAGCATGCAGGAAGGGACCTCGCTCTATCTCAGTACAGTTCTGGTAGTGCATCGAATCCGTGCACAAAATGCGGGTTTAGTCATGTTGATCGTCCGTGTTTGGTTTGTTTTAATTGTGGGAAACCGAGTCATATGTCACGGAATTGTTGGGAGCCACAGCGTGAAGATGCCACAAGGAGGCCCATGATGCCCGGATGAGTTTTCGCCATCACTCGACAAGAAGTGGATGCAGCACCTAATTTGATTAGAGGTAAACTTAAACTTAATGGTTACTCTATTCATGCTTTGTTTGACTCGGGTGCATTGCATTCCTTTATTTCTTTTGATTGTGCTCGGAGACTGGGTATAGTGGCATTGCAGTTGCCTTTTGAATTGTCAATAGCCACACCCATAGGAATTTCATTAAGAACTGCTCAAGCTTGTTTGAATTGTGTGGTTCATTTTGAACATCGAAGCACTACCCTGGATTTGATTTGTTTGCCATTGCAAGAGATTGATGTGATAATTGGGATGGACTGGTTAAAGGCGAATAATGCCATTCTCGACTGTGCTCGGAAGACTGTGTCTTTGCCGATGAATATCTCTAGTGTGGAAGGGGATGAGAATATGTGTTTGTCCTTTGCCCAAGCTGACAGGTATTTGAAGAAAGGATGTCAAGGGTTTCTGGTTTTCTTCTCTGTGAACATGGATATGCAAGGTGGTGTCGAAAGATATCCGGTTGTGAATGAATTTCCTGATGTGTTTTCAGAGGAGATTATTGGTTTACCCCCACCACGAGAACTGGAGTTTTCCATCGAATTGGTGCTCGAGACTAGTCCTATTTCGAAAGCTCCATATCGAATGACGCCGTCTGAATTGAAAGAGTTGAAGAAACAGATTGAGGATTCATTGAAGAGATGTTTTATTAGACCTAGTGTCTCGCCTTGAGGAGCTCCAGTGTTGTTTGTCAAGAAGAACGATGGTAGCCTCAGATTGTGCATTGATTACAGGCAGTTGAACTGGGTGACGATCAAGAATAAATATCCTTTGCCTAGGATTGAAGACTTGATTGATTAGTTGGTAGGTGCCTCTGTATTCTCTAAAATTGATTTGAGGTCGGGATACCATCAATTGCGAGTACGTGCTGAGGATGTGCCTAAAACGACATTTCGGACTCGATATGGTCATTATGAGTTTCTAGTGATGCCATTCGGGTTAACTAATGCCCCGGCAATCTTCATGGATTATATGAACAGGGTGTTTCGGCCGTATTTGGATAAATTTGTGGTGGTTTTCATTGATGCCATTCTGGTTTACTCCAAGAGTGAGAAAGAGCATGCGTATCATCTTCGAATTGTGTTGCAAGTATTGCGGGATCACCAACTGTATGCTAAGCTCAGTAAGTGTGAGTTTTGGCTACGGAAGGTGAAATTTCTGGGTCATGTGATTTCTGCAGAAGGTGTGGCTATAGACCCTAGTAAAGTGGAAGCGGTGTTGAATTCGGAGAGACCACAATCGGTGACGAAAATTCGGAGTTTTCTGGGATTGGCTAGATATTACCGAAGGTTCATTAAGGGATTCTCTCAACTTATTATGCCATTGACTAGACTCATCCGTAAGGATCGATCTTTCATTTGGGATGATGGGTGTGAGAGAGCATTTCAGGAGCTAAAGGTTTGTCTAACATCCACCCCAGTGCTCATTATCCCTAACCTGTCAGAGCCGTTCATTGTTTATACGGACGCCTCTAAGAAGGGTTTAGGGTGTGTTCTAATGCAGCAAGGCAGAGTCGTGGCGTATGCTTCAAGGCAGCTAAGGCCTCATGAGGAGAACTATCCTACTCATGACCTTGAGCTAGCGGCTGTAGTGTTTGCCTTGAAATTATGGAGGCATTATCTCTATGGCGCTCAGTTTGAGGTATTCAGTGATCACAAGAGTTTGAAGTATTTGTTTGATCAGAAAGAATTGAACATGAGGCAAAGGCGTTGGGTTGAGTTCCTTGTGGACTATGAGTTTGCTTTGAAGTATCATCCTTGGAAAGCCAATGTTGTGGCAGATGCATTGAGTAGAAAGTCAATCCATATGGCCATAATGATGTTGAGGGAGCAACAGTTGCTGGAAAGCCTGAGAGATATGAAGTTATCCATCAATGTCCATCCTGGAGTACTAGTAATGAGTTCCATCAGTGTATCAAGCGATTTATTAAGGAACATTTGCTATGCTCAGATGGAGGATGACTATCTGTTGGGCATTCGGGAACAGGTTGAAATGGTGGAGACCTAGGACTTTGATATTCTGGAGGATGGTATCATCCGGTACCGAGGTCGGATTTGTGTGCCAAACGTTGCGGGGTTGTGTGAGATTATTTTGGAGGAAACTCACAAGAGCAAGTACACTATTCACCCAGGTACCACTAAGATGTACCAGGATTTGAAGCGTGGTTATTGGTGGCTAGGCACGAAAAAGGACATCGCAGAGTTTGTGGCAAGATGTCTGATTTGTCAGAAGGTAAAAATTGAGCACCAATTGCCTGCTGGTATGTTGCAATCTTTGGAGATCCCGGAGTGGAAATGGGATAGCGTTTCCTGGATTTTAAGATGGGATTACCGAGGACCTCTTCAGGACACAATGCGATATGGGTCATTGTGGACAGGTTGACAAAGTCGGATCAATTTCTTCCAATTTGGGGAACTATTTCAATGGAGAAATTGGCCCAGTTGTATGTGAATGAGATAGTAAGGCTGCATGGAGTCCCGATAAATATTGTGTCAGACAGAGATCCTAGGTTTACACCCAGGTTTTGGAAATCTCTTCAGAAGGCTATGGGTACGAAATTGAGTTTCCGTACTGCTTATCACCCCAATCTGATGGGCAGACTAAAAGGACTATTCAGACTCTGGAGGACATGCTGCGGGCATGTGTTATGGAGAAGAAAGGCAATTGGGATCAGTTTCTGCCGTTGGTTGAATTTGCCTACAACAACAATTTCCACTCGAGTTTGCAGATGGCTCCGTATGAAGCGTTGTATGGCAGAAAGTGCAGGTCACTGTTGTGTTGGGCTGAACTTGGTGAAAGGAGTCTTTTGGGCCCAGATATTGTGGATCAAACCTCTCGGCAGATAGAGAATATTCGTCAGAAGCTTCTTACTGCTCAGAGTCGGCAAAAGAGTTATACGGACAGGAGGAGAAGACCATTTGAGTTTGATGTTGGGGATCATGTGTTTTTGAAGGTCACTCCTACTATTGGTGTTGGAAGATCGATTCGATCCAAGAAGCTTACTCCGAGGTATATGGGTCCATATCAAATTCTTGAACGAATTAGGCCAGTAGCCTATCGAGTGGCGCTACCACCTAGTCTTGCTGGGTTGTATGATGTTTTCCATGTGTCTCAACTCAAGAAGTATCATCCAGATCCGTCTCATATAATTGATGATGAAGCAGTTCAAGTACGAGAGGATCTGACTTTTGAGGTCACACCGTTGCAAATTTTGGATGTAAAGGAGAAGCAGTTGAGGAATAAGACCATAAGATTGTTAAAGGTCCTTTGGAGCGGTTTGATGTCCAATGATGTCATGTGGGAGACTGAAGATTCTATGTGGAGGAAGTATCCAGAGATTTTTGCTTAAGATAAGAGATGAAATTTTGAGGATGAAATTTTTATAAGGAGGGGAGAGTGTAATGCTCCTCACGATATTTCTTCTTGGCATTGTGTTCAGGACCGGAGGAAACAGGAGGAAACAGGACAGAGGAAGGCTCAAGTGGAGCCTGAAGGAGCTCCATGCCGCAGCGAGGAGCAGGGCCGCCGCGGCTAGGAGTAGGGCCACCGCGGTGAGAAGCTTTCCAGTGGCATTGTTCTGGATAATTTGGTGGAGCCGCGGCGAGGCATGCTGAAGCCGTGGTGAGAGTCGGAAAAATTGTTTAAATCCGGATTAGTCGGACGCAAAAGAAAGAAAGAAAATGAAGGGAGCGACGCAGAGAGACGAGGAGCAGTGCTAGGGTTTGGCATTTTCGGTGTCCCGGAGTGATTCTCGTCCATCGGGAGCTTGAATTCAAGTTGGTATGCGTTCCCTACTCCTCTCTCTCCATCTTCTTCGGTTGAAAATTGGGATTTCCGGTTGTATGGTTGGATTTCCGGTTTGGGGTGAAATCCACCGATTGAAATGGATATTTTAGGGTTAAGGAAGTGTGTTTTGATGTTCTTGTTACTTGAATGTGAGTTTTGAAGGGATTATGTGTGTTTAGAGCTTAACCCTAGGTTGTTTTCGGTAATGGCTCTTAGGAATCCGAGGTGTCTGAGGTTGTGTGGTGTTTGAGTAATCCCTAAGAGCTTATTGACGCATAAAAAGGGTGTTGGAACCTTGGTTTAGGTTAATGTGGTTGAATTGCGATGTTTGATTTGTTGGTATATTGTGCTAATGGAAGAATTGTGACATGATAAAGGTTGTTGGCTAATCGAGAGGGGTTCACGTGTATTGGACAGTTCAAGGAAGCTTGTGGAACACGTGTGTGTGTGGTAACGACAATTGAGGTAACCGGGTGTTTGTTTATATTGTGTTGACTATGTTATACGATAGTACGTGTATTTGTATATATATATACATGTTTCATTCATACCGCGATACTGGTGGGTTGCGTGTACTGTTGTTATATATATATATCGTGGTATATATACTGTTAGATGATGGTTATGACTATGATGATGATATGTGTGATGATGATATAATATGTTGCATACATGACATTATGATGATAATATGATGATACATGAGCATTACCACATAACATTGTGAGATTGTGATGTATGGTGGATGTAGTGGTGATGACGTGATAGTGGTATGATGTATGATGATGTATATATGTTAGGGAGGATAAGGTTGGATTATATATATACATGTTAGAGAGGATAAGGTTGGATTATGTATATATGTTAGGGAGGATAAGGATGGATGATATATGTGTTAGGGAGGATAAGGATGGACGATATATGTGTTAGGGAGGATAAGGATGAAGTCCCTGTGAGGGCGACATGCATGTTATTCATTTCAATGTGCATTCATGATTTGTGTGAGATATATGTATATATATATGTGTGTGTGTGTGGTTGTGGTTCCCGGTTACTGAGACATTATCTCACCCCCTCTCCCATAAACTGACCTTTCAGGTGACGGTTCTGGTGCTAGTCCGGAGAAGATGTGGGAGTAGCTGTGTACGTGGGAATAGTCTATGTAGTGTGTGTATTTTGGATAATGTATCGTGACAAGCAGGATAGGATGGTTTGTAATGGATAATGTTACGATTGAGACTGACTATGTAGGGATGTTTATGTATGTGGCATGTATAGTTGAATGTTGTTGAGAAGTATGTGTGACAGTTTTAGGGAGTCTAGACTGTTGTTGGGCCTAGTTGGTTTGCGTAAGGGCTTGTAGCCCATTTGGTCAAGTTGGGTTCCAAGGGGTCAAATCTTAGAGGAGTGGTTCCTTTGAGGTAAAACTTCTTTGAACAGGTTTGTTCAAGGGATTTGGACCTCTATGAATGGTCTCTAAGCGATCAGTTGCATTTGGTGGCAATTGGAGGTGAAAGGAGGTAGGATGTTACAGAGGAAGTTATGTGTAGGAACTATCCCCATCTTTTTGAATCTCAAGATAAGGCAATTATTTGAAATTCAGGGACCGAATTTCTAAAGGGGGAGAGAATGTGATACCCTTAGAAAAAAGATTATTTATAAATAAATATAATAATATTTATTTAGCAATTATTTTATGGAGTCATTTTGAGATGTACTTAGGAATTTTTTTTTAATCTTGATATTTTGATATCTAGTAGATTAATATATATATATATATATTTCAAAAAATCGAGTTTAAATTTTGGGGTAAATCTTTTGATTATAATTATTTTTTTTTAAAGTATCTAAGATAATGATCTAAAATCTTATCCTAGATCTTTTAATTATTATTTTTTTAAAAATATCTAAGATAATGATTTAAAATCTTATTCTGGATCTTTTAATTATTATTATTTTTAAAATATCTAAAATAGTGATCTAGAATCTTATCTTAAATCTAGTAAAGAGATCCCTAATATCACAATTACTCTCTCTTCTCTCAGCCGCAACCTCGTTGCTCATCTTCATCAAGTAAGCCTCTCGATTTTCCTCTAATCTTTCTTCACTAACTGTATCCTTTTCTTTATTCTTCTTTCCTGAGTTACTGCTAAGGAAACGGTCTCTCACCCTTAAACCCATACACACACACACACACACACACACACATATATATTTATATATCCTCACAAGGCTTTGCGTCTTCACCTTTCCACCTTGCTGAATCCTTATTTGCTCGCGTCACCATCTATATAGCAAGTGAGACAAACTTTGTTCCTTCCTTCTTGACTTTTACCCTCACATATGATTTATTAAATTAAATAATCCTTACATTGCTTAAACGGTGGTGTTTGGCTTTTTCTTAATTTGTCCTTGTATCGATTTCTGGCCTTCATTATTGTGTTTTCTTTTATTGCTTCAAATCAAATCCTAGCCTCGTACTAATAAGTGATCTCTTTTATGTTATATGTTCTCAAATTATATGTTTCGGTTTGTTCCAAACTTTAGATGCCGTGCTGCCCTCTTTTTAAATTATATGTTATATCAAATGCTCCTTATTTGAATATTACTCCAAGTTAGTTTCTTCAAAATTAGATTTTTATTTTTCTAACAACAGTTTGTTAAATCTTGAAATTTATTTTTATTTTTATTTTTATTTTATACAGTGACTCTATAAAATAATTTGTATACTTGTTAAATGATTAAGAATTTTATAGGTTTTATTTTAGTGAGCGCTATAGAAATTTAGAATAAAAAGAATTAGGATTAATATATAAGGATGCATTCCATTGGTGATAAAAGATAAATTTGAGTAATGTATTAATATCTTTATGTGGTAATAATTTTAGGTGGTACTAGTGAAACTTCCACAGTTTGAATCATAGGTGGAGGGAAAAAGGGATCTATACGATTGGTCCCAACAGGTGAGTGTATAGATGGCAATGTGTCACCATTCATTTTATACCTTCTCTATTTCCCCTAGCCTCAAATAATTTTTACTTATTCCCCTTGTATATTCTGCCTTGTTTGGGAAGCAAATCCAAAACTTGTTTTCCTTCCTTTTTTTTTTCACTTCTAGATCTTAAGGCTTGCTGAGTTTAATTTCCGGTTACAGTATATATATATTTTTCTTTTCATAACTCACCTATAGTTCCTCAATCTTAGTAATCCTATAATGATTTTAATGAGATGAGCGTTAGTGATGGAAATTATTGTTAATGGCACTAAAATTAATATTGTGGACATGCTGTTGTGTTATTATACAAATATATATTGTCTTGTTTATTATTACTGTTTTTTTCTTTGTTTTACTATTTCCTTTATTTTGGGTTTGAGTTTAATTGATTTGTAATATGAGTATTTAACAGGTGAGATGGTTATTCCTCACATTTATTTATATGAGATATAGCATTATATAAACTATCGGGTGAGACGGTTATTTCTCCCGCGGTATATAAGATATTATTATATTATTCCCCACCATTTGTTATAGGATGTGGAAAATAGATTTTGTGATGTGCTTAGTGTGATAGCATTTAGTATTCTAAGGGAATCTTTCTTTCTATTGGACGAGTGAAATAGTATTTTGTGTTGATCCATTGTTGTTGGTATAAAAGTGTTTTGTATATAGATGATTAGTTTAAATATATATAGATATACTTGTAAGGTTGTTTTGAAAAACTCGTGACATTTGCTTCCCTTCTGTGCACTTTGTTGTCTATGCTCTCACTGAGTCAGTGGTAGACTCACCCCTCCTATTTTCATATTTTCATATCAGCAAGTAGTTGAATAAAACACCATAGGGAAATTGGACTTCTTGGACATTCGGTAGGACATCTCTAGTTTTATGATAACGCAGATCTCGTGGTGACGTGACTACTATAGTGGAGTTACGATCGAGTCATGTTGACTTAGATAACCTTATCTATTTGTTGATTCTTTACTTTTATTTGTTTTTGGATATGAGGATTGAAATAAGTTATGAACTGTGAGTGATTGTTGGAAGTATTTTGGTAGTTCAGTTTAGTTTTTATTTAAATTGACTAGTTGTATAAGTTTTTCTGTTAGGCTTGCTAGGCTAAGTAGGCATGTACTAGCTTAGTCTATGCACCGGTCATGGCCTGGATTGTAGGTCGTGACAAAAAAAAATGAACACTTTGTTTGCCACTGCCTTTCCGTCTGGTAGAAATCAGTTATTATTATTATTAAAATATGTGTAAGTGGACCGCTTAAAATTCTTCGTGGAGGGTGTGGTTCTAAAATCTTTGAAATGTAATGGTAATCTACACTGCTACTTTTGCCATGCTATTGCCATAAACTTTCTGAGAAACGAGCAGTGAAAGTTACATAAAGAAATAGGCAGAAAAGAAAATGAATAGTTGCTTTGTCCGCCACTGCCTTTCTCTCGTTCTAATTCCCAGATCTCGCATCCTTCCTGTTCTTCTATGATGAAGATAGCTTCCCATGAGTAATTGAAATAAGATAATACGAAGAATAACTAAGTCCGTCCATCCCTACCTCTACCTCTGGAATTAAGTTATTAATCATTCATTTTGGTTTTTCTTATTTAATTTAAACTCTAAACCACATTTTAATATATTTCAGATTTCTTATTTTCTGTGTAAATTAAAGATTTCCATTAAACAATTACAATCTTATAGCTCTCTCTATAGTATTTATAGTTTGATTTTTTATTTCCATTGAATTGAAACCTCGTTCATTCTATCCTCTGTTATTCGCATCTCCCATAACTTTTCTGATATCATTCTATCCTCTGCTTTTCCAAAACATTTGTTCCATTTAATTTTGAACAAAAAGAAATTTTCTTTGATACTTTCTCACACAAATTACAAACATATTTTCATAAATTGTTACTTCAATACTCTATTATTCTAGAAGTTTCTCGGATATACTTAGTTGGCAAAATTTGTTTCTTTAAAATCCTCAAATTCTGGACAAACAATAGAAATGAGGCAAGAACTCTCATTTCCATTTCTTTCTTTTCTTCTCCCAAGTTTTATTGACTAGAAAAAGAGCATTGCAACACAGGACAAAATACGTTAACATCCCTTTTGCTTCCGAACCAGTGAGGTCGACATGCTTCACTGTTTGGGTTTGCTGATTTTAATTTTTTAATTTTTGGAGGCATTTTTTAATTCTTTTAAAAAGATCTAAATCCTTTTGGTTCATTACAAAAATTAGAGGTCCTGATAAGAAAAATATTTTTTCTATCAAATCCCAACTTGTCCTTTTCCCATTACAAAATCATACTCCGTTACCTATCAAATGTATAAATTACTTTTAAATAATTTAGACATATTAAAAAAAACTTGTTAAAGTTATGAATTTTTTTTAAAAAAAAAATATTAAATTTATCTAAAATTTCATTTATTTTCCTAATTCACATACAAATGATAGGTTGCCTAATTTGCATTCGGTGAAAATGTCAAAGAAAGACGCTCTATCTATTTTTCTGTCTTGTTTTTTTTTTATTTTAAAATACAAGTAATGTACCACTGATCGCTATTATATTATATATAATTACTTGCTCTGTGTTTCTTTTTTTAGTAAATCTTTTTAGGAAAAAAATTATTTTCATTAATAATTAATTCTCGGAGGGAGTAAGTATTTCGTAAATTATGAAAATGGGAATCGAGGGAGCATTTCATTAAGAATTAAGCTTATATATTTTTTCTTATATGTTTTTCATATTATTCTTCAATTAAAATATAATATATAGACCTTTAAATTTTTTTAAGTTTAAGAAGTTAGTACTTTTAATATATAATTAATGACTAAATCTATAATGTGTTGTAAAACAATCCACATGTTAACTTTTAACTAGAAAACAATACAAAAATAGCACAAAAGAAAAAATATATAAGTATTTTCCTTTCGTTAAACATAAAAATGTTAAAAAAAAAATGAATTTTGATATAACCAATTAGTAAATTTTAGGGGGGGGCAAATATGGGTCCTATATGTTTTCTCCAAAATTTCTCAATTTTTAATAAAGAAAATTTTAGAAAAAAAATGTGTATGTCCTATGTTTTATTTTCTCCCATGATCTTCTTTCCTTCCTTTTTTTTTTACTTATATCCAAATAGGAAAAAACTTTATTTTCTCTCTTGTTTTCTCTTCTAGTGTTTTCTATTTGTTCATCATATATGGTTCTTTATGAACAATGCGTGTTCTAGTAGCTTTTATATATATATATATATATAATATTTTTAATAAAAATTTTAAGTTTATTTTTATATGTTATTAGGAATCATTTAAATAATTATACATAAGGTTTTTAGTTTTTTTTAATATTTTTAATGAAGTCCATTTTCAGATAAACTTGATAAAAATCGGTACTAAAATTGTTATGTATATCCTCAACTCCAAAATTGAAGAAGAAATGTAAAGTCCATTGATGGTAGAAGTTGAGTCCGGGTTTTTTTTAATATTTATTAATTTTAAAAGAATATCATCCTCATAAATTATTTAATAATTATGAAAATGAATATATATCTTTAAAACAACTTAATTGTGCTTTATATATATTCGGTCACACACACACAAATATATTTATATATATATTGATCACTATTGGATCACTTGCAGGAATTTTCTGAGAAATAATAGAGCACCAATGAAACCAGTTGTGACACGTAAATACTAGGAAGGTTTAGTGAAAAGTTTCGCATTGACTCCAAGAATCAAAAGTCTAGGTCAGTCAAGCAAACACGAAAATTAATTGCAATGATTTGATTGAAGGATAGAAATTGAGCACAATGAAAGTTAGGTTGCATAATCTTCGTTCTTCCTATCTTAACTAGAGTGAAAGCGCGGGCCCATTAGCAACAATTTTTTTTTCTTTTTGCTATCTTGAAAAGGTTATTGTAAGATGTGTTATTTTCTGTTGGGTTGGAACATGATTTCAATGTAGCCTATGGAAACAGAATGTTATTTCATGAAAGGTGGTCTAATTTTCTGTTTTTCTTTTTAAATGAAGAGACGTTCATTGTGGAAGTGATAAGATATATGATTTGTAGAAATACAGCTCATTTGTAATGATCTGTTTACAATATCACGTTGTAAAAGGTGTGCAGTTATTAGGGGAGAGGGAAATATCTTCAGTTCAAAAAGTGTTTATATTTGTACTTTAATATTATAGAAGCAATGGAAATTGCAGATTGCCAATTGCTATATCCGTGAGCCAAAATGGGATGCTGTCTCTCCATCCCCACCACCAAACCATATATGGAACTCCCAACCACAAGTTTTTTTCAAAACATAGATATTTTTAAAATACCAGGAAGGTTCATTGAAAAGTTGGTATTGACTCCAAGAATCAAAAGTCTAGGTTAGTCAAGCAAACACGGAAATTAATTGCAACGATTTGATTGGAGGATAGAAATTAAGCACAATGAAAGAGAGGTTGCATAATCATTCTTTTTCCTATCTTAACTAGAGTGAAAGCGCGGCCCATGGGTTAGCAACCATTTTTTTTTTTTTGCCATCTCGAAAAGGTTATTGCGAGAGGTGTTATTTTCTGTTGGGCTGGAACATAATTTCAATGTAGCCTATGGAAACAAAATGTTACTTCATGAAAGGTGGTCTAATTTTCTTTTTTTTTTAAATGAAGAGGCTTTAATTGGGGAAGTGATAAGATGTATGATTTTTAAAAAGATAGTTCATTTCTAATGATCTGTTTACAATTTCTGTAACACCCTACCTCATGACACCTATAAACTTGACCAAAAACTTCAAAACTCAACCAAACACAACACAAATGTCTCAAAATAACTTCTCACAACCTCAGAATAGCGGAAACAAACCCCAAAACACCAAAAACTGGGCTGGGGCTGTGATCGCTACAGTACCGTCGCATCTCTGACCTCCCCTGTTTCTACTCACTTCTGTCATCATTGGCGCCGCAGCCTGGACTCTAGAGCCGCTGCGCCCCATGCTAGTATCCCATATCAGCAACTTCTACACTCTGAGGCGAACTTTCAACGCACATAACTTTATGCTTCGACCTCCGATTGACTTGATTCTAACTCCTACAAGTCAATCTATTCCCAATCTAGCCATAGACACCCCTTTAACCTTAATCCAATTCCATATGGAGATTTTGAACCCTTGACACCATTTTGGCTACTTATTAACCAAAACTCACCACTAACCACCTCAAATTGCCACCAAAGGCAATTGGCTGCTCAAAGACCAATCATACAGGTCTAAAACCCCTAAACCAACTTGTCCAAAGAGGTTTCACCCGAAAGGAACCACTCCTCTAAGATTTGACCCTTTGGAACCCCAACATGAGAGACGGGCTACAGGCCCTAAAATACACCAATCAGACAAAAACCTACTTTCACCATGAAAAAGACATACACACAACGATATAACCATACATACAACATCCATAACAACCTTATCCGTAACCATGCGTTCATTACAAACCATTCTATCCTACTTGGCACAAGATAGATGTTCCAAATACACATAAATTACATAGACCTAATGTAACATCCTACCTCCTGACACCTCCCGCACTTAACCAAAAACTTCAAAATCTGACCCTACACACCCTGACATCTCAAAACAACTCTTCATATTCATAAACACAGCGAAAACGACACAAAAGCACCAAAAATTGGGCTGGGGCCGCGGCCGCTACAGTACCGCCGCGGCCTGCCTTCCCTCGCCGCGGCGCACCCTGCTGATATACCATATCAGCAATTTCAACACTCCGGGGCGACCTTCTGACGCGCATAACTTTATGCTCCGACCTCCGATAGACTCGAATCCAACTCCTACAAGTCAATCTAGTCCCCTTCTATCCAAGGACACCACTTTTACCTCAATCCAACTCCGTATGGAGATTCTGGACCCTTGACTCTGTTTTGACCACTAATTGTCCAAAACTTATCACTAGCTACCTCCAATTGCCACCAAAGGCAACTGGTCGCTCAGAGACCATTCATGCAGGTCCAAAAACCCCCAAACTGACCTGTCCAAAGAGGTTTTACCTCAGAGGAACCACCCCTATGAGATTTGACTCCTTGGAACCCGACCTGATCAAAAGGGTTACAGGCCCTTACACAAACCGACAAGGCTCAACAACACTCAACCATACATACCACATACATAAACATCCATACATAGCCAATCTCAATCATAACATTATCCATTACAAACCATGCTATCCTACTTGGCATAAGATACTAATACAACATACACACGCTACATAGACTATTCCCACGTACACAGCTACTCCCGCGTCTTCTCCGGACTAGTGCCAGAACCGTCACCTGAAAGGTTAGTTTATGGGAGAGGGGGTGAGACAATGTCTCAGTAACCGGGAACAACAACCACACACATATATATATATATACTGATCCACACAGTCGTGCAATGCAATGCTAATGAATGGTATACATGTTCTCCCTCATACACGGCTAGAACCACGAGCTATCGTCATCATAAGACATTCAATAGATGATTCCCTTCCAACAGTCGGTGAAGACCGATTCCAGGACATCACCAAGCTCACCTTACCCTAATGCAACCGGGCCAATGGTTACACTAGAGTTCGGACCGTGGCTCTCCTTCCCCTGGACCATCACGAATTGATGGTGATTTAGAGAAGGTGCATCCCCAAATCCACAGTCACCTGGCTCTCCCTAGGAGAGGATTTAGTGACAGGGATATCATATCATATCATATCATGTCCTCTACCGCCTGGCTCTCCCATGGAGAGGATTTAGCGATAGGGATCTTTATCACATCATATCTCATCATCATCACCTCGTCATCCATTTCTCACTATGCAATCATGTGGTGATGATATCAATGTCATGCCAACATGCCTCTACATACATGTATTCGTATACTATCATATCATATATCATATGGACATGCTAGCATGCAATAGTATGGGGATGCTACACATCATAACATATACAATCATCAAGCCGTGCATACCACGATATGTAGAAAACCGTACACACATACACAATCAATATCGTGGTATGAAAAGGAACATGCATATACGTACATATACATATCAACATATCATCACATAAAACAAACATCCGGTTACCTTAATTGTCGTTACCACACACAGACGATTTCCACAAGCTTCCTTGAACTGTCAAGTACGCGTGAACCCCTCTTGATTAGCCAACAACCTTTATCATGTCACAAATCTTCCATTAACACAATATACCAACAAATCAAACATCACAATTCAACCACATTAACCTAACCCAAGGTTCCAACACCCTTTTTATGCATCAATAAGCTCTTAGGGATTACTCAAACACCACACAACCTCAAACACCTCGGATTCCTAAGAGCCATTACCGAAAACAACCTAGGGTTAAGCTCTAAACACACATAAACCCTTCAAAACTCACATTCAAGCAACAAGAATACCAAAACACATTCCATTAACCTCAAATCACCCATTTCAATCGGTGGATTTCACCCCAACTCGGAAATCCAACCATACAACCGAAAATCCCAAATTTCAACCGAAGAAACTAGAGAGAGAGGAGTAGGGAACGTTTACCAACTTGAATCCAAGCTCCCAATGGACGAGAATCACTCTGGGACACCGAAAATGCCGAACCCTAGCACTGCTCCTCGTCTCTCTGCGTCGCTCCTTTCGTTTTCTTTCTTTCTGTCGCGTCTGAGTGATCCGGATTTAAACAATTTTTACGACTCTCGCCGCGGCTCCAACACTCCTCGCCGCGGCTCCACCAAAATTTCCAAAACAACGCCACTGGAAAGCTTCTCGCCGCAGCGGCCCTGCTCCTCGCCGCGGCGTGGAGCTCCTTCAGACTCCCTTGAGCCTTCCTCCGTCTTGTTTCCTCGGTCCTAAACTCAATGTCAAGAAAAAATATCATGAGGGGCATTACACCTAATATTCCCACATTCACTACTACTGCTTCTCAGGACTAATGCCAGAACATTCACCTGAAAGATTAGTTATGAGAGAAGGGTGTGAGACAATGTCTCAATAACCGGGAACAACCACACACACACACACACACATATATATATATACTAACCCACACAATCATGAAATGCAATGCTAATGAATGATATGCATGTTCTCCCTTATACACAGCTAGAGCCACGAGCTGTCGTCATCACAAGACGTTTCAATAGATGATTCCCTTCCAACAATCGGTGTAGACTGATTTCGGGACATCACCAAGCTCACTTTACCCTAATGTAACTCGACCAATGGTTACACTAGAGCTTGGACTGTGGCTCTCTTTCCCTTGTACCATCATGAATTAATGGTGATTTAGGAAAGGTGCATCCCCAAATCCACTGCCACCTGGCTCTCCCAAGGAGAAGATTTAGTGACAGGGATATTTCATCATATCATGTTATCCTCTACCACCTGGCTCTCTCATGAAGAGGATTTAGCGACAGGGATCTTTATCATCTCATATCACATCATATCATCATCACCTCATCTTTAATCTCTCACTATGCAATCATGTGGTGATGATGTCAATGTCATGCCAACATGCCTCTACGCATATATATATATCATTGTCATCACAAACATCATATGAATATGCTAGCATGCAATGGTATGGGGATGCTATACATCATACATACACTACATACACTATCATCACATATCAACTAACCGTTCATACCACGATATGTAGAAAAACCATACACATACACAATCAATATCGTGGTATAAAAAGGAACATGTATATATACACAAATATACGTCTTATCATACCAAACAAACAATATAATATAAACAAACACCCAGTTACCTTAGGTTGTCAATACCATACACGTAAGTTCCACGAACTTCTTGAATTGTCCAACACGCGTGAACCCCTCTCGGTTAATCAAACAACCTTCATAATAACACAATTCTTCAATTAACACAATATACCATTAAACCAAATTCACAATTTAACCACTTTAGCCTAACCCAAATAATCCCATACACTTCGAATTCCCAACAGCCTTAATCGAAAACAACCTAAGGTTAAGCTTAAATCACACATAATCCTTTTAAAACTCACATCCAAGCAATAAGAATATCAAAAAACACTTTTTTAACCCTATTTCATCCATTTCAATCAGTGGATTTTGGGCAAAATCAAAGATCCCAACTTATAACCGAAAAACCCCAAGTTTCAACCAAAGAAAATGGAGAGGGAGGAGTAAAAATCACGTACCAACTTGAATCCAAGCTTCCAGTGGTGAAAAAAGACTCCCAATGGCCGAAAACTCCAAACCCTAGCAGAGCTCCTCATTGCTCCCTCCGTTTTCCTTCTTTTTTATCGTCCGAAATGATCTAGATTTAAACAAAAATCCCGAATCTCGCCTCAGCCTCAGCATACCTCGCTACGGCTCCACCATGATCAGCTAAAACAACGCCACTAGAATGATTCTCATAGCGGCAGCCCTGCTTCTCACCGTGGCGTGGAGCTCTTCCAAACTCCACTTGAGCCTTCCTCTGTACTGTTTCCTCCGGTCCTAAACACAACGCTAAGAAAGATATCATGAGGGGTGTTACAATTTCACATTGCAAAAGGTGTGCAGTTATTAGGGGAGAGAGGAACATCTTCAGTTCAGAAAGTGTTTGTATTTGTACTTTGATATTATAAAAGCAGTGGAAACTGCATATTGCCAATTGCTATGTCAATGAGCCAAAATGGGATACTCTCTCTCCATCCCTACCACGAAGCCATTATGGTACTCCCAACCACGAATTTTTCCAAAACATAGATATTTTTAAAATACCGGGAAGGTTCATTGAAAAGTTTGGTATTGACTCCAAGAATCAAAAGTCTAGGTCAGTCAAGCAAACATGAAAATTAATTGCAATGATTTGATTGAAGGATAGAAATTAAGCACAACGAAAGTGAGGTTGCATAATCTTCCTTCTTCCTATCTTAACTAGAGTGAAAGCGCGGGCTCATGTGTTAGCAACCATTGTTTTTTTGCTATCTCAAAAAGGTTATTGCAAAAGGTGTTATTTTCTGTTGGGCTAGAACATGATTTCAATGTAGCCTATGGAAACATACTGTTACTTCATGAAAGGTGGTCTAATTTTCTTTTTTTTTTTTAATGAAGAGGCATTAATTGGGGAAGTGATAAGATGTATGATTTGTAGAAAGACAGCTCATTTCTAATGATCTATTTACAATATCACGTTGTAGAAGGTGTGCAGTTATTAGGGGAGAGGGGACTCTTCAGTTCAGAAAGCATTTATATTTGTACTTTGATATTGTAGAAGTAGTGGAAACTGCAGATTGCCAATTGCTATGTCCGTGAGCCAAAATGGGATACTCTCTCTCCATCCCCACCACCAAACCATATATGGTACTCCCAACCGCAAGTTTTTTGAAAACATAGATATTTTTAAGATACCGGGAAGGTTCACTGAAAAGTTTGGTATTGACTCCAAGAATCAAAAGTCTAGGTTAGTCAAGCAAATACGAAAATTAATTGCAACGATTTGATTGGAGGATAGAAATTAAGCACAACAAAAGTGAGGTTGCATACTCATTCTTCTTCCTATCTTAACTAGAGTGAAAGCGCAGGCCCATGGGTTAGCAACCTTTTTTTTTTTGCTAGCTCGAAAAGGTTATTGCAAGAGGTGTTATTTTCTATTGGACTAGAACATGATTTCAATGTAGCCTATGGAAACAAAATGTTACTTCATGAAAGATGCTCTAATTTTCTATTTTTTTTTAAATGAAGTGGCATTAATTGGGGAAGTGATAAGATGTATGATTTTTAGAAAGTTAGTGGGACATCCAGGCACTAATAAGGGTGCGGAGTGATCGCCGGTGCAAGAAAAGGAGGTGAGATAAAGTGATAAGGTACAGACAAGGAGCGGCTTCTGGCAGGCTTCTAAGTGGGAGGGGCATATAAATGAATCAAATACATATCGGAATGAGAGGGATCCAGAGATTGTATAGGTATGGGACTATACGGTTAAAGGATAGCTTAAAGAAATTGATAGGTACTACCTATACCAACAAGGTGCACCTACCATTTTTGTAGTCTATCCCTTAAGAACTCCTTAGTTAAGCATGCTTGACCTGGAGCAATTCTGGGATTGGTGACCTCCTCGGAAGGAGTTGTGTAAGTGAAGAAAAAGCACACCAAAAAGGCTTGTGTTAGCTTGTGAGGACAGTCATCAATTCCAAAGAAGCGGCCAAACATTACAATTAGCTCATTTCTAATGATCTGTTTACAATATCACATTGTAAAAGGTGTGCAGTTATTAGGGGAGAGGGGAATATCTTCAGTTTAGAAAGTGTTTATATTTGTACTTTGATGTTATAGAAGCAGTCAAAACTATTGATTGCTAATTGCTATGTCAGTGAGCCAAAATGGGATACTCTCTCTCCATCCCCACCACGAAACCATATATGGTACTCCCAACCATGAGTTTTTCCAAAACATAGATATTTTTAAAATATTGGGAAGGTTCACATAGATATTTTTAAAATACTGGGAAGGTTCATTAAAAAGTTTGGTATTCACTCCAAGAATCAAAAGTCTAGGTTAGTCAAGCAAACACGAAAATTAAATGCAACGATTTGATTGAAGGATAGAAATTAAGCACAGTGAAAGTGAGGTTGCATAATATTCCTTCTTCCTATCTTAACTAGAGTGAAAGCGTGAGCCCATGGGTTAGCAATCATTTTTTTTTTGGTATCTTGAAAAGGTTATTGCAAGAGGTGTTATTTTCTGTTGGGCTGGAACATGATTTCAATGTAGCCTATGGAAACAGAATGTTACTCCATGAAAGGTGGTTTAATTTTCTTTCTTTTTTTTTAAATGAAGAGGCGTTAATTGGGGAAGTGATAAGATGTATGATTTGTAGAAAGGCAGCTCATTTCTAATGATCTGTTTACAATATCATGTTGTAAAAGGTGTGCAGTTATTAGGGGAGAGGGGAATATCTTCAGTTCAGAAAGCATTTATATTTGTACTTTGATATTGTAGAAGTAGTGGAAACTGCAGATTGCCAATTGCTATGTCCGTGAGCCAAAATGGGATACTCTCTCTCCATCCCTACCACCAAACCATATATGGTACTCCCAACCACAAGTTTTTCCAAAACATGGATATTTTTAAATTACCGGGAAGGTTCACTGGAAAGTTTGGTATTGACTCTAAGAATCAAAAGTCTAGGTCAGTCAAGCAAATATGGAAATTAATTGCAATGATTTGATTGGAGGATAGAAATTAGGCGTAATGAAAGTGAGGTTGCATAATCAGTCTTCTTCCCATCTGAGTATATTTTGTACTAAAAAAACATCATTTTTAGTACAAAAAAATTTCTTTTTAAATTATAATATTATGTAAACATTATTATGATATATAGTTATTAAAAATTATAAATTTACTTAATAAATGATATAATAATGGATTCTTAGTTGATTATTTTGAACTTAAAATGTGATTATGGATAAATATTAACTTATTTAGATGTAAATATTTAGTTATGTAACTTATTAATAATTTATTTGTGGTGAATAATTAATTAATAATTCAATATTATTTAGTTTGAGAATTTAATTAAACTATAAAATTTGTTTAAACTTGTATTATTTATTTAAAATATATTATGTTAATCACTATCAATCCAACCCCTATTAAATAATGGTTAAACTAATGAATCTTAAATCAGTGTCTTACCAAGTTCAATGTCCAGTTCGTTTATGACAACATTGGAAATTACGATTTAAATATTATGAATATGTTCCTCATACTAGTTTCTTGTGGACAGTGTGTGTTCTAGTAGCTTATATATATAAATAATATTTTTAATAAAATTTAAAATTTATTTTCATGTTATATATTAAGAATCATTTAAATAATCATACATAAGGTTTTAGTTTTTGTTAATATTTTTAATGAAGTCTATTTTTAGATAAACTTGATAAAAATGGGTACTAAAATTATTATACGTATATTCTCAACTCTAAAATTGAAGAAGAAATAATCACGAGGATGTGGCGTGGTGGTTTCTCATCTTATCCTTTAACCATGTAGTCGGAGGTTCGATCCTCGACTCATGGGAATGGAGCGTATCCCGTGGTCAGTCGTTTACCTCTTAGTGAGAGGACCCATGGCGAAGGGATTAATCATTGCTCTCGGCAGTGGATATCCTGGTGTACACAAAAAAAAAAAAATTGAAGAAGAAATGTAAAGTCCGTTGATGGTAGAAGTTGAGTCCGGGGTGTTTTCTTTTTTTTGAATTTTTTGGGCCAGAGAAGTTGAGTCCACAGGTTAATCAATAAGAAAAAGAAAATCTCAAAGAATAAATCAATGGTGCGGATTGCCCAAAAAAAAAATCAATAGTGCGAATCCAATTCATCTAACACAACATATGTTTCTTTTTTTTTTAAAAAAAAAGTTAACATACATTGACTATACTGAGCTTTTTTTATGATTACCATGAGGATTTTTAACTATTTGGATCATTCTCTTTGTATTATGGCCCTTCTTCATCGTTCAACTTCAAAAGAAATATAATAATCTTAAAAAAAAAAGAAAGAAAGAAAAGAAATATAGTAGTGTCAAGCAGATATATAATTGCACACTCTAACTTTCATAATCTATAATTTGTAATTAACAAAATAATTGTAAATATATTTCTCTCAACTTAGATTTTTCTCAGTGATAACTATGGTTAAAATACCTGTGTCATATTGTCTCCTTTTATGACATTTTCAAAGTCTGACATTTGTAGATTGGTCAACCAAAATACAAATGCTACAAAGCTCAAAGCACAAATAAATCCAAAATATATATGAGCTTAATTACCTGCACAAAATTGCCACGCATATTGATCCTTACTTGTAATAGAAGGTTTTGTTATGCTTTTGTGAAAGAACAGAATTAATGGGTATCAATCATAGTGTTGACTTATAAATTAGTTTATTGTTATTCTATTACTAACCATAATAATCCCATGCTCTGACCATAATATAAGATTGATAATAAAGCTGTATTGAAGCAAGGAATCAAGTAGAGCCACTTGGAGACATTATCAAACAGAGTTTTGAAATCTCTCTTCATTTGTATACCCAGAAAGTGATGCCTTATTCCCATCATCCAAGGGCAACAGGGACAAGGAGATCCACTTACTATCATTACTGTGTCTTGCTCTATATCTGCATCAAATTTAAGAGAAACTGGAACTACCAAAAAAACAAAATTAGAACAAAGGACCTAAAAACTGGATTATACAACCTAGCATTCTCTGATACAAATAGAAAAAGGTTATTTCTTTTGCCTGAACATGAAGGTAAATGAAGGGAAAATCAATCGGTTGGAATAGCGTAACTAATTTAACATTCAAGAGAAACCTTGAATGAAGGAGATAGGATCTTTTGGTTGAACTTGAGAATTTGAATACGTCTAAAATTCAAAAAAAGGAATACGAACATTACCTCGGCCACAACTTTTGGAGTCCCCCTATCATCCAATCTTTCATAAGGATCAGTGAATCAGATATCCCCCATGTTACATTGCTTTTGGAGTTTCTCAATGCAGCCCAAAGTGATGATCATGTGACTGAAGAAACACTAGCAAACTCTGTCATTTATTGATTCTGAATTTCACCCAATCTATATATGCTCCTCAAACATGCACGCCAAAGAGCAGCGAATGTCTAAGAACACTAGCAAATCAAGATTGCCTATACAATTAAAGGAGAAAATAATGACTGATGGAATTTCGTTAATCATTGACAAGTCCATGGTTAGAAATAGTATATTTTTTATATAATTAAAATGGTATGATTATTTGTCTATTCAAGAGAAAAAAAACTATTTTAGTTTTTAATGTAAATATATCTCTCACCTGATCTGCTCTAATTTGTAATAAATGACATATTTAACTAGGAATTTTCTGAATGATAACATAAGTTACAATACCTCTGTCATATTGTCGCGTTTTTTGACATTTTCAAAGCCCTCGGAGATTTGGTCGCTGATTTAAGCTTCATCTTCTTGCTCCTTTATATATTGTATTTGATAAACTTCCCTATCCTCCTCGTTTTCTTCTTTCCTATTTATATGAACTTATTCTTTATTTGCTCTACTGTTGAGAGATTGAGTGTCTCTTGTCTTTGTTTTGCTTTCATATTCAATTACCTGCAGAAGATTTGTAAACACTTGAGGATGACTAGTGAATCGGTTGATGAAAACACAACATAACATAGCTCAACCATCAAATAAATCCAAAAATATATGAGCTTAATTACCTGCAGAAGATCGCCATATAGCTCCTTTTTACTCCTAATGAAGGGTTCTTCTTTTTCTGCTTCTGTGGAAAAAATAGAATTAATGTCTAACAATCATAACGGTCACTTCAAAAAACTCTGTAAGTGGTAATTAAATACATTTACAATTTTTCTTTCAAACAACAACTGGAAGATCCATTGGAGATATATAAAATTAAAATATTTGAAGATAAAACATAAATTTCATCCAAGGGTGTTTTCCAAAGTTGCTTATTGTCTTCATATTGAGTCTCTGTAGTAAAATTGATTTCACTCCAATGGCGGACGGACATTACTGTTAGGGGGCCTAACCCCCGTCAGTTTTTTTTTCCAAGTTATGAATGAAAAACCAAAACATAAACATATTTTAATAATAACTTGCTCCTTCCAAGAATTGAACTCAAATCAAAGAAACAATTTAACAGTGTTGAGATGACTCATATTAAACTTTCAACTTACTTTATCATTGCATATATATATATTTTATATAAAAGTTGTTACAAGGATCTCATTTAAAACGGGGCTACAGTAATATTTTAAAAATTATATGAAGAATATATTGATTAATTATATGATACATTATTAGTATTGGTTATACAAATACAAGTATTACATAAAATTTTTATACTAATATTTATTATTGATATGGATAATTTTTTAGTACATAAAAAGTTATAATTATTAATAAAATTTTAAAAATAAAAATTCTATATAAAATAATAAAAATATATTAATTTTTTTAAATTGGCCCACCCAGCTCATTCATTCTGCGTCCGCCCCTGTTTCACTTGTAAAGGCTGAGGCTCAGGGAGTCATTACTTTCAATATATAGTGATCTGGATACAAAAGATATCCATCCTAACAGAAGATAATTGTAGAAGCTCGATCACGTGAGTAGCAAATGCAGCAGTCTCTAACAAACTCAATACACAGACACAATACTAATAGTGCTGAGTTGTAACCAAGGCTGACATGTACATCTGACTAGGCTCTAACAGTCCCCTGTGAGTCAACAAGTGTGGAACAACAGAAAGACTCGAACAAAGCTGAGCAAATATATTTAGATAATTCTACAATTTGAATAAAAATAAAATTAAATGGTTCATATGTCTTACCACTGTCTTCACATTGCATGAACGATATCAATACCATCTCCACACTTCATAAAACACAACTGAAAGTTTTGAAAGTCAAGGATTTGCTTATCCAAGAACACAGAATGTATAATTTCTTGTTTTGAAAAAAAAAAAAACAATACTTTGGCACACAACACAATTATGGGATGAAAAGAAAATTGCCACTGATCTGCTACTTATACATTTACTAGTAGGAATCAATTGATTAGATAAATGAATAATTACATAATCAGATAATTCAATAAATCAATAAATAATAATAAATGAATATGTTACATCATATATTTAGATAATTCTACAATTCAAATAAAAATCAAATTAAATATGCCTTATCACAATAATCAAGGATTTGCTTCCCCAAAATTGCAAAATGTATAACTTTTTTAAAACCATAGTGGGGCATATGGGATGAAAAGGATATTGCTACTTTGTTATTTATACATTCACTAGTTGGAATTAACCGTAGAGATCTATTTTTGTAATTATGGCTTAGGAATGATCCACCGATGAGTGTCTCATCAAAATCACCATATGAGGTAATGTTAAGAACACTAATAAGTGAGTCAATTTATTATCACAATATTTAAATCCAAAACGAAGATTGAAGATGAAAAATTTTGGAAAATTATGGTTTAAAAAAAAAGAAGAAGAACGAAGTTATTTATTGAGAGAAAGAGATGGCAATATACCAATTTTTTTGTTATGGCCAGTGCAATATACAAATTTGAAGCATAATAATATATGTAGGAAAAGTTACTACAGCTTGACGCCCAGCTAGAGAGAGAAGGGTGGGACCAATGAGGAGCAAAGGGTTTGATGTATTTGTTACGATATAAATTTTTGGTTAAAACTACTAATCTAAACCTAGCTAAAATTGTATATTAAATAAACACCTCAATTATACTATATACAAGATAAGGTAATTTAAAGTTGAATTACAATTAAAATTTAAATTAATTGATGCTAATATAATCTATAGTATATGACAAGGGAGGAAATGAAGAATTAAACATTTCCTTTTTTTTTTTTAAGAATTCCAGTCTATCAAAGATAATAATTAATGGCTTGACAATGTACCTTCTATACCAATCATTTCACTAGCATCGGCAGATTGAACTTCAGTTGCGTTTGCGTCCTCTTCATCCTGATTTATTGAGCAATTATTTCGTCCCTATTTTGTGCATCTAAAGGCATTGGAACTCTGAAAGTAAAATGTCAAAAATTGAAGTGATCAACAAATCCAAAAATGAATGAGCTTACTGATGCAAAATTGTCACTCTCATCCATCAGTAGTGTTCTTTTCCTATGAAGCTTACGTTCTTTCTCCTGCAAACTTGTACCAAATTGTGTTGTTCCTTCCTTTTCTGTGGAAGGACCCAAGGGAATATGTGACAACCCTAAAAGCATATGACATTCGATCAGGTTATAATAAATTTAGTTTGAGAAATTAAAATTTAGTTCTTTAATATGAAATATGCCATTTTTCTATAATTTATAATTCTACATCTTTCTATTTCAATGACTCTGTAGCGAATTCAATTGATACGTAATATACAAAATAACAGCAACATGAATAAACGAATCTCCTATAAAAAAAGAAAAATGTTTTTTTAAAGCTTTTGCCCAAACGCCAAAAAAAAATGTAAGGAAACTAATCAATTGCTTGGTCAGTTAAGCGAACATGGAAATTAATTGCAATGATTTGATTGGAGGATAGAAATTAAGCACAACGACAGTGAGGTTACATAATCTTCCTTCTTCCTATCTTTTTTTTTAGTTTACAGTGAAAGCGCAGCCCATGGGTTGGCAACCGTTTTTTTTTTTTTGCTATCTCGAAAAGGTTATTGCCAGAGGTGTTATTTTGTGTTGGGCTGGAACATGATTTCAATGTAGCCTATGGAAACAGAATGATACTTCATGAAAGGTTGTCTAATTTTCTGTTTTTTTTTTTAAATGAAGAAGCATTAATTAGGAAAGTGATAAAATGATGATTTGTAGAAAGATAGCTTGTAACATCCTACCTCCCCTTCATAACCAAAACTCACGAAATGCAACCAAACACAATCAAAACTGCTTAAAACAACATCTCACATCCTTAAACAAGCAGAAACGAACCCCAAATTACCAAACTTTGGGCTGGGTCCGTGGCCGCTACAGGACCGCCGTGGCTCCGGCCTGCTCTGTTTCTCCCTCGTTACTGCCATCACTAGCGTCGCGGCCTGGATACTGGCACCGCGGCGCCCCCTTGCTGATATCCCGTATCAGCACTTCAACGTTTTGGGGCAAACTTCCGACGCGCATAACTTTATGCTCCGATCTTCGATTGACTTGATTCCAACTCCTACAAGTCAATCTAGTCCCAAACTAACCATAGACACCATTTTCACCTCAATCCATGTAATGCCCCTCATGATATTTTTCTTGGCATTGAGTTCAGGACCGAGGAAACAAGACGGAGGAAGGCTCAAGTGGAGTCTGAAGGAGCTCCACGCCGTGGCGAGAAGCCTTCCAGTGGCATTGTTCCGGATTAGTTGGTGGAGCCACGGCGAGGCATGCTGGAGCCACGGCGAGAGTCGTAAAAATTGTTTAAATCCGGATCAGTCGGACGTGAAAGAAAGAAAGAAAACGAAAGGCGACGCAGAGAGACGAGGAGCAGTGCTAGGGTTCGGCATTTTCGGTGTCCCAGAGTGATTCTCGTCCATTGGGAGCTTGGATTCAAGTTGGTAAGCGTTCCCTACTCCTCTATCCTCATTTTCTTCAGTTTAGATTTTGGGATTTTCGGTTGTAAGGTTGGATTTCCGAGTTGGGGCGAAATCTGTAATGCCCCTCGTGATACTTTTCTTCGCACGGTGTTCGCACGGTGTTCAAGACCGGAGGAGATAAGTTGAAGAGGAACCAGAAAAAGGCTCCGCGCCGCGGCAAGGAGCAGAGCCGCCGCGGCGAGAAGCTTCCAGTGGCATTGTTCCGGATAATTTGGTGGAGCCGCGGCGAGGAGTTCTGGAGCCGCGGCGAGAGTCGTAAAAATTGTTTAAATCCGGATCAGTCGGACGCGACAGAAAGAAAGGAAACGAAGGGAGCGACAGAGGAGATCGAGAGAGCAGTGCTAGGGTTCGACTTTTCCGGCATCTAGGAGCGATTTTCGGACCTCAAGAGCTTGGATTTAAGTGGGTAAGCGTTCCCTACTCCCTTCTCTCCATTTTCTTCGGTTGGAATTTGGGATTTCCGGTTGTATGGTTGGATTTTCGAGTTGGGGTGAAATCCACCGATTGAAATGGATGTTTTGGAGTTAATGGAACGTGTTTTGGTATTCTTGTTGCTTGAATAGGAGTTTTGAAGGGATTATGTGTGTTTAGAGCTTAACCCTAGGTTGTTTTCGGTAATGGCTCTTAGGAATCCGAGGTGTCTGAGGTTGTATGGTGTTTGAGTAATCCCTAAGAGCTTATTGATGCATGAAAAGGGTGTTGGAACCTTGGGTTAGGTTAATGTGGTTGAATTATGAGGTTTGATTTGTTGGTATATTGTGCTAATGGTAGAATTGTGGCATTATAAAGGTTGTTGACTAATCGAGAGGGATTCACGCGTACTGGACAGTTCAAGGAAGCTTGTGGAACTCGTGTGTGTGTGGTAACGACAATTGAGGTAACCGGGTGTTTGTTTATATTGTATTGACTATGTTATACAATAGTACGTGTGTATTTGTATATATATGCTTATTTCATTCATACCACGATACTGATGGGTTGTGTGTACTGTTTATGTGTATATCTATATATATCGTGGTATGTATACTGATAGACGACGGTTATGATTATGATGATGATATGTGTGATGATGATGTGATATGTTGCATACATGACATTATGATGATGATATGATACATGAGCATCACCACATGACATTGTGAGATTGTGATGTATGGTGGATGTAGTGGTGATGATGTGATGGTGGTATGATGTATGATTATATATATGTTAGGGAGAATAAGGTTGGACTATATATATGTTAGAGAGAATAAGGTTGGATTATATATATGTTAGGGAGGATAAGGTTGGATTATGTATATGTGTTAGGGAGGATAAGGATGGATGATATATATGTTAGGGAGAATAAGGTTGGATTATATACATACATGTTAGGGAGGATAAGGTTGGATTATGTATATGTGTTAGGGAGGATAAGGATGGATGATATATGTGTTAGGGAGGATAAGGATGGAGTCCCTGTGAGGGTGACATGCATGATATTCATTTCATATTGCATTCATGATTTGTGTGAGATATATGTATATATATGTGTGTGTGGTTGTCATTCCCGGTTACTGAGACATTGTCTCACTCCCTCTCCCATAAACTAACCTTTCAGGTGACGGTTCTGGCACTAGTCCTGAGAAGACGCGGGAGTAGCTATGTACGTGGGGATAGTCTATGTAGCGTGTGTATTCTGTATTAGTATTTTGTGTCAAGTAAGATAGAGAATGGTTTGTAATGAATGTATGCCAGGGTTGAGATTGGTTATGTATGAATGTATGGATGTTTGTGTATGTGGTATGTATGGTTGAATGTTGTTGAGAAGTTTGTATGGCCATCTTGGTAAGTCCAGAGTGTTGTTGGGCTTTGTTGGTTTGTGTAAGGCCCCAGCCTAGATTTTGGTGCTTTTGAGTTATTTTCGCTGTGGTTTTGAATTGAAAAAGTTGTTTTGAGATGACAGGAGGTAGGGTGTTACACTTTGGTATCAGAGCAATGGTTTTGGGCCATTGTTTCTGCTTGAAGTACTACTTGGCACATGTTTTGAATACATAGACTATATTCCCACTGCAATGCTAGTCCAGAACCATATAATTGAATGTGTTGTTGCTGGTGTGTAGGAAGAATGTCTCGCAGAGGAAGGCAGAATAACAGTGATCTGATGAGGCAAATGCATGAGATGTTGACTGGCCTCAGTAATCAGGTGAATACTCAGGGAGAAACGTTGAATAGGTTGCAAGAGAGAATGAATAGGCAAGAACAGGGGGATGTGAATGAAGAAGCCGAAATGTTTGTAGATTTGAATGCAGGAGAGGATGAAACTGTGGTGGAACCTTAGAGAGCCCCAAGAGTTGGAAGAAGGGGTATCTCCTCACAGCTGAAGGACTTTCGGAAGTTTAATCCTCCGGCTTTCGAAGGTACCATGGATGTGTCACACGCGGAGAATTGGATTGAACAGATGGAGAATATCTTTAGTGTGATGGATTGCACTTCAGAGCAAAGGGTGCAGCTGGCGACATTTAAGCTTGAGAAGAAGGCTAAGAGATGGTGGAGGAGTATTCTCCCAAGTGTTGAAGCGATGAGTCCTCCTATGAATTGGGGACAGTTTAAGGAACGGTTCTTTGCACACTATGTCCCTCCAGCCTTAATGATGCAAAAGGAAGCCGAGTTCCTAACTTTTCAACAAGGAAATCTGTCAGCGGATGACTACATTGATCAGTTCTTGGACTTGGCAAAATATTCCACTTATCTGAATAATTATCCTGATGATAGGTGGATGGCTCAGAGGTTGTTTGAAGGTGCCCATCCCGAGATTAAGGAACGGTTATCTGTGGTGGAGTTTGTGTCCTTCGAGGACTTAAGTGCAAAGATTCGTGCCTTGTATAGACGAATGAAGGAGGTTGAGGAGCACAGAAAGAGTTCCATGATTCGGGTCTTTTCTCATCTAGGACCTACAGGAGGAATTAGTAAAGGAAGTGGTTCAGGCAGTGGTAGTAGTGGTGGTAGTACAGGTTCTAGTGGAGGAAGAGGTTGCCATAATCGAGGTCGTCATGGTAGAGGAAGAGGCAGGTTTGGTAGAGAGCAGCACAATAGAGGTCGGTTTGGCAGAGGACCCTTTTATCAAGGTGGCTTTGAACAAGGGAGTTCCAGTCAGAATGAGTATGTAGGAAGGGACTCCGCTCCATCTCAATACAGTTCTGGTAGTGCATCGAATTCATGCACAAAATGCGGGTTTAGTCATGGTGATCGTCCATGTTTGGTTTGTTTTAATTGTGGTAAACCGGGTCATATGTCGCAAAATTGTTGGGAGCCACGGCGTGATGATGCGACAAGGAGGTCCATGATGCCCGGATGAGTCTTTGCCATCACTCGACAGGAAGCGGATGCAGCGCCTAATTTGATTAGAGGTAAACTTAAACTCAATGGTTACTCTATTCATGCTTTGTTTGATTCAGGTGCATCGTATTCCTTCATTTCATTTGATTGTGCTCGGAGATTGGGTATTGTGGCAATGGAGTTGCCTTTTGAATTGTTGGTAGCCACACCCACGGGAGTTTCACTAAGAACTGTTCAAGCTTGTTTGAATTGTGTGGTTCATTTTGAACACCGAAGCACTACCCTAGATCTGATTTGTTTGCCGTTGCAAGAGATTGATGTGATAATTGGGATGGACTGGTTGGAAGCGAATAATGCCATTCTTGACTGTGCTCGGAAGACTGTGTCTTTGCCGATGAATATCCCTAGTGTGGAAGGGGATGAGAATATGTGTTTGTCCTTTGCTCAAGCTGACAAGTATCTGAAGAAAGGATGTCAAGGGTTTCTGGTTTTCTTCTCTGTGAATGTGGATATGCAAGGTGGTATCGAAAGATATCCGGTTGTGAATGAATTTCCTGATGTGTTTCCAGAGGAGATTACTGGTTTACCCCCACCGCGAGAACTGGAGTTTTCCATTGATTTGGTGCCCGGGACTAGTCCTATCTCAAAAGCTCCATATCGAATGGCACCGTTTGAATTGAAAGAGCTGAAGAAACAGATTGAGGAATTGTTGAAGAGAGGTTTTATCAGACCTAGTGTTTCGCCTTGGGGAGCTCCAGTGTTGTTTGTCAAGAAGAAGGATGGTAGCCTCAGATTGTGCATTGATTACAGGCAGCTGAACCGGGTGACGATCAAGAATAAATATCCTTTGCCTAGGATTGAAGACTTGATTGATCAGTTGGCATGTGCCTCTGTATTTTCTAAAATCGATTTGAGGTCGGGATACCATCAATTACGAGTGCGTGCTGAGGATGTGCCTAAAATGGCATTTCGGACTCGATATGGTCATTATGAGTTTCTTATGATGCCATTCGGGTTGACAAATGCCCCGGCAATCTTCATGGATTATATGAACAGGGTGTTTCGGCCGTATTTGGATAAGTTTGTGGTGGTTTTCATTGATGACATTATGGTTTACTCCAAGAGTGAGGAAGAGCATGCGCTTCATCTTCGGATTGTGTTGCAAGTATTGCGGGATCACCAACTATATGCTAAGCTCAGTAAGTGTGAGTTTTGGCTACGGGAGGTGAAATTTCTGGGTCATGTGATTTCTGCAGAAGGTGTAGCAGTAGACCCTAGTAAAGTGGAAGTGGTGTTGAATTGGGAGAGACCGCAGTCGGTGACTGAAATTCGGAGTTTCCTGGGTTTGGCTGGATATTACCGAAGGTTCATTAAGGGATTCTCTCAGCTTGTTATGCCATTGACTAGACTCACCCGTAAGGATCGATCTTTCATTTGGGATGACAGGTGTGAGAGAGCATTCCAGGAGCTGAAGGTTTGTCTGACGTCCACCCCAGTGCTCACTATCCCTAACCCATCAGAGCCGTTCACAGTTTATACGGACGCCTCTAAGAAGGGTCTAGGGTGTGTTTTGATGCAGCAAGGCAGAGTTGTGGCGTATGCTTCAAGGCAGTTAAGGCCTCACGAGGAGAACTATCCTACTCACCTTGAGCTAGCGGCTGTAGTGTTTGCCTTGAAATTGTGGAGGCATTATCTCTATGGCGCTCAGTTTGAGGTGTTCAGTGATCATAAGAGCTTGAAGTATTTGTTTGATCAAAAAGAACTGAACATGAGGCAAAGGCGTTGGGTTGAGTTCCTTGTGGACTATGAATTTGCTCTAAAGTATCATCCTGGGAAAGCCAACGTTGTGGCAGATGCGTTGAGTAGAAAATCGATTCATATGGCCATGATGATGATGAGGGAGCAACAGTTACTGGAAAGCCTGAGAGATATGAAGTTATCCATTGACGTCCATCCTGGAGTACTAGTAATGAGTTCCATCAGTGCATCAAGTGATTTATTGAGGAACATTTGCTCTGCTCAGATGGAGGATGACTATCTTTTGGGCATTCGAGAACAGGTTGGAATGGCGGAGACCCAGGACTTTGATATTCTGGAGGATGGTATCATCCGGTATCGAGGTCGGATTTGTGTACCAAACGTTGCGGGGTTGCGTGAGATCATTTTGGAGGAAGCTCATAAGAGTAAGTACACTATTCACCCAGGTACCACTAAGATGTATCAGGATTTGAAGCGAGGTTATTGGTGGCCAGGCATGAAAAAGGACATCGCAAAGTTTGTGGCAAGATGCCTGATTTGTCAGAAGGTAAAAATTGAGCACCAATTGCCTGCTGGTATGTTGCAATCTTTGGAGATCCCGGAGTGGAAATGGGATAGCGTTTCCATGGATTTTGTGATGGGATTACCGAGGACCTCTTCAGGACACAATGCGATATGGGTCATTGTGGACAGGTTGACGAAGTCGGCCCATTTTCTTCCAATTCGGGAAACTATTTCAATGGAGAAGTTAGCCCAGTTGTATGTGAATGAGATTGTAAGATTGCATGGAGTCCCGATGAATATTGTGTCGGACAGAGATCCAAGGTTTACATCCAGATTTTGGAAATCTCTTCAGAAGGCCATGGGTACGAAATTGAGTTTCAGTACTGCTTATCACCCTCAATCTGATGGGCAGACTGAAAGGACTATTCAGACTCTGGAGGACATGCTGCGGGCATGTGTTCTGGAGAACAAAGGCAATTGGGATCAGTTTCTGTCGTTGGTTGAATTTGCCTACAACAACAGTTTCCACTCGAGTTTGCAAATGGCTCCATATGTGGACAGAAGGAGAAGACCATTGGAGTTTGATGTTGGGGATCATGTATTTTTGAAGGTCACTCCTACTACTGGTGTTGGAAGGTCGATTCGAGCCAAGAAGCTTACTCCGAAGTATATGGGTCCATATCAAATTCTTGAATGAATTGGGCCAGTAGCGTATCGAGTGGCGCTACCGCCTAGTCTTGCTGGGTTGCATGATGTTTTCCACGTGTCTCAACTCAAGAAGTATCATCTAGATCTGTCTCATATAATTGATGATGAAGTAGTTCAAGTACGAGAGGATCTGACTTTTGAGGTCACACCGTTGCAAATTTTGGATGTAAAGGAAAAGCAGTTGAGGAATAAGACCATAAAATTGGTAAAGATCCTTTGGAGTGGTTTGATGTCCAATGATGTCACGTGGGAAACTGAAGATTCTATTCGGAGGAAGCATCCAGAGATTTTTGCTTGAGGTAAGAGTTGAAATTTCGAGGACAAAATTTTTATAAGGAGGGGAGAGTGTAATGCCCCTCATGATATTTTTCTTAGTATTGAGTTCAGGACCGAGGAAACAAGGGGGAGGAAGGCTCAAGTGGAGTTTGAAGGAGCTCCACGCCGCGGTGAGGAGTAGAGCCGCGGCGGCGAGAAGCCTTCCAGTGGCATTGTTCCGGATTAGTTGGTGGAGCCGCGGCGAGAGTCGTAAAAATTGTTTAAATTCGGATCAGTCGGACGCGAAAGAAAGAAAGAAAACGAAAGGCAACGCAGAGAGACGAGGAGCAGTGCTAGGGTTCGGCATTTTCGGTGTCCCAAAGTGATTCTCGTCCATTGGGAGCTTGGATTCAAGTTGGTAAGCGTTCCCTACTCCTCTCTCTTCATTTTCTTCGGTTTAGATTTTGGGATTTTCAGTTGTAAGGTTGGATTTCCGAGTTGGGGTGAAATCCACCGATTGAAATGGGTGATTTGAGGTTAATGGAACGTGTTTTGGTATTCTTGTTGCTTGAATGTGAGTTTTGAAGGGATTATGTGTGTTTAGAGCTTAACCCTAGGTTGTTTTCGGTAATGGCTCTTAGGAATCCGAGGTGTCTGAGATTGTATGGTGTTTGTGTAATCCCTAAGAGCTTATTGATGCATGAAAAGGGTGTTGGAACCTTAGGTTAGGTTAATGTGGTTGAATTGTGATGTTTAGTTATATGGTGTATTGTGCTAATGGAAGATTTGTGACATGATAAAGGTTGTTGGCTAATCCAGAGGGGTTCACGCGTACTGGACAGTTCAAGGAAGCTTGTGGAACTCGTGTGTGTGTGTGGTAACAACAATTGAGGTAACCGGGTGTTTGTTTATATTATGTTAACTATGTTATACGATAGTACATGTATTTGTATATATATATGCGTGTTTCATTCATACCACGATATCGATGTGATTGTGTGTACTGTTTTTATATACATATATATATATCGTGGTATGTATACTAATAGATGATGGTTATGACTATGATGATGTTATGGTGTTGATGACATGATATGTTGCATACATGACATTATGATGATGATATGATGATACATGAGCATCACCACATAACACTGTGAGATTGTGATGTATGGTGGATGTAGTGGTGATGACGTGATGGTGGTATGATGTATGATGATATATATATATATATGTTAGGGAGGATAAGGTTGGATTATATGTATATATGTTAGGGAGGATAAGGTTGGATTATATATATGTATACATGTTAGGGAGGATAATGTTGGATTATATATATATATGTTAAGGAGGATAATGATGGATGATATATGTGTTAGGGAGGATAAGGATGGAGTCCCTGTGAGGGCGACATGCATGATTTTCATTTCATATTGCATTCATGATTTGTGTGAGATATATGTATATATATATTGTGTGTGGTTGTTGTTCCCGGTTACTGAGACATTGTCTCACCCCCTTTCCCATAAACTAACCTTTCAGGTGACGGTTCTGGCACTAGTCCTGAGAAGACGCGGGAGTAGCTGTGTACGTCGGAATAGTCTATGTAGCGTGTGTATTCTGTAATGGTATTTTGTGCCAAGTAGGATAGAGAATGGTTTGTAATGAATATATGATAGGGTTGAGACTGGCTATGTATGGATGTTTATGTATGTGGTATGTATGGTTGAATGTTGTTGAGATGTATGTGTGACAGTTTTTGGGAGTCCAGAGTGTTGTTGGGCCTTGTTGGTCTGTGTAAGGGCCTGTAGCCCATTTGGTCAAGTTGGGTTCCAAGGGGTCAAATCTCAGAGAAGTGGTTCCTTTGAGGTAAAACCGCTTTGAACAAGTTTGTTTGAGGGATTTGGACCTGTATGAATGGTCTCTGAGTGACCAGTTGCCTTTGGTGGCAATTGGAGGGGGCTCGTGGTGAGTTTTGGTCAATAAGTGGTCAAAACGGAGTCAAGGGTCCAGAATCTCCATACGGAGTTGGATTAAGGTAAAAGTGGTGTCTGTGGATAGATGGGGGCTAGATTGACTTGTAGGAGTTGGAATCGAGTCAATCGAAGGTCAGAGCATAAAGTTATGCGTGTCAAAAGTTTGCCCCGGTGTTGAATTTGCTGATATGGTATATCAGAAGGGGGCGCCGCGGTGAAGGAAGGCAGGCCGCGGCCCCAGCCCAGTTTTTCGTGTTTGTGAGTTGTTTCCGCTGTGTTGAGGCATTGGAGAGTTGTTTTGAGATGTCAGGGTTGTGTTTGGGTCATTTTGAAGTTCTTGGTTAAGTGTGGAGGTATCATGAGGTAGGGTGTTACAATCCAACTCCGTGTGGAGATTCTGGACCCCTGACGCTGTTTTGGCCACTTATTGACCAAAACTCATCACTAACCAATTCCAATTGTCACCCAAGACAACTGGTCACTCAGAGACCAGTCCTACATTTCCAAAATCCCTGAACTAACATATCCAAAGAGGTTTCATCTCAAAGGAACCACTCCTCTGAGTTTTGACCCCCTTGAACCTCAACACGACAAGACGGGCTACCAGCCCTAAAACATAACCATCAGGCCTAAACCACTCATGGCTCACAAATACTACCATGCCAATTTCCAATTACTTAACACTCTCAAAACACCAGCATAACACATTCCACATAAACTTAACCAAGCATACATTCATCCATAACAATCCTGTCAATCTCATACATTCAACACACAACTGTCTACCCTACTTGGCACATAATACATTATCCAAAAATACAAACATTACATAGACTTCCCACGTACACCGCTACTCTCTAGGCTTCACCGGACTAGAGCCAGAACCTTCACCTGAAAGGGTTAGTCATGGGAGAGGGTGGGGTGAGACAATGTCTCAGTAACCGGGATCAACAACACATAAACATATATATATATGCAAATATGAATCATATAATATATGAATGCAATGTAAAATGCATGATATGCATGTCGTCCTCTCTGGGACTTCCATCCTTATCCTCCCTAACACATGTATACATATACCCCATCCTTATCCTCCCTAACACACATATACAAATAACCCATCCTTATTCTCCCTAACACACACAATCCACCCTTAGCCTCCTTAACATATGCAATATCACATACTCCAACCTTATTCTCCCTAACAATTTCATTTATCATCATATGTCATACGTCATCACATCATCACCACTTCATCCGTCATACATCTCAATGTAACAATAACATGTGGTGATGCTAATGTATCATCATAATCATCATGATCATCATATCATATCACATCAATGTTCTCATCACATATCCCATCACAATACTCATAAACATCATCTACTATACACATACCACGATATATAATAACCACACACAAACATATCACACTACGCCAAAAATAGCCTTTCTTAGCGCTTAATAGTTGACGGTTATAGGGAAAAACGCCAATAAAAATAATGCGGAGGCTTTTCTTGGCGGTTCTAGAAATAACCGCCAAGAAAAGTCTAACTTTTCTTGGCAGTTATTTGGCGAACTGCAAAGAAAAGCCTTGTATAATTTTTGTTGGCGGTTCTAGAAATAACCGCAAATAAAAGTCTGACTTTTTCTTTGCGGTTATTTGGAGAACCGCCAACAAAAATAACGCGGGGGCTTTTCTTTGCGGTTCTCTAAATAACCGCCAAGAAAAGTCTGACTTTTATTGGCGGTTATTTATAGAACCGCCAAGAAAAGTTTTTACAATTTTTTTTTAAAAAAAACACACAAGGCACGGATCAGTAAGCAAGCCATGGATCAATATTTATAACCATTGATAAAAAAAGATCTGACGGCCTTCCTTTCTTTCCATCTCTTTCCTTAACACATCTTTTTCTACACCCACTCATACATTTTCATGTCACGCATCAAACTCCATCACTTTCATATATTTGAATTTTTTCTCTTTTCACACCTAATCACTTTCCTTCCCTCTCTTTCTCTCTCCACACCCAATCTCTTTCTTCTTTGATCTGCAAGCTCTCTCTCCCTTACATGTCTTCTTCCTCTTTCATCAGATTCAAATCGTCATTCTTACTCTTTCAATCAAATTTATCATTCTCTCCTTTTTTGTTTTCTTCTATTCTCTTCTCCCTTAGTCAAGATTTTCAAAGCTTGATCAAGATCTTGTACAAATCTCGAAGCATGGTCCACATCTCATATTGGCACCAACAAATTACAAGCTTCTTCTTCATCGGTGACTTTGTCCACTGCCTTCATTGCCGACTACAGTGTCTGTGTCTACCTTCGTCGACGGTTTCGTTCTCTCTCATCTCATCTTGACTCTGAAGTAAGAAAATGAATCTTGAAGATTGAAGAAATTTTTAAAGCTTGTAATTTTTTATGACTTAAGGTATAAATATTGATTCTGTGGCAAAATTTTTTCTTCTTCTTTTTTATTTTGATTTTTTTGTTACAGTGTGTTTACGTAAAATTCCAATTAGATCTATCTATAATTTATGTTGTATATTTTTTTTACCTTTCGATGATTCTGAATTACTTATTAAGGATGCTTGTTCTTTGATTACTTTTAAAAAAAAATTACCCTTTGTTGGCAGTTATTTGAAATAACCGCCAAGAAAGGTTATTTTTTAATAAAAAATTTACCCTTTGTTGGTGGTTATTTGAAACAACCGCCAACAAAAGGTAAAATATTTTATCAAATAACCGCCAACAAAAGTCTATTTTTGTTGGCGGTTAATTACCGCCAACAAAAGTTATTCCTTATATCGGCGCTCAAATAGTTGACGGTTTTAAACCGCCAATAAAAACCAAAATAACCGCAAAAAAATCCCATTTTTGGTGTAGTGTCACTATCGTGGTATGAAAGAGACAAGCATATATATATATATATCACTATGCATACTATTGTATAAAACCACATAAACAAACACCCGGTTACCTCAGGTTGTCAATACCACGGTCAGGCAAGTTCCACACGCTTTCTTGAACACCAACACACTTGAGCCCCACACGGTTAACCAATTAACCTTCATAACACATAATTCTCCCATTAACACAATATATATCCGTAATCACAATATCACAATTTAACCACTTTAGGCTTAACCCAAGGCTCCAACACCCCAATCATACATCAATAAGCTCCCAGGGATTGTTTAAACACTACTCGAACACATACTCTTCGGATTCCCAAGAGCCCTAACCAGAAACAACCTAGGGTAAAGCTCAAATCGCACATAAACCCTTCCAAACACACATCCAACCAATAAGAATATCAAAACACACTCCATTAACCTCAAATCATCCATTTCAATCGGTGGATTTCACCCCAAATCGGAAATCCATCCTTAACACCGAAAATCCCAAACTTCAACCGAAGAAAATAGAGAGGGAGGAGTAAAGAACACTTACCAACTTGAATCCAAGCTCTTGAGGTCCGAAAATCACTCCTAGAAGCCAGGAATTCCGAACCCTAGCATTGCTCCTCGCGGTCTCCCTCTATTTCCTCCGTTTCTTTCTTTTCCGTTCGACTGAACTGATCCGGATTTAAACAAATTTCCTGACTCTCGTCGTGGCTCCATAAACTAATCCGGAACAATGCCACTGGAAGGTCTCTCGCCGTGGCGGCTCTGCTCCTCGCCGCGGCGCGGAGCCTTTTCTAGTTCCTCTTGAACCATATCCATCCTACTTCCTCCGATCCTGAACACAAGACCAATAAAGATATCGTGAGGGGCGTTACATAGCTCACTTATAATAATCTGTTTACAATATCACATTGTAAAATGTGTGCAGTTATTAGGGGAGAGGGGAATGTCTTCAGTTCGGAAAGTGTTTATATTTGTACTTTGATATTATAGAAGTAGTGGAAACTGAAAATTGCCAATTGCTACGTCAGTGAGCCAAAACAGAGATATTTTAAAATACTTGGAAGGTTTAGGGCCTGTTTGTTGTAGTTTTTAAAAACAGTTTTTCTGTTTTCAAAAACAGAAAACTTAGAAAACTTGTTTGGTAAACCTGTTTTTCATAAACTGTTCTGGAAAACAGAAAAAATAAAAGAACAGAAAACTCAAAACATCTTTAAAGTGTTTTGTAGTTTTTGCTCTGAAAAACATAAGGAAAGATGAGAAACATCCACCTCATTAATGGTAAAGTTATAAATTTTGAATAACTCATCTATCACTCATTAGTTATGATTTTGAGAACAATTATTCAAACAGATTTTTTTGTTTTCTTATTTTCAAAACTTATTCTCGAAAACAGTTTTACAAAACTGTTCTCAGAACAAAAAAATAGAAAACACTGTCAAACAAACCCTTAGTGAAAAGTTTGGCATTGACTCCAAGAATAAAAAATCTAGGTCAGTCAAGTAAACATGAAAATAAATTGCAACAATTTGATTGGAGGATAGAAATTAAGCACAATGAAAGTGAGGTTGCATAATCACCCTTCTCCTATCTTAATGTACTGACTCTATTAGTGATTTTTAACTACTTCGACATAGATTAAAGAAATTAATTGAAGTTAGTTAGTATTTTTGAAATTTATAAAAATTACCAAAAACTTTACAATGTTAGTTCTCATTAAATATAATACATTATAACTGTAAACTATATCCAATATTGAATATAAAATACAAATAACTACCTCATCAATATTAAAAAAGTGGTTAAAAGTAGTTAGGCCTTTTGAAATTGTCATAAATTGAAATTATTTTTCACAAATGCCACCAATTAAATGTTTAAACTTTCACCCTTAATTTAATGATACTTAATTACTACTCATATTTTAATTAATTTCTACTCGCAAAATTCAAAGAAATAAGCTATTCAACTGGAATAAATTATTTAATGCACCAATCATATGCTATTTATTCCTTATAATTTGGATCAAAACAATTCTTTTAAAAAGTCTCTTATATTCAAGAATAGAGAGAGTATCTCTTAATATATCTCTCTTCATTATAAATATTATGGGTGAAATTAGAAAATAAAATATAATATTTTTTGAAAATTTTAAAATGACTTATACTTTGAATTCTAAAAAAGTTTCTTGAATGTGTCCTATAAATAGGACAGAAGCAGTAAGTTTACTTTAAACTACCTCGCACAAATTAAGAAAAGTTAGTAGACTTATTAAATTTTTCTGTATGGAGGTAGTACTAAATTAAGGGTATGTTAGGAAATTTAAAAGAAATTATGATATTTTAATTCTATATTTCTTAATCTATATAACTTTAAATAAATGAAGGAAGTATTTCATTAAACATGACAATTTGGGAAAGAAAAATGAATTTTGATGCAACCAACTAGTTATCCACTTGTAAGATGCATGGGAAACAAGAAATTTTAATATGAACTTTTTTAATTGTAATATATTGAGATAGAACAATCATATATTTATAATTTTTAAATAAAAATAAAAAAACTAAATATATAATAAAAAATGTAACAAATTAAACATATAAAAGAGAACTTTTCAAAGATGTATTAATACAAAATGTCATATCTAAAGAAAAATAACCACTAAAGATATGATTTAAAAATATGATGTGAGACAATAAAATTTCATGCCACCGAAAAAATGTCCATGTATATTATGGCTTATGGTTGACTTCACATATAGAAAACTTTCTACTTCTCATACTTTAGTTGAAAAAAAATTTTTAGTTGAATATAAAAAAATTTAAATGAACTTCATCAAACCATAAATTTAGAAATAATCAAGAAATTAAATTTATTAATTTAGTTATTTACTAATTATGTATGCAAACCTATTTAATGAATATTTACCTAAAACTTGATTAATTCAAGCTGGTTAGAGAACTTAAATATTGATTAATATTAACCAACTTGATTTCACGATATCTTGATATATAAGTTTAGAAATTCATCAACATATATTAATTAATTATCCAAAAGTTAAAGTAATAAATCTGTACTTATTATTACATATTGGACAGAAAACATATCTTAATTATTTAGGAAATTTAATGGAATAAAATTATTTAGGTATTTTATATAGTTACCATAAGTCCAATAAAACATTAGTATTTTTAAGCTAAAGGATTTAATATATTAGTTAAAACATTGTAAAATTCAAAATTAATTTAGGTGATGTCAATTTTGTGAAAATTAATATTAATTAATGTTGATTTTTAATGGATGATCGTTAAAAATTAAAATTATATTATAAATTTATTATTATGAGAAATAAAATCAAATTTAAATTAAAGCTTTCAATGCAAATTTGAAAAATCATTGGTAAATTAAATTAATTTTTCCCATTAGGAAACGTTATATTATTGTAAAATAAATACATTTCTTTTTTTTATAGAAAAAATAAATGTATTTCACACCATGTATCATTTATTACGTTATTAATTACATTAAAAAATAATATTAAAAGAATTAAATATTTTAAAATTTCAAATACCATATTTATGCCTTAAACCTAAACACTAGACACCACATGTAGCTTTTGATTCCACACCATAAATCATTATTTATCTCAATGCAATTAACTTTTTTTCTTTTGAACCAAAAATATTTTTTTTTAATTTGAAAAACATTTATACAAGATACAGATAAAACTTTTTGAGTCCATTAGGAAAACTCACCAGAGTTTCCCTAGTTATGCATTAACAATCCTTATATTTTAGCTTTAAAGGTTAAAATCCACCGTGAATACGTAATACATTCAATCATCTAAAACTTGATGGTATAGCATCCAATGACTCTAAACAAAATTTTTCATTTCTATTATCTTTTTTGATCGATGCAAAACAAAGACGTCCTCACAAAAATAGCTAAAATACATTCAATCAATGGTCCCACTCATTGAACTCAACCGCCAGCCTAGCAGAATTATACTGGAGATGGGACGGACCCCACACAAGAAAATATTGAATTCAACTCTAATAACTAAGATCCCAAGAATTTTAAAATACGAGAAAAGAAGAATGAAGGAAACCCCCAATTAATCTCCCCCATTTGTACATCGCTAACAAAGAATCATTGTTCATCATGACAAATCAATGAGCATATCCAACCAATATCGAAGATGAGAAGCTCCAGGGCTGATCCCAAGCACTGATGTGATCTGATGCCTCTGTGGTGGCTTGTAAAGATCGTACAACTCCCAAAGACTATCCAACGAACAATGTTGCTTTGTGTCAAGCCTAGCCCGTGGCTCTTCCTTTTGCAACTCCAATTCACAATGCCAGAAGCAATGACCTGCATATACCATTCACATTATCTCTCCATCTAACTCGTGTTGATTCCACCTATGATCAATAGCTTCAACATTCCCAGCATATCCCAACGACCTCCATATCCTGCGTACTCACAAACAGCTAAGAAATATTAGTCAAAATTATTAAATATCGTATTGGAAATTAAAAGGTGCATAGTCATTATCAAAGATATTACCGATTCTCGTATCGGTAGTGTTTACGGAGTAGACGAACCCAGAAGATGGCAAGTTGAGTGTGCTGATATCAACACACATAACCAAATGATATTTATAATTTAAGAAATATGTGACTGGAAAAAAGATAAAGAATCAATGCATTAAAAGATAAAGTAGTGGCTTCACTGGTTCACTTGAAATTAGCTTTCTCTGTTTTTCGACCAACAACTTGAAATTAGCTTTCAAGAACTTTTCCAAGAAAGACAAGGCAGTTTTGAAATCAGCTGTGATGCACTAATTCAAGTTCAAGACCCTTCTGACCCAAATGTACAATTCTGGCATCGATCAGTTGTTAAAATATGTGAAAGAAGTGAACCACTTAAAATTCGAATCCTCCGAGAAATACCAAACTTTTACCTTATTTGACAGATAGGAGTATATACCACTTAAAATTCTTCATTTACGGTGAAGGCTCCTGGATATCCCTTCTCAGAGCTACTGGTATTTTTTTTTATTTATATCTACATCACGTTAATTTCTTCCTTATTATTCATTTCTCACTCTTATATATACGTGTAGGTTTGCTGGTGTGAGAAAAGTTGCAGACAAATGTGGATTAACTACTCTTATAAAGGCAATCGATATTAATTTTTTTCTTAGCTAATGCGAACGTTTGAAGGAAAAATAAATATTAGGTTCAAGTAATATCTTATCCCTATCCTACCTTTAATTATATATCTATATTTTTTAAAAAATTAATTTATCTTAACTTTGATTGAAAATTCCTGCTATGTTTGAAAATTATAGTTGATGTTGTATAAATGTAGAATGAATTTAGAGCTTGCTTAGTATAACTCTCAAGAAATTAATTTAACTTCCCCGGAAGATCATATATAAACTGTTTATTTTATTTTTTATTTTCTAGGAAGTTTAAATAATTTTTTATATAAATATATGATATTTTCATTTTAAAAATATAAATACCCTATCTATTCAAAAAATTAATTAAGAAATTAAAAGTCTTTTCAAAAAAATATATTATAAAGTGCTCGGAAAGTAAAATTTCTTTGGGTTTTGTTCGAGAAGTTTTACTTCCCGAGTTAAACTCAACTTCATGGAAAATTCTAAATTTTTTTTTTAACCAAGCAACATCAATCAGTTCATTTATGATAAGTTTAACTTTCTTCTCACACTTCCCCTATACTAAGAGAGCCTTAGTCATTTAATCACAAATTTGGTGTGACAACTTTACTTTTTTTTGTCCCCGAGAAAAAATAACAGGATTGTAGAAAAATACTTTAATATATAAAAAGCAATTTGTTTGTTCAAAAATTAAAGGAAAAAACAAAGCAATTTCACCTTTGACAATTGCTGAGATTGAGTTGTCACAAAATCATGGAGCCACCTAAGGTTACTAATGTGATTAGCAAAAGTGTAATAAAAAGAATTGAATTGGAGTATATAAAAAGAAAAAGAATTGAATTTGGAAGCAAGTGCATTCAATTCATTATTCAACATGATAAATAAAAGATGAAAATAAATTTAAAGTAAAATACTCTCACATTTTTCAAAAAGTAAAATAAAAATTACAATCAAGTAATAAAATTGTGTTAATGTGTCTATTTTATACTTATGAAACACCCACATTTTGTATTTATTTTCATCCCAAAATGTTATGATTTGATATTTTTTGACATGATTATGTATAATTTGAGTATATTTGTATCACAGGAATGTTTATGGGATTTTTGAGCTACATGGGACTAAAAAGAAGGATAAAAATGTTCATTCACAAAGCCAATTGGTCCCCATTAAATTCCTCACCCGCGGGCTGGTGAGGAAGCGAAGAAGTAAAAAAGTTCACGGGAGGACTCGGCACCGGATCCTCTAGGAGAAGCAATCACACAGCGCAGGGTGGTCTCGTAACCTGAGCAAGGATGAGTTAGAGCCAGCGCCGGCTGAAGGAGAGTTAAATGGACCCAGTGTCGGCTCCATTTGAGAGGCAGTTCAATTTTAACCCGTTTTAGTGATTTATTGGGCTTTTTATGGGCTTCTGGACTATCCATATAAAAGGAAACATGGCAGAAACATAAGGAAGAGTTCAGTCGCGCATCTGGAGGCTAAAAAAAACAATTCTAATGCTTTCGGAGCAACTAGAAGAGATCAGGAGATAAGGAAAGCATGAGATTGAGGGAGTTCTGGTGCAATCGTCCAGTTTCCTCTTTTCTACTTTTACCTTTAGCTTTGTTTGTTTTATGATTTGGGAATTAAAACTTGTTAAGATGATTAATTTTATGGATTGATAAATTCCTAGTCAGGGGTAGGGATGTAGCCTGATTGGGATTAACTCATTTGATGATTTTGATTATGACTCTAAAATTTTTATATATATCTATCTGATTGAATCTTTATAATTATATTTGTCTTCCTTATTTGGATATTGGTTTTGTGACTGGCCATCATAGAATCTAATTTGTGGGCAAACTTCAAGTACCGAAAGGAGAAGAGTAAGCCTAGACTTAAGATGACAAATGTAGATAACTAGACTAGAGATAGATCTAGAAATTTACGATGTCTCAATTGTAGTTTCATTGTTTGGTTAGATGAGTAAGTTGCACGAGAGTGAATTCAACTCTAATTAAACAAGGACTAATATATTGAGAGATGATTAGGACATAAAAGAAACAACTGTCACTATAATTGCATAGAGTCTAATTAAAAAAGTAATTTGAGTTATTCCAATAGGTGAACATTGATTCCTTGACACTTTTAGTGACTGAATCAACCTACAATTCAATTATTGCTTTCCTTTGATTCTCAATTTTCTCATTCAAATTGTTAACTATTTCCTTGAATTAAAAATTGTGGACCGATAGATTTCACAACCTCCCTTGGATTCGACTCCGGAATACTTCAGACTTTTTATTACTACAATCAACTCTATATACTTGGAAGATCTCAATCAAGTTTTTGACGCTTTTACTGGGGAGGTCAACGGATTTATTAGTCCTTTATTTTTAGTCCTATAAAAAATCTTTTACTTTATATCTTTGCTTAATGTTATTAAGATCTAAAAGTCTTAATAATACTTCTGAGTTAATTGACATTAATCCTAAAATTGAATGTACTTGCAGGGAGAATCGAGGTAGAAGACGACGTGAGATGGCTAATGAAATAGTACCTGTTGAGGCTCAACATAATACACTATGGAGAGATGCTAACAAACCAGCAATTTTTGGTAGCTCATCATTTATCAAGCTGAGTCAAAATGCTAGGAATTATGAGTTTAAAATAATTCATTTAAACTCTCTTCCTCAATTCCATGGGATGGGAAGCGAAGATGCACTCGGATTTCTCAAGGATTTTTATAATGTGGTTGATCAACTTCCTCTTAACAACATAACTGAAGAGGAACTCAAAATGAGATGTTTTAACCTGTGCATGAAGGATAAAGCAGAACAGTGGCTACTTAACCTTCCTGAAGGGTCCTTGACTACATGGAGAGAAATCTATGATGCTTTTATTGCAAAATTTTATTCTCCACAAAGGACTTTGGAACTGAGGGATAAAATTTGCAACTTTGTTAAGTTAGATGGTGAGCCCTATTATGAGACTTGGGATCGTTACAAGTTGCTTATGGATCAATGTCCATATCACAGTTTTAGTGATATGATGATTGCTCAGATTTTCTATAATGCGCTATCCCAAGCTGCTCAATCTTTGGTGGATATAGCTATTAGAGAAGGTGTTATTACTGCAGCAGATATGATGATTATTTATGAGAGAGAGGCCATTCAAACTAGACAGAAGGGTGTGAGAGGTAGAAAGTTTCAAGTACATGAAGTTAATGATCGCTCTGATGTAACGGCTCAACTTGAGAAAATGAATCTGCACATTGATCTCCTGTTTCAGCAAACTAATACTCAGGCTCCTAAAGAGTTATGTGCTGCATGTGGTGGTTCTGATCATACCATTGAAGGTTGTGTTTATGCAATTTAAGGAGAGGTCAATTATATGGGTTCTAATGTTAAGCATCCATAGATTCTACAAAGGAAGAATGATCCCTTCTCCAATACTTATAATCCAGGTTGGAGGAATCATTCAAACTTTTCTTGGAAAAATCAAGGCAGTCAGAGGACTAATCTCCCACCTGGATTTTAGCAGAACCCACCTGGATTTTAGCAAAAAACATTACCATCCAATGTCTAATCAAGGCCCATTGAGGAGAAGAAGTCTAATTTAGAGGACTTAGTCACTAAGCTCGCAACCAGTCAGCTTGCTAGCAATAAAAATATGGAGCAAATTAACAAAACTTTGGAGCAGTTTATGGGTAGTTAGGCTGCTACCAATAGTACTACATAAGCCGCCATTTTTAACTTGGAGACACAAATGGGTCACTTAGCAAACATGATGACTGAAAAGGTATAAGACCAATTCCCAAGCAATACTGAAGTTAATCTGAAAGAAGGAGTTATGACAATTTCTCTTAGAAGTGGCAAAGAATTGAAGGAAGAGGAGAAGAAAAATAAAAATAAAGCTGAGAGTGGTGAGAAAGATAAGGATAAGGAGCATAAGGAAATCCAAAATCCAGTAGTGACATTCAGGGACAGTCTCCTTCTACTGATGTGAAGCGATATGTGCCCCCTATTCCTTTCTCTCAAAGACTGCAAAAGAAAGGGCAAGATCCTAACTTTCAAAGGTTCTTAGATATATTCAAGAAAATCCAAATTAATATTCCTTTCACTAAGGCCTTAGCAAAGATGCCATCTTTTGCCAAATTCCTCAATGAGATTGTATTCAAAGGTCATCTTATGCCAAAGGCCTTGTCAAAGAGACTCGAGCAGTATGCTACTATGCAGCTGAATGAAGAATGCAGTGCAATATTGCAGAATAAATTTCCACCCAAGCTTAAAGATCCAGGGAGTTTCTCTATACCTTGTGATATTGGTTCTAAAACTATTAAAGAATGTCTATGTGATTTAGGTGTTAGTGTTAATTTGATGCCTTATTCTCTTTACAGGATGCTTGGAATGGCAGACATGAAACTTTCAAATATGACTCTCACCTTTGTTGACAGATCAGTTAAGTACCTAAGAGGAGTAATTGAGGATGTGCTTGTCAAAGTAGGTAAATTAATTATTCCTACTGATTTTGTGGTACTTGATCTAAAAGATGATATTAATGTATCTCTCCTTCTTTGGAGACCATTCTTGTTGACTACTGGTACTTTAATTGATGTTCTTGCTGGGAAATTAATTTTTAGAGTAGGTAATGAAATTGAGGAATTCCAATTTGCTAAAACTTTAAATTTTCCTGTGTTTGAAGAGTCTTATTTTAGTATTGATGTCATTGATACACTTGCTCAGGAATATTTTGATAAGAACTTTTATGATGATTCCTTAGAAGCATACATTGCATTGAGTTTAAATGAAAAGGAAGTAGAGGTAAATTTAATTGATACTGTTATGAGACTTGAAGGTATGGATTATGTGCCACGCATTAAACAATTTGAAAATCTAGGACAGGGTAATCCATTACCTCCCTCTTTTGAAAAGTCACCACCTAAGGTGGAACTTAAACAACTTCCTTCCCATTTAAAATATGTTTTCTTAGGTGATTCTAACAATTTTCCTGTCATAGTTTCTGCTGAATTAAATTCTCAACAGGAAGATAAATTTTTGAGAGTTTTGAGGGAACATAGACCTGCTATTTGGTGATCTATTTCTGACATAAGCTGTATTAGTCCCTCTACCGGTATGCATGGGATATTGATGGAAGAAAATCACACTCAAAAGGTGCAAAGTCAACAGAGGCTCAATCTGCACATGAAGGAACTTGTGACAGCTGAAGTGTTGAAATTTATTGATGCAGGTATTATTTATCCTATTTTTGATAGCCCTTGGGTAAGTCCTGTGCAAGTAGTTCCAAAGAAGGGAGGTATGACTGTGGTGTCCAATGAAAAGAATGAGTTGATTCCAACAAGGACAGTCACGGGATGGCGTGTGTGCATTGATTACAGAAAGTTGAATGAAGCAAAGCTTAAGGATCACTTCTCACTTCCCTTTGTGGACACTATGTTGGAGATGATAGCTGGCCATGAATATTATTGTTTTCTTAATGGTTATTCGGGGTATTTCCAAATCCCAATTATACCTATAAAATACCCACATTTTATATCTATTTTCATCCAAGAATGTTGTGATTTGATAATTTTTGGCATGATTATGTATAATTTGAATATATTTGTATCACAGGAATATTTATGGGATTTTTGAGCTACATGGGGCAAAAAAGATGGATAAAAAAGTTCATTCACGAAGCCAATCGGTCCCCATTAAATTCCTCACCCACGGGCGGGTGAGGAGGCGAAGAAGCAAAAAAATCACAGGAGGACCCAGCGCCAAATCCTCCAAGAGAAGCAACCACCCGGTGCTGGGTGGTCTCGCAACCTGAGCAAGGACAAGTTAGAGCCGGAGTCGGCTGAAGGAGAATTAAATAGACCCGGTGCTGGCTCCATTCGAGAGGCAGCTCAATTTTAACCCGTTTTAGTGATTTATTGGGCTTTTTATGGGCTTCTGGATTTTCCATATAAAAGGAAACATGGCAGAAACATAAGGAAGAGTTCAGTTGTGCATCTGGAGGCTGAAAAAACACAATTCTAATGCTTTTGGAACAAGTAGAAAAGATCAGGAGACAAGGAAAGAAAGAGATTGAGGGAGTTCTAGGGCAATCTTCGAGTTTCCTCTTTTCTACTTTTACCTTTAGCTTTGTTTGTTTTATGATTTCGGAATTGAACCTTGTTAAGATGATTAATTTTATGGATTGCTAAATTCCTAGTCAAGGGTAGGGATGTAGCTTGATTGGAATTAACTCATTTGATGATTTTGATTATGACTCTGGAATTTTTATGTATATTTATTTGATTGAATCTTTATAATTATATCTGTTTTCCTTATTTGGACATTGATTTTGTGACTGACCATCATAGAATCTAATTTGTAGGTAAACTTCAAGTACCGAAAGGAGAAGAGTAAGCCTGGACTTAGGATAACAAACATAGATAACTAGACTAGAGATATATTTAGAAATTTACAGTGACTTGATTGTAGCTTCATGATTTGGTTAGATGAGTGAGTTTCATGAGAGAGTGAATTTAACTCTAATTAAACAAGGACTATTATACTGAGAGGTGATTAGGACATAAAAAAAACAATTGTCACTATAATTGCATAGAGTCTAATCAAGAAAGTAATTTGAGTTATTCCAATAGGTGAACCCGGATCCATTGACACTTCTAGTTACTGAATCAACCTACAATTCAATTATTGCTTTCTTTTGATTCTCAATTTTCTCATTCAAATTGTTAACTATTTTCTTGGATTAAAAATTGTGGATTGATAGATTTCACAACCTTCTTTGGGTTTGACTCCGGAATACTCCAGACTTTTTATTACTGCAATCGACCCTATATACATGCAGAATTCCGATCAATAATTACTATTTTCTAAAATATATGTCATCAACTTTTATTTTAATATTATGTTTTTATATCGACATAAAAAATTTAATCTATTCTAAAATTATATTACACTGATAATTGTACCTATGTTAGTAAAAATATATTTAAAGATTATCTCAATGATCTTTGCTTTGTGTATCCCTTACTTTTTGTCCTGGAACGACGCTTCTTAAATTCTTTGTTCCCTTGCATGTACATCCACTTTTGACATAGTACTCCCTCTAATCCTTAATATAAGATCATTTTAACCGAATTACGTAGATTAAAAATTGAAATTAAAACTAATTAACTACCTCGATTTCTCCGAAAATCTCAATATTTTTTTAAAACTACCCTTATTTAATTTCTTTCTCTTTCTTTTTAAATACATTAAATAGGAACATTTTTTAGAAATGTGTAATAAATACTACCTCATATATTGTAAAAAGTCTTATATTTAAAACTGAAATAAAAAATCCTACATATAAGACCGAAGGGAAGGGAGTAATATACTCCTCTTTTTGCGTGAGAAAAAAAGTTCAGTGGCTTCACTCGTTCACTTGAAATTAGCTTTTAAGAAATTTCCGAGAAAAGACAAGACAGTTATGAGATCAGTTGCCACGCACTAATTCATGTTCAAGAATCAAGACTCCTGACCCACACGTACACTTCAGCCAGTGATCAATTACTATTATTATTATTATTAAAATATTTCCTCCAACTCAAAATATAATTTTTTTTATAAAAAATATTTTTGATTTAAAATATAAATTTTACTCCATCCGTTACGTTATATAGAACATTATTTTAAGAAATTCATATTTTAAATTATAGTGTATTGCACGGATTACATTATATTTTTTTTATTATCTTTTTAATATTATCCTTAATAAGTAAGTTTATATATTCTATGGTTATCAATGCATTTAATAAAAAAATTTTTAATTGTTTAGTCAAATTATAAATGAATAAAGAAAAATTTCCTCCAAAAATTTCACTCTTCACAATTGTTAATGACCCATGAGAACTCAGAAAAAAGAATGAATAAGAGAATGACTGCAATTTGTTAATGTAGGAAGTATTATTAAATAAGAGTAATTTGAGAAATAATGAAAAAAATTTCGGTTACTAATTATTGTCTTGGTACGTGTGTGATAGTTAAAAGTGTACTATAAATTTTAGGTCATTAAATATTATTGTTTTTAATTTTATTCTTATCTATAATTAAAGATAAGAGAGATAGCAGACATTAAATATAATGTTTTAAATATGAATTTTACGGGAAATAATACATTTTTTAATAAATTTAATAAGAAAAATTATATTTCTTATTTTTATTTGAATTGAAAAAACTGTCATCTCTTAAAATTCGAGTCCTAAAAGAAGTACTGTGCTTTTTCCTTGTTTGACAGATAGATATATATATATATATATATATATCACGTAGGATTCCTCGCGGAGGGTGTGTTTCTAAAAGCTTTTATTATGGTAATCCACATTGCTCCTTGTGCCATGCCATCAACTTTCCAAGGAACGAGTAGAAATGGGCAAAAAAGAAAGTGAATACTTGCTTTTATCTGCCACTGTCTTTCGGCTCTAGCCTCCAACATACATACATCCATATATGCTTTCTTCGTTCTCATATATATATATATATGAAACAAATAATTAATTTATATAAATCAAAAGAATAATTAATTTTTTTAAATGTGTCTCAAATAGAAAAAAATTTCAAAAATATCCCAATTTTGTACTATCACAAAATTAATTACATATAATTAAATTTATTATTAATAATTAGAGATGAAGAATAATTTAGAAAATAATTAAGAATCCAAATTCCAATATTAATTCCTTATATTTGACATCAAGATCACTCTAAAAAAATTCCCTTATATATAAATATATATGACACGAGAGGGAGTATATATGTCATTGTATAAAAGCAGTGAAATGAGAATCTATTCAGTAGTGGAGGCCATATGTGGGAGATTTACTTGAAGGGTAGGGAACGTGGGTTGGTGATAGTTATTTACTATCTCTAGGTTTTAGTATCTAAATTAAAAATTATAATTAATATATTAGAATTTCTTTTAAGAATAAATAAATAAATAAGAATCATCAATATTATTTTTTATTTTTAAATAAAATATGAGGGGATAATTAGAAAAATAATAATTGATGTTGCATTAAAATTTGAAAATAATAAATAAATAAAAAAAAAAAATTTCATAAGAGACTGTTAAAAAAAACAGAAAAAGTAGAAATAATAAACCCAGACCTCAGTCTGAATGTTCAACACAAATATTTTAATAAAATGCAATGACGTGTGTGTATATATTTTTTGGCCCCACGCACGAGTATATGATTAACAAGTTTGTAAGTTGTTTCTACACGACCAAGGGCCTGTTTGCGAGCCGTTTAAAACGTGGTTTGAGGGTTAGAATAAGTCTGATCTGATTAAGTAGATGTTTGGGTGGTCAAATGGATCACGTTGAAGAATTGATTTCAAAGATAAATGGAGTTGAGACAAAAGCAAGTCCAATGTTACTTTTTCATTGGCTCTAATGGGGTTTGAAAAGAAGTCAAATAAAAATAAATAAATAAAAATGAGAAAAAAATAGTGAATCTAGAAAAATAAAATTCCCATAAAATTTTTTCTATCAAATAACCAAAATGTCCCCTCAAAATTTTAATCTTTATAAATCATGACTTGTAAAAAAATATTATATCAGATACACTATATTCCTAATTAAATAAATACAGATTTAATTTTAGTTTAAGAAAATTAAATTAATCATGAGATGGAGTTTAAACTCAATTTAGAGGAAAATTATGAGTTTATCAAAACTAATTTTCAAATAAATCATCTAAACATAAATACGTTAATTTAAAACTAATTTTTATCATAACAACGTTGTAAAACCAATTTTACTAAAACTCATTTTTAATCAACTGAAAACTAAATAGGCCCCAAATCCATAGTTATGTGTTCGCACAATTACTCCCCTACACGTAATTATCTTTGTCAGTTAAGCCCTTCTTTTTTTTTTTTTTAAAGACAATATATAAGAACTTCCATAAGCGGCCGCCACAGAAATTTTAAACTGTAGAGGTAACTTATGCAGTGTATTATTATTAAAAGTATTAATTCATTATACTTATTCTTGAGGAGTTCTCATATTTGGGAAATATTAAATGATTTTTTCAAGTTTAATACTATCAAAAGTTTGTTTATTTATATAAGTAATTAACCAAACAATTAATCATCATTTAATAAATCATCTTTCATACCATTTCATATATATGATTTTTTATTATATTTATAGTAAAGAAAGTTTTTTAATTATTGGAATTGCTATTAGAAGTATGAAAGGTAGCTCTAAAAACAAATATGCCAATAAATATATAACAAGTTTTTTAGTTTTTACAAGTTTTATAGAAAGATCACTTATTCCTCCCAATTATGAAAATCCATTACTAGAGCATGGATTTAGGAAATAACTTTCAATACCAAAATTTCAATAGTAAAAATTATTAAATATAAAATTGAGCTAAACTAATTAGCTTCTTCTTATGAAAGATTGACCAGTGGTAAGTAAGAGATGTAACATCCCAATTTTTATGCATGTAATTGATGACCAGACGATATTATGAATTATATAAAATTGTTCTGGATTAATTTATGACGGTTGGGGAAGTCTGTATATTTAATTAAATAGGTTTAAGATTCAAAATATTATAAAAATATCAAAAAGGGACTTAAAAGGGCAAAACAGTTATTTTGTTAAAAGATAAGGGTAAAATGGTTATTTTACAATAGAAGAGAGAGAAATAATATTATAATACTCATGTGTAGGCTAAAATTATAAGTGATACTTGTTAGTTAGGCTGACTTCCTAAGAGGAGGGGTGAATTGGGAAGATTAAAAATTTTCTGCACAAAGTGAAACAGGTGAAGAAAGCAAGGTATAATGAAAGCAACGTAAAAGCAGAGCAAACTGAAAAAGTAATGATAGGGAGAAGAACACTCGGAAATTTATCCTGGTTCGGTCTATCCACTTGACCTACGTCCAGTCCCCAAGACACCTCTTGAGATTTTTCACTATACTGCAAGAATTCAACGGGCTTCTTGCAAATGCCACAGTATACAGCTTGTGCTCTGTTTTCTAGAGCTTTCTCAATCTCTCTAAGCACTTCCACAATGTACTTCCCAATCCCCTTGTGATATCCCCTCACAAGTAAATCTATCTTCCAGATGAAGATTAGATTGTTTACAAAGATATAACTCTCTTGAATAGAGTAAATATGAAGTTTAAAGCACAGATATTGAAGTTGAGAGGGTAAAAGCTTTTTGAGAAGAAGATTTGGCAGAGTTTCAGTATATACGAGTTTGATTCGTTACCCACAACTTCAAATGATGTTATATTTATAGATTTAGGTCTCAAATGTCCGTTAGAGACAAAATCTATCTGTTGGGGAAGTTATCCAACGGTTACTCTGAAAAACTATCCGTTAACCAACCGCATTTAATGCTTCTGACATACTGAAATTCAAATTTTGGTTGGTCAACAGACGAATTTTGAAGGAACCGAAGGTTAAAGCTTCCAACGTTGAAACACTGAAGTTCGTATGTTCATGAAGTGAAATTCGAATTTTGAAACTTAGAAAATGTTTCCATGTTGTGACATACGAATTTTCAAGAGAAGAGTTTTTCTGTTAAGTGTAAACAGTGTTTTCAATTTGCTACAGTGCCCTCGAAATTTGAATTTTGGAATCCCAAAATTTGTCTGTCCGTAGTACGTTCAAAAGACACAGTAATTTCTTCAAAATTCAAATTTTGAAAGAGTGAAGTTCGTCTGTCAGACAGTCCTCTCTTCAGACTTACTTCAATATTCGAAGTTTCAAAACTTTGTTATTCGTATGTCAACATGTCATTGCTATACACTAACAATCTTAGCTTCTGAAATTCGAATGTCCATGTTCAAAGTTCGTCTGTCAGTGAGCAATTTTGAAACTCAGAATAATCTTGATTTCAGATGAACTTTAACATTGTTTCAGACGAATTTCTTTAGTTTTCATAAATTTCATTTTGTCTGAAATTTGAATGTTCAAAGCTCAAAGTTCGTCTGTTGCTCAATAGCTTCTTTCAGTCTTTTATGAAAATTCGAATTTTGGAAAATCAAAATTCGTCTGTCAGAGGAACATCTCTTCAGACTTATTCAGTTTTAACTCGAAATTCGAATTTCCAAAGCCAAAGTTTGAATTTCCAACATGACAGTTCAATGCAATATTTTCAAACTTCGTCTGTTGGTGGGTATTTTTCAAATATTTCATAATCTAATATAAAATCAAGGTTTTAAAACGTTTTTCCACCAAATTATAGTCTTTTACCCATGACAAAAGATCCTACAACTATCCTAACAATGATTACTCAGATTTTCTTCACTTGAGACACTTTGAGCTCCTTTGATATCTTCAATCCAAACTTTTCAGTGTTGGTTTGGAATCATCAAAACTTCTTGATTCAACAATATTAAATATGCGGGTTGGAGAGGAAAAAGTACAAGTCTAGTAAAATGCAGGTTCCATGTGAATAGTAAATATCAGGGGAGATTAATAGTAAAAAGTTAGACAAGTTGACCCCACCGTAGGAGTAATGAACCGGGTAAGAGTTAAAAATTAATATACTTTTACCATAGTAAAAAGGAGATTAGTAAAAGTTATTTACCAAGTACGGTAAAAGGTCCGGTAAAAAGGTAACCACTTAAAAATTTACTAGACTAGGTAAAAGTAAAAAGTAAAAAGCTAAAAAGTAAAAGCTTTTCACCCCTTAGTTGGACAAAAATGCCCTTACCCATTCCTCTCACAAAGCCAAAAAAATCTTAGGGCAAAATGGTAAAATAACATAAAATATTGAAGAAAAAACTTAAGCCCTTAGATCAAGAAGCAATCCAAGGGCTCACATTCACCCACTTTTCCTATAAATAGACCCTTTACCCCTTGCCATTTGCTCATTTGTGAAACACCAAGAGGGTATTAAAGAGAGAAGGAGGAAGGGCATGTAAAGAGAGAGAGAGAAGGAAGGAGAAGGAAGAGAGGGAGGAAATGAAGACTAGAGGGGGTCTCAAAGGTGTTAGCAAGGCTGACTTCCCAAGAGGGGAGGTGAATTGGGAAGATTGAAATTTTTCTGCACAAAGTGAAGTAAGTGAAGATATCACAATATAATGAAAAAAATGCGTAAAACAGAGCAAGCTGAAAAGTAAAGATAAGGAGAAGAAGACTCAGTAATTTATCCTGATTCGGTCTTTCCACTTGACCTACATCCAGTCTCTAAGACACCTCTTGAGATTTATCCACTATACAGCAAGAATTTCAATGGGCTTCTTGCTAGGGCCACAGTACACGAGTATGCTCTGTTTCTGAGCTCTCTCAAACTCTCCAAGCACTTTCACTATGTGCTTCCCAATCCCCTTGTGAATACCCCTCACAAGTAAATCTATCTTCAAGATGAAGAGTAGATTGATTACAATGAAATAACTCTCTTGAAAAGAGTAGATATGAAAGTTTAAGTACAAGTATAGAAGTTAAGAGGATAAAAGCTTTTGAGAAGAAGATTTAGCAGAAATTCGGTATATACAAGTTTGATTCGTTACCCACAACTTCAAATGATGTTGTATTTATAGATTTAGGTCTCAAATATCCGTTAGAGACTAAATCTATCCGTTGGGGAAGTTATCCAATGGTTACTCTGAAAAACTATCCGTTTACCAACCGCATTTAATGTTTTTGACATACTGAAATTCAAATTTTGGTTGGTCAACAGACGAATTTTGAAGGAACCGAAGATTAAAGCTTCCAACGTTACAGCACAAAGTTCATCTGTTCATGAATTGAAATTCGAATTTTGAAACTTACAAAACATTTTCACAATGTGACATACGAATTTCCAAGAAGAAAGTTTTTCGGTTAAGTGTGAACAGTGTTTTCAATTTTCTACAGTGCCTTCGAAATTCGAATTTTGGTATCCCAAAATTCATCTGTCCACTGAATGTTTAAGAGACACAGTAGATTACTTTCTTCAAAATTCGAATTTTGAAAGGGTGAAATTCGTCTGTCAGAGAGACTCTTTCCAGACTAATTTCATCATTCGAATGTTGCAAGTTTTTATCATTCGTATGTCAATGTTTCACTTCAACAGACTCAAGAACTTAGCTTCTGAAATTCAAATTTTAATGTTCAAAGTTCGTCTGTCAGAGAGCAGTTTTGAAACTTAAATCATTCTTGATCTCAGATGAACTTTAACATAGTTTCAGACGAATTTCTTCTATTTTCTCAATTTTTGTTTTGTTTGAAATTCAAATTTTGAAGACTCAAAGTTCGTCTGTTGCAAAGAAGCATCTTTCAGACTTATATGAAAATTCGAATGTTGGAAGTTCAAAATTCGTCTGTCAGAGAGCATTTATCAAACTCAATTTTATTTTGATTTCAGATGCACTTTATCATAATTTCAGACGAATTTCTTTGGTTTTTACAAACTTCATTTTACTTGAAATTCGAATTTTGAAAGTGTGAAGTTCGTCTGTTTACCAAAAGGCGTCTTTTAGACTAGATGAAAATTCAAATTTTGAACAGCTAAAATTCATCTGACAGAGAGCCATCTCTTCAGACTTATTCAGTTTTAGCTCAAAATTCGAATTTCCAAAGGCAAAGTTCGAATTTCCAACTTGACAGTTTAGCTTAAACTTTCAACCTTCGTCTGTTTGTGGGTGTTTTTCAAATATTTAAAGATTTAACATAAAATCAAAGTTTGAAAACATCTTTTCTTCAAATCAAAATCTTTTACCCAGTCATAACAAAAACTAAGGATCCTACAAAAGATCTAACAGCAAGAACTCAGAAAATCTTCACTTGAGACAGCTTTGATCTCCTTTGATATCTTCAATCCAAGCTCTTCAATGTTGGTTTGGAATCATCAAAACTCTTGATTCAACATTCTCCCCCTTTTTGATGATGACAAAATAACTTACAAACTGGATTAGTACTTAGGTTTACTTTCACAAGCTCCCCCTCAACATATGCATAAGATATCAAATCAACAGATTAAGTGAAGAGATTTAAGGAATAAAACATTGCAACAAAGGGATCCATTCATTTAATCAAGAGTTTCTTGTACAGAAACAAATTAATCAAAGTTCAAACATCAAATCCAAAACACAAAAACACAAAGTACAAAATACAACAAGAGGACTTAAGCCTAATCTCCAATCATTTCTTCTTGGACTTGGTCTTCTTGCTGTAGGATTTCCCTTTCCCTTTCCCAGATTGCTCAGCAGCAGGCTTTCCAGTTTGCCTAGACTTCTCCCCCTTTTTGATATCATCAGGAAGGCCAACAAAATCAGCCGGAGGAGGGATCTGAGAGACAGGAATAGCACGAAGGGGCACAGGAGCAAGAGGGATTTCTGGTTGAACTGGTGCAGGGGGTTCAGCAGGCTCTTCATCATCATCATCAGAGACCTCAAGCAGCACTTGCATTTCCTGCCTAGAAAGAGCTAGTTGAGCTCTCTGTTGCTCTGAAAGCCCATAAGCGGCAATAGAATGAGAAGCTGGTTCAGCAGGAGGAAACATTCCTTCCAGCCTTCTCCTTTGAGCTAGCAGCAGAGCATTGTGAGCAATGGCAAGATAATCAATAACAGGTACAATGCTCCTTTCCTCTTTGCTTGCTCCTTCTGGCACAGAAGAGGTTGAAATGGCTGCAACCAGTCTTTCAACTTGCTCAGATTCTTGAAATGATAGAATTGATTCCTGAGCATCTTCTTGCATGGGCTCATAAGGGCTTGTATCTTAGAGACCTTCTTCTTCCAATCCATAGTCCAAGGGTGGACCAGGACTTGGTGTTCTCTTTGCACCAGCACCATCTATTTCATCATCATGGTCAGAGGAGACAATCTCGAAGGGACTTGGAGGCACAGGGGATGGAGACAGAGTAGGCTCAGGGACACCAGGCTGAGGTGGAGCTGAAGTGGTAGGAATTGCATTTCTTATCTCTTCATAGGCATCAGCCACCACCTTCATATTTACAGCCAACTGATGGATCTGATCTTGTAGATGAGCAAATTTGGCATTTTGCTCATCTCTAATGCTGAGAATGAGTGTTGACAGACTGTCAAACAACTCAGTGACCTTTGTTGGCTTGGCCCGTGAGGAGGGAGTGGAAGGAGGATAAGTAGGCCTAGAGGGAGATGGGATTGGCTGAGAAGGCTGAGGTACAGATCTGCCAGGGGCCTCGGAAGTTCCTTCTTGTTAGAGGGATGCATCAGCAACAAAGAACAAGTCTTCAGATTTCCCTGCTCCCTTTCCAACCCATTGTCCTTCATCTCTTTCAATGCCCATCTTTTGCAGTTCCTCCTCTTTGAATGCCTCAGTAAGTTTCCCCTTTCCCTTTTCAATGTGTTGAATCCTAGCATGCTGCAGGATTCTTGAAATAATTGTAGCATAGGGGAGTGTGGAATCCTTCCTTTGATCCCTTTCCTTTATCATTCTCTGGAGGATGATATGACCCATGTTAATGAGCTTCCCACATATGATAGCAGTCATCACATGAGCCTCTGCCCTTGTTATCAAATTGAAGCTGCCACCCTTATTGAATATGATCCTGGACACTATGTAGTGTAGGATCCTGACTTGTACACTTAGGTCTGTGGGCTTCAACAGATTTATCGTTGGCCTGTTCTCCCTTCTCCTAAATAAGGTGTCCAAAATGGTGCTCTCTTTGTAGTTCAGAAAGGATCCACCTTCTTTATCAGCTGTGCTTGCCTCATCCATATATCTAGAGGCTGTGATGTCAATTTTTAGCCCATCTTGTCTTGGGATTTCCAGCACTTCATTGATTGTTTCATCAGCAAGCCAGATGGTCCTTGATCTCAAAGTGACCTCCCATTTCTTTTTCTTGCTGTTATATTGAAGAGAGGCATACCAAGTCTTTACTACTTCATCATCATATTTTTTAGCAATTTCCAACAGGTTTTTGTATCTTATCAACCATAATGCAGCATCAAAGTTGTTGGATATCAAAAATTGCTCCATATTTACACAGTGAGGCTTGATTACCTTTTTGCTGGAAAACTTGGCAGAAAACTCTTCTTGAATCTAAGGAGTGCTCCAAAGTGGTAGTGTAGTAAGCTCAAATTCTCCAGATTGTGTAGAAGAGGAGGAAGCCACAGTATCAGCCGAAGGGACCGCAATTTTTGATGAGGAGGGTCCAGTTTTCTGTGAATCTGCCTTGGATGATGATTTCTGGCGTTTAGAAGGGGTAGCTTTACTGGGTTCGGCCTTTCTCTTGGATTTCTCTCCTTCCTTTGTAGCATATTGAGATTTGACCGTTCTTTTTGGCCGAGTTCCAGCTTGTCCTGCTCCAGGGATCTTTACTCTCGCCATTTTTCAGTGGAATGATGCAGAAAGTGGTTAAGGAAAGGTTTATGGGATGTGAATGGAAGTTTAAATGGTGAAGAATGACGATTTTTGGATAGGAATTAAGAGGATTAAAGAGAGAATCAGAACAGACTTAGAGAGGTTACAAATAGGGTTGCGTCTGTTCTGAGGAACACCGTTGCATTTAATGTGTGTAACCGTCTGACAGACAAATTTTGAGGGGTCAAAATTCAAACTTCGGGTAGTTACAAGTTAAATCGTTCAGCACAGCTTACTGATAGACGAATTTTCATCCTGAAAGTTTGTCTGACAGTGGCTTGAAACAAGCAATACAAGCACAACAGACGAATTTTGTTCCACCAAAGTTCGAATGTTGAAAAGAAAAAGGCAGGCATCAATCAAACTATCAATCAACAGACGAATTAAACATGCAGAACTGCATCATTCAATATTCAACATGATGGACATGATTCAACAGACGAATTTTGAACTGAAAATTTGAATTTTTCAACTTTTGTAAAGATTGTCCAACATTCGTATATTAAGAAGTAATAATTTGTGTAGCAGTGATGGACAATCATAACTTTGAAATTTCTGATTTTGAAAATTTGAACTTTCAAGCTTCAACAGACGAATTTCAAGGCATTACTGAGAACTGTTCCAAGGCATAACAGGCCGAAGTTCGTCTGTTGGTCAACTAAAATTCGAATGTTGACCAGTTTAAAAACACATATTATCAATGAAATTCATCTAGCAATCAAACAACATACAAATTTCAACTTTAAAAACTTACAGAATGGATCCAGAACTTAGAATAATTATCATTCACTTCATTTTCTGGTTGTTCCAATCTGGAGTGCTCCAATCTTTCAAAATTTTAGCCATTGATTTTCACAAGAAGCACCTGCAACTACACTAAAACATACTCTGATGCTCAAGTTAGAGTTTATTCTAATATTAAAAATTCTAAAGACAGAATTGCACAGAAATGACTTACAATTCATTGGGATTTACCATTCCCAATTCTCTCCTTATTTTGCAGTGTCTGTCTTCTGATAGAGGTTTTGTGAGTATATCAGCAACTTGATCCTCTGTTGGAATGTACTCCAGTCTAACTTCTCCTTTCAGAACGTGATCTCTTATGAAGTGGTGCCTAACTTCAATATGTTTCGTCCTTGAATGCATGACAGGATTCTTGGTGATATTTATAGCACTTTGGTTGTCACACATGATTGGTATCTCTTTTATTTTAATCTCAAGATCTTCAAGCTGTTGTTTCATCCAGATGACTTGGGCACAACAGCTTCCAGCTGCAACATACTCAGCTTCTGCAGTAGATAAGGCCACACTGTTTTGCTTTTTCCTAAACCATGAAACCAGGGATCCTTCAAGGAACTGACAGGTACCACTTGTGCTTTTTCTGTCAGTTTTGGATCCTGCAAAATCAGCATCAGTGTATCCTTTGAGATCTTCTCCATTGCCTTTTGGATACCAAAGACCCATCTGTGATGTTCCAATAAGATATCTAAAAATTCTTTTCACAGCTGTTGCATGGGTTTCTTTGGGGCATGATTGGAATCTTGCACACATGCAGACACTAAACATAATGTCAGGTCTGCTGTCAATTAGGTACAGCAGGGATCCAATCATTCTTCTATACTGAGTAATATCAAACATCTTCCCATTCTCATCCATGTCCAGTTTGGTTGCAGTAGCCATAGGTGTTCCCATTGGCTTGGCATTCTCCATTCCAAACTTCTTTAACAGCTCCTTTAGATACTTGGATTGATTGAGAAAGATACCATCATTAAGCTGTCTGATTTGCAATCCAAGGAAGAAATTGAGTTCACCCATCATAGACATCTCGAATTATCCCGGCATTAACTCAGAGAATTTCTTGCAAAGAGTTTCATTAGTAGCACCAAAAATAATATCATCAACATAGATTTGAACAATTAGTAAATCTTTATTTTCTTTCTTAGTAAATAAGGTTGTGTCTATTTTGCCTCTGTTAAACCCCTTTTCAGTCAGAAAATTGCTCAGTCTCTCATACCATGCTCTAGGGGCCTGTTTTAAACCATAGAGAGCTTTCTTCAGTTTATAAACATGGTTTGGTTTTGTAGAGTCCTCAAAACCTGGAGGTTGATCAACATAAACCTCTTCCATGATATATCCATTCAGAAAAGCACTCTTTACATCCATTTGATATAATAAAATATTTTTCATGCATGCATATGCTAGCAGTATTCTTATAGCCTCTAATCTAGCTATTGGTGCAAAGGTTTCTTCAAAATCAATACCTTCTTCTTGATTATACCCTTTAGCAACTAATCTAGCTTTATTTCTGATTATTGTTCCAGATTCATCAAGTTTATTTCTGAAAACCCATTTGGTACCAATAACAGGATGATTTTTGGGTCTAGATACTAAATTCCAAACTTGATTTCTTTCAAATTGATTTAATTCATCTTGCATAGCCATAATCCAGTATTCATCAGTTAAGGCTTCTTCAGTACATTTAGGTTCAAGTTGAGAAATGAAAGCACAATTGAGCATCTGATCCCTTAACTGTTTTTTGGTTTTGACTTTCTCTTGAACATTCCCTATTACTTGATCAACAGGGTGATTCCTTTGATATCTCCAAGCTCTAGGGAGTTCTTGAGCTATTTCTTCATTATTTTCTTTATCAAACTCTTGCTCCTGGATATCTTCCTCTGTGCCAACAGATTCAGATATCTTTGGAGGTTCAGTTTTACTTTTGTCAGAAATTCCCAGTTTTTCAAAATTGAAAGTAAGATCATCCTTATTGGTAACATGATTTGAAACAGTTTCATTTTCAATGAAAACCACATGCACTAATTCTTCTACTACATTTGATCTTTTATTATAAACCCTATAAGCCTTACTCCTACTTGAATAGCCCAAAAATATACCTTCATCGGATTTGGCATCAAACTTACCCAGATTTTCTTTCCCATTGTTGTGAATGAAGCATTTGCACCCAAACACATGGAGGTGTGACAGATTCGGCTTTCTTCCCTTGTACAGTTCATATGGAGTCTTCCCAAGGATTGGTCTGATGTAGGCTTTGTTTATGATGTAACTTGCTGTATTCACTGCATCAGCCCAGAACACTTGAGAGAGTTCCTTCTCATTCAGCATAGCTCTAGCCATCTCTCCAATGGTTCTGTTCTTCCTTTCCACCACTCCATTTTGTTGAGGAGTTCTTGGTGCTGAGAAGTTGTGGTCAATCCCATGCTCATTGCAGTACTCCAGGAAGTATGCATTTTCAAATTCTCCTCCATGGTCTGACCTGATAGACACAATAGAAATACCTTTCTCATTTTGCACTTTCTTAGCTAAGGTTACAAATGCATCAAAGGTATCACTTTTAGAGGAAAGAAACAATGTCCAAGTGAATCTAGAATAATCATCTACAATTACAAGCACATACAGATTATCACCAAGACTTTTCACCCTGGATGGTCCAATTAAGTCCATATGCAACAATTCAAGTGGTCTTGTTGTGGTAACTACATTTTTAGATTTGAAGGATGATTTAGTTTGTTTTCCTCTTAGGCATGCATCACATTCTTTATCCTTTTCAAAAGATATTTTAGGCAGACCAGTTACTAGCTCATTTTTAATCAGTTTAGACAATTGATTCATGTTAACATGAGCTAATCTCCTATGCCATAGCCAACTATCATTATCCTGGCTTATTAAACATACAGAGTCCAAGGGAGGAAGTTCATCAAGGTCAATAGTATAACAGTTACCATCCCTTTGAGCTTTGAGGAATACTTTGTGATCACTTTTTCTGATGACCAGGCAAAACTTTGAGTCAAACAGCACCCAGTTTCCTCTGTCACAGGTCTGACTTACGCTCAGCAAATTGTGGTTGAGGCCAATTACAAACAACACTTCTTCAATGGTTGTTTCTGGATTTTTGCCCACAATGCCAATACCAACAATTTTGCCGTATTGATCACCTCCAAAGGTCACCTTTCCTCCCTTCTTGTCTCTAAGAGTGATGAACTTCTCCTTATAACTAGTCATGTGACTTGAGCAGGCACTGTCCATATACGATTTGTTGCTTTTCTTAGCTTTGAGACAGACCTGCAAAACAAGGTTTATGTTTTCCTTTTAGGTACCCAAATTTGCTTGGGTCCTTTTCTGTCAGTAGTTATTTCCCTAGATACAGATGCACCTTTGGGAACCCATTTAACTTTCCTGCCAAGTCCATTTTTCTTCAAAGCACAAGAACTGGAAGTATGTCCCTTTTTGTTACAGAAATGACAGGTAGTGAAAGGACTGCTAGATTGAGAAGCAGGAAGAAAACAATGCAGATAATATTTTTGTCTAGTATGCCTTGGTTGATCATATGTTTCAATGTGAGGTGATACATCATTTTTCTTTTTATTGCTCTCAGCATGCACAAAGTGTCTCATATATGCATTTTGATTTTTCTTCCTAATCTTTTCTTTGACAGCACATGGATCATAGCCAAGACCAGCTTTTCCTTGTGATGTTCTTTGGCTCCCCATCAATGCAAACAACATATCCTTACCTCTAGTGAGCCTAGACATGCTTTTAACTAAATAATCATTAGTTCGCTTAAGTTCAGTGCATGAAGTGCAGCAAACAGATTCAGAAGTAGGTAAAGTGGCAGTTTTAGAAACTATGCTTTGAGACTCTTACCCTTACTTAATGTTATTACTTATGAATATTTTATATGTTATGATAATTTGTAAATGATGTCATGTTATTATGAATGTTTTTCTATGATTGATGGTTATTTTATGTTAAGGGCTAAGCCCTGAGATGCCCATGTATTAAGCCGTTATGCTGCAAAAATTTCATTAAACAACATAGAAGTTTTGATAATTTGATGAAAGTATGTTATATTATGTTGAATTAAGTATTTTGATTATTCTAAACAACTAGAGCTTGGAAAGAAAATGTCAAAGGAGTGTAAGAGCATTCAAGTGAAGAAATCTAGGAGGAAATAGGTAAAGAATTAGTTGTTATGATTTCTCACTTTGTACACAGGGTAAAAAAATGCTTTGATTTCACTTACTCAAACTCCCTCTACGTTTAAATGTGTTTCTCACATTATCCTATGTTGACATATATTAAATTTGAAAAACACTAACTAACAGACGAATTTTGAGTTGTTAAACTTTATATATCTCATTGAAAATTCAAACTTTGCTGGTTGAAATTCAAAGTTACAGAGATGTCACTTCTGACAGAAGAATTTTAAGTGTTGAAATTTGAATTTCAAGTTAAGCACAGTTAGACAAATATGCAAAATTTGTCTAAAGTCATATGAAAGTTTGTCTGATATTGAAATGGAAAAAGAGTCTAAAAACAATCTCTTTGACAGACGAATTTTGGTTTTTAAAATTTGAACTTTGAAATGAAGACTTACAAGTCTAATTAGAGGTGTCTCTGATAGATGAATTTTGAAAGTGCAAAATTTGAATTTTGCAAAGTAGAACTTTTGTGCCATGATAAGCTCATCACTAACAGACAAATTTTGGTCTCCCAAAATTCGAATTTCGAGTCCATTGTAGAAACATGAAATTACTGTTCACACTCAACAGATGCACTTTAAATATGAAAATTCGTATATTTCAACATGAGATATATTTTATAAAATAAAAATTCAAATTTTACTCTTGAACAGACAAATTTTAAAAGTTCAATGTTAAAGTCTATAGCTTATGGTATCTGTGAAATTGGTCTATTGGTACCCAACATTTAAATTTCAGTATGTTAGATGCATTAATGCAGTTAGTAAATGACTAGTTTTGCAGAGCAACCATTGGGAAATGTCTTTAACAACTAGATCTTGTGTCTAACAACTAGTTCAACCACAAATCTATCAATAGAACTTCATTTGAAGATGTGGGTAACAAATTTATGCTGTAAATACTGAAATTATGTTGAAATCTTTAGTTAAAGTCTTTTATCCACTCATACTTCATTTATTGCACTTCAACTATCTCATTTACTCTGTATTAGAGAGTTTTTCATTCTGTATAAAATATTTTCTTCATCTGGAAGAAAGATTTTCTTGTGAGGGGTTTTCACAAGAGATTTGGGAAATACTTTGTTAGAGTGCAGAGTGTATATTTGAAAGCTCTTAAAACAAAGCACTAGGATGTACTGAGACATTGCAAGGAGCCTATTCAATTCTTGCAATATAGTGAAAAATCGCAAGTGGTGGCTTGAGAACTTGGTGTAGGTTAAGTGGAGTAGACCAAACTAGGATAAATTTCTGTGTTCTCCCTTCTCTTATCTTGCAACTACCTTTTATATTCTGTACTCTTTTTTTTTTACAACTTTTACTATTACTGGTCTATCACAATTTTGCAAAAAAAATTGAATTTCCCAATTCACCCCCTTATTGGGAGGCAAGCAAACCTAACATTTTATATACTTTCAAATGTTTTTGTGATGATAGGATGGCATATGCGAGTTGACTACTGAGATTTTCCAATCTCACCCAATAGTCAACCAATGCTAGGGCCAAATTATGGCAAAGAGAAGTATGTGGAGCATAAAGAATAATGATATGGAATCTTTCTAAAAGCTATTAATATTTTGTTTTGTACAATCTGATTCAAACTATTGTATAAAATCAAATATATCTCCAAAAATTTTGGTGTCTACATGTATGGATAGATGTATGTCTCAGGAGCAAAATGACAATAGTTTAGCTATATTTGGATTTATATAATGGTAGTTATTCAAGTTTTGATAAAATTGCTCCAATAGATATTATTTCTGACCTCTAATGATATATGTTCATGCTCTGGCCAGTATAGTTATAATAAATGTATAAAAAAATATGGTTAGAAAGTAGACATGCAAATCTTTCCAAAAATACTAATCATGCACTAAATAACTCTATATTTTAAGAGAAATGCTTTTTCAAATTTAAGATTCAGTTTTCAGACAGAAACATGGACATAAAAATGAACAATAATGTTTATGCAATAAACTGTATGAATCTATGTGTTCATTTCCCAAATTCAGATTTTTCCCTGAAAATTCAAGATGTGCAAGATTTTTAGACTTGAACCACTAAGAAATGATTTTTCTACATTTAATTAAGATTTTTGAAAAATCACTACATAATGAGCTAAAAAGCTACAAGAAACAGTTTTAGGAAGTTTTAAAGTTTCATTTGGTTTAAGTTTTTTAAGATTGTTTTAAAATCAAGTAGTTTTCATGGGGAAAGCTTTAAAATGTAAATCAAACAGTTTTCATTGGAAAAGCTTTAAAATGTAAGATGTAACAAAAGAAGTTTGAGCGTTGATTGTTTAACAATGATTATGTGGCTTTTTATTTTTTTGGGTTGAAGGGAGTTGAATGTTTTTTATTTTTGAAGAGTGTAACATAGGAATGAAATAGGAAAATGATGATTCAAATGAAAAATAAAATTGACCTAAAAATAAAATAAAAATTTGGGTGGTGGCTACAAGTAATATAGTGAAACTATGGGGGCAAATAACAAACATTTTATTTAACTGGACTTTACTCCAGTGGTATGCGCAGGAGTTATTTGTTAATTTCGTTAATTGCTGTTTTTTATTTAAGGAATATATATTTTGTGGTTTTGTCTATCTGACTCAATTCCCTCCCAAATCGACACACACAGATATATACCCCTAAATTTTTGTAACTTATTATTCATTTGAGGAAGATCAATATGTATGTTCTGGTTCTATTTTCTTGTTTAAATTAGTATGATAATTGTGTTTAAGATCTATAATTCAATTTATAGATGATGGAATCTGGTTGGTAGGTGGAATACCAAACAAACATGTTTTATAAGGTGGCCCCCGAAATTTACACGCCCCCATTCTCATTCTCCTTTTTCAAAGATTCCTAACCAATTTATCCCATAATTCCATGAGTACCCCATCTAATAATATCCTTAGAAAAATAAAGAAATATCAATTTTTTTAAAATATAATGCTAAGGTTTGGCCTCCTATTTAACAATTTCCATAAAAAATAAGAGAAACACCAGTTTTTTTTTATAATATACATTTGATCTATTTCGGTTAATTAATTATATTTTGATTAATTTCTATCATAATTTCAAAAATATTTATCAATTATGGATTCATTTGAGAAATGCACTCCCCCATTTTTTTCCCTAATTCCAAAATATTTTTTAGTCTTTGCACTCCTCCCATTTTTCCTTTTTTTTTTCCAAGAATTACTAACCAATTTAACCCATAGTCCCATGAGTAGCTGTAACGCCCCTCATGATATCTTTATTGGTTTGTGTTCAGGACCGGAGGAAGTAGAACAGAGGAAATGGTTCAAGAGGAAACAGAAAAAAGGGCTCCGCGCAGCGGCGAGGAGCCGAACCGTCGCGGTGAGAGGCCTTCCAGTAGCGATGTTCGGCTGATAGCTGTGGAGCCGCGGCGAGATGTCAGGAGTCGCGGCGAGAGTCGAGATTCTTGCTTAAAAACGGATCATTTCGGACGCTCGGACAGAAAAGAAACAAAAGGAAACTGAGGGAGATCGTGAGAGAGCTGTGCTAGGGTTGACTTTTCTGACGTCCAGGGGTGGTTTCAGGCCGAGGGAGCTTGGATTTAAGTTAGTAAGTTACTTCTACACCTCCCTCTCCGTTTTTGTTCGGTGGAAATATAAGGTTTTTGGTTTTGAGGTTGGGTTCTCGGATTGTGACGAAACCCACCGATTGAAATGGTTTAAATGAGGTTAATAGTGTGTGTTTTGGTGTTCTTGATGTTGGGATGTGTGTTTGGAAGGGTTATGTGCGAGTTGAGCTTAACCCGATGTTGTTTTCGGTAAGATCTCTGGGGAATCCGATATGTATGTGTTTGAGTAGCGTCTAATCGGTCCCTGAGAGCTTAGTGATATATGATTGCGGTGTTGGAGCCTTGGATTAGGCCTCAAGTGGTTAAATTGTGATATTGTGATTATGGATATATTGTGTTAATGGGAGAATTATGTGTTATGAAGGTTAATTAGTTGACCGAGTGGGGCTCAAGCGTGTTGGTGTTCAAGGAAGCGTGTGGAATTTGCCTGAATGTGGTATTGACAACCTGAGGTAACCGGGTGTTTATTTATGTGTTTTATACGATAGTATGGTATATATATATATGCTTGTCTTTTTCATACCACGATAGTGATATGTTTGTGTGTGGTTATTATATATCGTGGTATGTGTATAGTAGATGATGTTTATGAGTATTGTGATGGGATATGTGATGAGAACATTGATGTGATATGATATGATGATCATGATGATTATGATGATACATTAGCATCACCACCTGTTATTGTTATATTGGGATGTATGACGGATAAAGTGGTGATGATATGATGATGTATGATATATGTTGATAAATGAAATGGTTAGGGAGAATAAGGTTGGAGTATGTGATGTATGTATATGTTAGGGAGGATAAGGGTGGATTGTATATGGGTGTTAGGGAGAATAAGGAAGGGTTATATTATATACGTGTGTTAGGGAGAATAAGGATGGGTTATATTGTATATGTGTGTTAGGGAGAATAAGGACGGGTTATATTGTATACATGTTAGGGAGGATAAGGATGGAAGTCCCGGAGAGGACGACACGCATACCATGCATTTGTCATTGCATTCATTCATTATATGATTCATATTTGTATATATATATATATGTTTATGTGTTGTTGACCCCGGTTATTGAGACATTGTCTCACCCCACCCTCTCCCATTGCTAACCCTTTCAGGTGAAGGTTCTGGCTCTAGTTCGGTGAAGCCGAGAGAGTAGCTGTACGTGGGAAGTCTATGTAGAATTTGTATTTCTGGATTATGTATTATGTGCCAAGTAGGATAGAACTTGTGTATTGAATGTATGAGATTGACAGGATTGTTATGGGTGAATGTATACTTGGTTATGTTTATGTGGAATGTGTTATGCTGGTGTTTTGAGAGCGTTATGTATTTGGAAATGGATATAGTAGTGTTTGTGAGTCTTGAGTGGCTTAGGCTGGGTTATTGTGTTTTAGGGCCTGTAGCCCATCTTATCAGGTTGAGGTTCAAGGGGGTCAAAACTCAGAGGAGTGGTTCCTTTGAGGTAAAACCTCTTTGGACAGGTTGGTTTGGAGATTTAAGACCTGTTTAAGTGGTCTCTCAGTGACTAGTTGTCTTTAGAGACAATTGGAAGTTGATAGTGATGAGTTTTGGTCAATAAGTGGCCAAAACAGTGTTGGAGGTCCAAAATCTCCATACGGAGTTGGATTGAGGTGAAAGTGGTGTCTATGGTTAGATTGGGACTAGATTGACTTGTAGAAGTTGGAATCAAGTCAATCAGAGGTCTGAGCATAAAGTTATGCGCGTCAGAAGCTCGCCCCAAAATGTTGAAATGCTGATGTGGGACATCAGCAAGGGGGCGCCGCGGCGCCAGAAGTCCAGGCCGCGGCCCCAGCCTAAAATTTGGTGTTTATGGGCTCGTTTCTGCTGTTTTGGGTTGTGATTGTTTGAGTTTTGAGTTTGTTGTGATTTTTGGGATGTATGTAAAGGTAGGATGTTACATTTTGGTATCAGAGCAATGGTTTTGGGCCATTGTTTCTGTTTGATGCACTACTTGGCACATAATTGTAAATACATAGACTATGTTCCCACTGTAATGCTAGTCTAGAACCATATAATTGAATGTGTTGTGGTTTGTGTGTAGGAAATGTCTCGCAGAGGAAGAGGAAGACCGAGTAATAATGATTTTATGAGACAGATGTAAGAAATGTTGGCTGGCATCAGTAATCAAGTGAACACCCAGGGGGAAGTATTGAACAGGCTGCAAGAAAGAATGGATAGACAAGAGCAGGGTAGAATGAATGAAGAGGCTGATATTTATGTAGATCTGAATGCAGGAGAGAATGAAAATGTGGTAGAGTCTGAGAGAGCCCCAAGGGTTGAAAGAAGGGGTGTCTCTTCGCAGTTAAAGGACTTTCGAAAGTTTGATCCCCCGGCTTTCGAAGGTATCATGGATGTTTCCCAGGCTAAGAATTGGATAGAACAGTTAGAGAATATCTTTAGTGAGATGGATTGCACCTCGGAGCAAAGGGTGCAACTAGCGGCCTTTAAGCTTGAGAAGAAGGCCAAGCGTTGGTGGAGGAGTATTGTTCCAAATGCTGAAGCAATGAATCCTCCGATGACCTGGGAACAGTTTAAGGGGCGATTCTTTGCACATTACCTCCCTCCAACCTTAATGATGCAGAAAGAGGCGGAGTTTTTAGCCTTCCAGCAAGAAAATTTGTCGGCGGATGAGTACATTGACCAGTTTTTAGACCTGGCCAAATATTCCACTTATCTGAATAATTATCCTGATGATAGGTGGATGGCTCAAAGGTTGTTTGAGGGAACCCACCCAGAGATTAAAGAGCGGCTGTCAGCGGTAGAGTTTGTGTCCTTTGAGGACTTATGTGCAAAGATTCATGCTCTCTATAAACGAATGAAAGAGGCTGAGGAGTATAGGAAGAATTCCATGATTCGGGCCTTTTCTCACCTACGACCTACGGGAGGAATCAATAAAGGTAGTGGTTTAGGAAGTGGTAGTAGCGGTGGTAGCACAGGTTCTAGTGGAGGAAGAGGTCGTTATAATCGAGGCCGCCATGGTAGAGACAGAGGTAGATTTGGACGGGAATAGTCCAATAGAGGTCGGTTTGGCAGAGGACCCATTTATCGAGGTGGTTTTGAACTGGGGAGTTCTAGTCAGAGTGCGCAGGCAGGAAGGGATTCCATTCCATCTCAGTATGGTTCAAGTAGTGCATCGAATCTGTGCGCAAAATGCGGGTTCAGTCATGGTGATCGTCCATGCTTAATTTGTTATAATTGTGGGAGACCGGGTCATATGTAGCGGAATTGTTGGGATTTAAGGCGTGATGATGCGACACGGAGGCCCATGATGCCCGGACGAGTTTTTGCTATCACTCGACAAGAAGCAGATGCAGCACCTAACTTGATTAGAGGTAAACTTAAACTCAATGGTTACTCTATTCATGCTTTGTTTGATTCAGGTGCATCGCATTCTTTTATTTCTTTTGATTGTGCTCGGAGATTGGGTATTGTGGCAATGGAGTTGCCTTTTGAGTTGTCAGTATCGACGCCTACGGGAGTTTCAATAAGGACAGCTCAAGCATGTTTAAACTGTGTGGTGCGTTTTGAACATCGGAGCACTACTCTGGATCTAATCTGTTTGCCATTATCAGAGATTGATGTGATAATTAGGATGGACTGGCTGGAGGCGAATAATGCCATTCTTGACTGTGCTCGAAAGATTGTGTCTTTGCCTATGAATATCCCTAGTGTTGAAGGGGATGAGAATGTTTGTTTGTCCTTTGCTTAAGCTAATAGGTATTTGAAGAAAGGTTGTCATGGTTTTCTAGTTTTCTTCTCGGTGAATATGGATATGAAAGGTGGTGTCGAAAGATACCCAATCGTGAATGAGTTTCCGGATGTATTTCCAGAAGAGATCATGGGTTTGCCGCCACCACGAGAACTGGAGTTTTCCATCGAATTGGTGCCCGGGACAAGTCCTATTTCAAAGGCTCCACATCGTATGGCTCCATCGGAATTGAAGGAATTAAAGAAGCAGATTGAGGATTTGTTGAAAAGAGGTTTTATCAGACCGAGTGTCTCACCTTGGGGAGCTCCAGTGTTGTTTGTCAAGAAAAATGATGGTAGCCTCAAATTGTGCATTGACTACAGGCAACTGAATCGAGTGACAATCAAGAACAAATATCCTTTGCCTAGGATTGAAGATTTGATCGATCAGTTAGCAGGTGCTTTCGTATTTTCAAAAATCAATTTGAGGTCAGGATACCATCAACTATGAGTGCGTGCTGAAGATGTACCTAAGACGGCATTTTGAACTCGATATGGTCATTATGAATTTCTGGTGATGCCATTCGGGTTGACTAATGCCTCAGCAATCTTCATGGATTATATGAATAGAGTGTTTCGGCCATATTTGGATAAATTTGTGGTAGTGTTTATTGATGACATTCTTATATACTCCAAGAGCGAGGAAGAGCATACACTCCATCTTCGGATTGTGTTGCAGGTATTGCGAGATCATCAACTGTATGCTAAGCTCAGTAAGTGTGAGTTTTGGCTACGGGAAGTGAAATTTTTGGGTCACGTGATTTCTGCAGAAGGAGTGGCAGTGGACCCTAGTAAGGTTGAAGCGGTGTTGAACTGGGAAAGACCGCAATCAGTGACTGAAATTCAGAGTTTTTTGGGATTGGCCGGATACTACCGAAGGTTCATTAAGGGATTTTCTCAGCTTGTTATGCCATTGACTAGACTCACCCGTAAGGATCGATCTTTCATTTGGGATGACAGGTATGAGAGAGCATTCCAAGAGATAAAGGTTTGTCTGACGTCTACCCCAGTACTCATTATCCCTAACCCATTAGAGTCGTTCACTGTTTATACTGACGCACGCCTCTAAGAAGGGTCTAGGGTGTGTTTTGATGCAGCAAGGCAGAGTTGTGGCGTATGCTTCAAGGCAGTTGAGGCCTCAAGAGGAGAACTATCCTACTCACGACCTTGAGCTAGCGGTTGTAGTGTTTGCTTTGAAATTGTGGAGACATTATCTCTATGGCGCTCAGTTCGAGGTATTTAGTGATCACAAAAGTCTAAAGTATTTGTTTGATCAGAAAGAGTTGAATATGAGGCAAAGGTGTTGGATTGAGTTCTTGGTGGATTATGAGTTTGCTTTGAAATATCATCCTGGGAAAGCCAATGTTGTGGCAGATGCATTGAGTAGAAAGTCAATTCATATGGCCATAATGATAATAAGGGAGCAGCAGTTGCTTGAAAGCTTGAGAGATATGAAGTTATCTATTAATGTCCATCTCGGAGTATTAGTAATGAGTTCCCTCAGTATATCAAGTGATTTATTGAGGAACATTCGCTATGCTCAATTAGAGGATGAGTATCTTTCGGGTGTTCGGGAACAGATTGAAATAGCAGAGACCCAGGACTTTGATATTTTGGAAGATGGTATCATCAGGTACCGAGGTCGGATTTGTGTGCCAAACGTTGTGGGGTTGCGTGAGATTATTTTGGAGGAAGCTCACAAGAGCAGGTACACTATTCACCCAGGTACTACTAAGATGTATCAGGATTTGAAGCGTGGTTATTGATGGCCAGGCATGAAAAAGGACATTGCAGAATATGTTGCAAGATGTCTAATCTGTCAGAGGGTAAAAATTGAGCACCAATTGCCGGCAGGTACGCTACAACCCTTGGAAGTTCCAGAGTGGAAATGGGATAGTATTTCCATGGATTTTGTAATGGGATTGCCAAGGACCTCTTCAGGACACAATGGAATATGGGTCATTGTAGATCGGTTGACGAAATCGGCCCATTTTCTTCCAATTCGGGAAATATTTTCGATGGAAAGGTTGGCTCAGCTGTATGTGAATGAAATTGTAAGGCTACATGGAATCCCGAAGAATATTGTGTCAGATAGAGATCCCAGATTCACATCCAGGTTTTGGAAATCTTTGCAGAAGGCTATGGGTACGAAATTGAGTTTCAGTACTGCTTATCACCCTCAATCTGATGGGCAGACTGAAAGGACTATTCAGACTCTGGAGGACATGCTTAGGGCGTGTGTTTTAGAGAACCAAGGCAATTGGGATAGGTTCCTGCCATTGGTTGAATTTGCCTACAACAACAGTTTCCATTCGAGTTTACAGATGGCTCCATATGAAGCATTGTATGGTAGGAAGTGCAGATCACCGTTGTGTTGGGTTGAACTCAGTGAAAGGAGTCTTTTGGGTCCAGATATTGTTGATCAAACCTCTTAGCAAATAGAGAGTATTCTCCAAAAGCTTCTTACGGCTCAGAGTCGACAAAAGAGTTATGCATACAGGAGGAGAAGACCATTGGAATTTGATGTTGGAGATTATGTGTTTTTGAAGATCACTCCTACCACTGATATTGGGAGATCGATTCGAGCGAAGAAGCTCACTCCGCGGTATATGGGTCCATATCAGATTCTGGAACGAATTGGGCCAGTAGCGTATCGAGTGGCGCTACCGCCTAATCTTGCTGTATTGCATGATGTATTCTACGTGTCTCAGCTCCAGAAATATCATCCAGATCTGTCTCATGTGATTGATGTTGAGGCAGTTCAAGTACGAGAGGATCTGACTTTTGAAGTCACGCCGTTACAAATTCTAGATGTTAAAGAAAAGCAGTTGAGAAATAAGACCATAAAGTTGATAAAAGTCTTATGGAGCGGCTTGAAGTCAAATGATGTCACATGGGAGACTGAAGATTCCATGCGGAGGAAGTATCCAGAGATTTTTAGTTAAGGTAAGAGTTGAAATTTCGAGGACGAAATTTTTATAAGGAGGGGAGAGTGTAACGCCCCTCATGATATCTTTGTTGGTTTTGTGTTCAGGACCGGAGGAAGCAGGACAGAGATAGGTTCAAGAGGAACTAGGAGAAGGCTCCGCGCCGTGGCCAGGAGCAGAACCGCCGCGGCGAGAGGCCTTCCAGTAGTGATGTTCGGCTGATAGCTGTGGAGCCGCGGCGATATGTATGGAGCCGTGGCGAGAGTCGAGATTTTTGCTTAAAAATGGATCATTTCGGACGCTCGGACAGAAAAGAAACAAAAGGAAACCGAGGGAGATCGGGAGAGAGCTGTGCTAGGTTTGACTTTTCTGACGTCCAGGGGTGGTTTCAGGCCGAGGGAGCTTGGATTTAAGTTGGTAAGTTACTTCTACACCTCCCTCTCCATTTTTATTCGGTGGAAATATGAGGTTTTTGGTTTTGAGGTTGGGTTCTCGGATTGTGATGAAATCCACCGATGAAAATGGTTTAATTGAGGTTAATAGTGTGTGTTTTGGTGTTCTTGATGTTGGGATGTGTGTTTGGAAGGGTTATGTGTGATTTGAGCTTAACCTGATGTTGTCTTCGGTAAGAGCTCTAGGGGAATCCGATGTGTATGTGTTTGAGTAGTGTTTAATCGGTCCCTGGGAGCTTATTGATATATGATTGAGATGTTAGAACCTTCGATTAGGCCTAAAGTGGCTAAATTGCGATTTTGTGATTATGGATATATTGTGTTAATGGGAGAATTATGTGTTATGAAGGTTAATTGGTTAACCGAGTGGGGCTCAAGCGTGTTGGTGGTCAAGGAAAGCATGTGGAACTTGCCTGAGCGTGGTATTGACAACCTGAGGTAACCGGGTGTTTGTTTATATGGTTTTGTACGATAGTATGTATGGTTATGTATATATATATATGCATGTCCTTTTCATACCACGATAGTGACACGTGTGTGAGTTGTTTTTATATATCATGGTATGCGTATAGTAGACGTGATATGATATGAGGTATAGACATTATGATGATCATGATGATCATGATGATGCCTTAGCATCACCACCTGTTATTGTACATTGAGATATATGATGGGTAAAGTGGTGATGATGTGATGATGTATGATATATGATGATAAATGAAATTGTTAGGGAGAATAAGGTTGTAGTATGTGATGTATGTATATGTTAGGGAGGATAAGGGTGGATTGTGTATGTGTGTTAGGGAGAATAAGGACAGATTATATTGTATATGTGTGTTAGGTAGAATAAGGATGAGTGATATTGTATATGTATGTTAGGGAGGATAAGGATGGAAGTCCCGGAGAGGACGACATGCATACCATGCATTCCACATTGCATTTATTTGTTATATGATTCATATCTGTGTATATATATATGTTTATGTGTTGTTGATCCCGGTTACTGAGACTTTGTCACACCCCACCCTCTCCCATTGCTAACCCTTTCAGGTGACGGTTCTGGTACTAGTCCGGAGAAGCCAAGAGAGTAGCTGTACGTGGGAAGTCTATGTAGTATTTGTACTTTTGGATTATGTATTATGTGCCAAGTAGGATAGAATTTGTGTATTACATGTATGAGATTGACAGGATTGTTATGGGTGATTGTATGCTTGGATATGTTTATGTGGAATGTGTTATGTTGGTGTTTTCAGAGTGTTAAATGGTTATGTGATGGTTTGGGAGTATTTGTAAGCCCAGAGTGGTTTTGGACCTGATTGTTGTGTTTTAGGGCCTATAGCCCATCTTATCAGGTTGAGGTTCAAGGGGGTCAAAACTCAGAGGAGTGGTTCCTTTGAGGTAAAACCTCTTTGGACAGGTTGGGTTGGAGATTTAGGACCTATATGAATGGTCTCTGAGTGACCAGTTGTCTTTGGTGGCAATTGGGGTTGCTTAGTAGCGAGTTTTGGTCAATAAGTGGCTAAAGCAGCGTCAAGGGTCGAGAATCTCCATACGGAGTTAGATTGAGGTGGAAGTGGTGTCTGTGGTTAGGTTGGGACTAGATTGACTTGTAAGAGTTGGAATCAAGTCAATCGGAGGTCGGAGCATAAAGTTATGCATGTCAGAAGTTCGCCCCAAAATGTCGAAATGCTGATGTGGGACATCAGCAAGGGGGGCACCGCGTTGCTGAAGCAGGGGAGGCTGGAGCCGCGGCGGTACTGTAGCAGCCGCGGCCCCAGCCCAAAATTTGGTGATTTGAGGTTCGTTTCCGCTGGTTTGTGGTTGTGAGTTATGGTTTGGATTGTGATTGTTTGAGTTTTGAGTGTTTTGGCTATTTTTGGATGTATATAAAGGTAGGATGTTACAATTAATACCGGAGGGGAGGTTAGCCTTTTCTTGAGTTCTTGAAAACTATTTTCGCAATTTTGATCCCACATAAAACAATGATCTTTTCTAGTAAGTTGAGTAAGCGGCAAAGCAATGCGAGAAAAGTTTTGAATAAACCTTCTATAATATCCTACTAAACCTAGGAAACTTCTTACTTCAGTCATAGTTTTGGGTCTTTGCCATTGTAGTACAGCATCCACTTTGCTTGGATCTACTGCGACCCCTTCTTTGGATACTACATGCCCCAAAAACTGGACTTTTGTGAGTCAAAACTCACACTTACTAAGTTTAGCATATAGTTTCTTTTCCTTCAAGGTTTTCAAAACGATTCTCAAATGCTTCTCATGCTCTTCATAAGATTTGGAATATACAAGTATATCATCAATAAAGACCACAACAGATTGATGTAAATAAGGTCGAAAAATTCTATTCATAGAGTCCATAAAAATAGCTGGTGCATTAGTAAGACCAAATGGCATAACTAAGAATTCATAATGCCCATATCTTGTCCTAAAAGCAGTCTTTGGAACATCTTCCGCTTTAACCCTTAATTGGTGATAGCCAGATCTTAAGTCAATTTTTGAAAATACGCTGGCTCCTACCAGTTGATCTAGTAGATCATCAATTCTAGGTAAAGGGTATTTATTTTTGATGGTCACCTTATTAAGTTCTCTATAATCTATACACAATCTAAGGCTTCCATCCTTCTTTTTTACAAATAGCACAGGAGCACCCCAAAGTGAGACACTTGGTCTAATAAAACCCTTCTCCAATAGCTCCTCAATTTGCTTTTTTTTTTTTTAACTCTGCCATCTCATTCAGTGCCATTCCATATGATGCTTTGGAAATTAGAGATGTTCCTGGTATTAGGTTTATTGCAAACTCAACCTCTCATTTTGGGGGTAAACTGCTAAATTCCTTTGGAAACACTTCTGGAAATTCTCTTACTGCTGGGACATCATTAATACCTTTTTTTTTCTACCTCAACACTTGCAGAAGAGAAAACCAAATAACCTTAACATCCTTTCTCTTGGTATCTCTCCCATTTCATAATTGTACTCACTTTATTAGGATCTACTATGACCCTAGGGGAGATTTTATGACTTACTAACTATACTGTTATGAGTCCAACTCACCTTTTTATGATTAGCAAATACTTTCTTTTTTTTTCATGCTCCTCTAAAGATTTGGAGTACTTAAAACATCATCTTTGAGAACCACACTAAACTACTCATATCTCTATTTGTGCAGTTTAACAGGTGCCTTGAAAAGACTGATTGGCATAATCTTAATTCATAGTGCTCATATCTAATTATTGGCACATTTTTCCTTTCTTACTTCTTACATCTTTCTTACTTTTTACATCTTTCTTATTCTTTACTGCTTTCTAGTAGGTCACCCATCTGAAAATTTCCCCCACTTGAGCACACTTAAGTGTGAAATGTTGAGGGGTTCTGTTATACTCATGCCAATATTGGACTTAGAGAATGCTAACATTGGCTTCCTTTTAAGCCATAACTTATATTTGTGACCTCTAGATAACTTATTGCTTTAAATTCTAGGGAATTCAATCCCTACTTCTATCTTTCTTTGTTCATTTTCATATATAACCATCTTAGCTATTCAGCCAAGGTTACTTGGTGATCTGACAATTTGAGGGAACTTCTTAGCCCTTCAAAAGTCTCTTGCTAGCCTAGTTAAAATCTAGCTCTCGACCTCTCACCATTACTTATTCTTGCTCCATTGGGCATCACCCCAAGAGCCACCTTCCATTACTCTGCCTTGGCAACTTTTATCTGATGGAGGATTTCATCTCTTTGCTCAGTTGGGCTTATCCCCAAGAGCTACCTCCCATCTGCCTTGCCTCGGCTGCTTTTGTCATATGGAGGATTTCACTTATTTGCTCAATTGGGTTTCTCCCCAAGAGCTACCTCCGTTTTACTTCGCCTTAGCAACTAATGGAGGAATTCATTCACTGTGAGATCTTCTGGCCAAGAATTCTCTTATAGCTAGATTTCATACCAAGCCTAACAATCAACTATCTCAAGGCTTCATTCTTTAAACGTCATACTTTTTCTTTATACTATACCTTTATCTAACTTTCATTAGCCATCGGTTTCCCCCCATTTCCTTGATCATAATTACTTTTTTCCTTTACTAGCCTCTTATATTTACTACTAAAATATTTCGCCATTGATCTTTCTTCATTTCATAGGTGGGATACTTGCCTTTTACACTCATTATCACCGACCACCACATTTTCTTAACTACTTTCTGTTCAATGACTTGGCAATAGAGAAAAGTCTTAGGTAAATATTTACATTAGTTGCTGATTGATGAGGTTTTATATCTTCCTAGGTCATTTTCTTTCAGAGAACTATCAGTATTGTAGAACTCATTATCTCACTCTCTATAGAGGTCTACTACAACCTCATTATTAGTTTACTGTGACCATGAGATCTACTGTGATCTCTGAGTCCTACTAGGATCTTCCATAATCCTACATCATCTATTTACTGATAGGATCCAACTACGATCTAACTCTAAAAGGATTTAAAACCTAAAGAGAATAAATCTATAAAACATCCTCATATAATCAAGCAACTACCTTAGACTATCCTTAAGACTAATCTCTTATGTCATTAAAACATCCTTAGGCCAGATATCTCATAGGGAATATATCTTGTATTCAAAGAGAAAACTCTATTTGAGATGATTACTTTCCTCTCTTGACGCCAAGATTTGCCCAGATCTTTGCTCTGATACCAAAAATGTCACACCTTAACCTTAGGAACCATTTACTATTCATCCTTAGTAGTTTAGGTTCCAATTAGATGTATTTGGAAGCAAATTTGGGCCAAATTCGAAAATTCCAAAAATTTACCAAAAGTCACTATTTATTTGATAAATATAAAAATTTGGCTAAACTTTGAAAAATCATAACTAATTCTAGAAAAATCATTTAAGGGTGGTTCAAATTGCTAAATTCATCCCTTAAAATACTCCATAAGGAAAAAATATTAATTTTGAATCTTATTAGGAAAATTGCTACAGTAAATTTCGTGAATTTACTTGTAATTCTACCCTAATTTTTCCAAATTTCATTCCCTAAACTTCCATAATACCATACTTTCAATGGTAGTCACATAACACATGTAAAATTAATCCAAAACATACTTTTATTCATCATCTAGGAGTCACACATAATTTACATAATTGTGACATAAAATGTCATTATACTTGATATTACATAAGTATCCAAAATACCCTTCCTATTTCTAAACATTTCTTCATGAATCCTCCTTTATCTCCTTGCCTTTCACATGATTTGAACCTAATCATGGTTAGATATTTGGTGGGGTGAGATTTAAGAAAATCCCAATAACATCATAATCTCATTCTTAGCATAATATTTAAAAATAATTGCAAGAAACATGATTTCATTTTGGCATGGTAACATTTAGGATCAAAAGGCATCTTTTAGCATGTTCATCATGTTCTTCACATATTCATGCTTGTTCTTGCAAAATTCATAGCATATTCATCTTTCTTTCACCATTTTGATCCAACATCATCATCATATTCATAACATAAACATGTTTTCTACCTACCAATCATAGAAATACAAGATCTAAACAACCATTTAGAAATAAAATGCAAGAAAGGGAAAAGATGTTACCTTAAACTTGCAAATTTTCCTTTCCTCTTCTCCTCCTTCTCTCTAAAACTCACTTTCTCACTACTATATGGTGGATTTTCGTTTTTGGTGTGAATAATGGAGGGGAGGAAGAGCCTATTTATAGACAACAAGAAGCAACTCCATCCATTTGATTAACTTTTGATCCAAGGGCCAAAATTGCATTACATCATCTCTTTTCTCCACCATACACCTAATTTCTTCACATAATTGTTATCTAATTAATTTTCCCTCTCTTGTCATTAATTTGAATGCCACTTTTATCTCCAAATAAGGTAAATATTGCATCATTATGCTTACATAAGCTTACTTCATCCAAACTTCCAATTTTGACACCTAATCTTTGAAATAGTGTCATGCATGGTGGTTAACTCTTCTCCACTCCTTTTGCACGAAATTTTGAGTGATAATTCAGCCCAAGATAGTTCCTTTAATTATTTGGGCTTAAACCATTTAATTCTAAGCCCAATTTCAACATATACCGGGTTTTCGGGCTCTAATTATGTAAATTTTGTCTGGTAAAATTTTTCATGCATAAATATATTTAAAATATGAATTTCAAACTCATTATGACCTTAATTAATCATTTCTAAGCCCATATAATTTATTTTAGAAGATATTTTACCTTATTAGGCTCTAACCGAAAACACCGATAAAAATTAGTGCTGATTAGTTTTTCCTGTAACTTCTCTGCATAGAGGATTATTATAAACCTTCTAATATTATTTTAGACTTATTCTTGATTATTTCATAGTCTACTAGGTTACCTATAATTTAATTAGCCTGGGAATCGGGTGAATTGGGCTCATTAGACTCTTTATCCTTTCTTGATATTGTTTGAGCTATTATTGTCAATAATATTTCTAGGCTTCCCAAAAATCATCTCTAGCCTATTAGGGTTTTCTACACCTTTATTGGGCCTTCATGAATAGTACTTTTGTCCCATTAAGAAACCGGTGCAGTCTTACTGGGCCTGGACTCCGATTTTAGCCCAATATCCATTAGACCGATTCTATGGCTATTTAAACCTTATAGAAAAATCCAGTATCTCTTTTTTTGCCCTAATATATCTGAGTTTCCTGATCTAGACTTATTTTCTAATTCTTATTAATTTACAGATTATGGAACTTCGGATCAATTTTCTGCCCAATATATTTATTTTCTGGTTTTGCTTATTAGAGTATAATTTCTTACGAGAATTTTCTTGAATCACCTCCTATAATCAGTCTTAGTAAATACTGGACAGATGATTTCTTTGAGGAAATGACATCTATGTCCCCTTTTTTGTCTTTTTGCTAATAATTAATATTTTCAATTATGCCATCCAACTTTATGTGCAATTTGGTCCCTGATCATTCTTTGCAATTTATTCCCTACTTTGATCTACATAAGATATTTAAGCTCTTTTAATTCTAATTATGCATTAATTCTCTAAACTAGAATTCAAACATAATCATAAAAATTTAGATGTTACAGATAATATGAAGAATAACTAAGTCAATCCATCTCTACCTTTGGAATGAAGTTATTAATCATTCATTTTGGTTTTCTTTGTATAATCTAAATTCTAAATGATATTTTAATATATTTCAGATTTCTTATTTTCTGTGTAAATTGAAGATTTTCATTAAACAATTACAATCTTAATTCCAAAAAAAGTGATTTTTCTTTAAAAAAAAACGGCATCACAGAAATATTGATGCTTAAAAAGATACAATTACAAAGTAATTAACTTTTCATTCAAATCCATACTACTACTTGAGACCCATATAAAAATTAAATTGAAAGGATAAGTTTGAAATAAAAATATAAATAAACAATAAGTATAATAAAAATTTAAAATTGTTTATATGAAGAAAAAAATTCAAGAAATAAATAAAAAATTAGTAAAGATTGGAGAAAAAAGAATAAAAGTTATACAAGGAGAAAGGGATATACCGAGTATTAAAAAAAAAGAAGGGGATATACCATTATCATCAAGTATTTTTAACAGTCATATTAAAACTAAATTAAAAGGATCATGTTTGAGATAAAAATATAAATAAGTAGTAGGTATAACAAAGATTAAAATGATGTTATCATATAAATAAAAAATTCAAGAAATAAATACATGAGTTAAATAGTTGGGTGGTTTATTTGTTCGGTTTTTATTGTTCTAGCTAGTTTTTGGCCGGTTTAGTCAATATCTGGTTGTAAGTATATTTTAGACCAGATCAAATACCAGTTCTTGGTTTTTATAGATAATATGAAGAATAATTAAGTTCGTCCGTCAATCCATACCTCTGGAACAAAGTTATCAATCGTTCATTTTAGTTATCCTTATTTAATCTAAATTCTAAATGACATTTTAATAAATTTCAAATTTCTTTTTTTCTTTGTAAATTGAAGATTTTCAATAAACAATTACAATCTTATAGCTCTCTTTAATATTGATAGATTGTTTTTTTTTTTGTCCATTGAATTGAACCTCCTTCATTCTATCCTATGTTCTTCCCATCCTCCATAACTTTTCTGATATCATTCTGTCCTCTGTATTTCCAAAACATTTTTTCCATTTAATTTTACTTTGATATCATTCTCTCACACAACTTTTAAACATATTTTCAAAAATTTTTGCTTTAATTCTTTGTTATTCTACAAGTTTCTTGGATACGCATAGCGGGCAAAATTTGTTTCTTTCAAATCCTCAGATTTTGGTCTAACAATAGAGATGAGGCAAGAATTTCTCATTAATGTTTCTTTCTCTTCTTCTCCCAAGTTTTACTGGCCAGAAACGGAGAATTGCCACTTAGAACAAAATAGGTTAACATCCCTTTTGCTTTTGAACCAATGAGGCTGACGTGCTTTGCTCTTTGGTTGCCGAAAATACAATCATGAAAAGATAGGATGAATTTAGATTTTAGGGTTTATTCATAGTAAAGGATATTTTAGTTGCCAAATAGATTGATCAATGATGATGTGAAATTTAGTAATCCATGTCAGCTGCCATGTGTGTTTAGTAAAGTATGAGAAATCATATTGACATTCACTTTGTCAATGCAGTAACTTGTTCATCCACTTGATTGACATTCTTTAGGTGGGAATCATATGAATCTTGACCCACGGACACTTGTATCTCAGAATGTTCAATCACACTTATAGCTTTGGATAGTGTGAATTTTCGCCTAAAGACTACTTTCATTTCATTCCAACTTGCAACGAAAGATTCCCCATTTATAGTGCATCTAGTTTCCATTGGTTTCCACCAAGCAACAACCTTTTTACTAAATCTTAGGTATACACATTACATCTTTTCCAACTCAGAGCAGTTACAACATTCAAATACTTGATCAACTATTCTTTCCCACTCCAAGAAAACATCAACATCTTTCTTACCATGAAAACATCTTGCTTGCCTCTTTTAGGATAGACTTCTTTAATAATTGCTTGATCACACCTTCTCTGGAATTTGGAGCAAGACTCCATGCTATCCAATTTAGCATTCAACTCATTCATTTGATCATTGAAAGCTTTCGTTAAAGCTTTAAAAATAATTGCAATTTCTTTTCCAGCCATACTTAGAACCTGAAATGTGAGTAAAAACAAAGATGAAAGAAATATGGACCTCACAAATCACTTTCTCATGTGTTTCCACTAAAAAAATTTATTAGCACTCGTGTTTCACATAAAAAAATTGGCTTTTTTCAATAATGTAAAACACTCTTACCTTTTACCACTCAACTTGCTCCCTATAGTGTTCTTAATCAAATTCCAACAAATCAAAAGGAGAAGTATGTATGAAATGGCAATCTCAAAAACTATAATCCAAGATTCAAATCCTTAAGGAATCAATGTGGGCCAACCAATGAGAGAAAAATGTAGAGTAATTTTCACAAGAAATAGGAAAGTGTGCAACAAGTATTTAAGGAAAGAATATGAAAAAAAAAATTAAGTTGTATGTAGTGAGAAAGGTAATGGTGGCATGAAATTACTGGGGGAAAAAGATAACACAATTTGGATAGAAGTGAGAAGAAAATCTATTACACAATTTTAGGAAACCAAATGGAGAGGGAAATGGGAAAGCATATTTTAGCACAAGGAAAAGAAAATAGGAAACTAAGAATAGAAGAGAATAGAATCAGCACACAAGAGAGAAATTAGGAAACAAAGGATATGACAAGATTAGGAAACTAGAATCTGGAAAGATTTGGAAAGTGGCAAAAATAAGAAGCTTACCATCCAAGTTTGAATAATTAGGAAGCTTTTTTTGTGGCTTGAAGGCCAATAACCTCAAAATAGGCAACTTTCTTCAACTTGCTTTCCAATCATTCAAAATAGGAAACTAAATTGATTAAGAAAGAAATTAGTATCCAAGAACAATTCTAACTTTTCTTCTTTTCTTTTTTTTCATTTTTTTGGGCTGTTACTATTGCTTTTTCCCCCTTCTTTTTGCAGCAGCCACTCAAGTTCTTTTTTTTTGTTCATGAATTTTTTTCTTTTTTTTTTAATTTTCCGGGTAACACTCACACAAGATAGAACACTAATAATTTGAGCCAAAAAAATCAATAAATTTGATTTTTTTTTTAATTTTCATAATTTTATCTAGATAACACAAACAAAAGGAGGAAACAAAGAAGGAAAGAGGAACAAGTCACAAAAAGGAAGAATCAACAAAGATGGTTAGACAAGAAATTGATAGAAAAGCCACAAACTTTAAGAAATAATAGAGATTAGCAAAGAAGAACAAGGAACAGATCTGAAATACAAGATGGAAATATAGATAGAGGGACGAAATATAGAACAAGAAGAGAAAAACACAAACCTTGAAACTAACAAACCAAAGCTCTGGTAAAATGATGAAAGACCCAAGCAAAACTCATCTGATTGAACCTTCACAGATTCAGAATGAACCACAGATCATGCTAGAATCAAATAGGACACACAAAATAACAAGAAAACACAAGATAGATGAACACGTTAAACCAGAAAAATACGATAAAAAATCTGAACGAAAATAACAAGAAAATAGGAAAAATACATTGGTCAATAGGATAAGACCTTAAGAGAACTCGTCTCTTAGAACCCTAACCTTAAGATGCCACAAAGGAAAACCACTCCTTCGATAAGTCTAAAAATCTTTTCAAGAACATAAAGGATACAAGAGAAAGCTCACAAGAAAAGAATATAAGTTCTAAAAATTTATTGCTATTAATCTCTCTATATCAAAAGTACATATGTGATTCTTTATATAAAGGAATAAGACAACCAAAATCCAAGGTTAAAATTAAAAAATTAAATTAAATAAAAAATATAAAAAGATAACAAGATCTAATCAATCCTAAAGAAGATACCACAATATAAATGAAAAATGAAACAAAATATTCCTCAAATCAATCAAAAGGTGGCACCTTTCTTACTAAAACTAGTAGAAAATTCTAGAGCCTACATTTTGAAAATAAGAAATAACCAAAACTTAATCTTCAAGACATAATTTTTGACCATTGGCCTTATTTCAAAAAATTTAATAATAAAAATTCTAAATTCTAAATAAAATAGAAATGAGAAGTCTTCGTTTTAGTTGATCACATGAGCAGTACATGATCTATTAAGTAATCTCCTCCAATTGGGCTCCTCTTGGGCTTCAATCTGAAACTTATATTTTAGAGTTAATAATCACACCTACAAGCTCCTTTTGGGTTGCAACTTTAATCATGTGAATGTGCTTTAATCCATAGAGCTCTTGAATCACTTCAATACTTCGGTTCCTTACTCTTGACCTTGGCCCACCTAAAACTTGTAATGGATCTTCATCTCTCCAAGCTTGAGCTTTATGTTTAGCACTTTGATCAAGTCTTCCAAGCTCTCCATGTTTCTCTCCAAACTCTTGCTAATCATGCCTAGTTCTTATTCTATCATTCCGAAGGAGCTGTAGGCCTCGCCATCTTCAGGAATCCCAAGTATAATTGTAGTTGTAATTTGGTTTATTATGTGATGATAGAATGACTATAAGATGATAGTGATGTTGATGGATGTTATGCATAATGTGGATAGGTGGCATGAATCGGTTAGATGTGAGTGATGATGTTAGTGGACCCCGGTCTGGGTCTTTAATGTAGGAGTAGGTGTTTGTACGCTAGAATGGTCATATACGAAAGCCCAAAGGTGGTTTGGGTCATGTTTGTGAGTTTTGGGCGCTTAGCCCATTATGTGGTTTTGGAATTCAATGGGGTCAATTCTTGGAGGAGGGATTTCTTCGGAGTAAAACCTCCTTAGACAGGTTGGTTGAGCCAAAAAGGATCTGAGTGAATGGTCATTGGGTGTCCATTTGCCACTAATGGCAATTATAGGTGATAGGTTGTGAGTTTTGATAAAAAAGTGGTCAAAATGGTGTTGAACATCCAAAATATCCAAATGGAGTTAGATTCGAGTGAAATTAGTGCCCATGGCTAGATTATAATGAGAGTGATCCATAAGAGTTGGAATTAGGTCAGTCAGAAGTTGGAACACGAAGTTATGCACGTTGAAAGTTGGCTAGGAAAATCAACATTTTGTTGATATGGATTCTGATGCTGGCGCCGCAGTGCCAGCAACTTAGCTGCGGTGCCAAGTCTTATTGCCTAGCTAAAACCGCGGCGGTACTATAGTAGGCTGCAACCTTATCCTGTTCTGATGCATTTCAAGTGTTTTTCCATTGCTTTGATATTTTGGGCTGTGATTGGTTAGTAGTTAAAGAAATTGCTCAAGAATGGAGGTTTGTTTTGGTAGGATGTTACAGTTATTCTAGAAATTTCTTGGATATGCTAAGTGGGCAAAATATGTTTCTTTAAAATCCTTAGATTTTGGGCTAACGATAGAGATGAGGCAAAATTTCTCATGTCCATTTCCTTCTCTTGTCCCTAGTTTTATTGACAAGAAAAATGAGCATTGCAACACAGGACAAAATAGGTTAATGTCCTTTTGCTTCTGAACCAGTGGGGTCGATTTGTTTAGCCTTTTGGGTTTGCTGATTTTAATTTTTTTAATTTTTGGAAGTATTTTTGTCGTTTCATTATTTTTTAATTCTCTTAAAAAATCTAAATCCTTTTGGATCATTAAAAAAGTTAGAGGTCTTGATCAAAAAAATATTTTTTCTATAAGATCCCAACTTGTCTTTTTCCCATTACAAAATTATACTTCGTTCCCTATCAAATATATAAATTACTTTTAGATGCATTACACATATTAAAAAAAACTTGTAAAGTTATGAATTTTGTTTTTTTAAAAAAATTATTAAATTTATCTTAAGTTTCATTTATTTTCCTAATTCACCTTACATATGATTGGTTGCCTAACTTGCATTGGGTGAAAGTGTCAGAGAGATGCTCTATCTATTTTCCTTTCTTTTTTTTGTTTTTATTTTAAAATACAACTAATGTACCACTGATCTCTATTATATATAATTATATACATATATATAATATACTCGCTCTATGTTTCTTTTTTTTTTTTAGTAAATCTTTTGAGGAAAAAATTATTTTCATTAATAAGTCATTCTAGAAGGAGGGAGTAAGTATTTCGTAAACATGAAAATGGGAATGGAGGGAGTATTTCGTTAAACATTAAAATGTTGGAAAGAAAATAAATTTTGATATGACCAATTAGTAAATTTTAGGGGGGAAAATATGGGTCCTATATTTTTTCTCCAAAATTTCTCAACTTTTGATAGAGAAAATTTTAGGAAAACTATGTTTTTTTTTCTCACATGATCTTTCGTTCCTTCCTATTTTTTTTTTACTATATCCGAATAGGAAAAAGATTTATTTTCTCTCTTGTTTTCTCTTCTAGTATTTTCTTCTACTTTTCTATTTATCCAAACATATGGTTAGTGAAATTACCATTTAAATATTATGAATTTGTTCATCATTCTTTATGAATAATGCGTGTTCTAGTGGCTTTTATATATATATATATATATATAACATTTTTAATAAAATTTTTTAGTTTATTTTTATATATTATTAAGAATCATTTAAATAATTATACATAAGGTTTTAGTTTTTCTTATATTTTTAATGAAGTCCATTTTCAGATAATAAAAATCGGTACTAAAATTGTTACGTATATCCTCAACTCTAAAATTGAAGAAGAAATGTAAAGTCCATTGATGGTTGAAGTTGAATCAAGGTTTTTTCTTTTTGTTGGGCCAGAGGAGTTGAGTCCACAGGTTAATCAATAAGAAAAGAAAAGCTCAAAGAATAAATCAATGGGCGAATCCAATTCATCCAACACAACATATATTCTTAAAAAAAAAGGTTACTTTCATTACTTATCTTGCTATATATCTGAATCAAAATTATGAGAAACTGCAACTGCCAAAAAAGAAAAAAATTAGAACAAAGAACCTAAAAACTGGATTAGTAAACCTAGCATTCTCTGATACAAATAGAAAAAGGTCATTTCTTTTGCCTGAACATGAAGGTAAATAAAGGGAAAATCAATTGGATGGAATAGCGTAACCAATTTAACATTCAAGAGAAATCTTGAATGAACGAGATGGAATCTTTTGGTTGAACTTGAGAATTTGCATGCGTCTAAAATTCAAAACAAGGAATATGAACATTACCTTGGCCACAACTTTTGGAGTCCCCCTATCATCCAATCATTCACGAGGATTAGTGAATCGGATATCCTCCACAATACACTGTATAACCTCTACTCTATTTACATTCTCGACATAATAATAATCTATGGAGGTATAAACCCATTTTACTTTCTCTGAATACATATTTCATTTGATTATCAATGCCAGAATCCCATTTTAGATCATACACAATTATATTTGTTAGAAAGCTAGAGAAAATTATTGGGAAAATTCATGGTATATTGAATGAGTGAAAGTACATATATATATACAGGGAAAAATATATCTATCAAATAAAACTTGATAAATACAGTGATACATACAGATCAAATCATATTTGAAAATACCAAATCAAATCATATCAACACCCCCCTTCAAACTCAAGATGGCTTGATAGAAAATAGCTTGAGTTTGTCTACTAAAAACTAGAAGCGGCCAGGATTAAAGGGCTTAGTGAATAAGTCAGCCGGCTAGTGCTTTGTTTGAATGGGAACTAGTCTGATAGTGCCTTGAGCTATATGTTTCTGAGTGAAATGACAATCAATCTTGATATGTTTTGTTCATTCATGAAACACATCATTGTGAGCAATCTTAACAACTGCCTAACTATCACAATATATATCAGTAGAGGAGGTCTAGGAAGTTCCCAAATCACCAAGTTGCCAACGGAGCTAGTGAATCTCAATAGTAGTATCCACTAATGCGCGATATTCTGACTCAATGCTAGAGCAAGAGGCTAGCTGTAACATCCTCTATTCAAACACCTTAAGAGCTGACCAAAACCTTTATAAAACAAACAAACATAGCCCCAAACATCACAAGGGAACTTTCCAATTCTTTAGAGTAACAGAAACACACCAGAAAGGCACCTGAACAGGATGAGGCCGCGGCCAGTTACAGTGACGCCGCGGCTCCAACCCTTCACAGACTCACTGGCGCTCACTGTCTTGCTGGGGCCGTAGCCTGGATTTATGGCGCCGCGGCCCCAGCATCAAAACTCATATCAGCAAAATGCTGATTTGCCGGGCCAACTTCAGATTGGAATAACTTCTTGCTCCGAACTCCGATTGACGTGATTCCAACTCCTACAGGTCTCTCTCATCATTATCTAACCATGGATACCAATTTTAACCAAAACTAGCTCCATTTACAGATTCTATACGCCCAATACCATTTTGGCCACTTTTTGACCAAAACTCAAAACCTACTACCTCCAATTGCCACCAAAGGCAACTGGACACCCCAAGACCCTTCACACAGGTCATATTTGGCTAGACTAACATGTCCAAGGAGGTTTTACCCCAAAAAAACTTTCCTTCGAGAATTGACCCCCTTGAAACCCCAAAACTGCATAATGGGCTATATGCCCACACTCACATTAATGGCCCAAAACCACACTTGGGCTCGCATTCAACCATTCTAGCATACAAATACCTGCTCATACATTACAGACTTATACCGAGGTCCACCATCAATCTCACACATCATACATCACGTACACATCTTGCATAACATTCAACAACATTACTGTCATCCCATGATATAATATGCAAATAGTACTCCCAGGACTTTCATTCAGGCAACCAACTACAACAACCTACTTGGCACAGAATTACATAAACTAAATTATAACCACCAAATATACTTGGAATTCCCGAAGACCGAACGACTACTAACTCCTTGATCTCCTCCAAACTAGCACCACCAGAGTCTTCACCTGAAAGGTTAGTCATAGAGGGGTGGGGTATGAGACAATGTCTCAGTAACCGGGATTAATAACACATAAACATATATATATACATATATGAATCATATAACATATGAATGCAATGTAAAATGCATGATATGCATGTCGTCCTCTCTAGGACTTCCATCCTTATCCTCCCTAACACACGTGTACATATAACCCATCCTTATCCTCCTTAATACACATATACAAATAACCCATCCTTATCCTCCCTAACACATACAATCCACCCTTATCCTCCCTAACATACACAATATCACATACTCCAACCTTATTCTCCCTAACAATTTCATTTATCATCATATATCATATGTCATCAAATCATCACCACTTCATCCGTCATACATCTCAATGTAACAATAACATGTGGTGATGCTAATGTATCATCGTAAACATCATGATCATCATATCATATCACATTAGAGTTCTCATCACATATCTCATCACAATACTCATAAACATCATCTACTATATACATACCACGATATATAATAACAACACACAAACATATCACTATCATGGTATGAAAAGGACATGCATATATATACAACTATACATACTATCGTATAAAACCACATAAACAAACACCCGGTTACCTCAGGTTATCAACACCTCGTACGTAGGGTTTAAGCAAGCCTCCAGAGCACCCCAATCACAAACTTTGTGCCTTCAATAGCCAATCTACCATTATAACAACATAATACCTTTAATTAACATAACTCCCATAACATTACAATCTAGTCGTCCAAGCTTAACCCGGAGTTCTAACAATATCCACACATACCAATAAACCTTAAACAACCATTCAAACACACACCAACACATACCATTTCGGATTTCCACTTCTTTTCTCAAATTCCAACCTAGGGTTTAACTCAAACTCATCATAACCCAACCAAAACTCATACCCAAGCTTCAATAACACTAAATCACACTTCAATAATCCCTTTAGGCACCATTTAATTGGTGGGAAATCAACCAAACATGGACTCCCACACAAACCCCGGAAAATCAACTCCAAATCGAAGAGAAAAACAAAGAGGAAGAGAGTAGATCCACTTACCAACTGAGAAACAAGCTTTTATGGCCCAGAAAACATCCCCCTGGTCGGATTTGGCGTGCCCTAGCAGAGCTTCTCGCTGCTTCTCCGTCGTTCCCTCTGTTTCTCTCTTTTCTTTTCATCCGAAATGATTCTGATTTAAACTAGATTCGTGACTCTCACCACGGCTCCAGATAAGTCCGCCTCGGCGTCACCAGTTTCAGCCGGGAAATGTCACTGGAATTGGCTCTCGCCGCGGCGTGGAGCTCATTTCTTCTCCACTTGAATCTTCCTCCATCTTGTTTCCTTCGATCCTGCATACAATGCCAAAGACAAGCATCATGAGGGGTGTTACACTAGCATTTGTTTCTTATTCCTCCAAGAGATAAGAGAGTCACCAAGAAATACACAGAAGCTAGTAGTAGACCAATGATTAGCATAGTCACCCCCCCAATCAGCATCGAAATAGGCTTGCAAGGTGAGAGAAGACCTAGTAGAGAAATGAAGACCATGATATAAGATTCCTTTGACATACCGAAGAATCCAAAGAACAACTGTATAATGATTAGTCCGAGGTTCAGACATGAACTGACTGACAATGTGGAGGACCGCATAGGCAATATTCAGACGAGTCACTGTAAGATATATGAGCCTCCCAACCAACTGTTGGTAACATGTGGCATTCTCCAACAAAGTCCTATTAGTAGAAACAAAATAAGCATTAGGCTCAATGGGAGTGTTCTCAACTGTCTCATCAGTGAAAAAAGCTCGAAATATCAAATTAGAGGCATACTTGACCTGCGAAAGAGAGATATCATTCTCCCTATGATGTACTTCAAGACGAAGAAAATAATTCATCCTTTCAAGGTCCTTCATCTCTAATTATTGACCTAAGTAAGTTTTAAGCTCTTGTACTCCTATTAGATCACTACCTATGATAATCATCTTATCAACATATAAGACAAGAAGAACAATGCCACGGTCACTACTTCGAACAAATAGAGCAGAATCATGAGGGCTACAAGTGAAGCCCAGATGTCTCATGGTACTACTGAACTTAGCAAATGAAGCTCGAGGAGGCTGTTTAAGTCCATAAAGGGCACAACAAAGATGACAAACGTTATCTTTCTGATGAGGATTCCCGGGAGGAGGCTTCATATAAACTTCTTCCGCCAAATCTCCATTCAAGAAGGCATTCTTGACATCCATCTGATGAGGAGTCTAGTGTTTAACAGTAGTAATAGCAAGGAGACTGTAGACAGAAGTAATCCGAGCAACCAGAGCAAAAGTCTCCTTATAATCAATACCGTACTCTTGAGTGAATCCTTGGGCCACTAAGTGGGCCTTACGCTACTTGAGAGAACCATTTGAGTAAGTCTTATTCTTATAGACTAATCTACACCCAACCAAAGTCTTACTAGGAGGAAGATCAACAAGATCCCAAGCGTGCATTTTCTCCAAGGCCTGTAGTTCTTTATTCATAACTTGCTGCCAAAGGGGGTTACGGGAAGCTTCTTTATAGGAGTGAGGTTCTTGAAACTAGAGTATCGTTGAAAAACAATGGCAATCATTAAGGTAAGGAAGAGGATGTCTAATACGGGTGGGCCAAGTGATGTTAGATGTAATTGGTGTAGGAGAATTAGGGACAGTAATCTCATCTGGAATGGATGCGGCATCAAGCATACGAATGAGCTTAATAGGTGAGTCTGTATTGGAGTCACTCAGAAAAAGATCAACAGAAGTATCGGTAAAAATAGAAGACGAAGGAGGAGAATAAGAGGAAAGGTCAGTCAAAGAGGAGAACTTCATATGTTCCCAGAAAACATGATGAGAGACTCGAATGTGGTGAGAGATAGGGTCCCAATAGTGATAACCCTTATGTTCAGAATCATAGCCAAGGAAGCAACAAATACAAGCACGATCTTGCAATTTGGTGGTCTTATGAGGCGGAAGGAGGGCGAAACAAACATAAGCAAAAACTTTAAGAAGACTATAGTTAGGAGGTGTACCATGAAGTTGCTCAAAAGGAGAGATATTACCTAGAACACTTGTAGGGACTCTATTAATATAGTAGACAGCGATCAATTCTGCTTCACCTCAGAATCTTTCAGGGCAGGAAGAGCAAATATAGAGGGCTCTGACGGAATCAACGATATGACAGTGTTTGCGTTCAGCCTGACCATTTTGTTGAGAGGTGTAAGGACATGAATACTGAGAAATAATTCCCTGATCATCAAGAAATTTGATCAATTTAGAATCACGGTATTCCAAAGCATTATCATGATGAAAAGCTTTTATAACTTTAGAGAATTGAGTTTGAATCGTAAGAGCAAATTTGATATAAAGATCAGATAGCTCAGATTGATTTTTCATTAGGTATATCTAAGTAAAACACAATTAATCATCAACAAAAATGACAAAATAACAAGATAAGCCCATAGAAGGAGTTGGTGCGGGCCCCCAAATATCAGAATGAACCAAATCAAAAATTGAGTCAACAATAGAATTATTTTTATTGAATGATAAAGCAGACTGTTTAGCAGTTTGACAGGAAATACAATGGAAAGACTCATTATGAACATGACCTAAGAGACCACTAGAAAGTAAAGGACAAAGTTTATTCAATGAAGAATGAGCAAGACGGCGATACCACAAATCAAGAGACAAGGATGTGGTTGCAGCACACAGGTTAGGAGAAGTGACTTCAGATAAATGTAGTAAGTTGAGCTCAAACATATGACCGACTTTACGCCTAGTCCCGATAACCTGTCCTGTATGAGAATCCATCACAACACAGACATGTTTAGTAAATAATATATCATAACTCATGTCAACAAGTTGTCCGATGGAGAGGAGATTAAAGCTAATAGCAGGGACAAAATATGTGTCATGGATGGATAAAGAGGGCAAAGAAATAGTACCAATATAAGTGAGGCATTTGGGAATTGTCAACAATATGTATAGGATGGGCAGCAGTATTGGGAGGCAAAGAAGAGAAAAAGTTTTTCTAGCCAGTCATATGATTGCAACAAGCAAAGTTAAAAAACTAAAAGGCACCTGAGGGAGTAGCTAGAGCAGCAGTGGGATGGTAGTATCAGAAAGAAGCTAGCGAAGTAAAGCCTCGAGGTCTGCAGGAGAGGTTCCTGGAGCAGGATTGATAGTAGTGGTAGGAGCTTCATTAGTGATAGATAGAGCAGGCTTGGAGGAACCGGACTTGGTTGATCTTCCCTAATCAGACTCAGGAGGGTGAATGAGACATTGATCAATAAGGTGCCCAGTCTTCTTATAATAGCTACAGAAGTGAGTAGAACAATTCGCAGCAATATGGCCCTTTTGGTGATAGGTGCGACATTCAATATAACAATACTAGTCAAAAGAATGATTAGACTGAGGACAACAATGACAGGACTTAGAAGTTTGACCGAATCTGGCAAAAGCCATTTTAGGATTGCACTATAAGAGACCTAGGCAAGTTTCTTCAGAGCGAAGAGCATCCTCAAAAGTCGAAAGCGGACTTTGGTGAAGTAGAGAAGCATGAACAAGCTCAAAATCATCTGTGAGAGCCATCAAAAACTGAATGAGATGAAGCTGATCTTGGTACCAAAAGAAAGCCTGTGCATCTTCCTCACACTTAAAAGAAGGCTCTGAATAGGCTAACTAATCCCAAATAGATTCGATCTTAGCCAAAAAATCATATAAAGGCTAACCCTTTTCCTACTTCAAAATATTGAGATTTTTCTATAGCTAAAATTGATTGGACAAGTCAGATGAAGTATATCGACTAGTAAGATGATCTCATACCTCTTTCACAGTCTCAAACCACCCAAACTGTTGATGGATGCTAGGAACAAAAGTGTTGCGAAACTAGGTGATAATCTGATTGTTTTTGCTGTCCCATTCATCAAGTCGCTCAGTAAATTTTAAATCAGTCTCAGCAGCCTCATGAATATGATACCGAATATCACCAATAACATAGCGCCACAGCTTACAGCCTTTTCAAAAAACCGTGTATACTCTCCAACCAAAGGTGATAATTTGACCCATTCAAAATAACGAAGATGGGATGTGCAACCTCTAATTTTTCCATAGGGCAGAATGTGGACAAAGTGGAGAGAGATGTGAAGCACGTGCTGAAACTAAAGGAAAAAGAATGTTGATTAATGGAGGAGCGCATGAGAGCACGTCGTGAGGAGAGGGAGCACCAAACTTCGAGGATAGGTTGAGTAGAGAGAGGTGAACATGGCAAAGTGGCGCATGGCGGTGGAAGAGATGGTGAATGGCGGAGATTTGGATGGAACTAGATGGTCTACAAAGGAGGAAGAACTCGCGCGTGATTGCACGTATGACGGAGGTGGGTGATTGGACTTCAAGGGTATGCCGATGGTGGAGGGACGATGGTGGCAGGGTGGCGTGTGGATAGGGTGGACATCGGGGAAGAGGAAAAACGAGGCAAACAGGGATGAGGAACAATGATGGCAGAAAAAAAACTGAATGGGAAAAGAAAAATAAATCTAGGGCTCTGGTACCATGTCAGAAAGCTAGAGAAAATTATTGGGAAAATTCATTGTATATTGAATGAGTGAAAGTACATATATATACGGGGAAAAATATATCTGTCAAATAAAACCTAATAAATACAGAGATACATACAGATCAAATCATATCAACAATATTGTAATCATTGTGAGCATAAATCCACCACAATGTACGCTCTTGCATTCGTTTGCCACAACAGAGACAGCTACATTTGGGAATCTGTTATGAAACCAAAAAAAAGTAATTAAATGGTCACCTGCTATAGTGGTCGAACCATTCTAGGATGCTTGCTCCCAGCATACAAAAAAAAATGTTAGATTTGAACTATGTGGTCTGTAACTCCCCTCACGATGCTTGTTTTTGGCATTGTATGCAAGATCGTAGGAAACAGGATGGAGGAAGATTCAAGTGAAGAAGAAATGAGCTCCAAGCCGCGGCGAGAAGCAAGGTAGCCGCGGCGAGAGCCAATTCCAGTGACATTTCCTGGCTGAAATTGGTGGTGCCGCGGCGGACTTACCTAGACCCGCGGCGAGAGTCGAAAAACTGGTTTAAATCAGAATCATTTTGGAAGGAAGGAAAAGAGAGAAACAGAGGGAGCGACGGAGAATACGCAAGGGGATCTCCTAGGGTTCAAGTTTTCAGGCAAATGGGGAGTGTTTTCCAGCATCCAAGAGCTTGGATCTTGTTGATTGGCTAATTGGAGACTTACAGTTCAGGATTGGGGTGCTCTAGAGGCTTGTCTAAGCCCCGTGTGCGCGGTATTGACAACTTCAGGTAACCAGGTATTTGTTTATGTGTTATTGTTGGTATTATATGATAGTATGTATAGTTGTGTATATATTCATGTCTCTTTCGTATCACGGTATTGATGTGTTTGAGTGTTATATATATATCGTGGTATGTGTACAGTAGATGTTGTTTATGATTATGATGATGATGAGGAGATATGTAATGATGATATTGATGTATTGTGTGTACCGTTGTCTATATACCGTGGTATGCATACGATTAGATAATGGTTATGATGAATATGATGACTATGATGTTGATTGGGGATGATGATATGATATGATGCATGCATGATGTTATGATATGATAATGATTATTACATGACGATACATGTGCATCATCACACGGTATTCTAAGATTGTGATTTGTGGTGGATTGAGTGGTGATGATGTGATGATGATATGTTGTGTAATGATATATATATGTGTATATATATATGTTAGGGAGAATAAGGATGGAATATGTGTATATGTTAGGGAGAATAAGGATGGGATATGTGTATATATATATGTTAGGGAGAATAAGGAGGGAATATGTGTATATGTATATATTAGGGAGGATAAGGATGAATTGTATATGTTAGGGAGGATAAGGATGGATTATATCTATGTATATGTGTGTTAGGGAGGATAAGGATGGGTTATATGTATATGTGTGTTAGGGAGGATAAGGATGGAAGTCCCAAAAGGGGACAACATGCATATCATGCATTTTACATTGTATTCATATATTATATGATTCATATTTGTATATATATATATTGATGTGTTGTTGATCCCGGTTACTGAGACATTGTCTCGCACCCCTCCCCTCCATGACTAACCTTTCAGGTGAAGACTCTGGTGCTAGTTGGAGAAGATCAAGGAGTTAGTTGTTGTTCAGTCTTCGGGAATTCCAAGTATATTTGGTGGTTAAAAATTTAGTTTATGTAATTCTGTGCCAAGTAGGTTGTTATAGTTGGTTGCCTGGATGAGAGTCCTGGGAGTACTATTTGTATATTATATCATGGGATGATAGTGATATTGATGAATGCTATGCAAGATGTGTACATGATGTATGATGTGTGAGATTGATGGTGGACCTCGGTATGAGTCTTTAATGTATGAGTAGGTGTTTGTATGCTAGAATGGTTGAATACGAGCCCAAGAGTGGTGTTGGGCCATGTATGTGAGTTGTGGGCATCTAGCCCATTATACGGTTTTGGGGTTACAAGGGGGTCAATTCTCGAAGGAAAGGTTTCTTCTGGATAAAACCTCCTTGGACATGTTAGTCTAGCCAAATATGACCTACGTGAAGGGTCTTGGAGTGTCCAGTTGCCTTTGGTGGAAATTGGAGGTAGTAGGTTGTGAGTTTTGGTCAAGAAGTGGCTAAAACGGTATTGCGTGTCTAGAATCTACAAATGGAGTTGGTTTTGGTTGAAATTGGTATCCATGGTTAGATAATGATGAGAGAGACCTATAGGAGTTGGAATCAGGTCAATCGAAGATCAGAGCAAGAAGTTATGCGCGTCGGAAGTTTGCCCCAAATTGTTGAAATGTTGATGTGGGACATCAGCAAGGGGGCGCCGTGGCGCCAGCAGTCCAAGCCACGGTGCCAGCCATCCAGTGGAGAGGCATGTTTCAGAGGAAGCTGGAGCCACAGCGGTACTGTATCGGCCGCGGCCCCAACCTAAAATTTGGTGTTTATGGGCTCGTTTCCGCTGTTTTGGAGTATTGTAGTTTAGTTTTGGACTGTTTTGGATTATGATTGATTGAGATTCAGGTTTGTGCTGATTTTGGATGTATGTAAAGGTAGGATGTTACATTTTGGTATCAGAGCAATGGTTCAGGCCATTGTTTCTGTTTATGGAAATGCTTGGCACCGAATGGATTACATAAACTTGTGAATTCCTGATGTAAGACTAGTCCAGAGTCATATAACTATTTGGGTCTCCGTTGGTGTATAGAGGAAAAGATGTATTTCAAGAGGTAAGCGAAGTAATAGTAATCTCTTTAGGGGGATGCACGAGAAATGAGTTATATCGAATGACTGAGTTATTGATTAAGGAAGAACTTTGAACAGAATGCGGAAGCAGTTAACTGGCAAAGTAATGGTGATGTAAATGGAGAATCCAGTATGTATGTGAAGTTCAATGTTAGAAAGGTTAATATGAATGATGGAATCGATGTGAATGTGATGGAGCCGGATGGGCCCTAAGAGTTGGAAGAAGAGGTATCTTCTTTTGACTGAAAAACTTTCGAAAGCTAATCCACCAGCTTTTGAAAGTAAGTTGAAATGTGTGATGGCCAAAGAAGGGGTGGATTAATTAAGAAACAATATTTGGTGCTATGAATTGCACCTCTGAATAAAAGGTGTAATTTGTAATATTCAAGATGGAAGAGGAGGCTGAGCAGTGAAGGAGGCGAGTCTTACTAAGTGCTAAGGCTTCAGGAGCTTCCCTGGAAATCAAGAGTAGTTGTCGGTGGTGTTATATACATTTATGGAGGATTGGCGTATGAAGAAATATGCTTTGTCTTAATGAATGTAGGACACTGATGAGGATAAAAGAACTTCAATTATCTGTGCTTTTCCCTCTGGGGGATTATTTGGGCTGAGGCGCTAAATTTCAATGTTTCAGTCCAAATATATATTTTTTTACTTTATTATTTTTTTTTATTTTTTTTTTAATTTTACTTTACATATATATTTTATTTATTATTTATATTATTTTTTATTAATTTTTTTCATTATACTATTTCTCATTTATTTTAATTTATTTTTACTTATTATATATATTATATTATTTCTCATTATTATAATTATCATTATTTTATTATTTTTATTTATTATATATATTTTTATATTATTATTATTTGTTTAGATGTTTTGTTGTTTTTACTTTATTTATTTATTATGTATTATTTATTTTTTGTTAACTAACTCATATATTTTATTTATTTTACTTGATTTTTATTATTATTCACTACGCCATATTTGAGTTTTATAGATGCCTAAAAGTAGGCGGTTATTTGAATAAACGCATATAAAAGTGAGATAGGTTAAAATAGTAGGTGGTTATTTTAATAACCGCCTACAAAGATATTATATACATTAAAAATAAAAAATTAAATTAATTTGTTGAAATCTTTAGTGGGCGGTTTTTGAAGAGAACCGCTTACTAAAATTTTTAGTAGGCGGTTTTAGCGTAAAACTAGCTACTATAGTCTTCCTTTTACACCTAATCCATCTTGAACATAATCTCTTTAAAACATTAGCTATTTCATGTCGATCGTGTTTTGCCCTACTTGTCCAAGCTCGTCTCAATCTCCTTCCCTCCCGTCAAATCCCTTTTCACCGTTCGTTGCCAACATGTTCGTCTGCGTAAGACTCTACCTTGCCACCTCTCCTCGAATCTCTCTCCACCGTGTTTTGCCCATTGTTTTAATGCAAGTTCTCTCTCCTCCAGCCATCGTGTTAATGCCCGAGTTCTATGGCTTGCCGGCATTCCCCTTTTCTTCCCCATAACTCTATGTTCGCCTCCCCCAACCTCTCTTCCTTCTTCAACCAACTACCAATTGCAGAAGAAGCACTGCTCTCTTGACCCAATTCTACAAAAACTATCAACGACGACATGTCTTTAGGAAAGAGACCTCATCCTCCAATGACAAGAACAATAGCATGTCAAAGATTACCTTCGATCTGAATGCCACCCCAAATGTTCTGCCAAACGACCTTAAGAACCCTCCTAACCCTAACCTTAGCCGGTAGAGATCGTTTGATATGCCACGCAAACAACCAAATGGCTCCAATAGAAGGCATTCCTCTGAATCCATGAAGACTGCTAACTTCCTTCGTGCTTGCTCTCACTGCAAACGTCGCTTGGTTCCCAGCTGTGACATTTACATGTAAAGGTATACATATCCACTTCTTGCTCTTTCCCATCTACTTTACGTCTTTCCAATTTATTTTGGTTGTAAAAAAAATAGACAACAATTTCTCGGTGTAATGGCTATTTAACTGGTAGAGCTCTATTTTCTTGAGTACTATAATGATTCATTCTTTACGTTTTTTTGTTCTTTTCTGCCATTGCTTTTACTATAGATCTTCTGTTTGGATAGGTATTGATACAAATACAAAGGGATTTAGGAATAAATTAATGAAATAGTTGATGTATTAGTCTACATTAGAGTTTTTGTGTCAATATGGCTTTGTTCATCTCCAATATATATATATATATTTGTATCACATTGCAACTAAAAGCACATTATTGATAGGTCGTGCAGGCATGTACAAAGCAATTAGGATGGGAGGCAGGGCAGGGATGCACAGTATTATGGAGGGACATGAAGGGAGGCTGGGCTTTTAGGCTCACCCTCTACAAGTGGTACGGTCATTTTTTTTTTGCAGTTGGAAAAATTAAAATTGAACCAACAAACCCAAGAAAAAAGGAAAGGAAAAATCAATTTGTCTCTATCTGTATCTATCCACCCACATGGTGCTGGTCTGATGTAGCTTCAGTTGTTAGCAAAACATACATATCCTTCTTGTTCACTAGCTAGATAGCTTGCTAGCTTGCAACTTTATAGATTCTATGATTAAAAATGATCTCATATTACTTCAGTCTATGTTGTTTCTACAAAATGAACACTTACTACAAGTCCTTCCTTCTCTTATTTCTTTCATGCTACTCTTTATAACTTAGAGTGGTGGGGTCATTCCTAGTCACAGTAAATGTTAGTAAATGTTATGTATGTTCTCCACTGTTGTTTCCTAAAACTATCACAGTGTCTGTACATGATTAATATTTATGCAAGCTTCTTTCTTTCCAGATAAGTTGGTTAACTTGCCAGAGTTGAACCCTGTAAAGCATGATTTTATACTTAATATCATTTGCAAGTTTGCTTGTTCTTAATATGGAAACTAACCTATGCTGCGGTGGAATCAATGTGAAAACTAGCCTACTTTGCTGCAGTGGAATTATTTGTTCTTAATATCATGTACCATTATGTTTGTATAGTGTCATCTTTTAGAGGGAGTGACCAATGTGCAATTATTGAAATAGCCTAATACTACTATTAAAAGCTCTGGTCAAACTGTGCTTAAAAACTATGATACACATGCTTAGTCTGATTAATAAACTTGATGCACTAGTCACTAGAGGATTTTGGATCTAAATTGTAGGTACATTAAAATCTGTTTTCATAGTAATAATAATTTTTGTTTTTTTTAGCAGCTATATATGGTTGTTAGGTTTGCTTTATTCTCATTCTTCTACTGTGATGTTTCTTATTTATGAACACAACAACACTAATTCCAAGTGCTATCAATTTAAATTGATTCGAGTGGGTATTTTCATTAAAATGTGGTTGGGTAGATGTATCTGTTGCTTATTTGTTGTTCTTTTTATTCTACTTAACACAAATAACTTTTTTGGATGCAGTTTAGGTGCTTCATTGTTGCAACCTGTGATCAAGACTTGAAGTGAAGAATCTGCAAGGTAAATTGAATCACTGTATTCTACCTTCCATTGTTAACACCAGACCTTAATGTGTGAGCTTGGTTCTGAGTTGTAGATTCTTGGTGTACTAATCATGTACGTCACTAGACACAAGTGCTCAATTGAGTGGTCGCATGAGGCAACAATTGCTTTGGTTACACCTTAGGTAAATATTATGTCTTTCTCTCTGTTTAGGAACTTGTTAAAGATTATGATAATGAATTGTTACATGAAAGTTAGCTGTTAATAAAAGAAATTGGAGCAATTAGTTAGTAATAACAATAGAGTTAGTTGTGATTTCATGTGGTTTGAAATAACTGCCTAACCTAGTTTGCATTATTCTCTTCTTTTTTTTTAATACAATTTTGCATTAGTGTTATAGTTGATAAATGATAGTAAGACTTGTAATTGTTTTGCGGTTGCTGAAATAAATTCCATTGTACATTTCTCTCTGGTTCTTTTTTAATTCTCTAGTGAAACACCCTTCATGTTTTCTAGTTGGAGTAGTCATCAGTGCATTTGTGAATATTAGAATATATAAATATATATATACATATCCCACCTCATCACCTATTTCGTAGAAGTTTAGTTGGTTAAAACATTAAGATTTTCACTTGTTAATTACCTTTCCAGATCAAATATGTTTTCTTTTTTTGTTTTCACTTGTTACTGGTCTATTATTTTGGATGCTCTATACATGTGATTTAAAACCTAAACTTAGTGATCTTGAAACTATTATATGAACAGCATAGAACCAATGAAGCACCAAACTAAAGGGATTAGAAAAAGGAATAATTGCAATGAGTTCTGAGGTAATTTCAATATCTTCAACCTTGAATTTTCTGGTTTTCTTGGACACAAGCAAACTGAGTTTTTATTCTACTTTTGTCAAGACTCGAGAGCTTTTTGATTTGCTCATTTTATATATGTGAGCTAAAAATGTTTGTACATCTCTAGAGGCATCAAAATGGCTATAGGATGGATTTGTCATTGATGCAGGGAATCAAGTTCTTTGAGCCAAGGGTAGTGGAATGATTTGGCTTCCTCATGCATTCTCTAGAATGAGATTTGCTTTTTTTCTTAACATTTCAATTCTATGATAATGTTTAATATCCCTCTCATATTGCAAAATTATGAGGTCTATTTAGCCTTTGCTATGGAAAACTTGTTTTGTTTACTAAAACTGAGGGTAAGACTACATAACGTCAGTCAAAACACTGAAATCAATGTAGTATTACTAACTCCATCTCTCACTAGTAGTGTCCTATAACTTGTTTATTTATATGTTTTTAATCCTTATTTGTTGGGGGAAAGATAGGATTAATTTTGGAAATGGTTAGAGATTTTTGTTCTGAATAAAAGAATTTGGGAGAATGTATCTAAAAAAATTAAAGAACCTAGGAGAACATTTTACTGCTTTTGGGCCCAACAATAATTGGGTTTTCTTGTCTACCCATTGACACTTGCATTAATCTTTAGTAACACAACTATGAGATCATAATGGTCCTCCATATCATAGGTCATGATATATCGAACATGGCACTCCCAAAAGTTCAAAGCTTCAGAATAGTCATTGTCATGTCTATACATCTATTTATTGGGTTCTAAAACCCAAGCCTTGTCCTTATGAGCCTCCCTCCCATTAAAGTTCTAAAATGGTCCCCTCTGCTCCTCTCTTAATCTAGAGTGAGAAAATTGTTTTAAACATATTCATAAAAAAATTGTTTTAAAGATAAGTCAACCCTGGTTTTAACATTGTCTTTAGAGAAGACTTTTTACTTTTATTGTATATGTAACAACTAGCTTACTTCCAAAGTGGTGTTGATTGAGTATTTATTAATTAATCTAATGAATGTTAAACATTTAGCATGAAGCAAATTTCTGGGTTGGAAGATTCAGAGACGCTTGGGATTCATGCTTACATAAGAAAGCAGTGGCTCTTAGCTTCTTCAGCCTCATTTGGAATTTATTATTAGTGCAAGAGCTTCTTGTCTGTCTAAGAGGTTGGAGCAAGAGAAGAATATTCTCCTATTGGAAGATCTGTGGGATGTAAGTATGAGTATTACTTTTGGAACTAAGTATCTTTCTTTCTCAGTTTTTATATTTTATTTTATTCTGTGTTATTATAAGCATGCCTATATGTATAAAAGATAGCTACTTGTTATGGTTTTTATTAGATTATATATTAAGTTTTTTCCCTTGATTGTTTAGGTTGTATCCTGGACTTTATTTTTTCCATTTTTTGCTTTTGTAAATTAGTGTATATAATTTATTTGGTTTATTAATAAAATTGATGTTGTTTGTAAATATTTATTAATATAATAATTGTTTTTTTAGATAATGGGCTTAGTATGTCGTATATATTTTGATATTAGATTAATCCAATATCAAATTCTTTTTTTTAAAAAATTGGATACCCTTTGTAGGCGGTTATTTGTATAACCGTCTATCAAAGGGGATTTTTGTAGGTAGTTATGCAAAGAACCGCCTTCGAAAGAGGACTTTTGTAGGCGGTTATATAGATAACCGCCTACAAAAGTCCTCTTTTTAATATAAAAGGATGACCTTTGTAGGCGGTTAATAACCACCTACAAAAGTCACCTATTTTTTATAGCCCTAAAATAGTAGGTGGTTCATAACTGCCAAGAAAAGTAAAAAATAACCGCCTAAAAAGACCATTTATGTAGTAGTGATTTATATTATTATTATTATTTTTTAATGTATATAATCTGGACAAAATATAGTGTTCACAGTTGCTCCTCTTTACTAGTTTCTTATGTGAGAACAAGGAAAATGCAGTTTTGGAGTTCTCACATAAAGAACGAGTAAAGATTAGAACACGAATTTTATTTGTGCAAAACACACAAAGACTTACTTGCACTAGACACAAAGAGATGCAATACGATATGAACTTAGGGCACTCGAAACTCTATTTTGGGTATAAATGACTTAATTTGAAAAGAAACTGGTGATTGAACATTTTCATGCAAGACGTACAATGTAAATGTGAGCTGAGACATGACTAAATAAATTGACTAGACTCTAACGGATGCACGAATGAATCCCTAACTCAAATTAGTACAAACTGATGCGACATATAATGATGTGACATAGATAAACAACTAAGTCAACTGAACTAGGACTGCCATTGTATGTGGTGACGTGATCAAAACAAATGTGACAGTAAGGTTTAAACAAAATACCATGTTGATGAGCTGCCCCTCTTCATTTGTTTTGTAAGGGAGAAGATCATGAAATTGATATTCATGCTCTAGTGACAAATGAAGAAGAGAACATATATTTTGTTTGGGAGGCAAGATGTATGAATAATAAAGACAACAAAAATTTAAAGGGGTGCCTGACACCAGGCAGGGTTTCGATAGAATTTAAAAGGGGCCTGACACCAGTCAGGACTTTGACAAAAATTTAAATAAATGATGAAAATTTAAAGGGGTCTGACGTGTTTTGAAGTGCTAGTTATTTTAAAGCTTTTGCCCAAATGCCAAAAAAAAATTGTAAGGAAGAGCACAACGACAGTGAGGTTCCATAATCTTCCTTCTTCCTATCTTAACTAGAGTGAAAGCGCGGCCCATGGGTTAGTAGCCTTTTTTTTTGTTATCTCAAAAAGGTTATTGCGAGAGGTGTTATTTTGTGTTGGGCTAAAACATGATTTCAATATAGCCAATGGAAACAAAATGTTACTTCATGAAATGTGGTCTAATTTTCTGTTTTTTTTAATTGAAGAGGCGTTAATTAGGAAAGTGATAAGATGTATGATTTGTAGAAATATAGCTCACTTCTAATGATCTGTTTACAATATCATGTTGTAAAAGGTGTGTTGTTATTTAGGGAGAGAGGAATAACTTTAGTTCAGAAAGCGTTTATATTTGTACTCTGATATTATAGATGTAGTGGAAACTGCAAATTGCCAATTGCTATGTCAGTGAGCCAAAACATAGATATTCTAAAATATTGGGAAGGTTCAGTGAAAAGTTTGGTATTGACTCCAAGAATAAAAATCTAGGTCAGTCAAGCAAACACAAAAATTAATTGCAACAATTTGATTGGATGATAGAAATTAAGCACAACAAAAGTGAGGTTGTGTAATGCCCCTCATGATATTTTTCTTAGCATTGTGTTCAGGACCCGATGAAACAGGACGGAGGAAGGCTCAAGTGGAGGCTGAAAGAGCTCCACGTCGCGGCAAGGAGCAAGGCCGCCGCAGTGAGAAGCTTTCCAGTGGCATTGTTCTGGATAATTTGGTGGAACCGCGGCGAGGAGTGCTGGAGCAGCGGCGAGAGTCGTAAAAATTGTTTAAATCCGGATCAGTCGGACGCGAAAGAAAGAAAGAAAACGAAGGGAGACCAAGGAGCAGTGCTAGGGTTCTACATTTTCGGCATCTAGGAGTGATTTGCGGACCTCAAGAGCTTGGATTCAAGTTAATTGTTGGCTAATCAAGAGGGGTTCACGCGTACTGGACTATTCAAGGAAGCTTATGGAACTCGTGTGTATATGGTAACGACAATTGAGGTAACCGGGTATTTGTTTATATTGTGTTGACTATGTTATATGATAGTATGTGTATTTGTATATATATGCAGGTTTCATTCATACCACGATACTGATGGGTTATGTGTACTGTTCTTATATATATATATCGTGGTATGTATACTGTTAGACGATGGTTATGACTATGATGATGATATGTGTGATGATGATATGATATGTTGCATACATGACATTATGATGATGATATGATGATACATGAGCATCACCACATGACATTGTGAGATTGTGATGTATGGTGGATGTAGTGGTGATGACGTGATGGTGGTATGATGTATGATGACGTATATATGTTAGGGAGGATAAGGTTGGATTATATATATATATGTTAGGGAGGATAAGGCTGGATTATGTATATATGTTAGGGAGAATATTTGTGTTAGGGAGGATAAGGATGGAGTCCCTGTGAGGGCGATATGCATGTCATTCATTTCATATTGCATTCATGATTTGTGTGAGATATATGTATATATATATATATGTGTGTGTGTGTGGTTGTTGTTCCCGGTTACAGAGACATTGTCTCACCCCCTCTCCCATAAACTAACCTTTCATATGACGGTTCAGGCACTAGTCCTGAGAAGACGCGGGAGTAGCTGTGTACGTGGAAATAGTCTATGTAGCGTGTGTATTCTATAATGGTATTTTGTGCCAAGTAAGATAGAGAATGGTTTGTAATGAATATATGACAGGGTTGAGACTGGTTATGTATGTATGTTTATGTATGTGGTATGTATGGTTGAATGTTGTTGAGAAGTTAGTATGACCATATTGGTAAGTCCAGAGTGTTGTTGGGCCTTGTTGGTTTGTGTAAGGGCCTGTAGCCCGTTGGGTCAAGTTGGGTTCCAAGGGGTCAAATCTCAGAAGAGTGGTTCCTTTGAGGTGAAACCTCTTTGAACAGGTTTGTTCGGGAGATTTGGACCTGTATGAATGGTCTCTGAGCGACCAGTTGCCTTTGGTGGCAATTGGAGGTGATTAATGATGAGTTTTGGTTAACAAGTGGTCAAAACGGTATCAAGGGTCTAGAATCTCCATACGGAGTTGGATTGAGGTAAAAGTGGTGTTTGTGGATAGATGGGGACTAGATTGACTTGTAGGAGTTGGAATCGAGTCAATCGGAGGTCGGAGCATAAAGTTATGCGCGTCAGAAGTTCGCCCCGGAGTGTTGATTCTGCTGAGATGATATATCAGCAGGAGGCGCCGCGGCGTAGGACGTCAGACCACGGCGCCATAGGAGGCAGTAGCGATGTTGAGTCAGGGGAGGCCGGAGCCGTGGCGGTATTATAGCGGCTGCGGCCCCAGCCCAGATTTTTAGTGCTTTCGAGTTGTTTTCACTGTGTTGATGAATTGGAAGAGTTGTTTTGAGATGTCAGGATTGTGTTGGGTCAGAGTTTTGAAGTTTTTGGTTAAGTATGGAGGTGTCAGGAGGTAGGGTGTTACAGGTTGCATAATCATCCTTCTGCCTATCTTAATGTACTCCCTCTATTAGTGATTTTTAAACTTCCACATAGATTAAAGAACTTAATTGAAGTTAGTTAGTATTTTTGAAATTTATAAAAATTACCAAAAACTTTACAATGTTATCTCATTAATATAATACATTATAATTGTATACTATATCCAATATTGAATATAAAATACAAATAACTACCTGATCAATATTAAAAAAGCGGTTGAAAGTAGTTAGGCCTTTTGAAATTATCATAAATTGAAATTATTTGTTACAAATCCACCAATTAAATGTTTAAACTTTCACCCTTAATTTAATGATACTTAATTACTACTCATATTTTTATTAATTTCTACTTGCAAAATTCAAAGAAATAAGCTATTCAACTGGAATAAATTATTTAATGTGCCAAGGATATGCTATTTATTTCTTGTAATTTGGATCAAAACAATTCTTTTAAGAAGTCCCTTATATTCAAGACTGGAGGGAGTATCTTTTAATTTATCTCTCTCCATTATAAATGTTATGGGTGAAATTGGAAAATAAAATTTAATATTCTTTGAAAATTGTAAAATGACTTATATTTTGAATTACAAAAAAGTTTATAGAATGTGTTCTATAAATAGGACAAAAGGAGTATGTTTACTTTTAACAGTTTCACACAAATTAAGAAAACTTAGTAAATTTATTAAATTTGTCTCTATGGAGGTAGTACTAAATTAAGGGTATGTTAGGAAATTTAAAAGGAATTATGATATTTTAATTATATATTTCTTAATTTGTATAACTTTAAATAAATGAAGGGAGTATTTCATTAAACATGAAAATGTAGGAAAGAAAATGAATTTTGATGCAACCAACAAGTTATCCACACGTAAGATGCATGGGAAATAAGAAATTTTAATGTGAACTTTTTAAATTATAATATATTGAGATACAACAATCATATATTTATAATTTATCAATAAAAATAAAAACATTAAATAAATAATAAAAATGTAACAAATTAAACATATAAAAAAGAATTTTTCAAAGATTTATTAATACAAAATGTCATATTTAAATAAAAATAACCACTAAAGATATGATTTAAAAATATGATGTGAGATAATAAAATTTCAGGCCACCAAAAAATGTCCATATATATTATGGCCTATGGTTGACTTCGCATATATAAAACTTTCTACTTCACATACTTTAGTTGAAAATATTTTTCAGTTGAATATAAAAAATATTTAAAGTTTAATTTAAACCCTAAATTTAAATGAACTTCATCAAACCTTAAATTAAGAAATAATCAAGAACTTAAATTTATTAATTTAGTTATTTACTAATTATGTATTCAAACCTATTTAATGAAAATTTACCTAAAACTTGATTAATTCAAGTTGGTTAGAGAACTTCAATATTGATTAATATTAACTAACTTGATTTCACGATATCTTGATATAAAAGCTTACAACTTTATCAACATATATTAATTAATTATTCCAAATGTTAAAGCAATAAATATGTACTTATTATTATATATTGGACAAAAAATATCTTAATTATTAGGAAATTTAATGGAATAAAATTGTTTAGGTATTTTATATAGTTACCTTGAAGTCGAATAAAACATATAAGTAGTGTTAAGCTAAAGGATTTAATATATTAGTTAAAACATTGTAAAATTCAAAATTAATTTGGGTGATGTCAATTTTGTGAAAATTAATATTAATTAATGTTAATTTTTAATGGATGATCGTTAAAAATTAAAATTATATTATAAATTTATTATTATGAGAAATCAAATCAAATTTAAATTAAAGCTTTCAATGCAAATTTGAAAAATCATTGGTAAATTAAATTAAAATTTCCCAATAGGAAACGTTATATTATTGTAAAATAAATACATTTCTTTTTTTATAGAAAAAAATAAATTTATTTCACACCCTATATCATTTATTAGGTTATTAATTACATTAAAAAATCAAATCAAAAGAATTAAGTATTTTAAAATTTCAAATACCATATTTATGCTTTAAACCTAGACACTGAAAACCACATGTAGCTTTTGATTCCACACCATAAATCATTCTTTTTCTCAATGTAATTAACTTTTTTTTCTTTTGAACCAAAAAACTTTTTTTTAATTTTAAAAACATTTACACAAGATACACATCAAACTTTTTGAGCCCATCAAACCCGTAGGAAAACTCACTAGAGTCTCCCTGGTTATGCATCAACAATCCTTATATTTTGGCTTTAAAGGTTAAAATCCACCGTGAATGCGTAATACATTCAATCATCTAAAACTGGATGATATAGCATCCAATAACCCTAAACAAAATTTTTCACTTCTATTATTTTTGTCGATGGGTGAAAAACAAAAACATCCTCACAAAAATAGCTAAAATACATTCAATCAATGGTTCCACTCATTGAACTCAACCCCCAACCAAGCAAAATTATACTGGAGACGGAACGGAACCCACACAAGAAAATATTGAATTCAACTCTAATAACCAAGATCACAAGAATTTTAAAATGCGAGAAAAAAAGAATGAAGGAAAACCCCATTAATCTCCCCCATGTGTACACCACCAACAAAGAATCATTGTTCATCACCACAAATCAATGAGCATATCCAACCAATATCGAAGATGAGAAGCTCCATGGCTGATCCCAAGCATTGATGTGATCTGATCCCTTTATGGTGGTTTTTAAAGATCTTACAACTCCCATAGACTATTCAATGGACAATGTTGCGTTGCATCAAGCCTTGCCTGTAGCTCTTCCTTTTCCAACTCCAATATTCACAAGGCCAGAAGCAATGACCTGCATATACCATTCACATTAACTCTCTATCTAACCCATGTTGATTCCACCCATGATCAATGGCTTCAACATTCCCAACATATCCCAATGACCTCTCTATATCCTGCATACTCACAAACTGTTGAGTGTTGTAACAACCCTTATTACATTGTCTTTAACTAACTTTCTGGTTAGCCAAGTATCATTAGCTTTGTGTGTAGAACCGAAGGAAACAGGACGGAAGAAGGTTCAAGTGGAGGTTGAAAGAGCACCACGCCACGGCGAGGAGCAGGACCATGGCGGTAAGAGAGCTCTAGAATGACATTTTATGGTTGAAACCAACGGCGCAATGGCAGGAGTCTAGAATTTTGTATAAACCGAGGACATTTGAGTGGAACAGAAAAGAAAGAAACAGAGGGAGCAACGAAGAGACTCTATTAGGGTTCAAATAATCTAGCCTTTGGGAGTGATTTTTGGCCTCTTGAAGCTTGGATCTTGGTTGGTAAGTAATCTCTACTTCTCCCTCTCCATTTTCTTCGGTTTTAAGTTGGGATTTTTTCGGGTATACATTGGGATTTCTAGTTTTGACCGAAATCCACCGATTGAAATGAATGAAATAGGGCTAATGGAGTGTGATTTGGTGGTTATGTTGCTTGAGTATGAGTTTTAGAAGGAGTAGGCATGATTTGAGCTTAACCCTAAGTTGGTATTGTGTGTGGAAGTGTGAAATCTAGATATATGTGATTGAGTAGTGTTTGAATGGTCTCTAGGAGCTTAATGATGCATGAAAGTGGGGTTGGAACCTTAGGTTAGGCCTATATAGTTAAATTGTGTTGTTTGGTTAAATGGTTTATTGTGATAATTGAGGTATAATGATAATGTGAAGGTTATTTGGTTAACCAAAAGGGGTTTGAGTGTGCTAGACAACTCGAGAAGCTCGTGGAACTCTGTGTGTGTGTTATTGATAACTTGAGATAACCGGGTAATTGTATTATTGTATTGTATGTTATGATATATGTGTGTATATATACATGTTTCTGTTCATCCCATGATATGGATATGTGTGTATATAGTTTATCTTTATATTGTGGTATGCACATGGCTAGATATATAGGGTATGATGATTATGATGATTATTAGAGATAATGATAATGATGTGACATTGCATGATGCATGCATGACATTATGAAACATGATGGTGATAATTACATGATGATATGATATGAGTATCACCACATGGCATTGTGAGATATATGATGGATTTGGTGGTAGTGATGATGATATGATGTACGATGGTATGAGATATGATGATATGATATATGATAAGGGAAGATAAGGATGTGATCTCTGTCACTAAATCTTCCCCTATGGACAGGGAAGTTAGGCGGCAGTGGACTGCACCTTCCCTAAATCACCACCAATTCATGGTGATCTAGGGGAAGGAGAGCTACAATCCAAGCTCTAGTATAACCTTTGACTAGGTTGCATTAGTGTACAATGAGCATGGTGATGTCCCAGAATCAGTCTTCACCAACTATTGGAAGGGAATTACCTGTATGAAATGTCTTGTTATAATAATAGCTCATGATTCTAGCTGTGTGTAAGGGAGACATACATTCCATTTCATATTGCATTCATGAGATTGTATGAGTTATATATATGTGTGTGTGTGTGTGTGTGGTTGTCCCTGATTACTGAGACTTTGTCTCACACCCTTTCCCATGAACTAACATTTTAGGTGAAGGTTTTGGCATTAGTCTAAAGAAAGTAGAGGAGTAGTGTACCGAACGTGGAAATATCAAGTCTGTGTAGTATTTGTGTTGTCCATGTATGTTATACTAAGTAGGATATTATGATTGTAATGGACATGAAGATCATGATGGTTGTAATGATATTGATGTTTTTGGTATGATATGGATGTGGTTTTATGATGTACTGTGGTGCATATATGGTTTTGGATGTTGGGTAGTCTAAATGGTAGTGTTTGTGAGTCCAAGGGTTGAATTGGGCCTGGAGCCCATTATGTTAATTTGAGTTTCAAGGGGGTCAAATCTCAAGGGAGTGGTTTCCTTGAGGTGAAACCTCTTTGTACAAGTTGGTTGAGTAGTTTAGGACTTTTGTGAATGGTCCCTGAGTGTCCAAATACCTTTGGTGGCCAATGGGAGTTATATGTTGTGAGTTTTGGTAAAAAACTGGTCAAAACGGTGTTAGGTGTCCAAAATCTCCATACGGAGATGGATTGAGCTGAAATTGGTGTCTATGGATAGATTGGGATAATATTGACTTGTAGGAGTTAGAGTCAAGTCAATCGGAGGTCGGAGCATAAAGTTATGTGTGTCCAAAGTTCACCTTGGAAGTTTAATTTTGCTTATGTTGAATTAGCACAGGGGTGCAGCAAGGTCAGGAAACCAGGCCACGGCACCAAAGAACTAGTAGGCATCAGAGTCGCGATGGTACTATAGTGGTCTCAGCCTTGCATATCGTTCTGTTGTTCTGGTGTTTCTTAAGGTGTTTTGTGGCGTTTTCTGCTACTATGAGGTGTTAAGAAGTAATTGTGAAATGTTTGAGTTACGTTTAGTTAGTTTTTAAAGTTTTTGGTCAAGTTAGTAGGTGTTTGGGGAGAAAGGTGTTACATTTTGGTATCAGAGCCTGGTTTGGGCCATTATTTCTGCTTGAAGTAATACTTAGCACAACTTTAAATACACTGACTTATATATTCCCACTGCAATACTAGTCTAGAACCATATAACTGAATGTGTTGTTGCTTGTGCGTAGAAGGAAATGTGTCACAGAGGAAGACAAAGTGACAATGACCTAATGAGGCAGATGCATGAGATGTTAGCTGGCCTCAGTGACAGGCTAAATACACAAGGGAGACATTGAATAGAATGCAATAGCAAATGAATCGGCAAGAATGGGGTAATATGAATGAAGAAGCCGGTATGTATGTGGACTTGAATGCTCAAGAGGTTGAGAATGAGAATGAGGTGGAGCCTGAGAGAGTCACAAGAGTTGGAAGAAGGGGCATCTCCTCACAATTGAAAGACTTTTGAAAGTTCAATCGCTCGGCTTTCGAAGGTACTATGGACACTGCTTTGTTGAAGGAATGGATAGAGTAATTGGATAATATATTTGGTGTGATGGATTGTACCTCTGAGCAAAATGTGCAACTAGTTCAAGCTTGAGAAGAAAGCTAAGCATTGGTTGAGAAGTGTTCTCCCAAGTATGGAAGCAATGGGTGCCATGATGACCTGGGAACAGTTTAGGGAACGATTCTTTGCATACTACTTCCCTCCAGCCTTAATGATGCAGAAAGAGGCCGAGTTCCTAACTTTTCGGCAAGGGAATTTGTTAGCGGATGATTACATCGATAAATTCCTGGATTTGGCAAAGCATTCCACTTATATGAATAATTACTCGGATGACAGGTGGAAGGCTCAAAGGTTGTTTGAGGGAGCCCGTCTAAAGATTAAGGAGCAGTTGTCAGTGGTTAAGTTTGTGTCCTTTAAGGACTTGTGTGCTAAGATACGTGTCCTATCCATGCGAATGAAGGAGACTGAGGAGGATAAAAGGAATTCCATGATTCGAGCATTTTCTCACCTAGGACTTATTGGAGGAATCAGTAAAGGAAGTGGATCAGGTAATGGTAGTAGCAGTGGTAGTACAGGTTCTAGTGGAGGAAGAGGTCATCATAATAGAGGCTGCCATGGTAGAGGAAGAGCCAGGTTTAGCCAGGATCAATCCAATAGAGGTCAATATGGTAGAGGATCCTTTTATCAATGAGGTTTTGACCAGGGAAGTTCCAGTCAAAATGAGTATGCATGGAGAGACTCCTCCCCTTCTTAATACAGTTCAAGTAGTGCCTCAAATCCATGCACAAAATGCTGGTTGAGCCATGGTGATCGACCATGTGTGATTTGTTATAATTATGGGAGACTGAGATATATCACACAGAATTATCATGAGCCAAGGTTTGATGATGCAATGAGGAGGCCTACAATGCCCGGTTGAGTCTTTGCATTGTTTGATTCTATTCATGCATTGTTTGATTTAGGTGCTTCGCATTCCTTGATATCTTTTGATTGTTCTCGGAGATTGGGTATTATGGCAATGGAGTTGCCTTTTGAGTTATCAATATCCACACCCATAGGAGTTTCACCAAGAATTGCTCAAGCTTGTTTGAATTGTGTGGTTCGTTTTGAACACCGAAGCATTACACTGGATCTAATATGTTTTCTGTTGCGAGATTGATGTCATAATTGGGATGGATTGGTTGGAGGTGAATAATGTAATTCTCAACTGTGCTCGAAAGATTGTGTCATTACCCATGAATATCCCTAATGTTGAAGGAGATGAAAATATCTGTTTGTCCTTTGCCCAAGCTGATAGGTATTTGAGGAAAGGATGTTAAGGGTTTCTGGTTTTCTTCTTTGTTAACATGGATATGGAAGTTGGTATAGAAAGATATCCGGTTGTTTATGAATATCCTGATGTGTTTCCAGAGGGGATTATTGGTTTGCCATGACCACGAGAGCTGAAGTTTTTCATTGATTTAGTGCCTGAGACAAGTCCTATTTCGAAGTCTCCATATCGAATGGCATCGTCTGAATTGAAAGAACTCAAGAAGCAGATTGAGGATCTGTTGAAAAGGGGTTTCATCAGACCAAGTGTCTCACCTTGGGAGCTCCAATATTGTTTCTTAAGAAGAAGGATGGTAGCCTCAAATTGTGTGTTGATTACAGGCAGCTGAATCGAGTGACAATTAAGAATAAATATCCTTTGCCATAGATTGAAGACTTGATTGATCAGTTGGCAGGTGCCTCAATGTGAACACCATATTTTGTTCGGAGTGAAAATAAAATTAAGAAAAAATTAATTTTTTAATGGGATCTAAAAAAAAAGGAAAAAAACAAAATTTAAAAAAATAAAATAAAATAATAACAAAAATAATATAAAAATTAAAATTAAAAAAATTTTCAAAAAATTAAAGTAAATTCAAAAATTAATTAAATTTAAAACAAATGGTGTGGACTTGAAATGCTGAAGCCCTGCGTTTCAGCCTACAATGATCCTGAGCCCTAATTTAGGGCTCAAGTATGCAGAAAAAAAGAGAACGGAGGGAGCCACGGGTGAGAGGGAGGCACAAAACTAGGGGAAAGGTAGAGCACGATGGCACGGGAGGAGAGAGTAGAGAGACTCAACCACAAAATCACAGAGGGAGTTGCGGGGAAGCAGAGAAGGGAGATCAAAGCCAGAGGACGCCGTGAGGAGATAAGAAGGAGTTGAGCAAGACAGAGAGCGTGACCATACGTGAGATTCAAAGAAAAATGGAGTAAGCTGAATGAAAGAGAGCGCCCAGTCACAAGCTTCATCCACCATTTCCCCAATGCGTCTACATCGTTCCACTTAGTGAGCTCTATGTTCTCCTTCTTTGTTCTTTCTCTACTGTCATCGTGATCTTGTATGTATTGTGAGCTACGATTTTTTATTTTTGCTGTTTTTTGTTTTTTTAGCAATGTTTTGCATAGCTTTATTTTGTTGGTGTGTTGTTCCTCTTTAATTTTCTCCCAGTTTAGTTCCCCTACCTTTTCATGCTTCATTTTTTTCCTGTTCTGCTTCACGAGCTACATATATTTGGTTGATATGTTTCCCCTCTCTTTGCTGTTTTTTTTTAGTTCTTTTCATGTTATATTTACTAGTTTAAGGGCTGTACAGTGGTCATTTTGTGGTTATTATAAAATGAGGAGGTGTAAAATCTGTGTATTAAGGGCTGTATCATGGTTCTATCATGATGGACATATGTGAAATCTGGAGTTAGAGGTTCATGATGTCTTTGAGGGTCCTTATGTTGCTAAGAAACTGATTTCTCTAGTTTGATTATATGTTTTCTTTAGTGCTCAGCTTTTGGAAAATTTAGTTCCAATCTGTTATGGGTTGATGTTATGTTTATGGTTGCTGAATGTATGATACTGTGACTCTAGCTAAACCATTTAGTTTGCTGAATGTTTATGGGTTGTATCATGGTTCCATAATTGAACCCGTATGTTGAAGATACTTGGTTATATTAATTGAATTGTTTCGTGTGTTGTTGGGAAGGGTTCAGAGTTTCTGCGTATGATAGGATATCATTTTAGTCGCAAGGTTAAACTGTTTATAATGTTGAAGAGTCTTAGAAGTTTCTTAATACAGATTTGGAAAAATAAAAAATATCATGATTCTTTGTTTATATCTGAAAGATGTCCATAAAAATGCCTATGAAGACTGCACGTGTTCAACGTATGGTATTTCTAAATATAATTGCTTTGTGGGATCCTAAATTTTTATGGTTTACTCCTTCATTGGTCATCGCTCTTGCTTTTTTTTTTTTAGCTTCTTCCACATCCTTTAAAACATGGTTATGCTGCTAGAAGTTGAGAGTTAGAGAGCATAGTAGTTAAGTTGCCATTTTCCCTTGACTAAGACTCATTTAATTTAGGAGGCTAGTGAGACCTTTCCCTAACGTGGGTACTTTGTATTTGGAAACCATTTAGATTCAGTTTTGTCTCATAAATTTGAAGGACAACACTCACATGCTGGTAGATATTAATCTTGCTCTATGTTGAATATTATTGCCAATGGGTTATGGTTTGATCCATGAAAAGTGAAGTTTACTTAATGATATTAGGCACTGTTTGCTGTAATATCTACATTCTTTGTTCTTTTTAAAGACTAGATTCTATTGCTGCACATGACTATTCAATTTTAGTCATATGAAATACTTATATTTTCATGATAAAAATTGCGGTTTGATTGTTGTATGTGTGTATGACATTTTGACCTTAAAAAGTTGCTAAAATTAAACCTTGACCCATGGAGAATTCTTAGTTTGGTTGGTTGTTGCATGTGTATGGTTCAGTTTGGGTTTTAAAAGTGACTAGAAGGTTTTCTTTAAATGGAAAATCTTTATCTTGTTTGCCTCATGGATATGTTATGGTTTAAACTTGAACGGTTCTTGTTGTGACCTGCTTTATATGAAGATTATCTTCAAGGGTTGTAGCCATTTTGGTTGTTTGTTGACTTTTGCGTTGTGGGATACCCAAGTGATCATGTTTAAGTATTGGTCGTACATTTAAATTCCCTAACTTATGTAATTTGTTCTAAAGTCAAATTAAGTCACAATCATATCTGTGTGCGATAGACTAAAACCCTTATAATGATTGTTTGCTTTGCTTTGCTTGAGAGGAGTGATTGTATATGGTCATTGTGGCTTCATTTGTAGTCATAGTGGATAGTGGGACATCTATAATTGACATGAATTTTAATTTCTAGATTCCATTTGAAAAATGAGTGGGTAATGTTCATTTAATTGCGGGATATTGTAGTGAATAAATACTAATGCCTCTGTATTTCTTTTGAGCACTATGAGAGTGTGAGATCAAGCTTGGAAAGAGTGAATTTTCTTCATCAAGGCAAAAGAGGAATATCAAAGCAAGAGATGGGGAGAAAGCAAAAGAGTTTGGTCTTCTTTCTTATCTTCATGTAATTTTCATTGTAGTGGAATAAAACTATTACTTGAATTTGCACATTTAACACACATATTGATAAATTGTATTTAGTTATATTTTTTTATTATAATTTTAGTTTTTATTGGTTATTGACTTCTTTTTTTGTCGCTTTTAGAATCTGTCACAAGGGATTAAGTCTCCGTGGGTGAATAGTTAGGATGTCAGTTAATTATATCATGAGTAGGGAGTTACCATGGTATTCATATTGATGTCTTAAATTTTAAATATTTTTGGATTCGAATAATCTCGTTTATTTTTCTTTTTTAAAAAAGTAAAAATAAAATAAATAATTAAAATGAAAGCCCTCTATTTCAAAATTTTCTTTTTGTCTTTATGTTCTGAGTAGTGATACCGTGAGCATTTAGATACCAATTAGCTAATTGTGAGTAATAAAGTTATCATATGCAGTATTTGGTTTTGTTTTAAAGTTGATTTTGAAAATTAAAAATATATGTAGCAGTTCTATTTTGAATTCTTTTTTCTGAATACTATTTCTAGTTTAAAAAAAGAAAGAAAGAAAGAATTTAATTACTTTTTTCCATTTCACAATCTAAAATAAGAAAATAAAAATAATTTATAAATATTAAAATAATGAATGAAAAATTTATATCGAATGTAGCAATTTTATCTGAAATTTCTTTTTTGAATATTTTTTCTTAAACAATAATAGTAAATATAAAATAATAATAAAAAGGGATTTTCTAAGTGCTTTTCTTGAAGTGGGAAAATAAAAATAATTTAAGTAAAAATTATTTATTTTAAAAAAAGGGGATTCTCTAATGGCATTTTTCACTTCATAATTTGAAAAAAGTAAATAAAAATAATTTAAATAAAAATTATTCATTTTTTCCAAAGTTTTATCTTTTTCACTTATCTGTCTGGAGTGGTAATATCGTAGGTATTTAGGTATCGATCAATAATTTATGAGTGATAAAGTCATCACATATATTAGTTATTTCTCTTTGAAAATTTATGTAATGATCATATTTTCAATTCTTCTTAATACTTTTCTTTTAAATAAATAAATGTGTTGAGATGATCTTATTTATTTCATAATAAAAAAGAAAACAAAAATAGTTTATTTAAAATTATTTGTTTTCCTTCAAACTTTTTTTATTCTTTATGCCTATTTGCCATAAGTGGCATCACCGTAGATATTTAGGTATCAATGAACAAATTATGAGTGATAAAGTCACCATATGAGTTAATTGATTTTATTTTGTAAAAATAAAATTCTTTTCAAATTTTTCTTTTCAAGTTAAAAATGAAAATATTCAAAATCACATATAATTCTAATCATATATTCTACATTGAGAAAAAATATACATTCTCCTTTTTAAGAATTGATTTTTCTTTAAAAAAATGAAAAAAATAGAAAAATTAAAAAAATGAATGATAAGAGAAAATAATTGAAATTAATTTATCTTTTACAAATTAAAACACACCAACCAATTTTGAAACTGTTTTCTTTATGGAAAGATAAATTATTTTTTATAAATTTCTCTTGTCAAAAAATATACATAATAAAAAATATCAACTTAGTGGTATGCATTTTTAGTCCGAACTTTATTGACTTTAATCCTTATTGCAGGATACATAGGCCTCAAACTCTGATTCTGGGTCATGTCTGCCCTTGTAAATAAATAATATTTTTATTTTATTTTATTTTACCAACTTCTCATTTTTATTTTTAATTTTTCTATTTTTCTATTTATTTTTATGTGTGAATGATTAAAGGGCAATTAAAATAATTTTTAAAAGTCATAAAAAATGCATGATCAACTTAGGATAGCCATTCTTAGAAATAGGTGTTGTGGGGGTGCCCAATACCTTCCCCACTCATAATCGTACTATCGAACCCAACTCTGATTTGCGGACCATCACTTCATTTTCTTTTGATTTTCCAAAATTTTCCTCAAAATTTTGGTGGCGACTCCTTCCATATCAACTGCTATCGTGGAGGTCGATTCTTCTCTTTTTTTTCCCACGCCATTCGCATCGCATTTCTAGGTGTGACACTCATTTTTCTCTAAAATCGATTTGAGGTCGGGATACCATCAACTATAGGTGCGTGTTGAAGATGTGCCCAAAATGGCTTTTCAAACCCGATATGGTCATTATGAGTTTCTTGTGATGTCATTTGGGTTGACCAATGCCCCAGTAATCTTCATGAATTACATGAACAGGGTCTTTCGGGCATATCTGGATAAATTTGTTGTGGTATTCATTGATGACATTCTAATATACTCTAAGAGTAAGGAAGATCATGCACCCCATCTTCAAATTGTATTGCAAGTGTTGTGGGATCACTAACTATATGCCAAACTTAGTAAATGTGAGTTTTGGCTACGAGAGATGAAATCTCTGGGTTATGTGATTTCTGTAGAAGGAGTAGCGGTTGACCCTAGTAAGGTAGAAACGGTGTTGAATTGGGAGAGGTTGTCATCGGTGACTGAAATTCATAGCTTTCTGGAATTGGCTAGTTACTACTGAAGGTTCATTAAGTGATTCTCTCAACTTGTTATGCCATTAACTAGACCCACCCGTAAGGATCGATCTTTCATTTGGGATAACATGTGTGAGAGAACATTCCAAGAGCTGAAGGTTTGATTAACATCCATTCGAGTGTTGATTATCCCTAACCCATCTGGGCCATTCATAGTTTACATGGACGCCTCTAAGAAGGGTTTAAGGTATGTAGCAAGGTAGAGTTATGACATATGCTTCAAGGCAGTTAAGGCCTCATGAGGAGAACTATCTTACTCACGATCTTGAGCTAGCGGTTGTAGTGTTTGCTTTTAAATTGTAGAGGCAATATCTCTATGGCGCTCAGTTCAAGATGTTCAGTGATCACAAAAGTTTGAAGTATCTGTTTGATCAGAAGGAGTTGAACATGAGGCAAAGGCATTGGGTATAACTCTTGGTAGATTATGAGTTTGCTTTGAAGTATCATCCTGGGAAAGCAAATGTTGTGGCAGATATGCTGAGTAGAAAGTCGATTCAGATAGCCACAACGATGATGAAGGAGCAACAGTTGCTGGAAAGTCTGAGAGATATGAAGTTATCCAGTAATGTTCATCTTGGAGTGCTAGTATTGGGATCCATCAATGTATTAAGTGATTTGTTGAGGAACCTATGCTATGCTCAGCTGGAGGATAACTATCTTTTGGGCATTCGGGAATGAATTGAAATGGCAGAGACCTAGGACTATGATATACTAGAGGATGGTATCATCCGGTACCGTGCTCAGATTTGTGCGCCAAATGTTGCAGGGTTGCGAGAAATTACTCTGGAGGAAGCTCATAAAAGCAAGTACACTATTCACCTAGGTACCACTAAGATGTACCAAGATTTGAAGTGAGGGTACTGGTGGCTAGGCATAAATAAGGACATCACAGAGTATGTGGCAAGATGTCTAATTTGTCAGAAAGTAAAGATTGAACACCAATTTCCAGTGGGTGCATTGTAACCTTTGGAGATCCCGGAGTGGAAATAGGATAGCATCTCCATGGATTTCGTGATAGGATTGCTGGGGCCTCTTCAGGGCATAATGCAACATGGGTAATTGTGGATAGGTTGACGAAGTCAGCCAATTTTCTTCTGATTAGTGAGGCCATTTCGATGGAGAAATTGGCCCAGTTATATGTGAATGAGGTTGTGAGGTTGCATGGAGTCCTAATGAATATCATGTCGGACAGAGATCCTAGGTTTACATCCAGGTTTTTGAAATCTCTTCAGAAGGCCATGGGAACAAAGTTGAATTTCAATACTGCTTATCACCCTCACTTTGATGGGCAAACTGAAAGGATGATTCAAACTTTGGAAGACATACTGTGAGCTTGTGTGTTAGAGAACAAGGGCAATTAAGGTCAATACTTGCCATTGACGGAGTTTGCCTATAATAATAGCCATCACTTGAGTTTGCAAATGATTCCATATGAAGCTTTGTATGGTTAGAAGTGCAGATTACTGTTGTGTTGGGTTGAACTTGGTGAACGGAGTCTTTTGAGCCTAGATATTGTGGACCAAACCACCCAACAAATAGAGAGTATTCGACAGAAGCTTCTGACTGCTTAGAGTCGACAGAAGAGTTATGCGGATAGAAGGAGGAGACCACTGTAGTTTGATGCTAGAGATCATATATTTTTGAAGGTCACTCCTACTATAGGTGTCGGGAGATCAATTCGAGCGAAGAAGCTCACTCCGCGATATATAGGTCCATACCAAATTCTGGAGTGAATTGGGCCAATGGCATATCAAGTAGCGCTACCACATAATCTCATTGGATTGCATGGTGTTTTCCACTTGTCTCAACTCAAGAAGTACCATTCAGATCCGTCTCATATGATTGATGATGAGGCAGTTTAAGTGTGAGAGGATCTGACTTTTGAGGTCACGCCATTAAAATTCTTAATGTAAAGGAGAAGCAATTAAGAAATAAGACCATTAAGTTAATAAAGGTACTATGGATCGGCTTGACATCCAATGAAGTCACATGAGAGACAGAAGAATCCATGCAAAGGAAGTATCCAGAGATTTTTACTTGAGATAAGAGTCAAAATTTCGAGGACGAAATTTTTATAAGGAGAGGAGAATGTTGTAACATCTAAATTTTTATGATTTGTTTGAATTTTGGTTTAGAGATTAACTACATAACTAGAATTAAAAGAGTTTAAAAATCTTATGCAAATCAAACCAGGGACTAAATCGCAAAGGATGATCAATTAATTGCAAAGAAAGTTGGATGGCATAATTGTAAATATTAATTATTAACAAAAAGACAAAAAAGGGGACATAGATGTCATTTCCTCAAGCAAATTATCTATTTAGTATTTACTAAGACTAATTATAGGAGATGATTCAGGAAAATTATCGTAAGAAATTATACTCTAATGAGTAAAACCAGAAAATAGATATATTGGGTAGAAAATTGGTCCGAAATTTCATAATCCGTAAATTAATAAGAATTAGAAAATAAGTCTAGATTAAGAAACTCAGATATATTATGGCATAAAAAGAGATACTGGATTTTTCTATAAGGCTTAAATGGTTATAGAATTAGTCTAATGGATCTTGGGCCAAAATTAGAGTTCGAGCCCCGTAAGATTGCACCGGTTTCTTAATGGGTCAAGAGTATCATTCATGGAGGCCCATTAAAAGTGTAGAAAATCCTGATAGGCCAGGGATGATTTTTGGAGGACCAAAAGTATTATTGACAAAAATAGTTCAAATCAGGCCAAGAAAGGATAGAGGATCTAATAAGCACAATTCACCTGATTTTTAGACTGATTAAATTATAGGTGATCCAGTAGACTATGAAATAATCAAGAATAAGTATAAAATAATTTTAGAAGGTTTATAATAATTATCTATGTAGAGAGGTTACAAGAAAAATTAACCAAGACTAATTTTATCTGTGTTTTCGGTCAAAGTCCAATAAGGAAAAATATTTTTCTAAAATAAATTATAGGGGTTTAGAAATGATTAATTAAGGTTATAATGAGTTTGAAATTCATATTTTAAATATATTTAAGCATGAAAAATTTTACCAGACAAAATTTACATAGTCAGAGCCCAAAAACCCGATATATGTTGAAATTAGGCCAAGAATTAAATGGTTTAAACCCAAATAATTAAAGGCATCATCTTGGGCTGATTTTGGCTTCAAAATGGTTTGTAAATAAGAAGAAAAAGGAGTGGATAAGAATTAACCACCATGCATGATACTATGTAAAAGATTAGGTGTCAAAATTGGAAGCTTGGATGAAGTAAGTTTATGTAAGCATAATGATACAATATTGGCCTTAATTGGAGATGAAAATGGCATCCAAATTGATGACATGAGAGGAAAAAATTAATTAGATACCAATTATGTGAAGAAATTAGGTGTATGGAGGAGAAAAGAGGTGATGTAGTGCAATTTTAGCCCTTGGATCAAAATTAAATCCAATGGATGGAGTTGCTTCTTATTGCCTCTAAATGAGCTCTTACTCCCCTCCATTCTTCACACCAAATTCAAAAATTTCCTCATATATTAGTGAGAGAGTGAGTTATAGAGAAAAGGAGGAGAAGAGGAAAGGAAGATTTACAAATTTAAGGTAACATCTTTTCCCTTTTCTTGCATTTTATTTCTAAATGATTGTTTAGATCTTGTATTTCTATGATTGGTAGGTAGAAAACATGTTTATGTTATGAATATGATGATGATGTTGGATCAAAATGGTGAAAGAATGATGAACATGCTATAAATTTGCATGAACAAGCATGAATACGTGAAAAACATGATGAACATGCTAAAAAATGCCTTTTGATCTTAAATGTTACTATACCAAAATGAAATCATGTTTCTTGTAATTATTTTTAAATATCATGCTAAGAATAAGATTATGATGTTATTGGGATTTTCTTAAATCTCATCCCACCAAATATCTAACCATGATTAAGTCCAAATCATGTGAAAGGCAAGGAGATAAAGGAGGATTCATGAAGAAATATTTAGAAATAGGAAGGATATTTGGATGCTTATGTAATATTGAAGTTAAATGGCATTTTATATTACAATTATATAAATTACGTGTGACTCCTAGACAATAAATAAAAGTCTGTTTTGGGATCAATTTTACATGTGTTATATGACTACTATTGAAAGAATGGCATTATGGAATTTTATGGAATGAAATTTGGAAAAATTAGGATAAAAATTGCAAGTAAATTCACAAACTTTACTGTACGATTTACCCAATGCAATTCCAAATTAATATTTTTCCCTTATAGAGTATTTTAAGAGATGAATTTAGCAATTTGAATCATCCTTAAACGAATTTTCTATAATTAGTTATGATTTTTTAAGGTTCAGCCAAATTATTCTAATTACCAAATAAATAATGACTTTTGATAATTTTTGGAATTTGGTCCAAATTTGCTTCCAAATGCGTCTAATTGGAACTCCAACCACTAAAGATGAATAGTAAATGGTTCTTGAGGTTAAGCTTTGACAAATGTAACAACCCTAATTACATTGTCCCTAACTAAGTTTCTGGTTAACCAAGTGTCTTTGGTTTTGTGTGCAGAACTGGAGGAAACAGGATGGATGAAGGTTGAAGTGGAGGCTAAAAGAGCTCCATGCCATGGCAAGGAGTAAGGCTACGGTGGCGAGAGAGCTCCAGAATGACACTTTCTGGATGAAACCAACGGTGCGGTGGTGAGCTTTTCTGGGGCCACGGTGGGAGTCGAGGATTTTGTATAAACCGAGGACATTTTAGTTGGACAAAAAAGAAAGAAACAAAGGGGGCGATGGAGAGATTCTGCTAGGATTCGAATAATTCAGCCTTTGGAGGTGATTTTTAGCCTCTTGAAGCTTGGATCTTGGTTGGTACGTGATCTCTACTCCTTCCTCTCCATTTTCTTCGATTTAGGTTGGGAGTTTTTTGAGTATATATTGGGATTTCCTGTTTTGGCCGAAATCCATCGATTGAAATGGATGAAATGGGGTTAATAGAGTGTGATATAGTGGTTATGTTGCTTGGGTATGAGTTTTAGAAGGAGTAGGCATGATTTGAGCTTAACCTTAAGTTGGTATTGTGTGTGGAAGAGTAAAATCCGAGATATATGAGGTTAAGTAGTGTTTGAATGGTCTCCAGGAGCTGAATGATGCATGAAAGTGGGGTTGGAACCTTGGGTTAGGCCTATATCGTTAAATTGTGATGTTTGGTTAAACAATTTGTTGTGGTAATTGAGGTATGATGATAATGTGAAGGTTGTTTGATTGACTGAAAGGGGTTTAAGTGTGCTGGACAACTCAAGAAGCTCGTAGAATTGCGTGTATGTGGTATTGACAACCTGAGGTAACCAAGTGTTTGTATTGTTGTATTGTATGTTATGATATGTGTGTGCGTGTGTGTGTGACACCCGGGGATGCGACGCGGATGGCGCGGGAAATGAAAATAAAATAAAAAGGGGGAAACCGGCCCGCGCAGCGGATGATCGGTCTCGGAGGGAGTCGCCTCCAAAATTTTAAGGGAAATTTTTGAAAACCGAAATAAAAACAAAAAGGAGAAGAATGATCTGCGAATCAGAGTTAGGTTCGGGAGTACGATTGTGAGTGGAGAAGGTGTTAGGCACCCCCACAACACCCATTCCTAAGAACGGTTACCTTAGGTTGATCATGTAATTTTTATGGCTTTTTTAAAAAAAATTATTTTGGTTGCTCTTTAACTATTCACATGCAAAGATAAATATAAAAGATGAGAAAAATGTAAAAATGAAAATAAAGAAATAAATGGAAATATGGGAGGTTGGGAAAATATAATGAATAAAATGAAAATATGAGAAGTTGGGGAAAAAAATAATAAGAGGAAAATGTTATTTATTTACAAAAGTGGACTTGACCCAGAATTAGAGTCTGGGGCCTACGTACCCTACGATAGGGATTAAAGTCGACGTAGTTCGGACCAAAAATGCGTATCACTGTGTTAGTATTTTTTATTATATATATATTTTTATTTTTTTTAAAAAAAAGAGGTTTATAGAAAATAGTTTATTTTTCCACAATGAAAACAATTTTTTAGAATTGGTTGGTGTGTTTTAATTTGTAAAAGACTGATTAATTCCCATTATTTTCTCTTTTCATTTATGTATTTTTGATTTAATTAACTTCTAAAAGAGAAGATATGTTTTTCCTCAATTCAGAAAATATGATTAAAATCATGTATGATTTTGAGTTTTTTATTTTGATTTGAAAGTGAAATATTCGAAAATAGTTTTATTTTTTTACATGATAAAACCAATTGGCTTATGTAGCGACTTTATCACTCACAATATACCCATTGATATCTAAATGTCCACGGTGGTGTCACTCGGGATAAAAGGCATAAAAAGGCTTGAAAGCAAACAAATACTTTTATTTTTCTTGTACAAAATATTTTTTTTTACTTTCTTTTTATTATAAGAATCCTTTTAACACCTATTTATTTATAAAAAAAAACAGAATTAAAAAATGTGATCATTACGTAGGTTTTGAAAAAAAATAATCAGCATATGTGGTGATTTTACCACTCATAAGTTACTGATTTACGCTTACATGCTTACGGTGTTACCACTTAGAGTAGAAAATACCAGAAGAAAAATTTTAAATGAAAATCAAACAGCATATATGGTGACTTGATCACTCATAATTTAATGATTTACGCTTATATGCTCACGGTGATGCCACTCGCGGCAAAAGGTATATAAAAAAACTTAAGGGATAAAATTGGAGAGAATAATTATATATATTTTCCAATAGTTCGTTTTTATTTTTTATTTTTATTTATAAAAACAAATACGGTCATAATAACACTATTTTATTTTTAGAAAGGAAAACAAATAAAGGTATTTTAAATATGACTTATATACATATATAAACATATATATTACAAAAAAATCAACCAGGATCTGTGGTGACTTTATCACTCACAGCTCGCTAATTGACACATAAATGCCCACGGTGTTACCACTCAGAGCACAAAGGCAAAGAAAGAGATTTGGCACAAAGGGTTTTCATTTATTTTTACTTTTAACAAAAAACACTGGTGCTTAGAAATATTAAAAAAATAAAATAAAATAAAATAAAATAAGATTTAGTCAATGTTTATACCATGGCAACTCCTCACTCATGGTATAATTGACTGACCCTCTATAGGCACACAGGGATTTGGTCCCTCGTGGCAAACTCTAAAGGCGAAAAGAAGAAAAATTCATGATCAAATAAAAAATAAAATCAGAAATAAAAACAAAAATCAAATCCAATTTATCAGTGTGTGTGTGTGCGCATGCTCAAATAATAATTTATTTCAACATAAAATTACAAGAAATAAAGAGAGAAAAATCAAACTATTTTCTCTTTTTGATTGCTGTTACTTTGATGAAGGTGATTCATTCTTTTCCAGCTTGACTTCATGCTCCCATGCTTGCCTTTGGGTTCCTCTCTTGCCTCGATGAGGATGACCCAATCTTTTCAAGCTCCTATGATGCCCAAAAAAGAAATACAAAGACATTAGTATCTATCTTGGCAAATCTTCCCAACCAAGATCTAAAGAAATTTTTCTTGGTTGTTTAGAACTACAACTACATGTAATACATTATTGCCTGAATTTATTTGCATATTAATTGCATGGTAAATTACAATCAAGTGCTGAAAGGTAATACACCAAGCCAACACCCAAGTGATCAATGAATCTCATTCTATCCCAATGGTTAATTATAGGCCAGATGTGAAGAAAAAAACTTTTAAGGTTTGATCAGTGGCATTACTCACTAGGTTAAGGTAGGCACACTAAAGCATTATGGAATTATGTGTAATCCCATGGGAAGCATTCTATTTTAATAAGATGTTCTACTATTATAGTCTAAATCATGATTCACTTTTCATAGATAAAACCATAGACTATGGGTAATAATTTAACACAGAGCAAGATAAAATGGCTACAAGCACGTGATTGTTTTTCCTTGAGTTTATCAGAGTAAAATTGAATTCAGTGGTTTCCAATCTATGAATAGATGTTTATAGCCAGATAAAGCACCGGTTATAGCATTTAACAAATAACAAGAAGAAGTAGTGAGCGTGGCAACTGCTAGCATTGACATCAAGATACCATTTCACACCCTATCATTCTCAACAAGCTAAGAACCAATAAGTATTCCACGGTATCACGCTATAATGACCATATTTTGTAATAAGGTTGCCGTGGAATCATTCCCTAAACAAGTGAAATCCTCATGAGCATTTTGTCAAACATTTGTCATGCAAGCATAGAACAATGACCTTAGTAATACGGAGCAAAGCAAGCTCAGCCTTGAGATCCTTGAGCTGGTTCAGCAACTCAGCCTTCGATTTCTGCCTGAGCTCGTGAACCTTGATCCTTACCATTGCTACGTGTGTCATCGAGCCTGGAAGCAGTAGTGACGGCTCCTCTCTCACCTGCGGCTCCCTTTGTTTCGGATCTCCCCCGGTTTACATGGCTCCACCAGCCCCAGATCTCCCTCTGTTTCTTGTCGTGTCTCTCCTCGGATTTCCTCCGGTGTCTTCACCTCAGCTCCCTCGGTTTCTGTCTCATGGCTCCCTCTAGTTCGTTCGGCCGAGCCCTTCTCCCCTCTCTTCTCCACCTCCCCTTTTCGTGGCCTCCACTGCTCCGAGCTCCCTCTGCTCTCTCTCTTCGTTCTCAGGCGCCAGTTGCCCTCGGTTCAAACTCCCTCTCTCTCTCCCCTGGTGAAACTCCATCTCTCTCACACGCACGGCTGCCTTCCCCCTCAGTCGCAGCCTCCTCCCTCTTTTTAGCCCTAGCTCCCTCCTCTCAGCTCCCCCTTTTCTCTCTCGTTGGAACCGCCTCCCCGAGCCCTAAGGCTCCCTCTTCTCCCTTTCCTCCTCCCGGATGCCTTCCCCTCCTTCGTTCTTTAGGGCAGCCCTCCACGAGCCCTCAATTGGGCTCGTGATGTTTTGGGCTGCAATGGCCAAATATCTTTTTTCTTTTTTTTAATTAATTTTTATTTTAATAATATTAATTTTTAACTTTTCTTTTTAATTAATTTTTTTATTTTAATTTTTATATTATTTCTGTTATTATTTTACTTTATTTACACTTTTTTTTTTATATTTTGTTGTTTCCTTTTTTCTCCCATTAAAACAATTAGCTTTTTTTTTATTTTTATTTATTTTATGTTCATGGCCAGACAAAATACGATGTTCACAATTACCCCTCTTTACTAGTTTCTTATGTGAGATTGAGAGAAATGTAGTTTTTTGAGTTCTCGCATAAGGAACGAGTAAAGATTAGAACACGAATTTTGTCTGTGCAAAACACACAAAGACTCACTTGCCCCTGACACAAAGAGATGCAAATTTGACATGAATTTAGAGCATACAAAACTCTATTTTTGGTATGAATGATTTAATGGTGAATGAATGTTTTGATGCAAGACATACGTGGCAAATATGAACTGGGATTTGACTAAATAAATTGAACTAGACTCTAATAGATGCACAAACGAACAACTAACTCGAGCTAGAGTCAAACTAATGCAACATACAATGGTGTGACACAAATGAATAACTATGTTAACTAGACTGGGACTGATGCAGTAGGCTGTGACATGGCTAAAACAGATGCTCACTAAAACAAAAGGTGATAGCAAAATCCAAACAAAATACCATGTTGATAAGCTGCCCCTCTTCATTTGTTTTCTAAGGAAGAAGATCATGAAATGATATTCGTACTTTAGAAACCAATGAAGAAGGAAACATGTATTTTGTTTGGGGGGCAAGTTGTATGGACAATAAAGACAAAAAAGACAGAGATTAAATGACAAAAATTGAAAGGGTGCCTGCCGCAAGTCAGGGCTTTGACAGAATTTTAAATGACAGAAATTTAAAGGGTGCCTGCCGCAAGTCAGGGCTTTCACAGAATTTTAAATGACAGAAATTTAAAGGGTGCCTGCCGCAAGTCAGGGCTTTCACAGAATTTTAAATGACAGAAATCTAAAGGGTTCCTGCCGCAAGTCAGGGTTTTGACAGAAATTTAAAGGGTGCCTGCCGCTAAATCAGGGCTTTGACAGAATTTTAAATGACAGAAATCTAAAGGGTGCCTGCCGCTAGTCAGGGCTTTGACAGAATTTAAATGACGGAAATTTAAAGGGTGCTTGCTACTAAGTCAGGGCTTTGACAGAAATTAAATGACAGAAATTTAAAGGGTGCCTGCCGCTAAGTCAAGGCTTTGACAGAATTTTAAATAACAGAAATTTAAAGGGTTCCTGCCACAAGTCAGGGCTTTGACAGAATTTTAAATGACAAAAATTTAAAAGGTGCCTGCCGCTAGTCAGGGCTTTGACAGAATTTAAATGACAGAAATTTAAAGGGTGCCTGCCGCAAGTTAGGGCTTTGACAGAATTTTAAATGACAAAAATTTAAAGGGTGCCTGCCGCTAGTCAGGGCTTTGATAGAATTTAAATGATGGAAGGGGGTCTGACGCTAACCATGACTTTGCAATACAATTTTGTCCTTTCTCTCTTTTTTCTTTGACAAAGGATCCCCTTTTGCAATGCATCTAAAATGGAGATTTTTTTTTGAGTTTGTTGTGATGCTATGCATGCAATGGTAAATATCGGTGGAATAAAATTTCCCTTATTCTTCTTTCACTTTTTTTTTCCATTTGTTTTGCCCCAATTTGAAAGGAAGTTTACCATAATGCAATGTATGTAACGGAAGATGCATGTAGAATGCCAAAATTTTTGCCCCAATGCCAATGGGAATTTTATATTTGATGTTATGCATAAAGAAAATGCATATAAAATGTGAGATTTCTCATATTTGCCCTGGCGCAAATGAGAACTTATTGATGTAATGCTTGTAAGGGAAATGCATGTGAAATTTTTTTTTTGTATTAATCCTAGAGTGAAATTTTTCATGCTACAATTTTCTTTTTTCTCTTCTTCTTTTTTTTTTTTCAAATGGATTATGCAAGATTTTTCTTGTTTGGTTTTTTGTTTTTTGTTTTTTTTTGGCTCCAATTTATTTTGCCCAATCTGGAAGGAAGTTTATGGTGAGGTAATGTATGCAATGGAAAATGCATGTCAAAATGCAAGTTTTTTTTTTCTTTTCAATCTGAGTGGGAACTTATTTTGATGTAATGTATGTAAGAAGGATGCATGTAAAATGCATGATTTGTCATGTATGCCCCAATTTGAATGAGAATTTATATATGTAATGCATGTAAGGAAAATGCATGTGAGACATGAAAATTTTTCCTCTCAATTTGAATGAGAATTTATTTGTAATATATGCAAGGAAAATATATGTAAGATGTGATGATTTTTTTTTTACATGCCCCAATCTGAGAGTGAAAATTTTTTTCATGCTATAATTTATGTAAAATTTCCTTCTTCTTTTCTTTTCTTTTTTTCCAAATGGAACATGCAAGATTTTTTTTTTGGTTTGCTTTTTTTTTGTTTTGTTTTGTTTTTTTTTTTGCTTTTCTCTTTTGTTATTGCCCAATCTAAGTGGGAGCTAATCTTGATGCAAGTGTATGCAATGGATGATGAATGAATTGAACAAGCTTTTGATTTTAAAACTTGATTATGCATTTGCTGAGCGAAAGGAGAATATTCTGGTGGTCTCAATCCGAGTAGAAATTTATATGATGCAATGCATGAGATATGAGTGTTACAAGTGTGATTTGATGTTGACACCAATCTGAATGAAACCAAATCTCGATGCAATGGGTGCACGATTTTTGTTTTCATTTCACTTCACTTGAACAATTGATTTTTCATTTGCCCCAATCTTATTGAAAATTTATTTTGTTGTAATGCATACAATGAATGATGTAAAGCGATGCTCTTTTTTTTTTCTTTTTGTTTTTTCTGATCTTTTCCTCCCTCTTTTTTTTTGTATTCCTTTTTTTTATAGGTTTTTTTTATAGGTTTATGTTGATAGATGGATGCAAAATTTTGCTTTTAATTTCCCAATGTTCTTGAAAGAAAGATGCATTTGTAATGTTTGATGCAAGAAATCAATATGTAAAATACCTAGATTTACAAAATATAGGATTGGTTTGGTCTTTGCAATTCAGAAGACTTTATTTGTCCTAGGAAAAACTTCACTCAAAGATTACATGAAGGTGTTCTATTAGGAGCTAGACACACTCTTAGACATCCTAGGCTCTTCTTCTTTTTTCATCAATATTTGGAAATCTCTCTCTCTGTTTTTTTTTAGGAATTTAATTGCCCCAATTTCAAATACCTGTCTGGTATGGCTGTCTTCCCCTTTGTCCCCATCTATTTTCATTTTTAATGCTTGACTAGCTGATGAGTAAAATTTGCAATTACTTTATTTAGAAATGTCAATGCAGTCAGACATAATAGACACAAAGTTAGGTATAGAAAAGAAATGAAGTTCTAATACCGATGGAATGTTGGGAATATGAAAGCAAGAAACCATTTGGCAAGAAATGCTTGAAGAATGGATGTAGGGTGACGCAACGCTAGAATTTTATTGAGAAAGTGAAGTGGGAAGTGACAAAGAAGTAAAATTTGAGAATGCGCAAATTTCACTCTGGAAATGTTGTCAAGTAACGTAAAAAATGGAATGACAGGAGATAAAGATGAGGGTAGGGAAGAATTCCCCCTCTTGGCTTTGCATGTCCAATCTGAAAATAGCAAAATTGATGTGAGCTTGGAATTTCATTCACTGATATGGTTTTCTTTTTCCCATTTCTTCTTTCTTTTTCTCTTTTTTTTGTTTTTGCTCCTTTTTTTTTTTGCCCCAGTTTGAGGTATCTCAATCTTGATAACTTTCCCTACAAAATTATTGCGCCAATTATGTTTAAACAAGTCAGACCTCCATGAGGACTTTTGGGGGTTGTAATGTGGCCCGGGTGAATAGGTTTATGAAATGAAAGGATATAAGGCTCAAAATGCCATGCCCCAATTATTTCTTCCACCTACCTTCTTTTATTGACTATTTAACATGATTTTATATTGAAACTCATATACCAAAAGAGAATCTTTGAGGTTGTAATGTGGTCATGATAGGGATTTTGTGGTTCAAGCAAAAGGGCACAATGATGGGTTAAGAAGGAATGGACAGTAATGTCCACACATTAAAGTGGAGAGTACAACTTTAAGGATCATTGTGTGGGCAAAAGGGTGACAATGGGGGTTAGGGGGAAAGTAAGAATGCGATGAGAATATTGCCTTGATAGCTGTGTTAACTCAGAAAATCGTGTGGTCTCTCAGAACTTTTGCTTGGAGAACTCAAACCTTTCCAACATAATTTCCCTCCTTTTTTTTAATTTTCTCATAATGAGGGCCTCTTTTTTTCGTGCTCTAATTATTATTTTTTTATTTTTTTATTTTTTTTCTAATTTTTTCCTAGGTTGCCTTTTCAACTTTTCTACCTAGCGAGCTTTTCCCTTTGAGAATTCTATGCTGATGACTTTCCTTTCTTTTTTCTTTATGTTCACCCATTTTGTTTTTTTTTTTGTTTGAGACCAGTCTCTTGTGTCAATTCTCATTGCTTCTTGTTGAAGGGAGGAAATTATTCTATAAGCTGAGAAATGGTAGGTACTCCAACCAAATTTAGGTATGATCCCCTCTTGATATTTGAATTTTGAGTATAAAAACATGTTAAAACTACCCACCCCTGGTATTAATTGATTTTGGGCTAATGAAATGAACATTACTGCTTCAGGCTCAATTAGGGTGACTAGGGTAACTCCTTTAGAACGGGAAGAGAAAGAATGCGTCATTTCATTGACTTGACTTGTTTGTGAGACAAATAATCATATCTCTCTTTCACTTTTCATTTTCTCTTTTTTATTTTTTCTTTTCTTCCCTCTGTTTATTGTATTTATTTTAAATTGGCAACAAGATTTGCTCGGGATTTCATCCATTACTCACATCAATTGAAGTATTTTCATTGGGGAAGTGCATATTTTCTTTTTTTTTAATATTATTTCTTTTATGAGAGACATATGAGGTTGAGAATGTGTTCAAACAATCGATAGGACGAAAAGACAAAGTAGGATGAGATGGAAATGCATGACTTATGACATAGACATGGTTAAATAAAGTCAACTTTAACTTTAGACTAGACAAGCATAGACGAATGGAGAAAGATCTTATGACAAAGGTGATACTTGGAATTGGACTTTTATTTTTCCTCTTCTCTTTTCTTTCTTTTCTTCTTTGTTTTTTTTTTTGACTATGCACTTAAGACAAGTCTTATAACCCTTATCTATTCTATGCAAATGTCCTCTTATGGTCAAGGCAAGGGCATGGAATTATGCTTCATAAATGCTTATGGGTTTTCTATGGATGGGAAAATAACAATGGGCAAGCAATAAGGTGAAAGAGGCAACAGTGTGAAAGGTTGAACGATGGAACCCTTGACATATTCATGGAACATGGGCATGATTTCACTCTTTATCATTTGACTCCTAAAAAATTTTAGCCTTGACAATGCTTAAGTTGACTTCTTTATTGCAAAGGACCAATAATCCTATATTCTATAATTTTGGGATTTTTTTTTATTTAGAAATGCAACATGGATGCAATTTATTGTGTTGCTTCACTTATGGTGTATTGACTTTGGTACAAAGGTCCATCATCATAACAGAATGGAGAGTCACAAGCCTTTGCTCGAGGGTGTATAAGGGAATAAACAAACTCTTGACTAACTGTCAGGTAGGGATATAGGGTAAACGAATAGGTCACAAAGTATATAAAAAAATTAACAATGCAAACATGCAACTCATGCCGCCTGGTCGATCAATACTGAGGACCCATAGAGAGGAGTGAACTTCCAATGCAAACCATCATCATGGCAAAATATATCACCATCAATTGATGTAATGATATTAAATAGCCATTCCAGTACATTTCTAAAGGTTTAATGGAATATGTGAGGGATGCATGAATGAATGATGTGCTCCCTTTGTGTCCTATGTTAGGTACACCCTAGGTTAGGCTATCTACCTTATAGAAGTCAAGCTCCACCTAATTAGGTTGGTTTCGAAGCTTTTATCTAATAGTGTGCATCGGTTTTTGGGTGGTTCTAATTTTCCTAAAGGTCCTTGAGTTGCTCCCACCATTGAGATGGAAACCCCATTTTAATAAATTTAATCCTTTGAGGGCTTACGAGCCCTTCCCAGACTAAACTTAACAAATAAGTAACAGCTCAGGTAAAGTCTTCACAGTAATCTTTGGGAGCTTAATAGCCCCTCAAAGGAACCATTGCAAACTTCAACTATCCTTGGATGCTCTCAGACCCGAGTATAGGGCCCATTATGTGGGTGAGGATAGATGTGTAAGTGCTCAGTGTGTGAGGGCAGCCTACAGACCTTATGACCTAGACACTACCCAAATTTCCCACCTGCAAGCAAAGCAATACATAAATAGATAACAGTCGTCTACCCTAGGGTTCATTCCACATGCTATCTATCCTAGCACATGTTATTCAACTCAACAAATACATTTAAAAGCATGTGAACAGACAAAATTGCCAAGCATGTTATCTAACCTAATCATGTGAGGCAAACAACCTTTAGATAAAGAGCAACCAAAATAAACATAAAGCCATAAAAAATGTATGATCAACCTATATAGGCTTGACTCTCAAAATCCCTAGTGGAGTCGCCAAACTATCACACCCGGGGATGCGACGCGGATGGCGCGGGAAATGAAAATAAAATAAAAAGGGGGAAACCGGCTCGTGCAGCGGATGGCCGGTCTTGGAGGGAGTTGCAACCAAAATTTTAAGGGAAATTTTGGAAAACGGAAATAAAAACAAAAAGGAGAAGAATGGTCTATGAATCAGAGTTGGGTTCGGGAGTACGATTATGAGTAGGGAAGGTATTAGGCACCCCCACAACACCCGTTCCTAAGAACGGTTACCTTAGGTTGATCATGCAATTTTTATGGCTTTTCTTAAAAAAATTATTTTGGTTGCTCTTTAACTATTCACATGCAAAGATAAATATAAAAGATGAGAAAAATGTAAAAATGAAAATAAAGAAATAAATGGAAATATGGGAGGTTTGGAAAATATAATGAATAAAATGAAAATATGAGAAATTGGGAAAAAAAATAACAAGAGGATAATGTTATTTATTTACAAAAGTGGACTTGACCCAGAATTAGAGTCTGGGGCCTACGTACCCTGCGATAGGGATCAAAGTCGACGTAGTTCGGACTAAAAATGCGTATCACTGTGTTAGTATTTTTTATTATATATATATTTTTATTTTTTTTAAAAAAAAGAGGTTTATAGAAAATAGTTTATTTTTCCACAATGAAAATAATTTTTTAGAATTGGTTGGTGTGTTTTAATTTGTAAAAGACTGATTAATTCCCATTATTTTCTCTTTTCATTTATGTATTTTTGATTTAATTAACTTCTAAAAGAGAAGATATGTTTTTCCTCAATTCAGAAAATATGATTAAAATCATGTATGATTTTGAGTTTTTTATTTTGATTTGAAAGTGAAATATTCGAAAACAGTTTTATTTTTTACATGATAAAACCAATTGGCTCATGTAGCGACTTTATCACTCAAAATATATCCATTGATATCTAAATGTTCACGGTGGTGTCACTCGGGACAAAAGGCATAACAAGGCTTGAAAGCAAACAAATAATTTTATTTTTCTTGTACAAAATATTTTTTTTTACTTTCTTTTTATTATAAGAATCCTTTTAACACCTATTTATTTATAAAAAAAAGAATTAAAAAATGTGATCATTACGTAGGTTTCGAAAAAAAAAATAAGTATATGTGGTGATTTTACCTCTCACAAGTTACTGATTTACGCTTACATGCTCACGGTGTTACCACTCAGAGTAGAAATACCAGAAGAAAAATTTTAAATGAAAATCAAACAGCATATATGGTGACTTGATCACTCATAATTTAATGATTTACGCTTATATGCTCACGGTGATGCCACTCGCGGCAAAAGGTATATAAAAAAACTTAAGGGATAAAATTGGAGAGAATAATTATATATATTTTCCAATAGTTCGTTTTTATTTTTTATTTTTATTTATAAAAACAAATACGGCCATAATAACACTATTTTATTTTTAGAAAGGAAAACAAATAAAGGTATTTTAAATATGACTTATATACATATATAAACATATATATTACAAAAAAATCAACCAGGATCTGTGGTGACTTTATCACTCACAGCTCGCTAATTGACACCTAAATGCCCACGGTGTTACCACTCGGAGCACAAAGGCAAAGAAAGAGATTTGGCACAAAGGGTTTTCATTTATTTTTACTTTTAACAAAAAACACTGGTGCTTAGAAATATTAAAAAAATAAAATAAAATAAAATAAAATAAGATTTAGTCAATGTTTATACCATGGCAACTCCTCACTCATGGTATAATTGACTGACCCTCTATAGGCACACAGGGATTTGGTCCCTCGTGGCAAACTCTAAAGGCGAAAAGAAGAAAAATTCATGATCAAATAAAAAACAAAATCAGAAATAAAAACAAAAATCAAATCCAATTTATGAATGTGTGTGTGTGCGCATGCTCAAATAATAATTTATTTCAACATAAAATTACAAGAAATAAAGAGAGAAAAATCAAACTATTTTCTCTTTTTGATTGCTGTTACTTTGATGAAGGTGATTCATTCTTTTCCAGCTTGACTTCATGCTCCCATGCTTGCCTTTGGGTTCCTCTCTTGCCTCGATGAGGATGACCCAATCTTTTCAAGCTCCTATGATGCCTAAAAAAGAAATACAAAGACATTAGTATCTATCTTGGCAAATCTTCCCAACCAAGATCTAAAGAAATTTTTCTTGGTTGTTTAGAACTACAACTACATGTAATACATTATTGCCTGAATTTATTTGCATATTAATTGCATGGTAAATTACAATCAAGTGCTGAAAGGTAATACTCCAAGCCAACACCTAAGTGATCAATGAATCTCATTCTATCCTAATGTTTAATTACAGGCCAGATGTGAAGAAAAAACTTTTAAGGTTTGATCAGTGGCATTACTCACTAGGTTAAGGTAGGGACACTAAAGCATTATGGACTCTCAAAATCTCATTCTAGCAGTGACGGCTCCTCTCTCACTTGCGGCTCTCTCTATTTCGGATCTCCCCCGGTTTACACGGCTCCACCAGCCCCAGATCTCCCTCTGTTTCTTGTCGTGTCTCTCCTCGGATTTCCTCCGGCGTCTTCACCTCAGCTCCCTCGTTTCTGTCTCGTGGCTCCCTCTAGTTCGTTCGACCGAGCCCTTCTCCCCTCTCTTCTCCGCCTCCCCTGTTCGTGGCCTCCACTGCTCCGAGCTCGATCTCAGCCGCCAGCCGACCTCGGTTTAAACTCCCTCTCTCTCTCCCCTGGTGAAACTCCATCTCTCTCACGCTCATGGCTGCCTTCCCCCTCAGTCGCGGCCTCCTCCCTCTTTTTAGCCCTAGCTCCCTCCTCTCAGCTCCCCCTTTTCTCTCTCGCTAGAACCGCCTCCCCGAGCCCTAAGGCTCCCTCTTCTCCCTTTCCTCCTCCCGGCTGCCTTCCCCTCCTTCATTCTTTAGGGCAACCCTCCACGAGCCCTCAATTAGGCTCGTGATGTTTTGGGCTGCAATGCCCAAATATCTTTTTTCTTTTTTTTTTAATTAATTTTTATTTTAATAATATTAATTTTTAAATTTTCTTTTTGATTAATTTTTTATTTTAATTTTTATATTATTTCTGTTATTATTTTACTTTATTTACACATTTTTTTATATTTTGTTGTTTCCTTTTTTTTTTCCCATTAAAACAATTTGCTTTTTTTAATTTTTATTTATTTTATGTTCATGCCCGGACAAAATACGGTGTTCACAGTGTGTATGCATGTTTTTGTTTATACCACGATATGGATATGTGTGTGTATGGTTTGTCTTTATATCGTGGTATACACAGGGCGAGACACATAGGATATGATGATTAGAGATGATGTGACATTACATGATGCATGAATGACATTGTGAAACATGATGATGATGATTACATAATGATATGATATAAGTATCACCACATGGCATTGTGAGATACATGGTGGATTGGGTGGTGATGATGATATGATATATGATGATATGAGATATGATGATATGATATATGATAAGAGAGGATAAGAATGAGATCCTTGTAGCTAAATTCTCACGTATGGCCAGGAGAGCCAGGCGGTAATGGACTGCACCTTCCCTAAATCACCATAAATTCGGGGTGATCCAGGGGAAGGAGAGCCACGGTCTAATGTAACCTTTGGCTAGGCTGTATTTGTGTAAGGTGAGCTTGGTGATATCTTGGAATCAGTCTTCACCGATTGTTAGAAGATAATTACCTATATGAAATGTCTTGTTATGATGATAGCTCATGGTTCTAGCTGTGTGTAAGGGAGACATGCATTACATTTCATATTGCATTCATGAGATTGTATGAGTTATATATATGTGTGTGTGTGTGTGTGTGGTTATCCTCGGTTACTAAGACTTTGTCTCACACCTCTTTCCCATGAACTAACATTTCAGGTGAAGGTTCTGACACTAGTCCAAAGAAGGCAGAGGAGTAGCGTATCGGACATGGGAATATCAAGTCTGTGTAGTATTTGTGTTTTCTATGTATGTTATACTAAGTAGGTTAGTATGATAGTACTAGACATAAGGATCCCGATAGTTATAATGATATTGATGTTCTTGGTATGATATGGATGTGGTTTTATGATGTATTGTGGTGCATGTGTGGTTTTGGATGTTGAGTAGTCTGTATGGCAGTGTTTGTGAGCACAAAGGTGGAATTGGGCCTTCTTGGTGTGTTCTGGGCCTATAGCCTATTATGTTAATTTAGGGTTCAAGAGGGTCAAATCTCAAGAAAGTGGTTTTCTTCAGGTGAAACCTCTTTGGACAAATTAGTTAAGTAGTTTAGGACCTATGTCAATGGTCCCTGAGTGTCCAAATACCTTTGGTGGCAAATGAGAGTTATAAGTTGTGAGTTTTGGTAAAAAAAGTGGTCAAAATGGTTTCAGGTTTCTAAAATCTCCATACGGAGATGAATTGAGATGAAGTTGGTATTTATGGGATAAATTGGGACAAGATTGACTTGTAGGAATTGAAATTAGGTCAATCAAAGGTCAGAGTGTAAAATTATGCACGTTAAAAGTTCACTTTGAAAGTTGAATTTTGCTTATGTTACATCAGCACAGAGGCACCATGGCGCTAGAGAACCAGTAGGCATCAGAGTTGCGGTGGTATTGTAGCAGTCGTAGTCCTGCGTACCATTCTGGTATTTCTCGCAGTGTTTTGTGTCATTTTTCGCTGCTTTGAGATTTTAGGAAGTAATTATGAGATGCTTGGGCTGTGTTTGGTTGATTTTTGAAGTTTTTAGTCAAGCTAGGAGGTGTTTGGAGTGTAAGGTGTTACAAGTGTGATGATATCAACACACATAACCAAATGATACTTATAATTTCAGAAATATGTGACTGGAAAGAAGATAAAGAATCAATGCATTAAAAGATAAAGTAGTGGCTCTACTGGTTCACTTGAAATTAGCTTTCTCTATTTTTGGACCAACAACTTGAAAATGATACTTATAATTTGAGAAATATGTGACTAGAAAGAAGATAAAGAATCAATGCATTAAAAGATAAAGTAGTGGCTGTATTGGTTCACTTGAAATTAGCTTTCTCTGTTTTTAGACCAACAACTTGAAAATGATACTTATAATTTGAGAAATATGTGATTGGAAAGAAGATAAAGAATCAATGCATTAAAAGATAAAGTAGTGGCTTTACTGGTTCACTTGAAATTAGCTTTCTCTGTTTTTGGACCAACAACTTGAAATTAGCTTTCAAGAATTTTTCCAGAAAAGGCAAAGGCAGTTTTGAAATCAGCTGTGATGCACTAATTCAAGTTCTAGACCCTCCTGCCCCAGATGTACAATTTTGGCATAGATTAGTTGTTAAAATATGTGAAAGAAGTGGACCAGTTAAAATTCGAGTCCTCCAAGAAATACCAAACTTTTACCTTATTTAACAGATAGGACTATAGGAGTATGTACCACTTAAAATTCTTCATTTCTGGTGAAAGCTCCTGGATATCCCTTCTCAGAGCTATTGGTATTTTTTTGTTTATTTATATCTACATCATGTTAATTTCTTCCTTATTATTCATTTCTCACTCTTATATATATATATATATATCATCTATACATGTAGGTCTGCTGATGTGGTAAAGTTGAAGACAAATGTGGATTAACTACTCTTACAAAGGCAATCGATATTAATTTTTTTTGTTAACTAATACGAACGTTTGATGGAAAAATAAATATTAGGTTCAAGTAATATCTTATCCATATCCTGCCCTTAATTATATCTATATTTTTTAAATTAATTTATCTAGACTTTGATTGAAAATTCATGCTACTTTTGAAAATTATAGTTGATGTTGTATTAATGTAGAATGAATTTAAGGCTCACTTAGTATAATTCCCGAGAAGTTAACTTCTCATAAGTTCATATATAATCTATAATCTGTTTGTTTTATATTTTATTTTTGGGAAGTTTAAATAATTTTTTTAATAAATATATGATATTTTAATTCTAAAGACATAAATATCCTGTTTATTAAAAAATTAATTAAAGAATTAAGAGTCTTTTTAGGAAAATATCATAAAATACTCAGAAAGTAAAATTTTATTGGATTTTGTTTGGGAGGTTTTACTTCTTGAGTTAAACTTAACTTCATGAAAATTTCTAAATTTTTTTTAAACCAAGCAACATCAATCAGCCTATTTCCTAGGAAGTTTAACTTCCCTCCTCTACTTCCCCTATATCAAGCAAGCCTTAGTCATTTATTCACAAATTTGGTGTGACAACTTTATTTTTTTCCCAAGAAAAAATAACAGGATTGTAGAAAAACTACTTTAATATATAAAAAGCAATTTGTTTGAAAAAAATTAAAAGAAAAAACAAAGCAATTTCCCCTTTGACAATTGATAAGGTTGACTTGTCACAAAATCATGGAGCCACCTAAGGTTGCTAATGTGATTAGCAAAAGTGTAATAAAAAGAATTGAATTTGGAGTATATATATAAAAGAGAAAAAGAATTGAATTTGGAAGCATGCAAGTACATTCAATTCATTATTCAATATGATAAATAACAGTTGGAAAAAAATTAAGAGTAAAATACTCTTACATTTTTCAAAAAGTAACATAAAAATTACAATCAAGTAATAAAATTGATTTTGTTCATCATTACTGTTTTCTAAAATATATGTCATCAACTTTTATTTTAATATTCTGTTTTTATATCGACATAAAAAATTTATTCTATTCTAAAATTATATTACACTGATGATTGTACCTATGTTAAGTAAAAATATATTTAAAGATCTTTATGGTCTTTGCTTTGTGTATCCCCTTCTTTTGTCCTTTTAAATTCTTTGTTCCCTTCCATATACATCCGCTTTTGACATAGCAATATACTCCTCTTTTTACGTGAAGAAAAGAATTATACTACACAGAAAAAAGATATATTTTTAACAAATTTAATAAGAAAATTATCTTTTTTAATTCCTATTCAGTTGATAAAAAATGATTTATATTTTAAATTGGAAAAAGTATCTCTAAGTGGACCTCTTAAAATTAAGTCCTACAAGAAATACAGAGCTTTTTCCTTATTTGACAGATATATATCATGCGGGATTCCGCGGAGGGAGTGGTTCTAAAAGCTTTTATAATGGTAATCCACGTTGCTCCTTGTGCCATGCTATCAACTTTCCGAGAAACAAGCAGAAATGGGCCAAAAAGAAAATGAATCCTTGCTTTATCTGCCACTGCCTTTCGGTTCTTGCCTCCAACATAAATACGTCCATATATGCTTTCTTCGTTCTCATATATATATATTTTTTTGGCCCGACACGTGTACTTGATTAACAAGTTTGTAAGTTATTTCTACACAAAACCAAATGGATAGTCCTGTGTTCGCTCAATTACTCTGGTACACGTATTCGAAAACAAAAAAAATTGTTTTCAGAACACTTGCCAAACAAGCTCTTGTATTCTGATTTCTTTCTAAATTAATAAAAAAAATTGAAACATTTAAAAATTTAGTTTAATAATGATGAATAACGAGTAATTTAGAAAATGAATAATTGATAGTTCAAATTCCAATATTAATTCCTTTGTATATGAAAAAAGAGAGACTGATGAGAGAGCATGTATAAATATATAAATATATTATATGTCGTCGTACAAAAGGAGTGAAATGAAGATCTGTTGAGTAGTGAGGGACACATGTGGGAGATTTACTTGAAGGTAGGGAGAGAGGGTTTGTGACAGTTAATTAATTATATAATAATATCCTACATCTCAGTCTGGGTTTTTAACACAAATATTTTCAATAAAACACAATGACATGTATATGATGAACAAGTTTCTAAGTTGTTTGTACGCAACACATAATCATCTTTCTCAGTTAAGGCCCTCCTTTTTTTTTTTGAAAGACAATATATGAGGACGTCCATAATCAGTATAAGCAAAATGAATATATATGCCTCATGATAGTATCGGTTACGCTGCAATCCAATCAGGTCTATATTGTATTTTAGGAAGTAACTGTAGTTATGCACAGATGCAGTTAGAAAGAAATCGTCATGGAATTTTTCAATGGAAAGAATTTCTTTTTTGGCCGGAGTGGAAAGAATTGATTTTATTTATTGAAATAGAATATTAATTTAAATAAAGCATTAATTCTCGGTCTCTTTGGTTTCATATACAATAGAATTGATTCTAGTTATGCAGCATTTATTCAAGAAGACATGTTATTTTTTTGCATTTATTGTTATTGAGATATTCTATATTGTTTCTATTTTATCCTATGTCCCAAGGGACTATAGTTATTGAGAAACTAATCTCCAGCAAGCCCGCAATTCACATGATTAGGGCACAAATACGGCAAAAAAGTAAAGACAAAAATACATATAACGCCCCTTAATTACACCATGTGTGAAGGGCTTTTTCTTCTGTACATTATAAATACAAAACCAAATTACTAAAATGTTATAAGTCAATGTTATTACTCAAAATGTTATAAATTTTGCTTCTCAATATTAATGTCATCCAGATTAAATATTCATTTTCACATATCTCAATCTAATACAAACCGAGATGTGATATATTTTTTTTTAAACATAAGGTAGGCGTGTTACCTTATCCCCTCCCCCACCCATCACCCATTCCCCCACTCCCTTCTCCCAATGAGGCACAGCCCCAACCACCCAAAAAAAAAACAAATATAATTATATAACTATAATGATAAAATATATATAGGATTTATATTTATAATTATCATATATTTAGTACAATAAAAATAAATATTAAAATAAATCCCATTTAAATTTTTAAAATTTAATAAAAATTTAAAATTAAATTAAATTGATAATTATTTTAAAAGACCTTTATAAAATTATATTTAGTATAAAAGACATTAAAAATTATAATTAATCTTATTTATCCTATATATAAGATATTTTGCTTTGATCATAAATAAAAGATTATTTTTAGATATGAAGTAGTATTTATTACACATTTTCAAAAAAGTCCTTATGTAATTCATTTCAAAGAGAGAGAAAGAGATTAAATAAGAATATTTTTGGAATAATACCTTGATTTTTTAAAAAAATAAGGTAGTTAACTAATTTCAACTTTCATTCTTAATCCACATAATTTGGATAAAATGATCTTATATTAAGGATCGACGAGTTCTATATTTAGAAAATGGAAACCTTGATACCAATTGAGATAGATGATGAGATGTGATGAGAACTTTCTAAATATTTCTTCCAGTTCTTAATATAACAACTTTTTTTTAAAATATCTAATAAATATTACCTCATATAGGACCATTTAACTAACTTTCTAAATATTACCCTTCAGTATTTAATATATGACCATTTTAACCCAATTATATAGATTAAGAATGCGAATTAAAATGAGTCAACTACCTTATTTTTTCAAAAATCAAGGTATTATTTCAAAATTATTCTTATTTAATCTCTTTCTGTCTCTTTAGAATGAATTACATAAGGACATTTCTTGAAAATGTGTAATAAATACTACCTCATATTCTAAAAATAATCTTATATTTATAATCAAAGCAAAATACCTTATATGTAGGATAAATGAAATTAATTATAATTTTTAATATCTTTTAAACTAAATATAATTTCATAGAAATATTTTAAATAATTATCCCTTTAATTTAATTAAATAGAATTTTAAATTTTTTATTACATTTTAAAAATTCAAAGTGGATTTATTTTAATATTTATTTATATTGTACTAAATATATTGTAATTATAAATATAAATACTATATATATATATTATCATTATAATTATATAACATTTTTTTGGGGGGGGGGGGGTCGGGGGGAAGGGTGGAGTACGTCATTGGGAGAAGGGAGTGAAGGTATGGGTGATGGGTAGGGGAGGGGTATAGACCACCTTATGTTTTAAAAAATAATAATACCACATTTCGATTTGTATTTGTAACATCTTATCTCCTGAATCTCCAGACTTGACCAAAAACTTTAAAACTCAACTAAACACAACACAAACATCTCAAAGCAACTTCTCACAACTTCAGAACAGCGGAAATGAACCAAAAAATGCCAGAAAATGGGCTAGGGCTGGAGCCGCTACAGTACCGTCGCGGCACCAGTCTCTCCTGCTCTGCACTTGCTTCTGGCTTCACTGGCCCCGCGGCCTAGACACTGGAGCTACGGCACCCCATACTGATATCCCATATCACCAACTTTCATACTCCTAGGCAAACTTTCGATGCATATAACTTTATGTTCCGACCTTCAATTGACTTGATTCCAACTCCTACAAGTCAATCTAGTCTCGATCTATCCATAGACACCAACCTTACCTCAATCCAACTCCGTATGGAGATTCTGGACCCCTAAAACTGTTTTGGCCACTTATTGACCAAAACTCACCACTAACCACCTCCAATTGCCACCCAAGGCAACTGGTCGCTCAGACCATTTATACAGGTCTAAAACCTCCAAACCAACTTGTCCAAAGAGGTTTCACCCCAAAGGAACCACTCCTCTAAGATTTAACCCCTTGGAACCCTTACATGACAGATAGGCTACAAGCCCTTAAACACACCAATTAGACCTAATTCCAACTCTTATCACACATAACACATACATACAACATACATACAACAAACAACCTCTTTCCATATATAACCATACATACAACCATCCATAATCATAACCATTCATTCATTACAAAACCTTCTATCTTACTTGGCATAAGATACAATATCCAATATGCAAATACTACATAAACTATTCCCATGAACGCAACTACTCTCGCGGCTTCTCAGGACTAGTGCCAGAACCGTCACCTAAAAGGTTAGTTCATAGAAGAGGGGTGTGAGACAATGTCTTAGTAATCGGGAACAACCACACACATAATGTTATCGGGAACAACCACACACATAATCATCATAATGTTATATATGCATAATGTCATATCATATCAATGTCATCATCGCATATCTCATCGTCATAATCATAATCATTATCTAACTATATGCATAACACGATATATAAAAGTAGTACACACTAACACATCAATATTATGGTATGAAAGAAACATGCATATATATATACACTACTATACGTACTATCATACAATATCAACAATACAATATAAACAAACACCCGGTTATCTTAGGTTGTCAATACCACACATGTGAGTTCCATGAACTTCTCGAATTGTCCAACATGTGTGAACCCCTCTCGGTTAACCAAATAACCTTCATAATAACACAATTCTTCCATTAACACAATATACCAAATATCCAAATTCCACAATTTAACCGCTTTAGCCTAACTCAAGGTTCCAACACCCCTTTCATGCATCAATAAGCTCTTAGGGACTATTCAAACACTACTTAAACACATATACTTCGAATTCCCAAGAGCCCTAACGAAAACAACCTAGGGTTAAGCTAAAATCATGCATAAACCCTTTAAAACTCACATCTAAGCAACAAGAACACTAAAACACACTTCCTTAACCTCATTTCATTCATTTCAATTTGTGGATTTTGGCCAGAACCGAAGATCTAACCTCAAAACCTTAAAATCCTAAATTCCAACCGAACAAAATGGAGAGGGAGGAGTAGAGAACACTTAGCCACTTGAATCCGAGCTTCCAGAGGCTAAAAACAACTCCCAATGGCCGAAAATAGCGAACCCTAGCACAGCTCCTGGTCGCTTCCTCCGTTTTCTTCCTTTCCGATCATCCGAAATGATCCGAATTGAAAAAAAAATCCCAAATCTTGCCGCGGCCTCAGCATACTTGTCGTGGCTCCACCAGTTTCAGCTGAAACGCCACTGGAATGGTTTTCGCCTCGGCAGCCCTGCTTCTCTCCGCGACGTGGAGCTCGTCCATACTCCACTTGAGCCTTTCTCCGTCTTGTTTCCTCTGGTTCTAAACACAATGCTAAGAAAGATGACCTGAGGGGTGTTACAATCTCCCCTCCTTATAAAAATTTCATCCTTGAAATTTCAATTCTTACCTCAAGCAAAAAAATCTCTGGATATTTCCTTCACATGGATTCTTCTGTCTTCCACGTGACATCATTGGATGTCAAGCCTCTTCATAGGACCTTTATCAACTTTATGGTCTTATTCCTCAACTGCTTCTCTTTAACATCTAGAATTACAGTTGCGTGACCTCAAAAGTCAGATCCTCTCGCACTTGAATTGCCTCATCATTTATAATATGAGACGGATCTGGATGATACTTCTTGAGTTGAGACACGTGGAAAACATTGTACAATCTAGCAAGATTAGGCGGTAGCACCACTCGATATGCTGAAGGCCCAATTCGCTCCAAAATCTGATATGGACCTATATACCTCGGTGTGAGTTTCTTGGCTCGAATCGATCTTCCAACACCAGTAGTAGGAGTGACCTTCAAAAACACATGATCTCCAGTATCAAATTCCAATGGTCTCCTCTTCCTGTCCGTATAACTCTTTTGTCAACTCTAAGCGGTAAAAAGCTTATGATGAATACTCTTTATTTGCCGAGAGGTTTGATCCATAATATCTGGGCCCAAAAGACTCCTTTCACCAAGTTCCACCCAACACAACAGTGACCTACAATTTCTGCCATACAACGCTTCATACGGAGCTATTTTCAAACTCGAGTGGAAAATGTTGTTGTAGGCAAATTCAACCAACGATAAAAAATGATCCCAATTGCCTTTGTTCTCCATAACACATGCCTGCAGTATGTCCTCCAGAGTCTGAATAGTCCTTTCAGTTTTCCTATTAGATTGAGGGTGATAAGCAGTACTGAAACTCAATTTCATACCCATGGCCTTCTAAAGAGATTTCCAAAATCTGGATGTAAACCTAGGATCCTTATCTGACACAATATTCATCGGGACTCCATGCAACCTCACAATCTCATTCACATGCAACTGAGCCAACTTCTCCATCGAAATTGTCTCCCGAATAGGAAGAAAATAGGCCGACTTTGTCAACTTGTTCATAATGACCTATATTCTATTGTGTCCTGAAGAGGTCCTCAGTAATTCCATCACAAAATCCATGGAAACGCTATCCCATTTCCACTCTGGGATCTTAGCAGGCAATTGGTGCTCAATCTTTACCTTCTGACAAATCAGACATCTTGCCACATACTTTGCAATGTCCTTTTTCATACCTGGTCACCAATAACCTCGCTTCAGATCTTGAAACATCTTAGTGGTACTTGGGTGAATAGTATACCTAATCTTATGTGCTTCTTCCAAAATAATTTCTTGTAACCCTGCAACATTTGGTACACAAATCCGACCACGGAACCAGATGATACCATCCTCCAAAATATCAAAGTCTTGAGTCTCCGCCATTTCAATCTGTTCCCGAATGCCCAAAAGATAGTTATCCTCTATCTGAGCATAGCAAATGTTCCTCAATAAATCACTTGATACACTGATGGAACTCATTACTAGTACTCTAGGATGGACATTAATGGATAACTTCATATCTCTTAGGCTTTCCAGCAACTGTTGCTCCCTTATTATCATTGTGGCCATATGGATCAATTTTCTACTCAACGCATCCGCCACAACGTTGGCTTTCCCAGGATGATACTTCAAAGCAAACTTATAATCCACCAGGAATTCAACCCAACGCCTTTGCCTCATGTTTAGCTCTTTTTGATCAAACAAATACTTCAAACTCTTGTGATCACTGAACACCTCAAACTGAGTATCATAGAGATAATGTCTCCACAATTTCAAGGCAAACACAATAGCAACAAGCTCAAGGTCGTGAGTAGGATAGTTCTCCTCACAAGGCCTTAACTACCTTGAAGCGTATGTCACAACTCTGCTTTGCTGTATCAAAACACACCCTAGACCCTTCTTAGGGGTGTCCGTATTGACTGTGAACAGCTCAGATGCGTTAGGGATAATGAGCACTGGGGTGGACGTCAGACAAACCTTCAGTTCTTGGAATGCTCTCTCACACTTGTCATCCCAAATGAAAGATCAATCCTTTCGGGTAAGTCTAGTCAATGGCATAACAAGCTGAGAGAATCCCTTGATGAACCTTCGATAATATCCAGCCAATCCCAGAAAACTTTGAATTTCAATTACTGATCGTAGTTTCTCCCAATTCAATATCACTTCAACCTTACCAGGGTCGACTACGACTCCTTCTGCACAAATCACATGACCTAGAAATTTCACCTCTTATAGCCAAAACTCACATTTACTGAGCTTACCATACAGTTGGTGATCCCGCAATACTTCCAACACAGTCTGAAGATGGAGCGCATACTCTTCCTCACTCTTAGAATAAATCAGGATGTCATCAATGAAAACCATGATAAATTAATCCAAATATGGCCGAAACACCCTGTTCATATAATCTATGAAGATTGCTGAGGCATTGGTCAACTTGAATGGCATCACGAGAAACTCATAATGACCACATCGAGTTCAAAATGTTGTTTTAGGCATATCTTCAGCACGCACTCGCAATTGATGATATCCTGACCTCAAATCGATTTTAGAGAATACAGAGGCACCTGCCAATAGATCAATCAAGTCCTCAATCCTAAGCAAAGGATATTTATTCTTGATCATCACTCAGTTCAGCTGCCTGTAATCAATGCACAATCCGAGGCTACCATCTTTCTTCTTGACAAACTGTTAGATATGCTGGCTTCCCAAGAGGAGGGTAAATTGGGAAGATTAAAATTTTCTGCAAAATGTCAATAAAGTGAAGAAAACAAAGGTGATAGTAAAATAGAGTATAAGTGAATAACAAGTAAAAGTAGTAATAGTGAAGGGAAGACACAGATGTTTATCCTGGCTTGATCTCTCAATCTTGGCCTACGTCCAGTCCTCAAGCCTCCACTTAATATTCTCCACAATCTTGCAAGAATTCAGTGGACTTCTTGCAAATGCCACAGTACAGCTATGATACTCTATTTTTAGAGCTCACACTTTCTCTCTTTGCTCTCTAGCTAAGTGCTTCCCGAATCCTTTGTGATATCCCCTCACAAGAAAATCTTTCTTCCGGATGAAGATAAGATTGTTTACAATGGATAAACTCTCTTAATCAGAGTATATATGAAAGTTGGAGTAGAAAGAATAAAGTATATGAGAGTAAGAGACTTTAAGTTGATGATTTGGCAGAGTTTCAGTAATACAGTGGTAAAATCATTTTTCACAACTTCAAATGATGTTATAATTATAGATTTAGGTCTTAACTATACATTAGAGACAAAATCTATCCGTTGGAGAAGTTACTCAATGGTTACTCTGAAAAACTATCCGTTCACCAACTGCATTTAAAGCTTCTGACACTCAAAGTTCAAATTTTTGTTAGTCAACAGACAAATTTCACAGAAACCAAAAGCTAAAGACTTTAATGTTGAACATTCGAAGTTCGTCTGTCATGAAGCAAAGTTCAAATTTTGATCTTTGAAAAATATTTCTATGTTGGAACATACGGATTTTCAAGTTTAAGGTTCTTCTGGAAAGTATGAACAGTTATTCCATTTTGCTATAGTGCCTTCAAAATTCAAATTTTGATACCCAAAATTCGTCTATCAGTGGGCAGTTTAATAAGGCACAATAGTTCATCTTTTCGAAATTTGAATTTTTAAAATGCAAAGTTCATCTGTCAGAGAGGCCTCTTTTCAGACTTACTTCAAAGTTCGAATTTCTAAATACTATCATTCATATGTCAACATATCATTATAACAGACTCACAAGCTTTGTTTCTGAAATTCAAATTTTCATGTTCAAAATTCATCTATCAATGAGCCATTTTGATGCTATTTCCAAACTCAGTTTTCAGATGAACTTTGACATATCCTCAGACGAATTTCTTCATTTTTCATAAGTTGTATTTTGTCTGAAATTCAAATTTTCAAAATCCAAAGTTCATCTGTTAGAGAAGGCTCTTTTCAGACTTGTTCATTTTTAATACGAAATTCGAATTTCCAAAGCTAAAGTTCGAATTTTCAAAACAACATATCAGTATAAACATTTCAAACTTCATTGGTTAGTGGGTGTTTTTCAAATATTCCATGGATTAACATAGAATCATAGTTTTAAAACATCTTTTTGCTAATTCAAAGTCTTTTACTCAATTTAAACACTGTTAGAGATTCTACATTTATTCTTGTGCTGGTTTTTCTTAAATTTCTTCACTTAAAATCTTTTTTGCACCTTTGATATCTTCTCTCTAAGCTTTTGAAGGTTGGTTTGGAATCATCAAAACACTTAATTCAACATTCTCCCCTTTTTTGATAATGACAAAACAACTTACAAATTGGATTAGTACTTGAGTTTACTTTAACAGGCTCCCCCTCAACATATGCATTATAATTCAAAAGATATCATGTGCAGTGGATCAAGTAAAGAGATTCATTAATTCATTTAAAGTTTCAACACAAGGATAGTACATGGCAATCATAGAATTCAGAGCAAAGAATTTTCATTTCATTCAAAAGCCACATTACAAGATATTACTAAGCAACAGAAAAACAACATTACAAAATACTACAAGAAGAACCAAGTATTCATAAGTTCTAATCACTTTTTATGGGACTTGGACTTCTTGTTGTAAGTCTTGCCAGTAGACTTCCCAGTTTGCTTGGATATCTTCTCCCTCTTTTTGGCATCATCAGGAACGTGTGCAAAATCAGCAGGAGGAGGGATCTAAGACATTGGAATAGCTTGAAGAGGCACAAGGACAAAAGACAGTTCTAGATTGAGCTTTGGCAAAGACTCAGAAGCTTCAGAACTTGTGTCCTCACCATCAAAGATTTCAAGAAGTTCAAAAATTGCTTACCTTGTGACTGCTAATTGAGCCCTTCGTGCCTCCGAGAAACTATAAGTTGAAACAGGTGTGGGTCTTGGAAGATGAAACATCTCTTCAAGTCTTCTTCTCTGAGCTTATAAAAGAGCATCATGTGCAATGGCTTGCAAATCAATATAAGGCACAATGCTCCTTTCTTCATTCAGAGCAGCTTGCATGAATGGTGAAATGGTGATTGCTGCTACTAATCTCTCAACTTGCTCAGATTCTTGATGTGAAAGGATTGAATCTTGAGCATCTGCTGGAATGGGCTCATAAAAGCTTGGTTCATGAGGACCTTCTTCCTCCATGCCATAGTCTAAAGGAGGACCAGGACTTGCCTCATTGCTGTAGGCCTGTGGTGTGCTCAATGTGCCAGCAGCCTCAGTATCATGTACAACATCATTAGGAACAGGAGAGGCTAGCACAAAAGGACTTGGAAGTTTAGGAGTTGGAGTATAACAGGCTCAGAGAATCCTAGCTAAGGTGGAGCTGATGTGGCAGGAATGATACTTTGAATATCTTTATATGCATCAGCAACCACTTTCATGTTCTTAGCCAACTGGTAGATCGGATCTTGCAGATAAGCAAACTTGGCATTTTGCACATCCCTGATACTGAGTATAAGTGTAGACAAACTATCATACAACTCAGTGATCTTGGTTGGATTGGCATGAGAGGAGGGAGTAGATGGAATTTAAGCTTGAGCAGGCTGAGATAGAGATGGGATAGGCTGAGAAGGTTGAGGTGTCGTTCTTGGAGGAGCCTCAAAGGTACCTTCTTGCTGCAGGGAGGCATCTTCATCAAAGAAGAGATCTTCAGATTTTCCAGCTCCCTTTCCATTCCATCTTCCATCCTTTTTCTCTATACCTATCCTTTGCAGCTCTTCTTCCTTAAAGATCTCAGTAGGCTTCCCTTTCCCTTTCTTAAGATGTTAGATTCGGGCATACTGAAAGATCTTGGAGATGATTGCTGCATAAGGAAGTGTAGAGTCTTTCCTCTGATCTCTAGCCTTGATCATGCGTTAGAAAATGATATGTCTTATGTTGATAAGCTTCCCACGCATGATTGCTGCCATCACATGTGCTTCTGCCCTTGTGATCAAATTGAAGCTACCTCATTTGTTAAAGATAATCCTAGACACTATGTAGTGTAGGATTCTCACTTGAGCACTAAGGTCAGTGGGCTTCAGCAAGCTTATGGGTGGCCTGTTCTCCTTTCTTCTGAACAAGGTATTTAGGATTATGCTCTCTTTATAGTTCAAGAAAGGTCTACCTTCTTCATTTGCAGTTTCTGCCTCATCCGTATACCCAGAAGCAGTAATGTCAATCTTCAAGCCATCTTGCCCTGGAATTTCTAAAACCTCATTAAGGGTTTCATCTGTTAGCCAGATGGTCCTTGATTTCAGATTGACTTCCCACTTCCTCTTCTTGCTGTTGTATTTCAGAGAGGCATACCAAGTCTTGACTACCTCATCATCATATCTCTCCAATATCTCTAAAATAAATTCTTGTATTTAATCATCCACAGCCCGGCATCAAAGTTGTTAGAGATTAAAAATTCTTCCATATTGACACAGTGAGACTTGATTACCTTCTTGCTCACAAACTTGGTCGTGTACGCCTCCTGAATATGAGCATTGCTCCATAATGGCAATGTGGTCAGCTCGTATTCTCCAGATTCATTACTAGAGGAGGAAGTATAAGCAACAACAGCAGGAGCAGGAGTAGAAACCATAGGCTCTATTTTCCTTGGAGAGGATGCTCCAGCTTTCTTTGAATCAGCCTTTTCTTTTTTGTTTCTCACTCTCTTTGGAGGCATATTGGGATTTCACCGTTCTTTTTTGGTCGAGACTCTCCCTTTCCAACCCTGGAATTTTCACTCTTGCCATTTTCGTGGATGAATAATTCAGAAAGATGCTAAGAATGGGTTTATAGGGTGCGAAAAGAAGTTTAATCGGTGGAAAATCAAGATTTACAGTCAGAATTAGAGGGTATTAAAGAGAGAATTTGAACAGACTCACGAAAGAGACGAATAGGGTTGCGTCTGTTCAGAGGATAACCTTTGGTTTTAACGTGTGTAACAGCCTGATAGACGAATTTTGAGGGGTCAAAATTTGAACTTCGAGCAGTTACAAGTTAACCCATTCAGTAAAGCTTACTGACAGATGAATTTTCTCCTAGAAGTTTGTCTGATAAAGGCTTAGTTCAAGCAGCAAAAGATGAACAGATGAACTTTGTTTCAACAAAGTTTGAATTTCAAAGAATATGCAGCAAGCAATTATTAATACAACAAATAACAGACAAATTTTAATTTTATAAACTTATAGAATGGATCCAGAAACTCAGATTTCTTGCTTTCTTTTTCACCTTTTGACTGTTCCATTCTGGTGTGCTCCATTTTTCAAATTTAATGCCATTGAAACTTATGAGGAGCACGTGCAACTTAAAGTAAACTTACTCCGATACTAAAGTTAGAATTAATCAATGTCAGAAAATCTAAAACAGATTTGTACAAGGATTTACTTATAGTTCATTGGGATTTACCATACTCAATTCTCTTCTGATTTTGCAATGCCTATATTCTGAAAGAGGCTTTGTCAAAATGTCAGCAACTTGATCTTCTGTAGGGATGTATTCTAATCTGATTTCTTCTTTCATAACATGATCCCTTATGAAGTGGTGCCTAACTTCAATATGTTTTGTCCTTGAATGCATGACAGGATTCTTTGTGATGTTAATGGCACTTTGGTTGTCACACATTATTGGTATTTCCTTTATCTCAATCTCAAGATCTTCAAGCTGTTGTTTCATCAAGATGACTTGCGCACAACAGCTTCCAGCAGCAACATATTCAACTTCTGCCGTGGATAAGGCCACACTATTTTGTTTCTTGCTAAACCATGAGACCAAGAATCCTCCAAGAAACTGACATGTTCTGCTTGTGCTTTTTCTATTAGTTTTGGATCCTGCAAAGTCAGTATCAGTGTATCCTTTGAGATCTTCTCTATTGCCTTTTGGATACCAAAGACCCATCTGTAATGTTTCAGTAAGATATCTGAAGATAGGCTTCACAGCAGTTGCATGGGTTTCTTTGGGACATGACTGGATCCTTGCACACATACAGACACTGAACATGATGTCAGGTTTGCTGGTAGTTAGGTATAGCAGAGATCCAATCATTTTTCTATACTGAGTTATGTCAAACATTTTTCCTCCTTCATCTATATCAAGCTTGGTTACAGTAGCCATAGGTGTTCCCATTGGCTCAGCTTTTTCCATGCTAAACTTTTTCAGTAATTCCTTCAGATACTTGGATTGATTGAGAAAGATACCATCATCACATTGTTAGTTTTCAATCCAAGTAAGAAGTTGAGGTCACCCATTATGGACATTTCGAATTCTCCCTGCATTAGCTTAGAAAAATTCTTGCAAAGAGATTCATTAGTAGCACCGAATATAATATCATCAACATAAATTTGAACAATAAGTAAATATTTATTTTCTTTCTTAGTGAACAAACTAGTATATACTTTTCCTCTGTTAAACCCATTTTAAGTTAGAAAATTACTTAACCTTTCATACCATGCTCTAGGGCTTTGCTTTAAACCGTAGAGGGCTTTTTTCAGTTTATAAACATGGTTTGATTTTGTAGAGCCCTTAAAGCCTGGAGGTTGGTCTACATAAACTTCTTCCATGATATATCCATTAAGAAAAGCACTCTTTATATCCATTTGATATAACATTATATTCTTCATGCATGCATATGCTACGAGAATTCTAATTGCTTCTAATTTAGCCACTAGAGCAAAGGTTTTTTCAAAATCAATACCTTCTTCTTGATTATATCCTTTAGCAACCATTCTAGCTTTATTTCTAATTATTAAGCCAGATTCATCAAGTTTATTTCTAAAAACCCATTTAGTGCTAATGAAAGGATGATTTTTGGGTCTAGGCACTAAATACCAAACCTGATTTCTTTCAAATTGATTCAATTCATCTTGCATAGTTAAAATCTAGTATTCATCAGTTAAGGCTTCTTCAGTACATTTAGATTCAATTTGAGAAATGAAAGCACATTTTATCATCTGATCTCTTAACTATTTTCTTGTTTTAACTTTCTCTTGAACATCCCTAATTACTTGACTAACAGGATGATTCCTTTGATATCTCCAAGCTCTAGGGAGTTCTTGAGATATTTCTTCATTATTCTCATCTTCAAAATCTTTCTCCTGAATATCTTCTTCTATGTTAATAGATTCAGATATTTTTGGAGGTTTAATTTTATCTTCTTCAGAAAGATCTAAGTTCTTAAAATTTGAAATAAGATCATCTTCATCAGTGACATGCTTAGAAATAGTTTCATTTTCAATAAACATTATATGCACAGATTCTTTTACTAATTTAGACTTTTTATTAAAAACTCTATATGCTTTACTCCTACTAGAGTAGTCCAGAAATATACCTTCTTCAGATTTGGCATTAAACTTACCCAAATTCTCTTTTTCATTGTTATGGATGAAGCACTTACAGCCAAATACATGTAGATGTGAGAGGTTTGGCTTTCTTCCTTTGTACAACTCATAAGGAGTATTCCCAAGAATTGGTCTAATGTATGCTCTGTTTATGATGTAACTTGCTGTGTTTACTGCATCAGCCCAGAATACTTGAGAGAGTTCCTTTCCATTTAGCATTGCTCTTGCCATCTCTCTAATTGTTCTGTTCTTTTTTTCATCACTCCATTTTGTTGAGGAGTTCTTGGAGCTGAAAAGTTGTCATCAATTCCCTACTCATCACAATACTCCAAGAAGTATGAATTTTCAAACTTTCCTCTAGACTTGATAAACACAAAAGAAATACCTTTCTCATTTTGCACTTTTTTAGCTAAGGTTACAAATGCATCAAACGTAACACTTTCAGAAGAATGAAACAATGTCCAGGTAAATCTAGAATAATCATCCACAATTACAAGAACATACAGAATTCCACCAATGCTCTTAACTCTAGATGGTCCTATTGGATCCATATGTAATAGTTGCAGAGGTCTAGATGTGGTGACTACGTTTTTGCATTTAAATGATGATTTAGTTTGTTTTCCTCTTAGACATGCATTACATTCTTTGTCTTTTTCAAAAGAAATTTTTGGTAGGCCAGTGACTAACTCTTTTTTAACCAGTTTTGATAGTTGATTCATGTTAACATGTGCTAACCTTTTATGCCACAACCAACTATCATTATCCTGAATAATCAAACAGACAGAATCTAAGGGAGGAAGTTCATCAAGATCAATAGTATAACAGTTACCATCCCTTTGAGCCTTGAGGATTACTTTGTGATCACTTTTTCAGATGACCAAGCAGAACTTTGAGTCAAACAGTACCCAGTTTCCTTTGTCACATGTCTGACTCACGCTTAGCAGATTGTGGTTGAGGCCAATTACAAATAGCACCTCTTCAATGGATGTTTCAGGATTCTTGCCCACAATGCCAATGCTAACTATTTTGCCATATTGATCACCTCCAAAGGTCTCCTTTCCTCCTTTCTTGTCTCTAAGGGTGATGAACTTCTCCTTATCACCAATCATATGACTTGAGCAGGCACTGTCCATATACCATTTATTACTCTTTCTAGCTTTAAGACAAACCTACAATAAAAAGTTCATATTTTCTTTTTAGGTTCCCAAATTTGCTTGGGTCCTTTTCTGTCAGTAGTATTTTCCCTAGATACAAATGTACCTTTGGGAATCCATTTAACCTTCCTGTCATATCCATTTTTCTTTAAAGCACATAAGTTGGAAGTATGTCCCTTCTTATTACAGAAGTGATAGGTGGTAAAGGGACTGCTGGATTGAGATGCAGGAAGAAAGCAATGCAGATAATATTTTTGTTTTACATGGTTTGGTTGATCATAGGATCCAATATGTTGTGAAATATATCTTTCTTTTTACTGCCACTAGCATGCACAAAATGTCTCATACAGACATTTTGATTTTTCTTCCTAATCTTTTCTTTTACTGCACAAGGGTCATAGCCAAGTCCAGCCTTTCCCTGTATTATTCTCTGACTTCCCATTAAAGCAAATAACATATCTTTTCCTTTAGTAAGTCTAGACATGCTTTTCACCAGATAGTCATTGATTTGCTTTAATTCAATGCATGATTTACAATAAGTAGATTCAGCAATATGTAGATAAGCAGTTTCAGAGATGTTATGCTGAGATTCTAACTTGTTAATCTTTCTCTTAGCTTGTTTGAGTTCTTTGGCAGTCTTAATGAACTCATCATACAATTCATGTAATACATCCAGTAATTTAGAATAGGAAGGTTCAGATTCATATACCTCATCTTCCTGATCACTGTTGGATGGGATTTCAGCTTCTTCAGATGCAAGTGCCATTAGACAGATGTTGGCAATCTCATTTTCATCATCTTCTTCTTCATCTAAGATGTTGCCTCAGATTGATGAGATGTACGCTCTTTTCTTCTTGCCTTTGTCTGTAGCTTTCTTTTCTTTCTCTTGCTTCTTGAGAAATTATGGATAATCCTATTTTATATGTCCCTGCTTCTTGCACTCGTAACAAGTGACAGGTTCTTTTCCTTCTCTCTTGCTATCTCCAACTGCTCCTTTCTTGAAGAATTTATTATTTTTTTGCTTATTGTAAAATCTTCCAAATTTTCTGACCATCATAGCTAGAGTTTCTTCATCTAACTCATCTCCATCGTCAGATCCGTCTTCTTTCTCCTCACCAGCTTTCAGAACAAGACCCTTCTTCTCTCTGTCTTGTCTTGCCTCCTTCAGAGCCTTTATCTTTTCTTCATATTCTTCGAGGCTACCGAAGAGGGCTGTGACAGATGCCATTGATTCTCCTTTGGCTTCCTCTATTACTGTTACTTTAGGTTGTTATTCTAGAGGAAGAGCTTAGAGGACCTTTCTGACCTTTTCTGTCTGAGTGTACTCCTTGCCAAGACTTTTCAATTGATTCACAATGAGGATGAATCCCTTTTGCAGTTCTTTGACACTCTCTCCTTTAACCATTCTGAAGCTCTCGTATTCTCCTATGCAAGAGTTCAATTTGTTTTTTCTAACTCTAGTGGTTCTTTCATGATCAATTTCAAGGGTGTCCCACATATCCTTTGCTGTGGAGTATTGTGAGAACCTATAGAATTCGTCTTGATTCAATGCACTGACCAGGCAGTGTTTTGCATTGAAGTTCAGCAAGACTCTTCTCCTATCTTCCTCGTTCCATTCGACCTCTGGCTACTCTCTGTACTTCCTATCATCTTGCAATGTCATTAAGACAAAATCTCCTTTCTGGATGACAGACCATATGTCTAGATCAATGGACTGGAGATAGATTTGCATTCTCATCTTCTAGTATCCATAGTGCTCTCCACTGAAACTTGGTGGTCTATTTGTATTATTTCTCTTTGGTAGTATACTCTCTCCAAAGCCAGCCATTATTCTTCCTGGACTGTTAAATCCTTTCTTTGGGAATCTAGGCTCTGATACCACTTGTTAGATATGCTGGCTTCCAAGAGGGGGGTGAATTGGGAAGATTAAAATTTTCTGCAAAATGTCAATAAAGTGAAGAAAGCAAAGGTGACAGTAAAACAGAGTATAAGTGAATAACAAGTAAAAGTAGTAATAGTGAAGGGAAGGCATAGATGTTTATCCTGGCTCGGTCTCTCAATCTTGACCTACGTCCAGTCCTCAAGCCACCACTTAATATTTTCCACAATCTTGCAAGAATTCAGTGGACTTCTTGCAAATGCCACAGTACAGCTATGATACTCTATTTTTAGAGCTCACACTTTCTCTCTTTGCACTCTAGCTAAGTGCTTCCCGAATCCTTTGTGATATCCCCTCACAAGAAAATCTTTCTTCCAGATGAAGATAAGATTGTTTGCAATGGATAAACTCTCTTAATCAGAGTGTATATGAAAGTTGGAGTACAAAGAATGAAGTATGTGAGAGTAAGAGACTTTGAGTTGATAATTTGGCAGAGTTTCAGTAAATATAGTGGTAAAATCATTTTTCACAACTTCAAATGATGTTATATTTATAGATTAAGGTCTTAACTATACGTTAGAGACAAAATCTATTTGCTGGATAAGTTACCCAACGGCTACTCTGAAAAACTATCCGTTCACCAACCACATTTAATGCTTTTGACACTCAAAGTTCGAATTTTTGTTGATCAACAGGCGATTTTCACAGAAACTGAAAGCTAAAGACTTTAATGTTGAACATTCGAAGTTCGTCTGTCATGAAGCAAAGTTCAAATTTTGATTTTTGAAAAATGTTTCTATGTTGGAACATACAAATTTCCAAGTTTAAGGTTCTTCTAGAAAGTATGAATAGTTGTTCCATCTTGCTATAGTGCCTTCGAAATTCGAATTTTGATACCCAAAATTTGTCTGCCAGTGGGCAGTTCAATAAGGCATAATAGTTTATCTTTTCGAAATTTAAATTTTCAAAATGCAAAGTTCATCTGTCAGAGAGGCCGCTTTCAGACTTACTTCGAAGTTTGAATTTCTAAATACTATCATTCGTATATCAACATATCATCATAACAAACTCACAAGCTTTGTTTCTGAAATTTGAATTTTCATATTCAAAGTTCGTCTGTCAGTGAACCATTTTGATACTCTTTCCAAACTCAGTTTTTAGATGAACTTTGACATATCCTCAGATGAATTTTTCATTTTTCATAAGTTGTATTTTGTTTGAAATTTGAATTTTCAAAAGCCAAAGTTCGTCTGTCAGAGAAGGCTCTTTTTAGACAAGATTCAAAATTCAAATTTCTGCAGTCAAAGTTTGTTTGTCAAAGAAGGCTCTTTTCAGACTTGTTCATTTTCAATACGAAATTCGAATTTCCAAAGCTAAAGTTAGAATTTTCAAAACAGCATATTACAATAAACGTTTCAAACTTCGTCTGTTAGTGGGTGTTTTTCAAATATTCCATGGATTAACAAAAAATCATAGTTTTAAAGCATCTTTTTGCCAATTCAAAGTCTTTTACTCAATTTAAACACTGTTAGAGATTCTACATTTATTCTTGTGCTGATTTTTCTTGAATTTCTTCACTTGAGATCTTTTGTACACCTTTGATATCTTCTCTCCAAGCTCTTGAAGGTTAGTTTGGAATCATCAAAACACTTGATTCAACATAAACAACACTGGAACTCCCCAAGATGAGACACTAGGTTTGATGAAACCTCTTTTCAACAAATCCTCAATTTGCTTCTTCAGCTCTTTCAACTCAAACGGTGCCATTCGATATGGAGCCTTTGAAATAGGACTTGTCCCAGGCACCAAATCGATGGAAAACTCCAGTTCTCGTGGTGGTGGCGAACTGGTGATCTCCTCTGGAAACACATCAGGAAATTCATTGACAACTGGATATCTTTCGACACCACCTTCCGTATCCATGTTCATAGAGAAGAAAACCAGAAATCCTTGACATCGTTTCCTCAGATACCTGTTAGCTTGGGCAAAAGACAAATAGATACTCTTATCCCCTTTTACACTAGGGATATTCATAGGCAAAGACACAGTCTTTTGAGCACAGTCAAGAATGACATTATTCGCTTCCAACCAATCCATCCCAATTATCACATCAATCTGTTGCAATGGCAAACAGATTAGATCCAGGGTAATGCTTTGGTGTTCAAAACAAAGCACACAATTCAGAATAGTTTAATTAGTTCTTAATGAAACTCCCGTGGGTGTGGACACTGACAACTCAAAAGCCAACCCCATTGCCACAATACCCAATCTTCTTGAACAATTAAAAGAAATGAAGGAATGCGATGCACCTGAGTTAAACAAAGCTTGAATAGAGTAACCATTGAGTTTAAGTTTCCTTTAATTAAGTTAGGCACTGCATCTGCTTCTTGTCGGTGATAGCAAAAACTCATCCGGGCATCGTGGGCCTTCTCATCGCATCATCACACCTTGGCTCCCAACAATTCTGCTACATATGACCTGGTCTACCACAATTATAACAAATCAAGCATGGACGATCACCGTGGCTGAACCCACATTTTGTGTATGGATTTGATGCACTACCTGTCCCGTACTGAGATGGAGTGGAGTCCCTTCCTGCATGATCACTCTGACTGGAACTTCCCTGTTCAAAGTCACCTCGATAAAAGGGTCCTCTACCAAACCGACCTCTGTTGGACTGATCTCTGCCAAACCTGCCTCTACCTTTACCATGACAGCCTCTATTATGACGACCTCTTCCTCTATTAGAACCTGTACTACCACTGCTGCTACCACTTCTTGAACCACTACCTTTACTGATTCCTCCTGTAGGTCCTAGGTGAGACAAAGCTAGAATCATGGAATTCCTTCTATGCTCCTCAGCCTCCTTCATCCATCTATATAGGGCACGAATCTTCATATATAGGTCCTTAAAGGACACAAACTCCATCACAGATAGTCGCTCCTTAATTTCAGGATAGGCTCCCTAAAACAACGTCTAAACCATCTACCTATCATCAGGGTAATTATTCAGATAAGTAGAATATTTGGCCAAGTCTAAAAACTGAGAAATATAGTCATCGACCGACAGATTTCCTTACTGAAAAGTTAGGAACTCGGCCTCCATCTGCATCACTAAGGCTGGAGGGACATAGTGTGCAAAGAACCATTCCTTAAACTATTCCTAATTCATAGGAGGATTCATCGCTTCAACACTTGGGAGAACACTCCTCTACCATCTCTTGGCCTTCTTTTCGAGCTTAAATGCCACCAGTTGCACCCTTTGCTTTGAGGTGTAATCTATCACACCAAAACTATTCTCCAATTGTTCTATCCGATTCTCAGCCAAGGAAACATCCATGGTACCTTCGAAAGCTGGGGGATTAAACTTCTGAAAGTCCTTCAATTGTGAAGAGATACCCCTTCTTCCAACTCTTAGGGCTCTCTCAGGCTCCACTACATTCTCATCCTCTCCTGCATTTAGATCCATGGACATGCCGGCCTCTTCATTCACTTCATCCTGCTCTTGCCTGTCCATTGGCTCTTGCAGCCTGTTCAACGTCTCCTCCTGAGTATTCACCTGATTATTGAGGCCAGCCAGTATCTCATGCATCTGCCTCATGAGATCATTGTTACTTTGTCTTCCTCTGTGAGACATTCTTCCTACACGCAGGCAACAACACATTCAATTATACAGTTCTGGACTAACATTGTGGTTGGAATATAGTCTATGTATTAAAATTGTGCCAAGTAGTACTTCAAGCAGAAACAATGGCCCAAGACCATTGCTCTGATATCGAAATATAACACCCTACCTCTTGAACCACCAGACTTGATCAAAAAACTTCAAAACTTAACCAAACACAACCTAAACATCTCAAAACAACTTCTCACAACCTCAGAACAATGAAAACGAACCCAAAAAGGCCAAAAAATGGGCTGGGGTAGTAGCTGCTACAGTACCACCATAGCTTCGGCCTCCCCTGCTTTGCAATCGCTTCTGGCATCATTGGCCATGTGGCCTGGACACTAGAGCTGCGGCACCCCATACTGATATCCCATATCACCAACTTTCATACTCTGAGGCAAACTTCTGACGCGCATAACTTTATGCTCTGATCTCCGATTGACTTGATTCCAACTCCTACAAGTCAATCTAGTCCCAATCTATCCTTAGACACCAATCTTACCTTAATCCAACTCCGTATGAAGATTTTCGACCCCTGCCACCGTTTTGGCCACTTATTGACCAAAACTTACCACTAACCACCTCCAATTGCCACCCAAGGCAACTGGTCGCTCAGACCATTTATACAGGTCTAAAACCCCCAAATTAACTTGTCCAAAAAGGTTTCACCCCAAAGGAACCACTCCTCTAAGATTTACCCCTTGAAACCCTTACATGATAGATGGGCTATAAGCCCTTAAACACACCAATTAGACCTAATTCCAACTCTCATCACACATAACACATAAATACAACATACATACCATAAACAACCTCTTTCCACATATAACCATACATACAACCATCCACAATCATAACCATTCATTCATTACAAAACCTTCTATCCTACTTGGCATAAGATACAATATCCAATATACAAATACTACATAGACTATTCCCATGTACGCAGCTACTCCCACGGCTTCTCAGGACTAGTGCCAAAATCGTAACCTGAAAGGTTAGTTCATGGGAGAGGGGTGTGAGACAATGTCTCAGTAGCTGGGAACAACCATACACATACATATATACATATATCACACACAATTCATGAATGCAATGGGAAATGAATTAAATGCATGTCGCCCTAGCAGGGACCCCATCGTTATCCTCCTTAACACATATATCATCCATCCTTATCCTCCGTAACATATATATAACCAACCTTATCCTCCCTAACATATATATCCAACCTTATCCTCCCTAACATATATATATCCATCCTTATCCTCCCTAACATATATAATCCAACCTTATCCTCCCTAACACATATATATCTCATCATACATCATATCGTCAGCACATCATCACCACTCCATTTGCCATATATCACAGTCTCACATATAATATGGTGATGCTTATGTATCATCATCATCATAATCATCATAATGTCATGTATGCATCATGTCATATCATATCAATGTCATCATCGCATATCTTATCATCATAATCATAATCATCATCTAACTGTATGCATACCATGATATATAAAAATAGTACACACTAACACATCAATATCATGGTACGAAAGAAACATGCATATATATATATATGACTATACATACTATCATACAATATCAACAATACAATATAAACAAATACCCGGTTATCTTAGGTTATCAATACCACACACGTGAGTTCCACAAACTTCTCGAATTATCCAACATGCGTGAACCCCTCTTGGTTAACCAAATAACCTTCATAATAACACAATTCTTCCATTAACACAATATACCAAATAGCCAAATTCCATAATTTAACCGCTTTAGCCTAACCTAAGAGTTACATAAGCTGGCATCCCAAGAGAGGGGGTGAATTGGGAAGATTAAAAATTTTCTGCAAAATATCAAGAAGGTGAAGAAAGCAAAGTATGATGGTAAAACAGAGTATAAATAAATAAGCTGTAAGAGTGGCAGTAAAGAGAAAAAAACTCAGATGTTTATCCTGGTTCAGTCTCTCCTCTTGATCCACGTCCAGTCCCCAAGTCACCACTTGAGATTTTTCACTATTCTGCAAGAATTCAGTGGGCTTCTTGCAAATGCCTCAGTACAATGATGATTCTCTATTTCTAGAGCTCACTCATTCACTCTATGCACTCTTACAAAGTGCTTCCCCAATCCCTTGTGATATCCCCTCACAAGAAAATATTTCTTCCAGATGAAGATAAGATTGTTTACAATGATTAAACTCTCTTAACAGAGTGAATATGAAGGTTGAAGTACAAGTATTGAAGTGTGACAGTAAGAGACTTTGAGTAGATAATTTGTTAGAGTTTCAGTATATAGAAAGTTAAAATCATTACCCATAACTTTAAATGATGTTATATTTATAGATTTAGGTCTCAACTATTCATTAGAGACAAAATCTATCCATTGGAGAAGTTATCCAATAGTTACTCTAAAAAACTATCTGTTAACCAACCGCATTTAATGCTTCTACATACTGAAATTCAAATTTCAGTTGGTCAATAGACGAATTTCGCAGGAACTGAAGGTTAAGGACTCCAATGTTGAATGCCCGAAGTGCGTCTGTCAAGAAGTGAAGTTCAAATTTTGATATTTGGAAAATGTTTCTATGTTGTGACATACGAATTTTCAAGTAGAAAGTTTTTTGTTAAGTGTGAATAGTATTTTCAATTTACTATAGTACCTTCGAAATTCAAATTTTGGAACCCAAAAATTTGTCTGTCCGTAGTTGGTTTATAAGGCACAGTAGTTCATATAATTTAAAATTTGAATTTTCAAAGGGCAAAGTTTGTCTGTCAGAGAGACCTCTTTTCAGACTTACTTCAAAATTCGAATTTATAAATACTGTCATTCATATGTCAATATATCATTGTAACAGACTCACAAGCTTAGTTTCTGAAATTTGAATTTTCATGTTCAAAGTTCGTCTGTCAGTGAGTAATTTTGAAGTCCAACCTAAACTTTGTTTCAGATTAATTTCTTTAGTTTTCATAAGTAGCTTTTTGTCTGAAATTCAAATTTTCAAAACCCAAAGTTCGTCTGTTACTGAAAGCTCCTTTTAGACACTTATCAAAATTCAAATTTTCTCAAGCCAAAATTCATCTGTCAGAGAAGCTTCTCTTCAGGCTTGTTCAGTTTCTATACGAAATTCTAATTTCCAAAGCCAAAGTTCGAATTTCCAAGATGACAGATCAGTATTAACCTTTCAAACTTTGTCTGTTGGTGGGTGTTTTTTCAAATATTCCATGATTTAACATAGAATCAAAGTTTTAAAACATCTTTTCAACAAATCAAAATTTTTTACTCAAATTAAAACATTGCTAAACATCCTACATAAATTTTTGCACTGATTTCTCCATGATTTCTTCACTTGAAACTCTTATGCATCTTTGATATCTTTATTCGAAGCTCTTGAAGGTTAGTTTGGAATCATCAAAACACTTGATTCAACATTCTCCCCCTTTTTGATGATGACAAAACAACTTACAAACTGGATTAGTACTGGGGTTTGCTTTATCAAGCTCCCCCTCAACATATGCATTATATTTTAAAAGATATCATATATAGTAGATCAAGTAAAGAGATTCAAAGATTAATAGGAAGAAATCATTGCAACCAAGGAATTCTTTCATTTCATCAAACATTGCCTTTACAGATGCAAAATAGTTCAAAAAAGCATAAGCACAAAACACAAGTAACATAACAAAACACTATAAGAGGACCCAAGCCTAAGTTCTAATCACTTTTTCTTTGACTTGGTCTTCTTGCTGTAAGTCTTTCCAGATGGCTTGACAGCAGACTTGCCAGTTTGCTTACTCTTCTTCCCCTTTTTGGCATCATCAAGAAGGTGAACATAATCAACTAGAGGAGGGATTTGAGAAACTGGAATAGCTTTGAGGGGCACAGGAGCAAAAGGCAGATGTGGACTAACTGATAGAGGAGGCTCAGAAGGCTCAGGGCTTGGATGCTCATCTTTAGAGACCTCAAGCAGTTCTCACATCTCTTGTCTGGAAAAAGCCAATTGAGCCCTTTGTTCTTCTGAAAGACCATATGCAGTGAGAGATGAAGGAGTAGGGTCATCAGAATGAAACATTTCTTCAAGCCTTATTCTCTGAGCTTGCAAGAGAGCATTGTAAGCAATAGCTTCCAAATCAACAAAAGGCACAATGCTTCTTTCTTCATTTTTAGCAACTTCTATGATTGATGAAGTAGAGATAGCTGCCACTAATCTTTCTACTTGCTTAGATTCTTGCTGAGACAGGATTGACTCTTGAGCATCTGCTGGAAGGGGATCATGTGAGCTTGAATCCCGAGGGCCTTTTTTTTCCATACCATAGTCCAAGGGAGGACCAGGACTTGGTATGCTCATTGTACCAGCAGCCTTAGTATCATCTACAGCATCATCATGCTTAGAAGAGGCTAGCTCAAAGGGACTCGGAGGCTCAGAAGTAGGAGACTGAATAGGCTCAGAGAATCCTAGTTGAGGTGGAGCTAATGTAGCAGGAATTGTACTCCGAATATCTTCATAAGCATTAGCAACCACTTTCATGTTCTTAGCTAACTGGTGAATCTGATCTTGTAGATGAGCAAATTTGGCATTTTGCTTATCCCTAATGCTAAGTATGAGTGTAGACAAGTTGTCATACAACTCAGTGATCTTGGTTGGCTTGGCACTAGAGGAGGGAGTAGATGGAATGTGAGTAGGCTTAGATGAAGATGGAACAGGTAGAGATGGCTGAGGTGTAGGTCTTACAGGAGCCTCAGAGGTACCTTCTTGCTGTAGGGAGGCACCTTCAACAAATAAGAGATCTTCAGATTTTTCTGCTCCCTTCCTAACCCATCTTCCTTCATTTCTCTCAATCCACATTTTTTGTAGTTCCTCTTCCTTGAAAATCTCAGTGGGCTTCCCTTTCCCTTTCTCAAGGTACTGAATTCTAGCATATTGTAGAATTCTGGAAATGATTGCTGCATAGGGGAGTGTAGAGTCTTTCCTCTGATCCCTTGCCTTGATCATGCATTAGAGAATGATATGTCCTATGTTGATAAGTTTCCCACATATGATTGCTGTCATCACATGTGCCTCTGCCCTTGTGATCAGATTGAAGCTGCCTCCTTTGTTGAAGATGATCCTAGACACTATGTAGTGTAGAATCCTCACTTGAGCACTGAGGTCTTTGAGCTTTAGCAAGTTTATGGTTGGCCTATTCTCCTTTCTTCTGAACAAAGTGTTCAGGATTATACTCTCCTTGTAGTTTAGAAAGGGGCCACCTTCTTCATCAGCAGTATCTGCCTCATCCATATATTCGGAAGCAGTGATGTCAATCATAAGGCCATCTTGCCCTGGTATTTCCAATACTTCATTAAGAGTCTCATCTGTGAGTCAGATGGTCCTTGATCTCAAATTGACCTCCCACTTCTTCTTTTTGCTGTTGTACTTTAAGGAGGTATACCATGTCTTAACCACTTCATCATCATACCTCTCTAGTATCTCTAACAGATTCTTATATCTTAGCATCCATATTCCAGCATCAAAACTGTTAGAGACCAAGAAATCTTCCAAGTTCACATAGTGAGGCTTGATTACCTTTTTACTTGCAAACTTGGTTAAGTATTCTTCCTGAATCTGAGGAGTGCTCCATAATGGTAGTGTAGTGAGTTGGTATTCTCCAGATTCAGTACTGAAGGAGGAAATGGAAGCAGCAGCAGCAGCAGTAGGGACCGAAGGCTCTGTTTTCTTCAAAGAAGAGGGTCCAGCTTTCTTTGATTCAGCCTTTGGTGTAGTTTTCTGTCATTTGGAGGGAGTTGCCTTACTTGATTTGGCTTTTCACTTCGGTTTTTCACCCTCCTTTGAGGCATATTGGCATTTGACTGTCCTCTTTGGTCGTGTCTCTCCTTTTCTAGCTTCAGGATTCTTTACTCTTGCCATTTCCGTGGATGAATATTTCAGAATGAAGCAAAGATTGGGTTTATAGGATGCGAAAAGAAGTTTAAACGGTGGGAAATGAAGATTTATGGTCAGAATTAAAGAGCATTGAAGACATAATTTGAACAGACTCAGAGAAGAAAAGAGTAGGGTTACGTCTGTTCAGTGGAAAACAGTCAGTTTTAATGTAAGTAACCACCTGACAGACGAATTTTGAGTAGTTAAAAGTTAAACTGTTCAGTAAAGCTTACTGACAGATGAATTTTTGTCTGAAAGTTCGTCTGACAGTGGGCTAGGTTCAAGCAACACAAGATAAACAGACGAACTTTGTTTCAACAAAGTTCGAATTTTGAAGAGTTAGCATCAAGTAGCAATCAAATCAACAAACAACAGACGAATTACACATATAAAACTTCATCTTTTAAAGATTCAACATGAAGAGCATGTTTCAACAGACGAATTTTGAATCAGAAATTCGAATTTCTTTACTTTGTAAAGGTTTTCCAACATTCGTATGTTAAGAAATAATCATTTGTATAATCATCATGTTGGACAAACATAACTTTGAAACTTTTACTCTTGAAAATTCGAATTTTCAAGGTCTAACAGACGAATTTCGAAGGATCACCGAGAACTGTTTCAATGTATAACAAGCTGAAGTTCGTCTGTTAGGCATCTAAATTTGAATGTTGACCATGCTGACTTGTTCAGAAACACAGCTTATCAAGGAAATTCGTCTAACACACAACTAAGTTATGAATTTCAACTTTAAAAACTTACAGAATGGATCCAAAAACTCCGAATTCTTGCCATTTTCTTCATTTTTTGATTGTTCCATTCTGGTGTGCTCCATTCTTCAGATTTATTGCCATTGAATCTCATGAGGAGCACCTGCAACTTAAATTAAATTCACTCCAATGCTAAAGCTAGAATTAATTTAATCTTGAAAAATCTATAAACATAATTGCACACGGATTTACTTACAGTTCATTGGGATTTACCATACCCAATTCTCTCCTGATTTTGCAATGTCTATCTTCTGATAGAGGCTTTGTCAAGATATCAGCAACTTGATCCTCTGTTGGGATGTACTCTAGTCTGATTTCTCCTTTCAAAACATGATCCCTTATGAAGTGGAGCCTAACTTCAATATGTTTTGTCCTTGAATGGGTGACATGATTCTTTGTGATGTTTATGGCACTTTGGTTATCACACATTATTAGTATTTCCTTCATCTCAACCTCAAGATCTTCAAGCTGCTGTTTTATCCAGATGATTTGGGCACAACAGCTTCCAGCTACAACATATTCAGCCTCTGCTGTGGATAAGGCTACACTATTTTGCTTCTTACTAAACCATGAAACCAAGGATCCTCTAAGAAACTGACAAGTTCCACTTGTGCTTTTTCTATCAGTCTTGGATCCCACAAAATCAGCATCAGTGTATCCTTTGAGATCTTCTCCATTGCCCTTTGGATGCCAAAGACCCATCTGTGATGTTCCAATAAGATATTTGAAGATACGCTTCATAGCAGTTGCATAGGTTTCCTTGGGACATGACTGGAACCTTGCATACATACAGACACTAAACATGATGTCAGGTCTGCTGGCAGTTAGGTACAACAGAGATCGAATCATTCTTCTATACTGAGTTATGTCAAATATTTGTCCTTCTTCATCCAGATCTAGTTTGGTTGTAGTAGCCATAGGTGTTCCTATTGGCTTGGCATTCTCCATTCCAAACTTCTTTAGCAGCTCTTTCAGATACTTGGATTGGTTGAGAAAGATACCATCATCACACTGCCTGATTTGCAATCCAAGAAAGAAGTTGAGTTCACCCATCATGGATATTTCGAATTCTCCCTACATTAACTTAGAAAAATTCTTGCAAAGAGATTCATTAGTAGCACTAAATATAATATCATCAATATAGATTTGAACAATAAGTAAATCTTTATTTTCTTTCTTAGTAAATAAAGTTGTATCTACTTTTCCTCTGTTGAACCCCTTTTCAGTCAGAAAATTACTTAATCTTTCATACCATGATCTAGGGGCTTGTTTTAAACCGTAAAGAGCTTTCTTCAGTTTATAAACATGGTTTGGTTTTGTAGAGTCCTCAAAGCCTGGAGGTTGATCTACATAAACCTCTTCCATGATATATCCATTTAGAAAAGCACTCTTCACATCCATTTGATACAACAAAATATTTTTCATGCATGCATATGCTAACAGAATTCTAATTGCTTCTAATCTAGCTATGGGAACAAAGGTTTCCTCAAAATCAATACCTTCTTCTTGATTATATCCTTTAGCAACTAGTCTAGCTTTATTTCTGATTATTGATCCTGATTCATCAAGTTTATTTCTAAAAGCCCATTTAGTGCCAATGATAGGATGATTTTTGGGTCTGAGCACTAAATCCCAGACTTGATTTCTTTCAAACTGATTTAATTCATCTTGCATAGCCAAAATCTACTATTCATCAGTTAAGGCTTCCTCAGTGCATTTAGGTTCAATTTGTGAGATGAAAGCACAATTAATCATTTAATCCCTTAACTGTTTTCTGGTTTTAACTCTTTCTTGAACATTCCCTATCACTTGATCAACAGGATGATTCCTTTGATATCTCCAAGCTCTAGGGAGTTCTTAAGACATTTCTTCATTATTTTCATCTTCAAAATCTCTCTCCTGAATATCTTCCTCTATGATAATAGATTCAGATATTTTTGGAGGTTCAATTTACCTTCATCAGAGATATCTAATTTTTTAAAGTTTGAGACAATATCATCCTCATTAGTAACATGTTTGGAAGCAGTTTCATTTTCAATAAATACTACATGCACAGATTCTTCTATCAATTTATACTTTTTATTAAAAACTCTATATGCCTTACTTCTACTAGAATAGCCTAGAAATATACCTTCATCAGATTTGGCATCAAACTTACCAAGATTCTCCTTTCCATTATTGTGAATAAAGCACTTGCAGCCGAACACATGGAGATGTGAGAGATTTGGCTTTCTTCCTTTGTACAGCTCATAAGGAGTCTTTCCAAGGATTGGTCTAATGTAGGCTCTATTTATGATATAGCTTGCTGTATTTACTGCATCAACCCAAAATACTTGAGAGAGTTCCTTTTCATTCAGCATAGCTCTAGCCATCTCTCTAATTGTTCTGTTCTTCCTTTCTACTACTCCATTCTGTTGAGGAGTTCTTGAGGCTGAGAAGTTGTGATGAATTCCATGCTCATTACAATACTCCATAAAGTATGAGTTCTCAAACTCTCCTCCATGATCTGACCTAATAGACATAATGGAAATACCCCTCTCATTTTACACTTTCTTGGCTAAGGTTACAAATGCATCAAAGGTATCATTTTTAGAGGAAAGAAACAATGTCCATGTAAATCTAAAGTAATCATCCACAATTACAAGCACATACAGATTTCTACTAATGCTTTTTACCCTAGATGGACCAATTAAATCCATATGCAGTAGCTCTAGTGGTTTAGTTGTGGTGACTACGTTTTTGGGTTTAAAAGAAGATTTAATTTGTTTTCCTTTTAGGCATGCATCACATTCTTTGTCTTTTTCAAAAGTAATTTTTGGCAGGCCAGTGACTAACTCATTTTTAACCAGTTTTGAAAGTTGATTCATGTTAACATGAGCTAATCTTCTATGCCACAACCAACTATCATTATCCTGACTAATTAATGAAACAGAATCTAAGGGAGGAAGTTCATCAAGATCAATAGTATAGCAGTTACCATCCTTTTGAGCTTTGAGGATTACTTTGTGATCACTTTTTCTGATGGCCAGGCAGAACTTTGAGTGAAACAGTACTCAGTTTCCTTTGTCACATCTTTGGCTCACACTTAATAGATTATGGTTGAGGCCAATTACAAACAGCACCTCTTTAATGGATGTTTCAGGATTTTTACCCACAATGCCAATGCCAACAATTCTGCCATATTGATCACCTCCAAAGGTCACCTTTCCTCCTTTCTTGTCTCTAAGGGTGATAAACTTCTCCTCGTCACTGGTCATGTGACTTGAGCAGGCACTGTCCATATACCATTTATTGCTCTTTCTAGCTTTGAGACAGACCTATAAAATAAAGTTCATTTTTTCCTTTTAGGTACCCAAATTTGCTTGGGTCCTTTCCTGTCAGTAGTCTGTTCCCTAGATACAGATGTGGCTTTGGGAACCCATTTAACCTTCCTTTCAAGTCCATTTTTCTTTAAAGCACATGAACTGGAAATATGTCCCTTCTTGTTACAGAATTGACAGGTGGTAAAGGGACTGCTGGATTAAGAAGCAGGAAGAAAACAATGCAGATAATATTTTTGTTTTGCATGCCTTGGTTGACTATATGATTCAATGTGATGTGACATATGATCTTTCTTTCTATTGCCATTAGCATGCACAAAATGTCTCATGTATACATTCTGATTTTTCTTCCTAATCTTTTCTTTTACAGCACGAGGATCATAGCCAAGTCCATCCTTTCCTTGTGATATTCTTTGGCTTCCCATTAAAGCAAACAACATATCTTTCCCATTAGTAAGCCTAGACATGCTTTTCACTAGATATTCATTGGTTTGCTTTAGTTCAATGCATGATTTACAGCAAGCAGATTCAGCAACAGGTAGAGAAGCAATTTCAGAGATGTTGCATTTAGATTCTAGTTTGTTAATTTTTTTCTTAGCTTGCTTCAATTCTTTTGCAACTTTAACAAATTCATAATGCAGCTCATGAAATGCATCCAGTAATTTAGAATATGAAGGTTCAGATTCATATACCTCATCTTCTTGATCACTGCTGCATGGAATTTCTGTTTCTTCAGAGGTAAGTGCCATCAGACAGATGTTGGCAATTTCATCTTCATCATCTTCTTCTTTATCTGAGTTGTTGCCCCATATTGATGAGATGTAAGCCTTTTTCTTCTTGCCATTATCTGCAGCTTTCTTTTCTTTTTCTTGCTTCTTGAGGAATTGTGGACAATCCCATTTGATATGTCCCTGCTTTTTGCACTCATAGCAAGTGATAGGTTCTTTTGCTTCCTTCTTGCTATCTCCAACTGCTCCTTTCTTGAAGATTTTCTTGTTTCTCTTTTTGCTGTAGAATCTTCCAAATTTTCTGACCATCATAGCTAGAGTTTCTTCATCTAGCTCATCTCCATCATTAGATTCTTCTTCTTTTTCCTCAGTAGCTTTTAGAGCAAGACCTTTCTTCTTTCTTTGTTGTCCAGCCTCCTTGAGAGCCTTCACTTTTCCTTCATACTCCTCGAGGCTGCCAAAAAGAGCTGTGACAGAGGCCATTGATTCTCCTTTAGCTTCTTCTATTACTGTCACTTTGGGTTGCCATTCCAGAGGGAGAGCTCTGAGGATCTTTCTTACTTTTTCTATTTGCGTGTACTCCTTTCCCAGACTCTTTAGTTGATTCACAATGAGGGTGAATCTCTTCTGTAGCTCTTTTACATTCTCTCCTTCAGCCATTCGAAAGCTTTCATATTCACCTATGCATGTATTCAGTTTATTTTCCCTAACTCCTGTTGTTCCTTCATGAGCAATTTGCAAGGTATCCCACATTTCTTTGGCAATGGAATATTAAGAGACTCTGTAGAATTTGTCTTGATTCAAAGCACTGACCAAATAGTGTTTTACCTTAAAGTTTAGTAAGACTCTTCTTCTATCTTCCGCATTCCATTCAGCTTCTGGCTTCTCTCTGTACTTCCCATCATCTTCCAAAGCCATTGGGACGAAATCTCCCTTCTGAATGACTGACCAGATGTCCAGATCAATTGACTGGAGATAGATTTGCATCCTCTTCTTCTAGTAACCATAGTGTTCTCCACTGAAGCCAGGTGGTCTATTTGTGTTATTTCCCTCTGGTAGTATGCTTTCTCCAAAGCCATCCATTTTAATTCCCGGAATGTGAAATCCTTTGATTGGGAATCCGGGCTCTAATACCACTTGTTAGATAAGCTGGCTTCCCAAGAGGGGGTGAATTGGGAAGAGTAAAAATCTTCTGCAAAATATCAAGAAGGTGAAGAAAGCAAAGTATGATGGTAAATTAGAGTATAAATAAATAAGCTGTAAGAGTGGTAGTAAAGAGAAGAAAACTCAGATGTTTATCCTGGTTCGGTCTCTCCTCTTGATCCACGTCCAGTCCCCAAGTCACCACTTGAGATTTTTCACTATTCTGCAAGAATTCAGTGGGCTTCTTGCAAATGCCTCAGTACAATGATGATGCTCTGTTTCTAGAGCTCACACATTCACTCTATGCACTCTTACAAAGTGATTCCCTAATCCCTTGTGATATCCCCTCACAAGAAAATCTTTCTTCCAAATGAAGATAAGATTGTTTACAATGATTAAACTCTCTTAACAAAGGAATATGAAGGTTGAAGTACAAGTATTGAAGTGTGGCAGTAAGAGACTTTGAGTAGATGATTTGGCAGAGTTTCAGTATATACAAAGTTAAAATCATTACTCACAACTTCAAATGATGTTATATTTATAGATTTAGGTCTCAACTATTCGTTAAAGACAAAATCTATCCGTTGGAGAAGTTATCGAACGGTTACTCTGAAAAACTATTTGTTAACCAACCGCATTTAATGCTTCTGACATACCAAAATTTAAATTTCGGTTGGTCAACAGATGAATTTCGCAAGAACCAATGGTTAAGGACTCCAACGTTGAATTCCCAAAGTTCGTCTGTCAAGAAGTGAAGTTCGAATTTTGAAATTTGGAAAATGTTTCTATGTTGTGACATACAAATTTTCAAGTAGATAGTTTTTTAGTTAAGTGTGAACAGTATTTTCAATTTGCTACAGTGTATTAGAACTTTGAATTTTAGAATCCCAAAATTTGTCTGTCCATAGTTGGTTTATAAGGCACAGTAGTTCATATAATTCAAAATTTGAATTTTCAAAGGGTAAAGTTTGTTTGTCACAGAGACCTCTTTTCAGACTTACTTCAAAATTCGAATTTATAAATACTGTCATTCGTATGTCAACATATCATTGTAACAGACTCACAAGCTTAGTTTCTGAAATTTGAATTTTCATGTTCAAAGTTCGTCTATCAGTGAGCAATTTTGAAGTCCAATCTAAACTTGGTTTCAGATAAACTTTGACATAATTTCAAACAAATTTCTTTAGATTTCATAAGTAGCTTTTGTCTAAAATTCAAATTTTCAAAACCCAAAGTTCATTTGTTACTGAAAGCTCCTTTCAGACACTTATCAAAATTCAAATTTTCTCAAGCCAAAATTCATCTCTCAAAGAAGCTTCTCTTCAGACTTGTTCAGTTTCAATATGAAATTCAAATTTCCAAAACCAAAGTTCAAATTTCCAAGATGACATATCAGTATTAACCTTTCAAACTTCATCTGTTGGTGGGTGTTTTTCAAATATTCCATGATTTAACATAGAATCAAAGTTTTAAAACATCTTTTGAGCAAATCAAAGTCTTTTACTCAAATCAAAACATTGCTAAACATCCTACATAAATCTTTGCACTGATTTCTCTACGATTTCTTCACTTGAACCTCTTGTGCACCTTTGATATCTTTATTCCAAGCTCTTGAAGGTTAGTTTGGAATCATCAAAATACTTGATTCAACACTAAGGTTCTAACACCCCTTTCACGCATCAATAAGCTTTTAGGGACTATTTAAACACTACTCAAACACATACACTTCGGATTCCCAAGAACCCTAATGAAAACAACCTAGGGTTAAGCTCAAATCATGTATAAACCCTTCAAAACTCACATCCAAGCAACAAGAACACTAAAACACACTTCCGTAACCACATTTCATCCATTTCAATTGGTGGATTTCTGCCAGAACTGAAGATCCAACCTCAAAACCTCAAAACCCTAAATTCCAACCGAACAAAATGGTGAAGGAGGAGTAAAGAACGCTTACCTACTTGAATCCAAGCTTCCAGAGGCTGAAAACAACTCCAAATGGCCGAAATTAGCAAACCCTAGCACAGCTTCTCATTGATCCCTCCGTTTTCTTCCTTTCTGATCATCCAAAATGATTTGGATTTAAATAAAAATCCCAAATCTCGCCACGGCGGCCCTGCTTCTCACCATGGCATGGAGCTCTTCCAAACTCTACTTGAGCCTTCCTCCATCCTATTTCCTCCGGTCCTGAACACAATGCCAAGAAAGATGACATGAGGGGTGTTACAGTATTAGACTAAGATATGTGAGAGTAGATATTTAATCTCAGTGATATTAACATTGAAAAGCAAAATTTATAATATTTTGGGAAATAATGCTTGACTTATAGTATTTTGGTAATTTGGTTTTGTATTTATAGTGCACAGGTGAAAAAGCCTGTGTGAAGTACTCCCCTCAACATTAAAAAATTGATGCTCCCTCATATTCAAAATATAAGTTCTATTTAACTATTTGCATAGGAATTAAGAAAAGTAGTTTCTCTCATTAAATCTATAAAAAATGCATTATTTTTCAATAGTATCCTTATTTAATGCATTATATTTAAAGTTTATTATCTCTTTTATATTTAATTATAGATAAAGGCAAATTAAGTAAAAGAACATTTAATATCCGAGAAATTACTAAATAGAACTTATATTTTGGACTAAAAAAAATGTTTAAAAGAAGACTTATATTTTAGATTGGAGGAAGTACAATATTCCTTTAAATCATCAATTTTAAGTAGAAAACGTCATTTGTTAGTAACTCTGTCAAGTAATTAACAGAAAATTACTTGTCATGCTATATTAAATGACATGCCATCTAACATGGATGTATAAAATCCATATCATTGTTGACTATATTACATTACATGGCACATGCTTTTTTTTTTGGGTTTTTACTGATAAGGCATATATGCCATTCAAAATATGTTTTATTTTAATAAATACTAAATTTTTCCTATTTTTCTTGTGAATAGCCTCTCTCGTTCTTATTCCCCAGATCTCATATCCTCCATATTCTTCTATAATGAAGATAGCTTGGCATCAAGTAATTGAAATAAGATAATAATATGAAGCATTATCAAGTCTATCCATTCATAGCTCTAGAATAAAGCTATTAATCATTCATTTTAGTTATCATCATTTAATCTAAAATCTAAACGATATTTTAAAAGATTTCAGATTTCTTGTTTTTTGTGTAAATTGAAGAATTCAATAAACAATTACAATCAAATAGCTCTCTATAATATTTATAGTTTGATTTTTTTTCCCATTGAATGGAACCTCCTTCATTCTATCCTCTGTGTAAAAAATTGAGAAGAAAGATATTTGGAGAAAAGTTGTATGTACTTTAGAATGAATCCGAGTACAAATGTATACAAAAAGAATAACCGCGTGTAATAAAAAGCAATAATTACAAATTGGAATCATATCAAATTGTATCAAATCAATACCCCCCTTCAAACTAAAGATGACTTAAGATCAAACATCTTGAGTTTGTTAACTAAAATGTGAAACCGTCCTGGATTATGAGACTTGGTAAACAAGTTAGCAAGTTGATCAGTAGTCTATATGGGAAGTAATTTGAAGGTACCATGAAGAACATGCTGTTGAGTAAAGTGACAGTTAATTTCAATATTTTTGGTCCGCTCATGAAACACATCATTATGAGTGATCTATCGGGCACTCTGATTGTCACAATAGAGCTTAGTGGAAGAGTCTAGAGCTACACCCATATCAGCAAGAAGCCAACGAAGCCAGAGTAACTCGGATGTAGTGTCAGCCAATGCTTAATATTCAGACTCAGTGTTGGAATGCGAAGCCAAAGTCTGTTTCTTACTTTGCTAAGAGATCAGTGAATCACCGAGGTAGATACAAAATCTAGTAGTAGATCATTGATTAGAGTGATCACCACCCCAATCTACATCAGAATAAGCTCCTAAAACTAGCGAAGAGTTAGCAAAAAAGTGCAAACCATGAGATAAAGTGCCTTTGACATATCCAAGAATCCGAAGGACCACGGCATAGTGGGTAGTGCGATAAGATTGCATAAACTGACTGACAATGTGCACAGCATAGGCAATGTTTGGTCTGGTCACAGTGAGATAAATAAGACTCCCATTAGTAGGAGTAAATTTTGCATTAGATTCAATGGAAGTAGTCTCTATCGTATCATTAGTGAGTCGAGCCCAAGAGATCAAATCAGAGGCATATTTAACCTGAGAAAGAGAAATGTCATTGTCTCCCTAAAATACTTCTAGTCCAAGAAAATAACTCAGATTTCCAAGATCCTTCATCTCAAAATGATTCCCAAGATAGGACTTAAGCTCCTATATCCCTAAAATATCATCACTGGTGATAATCATGTCATCAACATACAGTGAAAGCAGAACAATACCCTACTCATTAGTGCAAACAAATAGTTTAGAGTCATAACGATTGCAAGAAAAATCAAGTTGACTAATAGTAGAGCTAAACTTAGCAAACCAAGCACGAGGAGCCTGTTTAAGACCATAGAGTGCTCACTTGAGTCAACAAACCTTATTTGTCGGATATAGATATCTAGGAGGAGGCTTCATATATACTTCTTCGTAAAGATCCCCATTCAAAAAAGAATTCTTAACATACATCTAATGAAGAGTCCAACATTTAACTGCCGCAATGGCAAGAAGACTTCTGAAAAAAGTAATTCTAGCAACAGGGGCAAATGTCTCCTCATAATCAATCCATATTCCTGAGTGAATCCCTGAGCTACCAAATAGGCCTTACACTGTTCTACGGAGCCGTTTGAATGTGTCTTTAATTTATAAACCCATCGACATCTAACCAGAGTCTTATTAGAGGAAAGATCAACAAGATCCCAAGTGTGCATTTTCTCCAAGGTCTGCAATTCTTCTTGCATAGCCTACTACCAATTAGGGTCACGAGAGGCTTCTAGGTAGGATTGTGGTTCCTATAATTGAAGAATGGTAGAGAAGCAATGGTAATCATTAAGGTAGGGATGAGGGTTTCTTACACGGGGAGGCCGAGTGGACTCAAAAGACATAGGTTCTGAGGATGTATCCTGTGCATGAGGTTCAGGGACAGTAGAACATTAGGAGGAGGTGTAACATCAGTCATAATGATAAGCTCACCAATAGAATCTATACTTGAATCACTAGGAAAAAGATCAGCAGATGTATTGGTGAAAACAGGAGAGGAAGTAGAAGGAATGAAAGAGAAATTAGTCAAGGAGGAAAACTGGATATGTTCCCAAAAGATAACATGATGGGAGATGCGAATACGATGTAAGAGAGGATCCCAACATCGGTATCCTTTGTGTTCAGGATCATAACTAAGAAAACAACAAACACGTGCACGAGCATAAAGTTTAGTTATCTCATGAGTGGGAAGAAGAACAAAGCATGTACAACCAAAAACTTTCAACATTTGGTAATTAGGGGATGTACCATAAAGTCGTTCAAATGGAGAAATATTACCAATAGTAGAGGAAGGTACTCGATTGATACAATGGACAACAGTCATGGCTACCTCACCCCAAAAATGCTCAGGACAACCAGAGGAAATGAGCAGAGCACGAACAGAATCAAGAATATGATGATGTTTACGTTCTGCTCGACCATTTTGTTATGAGGTGTAAGGACAAGAATATTGAGAGAGTGTGCTCTGTTCATCAAGAAAGTGAAGTAATTTGGAATCATGATACTCAAGGGCATTGTCACGACAAAAAACATTGATACTGTTTGAAAATTGAGTGTGGATCATGATAGCAAACTTGATATATAGATTTAAGATAGTTCTGAATGATTTTCCATCATATAAATCCAAGTAAAATGTGAGAAATCATCAATAAAAGCACAAAATATTGAGATCCTCCCATGGAAGGAGTAGGAGCAGGGTCCCAAATATCAAAATGAATCAAGTCAAAAGGAGACTCAGAAATAGAGTTACATTTATTGAAAGACAAAGCAGGTTGTTTTGCAGTTTAACAAGAAATACAATGTGGAGTTTTATCCCTAACTAGTCTTAAGAAACTATGAGAAATCAAAAAATGTAATTTATTGAAAAATGGATGAGCAAGACGATGATGCCATAAGTAAAGAGAGGATGAGGTAAAAGAAGCAGCACATAATCTGGGGGAGGTGTTATCAGGAAGATGCATGAAGGAGCTCAAACATACGTCCGACTTTACATCCAGTCTCGATGATCCAACCTGTCTGAGAATCCATTACAACACAACCATGTTTTGTAAACAAAACATCATAACCCATATTAACAAGTTGTCCAACAGAAATGAGATTAAAAGTAATAGCAGGAAAAAAATAGGTGTCTCTGAGAGATAAAGAAAAGGAAGAAATAATTCCAGTATGACTAACAGACATTTGTGAATTATCAGCTGTGTGAATAGGAGAGGCAGAGGAATTGGGTGTCATAGAAGAGAAAGGTTGGATTGTCCAGTTATGTGATTATAGCAGGCAGAGTCAAAGTACCAAGGAGATATACTTAAGGGTGTAGCCAGAGCAACAAGTGAACTGGGGGAATTAGAACCAGAGATCAGCTTGCGAAGTAAGGTTTCAAGATTAGCAGTAGAGGACACTTAATTAGAGATAGCAGATATCTCATTTTTTATAGCATAAGTGGTGGATAAAGCAGGCCTAGATGAATTTCTTGGTTGTGTTGACCGCCTTTGATTAGTTTTGGTTGGACAAATGGGACACTGGTCAATCAAATGACCTATTTTTTTACAGTATCTACAAAACACAATGGGACAGTTGGCAGCTATGTGCCCTTTCTTCTAGAAGGTGCGACACTCAATCAAGGACATTCAGCAAATGAGTGATGGACTGAGGACAGTGATGGCATAACTTAGGATTCCTGCCAGGTACAACAAAAGCCATCTTAGGAGTACATTGCAAAAGGCCCAGACGAGTTTCCTCAGACCGAAGATGAGGAAGAGCTTCTTTAAGAGTGGGAAGTGGACTCTGACGCAAAAAAAAAAGCTCTAACAGGCTCAAAGTTATCTGTAAGTGCCATAAGAAACTGAATAAGATGAAGTTGATCACGATACTATAGAAAGGCTTATGTATCAGCTTAACACTTGAAAGTAGGCTCAAAGTAAGCTAATTGATCCCATATAGATTCAATCCTAGTGAGAAATTCACAAAGAGGCTGACCCCGTTCTTGTTTGAGAGTACTAAGTTCCTTCTGCAATTGAAACTGATTGGATAAGTCAGAAGAGGTATAGCGATTGGTAAGATGATCCAATACCTCTTTGGCAGTCTCAAATCTCCCAAATTGTTAGTGTATGCTAGCAATTGAAGTATTTCTGAAGCATGTCATAATCTGGTTGTTTTTACTGTCCCATTCCTCTAGTCATGCAAAAAATTTGACATCAGTTTTATCAGGAGCACGAGAAGGAAATTGTTGATCACCAGTAACGTATCTCCATAATTTCCTTCCTTTGAGAAAACCACGTATACTTTCTAACCACAGACGATAATTAGAGCCATTTAAAACAACTAAAATAGGCTGAATAGTGTCGAATTTGTCCATACCAAGTAATCATATCAGAAAGCCAAAAAATAAACTGTAAAGAGATAAATGAAACCAGAAAATACCCAAAAATTTGACAGACCTTGGATCAAGAAATTGATTACATGATAATGATCGGATAAGCGAGATGATCACGACTAAGCAAACGGTGAGAGAAACAGAGGTGGGACATGTCGATGGAAGCTTTCTGGCTGAGACAGCATATGAAGTGTGTGGGAGCGCATGTGTGGTCAAACGGCGGTAGGATTTTATGGAATGGCTAGGCAGAGCCTTTGAGAATGGTGGTAGGGCGCATGTGGTCAATGGAGAAGTGTACATGCATAGATCTGAGAAAAGACCACTGTACGGAGAGGGATATTGAATTTTAGAAATATACAGAAGCATACAAACGCACTACAGAACTAACCGAGAAGAAAAAGAAGCCCTAAGCTCTACTACCATGTAAAAAATTGAGAAGAAAGATATTTGAAGAAAAGTTGTATGTATTTCAAAATGAATCCGAGTACAAATATATACAGAAAGAATAACCGCGTGTAATAAAAAGCAATAAATACAAGGGAATAATTACAAATTAGAATCATATCAAATCGTATCAAATCAACATTCTGTTCTTCCTATCCCTTATAACTTTTCTGATATCATTTTATTCTTTGCTTTTCCATAACATTTGTTCCATTTAAATTTGAATGAAAAGAAATTTGCTTTGATACTCTCTCGCACAAACAAAAATTGTTACTTCAATGCTTTGTTATTCTAGAAGTTTCTTGGACAAGCTTAGTGGGCTAAATTTATTTCTTTAAAATCCTTAGATTTTGGGGCTTACAATAGAGATGAGGCAAGAATTTATCATTTCCATTTCCTTCTCTTTTTCTCCTAAACTTGCTAGAAACAGAGCATTGTAACACAGAACAAAATAGGTTAACAGCCCTTTTACTTTTGAACTAGTGAGGTCGATGTGCTTTGCTGTTTGGCTGCCGAAAATACGATTGTGAAAAGATAGGAAGAATTTAGATTTTAGGGTTTATGAATTCATGGTAAAGAATATTTTAGTTGCCAAATAGATTGATCAATGATGATATAGATTTTAGTAATCCATGTCAGGTGTCATGTGTGTTTGATAGAGTATGAGAATTCATATATCCATTAGTAAATTAACGGACTCACTACTCATTTACTGAAAAAATTTGCTTTCATTAAGACATGAGAAGTTATTAATTATATTAGTACACCAAAAAGCTGATAAATATTTTTTCAAACATGAATGGAGTATACATATACACATTTTTTTCCTTTTCTATTTATTCTGAAATACGTGTGCACATCCTTCAACTTTCAATTTAATTCACATTCAAAAGGTCTTGCAGTTTCATGAATCAGGCCATGTTACCCGCATTAATCCAAGAATAATTATTGTACACCCATTTTGGGCAATGTACGTACTAATGCATGGCACTTATCGGACTTATTTCATTGAACATAAAAATGTGGGAAACAAAATGAATTTTGATATAACCAATAAATTACATTAATAAAATGAGACATATATGAGATGGGAGACGATTGACATGAATTATGTATCCCCTTGACCTTTCACTTGGTATTCATATTCCATTGAATCCCACCTCAAACTTTTGCCATCTGACTCAAATTCGTAGTTCTGGCTCCTTAACAGCTAATGCCAAAAAACAAAAGGAATATATTTGACACATTTATATTTTCTGAATAATTTCATCATATATATGTGTGCTTTTGTAAAGCATTCAGAATTTATTTACCTCTATATCTCAAACATCTATACACACCAAACAGAATTAGGGTCAATGTCAAAGAATATCGGCAAATCAACATGACATATAGCTTTTTATTAATGAAGATGTTAATGAATACTTTTTTTTACCAAAAATAAAAAGTTCCCTTACTTTCTCATTATTATGTGCTGTAATTTGCAGTTGACCAAATACCTGAAGGGAAATTTCATTAAAACTTAAATTTTTCCTAATAATAACAATATTAGTTATAAAATATATCTGTGTCATATTGTCACCCCTTTTTTCAGCGGGGTTGTCTTGGTAGACTATTATATCTTTTCCTCTGCCTTGTATGACATTTTCCAAGCTCTATAATTGGATCATTTATTAGGGTTTCATCTTGTGGCCACCTTATATGAACCGATCCCTCATTTGCTCTACTTTGGGGAGATCAAATGTCTCTTGTCTTGTAAAAAAGTCAAAAAGACTTGTAAAGTTAAATGATCCACAAAAAACCTAATGAATGACTAAAAATCCAAAATATAAGAGCTTAATTACCTGCAAAATGTAACATCTTACCTCCACTTCATAACCAAAACTCACGAAATGCAACCAAACACAATGCGAACCACTTAAAACAACATCTCACATCCTCAAACTAGCGGGAAAGAAACCCAAATTACCAACCTTTGGGCTGGGACTGCGGCTGCTACAGGACCGCTGCGGCTCCGGCCTGCTCTGTTTCTCCCTCGTTATTGCATCACTGGCGCCGCGGCCTGGATACTTGCGCCGCGGCGCCCCCTTGCTGATATCCCATATCAGTACTTTAACATTTTGGGGCAAACTTCCGACACGCATAACTTTATGCTTCGACCTCTAATTGACTTGATTCCAACTCCTACAAGCCAATCTAACCACAGACACCACTTTCACCTCAATCCAACTCCGTATGGAGATTCTGGACCCCTGACACTGTTTTGGCCACTTGTTGACCCAAACTCACCACTAACCAACCTCAATTGTCACCAAAGACAACTGGTCACTCAGAGACCATTCTTACAGGTCCTAACTCTCCAAACTAACATATCCAAGGAGGTTGCACCTTAAAGGAACCAGTCCTTTGAGTTCTGACCCCTTTGAACCCCAACATGACAAAATGGGCTATAGGCCCTAAAACACAACCATCAGGCCCAAACCACTCTGGGCTCACAAATACTACCATACCAATTTCCAATTACTTAACACTCTCAAAACACCAGTATAACACATTCCACATAAACATAACCAAGCATACATTCATCCATAACAATCCTGTCAATCTCATACATTCAATACACAACTGTCTACCCTACTTGGCACATAATACATTATCCAAAAATACAAACATTACATAGACTTCCCACATACACCGCTACTCTCTAGGCTTCACCGGACTCGAGCCAGAACCTTCACCTGAAAGGGTTAGTCATAGGAGAGGGTGGGGTGAGACAATGTCTCAGTAACCGGGATCAACAACACATAAACATATATATATACAAATATGAATCATATAATATATGAATGCAATGTAAAATGCATGATATGCATGTCGTCCTCTCTGGGACTTCCATCCTTATCCTCCCTAACACACGTATACATATACCCCATCCTTATCCTCCCTAACACACATATACAAATAATCCATCCTTATCCTCCCTAACACACACAATCCACCCTTATCCTCCCTAACATATACAATATCACATACTCCAACCTTATTCTCCCTAACAATTTCATTTATCATCATATATCATACGTCATCACATCATCACCACTTCATCCGTTATACATCTCAATGTAACAATAACATGTGGTGATGCTAATGTATCATCGTAACCATCATGATCATCATATCATATCACATCAATGTTCTCATCACATATCCCATCACAATACTCATAAACATCATCTACTATACACATACCACGATATATAATAACCACACACAAACATATCACTATCATGGTATGAAAGAGAAAAGCATATATATATACCACTATACATACTATCGTATAAAACCACATAAACAAACACTCGATTATCTCAGGTTGTCAATACCACGCTCAGGCAAGTTCCACATGCTTTCTTGAACACCAACACACTTGAGCCCCACAAAGTTAACCAATTAACCTTCATAACACATAATTCTCCCATTAACACAATATATTCATAATCACAATATCACAATTTACTCACTTTAGGCCTAACCCAAGGCTCCAACACACCAATCTTACACCAATAAGCTCCCAGCGATCGTTTAAACACTACTCGAACACATACTCTTTGGATTCCCAAGAGCCCTAACCGGAAACAACCTGGGGTTAAGCTCAAATCACACATAAATCGTTCCAAACACACTCCATTAACCCCAAATCATCTATTTCAATCGGTGGATTTCACCCCAAACCGGACACCCAAACTAACCACCAAAAAATCCACATTTCCACCGATTAAAAACGAAGAGGGAGGTGTAGAAGTAACTTACCAACTTAAATCCAAGCTCCATCGGTCTGAAATCACCCCTGGACACCGGAGATTCAAACCCTAGCTCAGCTCTCTCGCGATCTCCCTCGGTTTCCTTTTGTTTCTTTTCTGCCCGAGCGTCCGAAATAATCCAGTTTTAAGAAAAAATCTCGACTCTCGCCGCGGCTCCAGCATACCTCGCCACGGCTCCACCATCTGATCCGAAACAATGCCGCGAGGAGCAGAGCCACCGTGGCGTGGAGCCTTTTCTGGTTCCTCTTGAACCATATCCATCCTACTTCCTCCGATCTGAACACAAGACCAATAAAGATATCGTAAGGGGCGTTACACAAAAGGTTGCCATGTAGCTCTTCCTTCATACCCGTAACAGAGGGTTCTTGTTCTGCTTTTGTGGAAGAAGAGAATTAATGTCTAACAATAATCATAATGGTCACTTGAATAAACTCTCTAGGTGGGGACTAAGTACATTGACATTTTGTTTTAAAACAATTATATGAAAGATATATTGTGCTGAGGGCATTCTAGAATTTTGAGCGATCTCTTACAATATTGTTACATGAATCATATACAATGATATCTAGTTTATAGGAAGATGAACTTAAGTGACAGGTGATAGAAGGAAGAAACTGTAGCATAATGAAGGGCATGTAATATATCAGAAGTTGTGCTCATCTAATTAAAACCTCATTTAAAAATGTTAAAATTGCAGTCAATTGAAGGGATTGGGTTGACTATGTACCTTGATTATCAATGGCTTCAATGGCATTAGCAGAATTTATTTTGGTTGCGTAAATATCGTTTTCATCCTTATTTATTGACCAACTTCTCCTTTTTGTGCAGCTGAAGGGAATTTAACTCTGAAAGTATAATGTCCCGAATTGAAATGTGGTTAACAAGGAAGGAAAATGCTATATTAAGTGACCATCAAATTAGAGAGAGTAAGAGAGCTTACTGAGGCAAAATTGTCATCCTCCATCAACGGTCTTTTCTCATTAAGCATTGACCCAAACTATTATGTTCCTTCCTCTTCTGTGGAAGACCCATAATTATTTTGTTTGAAAGTAACATATATGTATATGTATATGAAAGTAACATATATGTATATGTATGTGTACATGTATGTATATATATCTATAAGTGAAGGGAAAATGAGAATAAAATTTAAAATTAGGGGGAATTATAGATGAAGACTAGTTGAGGGAATTAATAATAAGGAAAGACTTTTAACTAATAAAAAGTTATAAAAACTAGAAAACTAAATGATAAAATAAAGAAAATAAATAATAATAAGATTCTATTTTATAATAAATTTATTATTTTGTTTTCAAAATGAGATTTTTCTGATTCTAATGATAAGATGATATCTTAAGATGTTTGGGCCCAAGAACAAAAGCGACTGATGTTGTTTTAAACTTTTAACTACTTTGACATGAATATAACAGTGCATTTGAATACATTCATTTATTATCAAATTATCAAAAGCTAGCACTTTGATTAAATGTCTAAACATACTACAGAAGTTGTATTCATTTATTTCTGATTTATAAAACAATGTCTTTAGTCGGCATAATGTTAAATAGATAAACAAAGAGTTAAAAGTAAACTCACAAAAATCAATTTTTGGCACAAATATTAGCTTCCACTTTTTAAAGTGATAAAATTGAATTACTTTGAATTATTGGCATGAAGATCATTACCCTCACCCCCACTGTGATTTGAATTCCCTTCACCATCACTTGAGTTCTGTGGTTTCTAAATTCCCTTCACTATCACTTGAGTTCTCTGTGCTTTCAAGACTAATGCTCTCTGCAACCCACAAATTGGAGTCAAATCAGTAATTAACAATAATTCAGTGTTACGCTAATAGTTGTAGTACTCATGACTTCTTTTAATGTATATAATGCAAGAACCAAGAATTCACATGGCCCACAAATTAAATAAAGGTGATAATTAAGAAATTTTGTAACATTATGAAATTTACAATGGGCAATTCGAACTGGTTAAGTTTGATTTTTTTTTTCCAAATGAAATTTGAACATATTAAAAAGAAGTTAATAGTATACTAGGGAAAATAATAAACTCTTATCGTATGTAATTGTTTTATATGCAACTAATAACCTCTCATTAAAAAAAATGACAATTGTTGATACATTTTATTCCACTGGAAACATACTTCAAAATTGGTATAAAATCCAATAGCTGTAGGCTAATGCACACAAATGGATAAATGACTAAAGCAACAAGAGTTTTTTCATGTCAATGAGTAAAATAGTTAATTCTTAGTCTTAATGCTTTTGCTTAAGCTTTTATATCCAAAAACTTCAATTTTTCCCCTCTTGGTGGTAAAAACGGATCCTTGTCCACTAAAGAGTTCAATAATATAAAAAAAAAAAGGGAAAAACGTGCCTGAGGAATGTGTCAGGGGGCTGTAACCATAAGAACAAGCATTACACCGGCTCACATCGTTGTATTCGTCATTTGGGCTCTCCGGGGTTTCATAATCTGTATGTTTCAAAAGATTAAAAAATTTGGTACATATATAGTTTTATAACCAAATGAAGAATTGGAAATCAAACCAAACTAACCAATATTTCTTTTGGACAGATATTAAACTTTGAATGAACCAATGATTAGATATAAGACTATTATCTATATAAATCATCTCAAGTGAATGAGGCTATGCTACTAAGATCTAGTTAATTTGCAACGGTTCAACAATGTAGCTTTGCAAAACATAAGTCGCAAGGGAAAGGAAAATGAATATATAATAAAATAAACTCAAATGAAAATGGAGGAGCTAGAAACGAATAAAATAAAAATATGCATCGGAACAGAGGCTGACATATAAAATCTATATTAAGGAATATCACTACAAGAAAATCAGAATTTTGGGACGGATTTTGTGACGAAAACAATTCTGTCTCAAAATCCGTCACAACTCTGTCCCAAGATCTGTCACAAAATTTTTGTGACAAATTTTGTGGCTGAAATTTCACAAATCCGTCGTAAATCCTTCACAAAATCCGTCACAAAAAATTTACGACGAGCTAAAATGTGACGGACATAACCCGTCATAAAATCCGTCACAAAGCCAAAATCCGTCACAAAGTTTGCTTAATCCGTCGCAAATTTCCGTCTCAAATTTCCAGTGTTTTTGTAGTGTATAGAAAACCTAAGATAAGTTCTGTGTAGGGAATTAAAAACTATCTTAAGGCTAATTAAGTAGTAGCATACAAAATCACCATCAATTCTTTTTAAAGCTTAAAAAAATGTAAGGAAAATAATCAGTTGCATTTGCGCAAAGAGTGAATGACATGCATTAATGACAAACATTGATATATATATTTATATTATCTTTCCGTTTAATTTTCAGATATTGTGTGCAACTGATTAAATTAAATTCTAAGAGGATGGAGACAAGAGTATTACCTTGGTCACCACTAATGGGATCCAATATTTCAGGAGGAAGGGTGAATCGGATATCTTCCATGTTACAATGTTGTTTGATCATATATATTCAACTCTCTCTTACAGCCCAATCTCCTGCTATAAAGACCTTTGCATGATTCCACACACCTTCTGGATGAAGTACACGTTTCATTTTATCATCATCAAAGTAATCCCTTTTCAGATCATACAATGCTATATGATCACGAACAATCCGTGTTAATTGGTCAGACAAGATATACTTATATACTGATTTCAAATTTATATACACCCTAGAAGCGATAATAACACCAAAGGGTGCACGTAAAAGAGCACAGAGGCAAAGAGTTGGGAAGGAGTTATGAAACCAAAAACAAATAGATGCTCCTTTCCTATGGTGGTCAATCTATTATGGGATGCTTTTTCCCAGAATGTAAAACAAGCAGCGTTTGTCATGAGGTGGTCTGAGCACTGTAGTCCCAATTAATTGTTGTGCATCAAATAAAGAAATGTTGAGTAACACATAAATATATATAGCAAACTCACAAACTTAATTGATGTGAATATTTGAAAACCAAATAGATAATTTAAAATTGACCTCACTTAGCCATAAGTTTCTTGACTTTGTCCTCAACGATATGTGTTCAGTCGCTGACAATTGTTTTATGTTTGGTGGAATCTCTTCAACTTCTCTTAGATGCTTGCATTTATGTAAATCAAGCTGCCACAAAGAACGACACTCTTTTATCCATGCCAGCAAAATTGTGAATGTACAACCCCCAAAGTCCAAAGATTCTACATTTTTCAATGCTTCAAGATAAAAATCACATGGCAAGCCTAACGAAGGATATCCCTACCATTTTAGCACTTTTAAATTGTTAAGAAGATATTTGGGGCCCTCTAAAAATTTGAAGTTCTTCAAAATAAGAATTTTGAGAGCTTTCATTTTCTTAAAGGCTTTTCTGTCCCAATTCAGATCTATGCTTTTGGACAAATTGTCTAAAATTATGATATTAACTTTATTTGTACCCTGTTAAGCCAAAAACCAAAACAAATCACGAATATTATATTAGGAATTTGAGATATATATAATCATGAATAGAAAATGTAACACCATACTTTCTTATACCTCCAATCTTGACCAAAAACCTCAAAACTCAACCACACACAACCTCGACATCTCAAAACAACTCTCCAAGACTTCAAACAGTGGAAATAAACCCTAAAAAAACACCAGAAATTGGGCTGGGGCTGCGACGGCTACAGTATCGTTGCGGCTCTGGCCTCCCTTATTTCTCCATCGCTTTTGGCTTCACTGGAGCCGTGGCCTGGACACTGGAGCCGCGGTACCCCATGTTGATATCCCATATCAGTAACTTCCATACTTCAGGGTGAACCTCCGACACGCATAACTTTATGCTCTAACCTCCGATTGACTTGATTCCAACTCCTACAAGTCAATCTAGTCCCAATCTAACCATAGACATCACTTTCATCTTAATCGAACTCCGTATGGAGATTCTAGACTCTCGACACCATTTTGGCCACTTATTGACCAAAATTCACTACTAACCACCTTCAATTGCCACCAAAGGCAACTGGTCAGTCAGACACCATTTATACAGGTCCAAAACCCCCAAACTAATTTGTCCAAAGAGGTTTCACCCCAAAGGAACCACTCCTCTAAGATTTGACCCCTTGGAACCCTAACTTGACAGAACGAGCTACAGGCCCTAAAATATACCATAAGACCAAAAACCACTCTGAGCTCACAAACACCAACATACTAACTTCTTAACAACTAAAACCATGCAACCATACATACATTCATCCATACAAACCTTACAATGTCACACATCCAATACAAAACCTTGTATCCTACTTGGCACATGATATCATATCCAATATTATAAATACTACATAGACTACTCCCATGTACGCTGCTACTCCTGCGTCTTCTCCGGACTAGTGCCAAAACCGTCACCTAAAAGGTTAGTTCATGGGAGAGGGGTGTGAGACAATATCTCAGTAACCAGTAACAATCATACACACACATATATATATACATATATCTCATGCATGAAATATGAAATGAATGGTATGCATGTCTACCTCGCACACAGCTAGAACCACGGGCTATCGTCATAACATGACATTTCATATAGGTAACTTCCTTCCTTCCAATCGTCAATGAAGACCGATTCTGGAACATTACCAATCTCACCTTACACTAATGCAACCCTGCCAAAGGTTACACTAGTGCTCGGACCATGGCTCTCCTTCCCTTGGACCACCTCGACTTGGTGGTAATTTAGGGAAGGTGCAGTTCACTACAACCTGCCTCCCCTGGCCATAAAGGAGGATTTAGCAACAGGGATCCCAACCTTATCCTCCCTAATCATATCTCATATCATCATATTTCATATCATTATGTATCATATCATTATCACCACCCAATCCACCATATATCACAATCTCACAATATCATGTGGTGATGCTCATGTATCATCATATAGTCATCATCATCATATCACAATGTCATGTATGCATCATGTCATGCCATGCCAATATCATCATCATATTCATCATCGTAATCATCATAATCATCAAAATCATTGTCTAGCTTTGTGCATACCACGATATATAGAAAATAGCACACATATACTACCTTCAAAACTCACACCAAACTAACAAGGACACCAAAACACACTTCCTTGACCCCATTTCATCCATTTCAATTGCTGGATTTCATTCCAAACCAAAAATACAACCTCAAAACCGAAAACGCCAAATTCCAACCGAAGAAAAATGGAGAGGGAGGAGTAGAGAACACTTACCAACTTGAATCCAAGCTCTTGAGGTCCGAAAAATCACTCCCAATGGCCAAAAACTCCAAACCCTAGCTGAGCTGCTCTGTTCTCCTCCATTTCTCTCTTTCCCGATCGTCCAAAATGATCCGGATTTAAACAAAAATCTCGAATCTCACCGTGGCTCCACCGATTTCAGCTGAAACAACGCCACTAAAATGGTTCTCGCCATGGCGGTACTACTTCTTGCCGTGGCATGGAGCTCTTTCAGACACCATGTGAGCCTTCCTCCATCCTGTTTCCTCCAGTCCTAAACACAAAGCCAAGAAAGATAACATGAGGGGTGTTACACAAAACTTTTATGTTGCATATTTGAATCAATGACATGCATGTTAGAAGTTTCGATGTTACTTAATTACAGAAAATTTTAGATATCATCAAACAAAGAAACATTCTCAATGAAAATTGATGCAGTGTTACAGAACGAGCTAACATATTCAGCAATAAAAAAATTAATGTATTATTAGCTAAATATCTTTTTGATCTTTTCATTTTCTTAAAGACCAATTGTCATGTTTTAACTCAATATTTTAGAAAACATTCCACATACTATAATTTCAATTTTATGTGTTCATTTTATAACCAATAATAATAAAATCATAAAATAAATATTGATAATTAAATATCATAAAACAAAAGCAAAAAAATATTTTCATAAACAAAATTAAAAACACGCAATTACAAACACGTGCTATAAACCAATCAGGTTATGAATTATTAACTTGAGTCTTTTTTTTTTCTAAAAAAAGAAAATCTTCTCCAAGACCATTCCATCTGGCCTAGTCATTGACTTCAGAGATTAACCATTCCATCTGGCCTATCAACTCTAAACTTTTTTACTTAACATTTCAAAATTCACTGAAAAACTCATCAATGATGATGGCACAAAGAAATTGTGAAAAGAAACAATAAAACCGTAAGGCAAAATGTCAAATAATCTAAACTAGTGTTATGTACTTATTGTATTATTTTCCAAAACACGAATAATATCTTGCTCACACCATAATCTACTAAGATTGCCTAGCTCTACAATTTCTCTTCCCATTTCATGTATTAAATCATGCATTCTGATATAATCAAGCATATGATGACTATCCCTTGTTGAGATATAATCAAGCATATGATGATTATCCCTTGTTTTCTCAATCTTTATAGGCATTTGTTTATCAACACTCCAATATGATAATTTGGATCAAAACCATGAATGTGTTTAACCATATCTTTGACAAATTCCCATTCCCTTCCATTGAAGAAACAAGCAATATCACGAAAAATTTCTTTTTCATCTTGTTCTAAGCCATCATAGTTCACTTTCAATCTTTGCTGAATGTCTCCATTGGGAATTCTTTCATACATATCGAATGTTGATTCCCACTCACTTATTGTATTACCAAACAAATTAGAGCCTATTACTTCAAGGGGTAAGGGATGATCTTGGGCATAACATAACACACAATTCAAAACTGTGCTGTAACTTGCATTTGCCGGCATATCTCTAGAGGCATTCCACTCTAATAACTGACGAGACTCTTCATAATTTAAAGCCTTCATGTCATATATACTTTCCATGTTGACCCCATGTGATAGCAGCAATTGTTTTTCAGCAGTATCATCATTTTTTGTTGGATCCATTTGATTGAATCATTTTGAAAATTATGATTGAATCCTTCGAAACTAATTTTTCAAAGGAAATGTTAGGAAATGTTAAGTTTTCCAACAGTTTGTGCTTGAAATCTTTTCTTAAAACTTAGAATCTACTCCAAGAGACTTTTTGGTCCAAAATAAAAGAAAACAAATAAAGATTAATATAAAGGTTGTTTGGTGCATTTGAAATTTCTTTTCTAAAAATACTTTTTATTAAATAAAGTATAAATTTTACACAAATTATTAATTACATAGGTATAAATTTTAGGCATTCAATGAGGGTACTTTTTTTAAAAAAAATTATTTATGAGAAATATAATAATGTTAATAACTTTTAACTACTTTTCTGAGTTTATTAATATCAGAGGGAGTAGTCTTTTTTTTTTTTGGGACAAAATTAAATGCAAAGGGTGTATCATGTTAAAGTTTAGTAACGTTAATTAGCAATGCTATTTTAAATCCCTACGATTTAACAAAACTAATCATATGCTTATAAAGTTAAAATCTACAGCCTGCATTGGCTCAATTCCTTAGAAACCTGAGATCAAAAGGATTTTTTTTTTCACAAAAAAAGGAAATTCTTTTTCTTTCCCTCTTTATACTCTCTATTACATTCTTGTATTATTTATTCATTTGAATTGCATTTTAACAATAAAAGCAAGATTTAAAAAGAATTGAAAAAACTCGCAAAACTCAAAAAGAGTCACATCTATAGAACTTGTGGACATTAAAAAGAAAAATCATTCTTCTAATTGATATATCAATATTAACTGACTAATCGAAGATCCATTCATGTATTGATATCGAGTCTGAATTGTGGTGCACTACATATTCTAGTGACTAACAGTAACTGAAGAAATCATTCTCTATTCTGGCAAAAGATGGAATGTGATTCAGCCGAAGTCAGGGTGGATATCTTCTTCTACCTTTTCCTCATTTGTTATGACCTCTAAGATGTAACACCGTACCTCCTGACACCTCTAAACTTGACCAAAAACTTCAAAATTCAACCAAACACCACCCCGACATCTCAAAACAACTTCCCAAAACTTTAGAACAGCTGAAACGAAACCAAAAATACCAAAAATTGGGCTGGGACTGCGGCTGCTACAGTACCACCGGGGCTCTGGCCTTACCTATTCTGTATACCTTTTGGCCTCCACTGGCACTGCGACCCGGACTCTGGAGCCACGCCACCCCATGCTGATTTTCTATATCAGCAACTTCCATACCACGGTGCGAACTTTCAATGCACATAACTTTATGCTCCGCCTCTGATTGACTTGATTCTATCTCTTACAAGTTAATCAAGTCCCAATCTATGTATAAACACCTACTTCACCTCAAACCAACTCTATATGGAGATTATGGATCCCTGACACCGTTTTAGCCACTTATTAACCAAAACTCACCACTAACCACCTCCAATTGTCACCGAAAGCAAATGGTCACTCAACGACCATTAATACAGGTCCAACATCCCCAAACCAACTTGTCTAAAGAGGTTTCACCTCAAAGGAACCACTCCTCTGAGATTTGAGCCCCTTGAACCCCAACTTAACAAAATGGGCTACAGGCTCTAAAACACACCAATCAGGCCCAATTCCAACTTTCATCATACATAACACATACATACCACACACAACACCTTTTCCACATATAACCATACATACCACATCCATAACCAAATATTCATTACAAAACATTCTATCCTACTTGGCACAAGATACATATCCAAAATACACACAAACTATATTGACCTAGTATTCCCATGTCCGCTGCTATTCCTTCAACTTCTCAGGACTAGTGCCAGAACTATCACCTGAAAAGGTTAGTTCATGGAAGAGGGATGTGAGATAATGTCTCAGTAACTGGGAAACAACCACATACAATATATATATACTGACCCACACAGTCATGAAATGCAATGCTAATGAATGGTATGTATGTTCTCCCTCATATACGACTAGAACCACGAGCTGCCATCATCACAAGACATTTCAATAGATGATTCCCTTCCAACAGTCGGTGAAGACTGATTTTGGACATCACCAAGCTCACCTTACCCTAATGCAACCCAGCCAATGGTTACACTAGAGCTCGGACCGTGGCTCTCCTTCCCCTGGACCATCATGAATTAATGGTAATTTAGGGAAGGTGCATCTCCAAATCCACTGCCACCTAGCTCTCCCAAGGAAAGGATTTATTGATAGGGATATTTTATCATATCGTATTGTCCTCTACAGCATGGCTCTCCCATGTAGAGGATTTAGCGATAGGGATCTTTATCATATCATCATCTCATATCACATCATATCACCATCACCTCATCATCAATCTCTCACTATGCAATCATATGGTGATGATGTCCATGTCATGCCAACATGCCTCTACACACATATATACATCATTATCATCACAAGCATCATATGGACATGCTAGCGTACAATGGTATGGGGATGCTACACATCATACATACACTACAAATATAATCATCATATATCAACTAGCCATGCATACCACAATATGTAGAAAAACCATACACATACACAATCAATATCATGGTATGAAAAGAAATATGCATATATATACACAAATATACGTATTGTCATACCACACAAACAATTCAATACAAACATACACTTGGTTACCTTAGGTTGTTAATATCACACATGTGAGTTCCACAAACTTCTTGAATGCCCAACATGCTTGAACCCCCCTCAGTCAACCAAACAACCTTTATAATAACACAATTCTTCCATTAACAAAATATACCATTAAACCAAACATCACAATTCAACCACTTTAGGCCTAACCCAAGGTTCCAACACCCTTTTCATGCATTATTAAGCTCCTAGGAGCCATACCAACACCAAACAATCTCATATACTTCGAATTCCCAAGAGCCCTAACCGAAAACAACCTAGGGTTAAGCTCAAATCATGTATAAACCCTTCAAAACTCACATCCAAACAACAAGAACACCACAACACACTTCCTAAACCTCATTTCATCCATTTCGGCCAAAACCTAAGATCCCAACTTATAACCGAAAAACCCCAAATCTCAACCAAAGAAAATGGAGAGGGAGGAGTAGAAAACACTTACCAACATGAATCGTAGCTTCCAAGGTCTGAAAATCACTCCTAATGGCCGAAAAACACAAACCCTAGCAGAGCTCCCTCGGTTCTCCTCCGTTTTCTTTCTTTACGATAGTCTGAAATGATCCGAATTTAAACAAAAATCCCGAATCTCACCGTGGCCTTAGCACACCTCACCGTGGCTCCACCAATTTTAGCTGAAACAATGCCACTGGAATTAGCTCTCACCGCAGCAGCCCTACTTCTCACCATGGCATGGAGCTCTTTCAGACTCCACTTGAACCTTCCCTTGTCCCATTTTCCCTGGTCTTGAACACAACATCAAGGAAAATATTATGAGGGGTGTTACACTCTCCCTTCCTTATAAAAATTTCATCCTTAAAGTTTCAACTCTTACCTCAAACAAAAATCTTGGGGTACTTTCTTTGCTTGGATTCTTCAGTCTCCCACGTGACATTATTCAACGTCAAACCACTCCATAGGACCTTTATCAACTTTATTGTCTTATTTCTCATCTGCTTCTCCTTTACGTCAAGAATTTGCAATGCCGTGACCTCAAAAGTCAGATCTCCTCGCACTTGAACTGTCTCATCATCAATAACATGAGACAAATCTGGATGATACTTCTTAAATTGAGACACATTGAAAACATCATGCAATCCAACAAGATTAGGCAGTAGCACCACTTGATACACTACTGGCCCAATTCGCTCCAAAATTTGGTATAGACCCATATACCTCCGAGTGATCTTCTTGGCTCGAATCGTTCTTCCAACACTAGTGGTAAGAGTGACCTTCAAAAACACATAATCTCCCACATCAAACTCTAATGGTCTCCTCCTTCTGTCCTCATAACTCTTCTGCCGACTTTGAGCTGGAAGAAGCTTCTAATAAATACTCTCTATTTGCCGAGAGGTTTGATCCACAATATCTGGGCCCAAAAGACTCCTTTCACCGAGTTCAACCTAACACAATGGCGACCTGCTTTTTCTGCCATACAACGCTTCACACAAAGTCAGTTGCAAACTCGAGTGGAAACTATTGTTGTAGGAAAATTTAACTAGCGTCAAAATTGATCCCAATTGCCTTTGTTCTCTAGAACACACGCCCGCAGCATGTCATCCAGAGTCTGAATAGTCCTTTTAGTCTACCCATCAAATTGAAGGTGATAAGCAGTATTGAAACTCAATTTCGTGCCCATGGCCTTCTGAAGAGATTTCCAAAACCTTGATGTAAACCTACGATCTCTGTCTGACATAATGTTCATCGGGACTCCATGCAGCCTCACAATCTCATTCACATACAACTGAGCCAACTTCTCCATCGAAATAGTCTCCCAAATTGGAAGAAAATGGGCTGACTTCATCAACATGTCCACAACGACCCATATTCCATTATGTCCTGAAGAGGTCCTCGGTAATCCCATCACAAAATATGTGGAAACTCTATTCCATTTGCACTCCAGGATTTCCAAAGATTGCAACGTACCTGCAGATAGACAATTGGTGCTCAATTTTTACCTTCTAACAGATCAGACATCTTGCCACATACTCTGCGCTGTCCTTTTTCTTGCCTAGTGTAACATCCTACCTTCTTACTCTTCTAGACATCCAAATTCTTCAAAATTCAACAAACCACAACCCCTGACATCACAAAACAACTCTCCAATGTCTCAACACAGCGGAAACGACTCTCAAAACACCAAAAACTGGGCTGGGGCCGTGGCTGCTACAGTACCACCGCGGCTTCAGCCTCCCCTGTTTCTCCATCACTTCTGTCTCCTCTGGCGCAACGGCCTGCCCTCCTGCGCCGCGACGCCCCCTACTGATACACCATATCAGCAAATTCAGTATTCTGGGGTGAACTTTCGACGCACATAACTTTATGCTCTGACTTCCGAATGACTTGATTCTAACTCCTACAAGTCACTCTAGTCCCCATCTATCCATAGACACCACTTTTGCCTCAATCAAACTCTGTATGGAGATTCTGGACCCTTGACACCGTTTTAGCCACTTATTGACCAAAACTCACCACTAACAACCTCTAATTGCCACCAAAGGCAAATGGACACTTCCAGACCAATCATACAGGCTCAAAGCCCCCAAACCAACTTGTCCAAAGAGGTTTCATCTCAAAGGAGCCACTCCTCTAAGATTCGACCCCTTGGAACCCAACTGATCAAACAAGCTATAGGCCCCAACACATACCATTACAGCTCAACCATACACTGGACTCACAAATACCAACATATCTCATACATAGACATACATATAACACATACATACATCCAAACCAGTCACGATCATCTCATTATCCATTATAAACCATCCTACCCTACTTGGCACAAGATACCAATATAGAATACACTCGCTACATAGGCTATTCCCACGTGCACAGCTACTGCCAGAACCGTCACCTAAAAAGTTAGTTTATGGGAGAAGGGGGTAAGACAATGTCTCAGTAACCAGGAACAAACACACACATATACATATATATATATATATTCCATACAACTCATGAATGCAATGTGCAATGAATGGTATGCATGTCTCCCTCACACACAGCTAGAACCACGGGCTGTCGTCATAACAGGACATTTCATATAGGTAACTCCCTTCTAACAGTCGGTGAAAACTAATTCCGGGACATCACCAAGCTCACCTCCCATTAGGGCACCCGGCCAAAGGTAACACTAATGTTTGGACCGTGGCTCTCCTTCCCTTTTCCCACCACGAATTGGTAGTGATTTAGGAAAGGTACAGTCCACTGCGTGCCTTTCCCTCCTGGCCATAGGAGGCAATTTAGTCGCAAGGATCCCATCCTTATCCTCCCTAAAATATATAATCCATCCTTATCCTCCCTAAAACATATAATCATATCGTATTGTCATCACATCATCACCACCCAATCCGCCACATATATTAAGGCCTCACAATGCCATGTGGTGATGCTCACGTGTCATCATACAATCATTATCATCATGTCACAATCATATGTATGCACCATGTCATGCCATGCCAATATCATCATCGTAATCATATCATCATACTCATCAAAATCCACATCTAGTTGTGTGCATACCACGATATATAGAAAACAGTACACACAAACACATCAATATCATGGCATGGAAGAAACATGCATATATATACATAATATACATAACAATACGCAATACAATACAAATAAACAAACACCCGGTTACCTCAATTGTCGTTACCACACACATACACGAGTTCTACAAGCTTCCTTGAATTGTCCAGTACGCGTGATCCCCTCTCGATTACTCAAACAACCTTCATAATGCCATAATTCTTCCATTACACAATATACTAACAAACCAAACATCACAATTCAACCACATTAACCTAACCCAAGGTTCCAACCCCCTTTACATGCATTAATAAGCTCTTAGGGATAACTCAAACACCACACAACCTCATACATTTTGGATTCCCAAGAGCCCTAACCAAAAACAACCTAGAGTTAAGCTCTAAACACACATAATCCCTTCAAAACTCACATCCAAGCAACAAGAATACCAAAACACGTTCCATTAACCTTAAATCACCCATTTCAATCGGTGGATTTCGCCCCAATTCAGAAATCCAACTTTACAACCGAAAACCCCAAAATCTTAACCGAAGAAAATGGAGAGGAAGGAGTTTAGAGCACTTACCAACTTGAATCCAAGCTCTTGAGGTCTAAAAATGGCTCCTAAATGCCGGAAATGTCAAACCCTAGCACTGCTCTCTCGCTCTGCTCCATCGCTCCCTTTGATTTCTTTCTTTCTTTCACGTCCGACTGATCCGAATTTAAGTAAATATCTCGACTCTCATCGATATCCCGCCGCGGCGCCACTAGTTTCATCCGAAATAAAGCCTCTGGAAAGCTTCTCGCCGTGGCGGCCCTGCTTCTCGCCGCGGTGTGGAGTTCTTCCAGACTCCTCCTGAGCCTTTCTCCATCCTGTTTTCCTCCGGTCCTGAACATAATGCCAAGAAAAATATCATGAGAGGCATTACACCTAGCCACTAATAACCATGTTTCAGATCTTGGTACATCTTAGTGGTACCTGGGTGAATAGTATACTTGCTCTTATTAGCTTCTTTCAAAATAATGTCTCGCAACCTCGTAACATTTGGTACACAAATCTGACCATGATACCGGATACCTGGGTCTCTGCCATTTCAATTTGTTCCTGAATGCCCAAAAGATAGTCATCCTCCATTTGAGCACAGCAAATGTTCCTCAATAAATCACTTAATATACTGATGGAACTCATTACTAGTACTCTAGGATGGACATTAATTGATAACCTCATATCTCTCAGGATTTCCTACAACTGCTATTCCCATATCATCATTGTGGCCATATAGATCAATTTTCTACTTAACGCATCAGCCACAACGTTGGCTTTCCCAGGATGATACTTCAAAGCAAACTCATAGTCCACAAGGAACTCAACCTAACACCTTTGCCTCATGTTCAATTCTTTCTGATCAAACAAATACTTCAAACTCTTGTGATCATTGAACACCTTGAACTGAGCGCTATAGAGATAATGCCTCCATAATTTCAAAGCAGACATTACAGCCGCTAGCTCAAGGTCATAGGTAGGATAGTTTTCCTCATGACACCTCAACTACCTTGAAGCATATGCCATCACTCTGCCTTGCTGCATCAATACACACCCTAGACCTTTCTTGGAGGCGTCTGTATAAACAGTGAATGACTCTGATGGGTTAGGGATAATGAGCACTAGGGTGGACGTCAGACAAACCTTCAGCTCTTAGAATGCTCTCTCACACTTATCATCCCAAATGAAAGATTGATCCTTACGGGTGAGTCTAGTCAAGGCATAACAAACTGAGAGAATCTCTTAATGAACCTTCAGTAGTATCAGCCAAACCTAGAAAACTCTGAATTTCAGTCATTGATCGCGGTCTCTCCCAATTCAACACTGCTTCTACTTTACCAGGGTCTACTGCCACTCCATCCGCAGAAATCACATGACCTAGAAATTTCACCTCCCATAGCTAAAACTCACACTTACTGAGCTTAGTATACAGTTGTTGATCCCGCAATACTTGCAACACAATCCGAAGATAGAGCGCACGTTCTTCCTCACTCTTGGAGTAGATTAGGATGTCGTCAATGAAAACCACAACCAATTTATCCAAATACGGCCGAAACACCAGTTCATATAATTCATGAAGATTGCTTGGGCATTGGTCAACCCGAATGGCATCACAAGAAATTCATAATGACCATATTGAGTTCAAGATGCCGTTTTAGGCACATCCTCAGCACGCACTCTCAATTGATAATATCCTGACCTCAGATCGATTTTAGAGAATACGGAGGCACTTGCCACCTGATCAATCAAGTCTTCAATCCTAGGCAAAGGATATTTATTCTTGATCGTCACCCGGTTCAGCTGCCTGTAATCAATGTACAATCTGAGGCTACCATCCTTCTTCTTGACAAACAACACTGGAGCTCCCCAAGGCGAAACACTAGGCCTGATAAAACCTCTCTTCAACAATTCCTCAATCTGTTTCTTCAGCTTTTTTAATTCAGATGGTGCTATTCGATATGGAACTTTCAAAATAAGAGTTGTCCCGGGGCACCAAATCGATGGAAAACTCCAGTTCTCGTGGTGGTGGTAAACCAGTGATCTCCTCTAAAAACATATCAGGGAATTCATTCACAACCGGATATCTTTCGACACCTCCTTCCATATCCACATTCACAGAGAAGAAAACCAGAAACCCTTGACATCCTTTCTTCAGATACCTGTCAGCTTAGGCAAAGGACAAACAAACATTCTCATCCCTTTACACACTAGGGATATTCATAGGCAAAGACACGGTCTTTCGAGCATAGTCAAGAATAGCATTATTCACCTCCAACCAATCCATCCCAATTATCACGTCAATCTCTTGCGATGGCAAATAGATTAGATCCAAGGTAGTGCTTTGATGTTCAAAACGAACCACATAATTCAAACAAACTTGAGCAGTTCTTAATGAAACTCTTGTGCGTATGGATACTGATAACTCAAAAGGCAATCCCATTGCTACAATACCCAATCTTCGAGCACAATCAAAAGAAATGAAGGAATGTGATGCACCTGAGTCAAACAAAACATGAATATAGTAATCATTAAGTTTAAGTTTACCTCTAATCAGATTAGGTGCTGCATCCGCTTCCTGTCAGGTGATGGCAAAGACTCGTCCAGGCATTGTGGGGCTCCTCATCACATCATCACGCCTTGGCTCATGACAAGCTCGAGCAATATGTCTCGATCTCCTACACTTAAAATAAAACATGCAAGGACAGTCACCATGACTCAATCCACATTTGGTGCATGGATTTAATGCACTACCTGACTAGTACTCGGATGGAGCTGAATCTCTTCCTGTATGCTCACTCTGACTAGAACTCTCTTAGTCAAAGCTTCCTCGATAAAAAGGTCCTCTACCAAATTGACCTTTATTAGACTAATCTCTGCCAAACCTGCCTCTTTCTCTACCATGGCGGCCTCTATTATGGTGACATCTTCCTTCACTAGAACCTGTACTGCCACCACTGCTACCACTACCTGAACCGCTACCTTTACTGATTCCTTTTATTGGTCTTAGGTGAGAAAAGGCTCGAATCATGGAATTCCTTCTATGCTTCTCAGCCTCCTTCATCTGTCTGTATAGTGCTCGAATCTTTACACATAAGTCCTCAAAGGACGCAAACTCCACCACAGATAGTCGCTCCTTAATCTCTGGATGGGCTCCCTCAAACAACCTCTGAGTCATCCACTTATCATTAGGGTAATTATTTAGATAAGTAGAATATTTTCCCAAGTCCAAAAACTGGTCAATATGATCATCCGCCGACAGATTCCCCTATTGAAAAGTTAGGAACCCGACCTCCTTTTGCATCATTAAGGCTGGAGGGACGTAGTATGCAAAGAACCATTCCTTAAACTGATCCCAATTCATAGGAGGCTTTATCGCTTCAGCACTAGAATGAACACTCCTCCACCAACGCTTGGTCTTCTTCTCCAGCTTAAATGCCGCTAGTTACACCCTTCGCTCTGAGGTGCAATCCATCACACTGAAGATGTTCTCCAATTGTTCTATCTAATCTTTAGCCTGTGAAACATCCATGGTACCTTTGAAAGACGGAGGATTAAACTTCTGAAAGTCCTTCAACTATTAAGAGATACCCCTTCTCCCAACTCTTAGGACTCTCTCAAGCTCCACTACATTTTCATTCTTATCTTCTCCTGTGTTCAAGTCCACAAATATGTCGGCCTCTTCATTCACCTTATCCTACTCTTGCCTATCCATTCACTCTTGCAACCTGTTCAACGTCTCCCCCAAAGTATTTACTTGATTACTGAGGCCAGCCAACATCTCATGCATCTGCCTCATGAGATCACTATTACTCTGTCTTCCTCTTCGAGATATTCTTCCTTCACACAAGCAACAACACATTCAATTATATGGTTCTGGACTAGCATTGCAGTGGGAATATAGTCTATGTATTTAAAATTGTGCCAAGTAGTACTTTAACCAGAAACAATGGCCCAAAACCATTGCTCTGATACCAAAATGTAACACCCTACCTCCTGACACCTCCAGACTTGACCAAAAACTTCAAAATTCAACAAAACACCACCCCGACATCTCAAAACAACTTTCCAAAACTTCAGAATAGTGGAAATAAACCCCAAAACACCAAAAAAAGGGCTGAGGCCACAGCTGTTATAGTATCACCACGGCTCTAGCCTCCCTATTCTACATACGCTTTGGCCTTAACTGGCGCAACGGCCTAGACTTTGAAGTTACAGTGTATCACCCCTCAACACTTGTCTTTGGCATTATGTGCAGAACCGGAGGAAGGTTCAAGTGGAGAAGAAATGAGCTCCACGCCGCGGCAAGAAGTAGGGCAGCCACGGCGAGAGCCAATTCTAGTGGCATTTTCTAGCTAAAACTAGTGGTGTCGCGGCGGACGAATCTATAGTTGCGGTAAGAGTCAAGAAACTGGTTTAAATCAGAATCATTTCAGACGAAAAGAAAGCAAAGAAACGAAGGAAGTGACGAAGAAGACGCGATGAGCTCTGCTAGGGTTCTAGTTTTTCGGGAATGAGAGTGTTTTCCAGTGTCCAAGAGCTTGGATCCTTGTTGGTAAGTGATCCCTAGCCTTCTCTCTTCTCTTTTCTTCTCTATTTTCAGTGGGGAAGTTGAGTTGAAGCTTAGGGTTTCTGGTTTGAGTAATTTTCACATATTAAAATGTTTGATTTTGTGTTGTATGAGTGTTTTGTTATGTTAGAAAGCTTGGGTATGAGTTGTTTAAGGTTTATTGGTATATGTGTATATTGTTAGAACTCTGAGTTAAGCTTGGACAGAAAGATTGTGGATTGTAGTGTTATGGGAGTATGTTAATTAAAGGTATTATATTGTTGTCATGGTAGATTGGCTAATCGGAGGCTTATAGTTTGTGATTGAGGTGCTCTCTGGAGGCTTACCTAAGCCCCTGTGTGCGTGGCGCTGACAACTTGAGGTAACCGGATGTTTATGTATATTGTATTATTTATATTGTACAATAGTACATATATTTGTATATATATGCATGTTTCTTTCATACCACGATATTGATGTGTTTGTGTGTACTGTTTTTTATATATCGTGGTATGCACATAGCTAGCTAATGATTATAATGATGACATACGTGATGATGACATTGATATGATATGACATGATGCATAGCATGACATTGAGATCATGATGATGATGATGATAATTACCGTATGATGATACATGCATCACCACATGACATTGTGAGATTGTGATATATGGTGGATTGGGTGGTAGTGATGTGATGACGATATGATATATGATAATATATATATGTTATGGAGAATAAGGATGGAATATATATATGTTAGGGAGGATAAGGATGAAATATATATATATATATGTTAAGGAGGATAAGAATGGAATATATATATATGTTAGGGAGGATAAAAATGGAATATATATATTTATATATGTTAGGGAAGATATGGATGGAATATATATATGTTAGGGAGGATAAGGATGGAATATATATATGTTAGGGAGGATAAGGATGGAATATATATATGTTAGGGAGGATAAGGATGGAATAAATATGTTATGGAGGATAAGGATGGGATCCCTGGGAGGGAGACATGCATTGCATTCATTTCATGTTGCATTCATGGATTGCATAAGTTGTATATATATATACACATGTATATGTGTGTAGTTGTTGAGACAATGTCTCACACCCCCTTCCATGACTAACCTTTCAGGTGAAGACTCAGGTGCTAGTTTGGAAAGGATCAAGGAATTAGTGATCTTTCCGTCCTCAGGAAATTCCAAGTATATTTAGTGGTTATAATTTAGTTATGTAATTTTGTGCCAAGTAGGTTGATATAATTTGGTTGCCTGGTTAGATAATGATGAGAGTGACCTATAGGAGTTGGAATCAGGTCAATCAGAGATCGAGCATAAAGTTATGCATGTCGGAAGTTGGCCCAGCAAATTAGCAATTTGCTTATACAAGTTCTGATGTTGGGGCCGCGGTGCCAAAAAGTCAGGCAGCGGCTCCAACAAGTCAGTTGGTGTCAGTGAATCTGTGAAGGGTCGTAGCCACGGCTCCACTGTATCAGGCTACGGCCTCATCCTATTTAGGTGCCTTTCTGGTGTTTTTTTGTTGCTTTGAAGTTTTGGGAAGTTGTTTTGAGATGTCAGGGTTGTGTTTCGTTTGTTTTTGAAGTTCTTTGGTCAAGCCGTGATGTCTGGAGGTAGGGTGTTACATTTTGGTATCAGAGCAATGGTTCAGGCCATTGTTTCTACTTATGGAAATACTTGACACAGAATAGATTACATAAACTCGTATATTCCCGATGTAATACTAGACCAAAGTCATATGACTAATTGTTTCTCCATTGGTGTATAGAGGGAAAGATATATTGCAGGAGGTAAGCAAAGTAATAGTGATATCTAGAGAGACATGAACGTGAAATGGGTTATGCTGAATGACTAAGTTATTGATTAACGAAGGACATTGAATAGAATCTGGAAGCAATTAACTGGCAAAAGTAATGGTGATGTGAATGAAGAACCCATTATGTATGTGAAGTTCAATGCTAGAGAAGTCAAGCCAATGAGTATAAGGTAATATGACTGATGGAATGGATGTGGAGGTGATAGAGCCAGAGGGGCCCTAAAGGTTGGAAGAAGAGGTATCTTCTTTCAACTGAAAGACTTTTGAAAGTTAATCCAACAGCTTTCAAAAGTAAGCTGAAACATGCGATGGCTAAAGAATGGGTGGATCAATTAGAAATTCTATTTGGTGCTATGAATTGCATCTTTGAATAAAAGGCATAATTTGTAATACTCAAGATGGAAAGGGAGGCTGAGCAGTGGAGGAGGCAACTCTTACTGAGTGCTGAGGATTTGGGAGCTTGCCTGGAAATCAAGGAGTAGTTATCGGTGGTGTCATATACATCCTTTGAAGACTAGCATGTAAAGATATATGCATTGTCTTAAAGAAGGTGGGAGACTAATGAGGATAAGAGAATTTCAATGATCTGTACTTTTTCCTCTGGGGGATTCCCAAGAGGAAATTAGCAAAGAAAGTGGAAAAATCCTAATCGTAAGTGATAAGGTAAGTTGTTAAGTATTATAAGTGATGGGAAATTGTAAAGAATGAATATAGGAATGATGATTGAATCCTGAAGGTTGAAGGTTGAGGTATTCTTAAGCAATGAAAGAGCTGTGGGAGAATCTCACACCTTAACCTTAGGAACCATTTATTATTCATCCTTAGTGGTTTAGGTTCCAATTAGATGCATTTGGAAGTAAATCTGGGCCAAATTCGAAAATTCAAAAAATTTACCAAAAATCACTATTCATTTGGTAAATTTAAAAATTTGGCTGAACTTTGAAAAATCATAACTAATTCTATAAAAATTGTTTAAAGGTGATTCAAATTGCTAAATTCACCTCTTAAAATATTATAGTAGGAAAAAATATTAATTTGGAATTTTATTTGGCAGATTGCTACAGTAAAATTCGTGAATTTACTTGCAATTTTACCCTAATTTTTCCAATTTCATTATCTAAAATTCCATAATACCATACTTTTAATGGAAGTCACATAACACATATAAAATTGATCCAAAATATACTTTTATTCATCATCTAGGAGTCACACATAATTTACATAATTGTAACATAAAATGTCATTATACTTAATATTACATAAGCATCCAAATATCCTTCCTATTTCTTGACATTTCTTCATGGATCCTCCTTTATCTCCTTGCCTTTCACATGATTTGAACCTAATCATGGTTAGATATTTGGTGGGGTGAGATTTAAGAAAATCCCAATAACATCATGAAAATCCCATTCTTAGCATAATATTTAAAAATAATTGCAAGAAACATGATTTCATTTTGGCATGGTAACATTTAAGATCAAAAGACCTCTTTTAGCATGTTCATCATGTTCATCACATATTCATGCTTGGTCATGCAAACTTTATAGCATGTTCATCATTCTTTCATCATTTTGATCCAACATCATCATCATATTCATATCATAAACATGTTTTCTACCTACCAATCCTAGAAATACAAGATCTAAACAATCATTTAGAAATAAAATGCAAGAAAGGGAAAAAATGTTACCTTAAACTTGCAAATTTTCCTTTCCTCTTCTCCTCCTTCTCTCTATAACTCACTCTCTCACTAATTTATAGTGGATTTTCATTTTTTTTTGTGTGAATAATGGAGGGGAGGAAGAGCCTATTTATAGACAACAAGAGGCAACTCCATCTATTGGATTAACTTTTGATCCAAGGGCCAAAATTTCACTACATCACCTCTTTTCTCCACCATACACCTAATTTCTTCACATAATTGTTGTCTAATTCATTTGTCCTCTCTTGTGATTAATTTGGATGCCACTTTTATCTCCAAATAAGGTAAATATTGCATCATTATGCTTACATAAGCTTACTTCATCAAAACTTCCAATTTTGACACCTAATCTTTGAAATAGTATCATGCATGGTGGTTAACTCTTCTCCACTCCTTTTTCTTCTTATTCGCACAAAATTTTGAGCCCAAATTCAGCACAAGATGATGCCTTTAATTATTTGGGCTTAAACCATTTAATTCTAGGCCCAATTTCAACATATACCAGTTTTTGGGTTTCAATTATGTAAATTTTGTCTGGTAAAATTTTTCATGCATAAATATATTTAAAATATGAATTTTGAACTCATTATGACCTTAATTAATCATTTCTAAGCCCATATAATTTATTTTAGAAATTATTTTACCTTATCGGGCTCTAACCGAAAACACCGATAAAATTAGTGCTAATTAGTTTTTCTTGTAACCTCTCTGCATAGAGGATTATTATAAACCTTATAATATTATTTGGGACTTATTCTTGATTATTTCATAGTCTATTGGGTCATCTATAATTAAATCAATATAGAAATCAGGTGAATTAGACTTATTGAGCTCTTTATCCTTTCTTGATATCATTTGAGTTATTCTTGTCAATAATACTTTTGAGCCTCCAAAAATATCTTTGGCCTATTAGGGCTTTCTATACCTTTATTGGGTCTCCATGAATAGTACTCTTGGCCCATTAAGAAACCGGTGCAGTCTTACTGGGCTCTAACTCCGATTTTGGCCCAATATCCATTAGACCGATTCTATGGCTATTTAAACTTTATAGAAAAATCCAGTATCTCTTTTTAGCCCTAATATATCTGAGTTTCTTGATCCAGACTCATTTCTAATTCTTATTAATTTACAGATTATGAAACTTCGGATAAATTTTCTGCCCAATATATCTATTTTCTGGTTTTGCTTATTAGAGTATAATTTCTTACGAGAATTTTCTTGAATCACCTCCTATAACCAGTCTTAGCAAATACTGGACAGATGATTTGTTTGAGGAAATGACATCTATGTCCCCTTTTTTGTCTTTTTGCTAATAATTAATATTTTTAATTATGCCATCCAACTTTCTTTGCAATTTGGTCCCTACTTTGATCTACATAAGATATTTAAGCTCTTTTAATTCTAATTATGCAGTAATTCTCTAAACTAGAATTCAAACAAAATCATAAAAATTTAGATGTCACAGAATCCAATCCATTGGTATGGACACTAAGTTGGATGCAGTGATAGCAGAAAACGAGTTAGTTAGTTGGAGTTGTAATTGAGGTAAGGGATAGGTGCCCTATAGTTAACATGGTATTACACGATGAAGGTCATGGCAGTGATGGTGACGGTGATCTGAGTATCGTCAAGGAAGACAATGAAGAGATGGAGATCCATTTCATCCATTTCAATCGGTAGATTTCGACCAAAATCAATGATCCTAACTTATAACTGAAAAACCCCAAATCTCAACCAAAGAAAATGGAGAGGGAGGACTAGAGAACACTTACCAACTTGAATCCAAGCTTCCAAGGTCCGAAAATCACTCCCAATGGCCAAAAAACACGAACCCTAGCAGAGCTCCCTCAGTTCTCCTCCGTTTTCTTTCTTTCCGGTCGTTCAAAATGATCCGGATTTAAACAAAAATCCCGAATCTCACCGTGGCCTCAGCACACCTCATCGTGGCTCCACCAGTTTCAACTGAAACAACACCACCGGAATTGGCTATCGCCATGACGGCCCTGCTTCTCGTCACGGCTTGAAGCTCTTTCAGACTCCACTTGAACCTTCCGCTGTCCCATTTTCCCTGGTCCTGAACACATCGTCAAGGAAAATATTATGAGGGGTGTTACATAAGACACTGTTGTTCCATGGATCTGTATGGTCTTTAAAAGCTTTATTCCTTCCAAGTTTGAGGCTATCATCTTCCTCAGTTATGTAACCCTTCCATTTGGAGGTTACTCTGCTGATTGTCGGTTGACTTCTCTGAGGCCTCTGATAATCAGTTTCTATATAATGGATCTCAGTCATTGCCAGCTGATCCTTCTTTACATCAAGATGAATGCATTTAGCTTAGCTTCGTAATGCTCGAATGCATTTAGCTTAGCTTCGTAATGCTCATTCAATGACTAATTAGTAAGAATCTAATTCTTCTTATTGTTACATTCTCTTTTTCTGAAACTCTTCAATCACCAATCTATTAATTTGGCCCTTTTGATTCCTCTTGAATAATATCAAGAAATTGCATTTACGTCATATTGATAAGTGATCTCCAAAACCCCCTGATCATCTGGCTTGCTATTTGTAATGAAAAATGAATTTTCTTATCTTATACAAAATAAAATGCTTAATGTCCATTTATCATCATTCATAAATGAATATTTTTCGTTTCGAATTGAGAGAATCAAAGCTTTTTAAATAATCATACCTTCACCTTGCAAGATGATCTTTTTGTTGGTATTCCTCTTTGTGAAAAGAGGCTTAAGACGCTTATCATTTCCGCCATTACCCAACACAGTGGAGTAATTTTGCAACCTGGGCTTCTTGAACATACCCTTCTCCAATTCTGTCGCAACCTTCACCTCAAAACCATCACTGACATTGAATCAAATTCAAATCATGTTATCACAAGAAGCTAAATTCACCTCACCAATCACTTCGCTTCTTCCTCTGATTCACTGGGAGCTTAAGATTGTCGTCATTGATTATGATCTGCTCGTCCAGCGCGGGAGCTAGGGTTCGGGTGGGGAGCAATTCTTCGTTGTCGAAGGATTTACGAGACATATTGAAGGTATGGACGAAGGCACAGATGTCTTTGGCGATGAATCCGTGAGCAAAGACTTTGGTCAAGGACTGCTTCTGGTTGTAGACGGAGCAGTTCCATTTGTTGCTGCTCTTCTTCTTCTGCTTCACCTGAACATCATCGACAATGGGATCATCCAATCACAGAAACAGAGAGATCGAGAAAGAGAAAGATATAAGGAAGAGAGAGAGAGAGAGAGAGAGAGAGTGCCTGCATGGTGGAGTATTGGAAGCATTGAATGGCGATGAAGATGGTGGGTGCCATTGTTGTGAAGGAAGCGAAACTCTGCTTTAGCATGCACAGAGCCGAAAGCTAAAATTGCTAAAATTGGAAATTTGATGTGGCTTTGGTTTCAAAGACATGCTAATAGTAATTGATTTTCGTGCTCCCTTATTTATTTTTTTAAATATAAATCTTTTAAGTTTTTAGTATCCAAATTTAATTTCGGTTTGCAATTTTCTTTTTGGAGATTTTTTGAATTTTTAAAGTATTTGTAGATTTAAAATTTTAATAAAATATTAATTACTTTTTTACTGTTTTACATTTTATTAATATGAAATGGAGTATTCAAGAGAGCACTTAAATAAAAAAAAATTTAGAATTATTAAATTTTATAATAATCTGAATTATTTAATGGTTATCTAGTATATATAAAAGCTCTTAAAATGACACTTTTTATGAAGGGGATGAAATAATAAATATAATTAAAATATTAGAATTTCTTTTAAATTTTCTCATATGTCTTTATTCTATTAAAATAAGCATGTAAAATAATTATTGAAAATACGAGAATAATTGAAAAACTAATATTTATTAGTCTTAAACTTTTAAAAAGACTTACAAATAGAAACAGTTTTTTTTTTCTAGAAAAAGGACTGGTATAAAGAAAGGGAGGGAGGGAGTGTTCATTTTCATATCATTGTTTATTATTAAAGAAAGATTTATGAAGAAATGCAACATTATCATCGTCAATGATAAAGTACCATGTTATAAATTGAATAAAACTTATTATTCACATTTCATGGAATTTCAAAATTAAATCACATAATGAATCAAGAAATTATCTTGTAGTTCCTTAATCCAAAGCAAAGAAACAGAAATTATACATGAACACAACTCATTTCTCTTTAAAACAATATTCATACCATTTACCAAAAAGTTTGAGACAGTCTTTTTAAGAAATGTATAATTCTCACATTTACAAAATTATTCAAACCAAGCAACAAGAGCTATGTTCTCCATATATATAGCATAAAGTTTTGGAGCCTAGCTCCAGCAACAAGTAAGGGACTTCAAAATAAAAGACGGACGAAGACAAATTTTAAAGTCATTGCAAATTTGGCCATCCATTATTAATATGCTTGCTTCTCTGAGAATTGCTTTCCCCCACAAGGAGACTCTACTGTAGAGTGATTCTGCGAGGTAAAATAAAGATGAAGGGGTGAGTCAGAAATTTACTCAATTATTAGTGAGTTTGTGCATATGTGTGCACATGTGCCTACAAAATGAGCATGTGCTTATGTGCATTCAAATGCATTGTTAACATATATAAAATCACATATACTTAATATGCCTCCAAATGTTGTCATTTGAAAACATTATTCAATTTATATATATAGAAATTGTAGTGTGAAAAGTAACATATACAGATATATATATATATATATAGATATATATATATATATATATCTTTTTTCACACAACCAGGCAGGGAAACATGTAGATTCATAAAGAACATGCAACATTAATTAATTATCATTGTCACTGATAAAATACGTACTTGTTACAAATTGCTGCACTATTTCTTATTCATGTTGTCATTGTAGATTACAATCTCCTTCCCCTTGGCTTTTCTCCTGTCTTCAGAGGTTTCTGGAATTTCCTCAAGATTGATGGAAGTTAAATATTGGGTTGCGAGAAATTCTGACTTTAAAATAAAGAGAAAAAGAAACATATATATTTTAAATATCGCTCTGCATAAGATGAAAGGAGAAGTTGTAACACCTTATGTTAGGGCCCATTTCCCATGTATTAGACCATTTTAGATGTCTTTCATCATAGATTAGAGACTAAAATCATAATATGATAAAAATAGAATTTTTCAAAATTCGGGGTACTGTTCATTAGGCAAATTTTATTTTACCCGACGAATTTTGAAAATTCATAACTAAATCTAAAAAATTCATATTGAGGTGATTCAAGTCTCTAAATTTATCTTAAATTCAGATATACATGGGAAAAATATAAAACAGTAACATCGTTGGGCCAATTTGTACAGTAATTTCGTGGACTGTTACTGTTTATTTGGTCCATTTGCTATGTTCCAGTTTTCTGGCCTCAACTTTGAAAAATTATATCTCCTTCTATTCTGTTCCAAAATATGAATAATCTATGTCATTTGAAATCTCTACATGTACACTTAATGACATATTTTTATTATACATTTATTTCACTTACACATAGCATAACTTTAACTTAAGTCATGAAGGGTCAGAATTTGACTCTTACTGGAACAGTTTTGGGAAAAAACTCCATATTTCCTATTATATAGCTCCAATTAACTCCAAATCAGTGGCATACAAAACTTAAAACATAGAAATTTGTATACATATAAACCACTGAATTTTTGGAGCTTTGTACGATTTTATATTATCCTTTGAATTTTCCAGTACTTACTTTCCAGATTTCAGTTTTCCCCTTCTTGCCCTGTTCTAAACCCTGATTTCAAAAATTCATTATAATTCATACATTTATCCAATTTAGGTACTCTTTAGCTCTATGAAAATCTTGTTCTGTCTACTTTAAAAGCATGTATAACACTTTTATAGGATACTCTGTTTCAGATAGAGTTCCCCTACTCAAATCAATACTGGTCATCTCCAATGAACTTATGTCATAACTTACATGATAAGCTTCATAACACATTTACATTGACATTTAGTGCTCCAATTTCATGCATAATATCATAGAGGACTTAAAAGAATATATTCAAGGCATCAAACGGGATTTATCCCCTTTCATACGAATTTATACAAATTCCCAAAACATCACATCAAGACTTGCATAATAATATCATTCATCATTCTCTTCCTCTTTTCCTTTAGCTCTTTGCCTCCCTTGGATTTCTTCCATAACTTGGACCTATCATGTTATTATTTGGGTGATAAGATTTTGGAAATCCCAGTAGCTAGTCACATCTCAAACAATTACATTATCATGCATGCTATAAGACCTTCAAAACATCATAACAATCATTTCAAGGCATAAATCACCATATTGTTTATAAAAATTTCGGCATTATAACGGAATACAAAATGGACATCCCAGGCACTATCCCTTTCATAAAATCAGCCAATACCAGTCTCAAACATCATAAAAATAATATGGCAAGTCATCATTCACAATCAAATATAGCAAAACAATATAATGCGAGAAAAAGTAACTATGCTACCTCATGAAACTTTATGTCTTTCCTCTTTGATTCAACCATTTCAAGGACTTCCTTAAGCTTTCTCACACCCTAATGCATCACCAAATATCAAATAAATCAACTTGAACCAAGGGTTAGTTCATAAGAACTTCAAACTAATGGTTCCATGACTTTCCTCAATTCATGAAACCCTAATTCTTCAAAAATGCACCAAAAATTCATTTCTAACTCAAAAATGATGAATTATACCTCTATTTCATGTAATTTTTCATGAGGAATCCAAATATGGCCTCAGAATGATCAAATTCTATTTCTAACTCGGTTACTGTTCATTCCGAATTAACTTCAAAAACCTAAAAATTTCACTTCCTTAATCTTAAGCTTTTTCATGAAACCATCACTTGTTCCTAAGGTTTTCCACCATGAGGAACTCATTTTTGGCATCAAAAATATGAAATTCCAACTCTAAGTGTGAACAGTAACTCATCCAAAATCAGGGAAATTCAAGAAAAATTGCTACACTTTGTTATACAACAAACCACTTGCATATTCATGCTTTAAATGTGTAGTCTAGCATTTCCCCCATGATTTATGGTTTGTAAACTCATTTCCTTTCTAAATGATGTCTTGGCTGAAACCTAAGGGAGTGGAGAGGGAAATATAATCCATGGTTCAAGCTCTAAAGACCATAAATATCAAGCTTGAAGATGGTAGAACACTTACCATAAGTGAAGCTTTCCATTTTACCTTGAGTTCCCTCTTCCCCTTCCTCTCTTTTCTCTCTTCTTTCTTCGGTTTTCCTCTTCTATTTGCCTGCTGGAAGTCACGCGTGAAATGAAGTGGGAAATGAATGGTTAAGTGGTTTAATTAAGTGGCTAATCACTTAATTAATTAAAGCCACTTTTTACTAATCCTTGGTTACTTTAATACATACTTCCTTGAGAAGTTTTCCAACAAAATAATATAATATTATTTTGTGTCACATGGCTGCAGCAATCACGCAGGAGAGAGAGAAGTGTCCAAAAATTGCCTAATTTTCCTGATCCAGATATACCTCAATTCAGATACTTTTTAATCGTACCGATAAAATCGTCTTTACAGTAATTTAACATTTTTGGGATACATGACTATTTTAATTTTATTTTTATATTTCCATAATTATCCTGTCCCAAATGATATCTGTGTATGGCCCATATCTAGATCCGGTTTCTTTTTAACCATCAGTAGGGCCCACAGTTTACTTTATCGGTTTACTATTACTTTTGGACACTCGGCACTGATTATTTCTTTATTCTTGAACATTAACCCTCAGTGCCATATACCATTGGACTTCTCTCGTCGAGGGCTTTGTTTTGACAGTAATTTTACATATTTACAAAATTACCCCTGACCCAGGGTTAAATTATAATTTCTAAAACTTTCGGATCATCAGGTATAATTTTCCCCAAGACTCTTCTATATCTTTCTCCCCGTAAATTTTAAAGTTTTTAGGACATGGATATCCTTTTTATAATTCTTTGGGGGCAAAACTATAATTTTCTCATTTTTCCATTCAACTAGGAAAAATGACCTCTTTGCCATTTTTCATGCAAAACGGTGTCTGTCCGTTTTCTTATATTTTAACTTTATTGGGATGTTATAAAAGTACCATGATCTGTCACAACATTTTTACATAAATAATCTCTAATGCTATATATGTAGCTTATATAAAGATGAACTTGTATACAAAAACAAGTATATTGATGAAGCTACATATATATATATATTACTTTGTGCTCTGATTACCAATGGTTTCAATGGCATTAGCAGAATTTATTTCAGCTGTGTTTGCATCATTTTCATTCTCATTAATTGTCCAATGTCTTCTCCTCTTTGTGCAACTGAAGGGCATTGAACTCTAAAAGTAAAATGTACAGAATTTAAATGATTAACAAGGAAGGCAAATGCTATATTAAGTGACCACCAAATTGGCAGAGAGAGAGAGCTTACTGAGGCAAAATTGTCATCCTCCATCAACAGTCTTTTATTATTAAACATTGGTACTTTCTCCTGCATACTTAGACCACAACATTCTGTTCCTTCCTCTTTTGTGGAAGGACCCATGATTATTTTGTTTAAATTTAAAAATTTATATATATATATATGTATGTATGTATAAGTGAAAGGAAAATGAGAATGTAATTTAAAATTTGGGGGAATTATAATTAACGACTAGTGGAGAAAATTAATAACGAGGAAAGACTTTTAATGAATAAAAAGTTATAAAATCTAGAAGACTAAATGTTAAAATTAAGAAAATAAATAATAACAATATTCTATTTTATAATAAATTTATTACTTTGTTTCCAACTATTGAATTTAAATCATTATGTCAGAAATGTGCTTTCCTTTTATGGTTATTTTGTAAGATTAGATAACTTGTTCATGTAAAGAATAAAATCCTTAAATAAAACGAATGATAAAACTGTTAGGAAATGAGGAAAAGTGAAGTAAACTAAAGTTGGTGATAGCATAAAGATCATTACCCTCACCCCTACTGTAATTTGAATTCCCTTCACCATCACTTGAGTTCTCCGTGCTTTCAAGACTAGTGCTCTCCGCAGCCCACAAATTGGGGTCAAATCAGTAATTAACAATAATTCAACGTTACGCTAATAGCTGTGGTACTCATGACTTCTTTTAAGATATACTCCTTCCAGTCCTTTTTATTAGTCATATTCTAGAATTTTTTGGTGATTTTAAATATAAGTCACTTTCAATAAGTTTTTGAAGTATTAATTACTTTATTTTTAAAATACCCTTATTTAAGTATGAGAGAGAGTATAGATTATTTAAATTTGTGGTATTTATTAGGGATAAAGATGGAAATCACATCATTTTTAAAATACTTTTAATAATGTAACAAACTTTTCTAGGTTACCGTAAAGTAGTTGAAAGTGATTTACATTAAGAACGAGCGGGAGTATAATGCAAGAAACAATAATTCATATCACCTACAAATTAAATAAAGGTGTTAATTAGGAAATTATGTAACATTATGAAATTTACAATCCGCAATTTGAACTGGTTAAGTTTGTTTTTTTGTTCCAAAAGAAATTTGAAAATATATAAAAGAAGTTAATAGTGTACAAGGGGAAAAAAATAAACTCTTATCGTATGTAATTGTTTTACATGCAACTAATAACCTCTCATTAAAAAAATGACAATTGTTGATACATTTTATTCCACTGGAAACATAATATTCAAAATTAGTATAAAATCCAATAGCTGTAGGCATAAAGATAATGCACACAAATGGATCAATGACTAAAGCAACAAGAGTTTTTTCATGTCAATGAGTAAAATAGTTAATTCTTAGTCTTAATGCTTTTGCTTAAGCTTCTATATTCAAAAACTTCAATTTCTTCCCCTCTTGGTGGTAAAAACGGATCCTTGTCCACTAAAGAGTACAATAATATGAAAAAAAAAAAAAGGAAAAACGTACCAGAGGAATGTGCCAGGGGCCGGTAACGACAAGAACAAGCGTCACACCAATATTTCACATCGCCGTATTCGTCGTATGGGCTCTCTGGGGTTTCATAATCTGTACGTTTCAAAAGATTAAAAAATTTGGTACATATATAGTCTTATAACCAAATGAAGAACTGGAAATCAAACCAAACTAACCAATATTTCTTTTGGACAGAAATTAAACTTTGAATGAACCAATGATTAGATATACGACTATTATCTATATAAATCATCTCAAGTGAATGAGGCTATGCTACTAAGATCGATCTTAATTTATAACGGAACAACAATGTAGTTTTGTAAAACATAAGTGGCAAGCCAAGAAAAACGAATATGTAATAAAATAAACTCAAATGAAAATAGAGGAGCTAGAAACGAATAAAATAAAAATATGCATCGGAACAGAGGCTGACATATAAAATCTATATTAAGGAATGTAGAAAATCTACAAGCATATGCCATTTAGATAAGTTCAGTTTGAGGAATTAAAAACTATCTTAAGGCTAATTAAGTAGTAGTATACAAAATCACCATTGATTCTTTTTAAAGCTTAAACAAAAAAATGCAAGGAAAATAATCAGTTGCATTTGCGCAAAGAGTGAATAACATGCATTAATGACGAACATTTATATATATATATATTTATATTATCTTTCCATTTAATTTTTAGATATTGTGTGCAACCAACTAAATTGAATTCAAAGAGGATGGAGACAAGAGCATTACCTTGGTCACCACTCAATGAATCCAATATTTTAGGGGGAGGGATGAACCAATCCGATATTTCAGGAGGAGGGGTGAATCGGATATCTTCCATGTTATAATGTTGTTTGATTACATATATTCCACTCTCTTTTATATCCCAACCTCCTTCTATATAGACCTCTGCATGATTCCACACACCTTCTTGAAGTACACGTTTCATTGCATTATCATCAAAGTAATCCCTTTTCAGATCATACAATGCTATATGATCAGCATATGGCTCAAAAATGTCCCCCTTATATACTAATTCGAAATTTATGTACACCCTCGAGGTGTTTTCTAGACAGTAGGGTATTTGAGGATAAGCACAACAACAAAGAGTTGGGAAGGAGTTACGAAACCAAAAACAAATAGATGGTCCTTTTCTACGCTGGTCAATCCATTCTGGGATGCTTTCTCCCGGAACGCAAAACAAGCAGTGTTCGTCATGAGGTGGTCTGAGCACTGCAGCCCCAATTAATTGCTGTGCATCAAATGAAGAAATGTTGAGTAACACAGAAATATATACAGCAAACTCGCAAACTCAATTGATGTGAATATCTGAAAACCAAACAGATGATTAAAAATTGACCTCTCTCAACAATAAGTTTCTTGACTTCGTGCTCAACAATATGCAACAGATTGCTGACAATTGTTTTATGTTTGGTGGAATCTCTTCAACTTCTCTTAGATGCCTGCAATCATCTAAAACAAGGTGCCACAGAGAATGACATTCTTTTATGCATGCCGGCAAATTTGTGAAATTACAAGCCGTCAAGTCCAAACATTCTACATTTATCAACGCATTAAGATAAAGTTGAAGATTCTCATTTGATATATTGCAAAATGGCATGCGGAAAACAGCTATTTCATTGGGACATACAATATTGGACGTCACATCCATCACCAACTTTTCAACCTTAAATTCAACCTCTCGTAGTTCTGGCAAATGAAAAAGGCCACTGGGGAGCTCAATCCCTTGGCCTCTGTTCTCAATGTATAGGTCGCGAAGCTGTGTAAGTCTGCAAATTGACGGAGGCAACTTTTCTATACCAGTATAAACCAAATTCAGACGTCTTAGTTTCACTTTGCCTATTATTTCCGGAAAGTTCTTCACCCTTGGGCACATTTGAAGTGTGAGATGTTTAAGAGAAGGTGACTTGATGTGACGTGGAAAGGTGCGAAGCTGGGGACACTTATGTACATAAAAGCCTTCAAGTTTTCTTAAATATCCAACCGAATCATCAACTTCAATTAAATTATGGCAACTAAAAACACTTAATCCCTTTAAATTTGAGAGGCCAGATAAATTAGGTATCTTTTTAATATGTCTGATCTGTGCAAGAGTCAAAACACTAAGATTCTCCATCTTCTGCAATAAACAAGAACCATACAAAATGTCAAATTAATTAAAGAAATTATCAAATACAAGCTACCTAATAATCAAATAAATACACGAGATGGCGATGCTTGCCTTAATTGTTTCCATTGAATTCAAACAACTACCTCCCAGCTCCAACACGACAAGCTTCTTTGGACAAAAACCATATGGTAAGCTTGATGAAGGATATCCCCACCATTTCAGCACTTTTAAACTGTTGGGAAGATATTTGGGGCCCTTTGAAAATTTCAAGTTCCCCAAAATAAGAATTTTCAGACTTTTCAAATTCTTAAAGGCTTCTCCGTCCCAATATACATCTATGCTTTTCCACAAATTGTCTGAAATTATGATGTTAACTTCATTTGTACCCTTTAAGCCAAAAACCAAAACAGATCACAAATATTGTATTAGAAAATTGAAATATATATATATATAATCATAAATAGAAAACTTTTATGTCACATATTTGAATCAATGACATGCAAGTTAGAAGCTTCGATGTTATTTAATTACAGAAAATTTTGGATATCATAAAAAAAAAATAGAAATAGTCTCAGTGAAAATTGATGTAGTATTACAAAATGAGCAAACAAATTCTATAACCAAAAAGTAATGCATTATTAGCTAAATATCTTTTAAATATTCTTTTTTTTGTTTTTTTTTATTTATTGAAAAATCACTTGTCATATTTTAACTAATATTTTAGAAAACATTTTTCATTTGAAAATTTCAAGTTCTTCAAAATAAGAATTTGGATAGTTTTTATATTGTTGAAGGCTTCTCCGTCCCAATTTACATCTATGCTTTTCAACAAATCGTCTGGAATTATGATGTCAACTTCATTTGTACCCTTTTAAGCAAAAACAGATTACAAATGTTATATTAGGAATTTGAGATGTATATACACACACACAAAATTGATCATAAATGTAAAACTTTTATGTCACATATTTGAATCAATAACATCCATGTTAGAAGTTTTAATGTTAATTATAGAAAATTTCAGATATCATCAAATAAAGAAATAGTCTCAATGAAAATTGATGCAATATTAATGAACGGCCAAACAGATTCTATAATAAAAAAGAAATGCACTATTAGAGAAATATCTTTTAAATCTTTTTTCTTTCTCAGTCTTTTTCTGATTTTCTGAAAGATCACTTATCATATTTTAAACTCAATATTTTACAAAACATTCCTCATTATAATTTAAATTTTATGTTAACTTTATAGCCAGCAAAAATAAAATCATAAAATAAATACTGAAAATACTAAATATCATAAAACAAATACAGAAAAAAATACTTTCCTAAACAAAATTAGAAACACGCGATTACAAACACATTCTATAAACCAATCAAGTCACACATTATTAACTCAAGTCTCTTTTTTTTTCTTTTTCTTTTGTTAATCTTCTCCAAGACCATTGCATTTTGCATGGTCGTTGATTTGAATTGAGCTCAGAGTCTCTCTTACGAAGACACTCCTGCCACATTCCTACCACGGTAGGCTTCAATATTTTCAATTTTTTTGAAAATAAATATTATAGACACAAAAATATACTTTTCAATGTCATGAAGTCAAATTCTTAAGCTGATTTTATCCTTAGAATTTCTTGGGTCATTACAAGTAGAAACTGGATCTCTGCAATATGAAGTCATGTTTTTAAGATATTTTTATCCTTATAATGCAACAAAGTAGAGATATCAAGAGATTCTTTTATACTAAACACATGGAATATTAATGCAAAACTCATTAATGATGAAGCCACCAAGAAATTGTGAAAAATATAAAATAAAATCATAAGGAAAAATGGCGGGTAATCTAAACTAGAGTTATGTACTTACAGTATTTTCTTCCAAAACATGAACAATATCTTCATTGGACCATAATCTACTACATTTTCCTGCTTCTTTTGGTGATTCCTGACGAACAATTTCTCTTCCCATATCTTTTATTAAATCATGCATTTTAATATGACTGTATAGATATTCTTTCTCAATCTTTATAAGACATTTGTTTACCAACACTCTAATACCATTAGTTGGATCAAAATCATGAGCATGTTTCACCATATCTATGACATCTTCCAATTCAGTCCCTTGAAAGAAGCAAGCAATATCAAGAAAAATTTCTTTTTCATCTTGTTTCAATCTATCATAGCTTACTTTCAATATTTCTTGAATGTCTTCATTGGGAATTCTTTTATATCCATCTAAGGCAGAGTCCCATTCCCTTATTCCCGTATCACACAAGTGAGAGCCTATTACTTCAAGGGCTAAGGGAAGACCTTTGGCATAACTTATCACTCGATTTACAACTTTCATGTAACTTGGATCAAATTGCTTATTTTTTAAAGCATTCCAAATTAACAAATCAAGAGATTCTTCATCATTCAATGCCTCCATCTCATATATTCTTTCAACGTTGACCCCATGTGTTAGCAACAAATCTCTATCCCTTGTTGTTGTAATGATCCTACTCCCAGAACGAAACCAATGACAACCACCAGCTAACTTTTGTAATTGCTTCAGTTCATCAACATTGTCAAGAATCAAAAGAGTTTTCTTTTGTTTGAACCTCTGTTTTATTATTGTAACTCCTTCATTAACATCTACAATTTTTATGTCCTCTCCTAGAATTTTTGAAAGCATTTTTTCTTGCATTTGTTCTAAGCCAAGTTTTTTTGAGTTCTCTTTAATATCGTGGAGAAAGCACAAACCTTCAAAATTATCAACTATTGAGTTATACACAGCACGTGCTATTGTTGTTTTACCCATTCCCCCAGTTCCACAAATTCCTACCATAATGACCTCTTCATTTGACCCAAGTTGTAATAGAGAGTTTATTTGTAGTATTCGAGAATCTAATCCAACAGGATATTCAGCAATATGTAAAGGGACCCTATTAATTCTGCTAGAGATCTCTTTCACAATCTGTTCAATGACTTGATATTCATATTGACCATGCCTGAAAAATTACAAAAATTTATGTCAAGTCTAATTAAATTCATGCAATTCATGTTTCATATGGAAGAAATTTATAATAGTTTGCTTATAATCTAATAGGAAGCTAGCTAGCTGGGCTAAAAAAAACAAGAAGAAGAAGAAAAATAAGGGCTAAAAGTTGTGAATTACCCAAGATTGAAATGTGTGCCAGAAAGATTAGCTGTTTCAGTTAGTGCACGCGTCCAACTTTGCATCATCTCTTCATTAGCCCTCGAGTTTTGTCTATGCATAGCTAATGCTTGTTTATAATTTCCACTTTGATGTCGTACTTCTGAAGGCTCCACATCATGAAAAATTGGCAAAATCAACCGATCCTTTCCCTTGATACACTGACAGATCTTGACAAGTTCTTTGAGACAAAATGTTGAGAAAGCATAGTTCTTAGAAAATATTGTAATCGCCATCCTAGATTCTTCGATTGCTTTGAGAAGTGCTGGAGTGATTTCATCCCCTTGTCTTATTTCCTTATCATCAAAGAAGGTGCGAATTCCCTTTTGAGTGAGAGCATGATACAAATTTCCTGTAAAACCATAGCGATTGTCTTCACCTCTAAAATTGATGAAGACATCGTAAGTGAACTCATAGTGGAAGGAAGAGACTGATGCTTGCCGTCTCATGATGGCTAGTACTGGAAGATAGAAATGAAGATATCAGTTAATTTACAATTTAAAACTGTGAAGAGAGTGATGATACCCTTGCAAGGGGGACACGATAAAGATCTGAATGAGTTTACTTACTGTGAAAACTGAAGTAGCTGAAAACGAAGCAGCTTTGAGGCGCAGTAAACCTATGGGAACTAACAAGAAGCACGATGGAGGCTGCAATTTGTTGGAGCACCTACTGCCATGACCACTTCAGCCCCAAAGTCATCTTTGACTGACAGCTCATTCATCATCAGCAGAGGAGTCACCTAATGGTCACATGGGTTGAAAATACTCTCAATTGTTTTCTTTTTATTTTACAGGTTGTATATTTTCTGTAATCTTTTGCACCATACTCGTGTCCTTTGTTTGTTGGAAATGGTGCTATTTAATTCCTTCCCTGTAATCGTTGAGAGTATGAATGGTAGAACTAAATTCAATCTCTCTCTCTGTATTACAATTCCGTCTCGACTCTCGATCATCTGGAAAAGACGAAGACGTAGAATTAAGCAGTGGATTGTCCCGTAAATTTAAACCCGAAACAATGCAGGGGTTGTTGTAGTAATAATAATTAAAAAGTAGCGAAGAATTTTAGTTGTATATAATACTCTATATTGGATTAATGGGATAATACTCCAAGTCAATTAATTAAGCGGGAAAAGATTAACGCGAAGAATAAAGCAATAATTGTTGGAATTATCGAACAAGTGACGAAGGAGGGCACAGAATAAATAATCCAGCCCAAGTGGGAACATAATAATTCCTGTAGTAACTTTTTTATTTTTGAATGGAGCACAAAGAACGTGGGGTTCCATGGTTTTTGACCTTTTTATTTTTTATTTTTTTTTAGAAGTAATGGAGCGCTTTCACTTTGGTCAAGTGGATCCTAATTTCAGTTTGGATTGTGCAAAGTACATTTAAATTAAATTAGATATTTAAATTAATATTGATGATATTACTAGCATTTAAAAATAAATTTATATTATTGAAATTTAATCTGAACAGTAAAATAAGGAGTAAGAAAAGAAAAATGGAAAGATGAGAAAAACTGAAAATGGTTTATCACGTCCTTGACTCCAAAAATAGGGGAAAAATATTTCATCATACCCATAACTCAGATTTTTCTTAATGATAACAATAATTACAATACTTCTATTTATATATCTTGTTGCCCCTTTTGTGATTGAAGTCATCTTTGTACACTATTACTCACTATAATTCTTAATATAAGGTCATTTAAACACATCATGTAAATTTATATTAAAAATTAAAGTTAATTTATTACATTAATTTTTTTTCAAAATTAAAATTAGTTAATTAATAATCTTAATTTAAAAAAAAAATCACAAGACCTTGCTATAGCTAACCTTATTGAATTTTATTGGAAAAAAATGAATTATACCATTCCTAATATAAAATAATAGGTGGACTCTATTTTCTAAAGCACTTTAGGAAAAATTACATATGAAAATTCTTGGTAATACATAATAAAACTATATCATATTCTAAAAATGGTTTTACATTTGGAATAAATGAAAAGCTCTTATATATAGAATAGTAGAGAGTATTACTATTGACAAAGTATTATTTCTTTTAATTCTTTTTTATTTGTATGTCTTTTAAGGTTTTAACATTAGATTAAAATGGTAATTACTATGTTATAATTTATTTTAAATTTCTTGATATGCGCTTCATTTATTTTTTCTATTCTCCATAATTATCTCTCCAAATTAATAAAGGCAAGGGTATAATTGAAAATATAATATTTAGTTTTGTCTTGAATTTTAAAAGTACAAACAATAATTAAAAAAAGGGGAGAAGTGATTGACACATCACACATAAAAAATAATAGCATATCTTAATACAAACAGCGCTTTTAATTACTTATATGATACTCCATTTAATTTGGGAAAAAAGACATTTTAAAGATTTTATATAAATTAAGAAACTCATTAAATAATTTAGATTGTTATAAATTTTAATAGTATTCTACTAAAATATTTTTGACTTAAATGCTCTTATAAATGCTCCATTTCATATAAAGGGCAAAAGAATAAAAATATAATTAATATTTTACTGAAATTTTTAAGTGACAAATATTTGAAAAATTACGAAACCTTCAAAGTGACAATTTTCCCTAACAGAAGGCACTACGCCAGATTTGAAAATAATAGATGACTAATAGTAGGCGGTTATATTAAAAAATGTTTAAAAAAATATGCCTGGGGGATTTGTAGGCGGTTATTTAAATAACCGCCTACAAAAAGTTAATATTTGTAGGCGGTTTATTACATAACCGCCTACAAATTTATTATCAAATGACAAAAAAAAAATTAATAACATAGTAGGCGGTTATTTTAATAACCGCCTACTTTTATTTAATTATAATAATATTAATTAAATTAATAAAACCAAAAGTATGCGGTTATTTGTTATAACCGCCTACTTTTGTTGCACTCTACCATATACATCACTTTTGAGCTATTCACATCGGCCTCGTTACTGACTCCACAGAAGTTCTCTCCCTTTGATTCTGCGGCTTCTTCAAGTTCGTGTGAGCATTTTGCGGCTTCTTCAAGTTCGGGTCAGCATTCTACGGCTTCTTCAAGAGTTCGTGTCCATATTCGCTCTGTCTCCAACCTCCATCTCGAGGTTCTGTGCTTGCTTGCTTGCTCTGTCTCCTGCAGCATTCTGTGTTGGTGGCTTGTCAAGCTTCGTGTTCGTGCTCTCCATCTTCGTGTTCGTGTTCATGTTTGTGTCTGTGTACTTGTTCGAGTTTTGTGGCTTCCGTGCGCTATGTCAATGGGTAGTCCAAGTTCGTTCGTGCTTGCAATCTCTGGTTACCAGAGAACCCAACTATTTTGAACTCCTACAGGTCAGCACCTCACCTCCACTTTTCTGTTTCCCATCAATTTCTCCTTCCATTCGTCATCCCTGCTCATGATTCAACGTATGCCTTCTAGGTGTTTGCTAAAATGCCTATATGAGATGTGTTCCTAAATCCAAATCATTATTATTGCTTAGGATTCGTAGCTGCTCTGTTGAAAGGGTTATATTCTAAGCTGGAAATATATAGTGGCAGGAATGTTCTCACTTTTAGAACCATTATTTAGTCTTCGGAGTAGTGACTCTGTTAGATTTTGTTGGTTTATTTGCTGGTCCCATTATTTCTTTTGCCATCCAACTTCGAATTTTCCAGCTTTTCAGCCTTTTCCAACACCTCTCCAAGTGACTCAATCACCTTATTTCTCTCTTCTACATCATCTAATTTTTCATTACCAAATTGCTTAGTAGCTTTGGAGGGATCCCACCCTTCAGAATTTGTACCTAACATGGAGTTACCCTTGGTCACTGAAGACTTCAATACCGGCTTTGGAGGAGGCTTAAGGACAAAACCATCACTATTATCTCCAGTAACTGTATTCCCTCTATCACCGTTAGAGTCAAGGGACACTGTATTGCCTTGGTCAGATATGAAATTAGTCATACTCACTGAATATCTACAAAGGGAAGGAGACACAATGCCATGTCCTTCTACCCTTAAAGTTTCCTCCAGATAGGGAAACTCTCCTTCCAAATGAGTGGGTCCTTCCAGAGGAACTTGCTCCAACTAGACCTCCCAAACTGACTGGGGAAGCAAGAGAAGCTATTGCTCCTTGAGCGTTGCCCACCATTATAAGCATTGAACTCCCAACAACAACACAATAGGTTCTAAATGTTCTCACACCTAGCAATTCCTCATTCTACACTCTGTTTAAGTTTCAGTGAATTGGAACTATAACCTACTAAATAATTTAACCTACCCTGAAACAAAGAACCTCACAAAACAGATAAATTAAGAGCAATATATCACTACCCTTAATAAAATGAGCAGGGTATGATACCTCGACTACAAAGATTGAAACTGTGTCAATTAGAGGCACAACCTGTTTAGGGTACTGCGTAGTGACATCCCAATTATAGAAGCAACGCGTGGGTGTGTAGATGGAAGAGGGGAAGCAAGAAAGGAAGGAAATATGGATGTTATTTTGAGGCTGAGGTTGTTGGGAGGGAGGGATAATATATGGTGTGGGTCGGAGAAGTTGAGACAATTGGGAATGTGTGGATGGTTCTCCGCCTGTCAAATTTTGTTCATGTGATTAGGATTTCTCTCTCTTTCTTTCTTTGTTTTATTTTTAATTCGTGGCTTCTAAAGCACCTTTCTTCTACTCCATATTTGAAACTCCGTGGGCAAAAACATTAAATAAATAAATAAATTGTGCAACTTTTTTTGGCCAACAAATAAACTATTCTTACATATTAAATTATATTATTTATAATGTATAATAAGTGAAAAATTTTTAAAACTTACCCACCCTAATTTTAATTACTGAAATTTAAATTTAAAAAAAGAAAAATAATAAGTATTTTAATTTATTAATTAACATTAGTATAATTATTAATTTATTTAATTACTTAATATTTTAGTTTAGTAAAATATTATAATTATAATTATAAATAAATGTAAGATTTTTATAAATTGATACGATAATGATAATGATAATGATAATGATAATTGATAATAATAAGCTATAAAACATTGATAATATAAGAAGACATGCATGTATTTGATATATATTAAATATAATATTTATATCATATATAGATTCTTAATATTTTCTTTTAAAAAATTTTAAACTAACTTAACTCTTATAGTCAGACATTAACTTTACTGTTCATTTATGTCCTGTTTTAAATTTTTTAGTGTTCAAACTTGTATTTCATTGAGATTTCTCATCACAGACATATTTCTTCTTATTCTTATAGCATATACACCTAGTTTAACAAATATAATATGGTTTAAATCTTAAATTGACTTCTCGACTTATTTAAATCAATATCGGGGGGCCTTGGCCATTTTAGGTTTCAATTTACTACTTTACTATATAACTTGTGTTCTTACATTCTCATCATCTTAATGTCATTTCTAAGACATCATCAAGCATATAGAACCATTATTAACTCATTGAATTCATTATATTCATGTCATGATCTAAACTTCCCTTAGCCCCCTAAATCTTTGTTGAGTCAAATTTTAACACTTTCATATATTAAACTAGTTTAGAAATTTTTCTTAACTTTATACTCTTATGTAATGCAGGTTGAACATGTCATTGTGGTTATTACATATTAGCTATTTCAATTAGCTTTTTAATTTAGAAGCTTTGAGGCAGCAAAATAAGGGGCTAAACTAAAGGGGATAGTATAGTACAAGGTTATAAGGTATGTTATTCTTGCTTTCAAAGTTGTTGAAAATGGTGGTGTTGAATGATTGTTATACTAATTGACCGATGTTTGATTTGCATGTTAATATCTTCAATGGAAGTCATATGGTGAAGTTTTGATTGGAAATGATTGAATGAAATTTGATAGTCATAGTTTGATCAAATTTCAACAAGCCCAGGAAACTTTCTTTTCCAAGTCGTTATGTTGCCGATTTCCTTTTGAACTATATCATTATAATGCCATGTATTAATATCTAATCGCATGAAATATAATTACTTTATTAATTAGAAGTAATTTGATGATTGGAAATGATTGGATACATGGTTGCTGCTATGATTGGTTGAAATTTACTACTTTTTGTATGAATAAAGGGCTTAAGGCTTGGGAAACTCTCATTTCTATGTTGTTATGCTACTGAATTTTCTTTAAAAATTAGTTTATGGTTGCCAGAAATAGTCCATGGTTGAATCATGTATTACTTTAATGTCCTAGAATAAAGACAATCCTTATGTTTGAAGATAGCTGAGTTTATCCAGGATTGGTTGGAAGATGCTAGTGCTTATAATTGATGAGTCTAACTTTTTGTGAGTTGTTGCTGTAGAATTATTGGAACCATCAACTTCTAGGGGAGGCTCTGCCGAAATTTGTACACATTATGGATAGGAATTGGATGCATGCAAATCGTTTGAGTATGGAATATTGGGATGGAGTGAAAGAGTTTGTTAGGTTTGCAGTTGAGCATGCTAATAACCCCGACAAAATTATATGCCCCTGCTTAAAGTGTTGTTTTGGAAGGCTAGTTAGTTCAGATAAGTTGGAAGAACATTTAGTGTGTAATGGAATCGATCGAAGTTATACCCATTGGACAAAACATGGTGAGACAAATGACGGGTATAGTGATTTGGGGACAAGTAGGAGCTTTGGATCTAATGATTTTTATACAAGTACATTTGATGATGACCATCTTCAAGAGATGACAAATGCGATTGAAGATGAGCTTCAGGATTGTCCTGAGATGTTTGAGAGGTTGAAAGCCGATGCAGAAAAACCATCATATCCTGGTTGTACTAAATTCACGATATTATCAGCTGTGTTAAAGTTATACAACTTGAAAGCAGGGAATGGATGGAGTGATAAGAGCTTCACAGAATTACTTGCATTTTTTAAAGATATGCTGCCACAACGTAATGAGCTTCCAAGCCGAACATATGAGGCTAAACGAATGTTATGTTCTATTGGAATGAGCTATGAGAGGATACATGCTTGTCCTAATGACTGTGTTTTATTCCGAAAAGAATATGCATCATTAAACAAGTGTCCTAAATGCAATGCCCCACGATACAAAAAAAAAGAATTGAGTCCAACAAAGGTGGTATGGTATTTTCCCATCATACCTAGATTTAGACGCATGTACAGTAGCGCAGAAATTGCAAAGCTCTTGACATGGCATGCAGATGAAAGAATTCAAGATGGAAAACTTCGACATCCTGCAGATTCTCCACAATGGAAAAGAATTGATCGTGAATATGAAGATTTCGGGGAAGAAGATAGAAACTTGCGCCTTGCTTTATCTACTGATGGAATGAATCCTCATGGCATGCAAAGTAGTACCCACAGTACATGGCCCGTTATTTTGTTGATTTATAACCTCCCACCATGGCTATGCATGAAGCGGAAGTTTATGATGTTGTCTATGTTAATTTCCGGACCCAAACAACCTGGAAATGATATAGACGTATATTTGGCTCCATTAATTGAAGATTTGAAACTATTGTGGGAGAAGGGTGTAGAGATGTATGACAAATATAGGGAAGAAACATTTAAGTTGAGAGCTATGCTGTTTGGTACAATTAATGATTTTCCGGCATATGGTAATTTATCAGGTTACAGTATCAAAGGAGTGTTTGGATGTCCTATATGCGAAGAAGGCACACATACCATACGGTTGGAACATGGTGGGAAATTTGTCTTCCTAGGACATCGCAGATTTTTGCCTTTGGGACATCGTTACAGGTGGTGGAAAAAAGCCTTTAATGGGAATACAGAAGAAGGGAGTGAACCTTTGCCATTAAGTGGTGAGGATATGTTTGACAAGGTGAAGGATTTGAATAACAATTTCGGGAAGCCTTTTGCAAAATACCTTGGGACTAGTGGGTAGAAGAAAAAGTCAATTTTCTTTGAATTGCCATATTGGAAGTCTTTATATGTGAGACACTTCCTTGATGTCATGCATATAGAGAAAAATGTATGTGATAGCATCATTGGTACGTTGCTTAATGTGCCGGGAAAGACCAAAGATGGCGTTAAGGCAAGGTTGGACTTGGTTGCAATGGGAATAAGAGGAGAATTGGCACCGGTGAAGGGGAAATGCCGTACTTATCTACTTCTTGCAGCATATACTCTCTCTAGAAAGGAGAAAATCACTTTTTGTGAGTTTCTTAATGGAGTTAAGGTCCCAGAGGGATACTCCTCAAACATTAGAAACCTTGTATCTATGAAAGACTTGAAGTTGAAGGGCTTAAAGTCTCATGATTGCCATGTTCTATTGAAGAATTTGATGCCGGTCGCTATCCGATCTATTTTGCCCAAAAAGGTTCGAGGCACAATCACAAAATTATGTTTATTCTTCAAATCCATTTGTAGCAAAGTGATTGACCCCGTTAAGTTGCCAAGGTTGCAAAGACAAATTGTTGTGACTTTGTGCGAACTTGAGATGTATTTCCCACCTTCGTTTTTTGACATGATGATTCACCTAACAGTTCACTTGGTTAGAGAGACACAATTGTGTGGCCCAGCTTATATGAGATGGATGTACCCTATTGAGCGTTACATGAAGGTATTAAAAGGATATGTGAAAAACCGAAGTAGACCAGAGGGTTGTATTGTTGAACGGTACATAGCTGAAGAAGCTGTTGAATTCTGTACTGAATACTTATCCAATGTTGATCATATTGGGCTTCCAAAGTCTCGTCACATTGGGTGAACAGATGGGGAAGGGATTCTTGGAAATGATATAGTTAGCATCTCCAGGACACAGTGGGAGCAAGCTCATTTGTATGTTCTGCATAACTCCGATGAGGTTGAGCTATATGTGGAAATGCACAAGGAGAAACTTAGAAGTTTAAACCCCTACAAGAATGAGAGTTGGATATCAAAGGAACACAATCGGGTTTTTATAAATTGGTTGAGACATCACATTATTTTGGAGATGGAGAGAAATCCTGGTTCAGTCTCAGAAAGGTTACGATGGTTAGCTAACGGTCCAAGCATGTGTGTCATATCTTACAACGGTTATCTTATTAACGGCTACACATTCTATACGAAAGAGCTGGATGATCGGAGCACAATGCAAAATAGTGGGGTAACTCTTATAGCTCAATCAATGCATATTTCTAGTGTCAAAGACAAAAACCCTATTTTTGCAAATATGACATACTTTGGGGTAATTGATCGCATATGGGAATTGGATTATATCTTGTTTCGGGTACCAGTCTTTCATTGTAAGTGGGTTGACAACAAAAATGGTCTTCGAGTTGATCAAACAGGGTTCATTCAAGTGATCTTAACAAGGTGGGGTATAGAGATGAACCTTTTATTTTAGCATCCCAAGCTCAACAGGTGTTTTTTGTCTCCGATCCTGCTAATAAGAAGTTGTCTATTGTTATGTTAACAAATAAAATAATTGACAAACAAAAAGATATTGAAAGTCATCAAGATGCAAATATTGAGGATGATCCTTTTGTAGGGACATCAATTGATACTGATTATACTGGAGATGATGCCTTCTATGTGAGAGATGATCATCAAGAGGGTATTTGGATCATAAAGAGAAGACAAACCAGAAAGAGGAAAAGGTTTGAGTTTGAATTTTGTGTGTTTGAATTTTTTACTAGTTGTGTTATTCATCTTATTTGTGCGAACTTTTGCCTAAATCTTGTTATTTTCCTTTCTATGTATTAATGTCTTGTTTGTTTGATTGATATTACAGGTAAATGTCTTCTTCTTCTGATTATGATAGTGATCCGATGAATGTGGATCCCAGTAATGTTAACAAACGGGTTGAGAAAGAGTTAGAGAAGCATCATCGTGGCTTGACCGTCTTGAAAGAGGTCTCACGGGCAAGAGATAGTGGTCAGAAGATCCATGTGGTGTGGAATCGTAGAGGCCACCAAATAAAAGATGGTGGAAAAAAATTAAGTACCTACATTGGAATAGCTGCGAAGATGAATGTGCCTATAGCAAGTAGCCAATGGAAGGACTGGAGGAAAGTCCCTGAGGCTATGAAAGACTTAATTTTCAAGGATATAGCGGTAAACAGCTTATTATAATTATCTTGTAATGTTTTTTCCTATGTGGATATACTTTTATAATTAATCTTGGTACTTTGTTTTGTAGTTGGGATTTGACATCGATGAGTGCCATAGAGATTTCATATATAAGAAGGCTGGAGTATCGATGCGAGCTTTTTGATATATTCTTACAAAAAGATTTTTGAGAGATCCAGATGGTAACATCCTTGAGCATCCACATGCATTATTTGAAGTCTACATAAAGCAAGAAGACTGGGATGTTTTTACGGGTATCCGCCGTGAGCAATCTTTCAAAGTAATCCTTTTTTACATGTTAGTTGTTAATTCTATTCTAATGCTATATGTGTCTAGCTATTTCATTTCAGATTTTTGTTTTCTACAGATATTAAGTCAGCAAAATAGTGAAAGGGCCAAGTGTCAACAATACCCTTATAGAGCTAGCCGTCTTGGATACTCGGGTATAGAGGATAAGATGGTACGTGTCTATAGATCTTATTTATATGAATATATTTTCCTTATAAATACTTACAAATCAGTTATTTATGTTATTACACAGCATTCTCAAGAGGGATCTGAAGGTGGCCCTTTAACCAAGCGTCATGTGCTATGGGCAGAATCAAGAAAGAACAAGGAAGGGATTATTGACAATGAAAATGTCAAACAAGTTTGTGATAAAATTGTAAGTCTTACATTATTATTTGCATTTTCAATCATTTATAATATATTTCTATAAAATAATATATTTCTTATTATTTTTTTGCTTTCACAGGCTACCCTTGTAGAGTCCATGCCTGAAAGCATTGAGGAAGACACAGGGCTTGATGTGCTAGGCAAGGCATTAGGGCTTCCTGAGCACCCTGGTCATGTTAGGGGTGCCGGGTTTGGCGTTTCTAAGAAAACATATTTTGGGACTCAACGCCGCTCATCGTCATACTCTGCAGCTAAGGTTGCTCAATTAGAGGCAACTCAATTTGAGATGGAGAGAAAATTAGCCATGTTGACAGATTTGGTGCAAACACAAGCTGCAGTACTGAAGCAAATACAGTCGTCACAGGTCGCATCAACAAGCCCTAGTGTCAAGGATAGCTGCCCTCTTCCATTTGAGCATCTCCCTGAGGTAATTGCTTTTCCAATCAAGTTCATAGTTTTTTTCGACATGTTTAACTTATTTTTTGCTATTGGTATAGGGCGTATCATACTGTCAATTATGGTTGGATCACCCTACTAGACGTGTGGTTGCAGAGGGGCATGTGGAAAACACAGGAGGCGTCATTCACAATCAAGCCTTACCTGAAGGCCATGTGAGAGTATCGATTGATGTCCCCAAAGAGGAGAATGCTGTATTGCCAATTCCTACCCAAGATGCGGATAAGGTAGGACAAGTAGTGGGTAGTTATGTAGCATGGCCAATGAACCTCATTACCCTTGCTCCATCTGTACAGGTATGTCAATTGACACTTTATTATAATTTGCTACTGTGTAATCACTAGTTCATCCCAAATTGACCAACTTTGTTGCATAGGCAAAAGGAAAGCGTGTTCTAGGGTCCGGGCAATCCAAAGAGTCAATCATTGCACCGATGAAGAGACTACCCGGACCTAATGTTAATTTAAGGAAAAGCCACAAGTACTTGAAAGGATTAGTGAGCATAGGGCAATGGGAGATTATAGAAATTGAGTATGATATAGGGATCTATAATAAAAGGATAACTGAAATGATCACCGAAGAAGTTATCCTATTCATGGTGGATCATCAATGGCTTGGGGCTGCGAATATTAACATATACATCAGGTACTCAAACTAACATAAATGAACTACTTTCCAACTAACCTTTCATTTGAGTGTGCTATTAATACACAATTTTTTTTTCATTTTAGGTACTTGTATGAAAAATTTCTGGTCCCTGCCAATCTTACTAGCAAATTTGTGTTCCTCCACCCCCAAGATATATCATCTTTTTGTAGAGGTTTGATGACCCAGAAGAAGATCACAGAACAATCTCAAGAAATTGCGGATGTGTTCAAGGCAAGAGCCGATAAGGAAGTATTATTTTTGGCACCTTTTCATCAAGGGTCAGTAACTTATTGCTAAAATATTAAATGATGACTTTAGTTGTTGTGAACTGCCCAGTTATAATTTGTTGATGTTAATTATTTTTTCGTCAGAGAACATTGGATGTTGATTGTCATCAACCCAGTAAAGCCAAAAATATATTATTTAGACTCCGGAAAACAAACAGGGCCAGAGAACCGCATCCAAATGATGGAAATGTTCAAAAAGTAAGAATAAGTTTTTTTTTAGCTTTTGTATATGTCTCCATGGTAATTCAAAGTTATGCTTATATTAATGTTCTTTTCTCATGGTTAACAGTGCTGTGAAGATGTTTCGAGCAGACCGAGGGCTTAATGACAAGAAGCAACAATCATATAAATGGACATCAATAAAGGTATTTATAGAATAATATTTAAGCAATTATTTATTGTAATTGACATTAATCTTCATATATAATATGTATGTATATATTTTTGTTTAGTGTCCGAAGCAAGCTAATGGTATCGATTGTGCATATTTTGTACTGATATTCATGAAAGATATCGTAATGCATGGCCAAAGCTCTATCCCGGTCACGGTATGTAATTCCATTTCATGCAATTACATTAATGCTTATAACTTTTGACCATTTTTTAGTAATGTCATTTTATTAATTTCTTCATGATATTTTAACTTGGATAGTACTTCCCAGATACCTACTATGATGAGTACTCCAAAAATCAAATCAATGAAGTCATCACAGAGTGGAGTGATTATGTGGCTGAAATCTACCTAACTAGAGAGGAGGATGAGGAGGGATCAGAGTAATTGATTAGTTTGTTGTTGCTAGAGTCTGTTGGGAAAAATCTGGTATTTTATGATTTCTTTTTAAACTTTTAAAGTATATAGTTTTATAATATGTTATAAGATTATATCATACTTTTTCTGTTTTAGATCATTTGGTGAGGAAGTCCCAACTCCCAACATTCTTAATTTCCATTTGGGGCTCTTAAGAGTATTGCTAAAGTGTAATATAAAGTATAATTTAAGAACAAATTGTACTTCAAATGATGGATGGGCTTTGATTTTGCTGGGAAAGCTATGTATGTACTGCTGTATGGGTTGTTGTTGTATCATTGTTCATGGAGCTGCTAGGTTTCTCCACACAGAAGTGGATAACTATTGGTGATGGACTATATTCATATGGCCCGTTCTTTCTTTCTTTCCTTCTGTTGTTGTTATTATTATTATTATTTTCTCTATTAGAGTCTAAGGGGAGATTAGTGCTTGGGTTGGCACTATAAATTCAAAAACAAACATCATCTTTCCCTGACAATTAAGCGTTAGAGTAAGACAAGAAGCCTTCTTTATAGCCAAAGTCTCACTTGTGTGATCTGTCTCTTTCTTCTTAATAAGAGGCCCAGGATTATATTGAGAGAAAGAGAGAGATAATGGAGGGAAGAAAGGAGTATCCGAAAGAAATGAAGATATATCACTGATGTTGGAGAGGCATACCTTTAAACCCTCAGAAGCATGGCGGAATGAGAGTTGCAGTTTTTGTTCTTGGTATCTCTCTTTCTCTCTCTCTCTTCTTTGATCAATACATACAACTTTAGGATCAAACGTATCTCAATCAGAGTGTTGTTGCCAATAAATTTTGGTGAGTCATTCTTGTGTCACAGTGGGTGTATTACTATGAAGTTTGTTTGTTAACTTTTGAGTGAGTCTTATTGGCACTAGTGTGAGATATTGTTGTGATTATATTTGATGTAACCTCCTGTCTAAGGAGTCTATTTTCTGTTTCCACATTAGTGCAGTGTTATTAGTATTATGCTAGCAACATATAGCAAGGTTCCTATGAGAAAATAAGTGCAATGTACTAATTGATATTTTCATTGAAATGAAAATTCTCAATTGAGAAAATAATTGGTAATTTGCATATCTTGGTTCAACATCTTATTCTTTCTTAACTATATATATTTATTCCCATGCTATTACATTGGTTAAAACATAAATGTGAATCGTTTTTGTGTTGTAGGTATTTGGTTAGTTAGAGGGAAGGGCCATTGCCAATATTAAGAGCTTAAATTTCTTCATGGGAGTTGATTGGAGCTCGTCTAAGAGTAAATTTGGAAGGATGACTTTGGTGGAGGCTCTAGGATAGCAGATTTGGGATTGTATGAAGCTCGACAGCATAACCTTCTTTCTAGATAATTTTCATGTATTGCAATATGACATTTTATTTATGGTGTTTGAAGCATTGTTTAGATGTTGTTTTTTCTTATTTTATCGTTTTGTAGTGTCAATATATTGTTTATGTATGATATGTAAATTGATATTAATTTGTAAATACTTTTTAATATAATAGATTTTATTTTTTGTTAATGGATTTAACAGGTTGCATATATTTTGATACGAGACTGAACTACTTTCAAAATTTTTTTTAAAAAAATATATAAATTTAGTAGGCGGTTATCTGGATAACCGCCTACAAAGGTCCACTTTTGTAGGCGGTTATTAAAATAACCACCTACAAAAATGGACCTTTGTATGCGGTTATTCATATAACGGCATACAAAGGTTCACTTTCGTAGGCGGTTATCCAGATAACCGCCTACGAAATCCAACCTTTGTTGGCGGTTATAACCGCCTACGAAATCCAACCTTTGTTGGCGGTTATAACCGCCTACAAAAGTGTCCACTTTACGTTGGCACTCGCATAGTAAGCAGTTCATAACCACCAATAATAGCTAAAAATAACCGCCTACAAAACCCTTTTCTGGCGTAGTGAGGGAACGGGAAAATGGATCCATTAATAAACATCTGACCTTAAATTATCATATTTAGTTGACTTCAACTGCTAAAAATGGGATTGCTAACAAATAATTAATTGGTTTTAAATTACTTATCATGTTAAGTTTTCAATTAAGAAGTACCGAAGTAGGGGCATAGAGATTGGTTAAGAGAGTGCCTAGCTGGCATTTGGAGGAACACTCATGTGGGCTTTCAATCTTTTATTCATCTAGGCAACTTTTGTTTTTTTTTTAATTGGTTGGGACTCAAATGCTCATACTCCCTGTGGTCCTAAAGCATCAAGGCAAAAGGCAATTAAAAAGATGCATCCACTTCAATTTAAGCTGCTTTGAAGGTTAATTTTCTGATTAATTTCTCCTCTGATTTATGGGCGGGTAGTATTTCTAAGACAAGCTCGAAGCAAAACTCGAATACAGGAAGCTCAGCCAAGGAAAGGATGGTTCATCATCATCATCATCAGTCAGAGAAAAACTGAAGTGGTGATAGCAATATCACAGACCATTTGGGATTGTAGGAATCTTCTAAAGTGTCAAGGCAATCAAAGAGATGCTTCCACTTCAGCCAAGGAAGGGATGGTTCATCATCATCATCAATAAGAGAAGGATTAAAGATCGTAATTTGAAGATTATATATTGTGCACAGAGATCTATTATTTTTTATGATCTTCAGTTCTTTAATATATACATATATACGAATCACGGACAAAAGAAACGCCAATGAATCCTACCGTCTCCATGCAACAGCATTTATGGGAGAATTTAAGAAGGGTAACTCACCTGGACGGATTCGATCGGCCCTCTTGGTTTCTCTCTCATCTTTGCAGATCCCAAACTTGCAGGTGCTGTGATAGCTGCCTCACTCAACAACCCTGAGCTTCCGACTGTTATGAAGGAAATCCATGTGCTCTAGAGGCTTCTTTGAGATGTTGGGAAAGACAGGATGCCTATTTATAATTACTATTGGTAAAGTGTACCGACACTTCATCGGAAAAGATTAAAATTATATATGATAATTAAAAGAAAGCAAAATCATGGGAACACTGCAATAATAAATAATAAAATAATGTGAATGCGAAGGTTCCGTGAAAAGTTGGATCACTTGTAGGAGTTTTCCGAGAAAGACCAAAGTACCCTAAAACCAGCTGTACGGTGGAGATCTGGATGAAACTAGATGGTCCACACAGGAGGAAGAACTCGCACATGATGCCGTGTCTGACAAAGGTTGTTGACCGGACTTCAAGGGTGTGCTAGAGGTGGAGGGACGACAAACGTGGCGTGTGGACAGCGTGGACGCTGAGGAAGAGGTAAAACTAGGCAAACAAGGATGAGGAACAGTATTGGTAGAAAAAAAAACTGAACGGAAAAAGAAAAATAAATCTAGGGCTTTGATACCAGGTCAGAAAGGTAAAAAAAATTATTGGAAAAATTCATGGTATATATTGAATAAGTGAAAGTACATATATATATATATCTACAGGAAAAAATATATCTATTAAATAAAACCTAATAAATACAGAGATATATATAAATCAAATCATATATAAAAATATCAAATCAAATCATATCAATAATATTGTAATCATTGTGAGCATAAATCCACGACAATGTATGCTCTTGCGCTGGTTTGCCACAAGAGACAGCTACATTTGGGAATCTGTTATGAAACCAAAAAGAAGTAATTAAATGGTCATCTGCTATAGTGGTCGAACCATTCTAGGATGCTTGCTCCCAGCATACAAAAAAAAAATGTTAGATTTAAACTATGTGGTCAGAGTTTCTCAATGCAACCCGAAATGATGATCACATGAATGAAGAAACACTAGCAAACTCTGTCATTTATTGATTTTGAATTTCACCTAATCTGTATACCCTCCTCAAACATGCACGCCAAAGAGCAGCAAATGTCTAAGAACACTAGTAAATCAAGATTACCTATACAATTAAAGAAGAAAATAATGACTGATGGAATTTCGTTAATCATTGACAAATCCATGGTTAGAAACAGTATATTTTTTATATAATTAAAATGGTATGATTATTTCTCTATTCAAGAGAACAAAAAAAACTATCTTAGTTTTTAATATAAGTATATCTTTCTCACCTGATTTGCTCTAATTTGTAATAAATGACATATTTAACTTGGAATTTTCTGAATGATAACATAAGTTACAATACCTCTATCATATTGTTGCTTTTAAGGACATTTTCAAAGCTCTATGAGATTTGGTCATTGATTAAAGCTTCATCTTCTTGCTTCTTTATATATTGTGTCTGGTAAACTTGTAACAACCTACCTCCAAACTTATCCAGACATAACCAAAATTACCAAAAACATTAACCGACACACACCTCAACCTTCAAAAATAGCAGAAACAAACTAACAACACTTAAAACTGGGCTAGGGTCACGACCGCTACAGTACCGTCGTGGCTCCAAACTCCTCTATTTTTCTCTCGCTTTTGGCCTCACTGGCACCGCGGCTTGGACTCTGGAGCCGTGGCACCCCATGCTGATATCCTATATCAGCAACTTCCATACTCTGGGGCGAACTTCCGACACGCATAACTTTATATTCCGACCTCCGATTGACTTGATTCCAACTCCTACAAGTCAATCTAGTCCCAATCTATCCATAAATACCACTTTCGCCTCAATCTAACTCCGTAAAGAGATTCTGGACCCTTGACACTGTTTTGACCACTTATTGATCAAAACTCACCACTAACAAACTCCAATTGTCACCAAAGACAATTGGTCACTCAGAAACCATTTATACAGGTTCAAAATCCCCAAACCAACATGTCCAAAGAGGTTTCACCTCAAAGGAACCACTCCTTTGAGTTTTGACCCCCTTGAACCCCAACATAACAAAATGGGTTACAGGCCCTAAAACACAACAACCAGGCCTAAACCACTCTGGGCTCACAAATACCACCATACCAATTTCCCAACATTCAACACTCTCAAAACACCACAATCAACACATTCCACATACATAACCAATATACATTCATCCATAACAATCTTTTCAATATCATACATACAATACAAAACTTTTTATCCTACTTGGCACAAGATACATTATCCAAATTACAACCACTACATAGACTATTCCCACGTACGCAGCTACTCTCTTGGCTTCTCAGGACTAGTGCCAGAACCGTCACCTGAAAGGGTTAGTTATGGGAGAGGGCGGGGTGAGACAATGTCTCAGTAACCGGGAACAATCACACACATAAACATATATATATATATACATATAACCCATGTAACATATGAATGCAATGTAAAATGAATGGTATGCATGTCATCGTCGCAGGGACTCCCACCCTTATCCTCCCTAACACGCACATACATATAATCCATCATTATCTTCCCTAACATATATAATCCACACTTATCCTCCCTAACATATGCATATATAAACATACTCCATCCTTATCCTCCCTAACAAATACATATATCATCATACATCATACGTCATCATATCATTACCACTCCATCTGCCATATGTCTCAGTGTCACAATAACATGTGGTGATGCTTATGTATCATCATATCATCATCATCATGATCATCATAATGTCTATGCATCATATCATATCAATGTCATCATCACATATCTCATCATCATAATCATAATCATCATCTAACTGTACACATATCACGATATATAAAAACAATACACATAAACACATCAATATCATGGTATGAAAGAGACATGCATATATATACACAACTATACATAATATCACATAATACCGATAATACCACATAAACAAACACCCAGTTACCTCAGGTTATCAATACTATGCGCACACAAGTTCCACACGCTTTCTTGAACACCAACACGATTGAACCCCTCTCGATTAACTAAACAACCTTCATAATAACACAATTCTTTAATTAACACGATATACCATTAAACCAAACATAGCATTCCAACCACTTTAGGCCTAACTCAAGGTTCCAACACCCCTTTCATGCATCAAAAAGCTCTTACGGACTATTTAAACATTACTCAAACACATACACTTCGGATTCCCAAGAGCTCTAACCGAAAACAATATAGGGTTAAGCTCAAATCATACATAAGCCCTTCAAAACTCACATTCAATCAACAAGAATACCAAAACATACTTTATTAACCTCATTTTAACCATTTCAATAGGTGGATTTCGTCATAAACCGGAAATCCAACCTCAAAACTGAAAACCCCACATTTCCAATGAAGAAAAATGGAGAGGGAGGAGTAGAAATAACTTACCAACTTAAACCCAAGCTCCCTCGGTTCGAAAATCACTTCTGGATGCCGAAAAATGGAACCCTAGCTCAGTACTGTCGCTCTCTCCGTCTTCTTTCTTTTCGATCGTCCTGATTCGGATTTAAACAAAAATCCTGACTCTCACCGCAGCTCCACCGTGTTCAGTTTAAACAATGCCACTGGAAGGCATCTCGCCGCGGCGGCTCTGCTTCTCGCTACGGCATGGAGCTCTTTCTAACTCCTCTTGAACCAATCTCCGTCCTGTTTCCTCCGGTCCTGAACACAAAGCTAATTAAGATATCATAAGGGGCGTTACAAAACTTCTCTGTCCTCTTTGTTTTCTTCTTTCCTATTTATATGAACTGATTCTTTATTTACTCTACTGTTGAGTGATTGAGTGTCTCTTGTCTTTGTTTTGCTTTCATATTGAATTAGTTGCAGAACATGTGTAAACACTTGAAGATGATTGGTGAATCTGTCAATGAAAACACAATGTTACATAGCTCAACCATCAAATAAATCCAAAAATATATGAGCTTAATTACCTGCAGAAGATCGCCATATAACTCCTTCTTACTCCTAATGAAGTTTTCTGCTTCAATGGAAAAAATAGAATTAATGTCTGACAATCATAACAAGAACTTCAAAAAACATTGTAAGTGGTAATTAAATACATTTACAATTTTTCTTTCAAACAACAATTGGAAGATCCATTGGAGATATATAAAATTAAAATATTTGAAGATAAAACATAAATTTCATCCATGGATGTTTTCCAAAGCTACTTATTGTCTTCATGTTTACTCCTAATCAGTTTTTAATACCTTGCTGATTTCAGTCCAGTGGCGGACGGACATTACCGTTATGAGGGCCTAGCCCCCATCAATTTTTTTTCCAAGCTATGAAGTCTGAAGAGCACGCCTGAGGTTGCTGGGTTATTGTCACACCTTAACCTTAGGAACCATTTACTATTCATTATTAGTAGTTTAGATTCCAATTAGATGTATTTGGAAGCAAATTTGGGCCAAATTCAAAAATTCCAAAAATTTACCAAAAGTCACTATTCATTTGGTAAATATAAAAATTTGGCTGAACTTTGAAAAATCATAACTAATTCTAGAAAAATCATCTAAGGGTGGTTCAAATTGCTATATTCATCTCTTAAAATACTCTATAAGGGAAAAATATTAATTTGGAATTTTATTAGGCAGATTGCTACAGTAAATTTCGTGAATTTACTTGCAATTTTACCCTAATTTTTTCCAAATTTCATTCCCTAAAATTCCATAATACCATACATTCAATGGTAGTCACATAATACATATAAAATTGATCCAAAACATACTTTTATTCATCATCTAGGAGCCACACATAATTTACATATTGTGACATAAAATGTCATTATATTTGATATTACATAAGTATCCAAAATACCCTTCCTATTTCTAAACATTTCTTCATGGATCCTCCTTTATCTCCTTACCTTTCACATGATTTGAACCTAATCATGGTTAGATATTTGGTGGGGTGAGATTTAAGAAAATCCCAATAACATCATGATCCCATTCTTAGCATAATATTTAAAAATAATTGCAAGAAACATGATTTCATTTTGGCATGGTAACATTTAGGATCAAAAGGCATCTTTTAGCATGTTCATTATGTTCTTCACATGTTCATGCTTGTTCTTGCAAAATTCATAGCATATTCATCATTCTTTCACCATTTTGATCCAACATCATCATCATATTCATAACATAAACATGTTTTCTACCTACCAATCATAGAAATACAAGATCTAAACAATCATTTAGAAATAAAATACAAGAAAGGGAAAAGATGTTACCTTAAACTTGCAAATTTTCCTTTCCTCTCCTCCTCCTTCTCTCTATAACTCACTCTCTCACTAATATATGGTGGATTTTCGTTTTTGGGTGTGAATAATGGAGGGGAGGAAGAGCCTATTTATAGACAACAAGAAGCAACTCCATCTCTTTGATTAACTTTTGATCCAAGGGCCAAAATTGCACTACATCATCTCTTTTCTCCACCATACACCTAATTTCTTCACATAATTGTTATCTAATTAATTTTCCCTCTCTTGTCATCAATTTGGATGCCACTTTTATCTCCAAATAAGGTAAATATTCCATCATTATGCTTACATAAGCTTACTTCATCCAAACTTCCAATTTTGACACCTAATCTTTGAAATAGTGTCATGCATGGTGGTTAACTCTTCTCCACTCCTTTTGCACGAAATTTTGAGTCCATATTCAGCCCAATATGATGCCTTTAATTATTTGGGCTTAAACCATCTAATTCTAGGCCCAATTTCAACATATACCGGGTTTTCAGGCTCTAATTATGTAAATTTTGTCTGGTAAAATTTTTCATGCATAAATATATTTAAAATATGAATTTCAAACTCATTATGATCTTAATTAATCATTTCTAAGCCCATATAATTTATTTTAGAAGATATTTTACCTTATTGGGCTCTAACCGAAAATACTGATAAAATTAGTGCTAATTAGTTTTTCCTGTAACTTCTCTGCATGGAGGATTATTATAAACCTTCTAATATTATTTTGAACTTATTCTTGATTATTTCATAGTCTACTGGGCCATCTATAATTTAATTAGCCTGGAAATCGGGTGAATTGGGCTCATTGGGCTCTTTACCCTTTCTTGACATCATTTGAGCTATTCTTGTCAATAATACTTATGGGTTTCCCAAAAATCATCCCTAGCCTATTAGGGTTTTCTACACCTTTATTGGGCCTCCATGAATAGTACTTTTGGCCCATTAAGAAACCGGTGCAGTCTTACTGGGCCCGGACTCCAATTTTGGCCCAATATCCATTAGACCGATTCTATGACTATTCAAACCTTATAGAAAAATCCAGTATCTCTTTTTATGCCCTAATATATCTGAGTTTCCTAATCTAGACTTATTTTCTAATTCTTATTAATTTACAGATTATGGAACTTCGGATCAATTTTCTGCCCAATATATCTATTTTCGGGTTTTGCTTATTAGAGTATAATTTCTTACGAGAATTTTCTTGAATCACCTCCTATAACCAGTCTTAGTAAATACTGGACAGATGATTTGTTTGAGGAAATGACATCTATGTCCCATTTTTTGTCTTTTTGCTAATAATTAATATTTTCAATTATGCCATCCAACTTTCTTTGCAATTTGATCCCTGATCATCCTTTGCAATTTAGTCCCTACTTTGATCTACATAAGATATTTAAGCTCCTTTAATTCTAATTATGCAGTAATTCTCTAAACTAGAATCCAAACAAAATCATAAAAATTTAGATGTTACATTTCTCTCCCTCTTAAATAAAATTTCGTCCTCGAAATTTGGAACATACCTTAGAATAGTTCTGGATATTTTTGTCTCATGTCATCCTCCATTTCCCAAGTGGTTTCCTCAGGAGATAAACCTTTCCAGACCACCCTTACCAGAGGGATATTCTTGTTTCTCAGCTGCTTGACTTGAAAGTCAATGATTTTCTCTGGTTTTACCTCATAAGATAAATTATCTTGCAAATTAACATATTCATATTCTATAACGTGTGAAGGGTCTGGCTGGTATTTCTTCAATTGGGAAACATGGAAGACATTATGAATTTGGCTTAGATTTGGAGGTAAGGCCAATTTGTAGGCTACAGGTCCGACTTTGGAAAGGATTTCAAAGGGTTCAATATACTTTGGGCTAAGCTTTTTACTTTTCAGAGATCGACCCATTCCAGTTGTAGGGGATACCTTGAGAAAAACATGATCTCCTTCTTGAAATTCTAACGGCTTTCTTCTCCTATCAAAATAACTCTTCTGTCTACTTTGAGCCGTTAACAATTTCTTTCTTATTACTTCAATCTGTTTGGAGGTCTGATATACCAAGTCTGGACCTAATAATTTCCTTTCCCCAAGTTCTACCCAACATAAGGGGGACCTGCACTTCCTTCCATACAAAGCCTCATAAGGAGCCATCTCAATACTGAAATGATAACTATTATTGTAAGCAAATTCTGCCAATGGCAAGTATGTATCCCAGTTTCCTTTCATTTCCAAAACACAAGCTCTTAACATGTCTTCAAGAGTTTGAATGGTTCTTTCTGTTTGCCCATCAGTTTGAGGGTGGTAAGCTGTGCTAAATCTTAACTTGGTACCTAAAGCCTTCTGCAAGGATGTCCAGAAATTTGAAGTAAACCTTGGATCTCTATCTAAAATAATGCTACTGGGTATACCATGAAGTCTAACTATTTCTTTAATGTATAGTTGTGCTAATTTATCTAAGGTATAGGTAGACTTCATAGCTAAAAATGGGCAGTTTTTGTAAGTCTTTCCACAATTACCCAAATAGCATCATATCCAGATGAAGTTCTAGGTAAACCCATTATGAAGTCCATTGAAATACTATCCCACTTCCATTCTGGGATATCCAAAGGTTGTAATAATCCTGCAGGCTTTTGGTGTTCAATTTTTACTTTTTGGCAAGTTAAACACTTAGCAACAAATTGAGTAATATCACTTTTCATTCCGGGCCACCAAAATAATTTGTTTAAATCATGATACATTTTTGTGGAGGTACATAGATTCTTTGTTGAAATCTCATTAGACCATCCTCTCTTGATTCCTCAAATCCTGGGGCTTGTCCCTGCTCCATTTTTTCCTTGACTACTTTTAAGAATTCATCTTTTTGCTGGGCTTCCTTGATTTCTTTCCATAATTCCATTTCAATCCTAGTTCTGCCAATTTGTCTTTCATTCATCATCATTTCACCAGCAAGAACTAAATCTCTAAATTTTTCTATTAGCTCTAGTTCTTTAATCATCATGGTGGCTATGTGAATAGGTTTTCGACTTAGGGCATCGGCCACTATATTGGCCTTTCCTGGATGGTAATTAATGGTCGGTTCATAATCCTTCAATAATTCCATCCATCTTCTTTGCCTCATATTGAGTTCTTTTTGTTCTTGTAAATATTTGAGGCTCTTGTGGTCACAATAAATTTCTACTTTCGCACCATAAAGATAGTGCCTCCAGATCTTTAAAGCATGTACAATAGCCGCAAGTTCTAAATCATGTGTGGGATAGTTTTCTTCATGAGGTTTTAATTGTCTAGAAGCATAGGCTACAACTCTACCTTGCTGCATTAATACACAACCCAAACCATATTTACTTGCATCACTATAGACCATATAGGTCATATATGGTTCAGGTATGATTAATACAGGAGGGGAGGTTAGCCTTTTCTTGAGTTCTTGAAAACTATTTTCGCAATTATGATCCCACACAAAAGAATGATCTTTTCTAGTAAGTTGAGTAAGCGGCAAAGCAATGCAAGAAAAGTTTTGAATAAACCTTCTATAATATCCTGCTAAACCTAGGAAACTTCTTACTTCAGTCACAGTTTTGGGTCTTTGCCATTGTAGTACAGCGTCCACTTTGCTTGGATCTATTGCGACCCCTTCTTTGGACACTACATGCCCCAAAAACTAGACTTCTGTGAGCCAAAAATCACACTTACTAAGTTTAGCATATAATTTCTTTTCCTTCAAGGTTTTCAGAACGATTCTCAAATGCTTCTCATGCTCTTCATAAGATTTGGAATATGCAAGTATATCATCAATAAAGACCACAACAAATTGATCTAAATAAGGTCAAAAAATTCTATTCATATAGTCCATAAAAATAGCTGGTGCATTAGTAAGACCAAATGGCATAACTAAGAATTCATAATGCCCATATCTTGTCCTAAAAGCAGTCTTTGGAACATCCTCCGCTTGAACCCTTAATTGGTGATAGCCAGATCTTAAGTCAATTTTTGAAAATACACTGGCTTCAACCAGTTGATCTAGCAGATCATCAATTCTAGGTAAAGGGTATTTATTTTTGATGGTCACCTTATTAAGTTCTCTATAATCTATACACAATCTAAGGCTTCCATCCTTCTTTTTTACAAACAGCATAGGAGCACCCCAAGGTGAGACACTTGGTCTAATTAAACCACTCTCCAATAGTTCCTCTATTTGTTTCTTTAACTCTACCATTTCATTAGGAGCCATTCTATAAGGTGCTTTGGAAACGGGTCCGGCTCCAGGTATAATGTCAATGTTAAATTCTAATTCTCTTTCTGGGGGTAAACTGGTGATTTCCTTAGGAAAAACTTCAGGAAATTCTTTTATTACTGGGATCTCTTCAATTCCTTCTTCTATTTCAACCTTAACAGAGAAGAAAACTAGATATCTTTGACATCCTTTCTCTAGGTATTTCTCCCCTTGAGTAGTCGTCAGAAAGTTTAGCTTAGCCTCAGTATTTGGAATTATTTCAGGGGTAGGCAAAATTAAAGTCTTATTTTTACAATCAAGAAGGACGTTATTGGCAGATAGCCAATTCATACCAATAATAACATCAATGTCGGGAAAGGGTAAACAAATAAAATCAATGGTAATGCAGGAATGTTTATACTGGACAGTGCAATTCAAGCAAACATGGGAGGTGATGGCTTTAACTCCAGTAGGGGTAGAAACATGTAAATCGTAAGGCATTATAGTAATTACCAGCCCTAATTTCCCAACACAATCATAGGATATGAATGAGTGACTAGCACCTGAATCAAATAGAGCATTTACAAGATAATCATTTATCTTAATCATACCTTTGATCATTTCAGGTGACTTCCTAGCCTCTTGCTGGTTGAGAGCAAAAACTCTCCCTTGGGCTCGGGGTCTTGTATTGTTCACCTCCATTGTACAGTCCCTTGCAAAATGTCCAGCTCTCCCACATTTAAAGCAGGCATTCTGTCCTGCGAGGCATGGTCTTCCACCATGATCCTTTCCACATTGACGGCAAGTCAATCCAGAGGTATTCCTTTGATTGCCAGGGCCATTCCTTTTCTCAAATCTCTTAAACCTCTTATGCTTATTCCAAGTCTTCTTATTCTTATCTTGTCTCGCTTCTTCTTCAGCTGGCCTTTTAACATTTACAGGTTCAACAGTCTGAATAAACTTATGATTTAGACTATTTTCTGTAATCCTGCATACCTCCACCAAATGGTTGAAAGTTCTAATCTGCATTGGAGCCACCCTTTCTCTAATGGCTAGCCTCAAACCTCTTTCTAACTTTTCTGTCTTCCATCTTTCATCATTCACTTGCTGTAAATAAGTACAGTATCTCGACGATCGGATGAATCGTGCTACATACTCATCCACAGATTCATTTTCTTGTTGCCTTATAGTAATGAATTCTGCTTCTTTCTCATCCCTTACCGACCTAGGAAAATATTTCTCGTGGAATTGTTCTAGAAATATTTCTCAAGTAATAGGGACATTCCTTCCTTGGAGAATTAACTCTGTATTGTTCCACCAACGATCTGCTTCTTTTTCTAACATATGAGTGGCTAATAATGCTTTTACTTCTGTTTCACAACCCATAACCCTGAAGATCTTTTCAAGCTTAGCAATCCAATCTTTAGCTACCTGTACATCAAACTTTCCATCAAATGAGGGAGGTTGATGCTTAGAGAATTGGATTACCACTTGTTGTTGATCATATTCTTGTACTCTTGGTGGGCTAGGTTGTCTTGGTGGATTTTGTTGTGGTGGTAGATTTACATTTCTTTCATTATTTATAGCCTCTTGTAAGCGTTCTATTGCTTGCTGCTGTTGGTTAAGCTGATTAAGGATCACTTGTAAAGGATCTACTTGAGGTTCACCTCGTCCTCTTGTTGATGGTCTTCCTCCTCTTATGTTCACCATTTTATCTATTCAAAATAAACAAGGATCCATTTCACACCACAACATATAATATAGTCATTTATTATTATACCAGATATTTTACATAAAGCATCCATATATGTTACATAATATTTCATTCTACCTTTGAACTTAGTTAGTTAGGACTGTTCTATTTACAGTGACAAAATTTGCAGTCCCTTGTCACATCACTAAATAAACATATATCTATCTCTTTCTAAGATGATGTGGAGCTTTCATTAGCAGCCTGACAGTTGCCAGCATCAGGAACCATTAAGTCTTCTTCTAGTGGGTTTCCGTCAATTGATGTTACTTCCTTTGAGTCATTATTTGGAACTTCTTGCTCTGGTGCATCAAGTGTCTGGTATCCTCTCCTAATGTTGCTTCACATCTCTTTAGCCCATCTTCTTCGTTTAAGTTCATCCAAACATTCCTTTAAGGAGTAACCTTCTTCATCATTTCTAATTCTTCCAGCTCAGGGCAGTCTTCTAAATCCTCATCTGTTAGATTTTCAACTTCCAGTACATCCCAATTGAGATTTGGTACTTTATTACCATTCATTGGACAAGAAGTTTCCTCTGTGGATTCAGATGATTCTTCAATCCACCCATTGTAATTAGAGATAGGAGTGTTACTGCTAGAAGACATATTTCCTGTCCTCAAAACAATAACTCATCACTATCAATCTTAACTATACAACCAAATGCTTTTTGAAGCCATAAGTTTCGGGTTGTCCTTACCAGAATCTTATGCTCTGATACCAAAAATGTCACACCTTAACCTTAGGAACCATTTACTATTCATTATTAGTAGTTTAGATTCCAATTAGATGTATTTGGAAGCAAATTTCGGCCAAATTCAAAAATTCCAAAAATTTACCAAAAGTCACTATTCATTTAGTAAATATAAAAATTTGGCTGAATTTTGAAAAATCATAACTAATTCTAGAAAAATCATTTAACGGTGGTTCAAATTGCTATATTCATCTCTTAAAATACTCTATAAGGGAAAAATATTAATTTGGAATTTTATTAGGCAGATTGCTATAGTAAATTTCATGAATTTACTTGCAATTTTACCCTAATTTTTTCCAAATTTCATTCCCTAAAATTCCATAATACCATACTTTCAATGGTAGTCACATAACACATATAAAATTGATCCAAAACATACTTTTATTCATCATCTAGGAGTCACACATAATTTACATAATTGTGACGTAAAATGTCATTATACTTGATATTACATAAGTATCCAAAGTACCCTTCCTATTTCTAAACATTTCTTCATGGATCTTCCTTTATCTCCTTGCCTTTCACATGATTTGAACCTAATCATGGTTAGATATTTGGTGGGGTGAGATTTAAGAAAAATCCCAATAACATCATAATCCCATTCTTAGCATAATATTTAAAAATAATTGCAAGAAACATGATTTCATTTTGGCATGGTAACATTTAGGATCAAAAGGCATCTTTAAGCATGTTCATCATGTTCTTCACATATTCATGCTTGTTCTTGTAAAATTCATAGCATATTCATCATTCTTTCACCATTTTGATCCAAAATCATCATCATATTCATAACATAAACATGTTTTCTACCTACCAATCATAGCAATACAAGATCTAACAACCATTTAGAAATAAAATGCAAGAAAGGGAAAAGATGTTACCTTAAACTTGCAAATTTTCCTTTCCTCTTCTCCTCCTTCTCTCTATAACTCACTCTCTCACTAATATATGGTGGATTTTCGTTTTTTGGTGTGAATAATGGAGGGGAGGAAGAGCCTATTTATAGACAACAAGAAGCAACTCCATCCCTTTGATTAACTTTTGATCCAAGGGCCAAAATTGCACTACATCATCTCTTTTCTCCACCATACACCTAATTTCTTCACATAATTGTTATCTAATTAATTTTTCCTCTCTTGTCATTAATTTGGATGCCACTTTTATCTCCAAATAAGGTAAATACTGCATCATTATGATTATATAAGCTTACTTCATCCAAACTTCCAATTTTGACACCTAATCTTTGAAATAGTGTCATGCATGGTGGTTAACTCTTCTCCACTCCTTTTCCTTCTTATTTGCACAAAATATTGAGTGATAATTCAGCCCAAGATAGTGCCTTTAATTATTTAGGCTTAAACCATTTAATTCTAGGCCCAATTTCAACATATACTGGGTTTTCGGGCTCTAATTATATAAATTTTATCTGGTAAAATTTTTCATGCATAAATATATTTAAAATATGAATTTCAAACTCATTATGATCTTAATTAATCATTTCTAAGCCCATATAATTTATTTTAGAAGATATTTTACCTTATTGGGCTCTAACCGAAAATACCGATAAAATTAGTGCTGATTAGTTTTTCCTATAACTTCTCTGCATGGAGGATTATTATAAACCTTCTAATATTATTTTGAACTTATTCTTGATTATTTCATAGTCTACTGGGTCATCTATAATTTAATTAGCCTGGAAATCGGGTGAATTGGGCTCATTATCATTTCTTGACATCATTTGAGCTATTCTTGTCATTAATACTTATGGGTTTCCCAAAAATCATCCTTAGCCTATTAGGGTTTTCTACACCTTTATTGGGCCTCCATGAATAGTACTTTTGGCCCATTAAGAAACCGATGTAGTCTTACTAGGCCCGGACTCCAATTTTGGCCCAATATCCATTAGACCGATTCTATGACTATTCAAACCTTATAGAAAAATCCAGTATCTCTTTTTATGCCCTAATATATCTGAGTTTCCTAATCTAGACTTATTTTCTAATTTTTATTAATTTACAGATTATGGAACTTCGGATCAATTTTCTGCCCAATATATCTATTTTCTGGTTTTGCTTATTAGAGTATAATTTCTTACGAGAATTTTCTTGAATCACCTCCTATAACCAGTCTTAGTAAATACTGGACAGATGATTTGTTTGAGGAAATGATATCTATGTCCCATTTTTTGTCTTTTTGCTAATAATTAATATTTTCAATTATGCCATCCAACTTTCTTTGCAATTTGATCCCTGATCATCCTTTGCAATTTAGTCCCTACTTTGATCTACATAAGATATTTAAGCTCCTTTAATTCTAATTATGCAGTAATTCTCTAAACTAAAATCCAAACAAGATCATAAAAATTTAGATGTTACACACGTACCTTGGTTGCTGAAGGTGTTACCATCAGTCTGCTCTATCCATGGTAACATTGGCAATGAAGCCTTATTCACATCATTACCATCAAAGCTTGTCCCCCAAAGCCACTCAAAGACCTCATTACTATTGTTTCCTGTTACCCATTCATTTTTGCCGTGCTTAGATGGAGTTTTGCAACCTCTGTGTTGTTAGGCTAATCATAGCATGAAGAAGCTAAAGGAACTTACTTACTATTGTTATTATATATATATATATATATTTTAAATATCCTTCTGCATATGATGCTATGAGAACTACAATGACTTGTGACAACATTTTTACATGAATAATCTATATGAACTTAGTAACAAGTCTATTGATATGAAGCTATATATATATCATTTTGTTTTAACTAATAAAAAGTTATAAAAGCTAGAAGATTAAATGATAAAATTAAGAAAATAAATAATAACAAGATTCTATTTTATAATAAATTTATTATTTTGTTTTCAAAATGAGATTTTTCCTATTCTAATTCTAATGGTAAGATGATATCTTAAGATGTTTGGGCCCAACAACAAAAGCGGCTAATGTTGTTTTAAACTTTTAACTACTTTGACATGAATATAACAGTGTATTTGAATACATTCAGTTATTAGCAAATTATCAAAAGCTAGCACTTTGATTAAATGTCTAAAAATACTATAGAAGTTGTACTCATTTATTTCTGATTTATTTAACAAAGTCCCTAGTCAGCATAATGTTAAATACATAAACAGAGTTAAAAGTAAACTCACAAAAATCAATTTTTGGCACAGATATTAGCTTCCACTTTTTAAAGTGATGAACTTGAATTCTTGTAGATATTATATTTTATATTATCTTTGTATATCTTTTAGATATTAATAAGAGCTGCGTACTGATCTATAGGATATGATCACAATATTAGAGGAGGTAGTTAAGGTATATCTCAAGCTATTAGCAGGGTGGATGGTCACTTGTATATATATGGTACGAAGAGCACAGTGAAAGATACATGTTTTGCCGCACACTAGTTTTCATGTACAAAATTAAAATAAAATGAGAAAAAGATTAAAACACAAATAGAGTTAAATTCAAGTCAAATGTATCAAATTAAAATACTATTCAATAGCCATGGTTTCCTCCAAAATTATAAGATATATAGATAAGCCTAGGATTATGAGTTCTTTTAAGTAAAACGTAAACATGCAAAATTCACATAATTTATGGTCATAATTATGACTATGTCAATAAAGATAAACTTTGTTTTTTTTTGGGGGGGCAAGAGATAAGGGGGTTATTTTTGTTATGACAATTAGCAACTCGTGAATTTTAATCATTATGTCAGAAATGTACTTTCCTTTTACGGTTATTTTGTAAAAATAGATAACTTGTTCATGTAAAGAATAAAATCCTTAAATAAAACGAATGATAAAACTTTCAGGAAATGAGGAAAAGTGACGTAAACTACAGTTGGCGATAGCATAAGACTAGTGCTCTGTGCAGCCCACAAATTGGAGTCAAATCAATAATTAACAATAATTCAACGTTACGCTAGTTGTTGTAGTATTCATGACTTCTAAGGTAATATGCATGATGCAACAAACAAGAATTCATATCGCGTACAAATTAAATAAAGGTGTTAATTAAGAAATTTTGTAACATTATGAAATTTACAATGCGCAATTTGAACTGGTTAAGTTTGATTTTTTTTTTTCAAAAGAAATTTGAAAATATAAAAAAGATGTTTATAGTATACTAGGGGGAAAAAATAAACTCTTATCGTATGTAATTGTTTTACATGCAACTAATAACCTCTCATTAAAAAAAATGACAATTGTTGACACATTTTATTCCACTGGAGACATAATATTCAAAATTGGTATAAAATCCAATAGCTGTAGGCATAAAGATAATGCAAACAAATGGATAAATGACTAAAGCAACAAGAGTTTTTTCATGTCAATGAGTAAAATAGTTAATTAATTCTTAGTCTTAATGCTTTTGCTTAAGTTTCTATATTCCAAAACTTCAATTTTTTCCCCTCTTGGTGGTAAAAACGGATCCTTGTCCGCTAAAGAGTTCAATCATATGAAAAAAAAAAAAAAGGAAAAACGTACCTGAGGAATGTGTCAGGCGTCGGTAACCACAAGAACAAGCGTCACACCAATATTTCACATCGTTGTATTCGTCGTATGGGCTCTCTGGGGTTTCATAATCTGAATGTTTCAAAAGATTAAAAAATTTGGTACATTTATATAGTTTTATTACCAAATAAAGAACTGGAAATCAAACCAAACTAACCGATATTTCTTTTGGACAGAAATTAAACTTTTGAATGAGGCTATGCTACTAAGATCTAGTTAATTTGTAACGGTACAACAAAGTAGTTTTGTAAAACATAAGTGGCAAGGTAAAGGAAAACGAATATATAATAAAACAAACTCAAATGAAAATGGAGGTGCTAGAAACGAATAAAATAAAAATATGCCTCGGAACAGAGGCTGACATATAAAATCTATATCAAGGAATGTAGAAAATCTCTACAAGCATATGCCATTTAGATAAGTTCAGTTTAAGGAATTAAAAACTATCTTAAGGCTAATTAAGTAGTAGTATTGTCACGACCCAAAATCCAGGCCATAACCGGTGCATAGACTAAGCTAGCACATGCCTACTTAGCCTAGCAAGCCTAACAGAAAAACTTATACAACTAGTTAATTTAAATAAAAACTAAACTGAACTACCAAAATACTTCCAACAATCACTCACAGTCCATAACTTATTTCATTCTTCATATCCAAAAACAAATAAAAGTAAAGAATCAACATGTAGATAAGGTTATCTAAGTCAACAGGACTCGATCGTAACTCCACTATAGTAGTCACGTCACCACGAGATATGCGTTATCATAAAACTAGAGATGTCCTACCGAATGTCCAAGAAGTTCAATTTCCCTAGGGTGCTTTATTTAACTACCTGCTGATCTGAAAATATGAAAATAAGAGGGGTGAGTCTACCACTGACTCAGTGAGAGCATAGACAACAAAGTGCACAGAAGGGAAGCAAAGGTCATAAGAGTTTTTCAAAATAACCTTACAAGTATATCTACCTATATTTAAACCAATCATCTATATACAAAACACTTTTATACCAACAACAAGGGATCAACACAAAATGCTATTTCACTCGTCCAATAGAAAGAAAGGTTCACTTAGAATACTAAATACTATCACACTAAGCACATCACAAAAATCCATTTTCCACATCCTATAACAAATGGTGGGGAATAACCGTCCCACATAGTATAATAATATAATAATACCTTATATACCATGGGAGAAATAGCCATATCACCCGACAACTTATATAATGTTATATCTCATATAAATAAATGTGAGGAATAACTGTCTCACCTGTTAAATACTCATATTACAAATTAATTAAGCTCATAATCAAAATGAAGGAAATAGTAAAACAAAGAAAAAACAGTAATAATAAACAAGACAATATATGTATAACAACACAGCAACATGTCCACAATATTAATTTTAGTGCTATTGACAATGATTTCCATCACTAAGACTCATCTCATTAAAATCATTATAAGATTACTAAGATTGAGGAACTAAAGGTAAGTTATGAAAAGAGAAAAAATATATATTATAACCGGATATTAAACTCAGCAAGCTTTAATCTCTAAAGGTGTAAAAAAGAAAGAAAGGAAAACATATTTTGGATTTGCTTCCGAAACAAGGCAAAATATACAAGAGGAATAAGTAAAAATTATTTGAGGCTAGGGGAAATAGAGAAGGTACAAAATGAATGGTGACACATTGCCATCTATACACTCACCTGTTGGGACCAATCGTATAGATCCCTTTTTCCTTCTACCTAAGATTCAAACTGTGGAAGTTTCACCAGTACCACCTAAAATTATTACTGCATAAAGATATTAATACATTACTCAAATTTATCTTCTTTCACTAATGGAATGCATCCTCATATATTAATCCTAATTCTTTTTTTATTCTAAATTTCTATAGTACTCACTAAAATAAACTTCTAAAATTCTTAATTGTCAATTAAATATACTATTTGCCTTACCAAAAATATTCAGATTTGCCAAACTTTTCTTGAAATCTATTATAAATTTTTGGAAAAAGATAGGAGCAAGTTTCTTGTCCATGGTGTAATGATTTTCGAAAAAATATATATAAAGCATATATATAAATAATAATATGACATTTGGCTACGGTTGAGTCTTGGAAAGCAAATTAAACACAAGTGGGGATGTAGGTGTGTACAGCGAAAGTCTCAAAACTGTTTCATAATGCCGAATAAGTTCAAGAAAATAACACATGAAGAAAGAAAGAAGACAAAAACAGAAAAGAAAAACAAGGAACAAGATTATGAATGTTACCTAAATTGATGATGATGAGACAAGTGTATATATATATATGTGTTTATTGATGTGAATAAACTCGTGGCTTCTTCCAGGTGAGTCTTAGAAGAGATATAAATAAAAGAGGGTGGGAGATGGTTTTGGTAGGAATATAGAAAAGAAGAATGGAGAAAAGAAAACTTACAAGAATTTGTAAAGAATTGAGAGGTTTACTGAAGAATATGAGCAACGAGGTTGCGGCTGAGAGAAGAGAGGTGAAACGAGCATAGCAGGGTGCATGTAAAAGAGCACAGAGGCAAAGAGTTGGGAAGGAGTTATGAAACCAAAAACAAATAGATGGTCCTTTCCTACTGTGGTCAAACCATTCTGGGATGCTCTCTCCCGGAACGGAAAACAAGCAGTGTTCATCATGAGGTGGTCTGAGCAACGCAGTCCCAATTAATTGCTGTGCATCAAATAAAGAAATATTGAGTAACAAATATATATAGCAAACTCACAAACTCAATTGATGTGAATATCTGAAAACCAAAAAGATAAAAATTGACCTCTCTCAACAATAAGTTTCTTGACTTTGTGCTCAACAATATGCAACCAGTTGCTGACAATTGTTTTATGTTTGGCGGAATCTCTTCAACTTCTCTTAGATGCTTGCAATCATCTAAAACAAGGAGCCACAAAGAATGACATTCTTTTATGCATGCTGGCAAAATTGTGAAATTACAAGCCGTCAAGTCCAAACATTCCACATTTATCAACGCATTAAGATAAAGTTGAAGATCCTCATTTGATATATTGCAAAATGGCATGCGGAAAACAGCTATTTTATTGGGACATACAATATTGGACGTCACATCCATCACCAACTTTTCAGCCCAAAAGTGAACCTCTCGTAGTTCTGGCAAATGAAAAAGGCCACTTGGGAACTCAATTACCCCTTCGCTCCTAGTTTCAATGTATAAGTTGCGAAGCTGTGTGAGTCTGCAAATTGACGAAGGCAACTTTTCTATATCAATACGAATCAAATACAGGCTTCTTAGTTTCACTTCTCCTATTATTTCTGGAAAGTTCTTCAGCCTTGGGCACATTTGAAGTGTGAGATCTTTAAGAAAAGGTGATTTGATGTGACGTGGAAAGGTGTGAAGCTGGCGACAGGCATGTACTTCAAAGATTTCAAGGTTTCTTAAGTATCCAAGTGAATCATCAACTTCAATTAAATTATCACAATAAGAAACCCTTAATTCCTTTAAATTTGATAGGCCAAATAAATCAGGTATCTTTTTAATATATTTGATCTCTTTAAGAGTCAAAACACTAAGATTCTCCATCTTCTGCAATAAACAAGAATCATACAAAATGTCAAATTAATTAAAGAAATTATCAAATACAAGCTACCTAATAACCAAATAAATACACATGCAATGGCGATGCTTGCCTTAATTATTTCCATTGGATTGAAACAACTACCTCCCAGCTCCAATGCAACAAGTTTCTTTGGACAAAAATTGTAACGCCCCTCATGATATCTTTATTGGTTTTGTGTTCAGGACCGGAGGAAGCAGGACAGAGATAGGTTCAAGAAGAACCAGGAAAGGCTCCGGGCCAAGGCGAGGAGCAGAACCGCCGCGACGAGAGGCCTTCCAGTAGCAATGTTCGGGCTGAATGCTGTAGAGCCGGGGCGAGAGTCGAGATTTTTGCTTAAAACCGGATCATTTCGAACGCTCGGACAGAAAAGAAACAAAAGGAAACCAAGGGAGATCGCGTGACAACTGTGCTAGGGTTGACTTTTCTGACGTCCAGGGGGTGGTTTCAGGCTGAGGGAGCTTGGATTTAAGTTGGTAAGCTACTTCTACACCTCCCTCTCCGTTTTTGTTCGGTGGAAATATGAGGTTTTTGGTTTTGAGGTTGGGTTCTTGGATTGTGACGAAACCCACCAATTGAAATGGTTTAAATGAGATTAATAGTGTGTGTTTTGGTGTTCTTGATGTTGGGATGTGTGTTTGGAAGGGTTATGTGCAATTTGAGCTTAACCTGATGTTATTCTCGGTAAAAGCTCTGGGGGAATCCGATGTGTATGTGTTTGAGTAGTGTTTAATCGGTCCCTGGGAGCTTATTGATATATGATTGAGATGTTGGAACCTTGGATTAGGCCTAAAGTGGCTAAATTGCGATATTGTGATTATGGATATATTGTGTTAATGGGAGAATTATGTGTTATGAAGGTTAATTGGTTAACTGAGTGGGGCTCAAGCGTGTTGGAGATCAAGAAAGCGTGTGGAACTTGCCTGAGCGTGGTATTGACAACCTGAGGTAACCGGGTGTTTGTTTATTTGGTTCTATACGATAGTATGTATAGTTATGTATATATGCATGTCCTTTTCATACCACGATAGTGATACGTGTGTGTGTTGTTTTTATATATATCGTGGTATGCGTATAGTAGATGTGATATGATATGACGTATAGACATTATGATGATCATGATGATGATGATGATGCCTTAGCATCACCACCTGTTATTGTTACTTTGAGATATATGATGGATAAAGTGGTGATGATATGATGATGTATGATATATGATGATAAATGAAATGGTTAGGGAGAATAAGGTTGGAGTATGTGATGTATGTATGTGTTAGGGAGGATAAGGGTGGATTGTATATGTGTGTTAGGGAGAATAAGGAAGGGTTATATTGTATATGTGTGTTAGGGAGAATAAGGACGGATTATATTGTATACGTGTGTTAGGGAGAATAAGGATGGGTTATATTGCATATGTGTGTTAGGGAGAATAAGGTTGGGTTATATTGTATACATGTGTTAGGGATAAGGTTGGGTTATATTGTATACATGTGTTAGGGAGGATAAGGGTGGAAGTCCCGGAGAGGACGACATGCATACCATGCATTTTACATTGCATTTATATGTGATATCATTCATATTTGTATATATATGTTTATGTGTTGTTGATCCCGGTTACTGCGACTTTGTCTCACCCCACCCTCTCTCACTGCTAACCCTTTCAGGTGACGGTTCTGGTACTAGTCCGGAGAAGCCAAGAGAGTAGCTGTACGTGGGAAGTCTATGTAGAATTTGTATTTCTGGATTATGTATTATGTGCCAAGTAGGATAGAACTTGTGTATTGAATGTATGAGTTTGACAAGATTATTATGGATGAATGTATGCTTGGATATGGTTATGTGGAATGTGTTATGTTGGTGTTTTCAGAGTGTTAAATGCTGTGTGATGGTTTGGTAGTATTTGTGAGCCCAGAGTGGTTTTGGGCCTGATGGTTGTGTTTTAGAGCCTATCGCTCGTCTTGTCGTGTTGAGGTTCAAGAGGGTCAAAACTCAGAGGAGTGGTTCCTTTGAGAGGAAACCTCTTTGGACAGGTTGATTTGGGGATTTTGGACCTATTTATGTGGTCTCTTTGTGACCAGTTGTCTTTGATGACAATTGGAAATTGTTAGTGATGAGTTTTAGTCAATAAGTGGCCAAAACAGTGTCGGAGGTCCAGAATCTCCATACGGAGTTGGTTTAAGGTGAAAGTGGTATCTGTAGTTAGTTTGGGACTAGATTGACTTGTAGGAGTTGGAATCAAGTCAATTGGAGGTCGGAGCATAAAGTTATGTGCATCAGAAGTTCGCCCCGGATTTTAGTTTTGCTGATATGGGTGATCAGCATAGGGGCGCCACGGCTCCAGTGTTCAGGCCGCGGCACCGGTGATGGCAGTCGCGAGGGAGAAAACAGAGCAGGCCAGGGCCGCGGCGGTACTGTAGCGGCCGCGGCCCCAGCCCCAATTTTTTGTTGTTATAGGCTCGTTTCCGCTGTTTTGGAGTATTATGGTGTCGGCCTGGATGGTTTGGGTTGTGATTGTTTGAGTTTCATGTGTTGTGGTCATTTTTGGATGTATGTGAAGGTAGGATGTTACAAAAATCATATGGGAAGCTTGACAAAGGATATTCCCACCATTTCAGCACTTTTAAACTATGGGGAAGATATTTGGGGCCCTTTGAAAATTTCAAGCTCCCCAAAATAAGAATTTTCAGACTATTCAAATTCTTAAAGGCTTTTCCGTCCCAATATACATCTATGCTTTTCCACAAATTGTCTGAAATTATAATGTTAATAACTTCATTTTTACCCTTTAAGCCAAAAACCAAAACAGATCACAAATATTATATTAGGAAATTGAGATATATATATATATAATCATAAATAGAAAACTTTTATGTCACATATTTGAATCAATGACATGCAAGTTAGAAGTTTCGATGTTATTTAATTACAGAAAATTTTGGATATCATCAAGCAAAGAAAAGTAGAAATAGTCTCAATGAAAATTGAAGCGGTATTACAAAATGAACAAACAAATTCTATTACCAAAAAGTAATGCATTATTAGCTAAATATCTTTTAAATATTCATTTTTTTGTTTTTTTTATTTATTGAAAAATCACTTGTCATATTTTAACTAATATTTTAGAGAACATTTTTCATTTGAAAATTTCAAGTTCTTCAAAATAAGAATTTTGATAGTTTTTATATTGTTGAAGGCTTCTCCGTCCCAATTTACATCTATGCTTTTCAACAAATCATCTCGAATTATGATGTCAACTTCATTTGTACCCTTTTAAGCAAAAACAGATCACAAATGTTATATTAGGAATTTGAGATGTATATATATATATATATACACACACACGCACACAAAATTGATCATAAATGTAAAACTTTTATGTCACATATTTGAATCAATGACATTCATGTTAGAAGTTTTAATGTTAATTATAGAAAATTTCAGATATCATCAAATAAAGAAATAGTCTCAGTGAAAATTGATGCAATATTAATGAACGTCGACCAAACAGATTCTATAATAAAAAAGAAATGCAATATTAGAGAAATATTTTTTAAATCTTTTTTCTTTCTGTCTTTTCCTGATTTTCTGAAAGATCACTTATCATATTTTAAATTCAATATTTCATAAAATATTCCTTATTATAATTTAAATTTTATGTTAACTTTATAGCCAGAAAAAATAAAATAATAAAATAAATACTGAAAATACTAAATATCGTAAAACAAATACAGAAAAAAAATACTTTCCTAATCAAAATTAGAAATACGCGATTACAAGCACATTCTACAAACCAATCAAGTCACGCATTATTAACTCAAGTCTCTTTTCTTTTTTCTTTTTCTTTTGTTAATCTTCTCCAAGACCACTGCATTGCCTGGTCGTTGATTTGAATTGAGCTCAGAGTCTCTCTTACGAAGACCCTCCTGCTACATTCCCACCACGGCAGGTTTCAATTTTTTTAATTTTTTTGAAAATAAATATTATAGACAGAAAAATATACTTTTCAAAGTCATGAAGTCAAGTTCTTAAGCTGATTTTATCCTTAGAATGCTATAAAGTAGAAACTGGATCTCTGCAATATGAAGTCATGTTTTTAAGCAATTTTTATCCTTATAATGATATAAAGTAAAAATTGAATCTTTACCGTCATATTGCAATTATACGGTTATATATATAGCAGCATCTTAAAAAACATTAAGATGACGAAAACAATAAAAATACTTGACTGCAGTACTCTAAGAAGAATTTTTTCTATCTGTAATATTTATTTAAAAAATAAATAAAATAAAATGTCCTGTCGTGGTAGGTCAGCTCTCCACAAATGAGACCCCAAATTCATTTGAATTATAGGCCCTCATTTGGTTACAACTAAGGAGAAGCATTCTTTTTGAATCAATGACGTATGTTACAAGTTTCGATGCTAATTACAGAAAAATTTAGACATTATCAAACAAAGAAAAATAGAAATAGTCTCAGTGAAAATTGATGCAGTGTTACCTAATGGGCAAACAAATTCTATAATAAAAAGGTAATGTATTATTAGCTAAATATCTTTTAAATCTTTTTTGTTCTTGGTTTTTCTGATTTTCCGAAAGATCACTTATTACTTAAACTCAATATTTTAGAAAACATTCCTCATTGTAATTAAGATTTTGCGTTCATTTTATATACAATAAAAATAAAATCATAAAATAAATACTGATAATTTTAAATATCATAAAACAAACACAGAAAAAAGATTTTCCTAACCAAAATTAAAAACACGCGAATACAAACACATTCTATAAACCAATCAAGTCACGTACTGTTAACTCAAGTCTTTTTTCTTTTTTTTTTATATTTCGTTTTCGTTTGTTAATCTTCTCCAAGACCATTCCATTTTGCCTAGTCGTTGAGTTGACTTGAATTGAGTTTAGAGTCTCCCATATGGAGGTCCTCCTGCCACGGTCCTACCATGGCAGGATTCAATTTTTCTTTTATTTTTTTCAAAATAAATATTATAGATGCAAAAATATACTTTTCAAGGTCATGAAGTCATATTTTTAAGCAATTTTTATCCTTATAATGCAACAAAGTAGAAACTGGATCTTTACTATATGAAGTCATGTTTTTAAGCAACTTTAATCCATATAATACTATAAAGTAGAAACTAGATTTTTACAGTTATATAGCTATATTACAGCAGATAAAAAAAGATAGTAAGAGGAAAAAAATAATAAAAAAACTTGACTGAAGTACTCTAAGAAACATATTTTTCTATTTATAACATTTAATTCAAAAAATAAATAAAAGAATTGAAAAGGTCCTACCGTGGCAGGATAGTCTTCCTAGGAGAGACCCTAAATTCATTTGACCAAGAAGTCCTCGATTGGTTACAACTAAGAAGAAGGATTCCTGTTTTTTTTTTTTTTTTCAGATAACGATTCTTTTTGCATTCCACAATAATTGAGATCTGAAATATATATATATATATATATATATTATATCCTTATAATCATTACTTAAAAACAATTGTTTATCATTAATTTTTATTTATATATATATATGACGTTTCATATTTAAAAAGTCATTATTTTTTCAAGCATTCACATGTACACTAAACACATGGAATATTAATGCAAAACTCATTAATGATGATGCCACCAGGAAATTGTGAAAAAAATAAAATAAAATCATAGGGCAAAATGGCAGGTAATCCAAACTAGAGTTATGTACTTACAGTTTTTTTTTCCAAAACATGAACAATATCTTGATTGGGCCATAATCTACTACACTTTTCGGGCGTGATTTCTGACAAACAATTTCTCTTCCCATATCTTTTATTAAATTATGCATTTTAATATGACTGCTTAGATCATCTTTCTCAATCTTTATGAGACATTTGTCTACCAAAACTCTAATACCATTAATTGGATCAAAACCATGAGCATGTTCCACCATATCTTTGACATATTCCAATTTAGTCCATTGAAAGAAGCAAGCAATGTCAAGAAAAATTTCTTTTTCATCTTGTTTTAAACCATCATAGCTTACTTTCAATATTTCTTGAATGTCTTTATTGGGACTTCTTTTATATCCATCTAACACTGACTCCCATACCCTTATTCCCGCACCATATAAGTGAGAGCCTATTACTTCAAGGGCTAAGGGAAGACCTTTGACATAACTTATCACACGATTTACAACTTTCTTGTAACTTGGATCAACTTGCTTATTTTTGAAGGCATTCCAAATTAACAATTCAAGAGATTCTTCATCATCCAATGCCTCCATGTCATATATTCTTTAAACATTGACCCCATGTGTTAGCAACATATGTCTATCCCTTGTTGTTATAATGATCCTACTCCCAGGACCAAATCAATCACACTAAGCTAATTTCTGTAACTGCTCTCGTTTGTCAACATTATCAAGAATCAACAAAATTTTCTTTTGTTCAAATCTCTTTTTTATTATTTGAACTCCTTCATGGACAGAATCAATTTTTGTGTCCACCCCTAAGATCTTTGAAAGCATTCTCTCTTGCATTTTTTCTAGGTCAAATTTTCTTGATTTTTCTTTGATATCATTAAGAAAGCACAAACCATCAAAATTATAAGCAACTAAGTTATACACAGCACATGCTATTGTTGTTTTACCCATTCCCCCAGTTCCACAAATTCCTACCATGATCACCTCGTATTTTGACCCGAGCTGCAATAGAGTGTTTATTTTTTGCACTTGAGAATCTAATCCAACTGGATATTCAGCAACATACAAAGGATCTCTATTGATTATGCTGGAGATTTCTTTCACAATCTTTTCAATAAACTGATATTCATAATCATGCCTGGATAAAGTACAAAAATCTATGTCAAGTGTAATTAATTTCATTTGATTCATGTTTCATATGCACAAAATTTCTAATAATTCTCCTACAATCTAATTATATGAAGCTAGCTAGGTAAAAAATTAGAAGAAAAATGACGGATATAAGATGTGAATTACCTAGGATCAAAAGGTATGCCAGAAGTATTAGCTATTTCTTGTAGTGTGAGATTCCAACTTTGTATCTTCTCTTCATTAGCTCTTAATTTCTGTTTATGCTCAAATAATGCTTGTCCATAATTTCCTGTTCTATGTCGTACTTCACAAGGTTGCACATCATAAAAAATTGGCCAAACCCGTCGGCCCTTTTGCTTGATACACTGATTAATATGGACAAGTTCATCGAGGCAAAATGTTGAGGAAGCATAGTTCTAAGAGAATATAATAATAGCCATCCGGGATTCTTTGATTGCTTTGAGAAGGCTTGGAGTAATTTCATCCCCTTTTCTTATTTCCTCATCATCAAAGAAGGTGCGAGCTCCCTTTTGAGCGAGAGCATGATGCAAATTTCCTGTAAAACCATGCCGGGTATCTTTTCCTCTAAAATTGAGAAAGACATCATAAGTGAAATGATAGTGGAAGGAAGTTGATGGGCACCCTGTCATGATGGCTTGTACTCGAAGGAAACAGAGATAACAATGTTAATTTATAAAGAAAAATTCTGAAGAGTGATGACGATGTTTGTGTAGTCTCAGGAAGAGGGGAAATGAAGATCTTAATGAGGTTACTTACTGTGAAAACAGAAGAAGACGATGACAAAGCAGCTGTGATGTGTAACGTCCGGCCGCTATTCAGGATTGACGACTGTCCCCACAAACCAACACAAGCCCTTTGGATGTGCTTTGTTCTCACTCACACATCTCCTTCCCAGAAGGTCACCCATCCCATAATTGCTCCAGGTCAAGCACGCTTAACTAAGGAGTTCTTAAGGGATAGGCTACCGAAAAGGTAGGTATACCTTGTTGGTATAGGTAGTACCTATCAATTCCTTTAAGCTATCCTTAACCGTATAGTCCCATACCTATACAGTCTCTGGATCCCTCTCGTTCTGGTATGTATTCAATTCATTCATATGCCCCTCCCGCTTAGAAGCCTGCCAGGAGCCTTTCCTTGTCGGTGCCTCATTACTTTACCTGAAACCCCACTATTCTTGCACCGACGATCGCTCCCCGCCCTCGTCAGCGCCCGGATGTCACATGATGCACACTAAAGCAATGGGAACCAATTTGTAGAAAAAATGGCAGTCTAAACTTCTCTCCAACTCAATCAACAGGAGAAGATCAACACGGAGAATAAAGCATTTCTCTAACTAAGCATGCAAATGGGAAGACGGGATGGAAAAAATCCAAGTCAATGTCTGCCAACCAAAGAAACAAAAGCATATAGTCAATGAAAAAAATTATAGCGGATCAATGAAGAATAGGAGTTTATTAATACAATTAGTGATGCATTTCAATTCCAATGGTGCATTTGAAACCAGTGCAAGTTTTTATTCTATTTTATTTTCAGGGTGTTATAATAGTGCAAGTTGTATTCTTTTTTTTTTTTATCAAAATACAATAACATAATACGGTGTCCAGGTTTGTCCAATTTATGTTTACAATCGAGCTAACGCTGTTAGATTCCTTCAGCGGTTGAGACAAATGTTGCAATTTTTTTCAAGCTAAACTATGCCTCCGGTCCTTATTACCTTTTTCACTAAATCACATGAATTAAGGTGGGAAGGTAAAATTAATTAATTAACAATCTTAATTTTTATTAAAATTAACAACACCTTGTTAAAAGCTAACCTTATTAAATTTTATAGGAAAAATGTGAATTATGCCATTTCTTTAATTCTCACGTTATAAAATAATGGGCGGACTCTATTTTTCAAAGCATTTTGGAAAAAATTAAATTTAAAATTCCTGGTAATATAATAAGTACTACGTCAAATTCTAAAAATGATTTCATATTTAGAACAAGTGAAAAACTCTTTTATATAGAATAGGAGGGAGTAATACTGAAGAAGTAATATTTCTTTTAATTCTTTTTATCTTTATATCTTTTAAGGTTTTGATACATAGATTAAAAATGGTAATTAATATGTTATAATTTCTTTTAAATTTCTTGATACGCCCTTCATTTATTTTCCCTATTCTCCATAATTATCTCTCCATAATTAATAAAGGTAAGGGTATAATTGAAAATATAATATTTAGTTTTGTCTTGAATTTTAAAAGGGTAAATACATATATAGAAACAATTTTTTTACAAAAAAATAATTAAAAAAATGGGAGAAGTGATTAACACGTCACACATAAAAAATAATAGCATATCTAAATACAAACAAACGGCTTTTAATTACTTATATGATACTCTATTTGATTTGTTAAAAAAGACATTTTGAAGTTTTTATACAAGTTAAAAAAGTCATTAAATAATTTAGATTGTTATAAATTTTAATAGTATTATGCTAAAATGTTTTTCACTTAAATGCTCTTATAAATGTTCCATTTCATAATAAGGGTAAAAAAATAAAAATTTAATTAATATTTTACTAAAATTTTTAAGTGACAAATATTTGAAAAATTACAAAACCTTCAAAGTGACAATTATCCCTAACAGAAGGGAACGGGAAAAGGGCTCCATTAACAGACAACTGACCTTAAATTATCATATTTGGTTGACTTCAACGGCTGAAAATGGGATTGTTAACAAATAATTAATTGGTTTTAAATTACTTATCATGTGAAGTTTTCAATTAAGAAGTACCGAAGCAGGGGCATAGAGATTGGTTAAGACAGTGCCTAGCTGGCATTTGGAGAAAAACTCATGTAGGCTTTCAATCTTTTATTCATCTAGGCAACTTTTGTTTTCTTTTTTTTTTTTTTATTGGTTGGGACTCAAATACTCATACTCCCTCTTGTCCTAAAGCATCAAGGCAAAAGGCAATTGAAAAGATGCATCCACTTCAATTTAAGCTGCTTCGAAGGTTAATTTTCTGATTAATTTCTCCTCTGATTTATGGGCAGGTAGTATTTCTAAGAGCCTTCCTAAGACGAGCTCGAAGCAAAACTCGAATGCAGGAAGCTCAGCCAAGGAAAAGATGATTCATCGTCATCATCATTCAGAGAAAGACTGAAGTGGTGATAGCAATATCACAGACCATTTGGGATTGTAGGAATCTTCTAAAGCGTCAATGCAATCAAAGAGATGCATCCACTTCAACCAAGGAAGGGATGGTTCATCATCATCATCAGTAAGAGAAGGATTAAAGATCGTAATTTGAAGATTATATATTGTGCACAGAGATCTATTATTTTTTATGATCTTCAGTTCTTTAATATATACATATATACGAATCACGGACAAAAGAAACGCCAATGAATCCTACCGTCTCCATGCTACAGCATTTAAGGGAGATTTTAAGAAGGATAACTCACCTGGACGGATTCAATCGGCCCTCTTGGTTTCTCTCTTGTCTTTGCAGATCCCAAACTTGCGGGTGCTGTGATAGCTGCCTCACTCAACAACCCTGAGCTTCCGACTGTTATGAAGGAAATCCATGTGCTCTAGAGACTTCTTTGAGTTGTTGGGATAGACACGATGCCTATTTAACTGGAACGTGGAAGTCTTTTGTCGATGGTTAATTGCTATTAGTAAAGTGTACCGACACTTCATCGGAAAAGATTAAAAATATATATCAACTAATTTCTTTTATAATTAATTTAATAAACCAGCTGTGATGCATAAATAGTGTGAATGTGAGGTGAAAGGTCTACTATTGACTCAGAATCCTAAAGGTGAGTCAAGGTCAACAAAGCAAACAAGGAAACGAAAGTAAGGTTGCAGAATCAAGCTTCTTCCATTAAATAATAATATACTCCCTCTATTATTATTTATTATTTATTTATTGTTATTTATTATTTGGTCATATATATATAATTATATACCTTAATCACGTATTGGATCACTCGCAGGAATTTTCCAAGAATTAACAAAGCATGCACCAAAAAAACCTGCTGTGACACATAAATTCTGGAAAAGTTACCAAGAGCTTTATATTTGTTTAGAAGATGATGTGGTAGTCCTAAAATATACTCCCTACATTCTAGTTTATAACGCACTTTTAACTATCACACACGTATCAAGATAATGATTAGTAACAAAAAATTTTTTCCATTATTTCTCAAATTATCCTCATTTAATAATACTTTCTATATTAATAAATTACAGTCATTCTCCCATTCATTCTTTTTTTTCAAGTTACCATGGGTCATCAGCAATCTTGAAGAGTAAAACTTTTGGAGAAAATTCTCCTTCATTTATTTATGGTTTGACCGAATCATTAAAGAATTTTTATTAAATGCATTGATAACCATAAAATATATGGGTTTATTTATTAGGGATAATATGGGAAAGGTAATAAGAAAAACATAATGTAATCTGTGCAGTATACTATATTTTGAAACATGAATTTCTCAGAATAGTGTACTATAGCATAACAGGGGAAGTAATAAAGTTTCTAAAATATATGTCATCAACTTGTATTTTAAATTTTAATATATGAGGACATATTAATTATTTTCTTATAACATTAAAAGGTGATTAAATTTTTTTAATAGCCAATCAGAACTATTTAAGAGGAAAAATAATTTAAAATATCCACCCCTCCCCTGTTTCTCACCCACTACTGAAACTCTTGGAGCTGCGGCCTACTTCCTGGCTCCGCGACGCCCCTTGCTGGTTTTCATACCAGCAAACTTCTAAACTCTGAGGCAAACTTCCGACGCGCATAATTTAATGTTCTGACCTCTGATTGACCTGATTCTAACTCCTACAAGTCAATCTAGTCCCAAACTATCTATAGACACTAATCTTACCTTAATCCAACTCCCGTATAAAGATTCTAGACACTTGACACTGTTTTGGACACTTTTAACCAAAACCCACCAACTTACACCCTTCAAATACCAATGAAGGCAAATGGTCATTCAGAGATCATTCACGCAGGTCCAAAACCACTTATTCAACTTGTCTAAAGAGGTTTTATCTCAGAATAACCACTCTTTTGAGATTTGACCCCCTTGAACCCTAATTGACATAATGGGCTACTTGTCCCAAAACACACCAACAAGGCCCAATATCACCCTTGGGCTCACAAACACCACCATATCGACTCAACAACACCCCTTACCATACATATATCACAACCAGTCATACGTATCACATTCATTCTCCATACATAACCATACATACAACATCCATCCATAACAATACTCATCAAGATCATACATCCATTACAAAACCTTCTATCCTACTTGGTACAAGATACATATCCAAATAAATATACACTACATAGACTTAGTATTCCCACATCCAGTGCTACTCCCTTGCCTTCTCAGGACTAGTGTTAGAACCGTCACCTGAAATGGTTAGTTCATGGAAGAGGGGTGTGAGACAATGTCTCAGTAACCAGGACAACCACACACACATATATATACATATATCTTATACAATCTCATGAATACAATATGAAATGGAATGCATGTCTCTCTTCACACAGCTAAAACCACAAGCTGTCGTCATAATAGGATATTTCATATAGGTAATTCCTTTCTAACAGTCGGTGAAGACTGATTCTGGGACATCATCATGCTCACCTCCCATTAGTGCACCCGACCAAAGGTAACACTAATATTCGGATCATGGCTCTTCTTCCCCTTTCCCACCACGAATTAGTAGGGATTTAGGGAAAGTGCAGTCCACTGCACGCCTTTCTCTCCTAGCCATAGGAGGTGATTTAGCCGCAAGGATCCTATCGTTATCCTCCCTAATCATATATCATCATATCATATCATATATCATATCATCACTACCCGATCCACTATATCACAATCTCACAATGCCATGTGGTGATGTACATGTATCATCATATAATCATCATCATGATCTCAATGTCATGCTATGTATCATGTAATATCACATCATCATCATCATATATGTAATCATCATCAAAATTATCATCATCTAGCTATGTGCATGCCATGATATATAGAAAACAATACACACACAAACACATCTATATCGTGGTATAAAAGAAACATGTATATATATACAAATATATATACTATCATACAATACAATACAAACACTCGGTTACCTCAATTGTCAATACCAAACACACATGTGATTCTACAAGCTTTCTTGAATACCAATCCCATGACTTACCTTCTCTAATTAGCCTACAACCTTAACCATATTATAAAACCTCAATTAACATACAATCCAAATACACAAATTCCATAATTCAACTACTTTAGCCTAACCCAAGATTCCAACATCACTTTCATGCATCATTAGGCTCCTAGGGACCATTCAAACACTACTCAATCCTATACACTTTGGATTCCTAAGAGCCATAACTAAAAACAACTTAGGGTTAAACTTAAATCATGCATAATCCCTTCAAAACTCATATCCAAACAACAAGAACATGAAAACACACTTGACTAACCACATTTCATCCATTTCAATTGGTAGATTTCAGCCCAAACCCAAAATCCCAACTTACAACCGAAAAATCTTGAGCTTCAACCGAAGAAAATGGAGCGGAAGGAGTAGAGATCACTTACTAACATGAATCTAACCTCTTGAGGTCCGAAAATCACTTCCCATGGTCGGATCTCCAAACCCTAGCACAGCTCTCACACTCTCTTCTCCATTTCTTTCTTTTCTTTTCTCACTCGGCCAACTGAAATGATCTCGAATTTAAACCAATTTCTCAACTCTCGCCGCGGCCTTTGGGCAGCTTGCCGTGATGCCACCATGTTCAACTGAAAAATGCCACTGGAATTGGCTATCACCATGGCGACCCTGCTTCAAACTGCGGCGTGGAGCTCTTTTCTCCTCCACTTGGACCATCCTCCATCCTATTTTCCTTTGGTCTTACACATAAAGCCAATGAGGGTTGTTACATATACCAAGTATAAAAAAAAAAAGAAAGAAGTATACCATTATCATCAAGTACTTTTAACAGTCATATTAAAATTAAATTAAAATGATCATGTTTGAGATAAAAATGTAGATAAATAATAGGTATAATAAAGATTAAAATGATGTTATCATATAAATAAAAAAATTTCAAGAAATAAACACATGAGTTAAATAGTTGGGTGATTCATTTGTTTGGTTTTTGTTGTTCTAGCTGGTTTTTGACCAGTTTAGTCAATATCTGGTTGTAGGTATGTTTTAGATCAGATCAAATGCCAGTTCTTGGTTTTTATAACACTGATGAAGTTAGCTTCCTATCGAGTAATTCAAATAAAATTATAATATGAAGAATAATTGTAATAACCATCATTAGAGGGCCCTGAACTCAGTCCCGAGCTAACATGAAGTAACCTTGATGATAGGTGCAGAATTGGAGGAACCAAGAGCAAAGGAAGAATTAAAACGAGACAAATTCAATATTTGAAACAAAGAAAGGGCCACGTCGCGGCAAGATACAGGGCCACCGCGGCAAGACACATATGGTAACTTGGAAAATATCGGGATCGAGAAGCTCCACACCTTAGCAAGCTTACTAGCGCCTCGACGAGTGTGAAAAATTTTTGCTTCAATGTGAAACATTTCAATTAGACAGAAGAAGAGGAAACGGAGGGAACAATGAGGAAGCTGTGCTAGGGCTTGGAAAATCCGACCTTTGGGAGTGATTTTTGGCCTCCAGGAGCTTCGACCGTGGTGGATAAGTGGTTATTGATCCTCCCTTTCCATTTTTCTTCGGTTTTGAGTTGAATTTTTCAGCGATATGTTGCGGTATTTGATTTTGACCCAAATCCACCAATTAAAATTGTATCACCCCTCATGACTTTGCTTTAGTATTGTGTGCAGAATTGGAGGAAAACATGATGGAGGAAGGCTTAAGTGGAGGAAAACATAGCTCTATGTCGAGGTGAGGAGCAAGGCCGCTGTGGTGAGAGTGTGTCCAGTGGCTCTTTTAGGCTGAAAACTGGTGGAGCCACGGTGAGATGTTTTGAGGCAGCGGCGAGAATCGAGATTTTTGTCCGAATCATTTTAGTCGGACAAACAAAGGAGAAACGGAGGGAGAATAGGGGAGCTCTGCTAGGGTCTGGAGTTTTCAGCCTTGGGAAGTAATTTTTAGACTTCAAGAGCTTGGATTTAAGTTGGTAAGTGATTTTTACTCCTACTTCTCCATTTTCTTCAGTTGAAATTTGGGTTTTTTCGATTTTGAGCTGGGATCTTCGGTTTGGGCTAAAATCCACCAATTGAAATAGATGAAATGGGGTTAAGAAAGTGTGTTTTGGTGTTCTTGTTGCTTGGATGTGAGTTTTGAAAGGTTTATGTATGATTTAAGCTTAACCCTAGTTGTTTTCGGCTAGGGCTCTTGGGAATCTGAAGTGTATGTGGTTGAGTAGTGTTTGAATGGTCCCTAAGAGCTTATTGATGCATGAAAGGGGTGTTGAAACCTTGGGTTAGGCCTAAAGTGATTAAATTGTGGTTTTGGTTAAATAGTATATTGTGTTAATTGAAGAATTATGATATTGTGAAAGTTGTTTGGTAGCTTGAGAGGGAATTCAAGCATGCTGGACAACTCAAGAAGTTCATGGAATCTGTGTGGGTGGTATTGACACTTGAGGTAACCGGGTGTTTATTTATATTGTATTGTTTGATAGTATGTATATATGCATGTTTCTTTCATACCACGACATAGATGTGTTTGTGTGTCTTGTTTTTATATATCGTGGTATGCACATAGCAATTTGATGATTATGATTATGATGATGATGATGATGATATTGACATGACATGACATGATGCATACATGACATTGTGATATGATAATGATGATTATATGATGATACATGAGCATCACCACATGTCATTGTGAGGTTACGATATATGGTGGACTGGGTGGTGATGATAATATGATATGATATATGATGATATATGTTAGGGATGATAAGGATGGGATCCCTGCAGCTGCCAATTCGTGGTGAGAAACGAGAAAGAGAGTCACGGTCCAAACATTATTGTTACCTTTGATTGGGTGCACTAAAGGGAGGTGAGCTTGGCAATGTCCCAGAATCAATCTTCACTGACTGTTGAAAAGGAATTACCTATACGAAAGTCCTGTTATGATTATAGCCCGTGGTTCTAGCTGTATGCGAGTGAGACATGCATTACATCCCATTCATTTTACATTGCATTCATGAATTGCATGAGATATGTATATATGTGTGTGTGTGTGTGTGTGTGGTTGCCCCTGGTTACTGAGACATTGTCTCACTCCCCTCTCCCATGAACTAACCTTTCAGGTGACAGTTTTAACACTAGTCCTGAGAAGACGTAGGAGTAGCTCTGGACGTGGGAATACTAGGTCTATGTAGTGTGTGTAATTTGGATATGTAACCTGTGTCAAGTAGGATAGAATGTTTCATAATTAATGTATGACATTGTAAGAATTGTTATGGATGTTGTATGTATGGTTATGTATGTGGAATGGTATACTTTGTATTATGGCATTTACATGGTTTGGATATTGTAAAGTCAGTATGGTAATGTGTGAGCCCAGAGTGGATTTGAGCCCAAATAGTGTGATTTAGGGCCAGTAGCCCATTTTGTTAAGTTGGGGTTCAAAGAGGTCAAATCTCATAGGAGTCATTCCTTTGAGGTGAAACCTCTTTGGACAAGTTAGTTAGGGGTTTTGGACCTGTATGAATGGTCTTTGAGTGACCATTTGCCTTTGCTGGCAATTGGAGGTAATTAATGGTGAGTTTTGGATTAATAAGTGGCTGAAATGGTATCAGGGGTCCAGAATCTCCATATGTAGTTGGATTGAGGTGAAATTGGTGTCTATGGTTAGATTGAGACTAGATTAACTTGTAAGAGTTGAAATCAAGTCAACCAAAGATTGGAGCATAAAGTTATGTATGTTGGAAGTTTGCCCCGGGATGTTGAGTTTTGATGGTATGAAAACCAGCATGGGGCACCGTGGCTCTAGAGTGCAGGCCGTGGCACCATTGAAGGCAGTAGCGATGAAGAAATAGGATAGGTCAGAGCCGCAGCAGTACTGTAGTGGCCGTGGCCCCATCCCATTTTTCGGTGTTATTGGGTTCGTTTCCCTGTTATGAAGTTTTGGGAGTTGTTTCGAGATGTTTGGATTGTGTTTGATTGCATTTTGAAGGTTTTGGTCAAGTCTGGAGATATACAAAGGTAGCGTGTTACAAAAATGGATGAAATGGGATTTATGAGGTGTGATTTGGTGTTTATAATGCTTAGGTGTGAGTTTTAAGAGGAATATGCATGATTTAAGCTTAACCTAGGTTGGTATTGTGTGTAAAAGCAAGGAATCTGAAGTATGTGTGGTTGACTAAAGTTTGGATTGTCTTTAGGAGCTCAATGATGCATGAAAGTGGGGTTGGAACCTTGAGTTAGGCCTATATAGTTGAATTGTGATTTTTGGTTAAGTGATATATTGTGTTAATTGAGGTATTATGGTATTGTAGAGGTTATTTGGTTGATTGGAAGAGTACAAGTGTGTTAGATAACCCAAGAAACTCGTGGAATTGCGTGTGTGTGGAATTGACAACCTGAGATAATCGAGTATTTGTATATTTGTGTTATATGTTGATATATATATATGCATGTCTTCGTTTATACCACGATATCATTATGTGTATGTGTATGTTTTTCTACATATCATGGTATGCACACGGCTAGACAGGGTATTGATATATGATGATGATGAGTATGATTTTGTATATGTGCATACGTGACTGTGGCATCCACATATGATTGCATGCTAACGTGACCATGATGATGATTGTGATGATAATTATATATGCATGTTTTGAGGCATGTTAGCATGGCATGAACATCACCACCCCATGAGCATAGTAAGATGTGATGCATTGGGAGGTGATGATGAGATAGGATATGATGATATACGATATAATGATCCCTGGCACTAAATCCTCTCCTTGAGAGAGCCAGGTTGCAGTGGACTATAATGTGATAAATGATCCCTGTCACTAAATCCTCTCCTTGGGAGAGCAATATGGCAATGGACTGTGATATGATATGATGATGATATGATTTGGTGATAGGATGAAATATCCTTGTCACTAAATCATCTCCTGTGGCCAGGAGAACCAGGCTGCAGTGGATTGCACATTCCCTAAATCACCACCAATTCGCGGTGGTCCAGGGAAAGGAAAGCCACGGTCCAATCATTAGTGTGACCTTTGACCGGGTACACTAGTGTGAGGTGAGCTTGGTGATAATCTGGAATCAGTCTTCACTAACTGCTGGAAGGGAATCACCTATACGAAATGTCCTATTATGATGCTGGCTCATAGTTTTAGCCATGTGGAGAGAGACATGCATCTCATGACATTGGCATTGCACTGTATTATTTGCATATATGTGTAGTATTGATGATGTTATAGTATGTGTGTGTGTTTGTGCTGGTTACTGAGACTCTATCTCACACCCCCTCCATGACTAACCTTTCAGGTGAAGACATTGGTACTAGTTCAAAGAAGATTAAGGAGTTGGTAGCCTTTCTGTCTTCGGGAATTTCATGTATATTGGTAGTTTGTAATTTAGTTTATATAATATTGTGCCAAGTAGGTGGTTATACCTTGATGCCTATATGTGAGTCTTGGGCGTGTTATCTATGCGTTAAGTGATGATAGGATGATATGGATGGTTATATAATGATATTGATGTTGATGGTTGATAAGTGATAGGTATAGACTTGGGCTAGGTATAGTTTATATATATGTGATGATAGTGTGGACCATGGTATGGGTCACTATTGTTGGGAGTATGTCTGTGAGCTGAAATGGCCATGTGAGGGAGCCTAAAGTGGTTTTGGGCCTAGTATGTGAGTTTAGGGCATATAGCCCATTTTGTGGTTTTGGGGTTCAAGGGGTCAAATCTCAGAGGAGTGGCTTCTCTGAGGTAAAATCTCCTTAAACAGGTTGGTTGAATCAAATAGAACATATGTGAAAGGTCTTTGAGTTCCTATTTGCCTTTGGTGGCAAATAGAGGTATTAAGTTGAGTTTTGGCCAAAAAGTAGTCAAAACAGTGTTGCCTGTCCAAAATCTCCATACAGAGATGGATTGAAATGAAATTGGTGTAACATCCCACCTTTACATACATCCAAAAATCACCACAAACTCGAAACTCAATCAATCACAACCCAAAACAGTCCAAAACGACACTACAATACTCCAAAACAGCAGAAACGAGCCCATAAACACCAAATTTTAGGCTGGGGCCGCGGCCGCTACAGTACCGCCGCGGCTCCAACTTCCTCTAACTCATGCCTCACCACTGGATGGCTGGCGTAGCGGCCTGGACTGCTGGCGTCGCGGCGCTCCTTTGCTTATGTCCCACATCAGCCTTTTAACATTTTGGGGGCGAACTTCCGACGCGCATAACTTTATGCTTCGACCTCCGATTGACTTGATTCCAACTCCTACAAGTCAATCTAGTCCCAATCTAACCACAGACACCACTTTAACCTCAATCCAACTCCGTATGGAGATTCTGGACCTCCAACACTGTTTTGGCCACTTATTCACCAAAACTTATCACTAACAACTTCTAATTGTCACCAAAGACAACTGGTCACTCAAAGACCACTTAAACAGGTCTTAAATCTCCAAACCAACCTGTCCAAAGAGGTTTTACCTCAAAGGAACCACTCCTCTGAGTTTTGACCCCCTTGAACCCCAATCTGACAAAATGGGCTACAGGCCCTAAAACACCACAACCAGGCCCAAGCCACTCAGGACTCACAAATACTACCATATCCATTTCCAAATACATAACGCTCTCAAAACACTAGCATAACACATTCCACATAAACAATACCAAGCATACATTCACCCATAACAATCCTGTCAATCTCATATATTCAATACACAAGTTCGATCCTACTTGGCACATAATACATTATCCAAAAATACAAACACTACATAGACTTCCCACGTACACAACTATTCTCTTGGCTTCTCCGGACTAGTGACAGAACCGACACCTGAAAGGGTTAGTCATGGGAGAGGGTGGGGTGAGACAATGTCTCAGTAACCGGGATCACAACACATAAACATATATATATATATACAAATATGAATCATATAACATATGAATGCGATGTAAAACGCATGGTATGCATGTTGTCCTCTCCGGGACTTCCATCCTTATCCTCCCTAACACATATATACATATATTCCATTCTTATCCTCCCTAACATATATAATCCAACCTTATCCTCCCTAACATATACAATCCACCCTTATCCTCCCTAACATATACATATATCACGTATTCCAACCTTATTCTCCCTAACAATTACACATATCATCATACATCACATGTCATCACACCATCACCACTTCATCCACCATATATCTCAATGTAACAACAACATGTGGTGATGCTAATATATCATCATCATCATTATAATAACTATATATCATATCATATCACATCATAACAATCATAAACGTCATCTCAATACACGCATGCCACGATATATATAAAAACACTACACTCATATACATTGATACCATGGTATGAAAAAGGCATGTATATATACACGACTATACATACTATCATATAAAATCACATAAACAAACACCCGATTACCTCAGGTTATCAATACCACACTCAGGCAAGTTCCACACGCTTTCTTGAACACCAACACGCTTGAGCCCCACTCGGTCAACCAATTAACCTTCATAACACATAATTCTCCCATTAACACATATAAATCCATAATCACAATATCACAATTTGACCACTTTGGGCCTAATCCAAGGTTCCAACACTCCAACCATATATCAATAAGCTCCCAAGGACCAATTAGACACTACTCAAACACATACACATCGGATTCCCCAGAGATCTTACCGAAAACAACATCGGGTTAAGCTCAAATCGCACATAACCCTTCCAAACACACATCCCAACATCAAGAACACCAAAACACATATTATTAACCTCATATAAACCATTTCAATCTGTGGGTTTCGTCACAATCCGAGAACACAACCTCAAAACCAAAAATCCCATATTTCCACCGAACAAAAACGGAGAGGGAGGTGTAGAAGTAACTTACCAACTTAAATCCAAGCTCCCTTGGCTTGAAACCACCCCTGGACGCCGAAGATTCAACCCTAGCACAGCTCTCTCACGATCTCCCTCGGTTTCCTTTTGTTTCTTTTCTGTCCGAGCGTCCGAATTGATCCGTTTTTAAGCAAAAATCTCGACTCTCGCCACGGCTCCATACAACTCACCGCGGCTCCACAGCTATCAGCCGAACATCGCTACTGGAAGGCCTCTCGCCGCGGCGTGGAGCCCCTTTTTCTGTTTCCTCTTGAACCATTTCCTCTGTTCTACTTCCTCCGGTCCTCCGGTCCTGAACACAAACCAATAAAGATATCGTGAGAGGCATTACAACTGGTGTCTACGGATAGATTAAGACAAGATAGACCTGTAGGAGTTGGAATCAGGTCAAATGGAGGTTGGAGTAAGAAGTTGTGTGGGCTGAAGTTTGTCTTGGAATGCTACAAATTTGCTAATATGGTATCAGCATGGGGTGCCGTGGCGCTAAAAGTGAGGCCATGGTGCCAGACCCTCTATTTTGATAAAACTAAAACCCGAGAGTACCGAGGCCGTGGCTCCAGCCCTGTTTTAGGTATTTTTCGCTGCTCGAATGTTTTGAGAGTTTAAAGTTTAGGTGTTTGGTTCAGTTTGGTCAGTTTTTGAAGTATTTGATCAAGATTGAAGGTGTAATGGTGTAGGGTGTTACAATAATTAAGTTCGTTCATCCATCCATACCTTTGGAACAAAGTTATCAATTATTCATTTTAGTTATACTTATTTAATCTAAATTCTAAATGAAATTTTAATAAATTTCAAATTTCTTTTTTTCTTTGTAAATTGAAGATTTTCAATAAACAATTACAATCTTATAGCTCTCTTTAATATTTAGATTGATTTTTCTTGCCCATTGAATTGAACCTCCTTCATTTTATCCTATGTTCTTCCCATCCTCCATAACTTTTCTAATATCATTCTATCCTCTGTTTTTCCATAACATTTTTTCCATTTAATTTTGCTTTGATATCATTCTCTCACACAAATTTTAAACATATTTTAAAAAATTGTTACTTCAATTCTTTGTTATTCTACAAGTTTCTTGGATACACTTAGTGGGCAAAATTTGTTTCTTTCAAATCCACAAATTTTGGTCTAACAAGAGAGCTGAGGCAAAAATTTCTCATTTCCGTTTCCTTCATTTCTTCTCCCAAGTTTTACTGGCAAGAAACAGAGCATTGTGACACAAAACAAAGTAGGTTAACGTCCCTTTTGCTTCTAAACCAGTGAGGTTGACGTGCTTCACTCTTTGGCTGCCGAAAATACAGTCATGAAAAGATAGGAAGAATTTAGATTTTAGGGTTCATTCACAGTAAAGGATATTTTAGTTGCCAAATAGATTGATCAATGATGATGTAAATTTTAGTAATCCATGTCAGCTACCATGTGTGTTAAATAGAGTATCAGAAATCATATTTATGTTAATAAATTAACGGAATCACTAATGGAAGGGTTTCTTTGCTTAAAATTAAAGGTTAAAGGGAGTCTGTAAGAACTTTGTGAAATTCAGGGAAGTTCATTGCATGTAATGTAAAGTTCAAAGAAGTTATTTGTATTTTAGCCAAATATATATATCATGGTGAATTCTCTGGAAACTTATTTGGTTCTAAATTGTAAAATCATCATATATAGCAACAGATCCTACAATAGTGACATGAACACTTGGTTAATATCAATAATGTTTCATCTATATAATTCTCCACAGAACCACCAAACTAATCCCACCTTGACCTGATTTAAGGCTGAAATAATCGTATTATTAATATTCACTTTCTAACAAGACATTAAAGAGATGGCCAGAGGAAAAATCTTATAAGCCCATAAAATTTCAAGCTCAGTTATAAAGACGGCTGAACAATAACACTTCTTTTCATTTACTTAAATTTACTTTCATTCATTTGACTAAAAGAAGACATGAGAAGATATTAATTACATCCGTCCACCAAAAAGATATGACAAATACTTTTCCAAAACATCGATGGACTATGTTCACTTTTCTTTTTCCTTTTCTATTTAGCCTGAAATGTGTGCAAGTCCTTCAACTTTCAATTTAATTCACTTTCAGAAGGTCTCGCAGTCTCCTGAATGAGGCCATGTTACCTCCTGACCCACACGTACAATTGCTTTTGCCATGCCATGAGCTTTCCGAGAAACGAGCTGTGAAAGTTACATAAAGAAGTGGGCAGCAAAAGAAAATGAACACTTGCTTTGTCTGCCATTGCCTTGCCGTCCTTGCCTCCAACTCGTCTCATATGTGTGTGTCTATATGTGCATATATATATATATATAACCAACTCGTCTCATATGTGTGTGTGTCTATATATATATACATATATATATATAAAGAAGGCACTAATAACTAATTCATGCAAACTAAAACATAATTAATTCTCTCAAATGTATCCTATATAGATTTACTTGTGCGAGATTTACTTGAAGGGTGAGGAGCATGGGTTGGTGACAATTAATTACTCCCTCCGTTTTTTTTTTGGCAAGTCACTAAGGTTTTAGCTTATAAAATTACTCTTTCTTTTTAAAGGAAAAAAAACTACTCTTTCTTTTTTAAAATTCAAATGAAATGTTACAATCAAGTAATGAAATTATTTTTTCTTCAAAATTACACTTTTCTAATTCATAATTTTTAAGTTAATTTTTCAACTAAGGTATTGTGTGTACCTATATATGTATATAATATGTTAATTATATAAGTTTTTTTATTTTACTAATCCTATTTTCAGAGAAACCATTAAGTATATATTCAGCTCTTGAATTGAAGAAAATATCTCAAATCCATTGATGGTTGAGAGTGGACTCCAAGTTAATCAATATTGAGAATAACTATCATATTTCACATTAAAAAAAAAACACACAATTGTAAGAATAAGAAGAATTGAATTTGGAAGCAAGTGCATTCAATTCATTATTCAATATGATAAATAATAGTTTGAAAAAAATAAAAAGTAAAATACTCTTAATTTTTTTAAAAAGTAAAATAAAAATGACAATCAAGTAATAAAATTGATTTTGTTCAGAATTATTGTTTTCTAAAATATATGTCATCAACTTTTATTTTAATATTATGTTTTTATATTGACATAAAAATATTAATCTATTCTAAAATTATATTACACTGATAATTGTACCCATGTTAAGTAAAAATATATTTAAAGAGGTTCTCAATGGTTTTTGCTTTGTGTATCCCATGCTTTTTGTAATGCCTCTCATGATATCTTTATTGATTTTGTGTTCAGATCAGAGGAAGTAGGACGGATATGGTTGAAGAGGCACAGAAAAAGGGGCTCCGCGCCGCGGCGAGGAGCAGAGCCGCCGCGGCGAGAGACCTTCTAGTGGCATTGTTCTGGATCAGATGGTGGAGCCACGGCGAGATGTATGGGGCCGCGGCGAGAGTCGAGATTTTTGTTTAAAACCGGATTATTCCGGACGCTCGGACAGAAAAGAAACAAAAGGAAACCGAGGGAGATCACGAGAGAGCTGAGCTAGGGTTTTAATCTCCGACGTCCAGGGGTGATTTCAGACCTAGGGAGCTTGGATTTAAGTTGGTAAGTTACTTCTACACCTCCCTCTCCGTTTTTATTCGGTGGAAATATGGGGTTTTTGGTTTTGATGTTGGGTTTTCGGTTTGTGACGAAATCCACCGATTGAAATGGTTTAAATGAGGCTAATAAAGTGTGTTTTGATGTTTTTGATGTTTGGATTTGAGTTTGGAAAGGTTTATGTGTGATTTGAGCTTAACCCTAGGTTGTTTCCTGTTGGGGCTCTTGGGAATCCGATATGTGTTTGAGTAGTATTTGAAGGGTCCCTAAGAGCTTATTGATGCATGATTGGGATGTTGAAGCCTCGGGTTAGGCCTAAAGTGGGTAAATTGTGATATTGTGATTATGGATATGTTGTGTTAATGGGAGAATTATGTATTACGAAGGTTAATTAGTTAACCGTGTAGGGCTCAAGTGTGTTGGTGTTCAAGAAAGCGTGTAGAACTTGCCTGAGCGTGGTATTGACAACCTGAGGTAACCGGGTGTTTGTTTATGTGGTTTTATACGATAGTATGTATAGTTGGATATATATATATATGCATGTCTCTTTCATACCACGATAGTGATATGTTTGTGTGTTGTTATTATTTATCATGGTATGTGTAGAGTAGATGATGTTTATGAGTATTGTGATGAGGATATTGATGCGATATGTTATGATGATTATGATGATGATGGTGATACATTTGTATCACCACATGTTATTGTTACATTGAGATATATGACGGATAAAGTGGTGATGATGTGATGATGTATGATAAATGATAATAAATGAAATTGTTAGGGAGAATAAGGTTGGAGTATGTGATGTATGTATATGTTAGGGAGGATAAGGGTGGATTGTATATGTGTGTTAGGGAGAATAAGGACGGGTTATATGTAAATGTGTGTTAGGGAGAATAAGGACGGGTTATGTGTATATGTATGTTAGGGAGAATAAGGATGGGTTATATGTATATGTGTGTTAGGGAGGATAAGGATGGAAGTCCCAGAGAGGACGACATGCACATCATGCATTTTACATTGCATTCATATGTTATATGCTTCATATTTGTATATATATATGTTTATGTGTTGTGGATCCCGGTTACTGTGACATTGTCTCACCCCACCCTCTCCCATGACTAACCCCTTTCAGGTGAAGGTTCTGGCTCTAGTCCGGTGAAGCCTAAGGAGTAGCTGTGTACGTGGGAAGTCTACGTAGTGTTTGTATTTTTGGTTAATGTATAATGTGCCAAGTAGGGTAGAAAGTGTGTATTGGATGTATGAGTTTGACAGGATTGCTATGGGTGAATATATGCTTGGTTAGGTTTATGTGGAATGTGTTATGCTGGTGTTTTGAGAGCGTTATGTATTTGGAAATTGGTATGGTAGTATTTGTGAGCCCTGAGTGGCTTGAGTCTGATTGTTGTGTGTTAGGGCCTGTAGCCCATCTTGTCATGTTGAGGTTCAAGGGGGTCAAAAACTCAGAGGAGTGGTTCCTTTAAGGTGAAACCTCTTTGGACAGGTTGGTTTGGAGATTTAAGACCTGTATGAATGGTCTCTGAGTAACCAGTTGTCTTTGGTGACAATTGGGGTTGGTTAGTAACGAGTTTTGGTCAATAAGTGGCCAAAGCAGTGTCAGGGGTCCATAATCTCCATGCGGAGTTGGATTGAGGTAAAAGTGGTGTCTGTGGTTAGATTGGGACTAGATTGACTTGTAGGAGTTGGAATCAAGTCAATCGGAGGTCAGAGCATAAAGTTAGGCGCATTGGAAGTTCACACCAAAGTGTTGAAGTGCTGATGTGGGACATCAGCAAGGGGGCGCCGCGGCGCCAGCTGTTCAGTAGCAAGGCATGTTTCAGAGGAAGATGGAGCCGTGGCGGTACTGTAGCGGCCGTGGCCCTAGCCCAAAATTTGGTAATCTGGGGTTAGTTTCCGCTGGTTTGAGGCTGTGTGATGTTGTTTGGAGTTGTTTGGGTTGTGTTTGGTTGTATTTCATGAGTTTTGGTTATGTTGTTTGAGGTAGGATGTTACACTTTTGCCCTGGGAACAATCCCTTTTAAATTCTTTGTTTCCCTTGCATGTCATACGCTTTTGACATAGTATAATATACTAATATACTCCTCTAGTTATGCAAAAAAAGAAAAAAAAATCCTCGAAGACTTATAATTTGCAGAGAATGCCCAGTCAATAAGTAAACATAAATGCGGGAAAGATAAAGTAGTGCCTTCACTCATTCTCTTGAAATTAGCTCTCAAGAAATTTCCAAGAAAAGACAAGGCACTTCCGAAATCAAGACTCTCCTGACCAACATGTACGCTTCTGGCAGCAATCAATTGTTATTATTAAAATATGTGTAAGTGCACCTTTTAAAATTTGAGTCCTATAAGAAATACGGGACTTTTACCTTATTTGACAGATCTATATATATATATCACGCCGGATTCTTCGTGGTGGGTGTGGTTCTAAAACTTTTTATATGCAATGGTAATCACACTGCTACTTTTGCCATGCTATTGCTATAAACCTTCCAGGAAACGAGCGGTGAAAGTTACATAAAGAAATGGACAGAAAAGAAAATGAATACTTGCTTTGTTCACCACCGCCATTCTCTCATTCTTGTTCTTCCACAATGAAGATAGCTTCCCCTGAGTAATTGAAATAAGATAATATGAAGAATAACTAAATCCATCCATCCGTACCTTTCGAATAAAGTTATTAATCATTCATTTTGGTTTCCCTTATTTAATCTAAATTCTAAACAACATTTTAATGGATTTTAGATTTCTTATTTTCCATGTAAATTGAAGATTTTCAATAAACAACTACAATCTAATAGCTCTCTATAGTATTTATAGTTTATTTTTTATTTTCCATTGAATTGAACCTCCTTCATTCTATCCTCTGTTCTTCGCATTCCCCATAACTTTTCTTATATCATTCTATCCTCTGTTTTCCCATAACATTTGTTCGATTTAATTTTGGACGAAAAGAAATTTTCTTTGATGCTCCCTTGGCTAAATTTCAAACATATTCTAAAAAATTGTTACTTCAATGCTCTGTTATTCTATAAGTTTCTTGGATATGCTAAGTGGGCAAAATTTGTTTCTTTAAAATCCTTAGATTTTGGGCTAACAATAGAGATGAGGCAAGAATTTCTCATGTCCGTTTCCTTCTCCGTAGTTTTATTGACCAGAAAAAGAGCATTACAACACAGGACAAAATAGGTTAATGTTCCTTTTGCTTCCGAACCAGTGAAGTCGATGTGCTTAGCCTTTTGGGTTTGCTGATTTTAATTTTTTAATTTTTGGATGTACTTTTGTCATTTCATTTTTTTTAATTCTCTTAAAAAATATAAATCCTTTTGGGTCATTAAAAGAGTTAGAGGTCCTGATAAAAAAATATTTTTTTATAAGATCCCAACTTGTCTTTTTCCCATTACAAAATTATACTTCGTTCCCTATCAAATATATAAATTACTTTTAGATGCTTTACACATATTAAAAAAAACTTGTTAAAGTTATGAATTTTGTTTTTAAAAAAATTATTAAATTTATCTAAAGTTTCATGTATTTTCCTAATTCACTTTACATATGATTGGTTGCCTAACTTGCACTAGGTGAAAATGTCAAAGAGAGATGCTCTATCTATTTTCTTTTCTTTTTTTTGTTTTTATTTTAATAAAACTAATGTACCACTGATCGCTATTATATATAATTATATATATAATATACTCGCTCTTTGTTTTTTTTTTTTTTGTAAATCTTTTTAGGAAAAAATTATTTTCATTAATAAGTCATTCTAGAAGGAGGGAGTAAGTATTTCGTAAACATGAAAATGGGAATGGAGGGAGCATTTCGTTAAACATGAAAATGTTGGAAAGAAAATGAATTTTGATATAACCAATTAGTAAATTTTAGGGGGGGAAATATGGCTCCTATATTTTTTCTCCAAAATTTCTCAACTTTTGATAGAGAAAATTTTAGGAAAAAAATATGTAGGTCCTATGTTATTTTTTCTCACATGATCTTCTTTCCTTCCTATTTTTTTTTACTATATCCAAATGGGAAAAAGATTTATTTTCTCTCTTGTTTTCAATTCTAGTATTTTCTTCTACTTTTCTATTTATCCAAACATATGGTTAGTGAAATTACCATTTAAATATTATGAATTTGTTCATCATTCTTTATGAACAATGCGTGTTCTAGTGTCTTTTATATATAAATATATATAATATTTTTAATAAAATTTTTAAGTTTATTTTTATATATTATTAAGAATCATTTAAATAATTATACATAAGGTTTTTAGTTGCTTTTTATATTTTTAATGAAGTTCATTTTCAGATAAACTTGATAAAAATCGGTACTAAAATTGTTACGTATATCCTCAACTCTAAAATTGAAGAAGAAATGTAAAGTCCATTGATGGTTGAAGCTGAATCCAGGTTTTTTTTTTTGGGCAAGAGAAGTTGAGTGCACAGGTTAATCAATAAGAAAAGAAAAGCTCAAGGAATAAATCAATGGGGCGAATCCAATTCATCCAACACAACATATATTCTTGAAAAAAAAAAAAAGGTTACTATCATTACTTATGTTGCTATACATCTGCATCAAATTTAAGAGAAACTGCAACGGCCAAAAAAGAAAAAAATTAGAACAAAGAACCTAAAAACTGGAATAGTAGACCTAGCATTCTCTGATACAAATAGAAAAAGGTTATTTCTTTTGCCCAAACATGAAGGTAAATGAAGGGAAAATCAATCGGTTGGAATTAGGGTAACCAATTTAACGTTCAAGAGAAACCTTGAATGAACGAGATAGGATCTCTTGAACTTGAGAATTTGAATACGTCTAAAATTCAAAACAAGGAATATGAACATTACCTCAGCCACAACTTGTGGAGTCCCCCTAACATCCAATCATTCACGAGGATTAGTGAATCAGATATCCTCCATGATACACTGTATAAACTCTACTTTGTTTTACAGTCTCGACATAATAATAATCTATGGCGGTATAAACCCATTTTACTTTCTCTGAATACATATTTCATTTGATCATCAATGCCAGAATCCCATTTTAGATCATACACAATTATATTATAATCATTGTGAGCATAAATCCACCACAATGTACGCTCTTGCGCTGGTTTGCCACAACAGAGACAGCTACATTTGGGAATCTGTTATGAAACCAAAAAGAAGTAATTAAATGGTCATCTGCTATAGTGGTCGAACCATTCTAGGATGCTTGCTCCCAGCATACAAAAAAAATGTTAGATTTGAACTATGTGGTTGGAGTTTCTCAATGCAGCCCCAAGTGATGATCATGTGAATGAAGAAACACTAGCAAACCCTGTCATTCATTGATTCTGAATTTCACCTAATCTGTATATCCTCCTCAAACATGCACGCCAAAGAGCAGCGAATGTCTAAGAACACTAGCAAATCAAGATTGCCTATACAATTAAAGGAGAAAATAATGACTGAGGGAATTTCGTTAATCATTGACAAATCCATGGTTAGTAACAGTATATTTTTTTATATAATTAAAATGGTATGATTATTTGTCCATTCAAGAGAAAAAAAAAACCATTTAGTTTTTAGTGTAAGTATATCTTTCTCACCTGATCTGCTCTAATTTGTAATAAATGACATATTTAACTTGGAATTTTCTGAATGGTAACATAAGTTACAATACCTCTGTCATATTGTCGCGTTTAAGGACATTTTCAAAGCTCTCTGAGATTTGGTCGCTGATAAAGCTTCATCTTCTTGCTCCTTTAATTATATATTGTGTCTGATAAACTTCCCTATCCTCCTCGTTTTCTTCTTTTCTATTTATATGAACTGATTCTTTATTTGCTCTACTGTTGAGAGATTGAGTGTCTCTTGTCTTTGTTTTGCTTTCATTTTCAATTACCTGCAAAAGATTTGTAAACATTTGAAGATGATTAGTGAATCGGTCGATGAAAACACAACGTTACATCACTCAACCATCAAATAAATCCAAAAATATATGAACTTAATTGCTTGCAGAAGATCGCCATATAACTCCGTTTTACTCCTAATGAGGGGTTCTTCTTTTTCTGCTTCTGTGGAAAAAACAGAATTAATGTACATGTCTAACAATCATAATGGTTACTTCAAAAAATCTGTAAGTGGTACAATTTTTCTTTTAAACAATAATTGGAAGATCCATGGGAGATATATAAAATTAAAATATTTGAAGACAAAACATAAATTTCATCCAAGAGCGTTTTCCAAAGCCGCTTATTGTCTTCACTATTAGTGAGTCTTCGTAGTAAAATTGATTTCACTCCAGGGGCGGACGGACGTTACTGTTAGGGGGGCCTAGCCCCCCTCAGCTTTTTTTTTTCCTAGTTATGAATGAAAAACCAAAACATAAACATATTTTAGTAATAACTTGGCCCCTTCCAAGAATCAAACTCAGAACCAAGGAAACAATTTAAGAGTGTTGAGATGACTCATATTAAAATTTCAACTTACTTTATCATTGCATATATATATATATATTATATAAAAGTTATTAATCCCATTTAAAAAGGGGCCACAATAATACTTTAAAAATTATATGAAGTATATATGGATTAATTATATGATACATTATAAGTATTAGTTATATACATACAAGTATCACATAAAGTTTTTGTACTAATATTTATTATTGATATGAATAATTTTTTAGTACATAAAAAGTTATAATTATTAATAAAATTTTAAAAATAAAAATAATATATAAAATAATAAAAATATATTAATTTTTTTAAATTGGCCCACCCACCCCTGTTTCACTCATAAAGGCCATGAGGCTCAGAGAGCCATATATTACATTCAATATATAGCGATCTGGATACAAAAGATATCCATCCTAACAGAAGATAATTGTAGAAGCTCGATCACGTGAGTAGCAAATGCAGCAGTCTCTAACAAACTCAACACACATACATAATACTAATAGTGCTGAGTTCTAACCAAGGCTGACGTGTACATCTGACTAGGCTGTAACAGTCCCCTGTGAGTCAACAAGTGTGGAACGACAGAAAGACTCAAACAAAGCTGAGCAAAATGAGGACCAGAGATAAACGTTTGGTAAGAATGGCAAAATGTGAAGTCTTAGCTGCAACACAATCAAGTACAAAATGATAATCCAAGGCAACATGTTTTTTGCGAGAATGCAACAATGGGTTGGCTGCAAGGTATGTAGCATCCAGATTATCACAATAAAATATGCATAATTCCTGCAAAATTGATTGAAACCAGATAATTTCAGAACTAGCTATGGCAAGTGATTTATACCCAGCCTCATATAAGAGCGAGCAGCAATAGCTTGCTTCTTCTCCATGAAATAAGACTAGGCTCCAATAGAAGCTGAAGGTTGAATCAACAGTCCAAAATTAATAGCATGTTTAACATATTGAACTAATTAATTTATTAAACAAATGAATATATAATTGAGTGATTAAATAATTATGCAATTCAATAAATCAAGAAATAATCAAACAAATCAATACAACAACAAAGACAACAATAGCCTTATCCCACTATATGGGGTCGGCTACATAGATCAAACGACGCCAATAAGCTCTATCAATTAAATAAATCAATAATGAAATAAATAAAGTACATAATATATTTAGATAATTCTACAATTTGAATAAAAATAAAATTAAATGGTTCATATGTCTTACCACTGTCTTCACATTGCATGAACGATATCAATACCATCTCCACACTTCATAAAACACAACTGAAAGTTTTGAAAGTCAAGGATTTGCTTATCCAAGAACACAGAATGTATAATTTCTTGTTTTGAAAAAAAAACAGTAGTTTGGCACACAACACAATTATGGAATGAAAAGAAAATTGCCACTCTGCTACTTATACATTTACCAGTAGGAATCAATAATTGAGGTCCCTTTTTGTTATCGCTGCTCAAGATTTATTCCATTACAGATGTTTCATCCTTTGAAGCTTGTGGACATAAAAGGTTTGTGTACGCACAACACAAACCTTTCACACACTGTAACACCCCTCATGTTATTTTTTCCTTGGCATTGTGATTTAGGACCGGAGGAAACAGGACGGAGGAAGGCTCAAGTGGAGTTTGGAAGAACTCCACGCCGCGAAAAGGAGCAGGGCCGCCGCGGCGAGCAGCTTTCCAGTAGCATTGTTCCGGATTATTTGCTGGAGCCACGGTGAGAGTCGAGATATTTGCTTAAATCCGGATCAGTCGGACGCGAGAGAAAGAAAGAAAACGAAGGGAACGACGAAGGAGAGCGAGAGAGCAGTGCTAGGGTTCGAGATTTCCGGTGTCCAGGAGCAATTTTCAGACCTCAAGAGCTTGGATTCAAGTTGGTAAGTGCTCTAAACTCCTCCCTCTCCATTTTCTTCGGTTGAAGTTTGGGATTTTCGGTGTTAAGGTTGGATTTCCGAGTCGGGACGAAATCCACCGATTTAAATGGATGATTTGAGGTTAATGGAGTGTGTTTTGGTATTCTTGTTGCTTGGATGTGAGTTTTGAAGGGTGTTAATAGTTGAATTGTGATTTTATGAAGGTTGTTGGCTAATCGAGAGGGATTCACACGTATTGGATAGTGCAATACAGCTTGTGAAATTCGTGTGTGTGTGGTAACGACAATTGAGGTAACCAGGTGTTTATTTGATTGTATTGTACGGTATATTGGTATGTATATTATTTATATATATATGCATGTTTCTTTCATACCACGATATTGATGTGATTGTGTGCACTGTTTTCTATATATCGTGGTATGCACACAGCTTGATGGTAGTTATGATGATTATGACATTGATGATGAGTATGATGGTTCTGATGATTATGGTGATGACATTGACATGACACGACATGATGCATACATAACATTGTGACATGATGATGATGAGTATATGATGATACATTAGCATCACCACACGGCATTGTGAGGTTGCGATATACGGTGATATGGGTGGTGATGACGATATGATGATGATGTGATTTGATATGATATGATATGATATATGATTAGGGAGAATAAGGATGGGATCCCAGTCACTAAATCCTCCCCTATGGCCCGGGGAGCCAAGCGGCAGTGAACTGCACCTTCCCTAAATCACCACCAATTCGAGGTGGTCCAGGGGAAGGAGATCCACGGTCCGAACATTAGTGTTACCTTTGTTCGGGTGCACTGATGGGAGGTGAGCTTAGTGATGTCCCGGAATCGATCTTTACCGACTGTTGGAAGGGAGTTACCTATACGAAATGTCCTGTCATGACGATAGCCCGTGGTTCTAGCTGTGTGCGAGGGAGACATGCATACCATTCATTGCACATTGTATTCATGAGACGTATGGAATATATATATATATGTATGTGTGTGTTTGTTCCTGGTTATTGAGACATTGTCTCACCCCATCTCCCATAAACTAACCTTTCAGGTGACGGTTCTGGTACTAGTCCGGGGAAAGTGTAACATCCTACCTCCTGACACCTCCGTACTTAACCAAAAACTTCAAAATGACCCAAACACAACCCTGACATCTCAAAACAACTCCAATGCCTCAACACAGCGGAAACAACTCAAAGACACGAAAAACCGGGCTGGGCCCTTACACAAACCAACAAAGCCCAACAACACTCTGGACTGACCAAGATGGCCATACAAGCTTCTCAACAACAAACAACCATACATACCACAAACATAAACATACATACATCCAAACCAGTCTCAGCTCTGACATACAATCATTACAAACCGTTCTCTATCTTACTTGGCACAAAATACCATTACAGAATACACACGCTACATAGACTATTCCCACGTACACAGCTACTCCCGCGTCTTCTCAGGACTAGTGCCAGAACCATCACCTGAAAGGTTAGTTTGTGGGAGAGGGGGTGAGACAAAGTCTCAGTAACCGGGAACCACAACCACACACATATATATATATACACATATATCTCACACAAATCATGAATGCAATATGGAATGAATGTCATGCATGTAACCCTCACAGGGACTCCATCCTTAACCTCCCTAACACATATATCATCCACCCTTATTCTCCCTAACATATATACATAATCCAACCTTATCCTCCCTAACATATATATATAATCCAACCTTATCCTCCCTAACATATATATATAATCCAACCTTATTCTCCCTAACATATATACATAATCCAACCTTATCCTCCCTAACATATATATATAATCCAACCTTATCCTCCCTAACATATATACATCATCATACATCATACCACCATCACGTCATCACCACTACATCCACCATACATCACAGTCTCACAATGTCATGTGGTGATGCTCATGTATCATTATACCATCATCATAATGTCATGTATGCAACATATCATATCATCATCACACATATCATCATCATAGTCATAACCATCATCTAACAGTATACATACCACGATATATATATATATATAAACAGTACACACAACCCATCAGTATCGTGGTATGAATGGAATAAGCATATATATATACAGATACACGTACTATCGTATAACATAGTCAATACAATATAAACAAACACCCGGTTACCTCAATTGTCGTTACCACACCTACACACGAGTTCCACAAGCTTCCTTAAACTGTCCAGTACACGTGAACCCCTCTCGATTAGCCAACAACCTTTATAATGCCACAATTCTTCCATTAACACAATATACCAACAAATCAAACCTCACAATTCAACCACATTAACCTAACCCAAGGTTCCAACACCCTTTTCATGCATCAATAAGCTCTTAGGGATTACTCAAACACCACACAACCTCAAACACCTCGGATTCCTAAGAGCCATTACCGAAAACAACCTAGGGTTAAGCTCTAAACATACATAATCCCTTCAAAACTCACAATCAAGCAACAAGAATACCAAAACACGTTCCATTAACCTCAAATCACCCATTTCAATCGGTGGATTTCACCCCAACTCGGAAATCCAACCATACAACCGAAAATCCCAAATTTCAACTGAAGAAAATGGAGAGGGAGGAGTAGGGAACGCTTACCAACTTAAATCCAAGCTCCCAATGGACGAGAATCACTCTGGGACACCAAAAATGCCGAACCCTAGCACTGCTCCTCGTCTCTCTGCGTCGCTCCTTTCGTTTTCTTTCTTTCTGTCACGTCCGACTAATCCAGATTTAAACGATTTTTCCGACTCTCGCAGCGGCTCCAGCATACCTCGCCGCGGCTCCACCAAATTATCCGGAACAATACCACTAGAAAGCTTCTAGCCGCGGCGGCCCTGCTCCTCGCCGCGGCGTGGAGCTCCTCCAGACTCCACTTGAGCCTTCCTCCGTCTTGTTTCCTCGGTCCTGAACTCAATGCCAAGAAAAGTATCATGAGGGGCATTACACTCTCCCCTCCTTATAAAAAATTTTGTCCTCGAAATTTCACCTGTTACCTCAAGCAAAAATATCTGGATACTTCCTCCGCAAAGAATCTTCAGTCTCCCACGTGACATCATTGGACATCAAACCGCTCCAAAGGACCTTTAACAATTTAATGGTCTTATTCCTCAACTGCTTCTCCTTTACATCCAAAATTTGCAATGGTGTGACCTCAACAGTCAGATCCTCTCGTACTTGAACTGCTTCATTATCAATTATATGAGACGGATCCGGATGATACTTCTTGATTGGAGACACGTGGAAAACATCATGCAACCCAACAAGACTAGGCGGTAGCGCTACTCGATACGCTACTGGCCCAATTCGTTCAAGAATTTGGTATGGACCCATATACTGCGGAGTGAGCTTCTTGGCTCGAATCGATCTTCCAACACCAGTAGTAGGAGTGACCTTCAAGAATACATGATCTCCAACATCAAACTCCAATGGTCTTCTCCTCCTATCCGCATAACTCTTTTGCCAACTCTGAGCGGTAAGAAGCTTCTGACGAATACTCTCTATCTGCCGAGAGGTTTGATCCACAATATCTGGGCCCAAAAGACTTCTTTCACCAAGTTCAACCCAACACAATGGTGACCTGCACCTTCTGCCGTACAATGCTTCATATGGAGCCATTTGCAAACTCGAGTGAAAACTGTTGTTGTAGGCAAATTCAACCAACGGTAAAAACTGATCCCAATTGCCTTTATTCTCCAGAACACATGCCCGCAGCATGTCCTCCAGAGTCTGAATAGTCCTTTCAGTCTGCCCATCAGATTGAGGGTGATAAGCAGTACTGAAACTCAATTTCGTACCCATAGCCTTCTGGAGAGATTTCCAAAACCTGGATGTAAACCTTAGATCTCTGTCGGACACAATATTTATCGAGACTCCATGCAACCTTACTATCTCATTCGCATACAACTGGGCCAACTTCTCCATTGAAATAGTTTCTCGAATTGGAAGAAAATGGGCTGACTTCGTCAACCTGTCCACAATGACCCATATCGCATTGTGTCCTGAAGAGGTCCTCGGTAATCTCATCACAAAATCCATGGAAACGCTATCCCATTTCCACTCCGGGATCTCCAAAGATTGCAACATACCAGCAGGCAATTGGTGTTCAATCTTTACCTTCTGACAAATCAGACATCTTGCCACAAACTCTGCGATGTCCTTTTTCATGCCTGGCCACCAATAACCTCTCTTCAAATCCTGATACATCTTAGTGGTACCTGGGTGAATAGTGTACTTACTCTTATGAGCTTCCTCCAAAATGATCTCATGCAACCCCGCAACGTTTGCTACACAAATCCGACCTCGATACCGAATGATACCATTCTCCAGAATATCAAAGTCCTGGGTCTCCGCTATTTCAACCTGTTCTCGAATGCCTAAAAGATAGTCATCCTCCATCTGAGCAGAGTAAATGTTCCTCAATAAATCGCTTGATACATTGATAGAACTCATTACTAGTACTCTAGGATGGACATTGATGGATAACTTTATATCTCTCAGGCTTTCCAGCAACTGTTGCTCCCTCATCATCATCATGGCCATATGAATCGATTTTCTACTCAATGCATCTGCCACAACATTGGCTTTCCCAGGATGATACTTTAGAGCAAACTCATAGTCCACAAGGAACTCAACCCAACGCCTTTGCCTCATGTTCAATTCTTTTTGATCAAACAAATACTTCAAACTCTTGTGATCATTGAACACCTCAAACTGAGCGCCATAGAGATAATGCCTCCATAATTTCAAGGCAAACACTACAGCTGCTAGCTCAAGGTCATGAGTAGGATAGTTCTCCTCATGAGGCCTTAGCTGCCTTGAAGTATACGCCATAACTCTACCTTGCTGCATCAGAACACACCCTAAACCCTTCTTAGAGGCGTCCGTATAAACAGTGAACGGCTCTGACAGGTTAGGGATAATGAGCACTGGGGTGGACGTTAGACAAACCTTCAGCTCCTGGAATGCTCTCTCACACCTGTCATCCCAAATGAAAGATCGATCCTTACGGGTGAGTCTAGTCAATGGCATAACAAGCTGAGAGAATCCCTTAATGAACCTTCGGTAATATCCAGCCAATCCCCAAAAAACTCCGAATTTCAGTCACCGATTGCGGTCTCTCCCAATTCAACACCGCTTCCACTTTACTAGGGTCTACAGCCACACCTTCTGCAGAAATCACATGACCCAGAAATTTCACCTCCAGTAGCCAAAACTCATACTTACTGAGCTTAGCATACAATTGGTGATCCCGTAATACTTGCAACACAATCCGAAGATGAAGCGCATGCTCTTCCTCACTCTTGGAGTAAACCAGAATGTCATCAATGAAAACCACCACAAACTTATCCAAATACGGCCGAAACACCCAGTTCATATAATCCATGAAGATTTCCGGGGCATTTGTCAACCCGAATGGCATCACAAGAAACTCATAATGACCATATCGAGTCCGAAATGCCGTTTTAGGCACATCCTCAGCACGTACTCGCAATTGATGGTATCCCGACCTCAAATCGATTTTAGAGAATACAGAGGCACCTGCCAACTGATCAATCAAGTCTTCAATCCTAGGCAAAGGATATTTATTCTTGATCGTCACCCAGTTCAGTTGCCTGTAATCAATGCACAATCTGAGGCTACCATCCTTCTTCTTGACAAACAACACTGGAGCTCCCCAAGGCGAAACACTAGGTCTGATAAAACCCCTCTTCAACAAATCCTCAATCTGTTTCTTCAGCTCTTTCAATTCAGACGGCGCCATTCGATATGGAGCTTTCGAGATAGGACTAGTCCCGGGCACCAAATCAATGGAAAACTCCAGTTCTCGTGGTGGGGGTAAACCAGTAATCTCCTCTGGAAACACATCAGAAAATTCATTCACAACCGGATATCTTTCAACACCACCTTGCATATCCACATTCACAGAGAAGAAAACCAGAAACCCTTGACATCCTTTCTTCAAATACTTGTCAGCTTGGGCAAAGGACAAACACATATTCTCATCCCCTTCCACACTAGGGATATTCATCGGCAAAGACACAGTCTTCCGAGCACAGTCGAGAATGACATTATTCACCTCTAACCAGTCCATTCCAATTATCACATCAATCTCTTGCAACGGCAAACAAATCAGATCCACGGTAGTGCTTCGGTGTTCAAAACGAACCACACAATTCAAACAAGCTTGAGCAGTTCTCAGTGAAACTCCCGTGGGTGTGGCTACCGACAATTCAAAAGGCAACTCCATTGCCACAACACCCAATCTCCGAGCACAATCAAATGAAATGAAGGAATGCGATACACCTGAGTCAAACAAAGCATGAATAGAGTAACCATTGAGTTTAAGTTTACCTCTAATCAAGTTAGGCGCTGCATCCGCTTCCTGTCGAGTGATGGCAAAGACTCGTCCGGGCATCGTGGGCCTCCTTGTCGCATCATCACGCCGTGGCTCCCAACAATTTCGCGACATATGACCCGGTTTACCACAATTAAAACAAACCAAACACGGACGATCACCATGACTAAACCCGCATTTTGTGCACGGATTCGATGCACTACCAGAACTGTATTGAGATGGAGCGGAGTCCCTTCCTGCATACTCATTCTGACTGGAACTCCCATGTTCAAAGCCACCTCGATAAAAGGGTCATCTGCCAAACCGACCTCTATTGTGCTGCTCTCTACCAAACCTGCCTCTTCCTCTACCATGACGACCTCGATTAGGGCGACCCCTTCCTCCACTAGAACCTGTACTACCACCACTGCTACCGCTGCCTGAACCACTTCCCTTGCTAATTCCTCCTGTAGGTCCTAGATGAGAAAAGGCCCGAATCATGGAATTCCTTCTGTGCTCCTCAGCTTCCTTCATTCGTCTATACAAGGCACGAGTCTTCGCACATAAGTCCTCGAAGGATACAAACTCCACCACAGATAACCGCTCCTTAATTTCGGGATGGGCACCTTCAAACAACCTCTGAGCCATCCACCTATCATCAGGATAATTATTCAGATACGTGGAATATTTTGCCAAGTCTAAGAATTGATCAATATAATCATCTGCTGATAGATTCCCTTGTTGAAAAGTTAGGAACTCGGCTTCCTTTTGCATCATTAAGGCTGGAGGGACGTAATGTGCAAAGAATCGTTCCTTAAACTGTCCCCAATTCATAGGAGGACTCATTGCTTCAACACTTGGGAGAATACTCCTCCACCATCTTTTAGCCTTCTTCTCAAGCTTAAATGTCGCCAGCTGCACCCTTTGCTCTGAAGTGCAATCCATGACACTAAAGATGTTCTCCATCTGTTCAATCCAATTCTCCGCCTGTGACACATCCATGGTACCTTCGAAAGCCAGAGGATTAAACTTCCGAAAGTCCTTCAGCTGTGAGGAGATACCCCTTTCTTCCAACCCTTGGGGCTCTCTCAGGTTCCACTACTGTTTCATCCTCTCCTACATTCAGATCTACAAACATTTCGGCTTCTTCATTCACATCCCCCTGTTCTTGCCTATTCATTCTCTCTTGCAACCTATTCAACGTTTCTCCCTGAGTATTCACCTGATTACTGAGGCCAGTCAACATCTCATGCATTTGCCTCATCAGATCACTGTTATTCTGCCTTCCTCTTCGAGACATTCTTCCTACACACAAGCAACAACACATTCACTTATACGGTTCTGGACCAGCATTGCAGTGGGAATATAGTCTATGTATTCAAAACATGTGCCAAGTAGTACTTCAAGCAGAAACAATGGCCCAAAACCATTGCTCTGATACCAAAATGTAACATCCTACCTCCTGACACCTCCGTACTTAACCAAAAACTTCAAAATGACCCAAACACAACCCTGACATCTCAAAACAACTCCAATGCCTCAACACAGCGGAAACAACTCAAAGACACGAAAAACCGGGCTGGGCCCTTACACAAACCAACAAAGCCCAACAACACTCTGGACTGACCAAGATGGCCATACAAGCTTCTCAACAACAAACAACCATACATACCACAAACATAAACATACATACATCCAAACCAGTCTCAGCTCTGACATACAATCATTACAAACCGTTCTCTATCTTACTTGGCACAAAATACCATTACAGAATACACACGCTACATAGACTATTCCCACGTACACAGCTACTCCCGCGTCTTCTCAGGACTAGTGCCAGAACCATCACCTGAAAGGTTAGTTTGTGGGAGAGGGGGTGAGACAAAGTCTCAGTAACCGAGAACCACAACCACACACACATATATATATACACATATATCTCACACAAATCATGAATGCAATATGGAATGAATGTCATGCATGTAACCCTCACAGGGACTCCATCCTTAACCTCCCTAACACATATATCATCCACCCTTATTCTCCCTAACATATATACATAATCCAACCTTATCCTCCCTAACATATATATATAATCCAACCTTATCCTCCCTAACATATATATATAATCCAACCTTATTCTCCCTAACATATATACATAATCCAACCTTATCCTCCCTAACATATATATATAATCCAACCTTATCCTCCCTAACATATATACATCATCATACATCATACCACCATCACGTCATCACCACTACATCCACCATACATCACAGTCTCACAATGTCATGTGGTGATGCTCATGTATCATTATACCATCATCATAATGTCATGTATGCAACATATCATATCATCATCACACATATCATCATCATAGTCATAACCATCATCTAACAGTATACATACCACGATATATATATATATATAAACAGTACACACAACCCATCAGTATCGTGGTATGAATGGAATAAGCATATATATATACAGATACACGTACTATCGTATAACATAGTCAATACAATATAAACAAACACCCGGTTACCTCAATTGTCGTTACCACACCTACACACGAGTTCCACAAGCTTCCTTGAACTGTCCAGTACACGTGAACCCCTCTCGATTAGCCAACAACCTTTATAATGCCACAATTCTTCCATTAACACAATATACCAACAAATCAAACCTCACAATTCAACCACATTAACCTAACCCAAGGTTCCAAAACCCTTTTCATGCATCAATAAGCTCTTAGGGATTACTCAAACACCACACAACCTCAAACACCTCGGATTCCTAAGAGCCATTACCGAAAACAACCTAGGGTTAAGCTCTAAACATACATAATCCCTTCAAAACTCACAATCAAGCAACAAGAATACCAAAACACGTTCCATTAACCTCAAATCACCCATTTCAATCGGTGGATTTCACCCCAACTCGGAAATCCAGCCATACAACCGAAAATCCCAAATTTCAACCGAAGAAAATGGAGAGGGAGGAGTAGGGAACGCTTACCAACTTAAATCCAAGCTCCCAATGGATGAGAATCACTCTGGGACACCGAAAATGCCGAACCCTAGCACTGCTCCTCGTCTCTCTGCGTCGCTCCTTTCGTTTTCTTTCTTTCTGTCGCGTCCGACTGATCCAGATTTAAACAATTTTTCCGACTCTCGCCGCGGCTCCAGAATACCTCGCCGCGGCTCCACCAAATTATCCGGAACAATGCCACTGGAAAGCTTCTAGCCGCGGCGGAACTGCTCCTCGCCGCGGCGTGGAGCTCCTCCAGACTCCACTTGAGCCTTCCTCCGTCTTGTTTCCTCGGTCCTGAACTCAATGCCAAGAAAAGTATCATGAGGGGCATTACAGAAAGCACGTGAGTAGCAGTGAACGTGGGAATATTAGGTCTATGTAGTATTTATGTAATTGGATATTGTATCAAGTGCCAAGTAGGATAGAGAATGGGTTGTAATAGATAAGGATATGGTTGAGACTGGTTGTATGTATGTTTGTTGTAATGCCCCTCATGATATTTTTCTTGGCATTGAGTTCAGGACCGAGGAAACAAGATGAAGGAAGGCTCAAGTGGAGTCTGAAGGAGCTCCACGCCGCGGCGAGGAGCAGTACCACCGCGGCTAGAAGCTTTCCAATGGCATTGTTCCGGATAATTTGGTGGAGCCGCGGCGAGGCATGCTGGAGCCGCGGTGAGAGTCAGAAAAATTGTTTAAATCCAGATCAGTCGGACACGACAGAAAGAAAGAAAATGAAGGGAGCGACACAGAGAGACGAGGAGCAGTGCTAGGGTTCGACATTTTCGGTGTCCCAGAGTGATTCTCGTCCATTGGGAGCTTGGATTTAAGTTGGTAAGCGTTCCCTACTCCTCCCTCTCTATTTTCTTCGGTTGAAATTTGGGATTTTCGGTTGTATGGTTGGATTTCCGAGTTGGGGTGAAATCCACCGATTGAAATGGGTGATTTGAGGTTAATGGAACGTGTTTTGGTATTCTTGTTGCTTGAATGTGAGTTTTGCAGGGATTATGTATGTTTAGAGCTTAACCCTAGGTTGTTTTCGGTAATGGCTCTTAGAAATCCGAGGTGTTTGAGGTTGTGTGGTGTTTGAGTAATCCCTAAGAGCTTATTGATGCATGAAAAGGGTGTTGGAACCTTGGGTTAGGTTAATGTGGTTGAATTGTGAGGTTTGATTTGTTGGTATATTGTGCTAATGGAAGAATTGTGGCATTATAAAGGTTGTTGGCTAATCGAGAGGGATTCACGTGTACTGGACAGTTCAAGGAAGCTTGTGGAACTCATGTGTGTGTGGTAACAACAATTTAGGTAACCGGGTGTTTGTTTATATTGTATTGACTATGTTATACGATAGTACGTGTATCTGTATATATATGCTTATTCCATTTATACCACGATACTGATGGGTTGTGTGTACTGTTTATATATATATATATACCGTGGTATGTATACTATTAGATGATGGTTATGACTATGATGATGATATCACTACTACAGAAATAGCCTTGAGGAACGCTGAATCTGGAACGTTTATTTGCAAAACGTGCTGAAAAAGCATTCCAGGGGTTTTCTGTGAATCGTGCCAGAAGTTTGACCTTCAGGAACGTTTTTTAAGAAAGCGTTCCCGAAATCTGACCAGTTCGTACAGCTCACCCTTGTCCAAGACCTTCTGGAACGCTTACTCAGTTAAACGTTCCGGAAGGTCTCATTGATTACAACCCGCTGCTTTCATTTAAACGTTCCAGGTATGACTTTTCATTAAAATTTTGATTTTAAAGTTTCAAACAGGGGGATATCGTATTAGCTAGGTCACCATTGCTCTTCGACAAATCTGCAACTCACTTGCCCTAGCCTTCCCTCTCTCACCTATTGTGCCTTCCCCTTACTCGCAGCTTTCTCAGCCTTCCCTCTCTAACCGCGACTGCCACCTCCGCTGACGATCTCCCCTCCAGGATTTGAATATTAAGGTCAGGCCCCCAACTTGATTTAGGCCCTCCTCCTTCCTTGCGGCTCCTTTCATCGATGCTACTCCATCAATCCTAACTGGCCAATGACACGAGCTCCTCCTCACCACTGGCGAAACCCAAGCTAAGGCCGTCTTTATCGTCGCAGCAAAACAGGGAAACTTTTCCATATTCTCATCAAAATCAGAAAGACGTTAATAGCGCTGTGTGAGAGGAAAAACGGTATAGCAGAGTGTGATTAGAGATATGGTTCTATGCTTCTTCCATAGTTGTGAATAATTCCATGAATGACTTGTTCTAGATATGTACTTGCTATTTTCTGCTGTCATGAATGTAGTTAATTTCCACTTTTCATTCCACGCACAAGTTATGTGTAAAATTGGTTTGTATTTTCTCCATTTATGCATTCTGGAAAGTGATACTGTGAAAGAATATGGTTGTTTGTAGAATTTGTATTTCATAATTATACTTATTTTTTTCTTCCCCTGCCTCTGAATCTATTTTCTTGAATGGGAGGATCTATACTTTCATAAAATGCGCACTATTTTTGTGTTATCACTCTAATTATCTAGCCATGATGTAACCACATTCTTCTTTAATAATAGCTCCTCACTTCTGAACATGCCTCTTATTTTGCAATCATAGTACACGTTCTCTTCATGTTGCTTAGTGCCTTGTCCTTTGGCTTCTTGCTTTCAGTAACTTGACTTGGTTTCACAACCTTCATCATAGTTCACATCGAATTTAATTTAATACATACCATCAATAATGAACTTTTGAGTCATAAAATTTTTAAATGGGCTTTATACAATTCACTGGACCTTTCATGACAAATTTAGGCCAAACACCATGATATAATCAACTATAGAACTAGCTAGTTCCAAATGCTTATGGTGATGCTCATTAGGATATTTGGTTAAACTAAAGTAGATCTTATATATGCATTCAGAGTTCAAGATGAGACACAATGTTCACAACTTATGATTAGTATGGCTCCTTAAAATTTTATATTGATATTGATTGTTCTATCAATTTCACTCTTCCTAACATTTTAAAAGTAGGAATCAGTATCTATGATTGCCTCTGAATCTATTGTCTTGAATGGGGAGGATCTATACTTGCATAAAATGTTATATATGATCAATGGGAAAGTAGAACATGAAACTTTACTAGCTAGAGTTTGTCTTCCCTTGCCTTAGAATATAATCTTGTTTATTTTACATTATGAATTTGCAAGAGATGGCCTTTTATGATGTTACTAGAATATAGTCTTGTTTATTTAGTCAAATTCCTAACTAATAATTCACAAGTTATCTCAGTTGCCCAAATTACCAACCTAAAATTCTGCTATAATAATTACATTTTTACAAAATAAAATGAATAATAATTCTATCGTCTCATACTGGCATTACTTCTTCTACGTAGGTTGTCGTTCTTGCAAATCAAAAGCTACATCTTGGTTTTAATCCAATGAGTATATGCCACTTCCCTTTGGCTCTTATACTTCTTTGCTATATGAAATCTTTTTTTGCTTATTAGCTACCTATGCCTTTTATTTTGCTCTAGTTTGTCCTAGACTGAATTTAATACATTGATGATTCATCTGAACTTTTTTCTCTTGTGGACTAATTGTAAGCTACGTTTGGATGCAGAGAGAATGCTATAGACATGATTTTATGCTTTTATACACCTGTAAGTAGAGAATGCTTTCCTAGTTTGATTAATCTTTGTAAATTGTAACCATTTTAAAAAAAATCCTAAGTGGAATTTTTCAAAGCTGTTTTAGGTTGAGATGGCCAAACTACTGCAATATGCACCAAGGTTGTCAAAATTATGAATTGTTTCTAAAATTGTTTATTTACCTAACGATTAATTATAAGCTTATGTTGGGAACATTGTCTGTTTGATATTGGTGTATTCATTCAAAGAAAGAGACTCCATCAATAAATTATGTAATGAATTGTACATATTGGTATATTCATTTAAAGAAAGAGACTCCATTAATAAATTGTGTAATGAATTGTATGAATCATTGGGTCTAAGAATATTTTTATTTTTCAGATCACCAAAAAGTTGGATTCAATATTGGCAAGTTGTATTTTGAGTCAAACACCCTTTAAATAATCCCAATTTCTGTATGTATCAACATTGGATGGTAATTGAAATTTTAGTCTATAAACACCAAGAATTAGAAATAGGTCGAGCTTGAGAACTCCAATCATATTGCATTTGCAGTGATTGATATTGAAGATATTTTATGATCAAGGACATGGAAGGGCTACTAACTATGCTCCAGGAAGAAAGAAAGTTGTTATTTCTTTCTGTTGTTGGAGAGGTAATATTCTTGATGCATCTCTATGAATAATTAATGTTAACATGCAAATTTATCCCCTGTTGGAAATGGGACCCAAAATGGATTTTTATCATGTGCTATGGCTCTGTTGATTAGTCTGTTTGGCAATTAATAGGGGCGTAATTTTTTTAATGTATTAGCAATGTGTATATATTAGGAACTAAATTATAATTGATTACTGAAATGTTTACTTTTTAATGTAATGTTTATGCATTCTTGTCAACGGTATACGATAGCAATTTTTTTGAAATTTTGAGTGCTTGTATGAAGTAAGAAATATTTACTATTTCTTACTTGAAATAAGAAACAATTTACCATCCCTAAGATTGTATGTACCTTAAACGTAGGTTTTTAAATTGCTCCAAATTTATTTAACTACATTTTATTGTATATGTGGTGCTTCATTTTGCAGTGGTTTTCAAACAAGTAACATGCTTTCTACTCCAAAGAAGACATACAAGAAGTCAAAGAAGAGTGGGCCAAAGTATATGTTAAAAGAATGTAATTTATAGATTGTTTATAATGTTTAGAAATTATTTAGAGATATTTTGTGATGACAAAATCTTATTTATTAGTCATTTGTATATTGATATTGATAAATTAATAGTAATAGATATAGACTTTTTGGGTTAATGTGTCTTTAATGTCTATACATGTATAATAGAATTGTTTGAATGGTTGAGTGACATGATTTTGTATTTTTGGGTATGCTAGAATGGTTGAAATAAGATAACAAAAAAAATGAAATTTTATATTTTAAAAATAAATGTTTGTGGAATGTTTTAAGTGTGTGCCAGAAGTCTAATCTTTGGGCATGCTTCATATTAAGAAATGTTCCTGAAAACTAGTGTTGAGGAACATTTTGTAGTAAGAAGCGTGCCGCAAGACTAGTATTTTGTAACGTTTCGTAGTAGTGAGCGTGCCACAAAACTGGTATTCCGGAACGTTTGATAATAGGAAACGTGCCCCAAGTCTAGTTTTTTGGAACGCGTCCAACAAAAAAGTAAACGTTCCAGAATGCTTGGGGAACGATCACATATGGAACGTTTCAAAAACGTTCCGGAAGTTAAAAAACAAACGTCCCAGAAGCCCATTTCTGTAGTAGTGTATGTGTGATGATGATATGATATGTTGCATACATGACATTATGATGATGGTATGATGATACATGAGCATCACCACATGACATTGTGAGACTGTGATATATGGTGGGTATAGTGGTGATGACGTGATGGTGGTATGATGTATGATGAGGTATATATATGTTAGGGAGGATAAGGTTGGATTATATATATATATGTTAGGGAGGATAAGGTTGGATTATATACGTACATGTTAGGGAGGATAAGGTTGGATTATATATATATATGTTAGGGAGGATAAGGTTGGATTATATACATACATGTTAGGGGGGATAAGGTTGGATTATATATATATATATATGTTAGGGAGGATAAGGTTGGATTATATACATACATGTTAGGGAGGATATGGTTGGATTATGTATATATGTTAGGGAGAATAAGGGTGGATAATATATGTGTTAGGGAGGTTAAGGATGGAGTCCCTGTGAGGGTGATATGCATGATATTCATTCCATATTGCATTCATGATTTGTGTGAGATATATGTGTATATATATGTGTGTGTGTGGTTGTGGTTCCCGGTTACTGAGACCTTGTCTCACCCCCTCTCCCGTAAACTAACCTTTTAGGAGATGGTTCTGGCACTAGTCCTGAGAAGACGCGGGAGTAGCTATGTACGTGGGAATAGTCTATGTAGCGTGTGTAGTCTGTAATGGTAGTTTGTGCTAAGTAAGATAGAGAATGGTTTGTAATGAATGAATGTATGCCAGGGTTGAGACTGGTTTAGATGCATATATGTTTATGTTTGTGGTATGTATGGTTGAATGTTGTTGAGAAGTTTGTATGGCCATCTTGGTAAGTCCAGAGTGTTGTTGGGCTTTGTTGGTTTGTGTAAGGCCCCAGCCTAGATTTTGATGCTTTCGGGTTGTTTCCGCTGTGTTTATGAATTGGAAAAGTTGTTTTGAGATGTCAAGGTTGTGTTTGGTCATATTTTGGAAGTTTTTGGTTAAGTTCCGAGGTGTCAGGAGGTAGGGTGTTACATTTATGTATGTGATATGCATGGTTGCATGGTTCGGGGTTGTTTTGGAGTCCTGTTGGTTTGTTGTAGGGCCTGTAGCCCTTTTGGTCAAGTGGGTTCCAAGAGGTCAAATCTCAAAGGAGTGGTTCCTGTGAGGTGAAGCCTCTTTGGATAAGTTATTTTGGGGGTTTTGGACTTGTATGGTTGGTCTGGGAGTGTCCATTTGCCTTTGGTGGCAATTGGAGGTTGTTAGTAGTGAGTTTTGGTCAATAAGTGGCCAAAACGGTGTTAAGAGTCCATAATCTTCATACAGAGTTGGATTGAGGTAAAAGTGGTGTCTGTGGATAGATGGGGGCTAGATTGACTTATAGGAGTTAGAATCAAGTCAATCGGAGGTCGGAGCATAAAGTTATGCGCGTCGGAAGTTCGCCCCGGAAGGTTGAAAGTGCTGATATGGCATATCAGCAGGGGGCGCCGCGGCGCCAGCATGTCCAGTAGCGTGGCAGAAACAGGGGAGGCTGGAGCTGCGACGGTACTGTAGCGGCCATGGCCCCAGCCTAGTTTTTGGTGTTTTGTGAGCCGTTTCCACTGTTTGAAGCTTTGGAGAGTTGTTTCGAGGTACCAGGGTTATGTTTGGTTAAGTTTTGAAGCTTTTGGTTAAGATTGGAGGTGTTAGGAGGTAGGGTGTTACACACACCACCTTAGACCCATCGCACAAAGCAGCACTACTCGAGTCCTCTTTGTCCATCGCATAATGCAGTAGCACTTGACTCTTCTTTCACTGTCACAAACGGTTGCAACAATGTCGTACTCTGAATTTTGGGAATGTCAACCCACTCAGCCTCCAAATCACATCCAGCTAAGCATAGTAATCCTGGGGATCATGCCATATTATTAGATGTCGTTTCAAAAGCATTTCAGATTTAACAATGTTTAGGACTTGGTCTCCTTTTTTCAAAAATGCAGGGAGTAACAAACTCTAACTAGAATAAGTATAGGGAGCGATTTAAAAAAAAAATTGAACTTTTGGGACCTATTTCAAAATGAGGTGAAAGTGTAAGTACCAAACATTTAATTTTCCTTAATCAATTTAGTAAAAATGAATAATAAATAGTTATTACCTGAATATCGATTGATTAGATAAATGAATAATTAAATAATCAGATAATTCAATAAATCAATAAATAATAAAAAATCAATAAATAAATATATTACATCATATATTTTGATAATTCTACAATTCAAATGAAAATCAAATTAAACATGCCTTATCAGTGCAATAATCAAGGATTTGCTTCCCCTAAATTGCAAAATGTATAACTTTTTTAAAACCGGAGTGGGGCATATGGAATGAAAAGAATATTGCTACTTTGTTATTTGTACAATCACTAGTTGGTATCAACAGTAGAGATCTGTTTTGGGAGAAAGACATTTAAGGACCCCCATATGAAGATATTTCCTTCCAAGGACCCAGATTAAAAATTGAATACTCCTAAAAACTGAATTCCCAACTCGAATCAACTGAATTCAGCACTTGTACTGTTCATTTGGCAATATTTTTGCATGGAGATCCTTAAATGTCTTTCTCCCATCTGTTTTTGTAATTATGGCTTCGGATTGATTCACTGATAAGGGAGTGTCATCAATATCACTGTATGAGGTATGTTAAGAACACAAAGTGAGTCAATTTCATATCACAATATCTAAATCCAAAACAAAGATTGAAGATGAAAAATTTTAGAAAATTATGGTAAAAGAAAAAAGAAGAATGAAGTTATTTATTGAAAGAGAGATGGCAATATACAAATTTGAAGCATAATAATACATGCAGGAAAAGTTAATAGTAATACTGCTCGACGCCCAGCTAGAGAGAGAAGGGTGGGACCAATGAGGAGCAAAGGGTTTGATGTATTTGTTATGATATAAATTTTTGGTTAAAAATACTAATCTAAACCTAGCTAAAATTGTATATTAAATAAACTCCTCAAGTATACTATATATACAAGATAAGTAATTAAAATTAATTGATGCTAGTTTGACAAGGGAGGAAACGAAGAACTAAACATTTCCCTTTTTTTTTTTAAAAGAATTCCAGTCTATCAAAGCAAATAATTAATGGGTTGGCAATGTACCTTCTATACCAATCATTTCACTAGCATCGGTAGATTAAATTTCAGTTGTGGTTGCATCTTTTTCATCCTGATTTATTGAGCAATTATTTCGTTCCTTTTTCGTGCATCTAATGGCATTGGAACTCTGAAAGTAAAATGTCAAAAATTGAAGCGTGGTTAACAAGAAAGGCCAATTCTATATGAAATGACCAACAAATCCAAAAATAAATGGGCTTACTAATGCAAAATTGTCACCCTCATCCCCCAGTGTTCTTTTCCTATGAAGCATACGTTCTTTCTCCTGCAAACTTGTTCCAAATTGTGTTGTTCCTTCCTCTTCTGTGGAAGGACCCAAGGGACGTGACAAATATTAGCATATGACACTCGATCATCAGGTAATGATAAGTTCAGTTTGAGAAATTAAAATTTAGTTCTTTAATATGAAATATGCTCTTTTCTATAATTTATAGTTCTACATACTTCTATTTCAATGACTTTGAAGCGTATTCAATTGAAACGTAATATACAAAAAGGCTGCAACATGAATAAAAGGAAAATGTTTTCTTTTCTTAAAGCTTTTGCCCAAACACGAAAGAAAACAAACAAAAGGTAAGAAAGATAATCAATTGCCATAGCACAGCCAATGTATAACATTTAACTTCAGAAATTTTGAGGATCTAAATTTCATTGAAGAAGATGGAAAAGAGCGTTACCTTGGTTACCACTCATGGAATATAACCTTGGATAATAAGGAGGGTTGAAACGGATACCTTCCATGTCACAAATTTTTTTGATTATATAACTTCCGCTCTCTTTTGTAACGAGGGCATTAGAAAATGTAATCTTCACATGATTCCACTGCCTTGCACGAAATAGTCGTGACATTGTCATACCATACAGAACTATATGATCAACATTTTGTTTGCCCATATTCCAGAAGTTATGCTGACACACTTCTCCATCATTGATGGACACCTTAACATTTATATCATCAGAGAGATACTGTGACTCAAGAACAAAAAGATAAAGAGTTGGGAAGTGTTCACGAAACTAAACGAAATAGATGCTCCTTTGCCATAGTGGTCCACCCTTTCTGGGATGCTTCCTCCCGGCGCACAAAAATATGTTTCTAGATAGGAAAGTTGTTCACTGATCACTATAGTCCCAAGTACTTCCTGCAAATATAAAAGAAAATGTTGACAAACATGCATAACAGTAGAGCCACGTACATATTCAATGGTTGTGAATATGACCAAAAACTAAATTAAGGCAGAAATTGACCTCACTCAATAAAAAGTTTCTCGACGCTGAATTCAGTGATATGCAATTTGTTGCATCCAAATATTTTATTTTTGGAGGAATCTCTTCCACTTTTCTCAGATGCTTGCATTCCTTCAACACAAGTTTCAACAAAAAGCGACATTCTTTAATGCATGCAGGTAATGTTATGAAATTATTACCTGACAAGTCCAAATATTTCACATGCTTAAGCCAAGGAAAATAATTTCGAAGGACCACATCTGAAATATTACAATTTTTTAGGTGAACTTCAAGGCCTTTTTTGGGGACAAGACACTTGAGTTTCTCTTGGTCGTCACGTGCTTCCTTTGTTTTATCTGATAACAACTTTCCACAGCCTTCAGCAAGAATTACTTCTAGATCTGGCAGCAGAAAAACGCTCCGTGGGAGCTCAATTACCCCTCCATGTTGTGGAATGGTTAACTCGTATAGCAGCGTAAGGTTGCAAATTGACCAGGGCAATTTTTCTATACCAGTTCCAAGCAAACTCAGACTTCTTATTTTCATTTTACATTGTATTTCTAGAAAGTACTTCAAACTTGAGCACTTGTAAAGAACAAGTGCTTTAAGAGGTGATTTGATGCAACATGGAAAGGTCCTAAGCTGCGTACAGTATCCAGCATTCAACACTTCAAGTTTTGCTAAATGTCCAACAGAATCATCAACATCAATCAAATTGTTGCAATAATTAAAGCATAATTCCTTTCAATTTGGGACCCCAGATAGATTAGGTATCTGTGTAATATATTGACAGCCCCTAACACTCAAAACACTCAAATTCTTCAAATTCTGCAGTAATCAAAACCAAATAAAATGTCTAAGAAAAGATATTATCAAATGCAAGCTAGCTAACCGAACAAAATACACATATGAAGGGTACTTGCCTTAATTGTCTCGGAATGCTGCAAATTTGCTGATATGGTATCAGCATGGGGCGCCATGGCGCTAGAAGTGAGGCCGTGGTGTCAGAACCTCTGTTTTGATAAAACTGAAACCCGAGAGTCCCGAGGCCATGGTGGTTCTGTAGCAGGCCGCGGCTCCAACCCTGTTTTAGGTGTTTTCCACTGCTTGGATGTTTTGAGAGCTTAAAGTTGAGGTGCTTGGTTCAGTTTGGTTAGTTTTTGAAGTATTTGGTCAAGTTGAAGGTGTATTGGAGTAGGGTGTTACAATAATTAAGTCCGTTCGTCCATCCATTCCTCTGGAACAAAGTTATCAATCATTTATTTTAGTTATACTTATTTAATCTAAATTCTAAATGACATTTTAATAAATTTCAAATTTCTTTTTTTCTTTGTAAATTGAAGATTTTCAATAAACAATTACAATCTTATAGCTCTCTTTAATATTTATAGATTGATTTTTCTTGCTCACTGAATTGAACCTCCTTCATTTTATCCTATGTTCTTCCCATCCTCCATAACTTTTCTAATATCATTCAATCGTCTATTTTTCCATAACATTTTTTCCATTTAATTTTGCTTTGATATCATTCTCTCACACAAATTTTAAACATATTTTAAAAAATTGTTACTTCAATTCTTTGTTATTCTACAAGTTTCTTGGATACGCTTAGCGGGCAAAATTTGTTTCTTTCAAATACACAAATTTTGGTCTAACAATAGAGCTGAGGCAAGAATTTCTCATTTCCGTTTCCTTCATTTCTTCTCCCAAGTTTTACTGGGAAGAAACAGAGCATTGTGACACAAAACAAAGTAGGTTAACGTCCCTTTTGCTTCTAAACCAGTGAGGTTGACGTGCTTCACTCTTTGGCTGCCAAAAATACAGTCACGAAAAGATAGGAAGAATTTAGATTTTAGGGTTCATTCACGGTAAAGGATATTTTAGTTGCCAAACAGATTGATCAATGATGATGTAGATTTCATTAATTCATGTCAGCTGCCATGCATGTGTGTTTAATAAAGCATGAGAAATCACATTTCCGTTAGTAAATTAACGGGATCACTAACGAAAGGGTTTCTTTGCTTAAAATTAAAAGCTAAAGGGGGTCTATAATAACTTCTTGAAATTCAGGGGAGTTCATTTTATGTAACGTAAAGGTCAAAGAAGTTATTTGTATTTTAGCCAAATATATATATCATGGTGAATTCTCTGGGAAATTATTTGGTTCTAAATTTTAAAATCATCATATATAGCAACAGAGCCTAGAATACTGACATGAACACTTGGTTAATATCAATATTGTTTCATCTATATAATTCTCCACAGAACCACCAAACTAATCCCACCTTGATCTGATTTAAGGCTAAAAAAAATTGTATTATTAATATTCACTTTCTAACAAGACATTAAAGAGATGGCCAAAGGAAAAATCTTATAAGCCCATAAAATTTCAAGCTCAGTTATAATGACGGCTGAACAATAACACTGCTATTCATTTACTTAAATTTACTTTCATTTATATGACTAAAAGAAGACAGAGAACATATTAATTATATCAGTCCGCCAAAAAGATATGATACATACTTTTCCAAAACATCGATGGACTATGTACACTTTTTTTTCTCCTTTTCTATTTAGCCTGAAATGTGTGCAAGTCCTTCAACTTTCAATTTAATTCACTTTCAGAGGTCTCGCAGTCTCCTGAATCAGGCCATGTTACCTCCTGACCCACACGTACAATTACTTTTGCCATGCCATGAGCTTTCCGAGAAACGAGCTGTGAAAGTTACATAAAGAAATGGGCAGCAAAGAACATGAACACTTGCTTTGTCTGCCATTGCCTTGCCGTCCTTGCCTCCAACTCGTCTCATATGTGTGTCTATAACTAATTCATGCAAACTAAAACATAATTAATTCTCTTAAATGTATCCTAAATAGATTTTTCTTTTCAAAAATACCCTCAACCTAATACTGTCACAAAATTAATGACACATAATTAAATTTACTATTAATAATGATGGATGAAGGGTAATTTAGAAAATGAATAATTAATGCTCCAAGTTTCAATATTAACGCCTTATATTTGGGATCAAGATTACTCTAAAAGAATTCCCTTATATATATATATGTATATACATATGTCGTCATATAAAAGGAGTGAAATGAAGATGCAGTAGTGAGGGCCACATGTGGGAGATTTACTTGAAGGTGAGGAGCAGGGGTTGGTGACAATTAATTACTCCCTCCATTTTCTTTTGCAAATCATTTAAGGTTTTAGCTTATAAAATTACTTTCTTTTTAAAGGAAAAAAAACTACCCTTTCTTTTTTAAAATTCAAATGAAATGTTACAATCAAGTAAAGAAATTATTTTTTCTTCAAAATTACACTTTTCTAATTATTAATTTTTAAGTTAATTTTTCAAGTAAGGTATTATTTGTGTATATATATAATATGATAATTATATAAGTTTTTTGAATTTAATTTTTAATAATTCTATTTTCAGAGAGACCATTAAGTATATATTCAACTCTTGAATTAAAGGAAACATCTCATATCCATTGATGGTTGAGAGTAGCCTCCAAGTTAATCAATATTGAGAATAACTATCATATTTCACATTTAAAGAAAACACAATTGTAAGAATAAAAAGAATTGAACTTGGAAGCAAGTACATTCAATTCATTATTCAATATGATAAATAACAGTTGGAAAAAAAAATAAAGAGTAAAATACTCTTACTTTTTTCAAAAAGTAAAATAAAAATTACAATCAAGTAATAAAATTGATTTTGTTCAGAATTATTATTGTTTTCTAAAATATATGTCATCAACTTTTTTTTTAATATTATGTTTTTATATTGACATAAAAAAATTAATCTATTCTAAAATTATATTACACTGATAATTGTACCTATGTAAAGTAAAAATATATTTAAAGAAGTTCTCAATGGTCTTTGCTTTGTGTATCCCATGCTTTTGTCCTGGGAACAACCCCTTTTAAATTCTGTTTCCCTTGCATGTCATACGCTTTTGACATAGTAATATACTAATATACTCCTCTTGTTATGCCAAAAAAGAAAAAAAAATTCTCGAAGACTTATAATTTGCAGAGAATGCCCAGTCAATGGGGAAACATAAATGCGGGAAAGATAAAGCAGTGGCTTCACTCATTCACATGAAATTAGCTTCCAAGAAATTTTTGGGAAAAGACAAGGCAGCTCCGAAATCAGATTCCTTGCCATGCACTAATTGAAGTTCAAGAATCAAAACCCTCCTGATCCACACGTACGCTTCTGGCAGCAATCATTTATTGTTATTAAAATATGTGTAAGCGGACCTCTTAAAATTCGAGACCTCTTAAAATTCTTCATGGAGGGTGTGATTCTAAAACCTTTCATATGTAATGGTAATCTACACTGCTACTTTTGCCATGCTATTGCCATGAACTTTCCGAGAAACGAGCAGTGAAAGTTACATAAAGAAATGGGCAGAAAAGAAAATGAATACTTAATTTGTCCGCCACTCCCTTTCTCTCCTTCTTTTTCCCAGATCTCGCATCCTCCATGTCCTTCTATGATGAAGATAGCTTCCCATGAGTAATTGAAATAAGATAATATGAAGAATAACTAAGTCAATCCATCTCTACCTTTGGAATCAAGTTATTAATCATTCATTTTGGTTTTCTTTGTATAATCTAAATTCTAAATGATATTTTAATAGATTTCAGATTTCTTATTTTCTGTGTAAATTGAAGATTTTCATTAAACAATTACAATCTTAATTCCAAAGAAAGTGATTTTTCTTTAAAAAAAAGGGCATCACAGAAATATTGATGCTTAAAAAGATACAATTACAAAGTAATTAACTTTTCATTCAAATCCATACTACCACTTGAGACCCATATTAAAATTAAATTGAAAGGATAAGTTTGAAATAAAAATATAAATAAATAATAAGTATAATAAAAATTAAAAATTGTTTATATGAAGAAAAAAATTCAAGAAATAAATAAAAAATTAGTAAAGATTGGAGAAAAAAGAATAAAAGTTATATGAGGAGAAAGGGATATACCGAGTATTAAAAAAAAAAAGAAGGGGATATACCATTATCATTGTAACGCCCCTCATGATATCTTTATTGGTTTTGTGTTCAGGACCGAAGGAAGCAGGACAGAGATGGTTCAAGAGGAAATAGAAAAAGGGGCTCCGCGCCGCGGCAAGGAGCAGAACTGCCACGGCGAGAGGCCTTCCAGTAGCAATGTTCGGCTGATAGCTGTGAAGCCGTGGCGAGAGTCGAGATTTTTGCTTAAAAACGAATCATTTCGGATGCTCAGACAGAAAAGAAACAAAAGGAAACCGAGGGAGATCGTGAGAGAGCTGTGCTAGGGTTGAATTTTCTGACGTCCAGGGGTGGTTTCAGGCCGAGGGAGCTTGGATTTAAGTTGGTAAGTTACTTCTACACCTCCCTCTCCATTTTTATTCGGTGGAAATATAAGGTTTTTGGTTTTGAGGTTGGGTTCTTAGATTGTGACGAAACCCACCAATTGAAATGGTTTAAATGAGGTTATTAGTGTGTGTTTTGGTGTTCTTGATGTTGGGATATGTGTTTGGAAGGGTTATGTGCGATTTGAGGTTAACCCGATGTTGTTCTCGGTAAAAGCTCTGGGGGAATCCGATGTGTATGTGTTTGAGTAGCGTCTAATCGGTCCCTGAGAGCTTAGTGATATATGATTGGGGTGTTGGAGCCTTGGATTAGGCCTCAAGTGGTTAAATTGTGATATTGTGATTATGGATATATTGTGTTAATGGGAGAATTATGTGTTATGAAGGTTAATTGGTTGATGGAGTGGGGCTCAAGCGTGTTGGTGTTCAAGGAAGCGTGTGGAACTTGCCTGAGCATGGTATTGACAACCTGAGGTAACCGGGTGTTTGTTTATGTGGTTTTATACGATAGTATGGTATATATATATATGCTTGTCCCTTTCATACCACGATAGTGATATATTTATGTGTGGTTATTATATATCGTGGTATGTGTATAGTAGATGATGTTTATGAGTATTGTGATGGGATATGTGATAAGAACATTGATGTGATATGATATGATGATCATGATGATTATGATGATACATTAGCATCACCACCTGTTATTGTTACATTGAGATGTATGACGGATAAAGTGGTGATGATATGATGATGTATGATATATGTTGATAAATGAAATGGTTAGGGAGAATAAGGTTGGAGTATGTGATGTATGTATATGTTAGGGAGGATAAGGGTGGATTGTATATGTGTGTTAGGGAGAATAAGGAAGGGTTATATTGTATATGTGTGTTAGGGAGAATAAGGATGGGTTATATTGTATACGTGTTAGGGAGGAAAAGGGTGGAAGTCCCGGAAAGGACGACATGCATACCATGCATTTTACATTGCATTTATATGTTATATGATTCATATTTGTATATATATATGTTTATGTGTTGTTGATCCCGGTTACTGAGACTTTGTCTCGCCCCATCCTCTCCCATTGCTAACCCTTTCAAGTGAAGGTTCTGGCTCTAGTCCGGTGAAGCCGAGAGAGTAGCTGTACGTGGGAAGTCTATGTAGAATTTGTATTTCTGGATTATGTATTATGTGCCAAGTAGGATAGAACTTGTGTATTGAATGTATGAGATTGACAGGATTGTTATGGATAAGTCTATGCTTGGATATGGTTATGTGGAATGTGTTATGTTGGTGTTTTCAGAGTATTAATGTTTGTGTGATGGTTTGGTAGTATTTGTGAGCCCAGAGCGGTTTTGGGCCTGATGGTTGTGTTTTAGAGCCTATCGCTCGTCTTGTCGTGTTGAGGTTAAAGGGGGTCAAAACTCAGAGGAGTGGTTCCTTTGAGAGGAAACCTCTTTGGACAGGTTGGTTTGGGGATTTTGGACCTGCTCAAGTGGTCTCTGAGTGACCAGTTGTCTTTAGTGACAATTGGAAGTTGTTAGTGATGAGTTTTAGTTAAGAAGTGGCCAAAACGGTGTTACAGGTCCAGAATCTCCATACGGAGATGGATCAAGGTGAAAGTGGTGTCTGTGGTTAGTTTGGGACTAGATTGACTTATAGGAATTGGAATCAAGTCAAACGGAGGTCAGAGCATAAAGTTATGCGCGTCAGAAGTTCGCCCCGGATTTTAGTTTTGCTTATATGGGAGATCAGCATAGGGGCGCCACGGCGCCAATATTCAGGCCGCGGCGCCAGTGATGGCAGTCGCGAGGGAGAAAACAGAGCAAGCTTGGGCCGCGGCGGTACTGTATCGGCCGCGGCCCCAGCCCCAATTTTTGTTGTCATAGGCTCGTTTCCGCTGTTTGGGAGTATTATGGTGTCGGCTTGGATGGTTTGGGTTGTGATTGTTTGAGTTTCGAGTGTTGTGGTCATTTTTGGAAGTATGTAAAGGTAGGATGTTACAATCATCAAGTATTTTTAACAGTCATATTAAAACTAAATTAAAAGGATCTTGTTTGAGATAAAAATATAAATAAGTAGTAGGTATAACAAAGATTAAAATGATGTTATCATATAAATAAAAAAAATTCAAGAAAGAAATACATGGGTTAAATAGTTGGGTGGTTTATTTGTTCGGTTTTTATTGTTCTAGCTAGTTTTTGGCCGGTTTAGTCAATATCTGGTTGTAAGTATATTTTAGACCAGATCAAATACCAATTCTTGGTTTTTATAGATAATATGAAGAATAATTAAGTTCGTTCGTCCATCTATACCTCTGGAACAAAGTTATCAATTGTTCATTTTAGTTATCCTTATTTAATCTAAATTCTAAATTGCATTTTAATAAATTTCAAATTTCTTTTTTTCTTTGTAAATTGAAGATTTTCAATAAACAATTACAATCTTATAGCTCTCTTTACTATTTATAGATTGTTTTTTTTTTTGTCCATTGAATTGAACCTCCTTCATTCTATCCTATGTTCTTCCCATCCTCCATAACTTTTCTGATATCATTCTGTCCTCTGTATTTCCAAAACATATTTTCCATTTAATTTTACTTTGATATCATTCTCTCACACAAATTTTAAACATATTTTCAAAAATTTTTGCTTCAATTCTTTGTTATTCTACAAGTTTCTTAGATACGCGTAGCGGGCAAAATTTGTTTCTTTCAAATCCTCAGATTTTGGTCTAACAATAGAGATGAGGCAAGAATTTCTCATTTATGTTTCCTTCTCTTCTTCTCCCAAGTTTTACTGGCCAGAAACGGAGAATTGCCACATAGAACAAAATAGGTTAACTTCCCTTTTGCTTTTGAACCAATGAGGCTGACTTGCTTTGCTCTTCGGCTGCCAAAAATACAATCATGAAAAGATAGGATGAATTTAGATTTTAGGGTTTATTCATGGTAAAGGATATTTTAGTTGCCAAATAGATTGATCAATGATGATGTGAATTTTAGTAATCCATGTCAGCTGCCATGTGTGTTTAGTAAAGTATGAGAAATCATATTGACATTCACTTTGTCAATGTAGTAACTTGTTCATCCACTTGATTGACATTCTTTAGGTGGGAATCATATGAATCTTGACCCATGGACACTTGTATCTCAGAATGTTCAACCACACTTATAGCTTTGGATGGTATGAATTTTCTCCTAAAGACCACTTTCATTTCATTCCAACTTGCAATGGAAGATTCCTCATTTATAGTGCATCTAGTTTCCATTGGTTTCCACCAAGCAACAACCTTTTTACTAAATCTTAGGTATACACATTGCATCTTTTCCAACTTAGAGCAGTTACAACATTCAAATACTTGATCAACTATTCTTTCCCACTCCAAGAAAACATCAACATCTTTCTTACCATGGAATAGTATGATCTTTGATTGAATATCCTTGAAAGAAGAAACTTGCTTGCCTCTTTTAGGATAGACTTCTTTAATAATTGCTTGATCACACCTTCTCTGGAATTTGGAGCAAGACTCCATGCTATCCAATTTACTCATTCATTTGATCATTGAAAGCTTTCGTTAAAGCTTAAAAATAATTGCAATTTCTTTTCCAGCCATAATTAGAACTTGAAATGTGAGTAAAAACAAAGATGAAAGAAATATGGACCTCACAAATCACTTTCTCATGTGTTTCCACTAAAAAAATTTATTAGCACTTGTGTCTCACATAAAAAAATTGGCTTTTTTCAATAATGTAAAACACTCTTACCTTTTACCACTCAACTTGCTCCCTATAGTGTTCTTAATCAAATTCGAACAAATCAAAAGGAGAAGTATGTATGAAATGGCAATCTCAAAAACTAGAATCTAAGATTCAAATCCTTAAGGAATCAATGTGGGCCAACCAATGAGAGAAAAATGTAGAGTAATTTTTGTTGAAGCAAGAGTTTTGATGATTTTAAACCAACATTCAAGAGCTCGGATTGAAGATATCAAAGGAGAACAAAGCTGTTCCAAGTGAAGTTTTTCTGAGTATTTGCTGTTAGATCTCTTGTAGGATCTTTAGTTTTTGTTATGATTGGGTAAAAGGTTTTGATTTGAAGAAAAGATGTTTTCAAACCTTGATTATATGTTAAATCTTTAAATATTTGAAAAACACCCACAAACAGACGAAGGTTAAAAGTTTAAACTAAACTGTCAAGTAGGAAATTCGAACTTTGCCTTTGGAAATTCGAATTTCGAGCTAAAACTGATTAAGTCTGAAGAGATGGCTCTCTGTCAGACGAATTTTGAGTTTTCAAAATTCGAATTTTCATCTAGTCTGAAAGAAGCCTTTCTGGTAAAAGACGAACTTCATAGTTTCAAAATTCGAATTTCAAGTAAAATGAAATTTGTGAAAACCAAATAAATTCGTCTGAGACCATGATAAAATGCATCTGAAATCAAAATGAAAATGAGTTTGATAAATGCTCTCTGACAGACGAATTTTGAGCTTCCAACATTCGAATTTTCATACAAGTCTGAAAGAAGCTTTTTCCAACAGACGAACTTTAAGTCTTCAAAATTTGAATTTCAGACAAAACAAAACTTGAGAAAATAGAAGAAATTCGTCTGAAAATGTGTTAAAGTTCATCTGAGATCAAGAATGATTTATGTCTCAAAACTGCTCTCTGACAGACGAACTTTGAACATTGAAATTTGAATTTCAGAAGCTAAGTTCTTGAGTCTGTTTAAGTGAAACATAGACATACGAATAACAAGAATTTGCAACATTCGAATGATGAAATAAGTCTGGAAAGAGTCTCTCTGACAGACGAATTTCACACCTTTAAAATGCGAATTTCGAAGAAAGTAAACTACTGTGTCTCTTTTAACGTTCAGTGAACAGACGAATTTTGGGATACCAAAATTCGAATTTCGAAGACACTGTAGCAAATTGAAAACACTGTTCACACTTAACTGAAAAACTTTCTTCTTGAAAATTCGTATGTCACATTGTGAAAATGTTTTATAAGTTTCAAAATTCGAATTTCACTTCATGAACAGATGAACTTCGTGTTGTAACGTTGAAAACTTTAACCTTTGGTTCCTTCGAAATTCGTCTGTTGACCAACCAAAATTCGAATTTCAGTATGTCAGAAACATTAAATGCGGTTGGTAAACGGATAGTTTTTCAGAGTAACCGTTGGATAACTTCCCCAACGGATAGATTTAGTCTCTAACGGATATTTGGGACCTAAATCTATAAATACAACATCATTTGAAGTTGTGGGTAATGAATCAAACTTGTATATACTGAATTTCTGCAAAATCTTCTTCTCAAAAGCTTTTACCCTCTCAACTTCTATACATACTCTTAAACTTTCATATCTACTCTTTTAAAGAGAGTTATTTCATTATATTCAATATACTCTTCATCTGGAAGATAGATTTACTTGTGAGGGGTATTCACAAGGGGATTGGGAAGCACATAGTGAAAGTGCTTGGAGAGTTTGAGAGAGCTATGAAACAGAGCATACTCGTGTACTGTGGCCTTAGCAAGAAGCCCATTGAAATTCTTGCTGTATAGTGGATAAATCTCAAGAGGTGTCTTGGGGACTGGATGTAGGTCAAGTGGAAAGACCGAACCAGGATAAATTGCTGAGTTTTCTTCTCCCTATCTTTACTTTTCAGCTTGCTCTGTTTTTACACGTTATTTTCTTTATACTGTGATATCTTCACTTACTTCACCTTGTGCAGAAAATTTTCAATCTTCCCAATTCACCCCCCTCTTGGGAAGTCAGCCTTGCTAACAATTTTCACAAGAAATAGGCAAGTGTGCAACAAGTACTTAAGGAAAGAATATGAAAAAAAAATCAAGGTGTATGTAGTGAGAAAGGTAATGGTGGCATGAAATTACTGGGGGAAAAAGATAACACAATTTGGATAGAAGTGAGAAGAAAATCTATTACACAATTTTAGGAAACCAAATGGAGAGGGAAATAGGAAAGTATATTTTAGCACAAGGAAAATAAAATAGGAAACTAAGAATATAAGAGAATAGAATCAGCACGCAAGAGAGAAATTAGGAAACAAAGAATATGACAAGATTAGGAAACTAGAATCTGGAAAGATTTGGAAAGTGGTAAAAATAAGAAGCTTACCATCCAAATTTGAATAATTAGGAAGCTTTTTTTGTGGGTTGAAGGCCACGAACCTCAAAATAGGAAACTTTTTTCAACTTGCTTTCCAATCATTCAAAATAGGAAACTAAATTAACTAAGAAAGAAATCAGTACCCAAGAACAATTCTAACTTTTCTTCTTTTCTTTTTTTTTCATTTTTTTGGGCTGTTACTATTGCTTTTTCCCCCCTTCTTTTTGCAGTAGCCACTCAAGTTCTTTTTTTTTTGTTCATGAATTTTTTTTCTTTTTTTTTTATTTTCTGGGTAACACTCACACAAGATAGAACACTAATAATTTGAGCCAAAAAAAATCAATAAATTTGAATTTTTTTAATTTTCATAATTTTATCTAGATAACACAAACAAAAGTAGGAAACAAAGAAGAAAAGAGGAACAAGTCACAAAAAAGGAAGAATCAACAAAGATGGTTAGACAAGAAATTGATAGAAAAGCCACAAACTTTGAGAAATAATAGAGATTAGCAAAGAAGAACAAGGAACAGATCTGAAATACAAGATGGAAATATAGATAGAGGGACGAAATATAGAACAAGAAGAGAAAAACACAAACCTTGAAACTAACAAACCAAAGCTCTAGTAAAATTATGAAAGACCCAAGTGAAACTCATCCGATTGAACCTTCACAGATTCAGAATGAACCACAGATCATGCTAGAATCAAATAGGACACACAAAATAACAAGAAAACACAAGATAGATGAACATGTTAAACCAGAAAAATACGATAAAAAATCTGAACGAAAATAACCAGAAAATAGGAAAAATACGTTGGTCAATAGGATAAGACCCTAAGAGAACTCATATCTTAGAACCCTAACCTTGAGATGCCACAAAGGAAAACCACTCCTTCGATAAGTCTAAAAATCTTTTCAAGAACATAAAGGATACAAGAGAAAGCTCACAAGAAAAGAACATAAGTTCTAAAAATTTATTGCTATTAATCTCTCTCTATCAAAAGTACATATGTGATTCTTTATATAAAGGAATAAGACAACCAAAATCGAAGGTTAAAATTAAAAAATAAAATTAAATAAAAAATATAAAAAGATAACAAGATCTAATCAATCCTAAAGAAGATACCACAATATAAATGAAAAATGAAACAAAATATTCCTCAAATCAATCAAAAGATGGCACCTTTCTTACTAAAACTAGTAGAAAATTCTAGAGCCTACATTTTGAAAATAAGAAATAACCAAAACTTAATCTCCAAGACATAATTTTTGACCATTGGCCTTATTTCAAAGAATTTAATAATAAAAATTCTAAATTCTAAATAAAATAGAATTGAGAAGTGTAATGCCCCTCATGATATTTTTCTTGGCATTGAGTTCAGGACCGAGGAAACAAGACGGAGGAAGGCTTAAGTAGAGTCTGAAGGAGCTTCACGCCGCGGCGAGGAGCAGAGCCGCCGTGGCGAGGAGCAAAGCCATCGCGGCGAGAAGCCTTCCAGTGGCATTGTTCCGAATTAGTTGGTGGAGCCGCGGCGAGGCATGCTGGAGCCGCGGCGAGAGTCATAAAAATTGTTTAAATCTGGATCAGTCGGACGCAAAAGAAAGAAAGAAAATGAAAGGCAACGCAGAGAGACGAGGAGCAGTGCTAGGGTTCGGCATTTTCAGTGTCCCAGAGTGATTCTCGTCCATTGGGAGCTTGGATTCAAGTTAGTAAGCGTTCCCTACTCCTCTCTCTTCATTTTCTTCGGTTTAGATTTTGGGATTTTCGGTTGTAAGGTTGGATTTCCGAGTTGGGGCGAAATCCACCGATTGAAATGGGAGATTTGAGATTAATGGAACGTGTTTTGGTATTCTTGTTGCTTGAATATGAGTTTTGAAGGGATTATGTGTGTTTAGAGCTTAACCCTAGGTTGTTTTTGGTAATGGCTCTTAGGAATCCGAGGTGTCTGAGATTGTATGGTGTTTGTGTAATCCCTAAGAGCTTATTGATGCATGAAAAGGGTGTTGGAACCTTGGGTTAGGTTAATGTGGTTGAATTGTGATGTTTGGTTATATGGTGTATTGTGCTAATGGAAGATTTGTGACATGATAATGGTTGTTGGCTAATCCAGAGGGGTTCACGTGTACTGGACAGTTCAAGGAAGCTTGTGGAACTCGTGTGTGTGTGTGGTAACGACAATTGAGGTAACTGGGTGTTTTTTTATATTATGTTGACTATGTTATACGATAGTACATGTATTTGTATATATATATGCGTGTTTCATTCATACCACGATATCGATGTGATTGTGTGTACTGTTTTTATATATATATATATATATCGTGGTATGTATACTAATAGATGATGGTTATGACTATGATGATGTTACGGTGTTGATGACATGATATGTTGCATGCATGACATTATGATGATGATATGATGATACAAGAGCATCACCACATAACATTGTGAGATTTTGATGTATGGTGGATGTAGTGGTGATGACGTGATGGTGGTATGATGTATGATGATATATATATGTTAGGGAGGATAAGGTTGGATTATATATATATATGTTAGGGAGGATAAGGATGGATGATATATGTGTTAGCGAGGATAAGGATGGAGTCCCTGTGAGGGCGACATGCATGATTTTCATTTCATATTGCATTCATGATTTGTGTGAGATATATGTATATATATATTGTGTGTGGTTGTTGTTCCCGGTTACTGAGACATTGTCTCACCCCCTTTCCCATAAACTAACCTTTCAGGTGACGGTTCTGGCACTAGTCCTGAGAAGACGCGGGAGTAGCTGTGTACGTGGGAATAGTCTATGTAGCATGTGTATTCTGTAATGGTATTTTGTGCCAAGTAGGATGGCATGGTTTGTAATGAATATATGACAGGGTTGAGACTGGCTATGTATGGATGTTTATGTATGTGGTATGTATGGTTGAATGTTGTTGAGATGTATGTGTGACAGTTTTTGGGAGTCCAGAGTGTTGTTGGGCCTTGTTGGTCTGTGTAAGGGCCTGTAGCCCATTTGGTCAAGTTGGGTTCCAAGGGGTCAAATCTCAGAGGAGTGGTTCCTTTGAGGTAAAACCTCTTTGAACAGGTTTGTTTGAGGGATTTGGACCTGTATGAATGGTCTCTGAGTGACCAGTTGCCTTTGGTGGCAATTGGAGGGGGCTCGTGGTGAGTTTTGGTCAATAAGTGGTCAAAACGGAGTCAAGGGTCCAGAATCTTCATACGGAGTTGGATTAAGGTAAAAGTGGTGTCTATGGATAGATGGGGGCTAGATTGACTTGTAGGAGTTGGAATCGAGTCAATCGGAGGTCGGAGCATAAAGTTATGCGCGTCAGAAGTTTGCCCCGGTGTTGAATTTGCTGATATGGTATATCAGAAGGGAGCGCCGCGGTGAAGGAAGGTAGGCCGCGGCCCAAGTCCAGTTTTTCGTGTTTGTGAGTTGTTTCCGCTGTGTTGAGGCATTGGAGGGTTGTTTGGAGATGTCAGGGTTGTGTTTGGGTCATTTTGAAGTTCTTGGTTAAGTATGGAGGTATCAGGAGGTAGGGTGTTCCAAGAAGTCTTTGTTTTAGTTGATCACATGAGCGGTACATGATCTATTAAGTAATCTCCTCCAATTGGGCTCCTCTTGGACTTCAATCTGAAACTTGTATTTTAGAGTTAATAATCACACCTACAAGCTCCTTTTGGGTTGCAACTTTAATCATGTGAATGTGCTCTAATCCATAGAGCTCTTGAATCACTTCAATATATCGGTTCCTTGGTCTTGACCTTGGCCCACCTAAACCTTGTAATGGATCTTCATCTCTCCAAGCTTGAGCTTTATGTTTAGTGCTTTGATCAAGTCTTCCAAGATCTCCATGTTTCTCTCCAAACTCTTGCTAATCATGCCTAGTCCTTATTCTATCATTCCGAAAGAGCTGCAAGCCTCTCCATCTTTAGGAATCCCAAGTATAATTATAGTTGTAATTTGGTTTATTATGTGATGATAGAATGACTATAAGATGAAAGTGATGTTGATGGATGTTGTCCATAATGTGGATAGGTGCATGTCACACCTTAACCTTAGGAACCATTTACTATTTATTATTAGTAGTTTAGATTCCAATTAGATGTATTTGGAAGCAAATTTGGGCCAATTTCAAAAATTCCAAAAATTTACCAAAAGTCACTATTCATTTGGTAAATATAAAAATTTGGCTGAAATTTGAAAAATCATAACTAATTCTAGAAAAATCATCTAAGGGTGGTTCAAATTGCTGTATTCATCTCTTAAAATACTATATAAGGGAAAAATATTAATTTAGAATTTTATTAGGCAGATTACTACAGTAAATTTCATGAATTTACTTGCAATTTTACCCTAATTTTTCCAAATTTCATTCCCTAAAATTCCATAATACCATACATTCAATGGTAGTCACATAACACATATAAAATTGATCCAAAACATACTTCTATTCATCATCTAGGAGTCACACATAATTTACATATTGTGACATAAAATGTCATTATATTTGATATTACATAAGTATCCAAAGTACCCTTCCTATTTCTAAACATTTCTTCATGGATCCTCCTTTATCTCCTTGCCTTTCACATGATTTGAACCTAATCATGGTTAGATATTTGGTGGGGTGAGATTTAAGAAAATCCCAATAACATCATAATCCCATTCTTAGCATAATATTTAAAAATAATTGCATGATTTCATTTTGACATGGTAACATTTAGGATCAAAAGGCATCTTTTAGCATGTTCATTATGTTCTTCACATGTTCATGCTTATTCATGAAAAATTCATAGCATATTCATCATTCTTTCACCATTTTGATCCAACATCATCATCATATTCATAACATAAACATGTTTTCTACCTACCAATCATAGAAATACAAGATCTAAACAATCATTTAGAAATAAAATACAAGAAAGGGAAAAGATGTTACCTTAAACTTGCAAATTTTCCTTTCCTCTTCTCCTCCTTCTCTCTATAACTCACTCTCTCACTAATATATGGTGGATTTTCATTTTTGGGTGTGAATAATGAAGAGGAGGAAGAGCCTATTTATAGAAAACAAGAAGCAACTCCATCCCTTTGATTAACTTTTGATCCAAGGGCCAAAATTGCACTACATCATCTCTTTTCTCCACCATGCACCTAATTTCTTCACATAGTTGTTATCTAATTAATTTTCCCTCTCTTGTCATTAATTTGGATGCCACTTTTATCTCCAAATAAGGTAAATATTGCATCATTATGCTTCCATAAGCTTACTTCATCCAAACTTCCAATTTTGACACCTAATCTTTGAAATAGTGTCATGCATGGTGGTTAACTCTTCTCCACTCCTTTTGCACGAAATTTTGAGTCCATATTCAGCCCAATATGATGCCTTTAGTTATTTGGGCTTAAACCATTTAATTCTAGGCCTAATTTCAACATATACCGGGTTTTCGGGCTCTAATTATGTAAATTTTGTCTGGTAAAATTTTTCATGCATAAATATATTTAAAATATGAATTTCAAACTCATTATGACCTTAATTAATCATTTCTAAGCCCATATAATTTATTTTAGAAGATATTTTACTGTATTGGGCTCTAACCGAAAACACCGATAAAATTAGTGCTGATTAGTTTTTCCTGTAACTTCTCTGAATAGATTATTATTATAAACCTTCTAATATTATTTTAAACTTATTCTTGATTATTTTATAGTCTACTGGGCCACCTATAATTTAATTAGCCTGGAAATTGGGTGAATTGGGCTCTTTATCCTTTCTTGACATCATTTGAGCTATTATTGTTAATAATACTTCTGGATTTCCCAAAAAGCATCCCTAGCCTATTAGGGTTTTATACACCTTTATTGGGCCTCCATGAATAGTACTTTTGGCCCATTAAGAAATCGGTGCAGTCTTACTGGGCCCGGACTCCAATTTTGGCCCAATATCCATTAGACCGATTCTATGGCTATTCAAACCTTATAGAAAAATCCAGTATCTCTTTTTATGCCCTAATATATCTGAGTTTCCTAATCTAGACTTATTTTCTAATTCTTATTAATTTACATATTATGAAATTTTGGATCAATTTTCTGCCCAATATATCTATTTTCTGGTTTTGCTTATTAGAGTATAATTTCTTAAGAGAATTTTCTTGAATCACCTCCTATAACCAGTCTTAGCAAATACTGGACATATGATTTGTTTGAGAAAATGACACCTATGTCCCCTTTTTTGTCTTTTTGCTAATATTAAATATTTTCAATTATGCCATCCAAGTTTCTTTGCAATTTGGTCACTGATCATCCTTTGCAATTTAGTCCCTACTTTGATCTACATAAGATATTTAAGCTCTTTTAATTCTAATTATGCAGTAATTTTCTAAACTAGAATTCAAACAAAATCATAAAAATTTAGATGTTACATTTCTCTCCCTCTTAAATAAAATTTCGTCCTCGAAATTTGGGACATACCTTAGAATAGTTCTGGATATTTTTGTCTCATGTCATCCTGTAATGCCCCTCGTGATACTTTTCTTCGCATGGTGTTCGCACGGTGTTCAGGACCGGAGGAGATAAGTTGAAGAGGAACCCGAAAAAGGTTCCGCGCCGCGGCAAGGAACAGAGCCGCCGCGGCGAGAAGCTTCCAGTGGCATTGTTCCGGATAATTTGGTGGAGCCGCGGCGAGGAGTTCTGGAGCCGCGGCGAGAGTCGTAAAAATTGTTTAAATCCGGATCAGTCGGACGCGACAGAAAGAAAGGAAACGAAGGGAGCGACGGAGGAGATCGAGAGAGCAGTGCTAGGGTTCGACTTTTCCGGCATCTAGGAGCGATTTTCGGACCTCAAGAGCTTGGATTTAAGTGGGTAAGCGTTCCCTACTCCCTTCTCTCCATTTTCTTCGGTTGGAATTTGGGATTTCCGGTTGTATGGTTGGATTTTCGAGTTGGGGTGAAATCCACCGATTGAAATGGATGTTTTGGGGTTAATGGAACGTGTTTTGGTATTCTTGTTGCTTGAATAGGAGTTTTGAAGGGATTATGTGTGTTTAGAGCTTAACCCTAGGTTGTTTTCGGTAATGGCTCTTAGGAATCCGAGGTGTCTGAGGTTGTATGGTGTTTGAGTAATCCCTAAGAGCTTATTGATGCATGAAAAGGGTGTTGGAACCTTGGGTTAGGTTAATGTGGTTGAATTATGAGGTTTGATTTGTTGGTATATTGTGCTAATGGTAGAATTGTGGCATTATAAAGGTTGTTGACTAATCGAGAGGGATTCACGCGTACTGGACAGTTCAAGGAAGCTTGTGGAACTCGTGTGTGTGTGGTAACGACAATTGAGGTAACCGGGTGTTTGTTTATATTGTATTGACTATGTTATACGATAGTACGTGTATTTGTATATATATGCTTATTTCATTCATACCACGATACTGATGGGTTGTGTGTACTGTTTATGTGTATATCTATATATATCGTGGTATGTATACTGATAGACGACGGTTATGATTATGATGATGATATGTGTGATGATGATGTGATATGTTGCATACATGACATTATGATGATGATATGATACATGAGCATCACCACATGACATTGTGAGATTGTGATGTATGGTGGATGTAGTAGTGATGATGTGATGGTGGTATGATGTATGATTATATATATGTTAGGGAGAATAAGGTTGGACTATATATATGTTAGGGAGAATAAGGTTGGATTATATATATGTTAGGGAGGATAAGGTTGGATTATGTATATGTGTTAGGGAGGATAAGGATGGATGATATATGTGTTAGGGAGGATAAGGATGGAGTCCCTGTGAGGGTGACATGCATGATATTCATTTCATATTGCATTCATGATTTGTGTGAGATATATGTATATATATGTGTGTGTGGTTGTCATTCCCGGTTACTGAGACATTGTCTCACTCCCTCTCCCATAAACTAACCTTTCAGGTGACGGTTCTGGCACTAGTCCTGAGAAGACGCGGGAGTAGCTATGTACGTGGGGATTGTCTATGTAGTGTGTGTATTCTGTATTGGTATTTTGTGTCAAGTAAGATAGAGAATGGTTTGTAATGAATGTATGACAGGGTTGAGATTGGTTATGTATGAATGTATGGATGTTTGTGTATGTGGTATGTATGGTTGAATGTTGTTGAGAAGTTTGTATGGCCATCTTGGTAAGTCCAGAGTGTTGTTGGGCTTTGTTGGTTTGTGTAAGGCCCCAGCCTAGATTTTGGTGCTTTTGAGTTATTTCCGCTGTGGTTTTGAATTGGAAAAGTTGTTTTGAGATGACAGGAGGTAGGGTGTTACACTTTGGTATCAGAGCAATGGTTTTGGGCCATTGTTTCTGCTTGAAGTACTACTTGGCACATGTTTTGAATACATAGACTATATTCCCACTGCAATGCTAGTCCAGAACCATATAATTGAATGTGTTGTTGCTGGTGTGTAGGAAGAATGTCTCGCAGAGGAAGGCAGAATAACAGTGATCTGATGAGGCAAATGCATGAGATGTTGACTGGCCTCAGTAATCAGGTGAATACTCAGGGAGAAACGTTGAATAGGTTGCAAGAGAGAATGAATAGGCAAGAACAGGGGGATGTGAATGAAGAAGCCGAAATGTTTGTAGATTTGAATGCGGGAGAGGATGAAACTGTGGTGGAACCTGAGAGAGCCCCAAGAGTTGGAAGAAGGGGTATCTCCTCACAGCTGAAGGACTTTCGGAAGTTTAATCCTCCGGCTTTCGAAGGTACCATGGATGTGTCACACGCAGAGAATTGGATTGAACAGATGGAGAATATCTTTAGTGTGATGGATTGCACTTCAGAGCAAAGGGTGCAGCTGGCGACATTTAAGCTTGAGAAGAAGGCTAAGAGATGGTGGAGGAGTATTCTCCCAAGTGTTGAAGCGATGAGTCCTCCTATGAATTGGGGACAGTTTAAGGAACGGTTCTTTGCACACTATGTCCCTCCAGCCTTAATGATGCAAAAGGAAGCCGAGTTCCTAACTTTTCAACAAGGAAATCTGTCAGCGGATGACTACATTGATCAGTTCTTGGACTTGGCAAAATATTCCACTTATCTGAATAATTATCCTGATGATAGGTGGATGGCTCAGAGGTTGTTTGAGGGTGCCCATCCCGAGATTAAGGAACGGTTATCTGTGGTGGAGTTTGTGTCCTTCGAGGACTTAAGTGCAAAGATTCGTGCCTTGTATAGACGAATGAAGGAGGTTGAGGAGCACAGAAAGAGTTCCATGATTCGGGCCTTTTCTCATCTAGGACCTACAGGAGGAATTAGTAAAGGAAGTGGTTCAGGCAGTGGTAGTAGTGGTGGTAGTACAGGTTCTAGTGGAGGAAGAGGTCACCATAATCGAGGTCGTCATGATAGAGGAAGAGGCAGGTTTGGTAGAGAGCAGCACAATAGAGGTCGGTTTGGCAGAGGACCCTTTTATCAAGGTGGCTTTGAACAAGGGAGTTCCAGTCAGAATGAGTATGTAGGAAGGGACTCCGCTCCATCTCAATACAGTTCTGGTAGTGCATCGAATCCGTGCACAAAATGCGGGTTTAGTCATGGTGATCGTCCATGTCTGGTTTGTTTTAATTGTGGAAAACCGGGTCATATGTCCCGGAATTGTTGGGAGCCACGGCGTGATGATGCGACAAGGAGGTCCACGATGCCCGGACGAGTCTTTGCCATCACTCGACAGGAAGCGGATGCAGCGCCTAATTTGATTAGAGGTAAACTTAAACTCAATGGTTACTCTATTCATGCTTTGTTTGATTCAGGTGCATCGCATTCCTTCATTTCATTTGATTGTGCTCGGAGATTGGGTATTGTGGCAATGGAGTTGCCTTTTGAATTGTTGGTAGCCACACCCACGGGAGTTTCACTAAGAACTGTTCAAGCTTGTTTGAATTGTGTGGTTCATTTTGAACACCGAAGCACTACCCTAGATCTGATTTGTTTGCCGTTGCAAGAGATTGATGTGATAATTGGGATGGACTGGTTGGAAGCGAATAATGCCATTCTTGACTGTGCTCGGAAGACTGTGTCTTTGCCGATGAATATCCCTAGTGTGGAAGGGGATGAGAATATGTGTTTGTCCTTTGCTCAAGCTGACAAGTATCTGAAGAAAGGATGTCAAGGGTTTCTGGTTTTCTTCTCTGTGAATGTGGATATGCAAGGTGGTATCGAAAGATATCCGGTTGTGAATGAATTTCCTGATGTGTTTCCAGAGGAGATTACTGGTTTACCCCCACCGCGAGAACTGGAGTTTTCCATTGATTTGGTGCCCGGGACTAGTCCTATCTCAAAAGCTCCATATCGAATGGCACCGTTTGAATTGAAAGAGCTGAAGAAACAGATTGAGGAATTGTTGAAGAGAGGTTTTATCAGACCTAGTGTTTCGCCTTGGGGAGCTCCAGTGTTGTTTGTCAAGAAGAAGGATGGTAGCCTCAGATTGTGCATTGATTATAGGCAGCTGAACCGGGTGACGATCAAGAATAAATATCCTTTGCCTAGGATTGAAGACTTGATTGATCAGTTGGCATGTGCCTCTGTATTTTCTAAAATCGATTTGAGGTCGGGATACCATCAATTATGAGTGCGTGCTGAGGATGTGCCTAAAACGGCATTTCGGACTCGATATGGTCATTATGAGTTTCTTGTGATGCCATTCGGGTTGACAAATGCCCCGGCAATCTTCATGGATTATATGAACATGGTGTTTCGGCCGTATTTGGATAAGTTTGTGGTGGTTTTCATTGATGACATTCTGGTTTACTCCAAGAGTGAGGAAGAGCATGCGCTTCATCTTCGGATTGTGTTGCAAGTATTGCGGGATCACCAACTATATGCTAAGCTCAGTAAGTGTGAGTTTTGGCTACGGGAGGTGAAATTTCTGGGTCATGTGATTTCTGCAGAAGGTGTAGCAGTAGACCCTAGTAAAGTGGAAGTGGTGTTGAATTGGGAGAGACCGCAGTCGATGACTGAAATTCGGAGTTTCCTGGGTTTGGCTGGATATTACCGAAGGTTCATTAAGGGATTCTCTCAGCTTGTTATGCCATTGACTAGACTCACCCGTAAGGATTGATCTTTCATTTGGGATGACAGGTGTGAGAGAGCATTCCAGGAGCTGAAGGTTTGTCTGACGTCCACCCCAGTGCTCACTATCCCTAACCCATCAGAGCCGTTCACAGTTTATACGGACGCCTCTAAGAAGGGTCTAGGGTGTGTTTTGATGCAGCAAGGCAGAGTTGTGGCGTATGCTTCAAGGCAGTTAAGGCCTCACGAGGAGAACTATCCTACTCATGACCTTGAGCTAGCGGCTGTAGTGTTTGCCTTGAAATTGTGGAGGCATTATCTCTATGGCGCTCAGTTTGAGGTGTTCAGTGATCATAAGAGCTTGAAGTATTTGTTTGATCAAAAAGAACTGAACATGAGGTAAAGGCGTTGGGTTGAGTTCCTTGTGGACTATGAATTTGCTCTAAAGTATCATCCTGGGAAAGCCAACGTTGTGGCAGATGCGTTGAGTAGAAAATCGATTCATATGGCCATGATGATGATGAGGGAGCAACAGTTACAGGAAAGCCTGAGAGACATGAAGTTATCCATTGACGTCCATCCTGGAGTACTAGTAATGAGTTCCATCAGTGCATCAAGTAATTTATTGAGGAACATTTGCTATGCTCAGATGGAGGATGACTATCTTTTGGGCATTCGAGAACAGGTTGGAATGGCGGAGACCCAGGACTTTGATATTCTGGAGGATGGTATCATCCGGTATCGAGGTCGGATTTGTGTGCCAAACGGTTCGGGGTTGCGTGAGATCATTTTGGAGGAAGCTCATAAGAGTAAGTACACTATCCACCCAGGTACCACTAAGATGTATCAGGATTTGAAGCGAGGTTATTGGTGGCCAGGCATGAAAAAGGACATTACCGAGTTTGTGGCAAAGTGTCTGATTTGTCAGAAGGTAAAGATTGAACACCAATTGCCTGCTGGTATGTTACAACCTTTAGAGATTCCGGAGTGGAAGTGGGATAGCGTTTCCATGGATTTTGTGATGGGATTACCGAGGACCTCTTCAGGACACAATGCGATATGGGTCATTGTGGACAGGTTGACGAAGTCGGCCCATTTTCTTCCAATTCGGGAAACTATTTCAATGGAGAAGTTAGCCCAGTTGTATGTGAATGAGATTGTAAGATTGCATGGAGTCCCGATGAATATTGTGTCAGACAGAGATCCAAGGTTTACATCCAGATTTTGGAAATCTCTTCAGAAGGCCATGGGTACGAAATTGAGTTTCAGTACTGCTTATCACCCTCAATCTGATGGGCAGACTGAAAGGACTATTCAGACTCTGGAGGACATGCTGCGGGCATGTGTTCTGGAGAACAAAGGCAATTGGGATCAGTTTTTGTCGTTGGTTGAATTTGCCTACAACAACAGTTTCCACTCGAGTTTGCAAATGGCTCCATATGAAGCGTTGTACGGCAGAAGGTGCAGGTCACCATTGTGTTGGGTTGAACTTGGTGAAAGGAGTCTTTTGGGCCCAGATATTGTGGATCAAACCTCTCGGCAGATAGAGAGTATTCGTCAGAAGCTTCTTACCGCTCAGAGTCGGCAAAAGAGTTACGCGGATAGGAGGAGAAGACCATTGGAGTTTGATGTTGGAGATCATGTGTTCTTGAAGGTCACTCCTACTACTGGTGTTGGAAGATCGATTCGAGCCAAGAAGCTTACTCCAAGGTATATGGGTCCATATCAAATTCTTGAGCGAATTGGGCTAGTAGCGTATCGAGTGGCACTACCGCCTAGTCTTTCTGGGTTGCATGATGTTTTCCACGTGTCTCAACTCAAGAAGTATCATTCGGATCCGTCTCATATAATTGAAAATGAAGCAGTTCAAGTACGAGAGGATCTAACTGTTGAGGTCACACCGTTGCAAATTTTAGATGTAAAGGAGAAGCAGTTGAGAAATAAGACCATTAAATTGTTAAAGGTCCTTTGGAGCGGTTTGATGTCTAATGATGTCACGTGGGAGACTGAAGATTCTATGCGGAGGAAGTATCCAGAGATTTTTGCTTGAGGCAAGGGGTGAAATTTCGAGGACAAAATTTTTATAAGGAGGGGAGAGTGTAATGCCCCTCGTGATACTTTTCTTCGCACGGTGTTCAGGACCGGAGGAGATAAGTTGAAGAGGAACCAGAAAAAGACTCCGCGCCGCGGCAAGGAGCAGAGCCGCCGCGGCGAGAAGCTTCCAGTGGCATTGTTCCGGATAATTTGGTGAAGCCGCGGCGAGGAGTTCTGGAGCCGCGGCGAGAGTCGTAAAAATTGTTTAAATCCGGATCAGTCGGACGCGACAGAAAGAAAGGAAACGAAGGGAGCGACGGAGGAGATCGAGAGAGCAGTGCTAGGGTTCGACTTTTCCGGCATCTAGGAGCGATTTTCGGACCTCAAGAGCTTGGATTTAAGTGGGTAAGCGTTCCCTACTCCCTTCTCTCCATTTTCTTCGGTTGGAATTTGGGATTTCCGGTTGTATGGTTGGATTTTCGAGTTGGGGTGAAATCCACCGATTGAAATGGATGTTTTGGGGTTAATGGAACGTGTTTTGGTATTCTTGTTGCTTGAATAGGAGTTTTGAAGGGATTATGTGTGTTTAGAGCTTAACCCTAGGTTGTTTTCGGTAATGGCTCTTAGGAATCCGAGGTGTCTGAGGTTGTATGGTGTTTGAGTAATCCCTAAGAGCTTATTGATGCATGAAAAGGGTGTTGGAACCTTGGGTTAGGTTAATGTGGTTGAATTATGAGGTTTGATTTGTTGGTATATTGTGCTAATGGTAGAATTGTGGCATTATAAAGGTTGTTGACTAATCGAGAGGGATTCACGCGTACTGGACAGTTCAAGGAAGCTTGTGGAACTCGTGTGTGTGTGGTAACGACAATTGAGGTAACCGGGTGTTTGTTTATATTGTATTGACTATGTTATACGATAGTACGTGTATTTGTATATATATGCTTATTTCATTCATACCACGATACTGATGGGTTGTGTGTACTGTTTATGTGTATATCTATATATATCGTGGTATGTATACTGATAGACGACGGTTATGATTATGATGATGATATGTGTGATGATGATGTGATATGTTGCATACATGACATTATGATGATGATATGATACATGAGCATCACCACATGACATTGTGAGATTGTGATGTATGGTGGATGTAGTAGTGATGATGTGATGGTGGTATGATGTATGATTATATATATGTTAGGGAGAATAAGGTTGGACTATATATATGTTAGGGAGAATAAGGTTGGATTATATATATGTTAGGGAGGATAAGGTTGGATTATGTATATGTGTTAGGGAGGATAAGGATGGATGATATATGTGTTAGGGAGGATAAGGATGGAGTCCCTGTGAGGGTGACATGCATGATATTCATTTCATATTGCATTCATGATTTGTGTGAGATATATGTATATATATGTGTGTGTGGTTGTCATTCCCGGTTACTGAGACATTGTCTCACTCCCTCTCCCATAAACTAACCTTTCAGGTGACGGTTCTGGCACTAGTCCTGAGAAGACGCGGGAGTAGCTATGTACGTGGGGATTGTCTATGTAGTGTGTGTATTCTGTATTGGTATTTTGTGTCAAGTAAGATAGAGAATGGTTTGTAATGAATGTATGACAGGGTTGAGATTGGTTATGTATGAATGTATGGATGTTTGTGTATGTGGTATGTATGGTTGAATGTTGTTGAGAAGTTTGTATGGCCATCTTGGTAAGTCCAGAGTGTTGTTGGGCTTTGTTGGTTTGTGTAAGGCCCCAGCCTAGATTTTGGTGCTTTTGAGTTATTTCCGCTGTGGTTTTGAATTGGAAAAGTTGTTTTGAGATGACAGGAGGTAGGGTGTTACACTTTGGTATCAGAGCAATGGTTTTGGGCCATTGTTTCTGCTTGAAGTACTACTTGGCACATGTTTTGAATACATAGACTATATTCCCACTGCAATGCTAGTCCAGAACCATATAATTGAATGTGTTGTTGCTGGTGTGTAGGAAGAATGTCTCGCAGAGGAAGGCAGAATAACAGTGATCTGATGAGGCAAATGCATGAGATGTTGACTGGCCTCAGTAATCAGGTGAATACTCAGGGAGAAACGTTGAATAGGTTGCAAGAGAGAATGAATAGGCAAGAACAGGGGGATGTGAATGAAGAAGCCGAAATGTTTGTTAGTTTGTGTAAGGCCCCAGCCTAGATTTTGGTGCTTTTGAGTTATTTCCGCTGTGGTTTTGAATTGGAAAAGTTGTTTTGAGATGACAGGAGGTAGGGTGTTACACATCCTCCATTTCCCAAGTGGTTTCCTTAGGAGATAAACCTTTCCAGACCACCCTTACCAGAGGGATATTCTTGTTTCTCAGCTGCTTGACTTGAAAGTCAATGATTTTCTCTGGTTTTACCTCATAAGATAAATTATCTTGCAAATTAACATATTCATATTCTATAACGTGTGAAGGGTCTGGCTGGTATTTCTTCAATTGGGAAACATGGAAGACATTATGAATTTGGCTTAGATTTGGGGGTAAGGCCAATTTGTAGGCTACAGGTTCGACTTTGGAAAGGATTTCAAAGGGTCCAATATACTTTGGGCTAAGCTTTTTACTTTTCAGAGATCGACCCACTCCAGTTGTAGGGGATACCTTGAGAAAAACATGATCTCCTTCTTGAAATTCTAACGGCTTTCTTCTCCTATCAAAATAACTCTTCTGTCTACTTTGAGGCGTTAACAATTTCTTTCTTATTAATTCAATCTATTTGGAGGTCTGATATACCAAGTCTGGACCTAATAATTTCCTTTCCCCAAGTTCTACCCAACATAAGGGGGACCTGCACTTCCTTCCATACAAAGCCTCATAAGGAGCCATCTCAATACTGAAATGATAACTATTATTGTAAGCAAATTCTGCCAATGGCAAGTATGAATCCCAGTTTCCTTTCATTTCCAAAACACAAGCTCTTAACATGTCTTCAAGAGTTTGAATGGTTCTTTCTGTTTGCCCATCAGTTTAAGGGTGGTAAGCTGTGCTAAATCTTAACTTGGTACCTAAAGCCTTCTGCAAGGATATCCAGAAATTTGAAGTAAACCTTGGATCTCTATCTGAAATAATGCTACTGGGTATACCATGAAGTCTAACTATTTCTTTAATGTATAGTTGTGCTAATTTATCTAAGGTATAGGTAGACTTCATAGCTAAAAAGTGGGCAGTTTTTGTAAGTCGATCCACAATTACCCAAATAGCATCATATCCAGATGAAGTTCTAGGGAAACCCATTATGAAGTCCATTGAAATACTATCCCACTTCCATTCTGGGATATCTAAAGGTTGTAATAATCCTGCAGGCTTTTGGTGTTCAATTTTTACTTTTCGGCAAGTTAAACACTTAGCACCAAATTGAGTAATATCACTTTTCATTCCGGGCCACCAGAATAATTTCTTTAAATCATGATACATTTTTGTAATTCCCGGATGAATAGTATATTTACTCTGATGAGCTTCTATCATGATCTTTTCTTTTATTTCATTTATTGGAGGTACATAGATTCTTTGTTGAAATCTCATTAGACCATCCTCTCTTGATTCCTCAAATCTTGGGGCTTGTCCCTGCTCCATTTTTTCCTTGACTACTTTTAAGAATTCATCTTTTTGCTGGACTTCCTTGATTTCTTTCCATAATTCCATTTCAATCCTAGTGCTGCCAATTTGTCTTTCATTCATCATCATTTCACCAGCAAGAACTAAATCTCTAAATTTTTCAATTAGCTCTAGTTCTTTAATCATCATGGTGGCTATGTGAATAGATTTTCGACTTAGGGCATCGGCCACTACATTGGCCTTTCCTGGATGGTAATTAATTGTCGGTTCATAATCCTTCAATAATTCCATCCATCTTCTTTGCCTCATATTGAGTTCTTTTTGTTCTTGTAAATATTTGAGGCTCTTGTGGTCACAATAAATTTCTACTTTCGCACCATAAAGATAGTGCCTCCAGATCTTTAGAGCATGTACAATAGCCACAAGTTCTAAATCATGTGTGGGATAGTTTTCTTCATGAGGTTTTAATTGTCTAGAAGCATAGGCTACAACTCTACCTTGCTGCATTAATACACAACCCAAACCATATTTACTTGCATCACTATAGACCATATAGGTCATATATGGTTCAGGTATGATTAATACAGGAGGGGAGGTTAGCCTTTTCTTGAGTTCTTGAAAACTATTTTCGCAATTATGATACCACACAAAAGAATGATCCTTTCTAGTAAGTTGAGTAAGTGGCAAAGTAATGCGAGAAAAGTTTTGAATAAACCTTCTATAATATCCTGCTAAACCTAGGAAACTTCTTACTTCAGTCACAGTTTTGGGTCTTTGCCATTGTAGTACAGCGTCTACTTTACTTGGATCTACTGCGACCCCTTCTTTGGACACTACATGCCCCAAAAACTGGTCTTCTGTGAGCCAAAACTCACACTTACTAAGTTTAGCATATAATTTCTTTTCCTTCAAGGTTTTCAGAACAATTCTCAAATGCTTCTCATGCTCTTCATAAGATTTGGAATATACAAGTATATCATCAATAAAGACCACAACAAATTGATCTAAATAAGGTCGAAAAATTCTATTCATATAGTCCATAAAAATAGCTGGTACATTACTAAGACCAAATGGCATAACTAAGAATTCATAATGCCCATATCTTGTCCTAAAAGCAGTCTTTGGAACATCCTCCGCTTTAACCCTTAATTGGTGATAGCCAGATCTTAAGTCAATTTTTGAAAATACACTGGCTCCTACCAGTTGATCTAGCAGATCATCAATTCTAGGTAAAGGGTATTTATTTTTTATGGTCACCTTATTAAGTTCTCTATAATCTATACACAATCTAAGGCTTCCATCCTTCTTTTTTACAAACAGCACAGGAGCACCCCAAGGTGAGACATTTGGTCTAATAAAACCCTTCTCCAATAGTTCCTCTATTTGTTTCTTTAACTCTATCATTTCATTAGGAGCCATTCTATAAGGTGCTATGGAAACGGGTCCGGCTCCAGGTATAATGTCAATGATAAATTCTAATTCTCTTTCTGGGGGTAGACCGGTGATTTCCTTAGGAAAAACTTCAGGAAATTCTTTTATTACTGGGATATCTTCAATTCCTTATTCTATTTCAACCTTAATAGAGAAGAAAACTAGATATCCTTGACATACTTTCTCCACGTATTTCCCTACTTGAGTAGTCGTCAGAAAGTTTAGCTTAGCCTCAGTATTTGGAATTATTTCAGGGGTAGGCAAAATTAAAGTCTTATTTTTACAATCAAGAAGGACATTATTGGCAGATAGCCAATTCATACCAATAATAACATCAATGTCGGGAAAGGGTAAACAAATCAAATCAATGGTGATGCAGGAATGTTTATACTGAACAGTGCAATTGATGCCAGCATTATATGAGTCAACACGTTGCTTATAAGAATGAAATGACTACTTCCTTCCAAATTTTTTCAGGTAAGCATTCTAACTTGTCATATACTTGCACCGAGTTAGCAGAAACACTTCTCTCACCATCAACAGATGGAAGTCTGAAAAAGAAATGCACAGTATTTCCTTTCCACCCATGGGATCGCCAAAAGGATAGAAGAGCAGGAGCTGTCCTATGGGTTCCTAGAAGCATTGAGGAGCTAATAAAGATGGCGAATGAACAATTGAGATCTTCCAGTGGTTCCTATATTTTATCTCAGCATGGCGGCAGAATTCTTGATGTAGACATGATTAGCAATGATGAGCAGCTATTTCTAATAAGTGAAGCACACATTGAGGTGAAAAAAATTTGAAGATTGTTCTGGTCATCCGTGTGAGCTGGAGCAGCACTAAGGACAAGTCAGATATCGATCATTTCTCCTCAAAAGAAAAGAAAGAAGAATGAATAAAAGAAAAACTGAGATATGAGAATTGAGTTTCTCAATTGTTTAGGAAATTGAAAAGATTAATTTAGAAAAAAAGATCAAAACGATGTGTGAGATTGGCTTATATAATAGATTCATAGTATATACAAAATGTAGATTTTATCAGTAGTGTTTGTCTTTTCAACTCTTCGTATGTTGTGAGGAGCATTGTCCTTTATATTGGCTTGTTGAATGTCCCTATGTCCATACCTGTGCGATGCTCTCTAATATGTAAACTAGACATCAATCTCATGTTTTGCACAGAGTTCAAAATAAAATATTTATGAGTAAAGTTAGGCTATATGGGGTATGTAAATAATGCAGCTTTTTAGAGTTTTTAATATATACTTTCTCCGATCTAAAATATAAGTTCTACTTCAAAAATTTATCTTCATCCAAAATATAAGTCTTATTTGGTAATTTCTAAGATATTAAATATATTTTTTTTTATTTTACTTTTATCTGTAATTAAATGTAGGAGAGATAATAAACTTTAAATACAATGTATTAAATAATGGTACTGTTAGAAAATAATATTTTTTTTTAGCAGATTCAATGAGTAAAACTATATTTCTTGGTTTCTATGTAATTAATCAAATATGACTTATATTTTAGATCGTAAGGAGTATATATTATTAATACTGGGTGACTGAAACAGAAAGGATTTATTATGCCTAGGCACTGATGAAGTGTCTCTAGTTGGTGAAGTAAATCATGATTTGATACAAAGATGCAGTCGTCACAGAATTATGCTACTTAAATTCTGCACGTGTTCTTTGTTCCTACCAACGTATAAATGAGGACCCCTTGAGCATGTTTCTAGAAGAGCTGGGACATCACCATCCTTGGTTTTCTTAATGTAGCTAATTAAATAATAAGTTAGCAGTTGCACTAGAAATTTGAAGAATGAGACTCAGATTCAGCACTTTATACCCCTTTTATATAGAATTTATTTACAGTGACAAAATTTGCAGTCCCTTGTCACATCACTAACTAAACATATATCTATCTCTTTCTAAGATGATGTGGAGCTTTCATCAACAGCCTGACGGTTGCCAGCATCAGGAACCATTAAGTCTTCTTCTAGTGGGTTTCCGTCAATTGATGCTACTTCCTTTGAGTCATTATTTGGAACTTCTTGCTCTGGTGTATCAAGTGTCCGGTATCCTCTCCTAATATTTCTTCACATCTCTTTAGCCCATCTTCTTCGTTTAAGTTCATCCAAACATTCCTTCAAGGAGTAACCTTCTTCATCATTTCTAATTCTTCCATTTTCGTATCTTTTGACAGCTCAAGGCAGTCTTCTAAATCCTCATTTGTTAGATTTTCAACTTCCAGTACATCCTAATTGAGATTTGGTACTTCATTATCATTCATGAGACATGAAGTTTCCTCTGTGGATTCAGATGATTCTTCAATCCACCCATTGTAATTAGAGATAGGAGTGTTACTGCTAGAAGACATATTTCCTGTCCTCAAAACAATAACTCATCACTATCAATCTTAACTATACAACCAAATGCTTTCTGAAGCCATAAGTTTCGGGTTGTTCTTACCAGAATCTTATGCTCTGATACCAAAAATGTCACACCTTAACCTTAGAAACCATTTACTATTCATTATTAGTAGTTTAGATTCCAATTAGATGTATTTGGAAGCAAATTTGGGCCAAATTCGAAAATTCCAAAAATTTACCAAAAGTCACTATTCATTTGGTAAATATAAAAATTTGGCTGAACTTTGAAACATCATAACTAATTCTAGAAAAATCATTTAAGGGTGATTCAAATTGCTACATTCATCTCTTAAAATACTCTATAAGAGAAAAATATTAATTTGGAATTTTATTAGGCAGATTTCTACAGTAAATTTCGTGAATTTACTTACAATTTTACCCTAATTTTTCCAAATTTCATTCCCTAAAATTCCATAATACCATATATTCAATGGTAGTCACATAACACATATAAAATTGATCTAAAACATACTTTTATTCATCATCTTGGAGTCACACATAATTTACATATTGTGACATAAAATGTCATTACACTTGGTATTACATAAGTATCCAAAATACCCTTCCTATTTCTAAACATTTCTTCATGGATCCTCCTTTATCTCCTTGTCTTTCACATGATTTGAACCTAATCATGGTTAGATATTTGGTGGGGTGAGATTTAAGAAAATCCCAATCACATCATAATCCCATTCTTAGCATAATATTTAAAAATAATTGCAAGAAACATGATTTCATTTTGGCATGGTAACATTTAGGATCAAAAGGCATCTTTTAGCATGTTCATCATGTTCTTCACATGTTCATGCTTGTTCATGCAAAAATTCATTGCATATTCATTATTCTTTCACCATTTTGATCCAACATCATCATCATATTCATATCATAAACATGTTTTCTATCTACCAATCATAGAAATACAAGATCTAAACAATCATTTAGAAATAAAATACAAGAAAGGGAAAAGATGTTACCTTAAACTTGTAAATTTTCCTTTCATCTTCTCCTCCTTCTCTCTATAACTTGCTCTCTCACTAATATATGGTGGATTTTCATTTTTGGGTGTGAATAATGAAGGGGAGGAAGAGCCTATTTATAGACAACAAGAAGCAACTCCATCCCTTTGATTAACTTTTGATCCAAGGGCCAAAATTGCACTACATCATCTCTTTTCTCCACCATACACCTAATTTCTTCACATAATTGTTATCTAATTAATTTTCCCTCTCTTGTCATTAATTTGGATGCCACTTTTATCTCCAAATAAGGTAAATATTGCATCATTATGCTTACATAAGCTTACTTCATCCAAACTTCCAATTTTGACACCTAATCTTTGACATAGTGTCATGCATGGTGGTTAACTCTTCTCCACTCCTTTTGCACAAAATTTTGAATCCATATTCATCCCAATATGATGCCTTTAATTATTTGGGCTTAAACCATTTAATTCTAGGCCCAATTTCAACATATACCGGGTTTTCGGACTCTAATTATGTAAATTTTGTCTGGTAAAATTTTTCATGCATAAATATATTTAAAATATGAATTTCAAACTCATTATGACCTTAATTAATCATTTCTAAGCATATATAATTTTTTTTAGAAGATATTTTACTGTATTGGGCTCTAACCGAAAACACCGATAAAATTAGTGTTGATTAGTTTTTCCTGTAACTTCTCTGAATAGATTATTATTATAAACCTTCTAATATTATTTTAAACTTATTCTTGATTATTTTATAGTCTACTGGGTCACCTATAATTTAATTAGCCTGGAAATTGGGTGAATTGGGCTCTTTATCCTTTCTTGACATCATTTGAGCTATTATTGTCAATAATACTTCTCGATTTCCCAAAAAGCATCCCTAGCCTATTAGGGTTTTATACACCTTTATTGGGCCTCCATGAATAGTACTTTTGGCCCATTAAGAAATCGGTGCAGTCTTACTGGGCCCGGACTCCAATTTTGGCCCAATATCCATTAGACCGATTCTATGGCTATTCAAACCTTATAGAAAAATCCAGTATCTCTTTTTATGCCCTAATATATCTGAGTTTCCTAATCTAGACTTATTTTCTAATTCTTATTAATTTACAGATTATGGAATTTCGGATCAATTTTATGCCCAATATATCTATTTTCTGGTTTTGCTTATTAGAGTATAATTTCTTAAGAGAATTTTCTTGAATCACCTCCTATAACCAGTCTTAGCAAATACTGGACATATGATTTGTTTGAGAAAATGACACCTATGTCCCCTTTTTTGTCTTTTTGCTAATATTTAATATTTTCAATTATGCCATCCAAGTTTCTTTGCAATTTGGTCCCTGATCATCCTTTATAATTTAGTCCCTACTTTGATCTACATAAGATATTTAAGCTCTTTTAATTGTAATTATGCAGTAATTTTCTAAACTAGAATTCAAACAAAATCATTAAAATTTAGATGTTACAACAGTTATTCTAGAAATTTCTTGGATATGCTAAGTGGGCAAAATATGTTTCTTTAACATCCTTAGATTTTGGGCTAACGATAGAGATGAGGCAAGAATTTCTCATGTCCGTTTCCTTCTCTTGTCCCTAGTTTTATTGACCAGAAAATGAGCATTGCAACACAGGACAAAATAGGTTAATGTCCCTTTTGCTTCCGAACCAGTGAGGTCGATTTGTTTAGCCTTTTGGGATTGCTGATTTTAATTTTTTAAATTTTTTGAAGTATTTTTTTCGTTTCATTATTTTTTAATTCTCTTAAAAAATCTAAATCCTTTTGGGTCATTAAAAAAGTTAGAGGTCTTGATAAAAAATATATTTTTTCTATAAGATCCCAACTTGTCTTTTTCCCATTACAAAATTATACTTCGTTCCCTATCAAATATATAAATTACTTTTAGATGCATTGCACATATTAAAAAAAACTTGTTAAAGTTATGAATTTTGTTTTTAAAAAAAATTATTAAATTTATCTTAAGTTTCATTTATTTTCCTAATTCATCTTACATATGATTGGTAGCCTAACTTGAACTGGGTGAAAGTGTCAGAGAGATGCTCTATCTATTTTTTTTTCTTTTTTTGGTTTTTATTTTAAAATACAACTAATGTACCACTGATCTCTATTATATATAATTATATATTATATATAATATACTCGCTCTGTGTTTCTTTTTTTTTTTAGTAAATCTTTTGAGGAAAAAATTATTTTCATTAATAAGTCATTCTAGAAGGAGGGAGTAAGTATTTCGTTAAACATGAAAATGTTGGAAAGAAAATAAATTTTGATATGACCAATTAGTAAATTTTAGGTGGGGAAATATGGGTCCTATATTTTTTCCCCAAAATTTCTCAACTTTTGATAGAGAAAATTTTAGGAAAATTATGTTTTTTTTTCTCACATGATCTTCGTTCCTTCCTTTTTTTTTTTACTATATCCGAATAGAAAAAAGATTTATTTTCTCTCTTGTTTTCTCTTCTAGTATTTTCTTCTACTTTTCTATTTATCCAAACATATGGTTAGTGAAATTATCATTTAAATATTATGAATTTGTTCATCATTCTTTATGAATAATGCGTGTTCTAGTGGCTTATATATATATATATATAGCATTTTTAATAAAATTTTTTAGTTTATTTTTATATATTATTAAGAATCATTTAAATAATTATACATAAGGTTTTAGTTTTTCTTATATTTTTAATGAAGTCCATTTTCAGATAATAAAAATCGGTACTAAAATTGTTACGTATATCCTCAACTCTAAAATTGAAGAAGAAATGTAAAGTCCATTGATGGTTGAAGTTGAATCAAGGTTTTTCTTTTTGTTGGGCCAGAGGAGTTGAGTCCACAGGTTAATCAATAAGAAAAGAAAAGCTCAAAGAATAAATCAATGGGCGAATCCAATTCATCCAACACAACATATATTCTTAAAAAAAAAGGTTACTTTCATTACTTATCTTGCTATATATCTGAATCAAAATTATGAGAAACTGCAACTGCCAAAAAAGAAAAAAATTAGAACAAAGAACCTAAAAACTGGATTAGTAAACCTAGCATTCTCTGATACAAATAGAAAAAGGTTATTTCTTTTGCCTGAACATGAAGGTAAATAAAGGGAAAATCAATTGGATGGAATATCGTAACCAATTTAACATTCAAGAGAAACCGTGAATGAACGAGATGGAATCTTTTGGTTGAACTTGAGAATTTGCATGCGTCTAAAATTCAAAACAAGGAATATGAACATTACCTTGGTCACAACTTTTGGAGTCCCCCTATCATCCAATCATTCACGAGGATTAGTGAATCGGATATCCTCCACAATACACTGTATAACCTCTACTCTATTTACATTCTCGACATAATAATAATTTATGGCGGTATAAACCCATTTTACTTTCTCTGAATACATATTTCATTTGATTATCAATGCCAGAATCCCATTTTAGATCATACACAATTATATTTGTTAGAAAGCTAGAGAAAATTATTGGGAAAATTCATGGTATATTGAATGAGTGAAAGTACATATATATATATACAGGGAAAAATATATCTATCAAATAAAACTTAATAAATACAGTGATACATACAAATCAAATCATATGTAAAAATATCAAATCAAATCATATCAACACCCCCCTTCAAACTCAAGATGGCTTGATAGAAAACAGCTTGAGTTTGTCTACTAAAAACCAGAAGCGGCCAGGATTAAAGGGCTTAGTGAATAAGTCAGCCGGCTAGTGCTTTGTTTGAATGGGAACTAGTCTGATAGTGCCTTGAGCTATATGTTTCCGAGTGAAATGACAATCAATCTTGATATGTTTCGTTCGTTCATGAAACACATCATTGTGAGCAATCTTAACAACTACCTAACTATCACAATATATATATTAGTAGAGGAGGTCTAGGAAGTTCCCAAATTACCAAGTTACAAACAGAGCCAGAGAATCTCAACAGTAGTATCCACTAATGCGCGATATTCTGACTCAATGCTAGAGCAAGAGGCTAGCATCTGTTTCTTATTCCTCCAAGAGATAAAAGAGTCACCAAGAAATACACAGAAGCTAGTAGTAGACCAATGATCAGCATAGTCACCCGCCCAATTAGCATCGAAATAGGCTTGCAAGGTGAGAGAAGACCTAGTAGAGAAATGAAGACCATGATACAAGGTTCCTTTGACGTACCAAAGAATCTGAAGAACAACTGTATAATGATTAGTCCGAGGTTCAGACATGAACTGACTGACAATGAGGAGGACCGCATAGCCAATATTCGGATGATTCACTATAAGATGAGTCTCCCAACCAACTGTTGGTAATGTGTGGCGTTCTCCAACAAAGTCCTATCAGTAGAAACAAAATAAGCATTAGGCTCAATGGGAGTGTTCTCAACTGTCTCATTAGTGAAAAAAGCTCGAAATATCAAATTAGAGGCATACTTGACCTGCGAAAGAGAGATACCATTCTCCCTATGATGTACCTCAAGACGAAGAAAATAATTCATCCTTTCAAGGTCCTTCATCTCTAATTGTTGACCTAAGTAAGTTTTAAGCTCTTGTACTCCTATCAGATCACTACCTGTGATAATCATGTTATCAATATATAAGAGAAGAAGAACAATGCCATGGTCACTACTTCGAACAAATAGAGCAGAATCATGAGGGCTACAAGTGAAGCCCAGATGTCTCATGGTACTACTGAACTTAGCAAATGAAGCTTGAGGAGCCTGTTTAAGTCCATAAAGGGCATAATGAAGACAACAAACTTTATCTTTCTGATGAGGATACCCAGGAGGAGGCTTCATATAAACTTCTTCCACCAAATCTCCATTCAAGAAGGCATTCTTGACATCCATCTGATGAGGAGTCCAGTGTTTAACAGTAGTAATAGCAAGGAGACTGCAGACAGAAGTAATCCGAGCAACCGGAGCAAAAGTCTCCTTATAATCAATATCGTACTCTTAAGTGAATCCTTGGGCCACTAAGTGGGCCTTACGCTTCTTGAGAGAACCATTCGAGTAAGTCTTATTCTTATAGACTCATCTGCACCCAACCAAAGTCTTACTAGGAGGAAGATCAACAAGATCCCAAGTGTGCATTTTCTCAAAAGCCTATTGTTCTTTATTCATAACTTGTTGCCAAAGGGGGTTACAGGAAGCTTCTTTATAAGAGTGAGGTTCTTGAAACTAGAGTATCATTGAAAAACAATGCCAATCATTAAGGTAAGGAAGAGGATGTCTAATACTGGTAGGCCAAGTGATGTTAGACGACACGGGCTCAGTAGATGTAATTGGTGTAGGAGAATTAGGGACAGTAATCTCATCTGGAATGGGTGCGGCATCAAGCATACGAATGAGCTCAATAGGTGAGTCTGCATTGGAGTCACTTAGAAAAATATCAACAGAAGTATTGGTAAAAATAGAAGGTGAAGGAGGAGAAAAAGAGGAAAGGTCAGTCAAAGAGGAGAACTTCATATGTTCCCAGAAAGCATGACGAGAGACTCGAATGTGGTGAGAAATAGGGTCCCAATAGTGATAACCCTTATGATCAGAATCATAGCCAAGGAAGCAACAAATACGAGCACGAGCTTGCAATTTGGTGGTCTTATGAGGCGGAAGGAGGGCGAAACAAACATTAGCAAAAACTTTAAGAAGACTGTAGTTAGGAGGTGTACCATGAAGTCACTCAAAAGGAGAGATATTACCTAGAACACTTGTAGGGGCTCTATTAATATAGTAGATAGCGATCAATGCTGCTTCACCCCAGAATCTTTCAGGGTAGGAAGAGGAAATATGAAGGGCTCTGACGGAATCAACGATATGACAGTGTTTGCGTTCAGCCTGACCATTTTTCTGAGAGGTGTAAGGACATGAATACTGAGAAATAGTTCCCTGATCATCAAGAAATTTGATCAATTTAGAATCACGGTATTCCAAAGCATTATCACGACGAAAAACTTTTATAACTTTAGAGAACTGAGTTTGAATCGTAAGAGCAAATTTGATATAAAGATCAAATAGCTCAGATTGATTTTTCATTAGGTATATCTAAGTAAAACACAATTAATCATCAACAAAAATGACAAAATAACAAGATAAGCCCATAGAAGGAGTTGGTGCAGGCTCCCAAATATCAGAATGAACCAAATCAAAAATCGAGTCAACAATAGAATTATTTTTATTGAATGATAAAGCAAACTATTTAGAAGTTTGACAGGAAATACAATGGAAAGACTCATCATCAACATGACCTAAGAGACCACTAGAAAGTAAAGGACAAAGTTTATTCAATGAAGAATGAGCAAGACGACGATGCCACAAATCAAGAGACAAGGATGTGGTTGCAGCACACAGGTTAGGAGAAGCGACTTCAGATAAATGTAGTAAGTTGAGCTCAAACATATGACTGACTTTACGCCCAGTCCTGATAACCTATCCTGTATGAGAATCCATCACAACACAGACATGTTTAGTAAATAATATATCATAACTCATATCAACAAGTTGTCCAACGGAGAGGAGATTAAAGCTAATAGTAGGGACAAAATATGTGTCATGGATGGATAAAGAGGGCAAAGAAATAGTACTAATATAAGTGAGGCATTTGGGAATTGTCAACAATATGTATAGGATAGGCAGTAGTATTGGGAGACAAAGAAGAGAAAAAGTTTTTCTAGCCTGTCATATGATTGCAACAAGCAAAGTTAAAAAACTAAAAGGTACCTGAGGGAGTAGCTAGAGCAGTAGGTGGGCTGGTAGTATCATAAAGAAGCTAGCGAAGTAAAGCCTCGAGGTCTGCAGGAGAGGTTCCTGGAGCAGGATTGATAGTAGTGGTATGAGCTTCATTAGTGATAGATAGAGCAGGCTTGGAGGAACCGGACTTGGTTGATCTTCCCTGATCAGACTCAGGAGGGCGAATGAGACATTGATCAATAAAGTGCCCAGTCTTCTTATAATAGCTACAGAAGTGAGTAGAACAATTTGTAGCAATATGGCCCTTTTGGTGATAGGTGCGACATTCAATATAACAATACTAGTCAAAAGAATGATTAGACTGAGGACAACAATGATAGGACTTAGAAGTTCGACCGGATCTAGCAAAAGCCATTTTAGGATTGCATTATAAGAGACCTAGGTGAGTTCCTTCAGAGCGAAGAGCATCCTCAAGAGTCGAAAGCGAACTTTGGTGAAGTAGAGAAGCGTGAACAAGCTCAAAATCATCTGTGAGAGCCATCAAAAACTGAATGAGACGAAGCTAATCTTGGTACCAAAAGAAAGCCTGTACATCTTCCTCACAGTTAAAAGAAGGCTCTGAATAGGCTAACTGATCCCAAATAGATTCGATCTTAGCCAAAAAATCATATAAAGTCTAACCCTTTTCCTACTTCAAGATATTGAGATTTTTCTATAGCTAAAATTGATTGGACAAGTCAGATGAAGTATATCGACTAGTAAGATGATCTCATACCTCTTTCACAGTCTCAAACCACCCAAACTGTTGATGGATGCTAGGAATAGAAGTGTTGCGAAACCAGGTGATAATCTGATTATTTTTGTTGTCACATTCATCAAGTCGCTCAGTAAATTTTAAATCAATCTCAGTAGCCTCATGAATAGGATACCAAATAGCACCAATAACATAGCGCCACAGGTTACGGCCTTTCAAAAAACGGTGTATACTCTCCAACCAAAGGTGATAATTTGACCCATTCAAAATAACAGAGATGGGATGTGCAAACTCTGATTTCTCCATAGGGCAGAATGTGGATAAAGTAGAGAGAGACGTGAAGCACGTGCTGAAACTAAAGGAAAAAGAACGTAGATTAATGCAGGAGCGCATGAGAGCACATCGTAGGGAGAGGGAGCACCAAACTTCGAGGATAGGCTGAGTAGAGAGAGGCGAACATGGCAGAGTGGCACGTGGCGGTGGAAGAGACGGTGAATGGTGGAGATTTGGATGGAACTAGATGGTATACACATAAGGAAGAACTCGCGCGTGATTGCATGTCTGACGGAGGTTGGTGACCGGACTTCAAGGGTATGTCGACGGTGGAGGGACGATGGCGGCAGGGTGGCGTGTGGATAGGGTGGACGTCGGGAAAGAGGAAAAATGAGGCAAACAAGGATGAGGAACAATGATGGCAAAAAAAAAACTGAATGGGAAAAGAAAAATAAATCTAGGGCTCTGGTACCATGTCAGAAAGCTAGAGAAAATTATTGGGAAACTTCATGGTATATTGAATGAGTGAAAGTACATATATATACGGGGAAAAATATATCTATCAAATAAAACCTAACAAATATAGAGATACATACAGATCAAATCATATCAACAATATTGTAATCATTATGAGCATAAATCCACCACAATGTACGCTCTTGCATTGGTTTGCCACAACAGAGACAACTACATTTGGGAATCTGTTATGAAACCAAAAAGAAGTAATTAAATGGTCACCTGCTATAGGGGTCGAACCATTCTAGGATGCTTGCTCCCAGCATACAAAAAAAAACGTTAGATTTGAACTATGTGGTCAGAGTTTCTCAATGCAGCCTGTAACACCCTACCTCCTGACTTAACCAAAAACTTCGAAATTCAACCAAACACAACCCTAACAACTCAAAACAACTCTCTAATACCTCAACACTACGGAAACGACTCACAAAATACCAACAACTGGGCTGGGGCTGCAGCCACTATAGTACCACCATGGCTCCAACCTCCCCTGTTCTTACATCGCTACTGCCCCCTCTGGCGCCGCGGCCTGTCCTCTTTCACCGCGGCGCCCCCTGCTGATACACCATATCAGCAAATTCAACATTCTGGGGTGAACTTCCAACGTGCATAACTTTATGCTCTGACCTCCGAATGACTAGATTCAAACTCCTACAAGTCACTCTAGTCCCCATCTATCCATAGACACCACTTTTGCCTCAATCCAACTCCGTATGGAGATTCTAGACTCTTGACACCGTTTTGGCCACTTATTGACCAACACTCACCACTAACAACCTCCAATTGCCGCCAAAGGCAAATGGACACTCCCAGACCAATCATACAGGCCCAAAACCCCCAAACCAACTTGTCCAAAGAGGTCTTACCTCAAAGGAACCATTCCTCTAAGATTTGACCCCTTGGAACCCAACTGATCAAACAGGCTACAGGCCCCAACACATACCATTACGGCTCGAATCCAACACTGGACTCACAAATACCAACATATCTCATACATAAACATACATACATACATACATAACCAGTCTTAACCATATCATTTATCCATTACAAACCATTCTCTATCCTACTTGGCACAAGATACCAATACAGAATACACTCGCTACATAGACTATTCCCACGTACCGCGTCTTCTCCGGACTAGTGCCAGAACCGTCACCTGGAAGGTTAGTTTATGGGAGAGCGGGGGTGAGACGATGTCTCAGTAACCGGGAACAAACACACACACATATAGGTATATATATATTCCATACAACTCATGAATGCAATGTGCAATGAATGGTTTGCATGTCTCCCTCGCACACAGATAGAATCACGGGCTAGCGTCATAACATGACATTTCGTATAGGTAATTCCCTTCCAACAGTTGGTGAAGACTGATTCCGGGACATCACCAAGCTTACCTCCCATTAGCGTACTCGGCCAAAGGTAACCCTAATGTTCGGACCGTGGCTCTCCTTCCCCTTTCCCACCACGAATTGGCAGCGATTTAGGGAAGGTGCAGTCCACTACGCGCCTTTCCCCTCCTGGCCATCGGAGGCGATTTAGCCGCAGGGATCCCATTCTTATCCTGCCTAAAATATATAATCGATCCTTATCCTCCCTAAAACATAGATAATCATATCGTATCGTCATCACATCATCACCACCCAATCCGCCACATATATCAAGGCCTCACAATGCCATGTGGTGATGCTCACGTGTCATCATACAATCATTATCATCATGTCACAATCATATGTATGCACCATGTCATGCCATGCCAATATCATCATCGTAATCATCATCATCATACTCATCAAATCCACATCTAGCTGTGTGCATACCACGATATATAGAAAACAGTACACACAATCATATCAATATCATGGTATAAAAGAAACATGCATATATATACATAATATACATACCAATACATAATACAATACAAATAAACAAACACCCGGTTACCTCAATTGTCGTTACCACATGTAACATCCTACCTTTACATACCTCCAAAAATGACCACAACACTCGAAACTCAAACAAACACAACCCAAACCATCCAAGCCGACACCATAATACTCCAAAACAGCGGAAATGAGCCTAAAAACACCAAATTTTAGGCTGGGGCCGTGGCCGCTACAGTACCGCCGTGGCTCCAGCTTCCTGGAACACGCCTCGCCCCTAGACGGCTGGCGCCGCGGCCTGGACTGCTGGCATCGCGGCGCCCCCTTACTGATTTCCCACAAAAGCATTTCAACATTTTGGGGCAAACCTCCGACGAGCATAACTTTGTGCTCTGACCTTCGATTGACTTGATTCCAACTCTTATAAGTCAATCTAGTCCCAAACTAACCACAAACACCGCTTTCACCTCAATCCAACTCCGTATGGAGATTCTGGACCTCCGACACTGTTTTGGCCACTTATTGACCAAAACCCATTACCAACAACTTTCAATTGTCACCAAAGACAACTGGTCACTCAGAGACCACTTGAGTAGGTCTTAAATCTCCAAACCAACCTATCCAAAGAGGTTTTACCTCAAAGGAACCACTCCTCTAATTTTTGACCCCCTTGAACCTCAACACGACAAGACGAGCGATAGGCTCTAAAACACAACCATCAAGCCCAAAACCACTCTGGGCTCACAAATACTACCAAACCATCATACAAACATTTAACACTCTGAAAACACCAACATAACACATTCCACATAAACATATCGAGGCATACATTCACCCATAACAATCCTGTCAATCTCATATATTCAATACACATGTTCTATCCTACTTGGCACATAATACATAATCCAGAATTACAAATTCTACATAGACTTCCCACGTACGGCTACTCTCTTGGCTTCTCCAGACTAGTACCAGAACCGTCACCTGAAAGGGTTAGCAATGGGAGAGGGTGGGGTGAGACAAAGTCTCAGTAACCGGGATCAACAACACAAATATATATATATACACAGATATGAATCATATAACATATAAATGCAATGTAAAATGCATGGTATGCATGTCGTCCTCTCCGGGACTTCCATCCTTATCCTCCCTAACACCCATATACAATATAACCCATCCTTATTCTCCCTGACACACTTATACAATCCACCCTTATCCTCCCTAACATATACATACATCACATACTCCAACCTTATTCTCCCTAACAATTTCATTTATCATCATATATCATACATCATCACATCATCACCACTTTATCCATCATATATCTCGATGTAACAATAACAAGTGGTGATGCTAAGGCATCATCATCATCGTCATGATCATCATAACGTCTATACCTCATATCGTATAACATCTACTATACGCATACCACGATATATAAAAACAACACACACACGTATCACTATCGTGGTATGAAAAGGACATGCATATATATACATAACTATACATACTATGGTACAAAACCACATAAACAAACACCCGGTTGCCTCAAGTTGTCAATACCACGCTCAGGCAAGTTCCACATGCTTTCTTGAACACCAACATGCTTGAGCCCCACTCAGTTAACCAATTAACCTTCATAACACATAATTCTCTCATTAACACAATATATCCATAATCACAATATCGCAATTTAGCCACTTTAGGCCTAATCCAAGGTTCCAACATCTCAATCATATATCAATAAGCTCCCAGGGACCGATTAAACACTACTCAAACACATACACATCGGATTCCCCCAGAGCTTTTACCGAAAATAATTTCAGGTTAAGCTCAAATCACACATAACCCTTCCAAACACACATCCCAACATCAAGAACACCAAAACACACACTATTAACCTCATTTAAACCATTTGAATCGGTGGGTTTCGTCACAATCCGAGAACCCAACCTCAAAACCAAAAACCTCATATTTCCACCGAACAGAAACGGAGAGGGAGGTGTAGAAGTAACTTACTAACTTAAATCCAAACTCCCTCAGCCTGAAACCACCCCTGGACGCCGGAAAAGTCAACCCTAGCACAGCTCTCACGCGATCTCCCTCGGTTTCCTTTTGTTTCCTTTCTGTCCGAGCGTCCAAAATGATCCGGTTTTAAGCAAAAATCTTGACTCTCGCCGTGGCCTCAGATATCTCGCCGCGGCTCCACAGCTATCAGCCCGAACATCACTACTGGAAGGCCTCTCGCCGTGGCGGTTCTGCTCCTCGCCGTGGCGCGGAGCCTTTTCCTGGTTCCTCTTGAACCTATCTCTGTCCTGCTTCCTCCGGTCCTGAACACAAAACCAACAAAGATATCATGAGGGCATTACACCACACACACACACGAGTTCCACAAGCTTCCTTGAACTTTCCAATACTCGTGAACCCCTCTCGATTAGCCAACAACCTTTACCATATCACAATTCTTCCATTAATACAATATACCAACAAACCAAACATCACAATTCAGCCACACTGGCCTAACCCAAGGTTCCAACACACTTTTCATGCATTAATAAGCTCTTAGGGATCACTCAAACATTACACAACCACATACACTTCGGATTCCCAAGAGCCCTAACCAAAAACAACCTAGGGTTAAGCTCAAAACATATATAATCCCTTCAAAACTCACATTCAAGCAACAAGAATACCAAAACACACTTCCTTAACCTCAAAACATCCATTTCAATCGGTGGATTTCGGCCAAAACCCAAAGATCCAACCTGACAACCGAAAATCTCAAATTCCAACCGAAGAAAAATGGAGAGGGAGGAGTAGGGAACACTTACCAACTTGAATCCAAGCTCCTGAGGTCCGAAAATCACTCCTAGATGCCGGAAATGCCGAACCCTAGCACTGTTGCTCGTCTCTCTTCGTCGCTCTCTTCATTTCTTTCTTTCTCGTCTGACTGAACTGATCCGAATTTAAACAATTTTTCCGACTCTCGCCGCGGCTCCACCAAATTATTCGGAACAATGCCACTGGAAAGCTTCTCGCCGCGGCGGACTTGCTTTTAGCCGCGGCATGGAGCTCCTTCAAACTCCACTTGAGCCTTCCTCCGTCCTGTTTCCTCCGGTCCTGAACACAATGCCAAGAAAAATATCATGAGGGGCATTACACAGCCCGAAGTGATGATGATGTGAATGAAGAAACACTAGCAAACTCTGTCATTTATTGATTATGAATTTCACCTTATGTGTATATCCTCCTCAAACATGCACGCCAAAGAGCAGCGAATGTCTAAGAACACTAGCAAATCAAGATTACCTATACAATCAAAGGAGAAATGACTGATGGAATTTCGTTATTCATTGACAAATCAATGGTTAGAAACATTATATTTTTTATATAATTAAAATGGTATGATTATTTGTCTATTCAAGAGAAAAAAAAACTATTTTAGTTTTAATGTAAGTATATCTTTCTCACCTAATCTGCTCTAATTTGTAATAAATGACATATTTAACTTGGAATTTTCAAAGCTCTTTGAGATTTGGTCACTGATTAAAGCTTCTTCTTCTTGCTTCTTTATATATTGTGTCTGGTAAACTTCCCAGTCTTCCTTGTTTTCTTCTTTCCTATTTATATGAACTGATTCTTTATTTGCTCTACTGTTTAGGGATTGAGTGCCTCTTGTCTTTGTTTTGCTTTCATATTGAATTACCTGCAGAAGATTTGTAAACACTTGAAGATGACTAGTGAATTGGTTGATGAAAACACAACGTTACATAGCTCAACCATCAAATAAATCCAAAAATATACGAGCTTAATTACTTGCAGAAGATCGCCATATAGCTCCTTTTTACTCCTAATGAAGGGTTCTTCTTTTTCTGCTTCGGTGGAAAAAACAGAATTAATGTCTGACAATCATCACAGGCACTTCAAAAAACTCTGTAAGTGGTAATTAAATATATTTACAATTTTTCTTTCAAACAACAATTGGAAGATCCATTGGAGATATATATAATTAAAATATTTGAAGATAAAACATAAATTTCATCCAAGGGTGTTTTCCAAAGCTGCTTATTGTCTTCATATTGAGTCTGTGTAGTAAAACTGATTTCACTCCAGTGGCGGACGGACATTACTGTTCGGGGGGCCTAGCCCCCATCAGTTTTTTTTTTTTCCAAGTTATGAATGAAAAACCAAAGCACAAACATATTTTAACAGGCCCCTTCCAAGAATCAAACTCAGAACCAAAGAAACAATTTTATAGTATTGAGATGACTCATATTAAATTTTCAACTTACTTTACCATTGCAGAGAGATATATATACATATATGTATATATATTAAATAAAAGTTGTTACAAGCATCCCATTTAAAACGGGATCACAATAATACTTCAAAAATTATAAGAAGTATATATTGGTTAATTATATGATACATTATTAGTATGGATTATATACATACAAGTATCTCATAAAATTTTCATACTAATATTTATTATTGACATGAATAATTTTTTAGTACATAAAAAGTTATAATTATAATAAAATTTTAAAAATAAAAATTACATATAAAATAATAAAAATATATTAATTTTTTTAAATTGGCCAACCCAGCTCATTCATTCATTTGGCGTCTGCCGCTGTTTCACTCATAAAGGCTATGAGGCTGAGAAAGCCATTACATTCAATATATAGCGATCTGGATACAAAAGATATCCATCCTAACAGAAGATAATTGTAGAAGCTCGATCACGTGAGTAGCAAATGCAGCAGTCTCTAACAAACTCAATACACAGACACAATATGGCAGGTGATTTATACTTAGCCTCATAGATGAGCGAGCAGCAATAGCTTGCTTCTTCTCCATGAAATAAGATTAGGCTCCAAGAAAATAGAATATGCACTGGTTGATATTTACAATTATCAGGAGAACCCCCCAATCATCATCAGCATAAGCAAATAGAAGTGTAGAAGTTGAAGGTTGAATCAAAAATCCAAAATTAATAGTGTGTTTAAGATATTGACCTAATCAATTTATTAAACAAATGAATATATAATTTAATGAATAAATAATCATACAATTCAATAAATCAAGAAATAATCAAACAAATAAAAAATTAAATAAATAAAGTACATAATATAGTTAGATAATTCTACGATTTGAATAAAAATAAAATTAAATGGCTCATATGTCTTATCACAGTCTTCACATTGCATGAATGATACCAATACCCTCTCCACACTTCATAAAACACAACTGAGTTTTGAAAGTCAAGGATTTGCTTATGCAAGAACACAGAATGTATAATTTCTTGTTTTGGAAAAAAAAAAACAATAGTTTGGCACAGAACACAATTATGGAATGAAAAGAAAATTGCCACTGATCTGCTACTTATACATTTACTAGTAGGAATCAATAATAGAGGTTCCTTTTTGTTATCGCTGCTCAGGATTTATTCCCTTACAGATATTTCATCCTTTGAAGCTTGTGGACATAAAAGGTTTGCGTACGCACAACACAAACCTTTCACACACCACCTTAGACCCATCGCACAAAGCAGCACTACTCGAGTCCTCTTTGTCCGTCGCACAATGCAGTAGCACTTGACTCTTCTTTTACTGTCACAAACAGTTGCAACAATGTCGTACTCTGAATTTTGGGAATGTCAACCTACTCAGCCTCCAAATCACATCAGCTAAGCATAGTAATCCTGGGGATCAAGCCACATAATTAGATGTCGTTTCACAAGCATTTCAGATTTAACAATGTTTAGGGACTTAGCCTCCTTTTTTCAAAAATGCAGGGAGTAACAAACTCTAACTAGAACAAGTATAGGGACTGATTTAAAAAAAAAAAAATTGAACTTTTGGGACCTATTTCAAAATGAGGTGAAAGTGTAAGTCCCAAACACTTAAGTTTCCTTAATTAATTTAGTAAAAATGAATAATAAATAGTTATTACCTGAATACCGATTGATTAGATAAATGAATAATTAAATAATCAAATAATTCAATAAATCAATAAATAATAAAAAATAAATAAATAAATAAATATATTACATCATATATTTTGATAACTCTACAATTCAAATAAAAATAAAATTAAATATGCCTTATCAGTACAATAATCAAGGATTTGCTTCCCCAAAATTGCAAAATGTATAACTTTTTTAAAACCATAGTGGGGCATATGGAATGAAAAGAATATTGCTACTTTGTTATTTAAGCATTCACTAGTTGGAATCAACCGTAGAGATCTATTTTTGTAATTACGGCTTAGGAATGATCCACTGATAAGAGAATCTCATCAAAATCACCATATATATGAGGTAATGTCAAGAACACTAATAAGTGAGTCAATTTCATATCACAATATTTAAATCCAAAACAAAGATTGAAGATGAAAAATTTTAGAAATTATGGTTTAAAAAAAAAAAAAGAAGAACGAAGTTATTTATTGAGAGAAAGAGATGGCAATATACCAATTTTTTTTGTTATGGCCAGGGCAATATATAATTTTTTTTTTGGCCAAAGGGCAATACACAAATTTAAAGCATAATAATATATGTAGGAAAAGTTATTACAGCTTGACGCCCAGCTAGAGAGAGAAGGGTGGGACCAACGAGGAGCAAAGGGTTTGATGTATTTGTTATGATACAAATTTTCGGTTAAATCTACTAATCGAAACCTAGCTAAAATTGTATATTAAATAAACTCCTCAAGTACACTATATACAAGATAAGGTAATTTAAATTTGAATTAAAATTTAAATTTAAATTAATGGATGCTAGTATAATCTATAGTATATGACAAGGGAGGAAATGAAGAATTAAACATTTCCTTTTTTTTTTCAAGAATTCCAGTCTATCGAAGCTCATAATAAATGGGCTGACAATGTACCTTCTATACCAATCATTTCACTAGCATCGGCAGATTGAATTTCAGTTGTGTTTGCGTCCTTTTCATCTTGATTTATTGAGCACTTATTTCGACCCTTTTTTGTGCATCTAAAGGCGTTGGAACTCTGATAGTAAAATGTCAAAAATTGAAGCGTGGTTAACAAGAAAGGCAAATTCTATATGAAATGATCAACAAATCCAAAAATAAATGAGCTTACTGATGCAAAATTGTCACCCTCATCCATCAATAGTGTTCTTTTCCTGTGAAGCTTACGTTCTTTCTCCTGCAATGTTGTACCAAATTGTGTTGTTCCTTCCTCTTCTGTGGAAGGACCCAAGGGAATATGTGACAACCCCAAAAGCATATGACATTTGATCAGGTTATAATAAATTCAGTTTGAGAAATTAAAATTTAGTTCTTTAATATGAAATATGCCATTTTTCTATAATTTATAATTCTACATCTTTCTATTTCAATGACTCTGCAGCGAATTCAATTGATACGTAATATACAAAATAACAGCAACATGAATAAACGAATCTCCTATAAAAAAAAGGAAAATGTTATTTTAAAGCTTTTGCCCAAACCCCAAAAAAAAAAATGTAAGGAAGCTAATCAATTGCCATAGCACAGCCAATGTATAACATTTAACTTCAGAAATTGTAATGATCTAAATTTCATTCAAGAAGACGGGGAAAAGAGCATTACGTACCTTGATCACCACTCATGGAATCCAAACTTGGATAAGGAGGGGTGAATCGGATACCTTTCATGTCATAAAGTTGTTTGATTCCGCACTTTTTTGTATCAGGGGATTAGAAGAACTGTATATAATAATCTTCACATGATTCCACTCACTTGCTCGATAGGGTTGTTTCATTTTGTGCCAAAAAACATGATCCGTTTCAAGATTAGACACAACTATATGATCAGCATTTCGTTTGCCCATATTCCTGACGTTATGCTGACGTACTTCAACATTATTGATGAACACCCTAGCATTTATATAATCAGAGAGATACTGTGACTCAAGAACACGGTTCTTTGGTTTAAACAGAGCACAAAGACATGGAGTTGGGAAGTGGTCATGAAACCAAAAAGAAATAGATGCTCCTTTGCCACAGTGGTCCACCCATTCTGGGATGCTTCCTCCCGGCACACAAAAATATGTTTCTGGACAGAAATTATTTTCAATGATCACTATAGCCCCAAGTAATTCCTTCAGATCAAAAGAAATGTTGAGAAACATAACAGTAGAGCCACGTACATATTCAATGGGTGTGAATATAACCAAATACCAGATTAAGGCAGAAATTGACCTCATTCAATAACTAGTTTCTTGACGTTGAATTCAACGATAAGCAATTTGTTGCATCCAAATGTCTTATCTTCGGTGGAATCCCTTCCACTTCTCTCAAACGCTTGCACTCCTTCAACACAAGTTTCATCAAAAAGCGACATTCTTTTATGCATTTAGGTAATGTTATGAAATTATTACCTGACAAGTCCAAATATTGCACATACTTAAGCCAAGGAAGATAATTTCGAAGGACCACATCTGATATATTGCAATTTTCGAGGTTAACTTCAAGGCCCTTTATGGGAACAAGATGCTTATCATATTTTGGTAAAAGAGAGTATTGAATTTTCAACATAACAAGTACAGTACTTATTCATAGAGGCCAGAGAACTAACTTAACTTAGATAGGCTAAAGAACTAGCTTAACTTAGTTACACTAGCTAACTAAAATATAAACAAAACTAACTGACCTTAGAAAGTATCTAACTGGACTCTAACTATGTTAACCCACACCCACCCCCCCCCCCGCGGCGGGGGAAGATGGAGAATGTATGTCACACATTCCCAGCTTGGACAAGAGTAAATGAAATGGACCAGTCCCAAGTGGCTTTGTGTACAAGTCTGTAACCTAATCTTGTGATTTGAGAGGTAAAAGATGAACAATGCCTTCCTGAATCTTGTCTCCAACCAGATGACAATCCAATTCAATATGCTTTGTCCTTTCATGAAATGTAGGATTAGAAGCAATATGGTTGGCTGATTGATTGTCATAGTATACAATAGCTAGAGTAGGATGCGAAATGTGAAGATCATGGAGTAAATAGAAAGGCCATTGGAGCTCACAAACTACTGACCCAAGAGCTCTATATTCTGCTTCAAAAGATGACCTTGAAATTGTGCTTTGTTTCTTAGATTTTCAAAAAATCAAGGTGTCACACCCAAAAATGCAACGCAGGTGGCGCGAAAAATAAAGAAAAAAGAAAGAATAATCAAACTTCATGACAGAAATCGATTCTGGAGGAGTCACAATCAAAATTTTAAGAAAAATTTTGGAAAACCAAAGGAAAAAGGAAAGAATGGTCTACGAATCAGAGTTGAGTAGGTGTTAGGTGTCCCACAACATCCGTTCCTAAGAACGGTTACCTTAAGTTGATTATGCAATTTTTATGGCTTTTAAAAAAATTATTTTGATGGCCCTTTAATCATTCATATGGAAAAATAAATATAGAAATAAGAAAAAATGAAATTATGAGAAGCTGAGAAAAATAAAATAAGAGAAAAATATTACTTATTTACAAGAACGGACTTAACTCAGAATCAAAATCTGAAGCTTACGTATCTTGCCATTAGGATCAAAGTCAACATATTTCGTGCTAAAAATGCGAGTCATTGGGTTGATATTTTTTATCAAATATATATATTTTTGACAAGTGAAGTTTATAAAACATAATTTATCTTTCCACAAAGAAAACAATTTTCAAAATTGGTTGCTGTGTTTTAATTTGTAAAAGATAGATTAATTTCAATTATTTCCTCTTATCATTCATTTTTTTCATTTTTCATTCATTTTTTTAAATCAATTCCTAAAAAGAAAATGTATGCTTTTCCTTAATTTAGAAGATTAAAATTATGTGATTTTGAGTATTTTATTTTTAATTTGAAAAAGAAAAATTTGAAAACAACTTTATTTTTATAAAATAAAATCAACTGGCTTATGTAGTGACTTTATCACTCACAATTCACTGATTAATACCTAAATACTCACGGTGTTACCATTCGAAACAGATAGGTTAAAAGGATGAAAGCTTGAGGAAAATAAATAATTTTTGTTTAAATTTTTTTTATTAAATTATAAAAATGAAAAAGGTAATCAAAATCTTTATTATTATTATTTATTTTATTTATTTATTTATTTATTATTATTATTTTCATATATATATATTTATTATTATTTTTTAAAGAAAATGCCATTGATACCATGACAATTCCTCACTTATGGTAACATTAACCGACACTCTATGCACATATGGAGACTTAGTCCCTCATGACAAACTCTAAGAGCAAATATAAAAACCCTTTATTTTCACCAAAAAAAACTATAAATAGAAAAAAAAAATCCTAAAATGGTTATTGAACAGGAAGCTTAATTAGTTAATGGGCTTAGGGAGAGGCCACAAAAAAAAATATCAAAATCCGTTTACGTTATATATGTCCAACCCTGTTTCCTCCTTCACTTCTCTAATTGCACATTCCTTGAAGCTCTAACGATAAAGTGGAGTTGCAACAGATGAGCGTCACCGACCTAAGACAAAAGTGGCTAGAGGAAAATTTCTAGATTTAAATATTAGAAAGGATAATTTAGTATTTTGATATTTGGTCCTTTCAAATAGTTATAATTTTTAAAATCCTTTAAGATAAATATCACTCCTTGATGGTCCTTCGACATGACTTTCTCGAAAGAAAAAGAAGAGATGCAAAAAATGAGACCCAAAATTCAAAGGAAACCCAAAAGAATTCCTATTTGAATCAGTTAAACACATTCTCATGACCTTAAACATATCCCTCATAGTTCATGGCCAAGAGATTAATAAGGACTTTGCAAAGGAGAATCTGAGAGGGTCAGAACCAAAAAAAAAAAATTTCAGAATGTACAGCACCTAAATTCTCAAAAACTAATAGCCGTGAGGCATAAAACGGGGACGATGCTCAATAGGTGATGATGAAAATAATACATATGGGCTGGTTTTTTCTATTTTGTCAAGGGGAAATTCTTCAACTCAAAAGAAACTGAGGCCAACTAGATGCTTGTACATGTACTGGACTTCCCTCAAAAATTCCATGTTTAACATGGGCTAGCCCTCTATCATTATGACTAATCGAATAGCCACATATAGGCTTCATGATGTCAGTCCCCACTACCACAGCAAAATCAAATCTTTTAAACAAAATGGGAGTACCAAACCTTCGTTATTTTTCAATACACAAAGCAACACTAAGTCAGACATCAGTTGAACTATATTTCACTTTCTAAATGCAAGGCATATAGTCAGTAAGAGGAGAATCAAGATAGCGAAGGCAATATCCGAAACACCAAAACAAGAAACACTCGCAAGGATAGGAGACAGAAAAAAAAAAAAAACAGATATGATATTCATAAACAGAGCACAACCCAGAAGTACAAGCTCTTGCCAAAATTCAATTCAAACCATATAATAAGTAGAAGATTTACCTAAGTCTATCATAGTTTGCAAGAATGGAGTCCAGACTCAATATATATATATATACACATAAACATCGAAAAGTAACAGGAACATAGAAAGGGGTCATCGTGACAGACTCTGAGTACCCTTATCTTGACCCTATGTGCACTCAAGGCAGTGACATAGTGTGTAATCTCTCTCAAGCCTTCTTTACTTCCCTAAGGAAGTCCCCACAATCATAGCAGGGCCGAGGCTTTCACATGGCAGTGCAGACGCAGGCACATAGTTTGTATGAAGAGAATTACAATAGCAACAACCAAAATACCAAAACAAGAAACACTCACAGGGATAAGAGACAAAAAAAACCTGATGTGAAATTCATAAACAGAGCACAGCCCCGAAGTACAAGCTCTTGCCGAAATTCAAGTCAATCCATATAACCAGTAGAAGATTTACCTAAGTCTACCATAGCTTGCCATTATACAAGGATGAAGTCTAGTCTAAAAAATAAGTTAAGTGCATAATGACAAAGATGGAGAGTTCCCGAGCTTTTCTCTTCCCACGTTCACTGCGGCTCTCTCCCTTCAACTTAGCTACCTCTGCCCTTTCTTCACTTTTCAACCTCGAAAAAAAAAAAAACTCTCCTGCTCCCTCATTTCTATTTCCTAGGGTTTTTCGGTGTCAATTTCTCTCTAGGTTCTTTTTCCCCCTTCTGCAGTTGCCTTCGTTTGGTTTTTATAGGGCTCCAGCGAGTGGTTTTCCTCCAAAGACCGAACGCGTGACTGCTTTTCTTGGTCCAATTTCAGGTGCTCCCTCTGTCCTGCTTCAATCATGAATTTCGTGCTCGTCCCGATTGCTCCCCATTCTTGCCCCTGCCTCACTGTACTAGGTACAAAGTATGGGAGGGAAATTAGTTCTCATTTTCTGGTACTGAGCTCTCCCTCACTCGCCGTACCCTTCGCGTTTTGGCGTCACCATTTCCTTTGACCCAGACTCCCTCGGTCTTCTTCGCACCATTGGTCTCTCCTTGCCTCACGAACACTCATGCCCCAGCTTCCCTTCGGCCTCACCTCACTCGTGCCTAAGCTCCCTCTTTTGCCCGAGCTCCCTTTGCAATTTCGTGCTTGAGCCTTTGCTCAGGCCTCAGAGGCTCCCTGTGTCTTTGCCCGAGTTCCCATTAGGCTCCCTTTGCTTCGTGTCTGAGGCTCTGGCTCACTCGTGCTTGAGCCCACAATTGGGGTCAGGGTTATTTGCTCTAGAGACAAATGAAGAAAAAAATATATATTTTGTTTGGGAGGTAAAATGTATGAATAATAAAGACAATAAAAATTTAAAGGGGCTGCCTGACACCAGATAGGATTTTGATAGAATTTAAAATGGGCCTGATACTAGTAAGGATTTTGATAGAAATTTAAATAAATGATGAAAATTTAAAGGAGATATGATGTCAACCAGGATTTTGACAGAAATTTAAATAAATGATGAAAATTTAAAAGGGATCTGATGTCAGTTAGGATTTTCACATAAATTTAAATGATAGAAATTTAAAGAGTCTTGAAGTGTTAGTTATTTTAAAGCTTTTGCTCAAATGCCAAAAAGAAAAAAATTGTAAGGAAGAGCAGAACGACAGTGAGGTTCCATAATCTTCCTTCTTCCTATCTTAACTAGAGTGAAAGCGCAGCCTGTGGGTTAGTAACCTTTTTTGTTTTGATATCTCAAAAAGGTTATTACGAGAGGTGTTATTTTGTGTTGGGCTAAAACATGATTTCAATGTAGTCTATGGAAACAGAATGTTACTTCATGAAATGTGGTCTAATTTTCTGTTTTTTTAATTGAAGAGGTGTTAATTAGGAAAGTGATAAGATGTATGATTTCTAGAAATATAGCTCACTTCTAATGATCTGTTTACAATATCACATTGTAAAAGGTGTGCCCTTCTTAAGGGAGAGAGGAATAACTTCAGTTCAGAAAGCGTTTATATTTGTACTTTGATATTATAGATGCAGTGGAAACTGCAAATTGCCAATTGCTATGTTAGTGAGCCAAAACACAGATATTTTAAAATATTGGGAAGGTTAAGTGAAAAGTTTGGTATTGCCTCCAAGAATAAAAAATTTAGGTCAGTCAAGCAAACACAAAAATTAATTGCAACAATTTGATTGGATGATAGAAATTAAGCACAACGAAAGTGAGGTTGCATAATCATCCTTCTGCCTATCTTAATGTACTCCCTCTATTAGTGATTTTTAAACTTCCACATAGATTAAAGAACTTAATTGAAGTTAGTTAGTATTTTTGAAATTTATAAAAATTACCAAAAACTTTGCAATGTTATTTCATTAAATATAATACATTATAATTGTATACTTTATCCAATATTGAATATAAAATACAAATAACTACTTGATCAATATTAAAAAAGCGGTTGAAAGTAGTTAGGCCTTTTGAAATTATCATAAATTGAAATTATTTTTCACAAATGCCACCAATTAAATGTTTAAACTTTCACCCCTAATTTAATGATACTTAATTACTACTGATATTTTTATTAATTTCTACTTGCAAAATTCAAAAAAATAAGCTATTCAACTGGAATAAATTATTCAATGTGCCAAGCATATGCTATTTATTTCTTGTAATTTGGATCAAAACAATTCTTTTAAAAAGTCCCTTATATTCAAGACTGGAGGGAGTATCTTTTAATTTATCTCTCTCCATTATAAATGTTATGAGTGAAATTGGAAAATAAAAATTTAATATTCTTTAAAAATTGTAAAATGACTTATATTTTGAATTGCAAAAAAGGTTATAGAATGTGTTCTATAAATAAGACAAAAGGAGTATGTTTACTTTTAACTATTTCACACAAATTAAGAAAATTTAATAAATTTATTAAATTTGTCTCTATGGAGGTAGTACTAAATTAAGGGTATGTTAGGAAATTTAAAAGGAATTATGATATTTTAATTATATATTTCTTAATTTGTATAACTTTAAATAAATGAAGGGAGTATTTCATTAAACATGAAAATGTGGGAAAGAAAATGAATTTTGATGCAACCAACTAGTTATCCACTCGTAAGATGCATGGGAAATAAGAAATTTTAATGTGAACTTTTTAAATTATAATATATTGAGATAGAACAATCATATATTTATAATTTATCAATAAAAATAAAAACATTAAATATATAATAAAAATGTAACAAAATAAACATATAAAAAAGAAATTTTCAAAGATTTATTAATACAAAATGTCATATTTAAATAAAAAATAACCACTAAAGATATGATTTAAAAATATGATGTGAGATAATAAAATTTCAGGCCACCAAAAAATGTCCATATATATTATGGCCTATGGTTGACTTCGCATATATAAAACTTTCTACTTCACATACTTTAGTTGAAAATATTTTTCAGTTGAATATAAAAAATATTTAAAGTTTAATTTAAACCCTAAATTTAAATGAACTTCATCAAACCTTAAATTAAGAAATAATCAAGAACTTAAATTTATTAATTTAGTTATTTACTAATTATGTATTCAAACCTATTTAATGAAAATTTACCTAAAACGTGATTAATTCAAGTTGGTTAGAGAACTTCAATATTGATTATTATTAACTAACTTGATTTCACGATATCTTGATATAAAAGCTTAGAAATTTATCAACATATATTAATTAATTATTCCAAATGTTAAAGCAATAAATATGTACTTATTATTATATATTGGACAAAAAAATATCTTAATTATTAGGAAATTTAATGGAATAAAATTGTTAGGTATTTTATATAGTTACCTTGAAGTCGAATAAAACATATAAGTAGTGTTAAGCTAAAGGATTTAATATATTAGTTAAAACATTGTAAAATTCAAAATTAATTTGGGTGATTTCAATTTTGTGAAAATTAATATTAATTAATGTTAATTTTTAATGGATGATCGTTAAAAATTAGAATTATATTATAAATTTATTATTATGAGAAATCAAATCAAATTTAAATTAAAGCTTTCAATGCAAATTTGAAAAATCATTGGTAAATTAAATTAAAATTTCCCAATAGGAAACGTTATATTATTGTAAAATAAATACTTTCTTTTTTTATAGAAAAAAATAAATTTATTTCACACCATATATCATTTATTACGTTATTAATTACATTAAAAAATCAAATCAAAAGAATTAAGTATTTTAAAATTTCAAATACCATATTTATGCTTTAAACCTGAACACTGAAAACCACATGTAGCTTTTGATTCCACACCATAAATCATTCTTTTCCTCAATGTAATTAGCTTTTTTTCTTTTGAACCAAAAATAACTTTTTTTTTAATTTTAAAAACATTTACACAAGATACACATAAAACTTTTTGAGCCCATCAAACCCGTAGGAAAACTCACTAGAGTCTCCCTGGTTATGCATCAACAATCCTTATGTTTTAGCTTTAAAGGTTAAAATCCACCGTGAATGCGTAATACATTCAATCATCTAAAACTGGATGATATAGCATCCAATAACCCTAAACAAAATTTTTCACTTCTATTATTTTTGTCGATGGGTGAAAAACAAAAACATCCTCACAAAAATAGCTAAAATACATTCAATCAATGGTTCCACTCATTGAACTCAACCCCCAACCAAGCAAAATTATACTGGAGACGGAACGGAACCCACACAAGAAAATATTGAATTCAACTCTAATAACCAAGATCACAAGAATTTTAAAATGTGAGAAAAAAAGAATGAAGGAAAACCCCATTAATCTCCCCCATGTGTACACCGCCAACAAAGAATCATTGTTCATCACCACAAATCAATGAGCATATCCAACCAATATCGAAGATGAGAAGCTCCATGGCTTATCCCAAGCACTGATGTGATCTGATGCCTCTACAGTGGCTTTAAAAGATCCTACAACTGCCATAGACTATTCAATGGACAATGTTGCGTTGCATCAAGCCTTGCCTGTAGCTCTTCCTTTTCCAACTCCAATATTAACAAGGCCAGAAGCAATGACCTGCATATACCATTCACATTATCTCTCCATCAAACCCATGTTGATTCCACCCATGATCAATAGCTTCAACATTCCCAGCATATCCTAATGACCTCCATATATCCTGCATACTCACAAACCATTGAGTGTTGTAACAACCCTTATTACATTGTCACTAACTAAGTTTCTGGTTAGCCAAGTGTCATTGTGTAACACCCCTCACGATTTCTTCCTTGGCATTGTGTCCAGGACAGAGGAAGACTCAAGTGGAGTTTGGAAACACTCCACGCCGTGGTGAGAAGCAGGTCTGCCGCGGTGAGAAGGAATTCCAGTGGCAGTATTCAGCTGAATGTGGTGGAGCCACGGCAAGGTATACTGAGGCCGCGGTGAGATTCGGGATTTTTGTTTAAAACCAGATTATTTTGGATGATCGGGAAAGAAAGAAATGGAGGAAACTGAGGGAAACCGCGAGAAGCAGAGCTAGGGTTCAAGATTCCTAGCTTCTAGGAGTGATTTTCGAACCTCAAGAGCTTGGATTAAAGTTGGTAAGTGTTCTCTACTCCTCCCTCTCTATTTTCTTCGGTTAAGATTTAGGGTTTTCGGTGTTAAGGTTGGATTTCCGATTTGGCATTGTCACACACGAAAATGTGCGCGGATGGCACGGGAAAATGAGAAATAAAAAGAGAGAAACCGGCCCTCGTGACAGATGACTGGTCTAGGAGGGAGTCGCCACCACAATTTTAAGGGAAATTTTGGAAAATCGAATAAAGACAAAAAAAAAAGATAAGGATGGTCTGCGAATCAGAGTTGGGTTCTGGAGTACGATTGTGAGTGGGGAAGGTGTTAGGCACCCCCACAACACCCGTTCCTAAGAACAGTTACCTTAGGTTGATCATGCAATTTTTTTGGCTTTTAAAAATTATTTTGATTGCCCTTTAACCATTCACATGCCCAGAATGAAAATAAAGAATAAAATGAAAATATGAAAAGTTGGGAAAAATAAATTAAGAGGAAAATGTTATTTATTTATAGAAGTGGACTTGACCCAGAATAAGAGTCTAGGGCCTACGTACCCTGCAATGGGGATCAAAGTTAACGTAGTTCGGGCTAGAAATGCATATGACTGGGTTGGTATTTTTTATTATATATATTCTTTGAAAAGAGAGGTTATAGAAAAATAATTTGTCTTTCCAGAAAGAAAACAATTTTTAGAATTGGTTGGTGCATTTTAATTTGTAAAAGACAGGTTAATTCCCATTATTTGCTCTTTTCATTTATTTATTTTTGGTTTAATCAACTTCTAAAAGAGAAACTATGTTTTTCCTCAATTTAGAAAATATGATTAAAATTATGTGCGATTTTGAACATTTTTATTTTGATTTGAAAAGAAAATATTTGAAAACAATAAAATCCTGTCACAATATATCCATTGATACCTAAATGTCCATGGTAGTGTTACTCAAGACAAAAAGGCACAAAAAGTTCGAAAGAAAACAAATAATTTTTTTTTGTAAAAATAATTTTTTTTATTATAAAAATCCTTTTAACACCTATTTATTTATTAAAAAAAGGGATAAAAAAATGTGATCATTACGTATGTTTTGAAAAATAATGATCAACATATGTGGTGACTTTATCACTCCCAAGTTACTGATTAATACTTAAATACCCATGGTGTTACCACTCAGAGTAGATAAGCGAAACAGATAAGAACTTTGAAGGAAATGAATAACTTTGGTTTCAACCATTTTATTATTATTATTTTTTTATTATGAAATGAAAAGGCAATAAAAATGAATAAATAATAAAAAATTGAAGGAAAATAAATAATTTGGCAAGAATTATTTTATAAAAAGGGAAATAGATAAAATTCTCTTACTACAAAAAAAAACAGCATTAAGAAGAATTCAGAATGTCATTATTATGTATATATCTAAAAAAAAATAATCAACATATGTGGTGACTTTATCACGTATAAATTGTTGATTAATACTTAAATACCCACGGTATTACCACTTGGGGTAGAAAAGTAAGTGACTTAAAGGATAAAATTGGAAAAATAAATCATCTTTATTTCCTTATTATACACACGACCAAGATGACGCACATTTTTATAAAAAGAAAAGTGATAAAAAGAATTTAAAAATATAATTTTTATATGTATATGTATTACCTATTTTTTATTTATTTGGTTATTAAAAATGCATTTAGAAAACCCTTTTTTATTATAATTCTATATTTTAAAAGGGTGCTCGAAAAAGAAAAAAGGATTTGGATAAAATTGCCACATTCAATATATACATATATATTATTTATTATTTATTTATATTTTCTTATTGTGAAAAATAGAAAACAAAACGACTAATGATTCACGATTTTTTTTTAAACTTGGAATAGTATTTTACTTATTTATTTACATTTTTTTTAAATATTAAGGTGAAACTCCTACCTGTATTTTCATTTTTCGAAATCGATTTCCAAACCAAATAGCATATATGGTGATTTGGTTACTCATAATTTGCTTATTTGTGCTTACATGCTCACTTTAAATGCCATGGTAATTTATCACTCGTGGTATGATTCCACAAACACTTTATAAGGTTCAGGCTCGAGATAACCTAAATGATTGAAACACCACTGTAATATAAGGAGATGTAAACTCTAGTGTCCTTATTAGGCATGGAAACACAAAGTCATATAATCACTGAAGAAGCCCAGAACCGAATAAACAAGTGCCATACACTTCCCCATATCTAACTTCCTAACAAACTATGAAACCCAAAAGTGGTCTTTAAGGAAACCTACATTATATTCCCTCTTACTAGTCCTAAACATGAAACGTAAAACAGGAGAGACACAAAACAATACCAGTTATGCATAGCCTGTTACCTACAGAATGGGGACAAAATAAATGTTTGGCATTCAATCGAATCCCCTTTATGGCCGAAAGTCATGAAATAGTAACAGAGGGAAACAGATATGCAAACAATCTAATCCCTAATACAAACCATATTCTATTCATAGCTGAATCAATTCGAAATGTCAGCATTTCAGTGGTCCCTGGACAACTAAACTTGAAGGTGCAGAACACAGCACCCCCTTCGATTGAGAAACAACTCAATAGGTTCATAGAATACTCAGTAATTTCTAGTTCATTGGATACCTCGAATGGATTCAAGGGGACACAAGCAAAACACACTGAACAGGCACATTGAAACATATCTACAGATCAGACTTTCAAAGCAAATAATGTTCATTACAGTTTAATCTATTACATGATTAAAGTATTTAATCAAACCAGGCCAGTAAATCCAAAAAAAAATAATAATAATAATATAGACTACAGCACCTTTTCTGATAGGAAGGAAACTTGGTGAAATCAAAAAACCGACAAAGCATAAGCAATCAATTGCTTTCGGATTCAACAGTACCCATATAATGGGTTAAGGAAATAGAAAATATAGCAACACAACACTGTTTGATATAAAAATCCAATGAATGAAGAAAACAGAATACCTGATCAAGTAACTACAGCTATCAACATTCAAACCCGAATTCAAAGTTGCTACATTAACTCAAGAATTTCTCCACCCGTGGCCTAGAGACTTAGCTTTGGAACAGGAATTACCAGCTGAAGACCCTTTATACCTTGCACCTACGCTTTTCTGCCAAGTCTCCTTCCTTCCTCCTCGGCTTTACTCTTCCTCTGCTTCTTGGAATTTCTCCTCACAGCTTCCTCTCACGCTCTCTCTTAGGATTTCCAATGCCAAAAAAAAAAAATCCTCTCTTAGGTTCCTTCTCGGCTCCTTTTATAGACCTCCGCGAGTGAAGGAACTCCTTTTTTTTCAAACGCGTGACTGCTGCCCCTTTTCTTTTCTAGTCCCATTTTCACGCTCGTCCCTTATGCCCCTTCTCACCACCTCATTGCCGTACGAGATCTCGAGTAGTGGAGGCATCCTTTTGTCGTTTCTAGTGCCTCTCGCCTGTAGAACGTGGCTCGTCTGGAGGCTCCCCTATCCCTACTACTCTGCCGTACCTGGTACAGAGTAGTGGAGAAGCTTTTGTCCACAACTCCCACGACTCTCCCATCTCTGCTTCCTCTGATTTTTCTGATTCATTCGGTTGCTTCCTCTGGTTCGTTCAGCCTTGTGGCTCCCCTCTGTCATCTTCGGTCATAGCTTCACCTTGGACCCCCTTTGTCTTTGTCGTGTCTCTCCTCTGCCCGCGGTCCTCTGCTCCCTATTTCCCCCTGAGCCCTAAAACTTCCCTCTGTTTTTTCCCACCAAGCCGTAAGGGCTCCTTCGTGACTCCCTTGCAGCTCCTTCTCCTTTCTCGGTCTGACTTCTCAGTCTGACTTCCCCTACTTTGTGTTTTCTCCCTCGGTTCCCTCGGTGGTTCAGGCGCTCTCTGCCCGTAGCTCCCTCTCTCCCCTGGTTTAGACTCCCTCTCTCCCATCTGTCTCCCACGGCCAGCCCCCGTCTCTGGTCTGAACTCCCCCTTCTCTATACCCACTGAGCCCTAAAGGGCTTGCTCTGCTTTCGGGGCAATGCCCCTTGGACCAGTTCACGAGCCCACCATTAGGCTCGTGACCTTTTGGGCTGAAATCATTTCAGCCTAATATGGTCCCTCTTTTTTTTTAAGGCTTTGGGTTTTAAAAGTTTTTTTATTTTTTGGATTTCGGCCCAAATTTTGGCCCAAAGTTTCTTTCCTTTTTTTTTTTACATATTTCAGATTTTGGGCCAAATTTTGGCCCAAAGCCTTTTTTTTTGTTTAGGGCTTTGGTTTAAAATTTTTTTTATTTTAATTATTTTTTTAAAAAGAAAGAATTTACTTAATTTTTTAAACTTCCGGATATTGAATTCTAGAAAGAAGAAGTTGGACCTATGATTACTAATTCCCCTACTTAGAAAAGTATTTTTGTTTTAAATTTAATTTTTTTTGTTTTATTTATTTATTTATTTATTATTATTATTTATCATTATTATCATTATTTTATAAAAATGCCCGGACAAAATGGGGTGTTCTCAGGGGTGAAATCCACTGATTGAAATGGATGATTTGAGGTTAATGGAGTTTGTTTTGGTATTCTTGTTGTTTGGATGTAAGTTTTGAAGGGTGTATGTATGATTTGAGCTTAACCCTAGGTAGTTTTTATTTAGGGCTCCTGGAAATCCGAAGTGTAGGAGGTTGTGTAATGTTTGAGTGATCCCTAAGAGCTTATTGATGTATGGAAAGGGTATTGGAACCTTGGGTTAGGTTAATGTGGTTGAATTGTGATGTTTGGTTTATTGGTATATTGTGTTAATGGAGGAATTGTAGTTTTATGATGGTTGTTTGGGTAATCGAGAGGGGATCATGTGTATTGGACAGTTCAAGGAAGCTTGTGGAACTCGTGTGTGTGTGTGTGATAACGACAATTAAGGTAACCGGGTGTTTGTTTATTTGTATTGTATTGTATATTGGTATGTATATATATATATGCATGTTCCTATCATACCACGATACTGATGTGATTGTGTGTACTATTTTCTATATATCGTGGTATGCACACAGCTAGAGGATAGCTATGATGTTTATGATGATGATGATGATGAAGATGATTATGATTATGATGATGACTTTGGCATGACATGACATGATGCATACATATGATTGTGACATGATGATGATGATTATATGATGATACATGAGCATCACCACATGGCATTGTGAGGCCTTGATATGTGGCGGATTGGGTGGTGATGATGTGATGACGGTATGATATATGATGATAAATGTTAGGGAGGATAAGGATGGGATCCCTGTGGCTAAATCCCCTCCGATGGCCAGGAGGGAAAGGCGCGCAGTGGACTGCACCTTCCCTAAATCGTTGCCAATTCATGGTAGGAAAGGGGAAGGAGAGCCACGGTCCGAACATTAGCTTTACCTTTGCCCGGGTATGCTAACGGGAGGTGAGCTTGGTAATGTCCCGGAATCAGTCTTCACCGACTGTTGGAAGGGAGTTACCTATACGAAATATCATGTCATGATGATAGCTTGTGGTTCTAGCTGTGTATGAGGGAGACATGCATACCATTCATTGCACATTGCACTCATGAGTTGTATGGAATATCTATGTATATATATATATGTATGTGCTTGTCCCCAATTATTGAGACATTGTCTCACCCCCCTCTCCCATGACTAACCTTTCGGGTGACGGTTCTGGCACTAGTCTGGAGAAGACGCGGGAGTAGCTATGTACGTGGAAATAGTCTATGTAGTGTGTGTATTTTAGATAATGTATCTTGTGCCAAGTAGGATAGAGAATGGTTTGTAATGATCATATGGTTGTTGTTAAGGATTATGGTTGTATGGTATGGCTGTGTATGTTTTATGTATGGTAGCAGGGTTTTGGAAGTTGAGAAGTCTGTATATTAGTGTTGGTGAGCTTAGAGTGGTTTTGAGGCCTTGTTGGTTTGTTTAAGGGTCTGTAGCCCGTTTGGTCAAGTTGGATTCCGAGGGGTCAGATCTCAGGGGAGTGGTTTCTTTGAGGTGAAATCTCATTGAACAGGTTAGTTTGGGGGTTTTGGATCTGTATGATTGGTCTGGGAGTGTCCATTTGCCTTTGGTGGCGATTGGAGGTTGTTAGTAGTGAGTTTTGGTCAATAAGTGGCCAAAATGGTATCTAGTGTCCAGAATCTCCAAACGGAGTTGGATTGAGGTAAAAGTGGTGTCTTAGGATAAAGGGGGACTAGATTGACTTGTAGGAGTTGGAATTAAGTCAATCGGAGGTCGGAGCATAAAGTTATGCGCGTCGGAAGTTCGCCCCGGAGTATAGAAGTTGCTGATATGGGATTATGATATTAATTAGAGATGAAAATGGCATCCAAATTGATGACAAGAGAAGAAAAATTAATTAGATACCAATTTTGTGAAGAAATTAGGTGTATGGAGGAGAAAAGAGGTGATGTAGTGCAATTTTAGCCCTTGGATCAAAATTAAATCCAATGGATGGAGTTGCTTCTTATTGCCTCTAAATGAGCTCTTCCTCCCCTCCATTCTTCACACCAAATTCAAAAATTTCCTCATATATTAGTGAGAGAGTGAGTTATAGAGAAAAGGAGGAGAAGAGGAAAGGAAGATTTACAAGTTTAAGGTAACATCTTTTCCCTTTCCTTGCATTTATTTCTAAATGATTGTTTAGATCTTGTATTTCTATAATTGGTAGGTAGAAAACATGTTTATGTTATGAATATGATGATGATGTTGGATCAAAATGGTGAAAGAATGATGAACATGCTATAAATTTGCATGAACAAGCATAAATACGTGAAAAACATGATGAACATGCTAAAAGATGCCTTTTGATCTTAAATGTTACTATACCAAAATGAAATCATGTTTCTTACAATTATTTTTAAATATTATGCTAAGAATGAGATTATGATATTATTGGGATTTTCTTAAATCTCATCCCACCAAATATCTAACCATGATTAAGTCCAAATCATGTGAAAGGTAAGGGGATAAAGGAGGATTCATGAAGAAATATTTAGAAATAGGAAGGATATTTGGATGCTTATGTAATATCAAAGTTAAATGGCATTTTATGTTACAATTATGTAAATTACGTGTGACTCCTAAACAATGAATAAAAGTCTGTTTTGGGATCAATTTTACATGTGTTATATGACTACTATTGAAAGAATGGCATTATGAAATTTTATGGAATGAAATTTGGAAAAATTAAGGTAAAAATTGCAAGTAAATTCATGAAATTTACTGTAGTGATTTGCCCAATGCAATTCCAAATTAATATTTTTCCCTTATAGAGTATTTTAAGAGATGAATTTAGCAATTTGAACCATCCTTAAATGACTTTTCTATAATTAGTTATGATTTTTTAAGGTTCAGCCAAATTATTCTAATTACCAAATGAATAATGACTTTTGATAATTTTTGGAATTTGGCCCAAATTTGCTTCCAAATGCATCTAATTGGAACTCCAACCACTAAAGATGAATAGTAAATGGTTCTTGAGGTTAAGCTTTGACAAATGTAACAACCCTCATTACATTGTCCCTAACTAAGTTTCTAGTTAACCAAGTGTCTTTGGTTTTGTGTGCAGAACTGGAGGAAACGGGACGGAGGAAGGTTGAAGTGGAGGCTAAAAGAGCTCCACGCCATGGCAAGGAGTAAGGCTGCAGCGGCGAGAGAACTCTAGAATGACACTTTCTGGCTGAAACCAACGGTATGGTGGTGAGCTTTTTTGGGGCCACGGTGGGAGTCGAGAATTTTGTATAAACCAAGGACATTTTAGTTAGACAAAAAAGAAAGAAACAGAGGCAGCGAAGGAGAGATTCTGCTAGGATTCGAATAATTCGGCCTTTGGAAGTGATTTTCAGCCTCTTGAAGCTTGGATCTTGGTTGGTAAGTGATCTCAACTCCTTCCTCTCCATTTTCTTCAGCTTAGGTTGGGATTTTTTCAAGTATATATTGGGATTTCCTATTTTGACCAAAATCCATCGATTGAAATGGATGAAATGGGGTTAATAGAGTGTGATTTGGTGGTTATGTTGCTTGGGTATGAGTATTAGAAGGAGTAGGCATGATTTGAGCTTAACCCTAAGTTGGTATTGTGTGTGGAAGAGTAAAATCCGAGATATATGTGGTTAAGTAGTGTTTTAATGATCTCCAGGAGCTGAATGATGCATGAAAGTGGGGTTGGAACCTTGGGTTAGGCCTATATAGTTAAATTGTGATGTTTGGTTAAACAATTTGTTGTGGTAATTGAGGTATAATGATAATGTGAAGGTTGTTTGATTGACTGAAAGGGGTTTGAGTGTGCTGGACAACTTGAGAAACTCGTGGAATTGCGTGTGTGTGGTATTGACAACCTGTAACATCCATAAATTTTCATATATGATTGTTAATACGGTTTATGTTTAGAATATGAGGAATGAAGATATACACTGAATAAAGATATACAATGAATTATGATTTCAATAAGTTTCATTGAATTCTGATGAGCATACATTGAATGGAGGTATATAATAAACATTGATTTCAATAAGTTACATTGAATTCTAATGAGCATACACTGAATGAAGATATACAATGAATAGTGATTTCAATGAGTTACATTAAATTCTGATGAGTATACACTGAATGGAGGTATATAATAAATATTGATTTCAATAAGTTACATTGAATTCTAATGAGCATACACTGTATGAAGATATATAATGAATAGTAGTTTCAATAAGTTACATTAAATTCTGATGAGTATACACTGAATGAAGGTATACAATAAATAGTGGTTTCAATGAGTTACATTGAATTTGTATGAGTATACATGGAATGAAGATATACAATGAATAGTAGTTTTAATGAGTTACATTGAATTCTAATGAGTATACACTGAATAAATATATGCAATAAATTTTGGTTCAATAAGTTACATTGAGTTATGATGAGCATACATTGAATGAAGGTATACAATGAATTACATTGAATTATGATGAGTATACACTGAATGAAGGTATACAATGAATTGATGTCACTTACTGGTCAAGACATCAACACTATAAATACCCCTCCCATTTCTTCATTTCAACACATCACTAATTGAGAGTGAGAGTTGGGAGTAAGTGAGAGAAAGAGAAAGCCGAGGGAGAGCAAGAGAGTGTAAGTGAAAGAGAAGGAAAAGAAAGGAAGGTTAGCTTCAAGTAAGGTACTTACAAAATTCAAGAAGGAAGACAAGCTGCTTAGCTCAGGATACTTTTCGGTGGAGGTAGTATATTATTTATTTCATGCATTTTCTGTGAATTAATTCTGGATGTTATGTGATATTATTGGATGAGTTGTTTCAATATAAATGTTTTGAAATGCTATGGATGTATAGTATTAAGAGGAAACTGTATTGAAAATTTTTATAGATGCATGAAATATGAGTTATTTGGTTGTTTGCATAATTACCTGATTATGAACATGATTTGTATGAATGAATATATATACTACTGAGATTTCCCCAAATCTCACACCAAATGACTAACAATGTTAGGGCCAAGCACAAGTAAAGACAAAGGCAAGGAGGTGGTGAAGTAAGAGAAAGCAGGCTGGAAGATATTATTTTATATTAGAATAAATGTATTGAATTATGCTGATATGTTCTGGAACAATAGTTAGATAATTACAGTATGATTGGCTTGATTTTTATTAATTAAAGTAAACTTTTAGTTAAGTTATTGTCTTTTGAGCAACCTAATTTTGAAAAGTTTAAAAGTTTAATTGTTTTAGTTTTTTAATTCTTTCCGCTATATATATAAAATATGATTAAAAGCCTAGTAAGTTAAGGTGTTACACAACCTGAGGTAACCAGGTGTTTGTATTGTTGTATTGTATGTTATGATATATATATGTGTGTGTGTGTGTGTATATGCATGTTTCCGTTTATACCACAATATGGATGTGTGTGTATGGTTTGTCTTTATATCGTGGTATACATACGGTGAGACATATAGGATATGATCATTATGATGATTATGATGATGATATGACATTACATGATGCATGAATGATGTTGTGAAACATGATGATGATGATGATTACATAATGATATGATATAAGTATCACCACATGGCATTGTGAGATACATGGTGGATTGGGTGGTGATGATGATATGATATATGATGATATGAGATATGATATATGATGATATGAGATATGATAAATGATGATATGAGATATGATGATATGATATATGTAACATCCATGAATCTATGATTAATATGGTTACATTGAATGAAGATATACAATGAATTGTGAATTAAATAAGTTACATTGAATGAAGTATACAATGAATTGTGGTTTAAATAAGTTACATTGAATGAAGGTATACAATGAATTGTGGTTTAAATAAGTTACATCGAATGAAGTATACAATGAATTGTGGTTTAAATAAGTTACATCGAATGAATTATACAATGAATTATGGTTTAAATAAGTTACATTGAATGAAGTATATAATGAATTGTGGTTTAAATAGGTTACATTGAATGAAGTATACAATGAATTATAGTTTAAATAAGTTACATTGAATGAAGTATACAATGAATTGTGGTTTAAATAAGTTACATTGAATTATGATGAACATACACTGAATGAAGGTATACAATGAATTATATTAATGAGTATACACTGAATAAAGTTATCCATTGGATTGATGTCACTTGCTGGCCAGGACATCAACACTATAAATACCCCTCCCATTTCTTCATTTTAGCACCCCACCAGTTGTGAGTGAAAGAAAGAGAGAGCCAAGGGAGAGAAAGAGTGTGAGTGAAAGAGAAGGAAAAAGAAGGAAGGCAGGCTGTTTAGCTCAAAATACTTTTCGGTGGAGGTAGTATATTATTTATTTCAAGCATTTTCTGTGAATTAATTATGGATGTTATGTGATACTATTGGATGAATTGTTTCAATATAAATGTTTTGAAATACTATGGATATCTAGTATTAAGAGGAAACTCAGTTGAGTTTTTTTTATGCATGAAATATGAGTTATTTGGTTGTTTGCATAACTACTTAATTATGAGCATAATTTGCATGAATGAATATATATACTACTGAGATTTTCCCAAATCTCACACCCAATGACTAACAATGTTAGGAACAAGCACAAGCAAAAGCAAAGACAAGGGGATGGTTAACTAAGAGGAAGCAGACTGGAGAATATTATTTTGCTTTAGAATAAATGTAATTAAATTATGGAGATATGTTTTAGTTATGATTTCTACTTGTTGGTTTTATTTTAGATGTTTTGGAATAATTATTAGATGATTACAGTATGGTTGGTTTAATTATTATTAATTAAAGTAAACTTTCAGATTAGTTATTGTCTTTTGAACAACTTAATTTTGAAAAGTTTAAAAGTTTTATTATTCTAGACTTTTATTTCTTTCCGCTAGATATATAATATATGATTAAAAGCCTAGTAAAATAAGATGTTATAATATATGATAAGGGAAGATAAGGATGGGATCCTTGTTGCTAAATTCTCACGTATGGCCAGGAGAGCCAGGCGGTAGTGGACTGCACCTTCCCTAAATCACCATAAATTCGAGGTGATCAAGGGGAAGGAGAGCCACGGTCCAGTGTAACATTTGGCCGGGTTACATTTGTGTAAGGTGAGCTTGGTGATGTCTTAGAATCAGTCTTCACCGACTGTTAGAAGATAATTACCTATATGAAATATCTTGTTATGATGATAGCTCATGGTTTTAGCTGTGTGCGAGGGAGACATGCATTCCATTTCATATTGTATTCATGAGATTGGATGAGTTATATATATATGTGTGTGTGTGTGTGGTTGTCCCCGGTTACTAAGACTTTGTCTCACACCCCTTTCCCATAAACTAACATTTCAGGTGAAGGTTCTGACACTAGTCCAAAGAAGGCAGAGGAGTAGCGTATCGGACATGGGAATATCAAGTCTGTGTAGTATTTGTGTTGTCTATATATATTGTACTAAGTAGGTTAGTATGATAGTACTAGATATAAGGATCCTGATGGTTGTAATGATATTGATGTTCTTGGTATGATATGGATGTGGTTTTATGATGTATTATGGTGCATGTGTGGTTTTGGATGTTGAGTAATCTGTATGGTAGTGTTTGTGAGCACAAAGGTGGAATTGGGCCTTCTTGGTTTGTTCTAGGCCTATAGCCTATTATGTTAATTTGGGGTTCAAGAGGGTCAAATCTCAAGGGAGTGGTTTCCTTAAGTTGAAACCTCTTTGGACAAATTAGTTAAGTAGTTTAGGACCTATGTGAATGGTCCCTGAGTGTCCAAATACCTTTGATGGCAAATGAGAGTTATAAGTTGTGAGTTTTGATAAAAAAGTGGTCAAAATGATTTCAGGTTTTCAAAATCTCCATACGGAGATGAATTGAGATGAAATTGGCATTTATGGATAGATTGAGACAAGATTGACTTGTAGGAGTTGAAATCAGGTCAATCAGATATCAGAGTGTAAAATTATGCGCGTCAAAAGTTCACTTCGGAAGTTGAATTTTGCTGATGTTACATCAGCACAATTGCGCCACAAGTCAGAGAACCAGTAGGCATCAGAGTTGCAGTGGTACTGTAGCAGTCGTAGTCCTGCGTACCATTCTAGTGTTTCTTGCGGTGTTTTGTGGCATTTTCCGTTGTTCTGAGATTTTGGGAAGTAATTACGAGATGCTTGGGCTGTGTTTAGTTGATTTTTGAAGTTTTTAGTTAAGTTAGGAGGTGTTTGGAGTGTAAGGTGTTACAAGTGTGATGATATCAACACACATAACCAAATGATACTTATACTTTGAGAAATATGTAACTGGAAAGAAGATAAAGAATTAATGCATTAAAAGATAAATTAGTGGCTCTATTGGTTCACTTGAAATTAGCTTTCTCTGTTTTTGGACCAACAACTTGAAAATGATACTTATAATTTGAGAAATATGTGACTAGAAAGAAGATAAAGAATCAATGCACTAAAAGATAAAGTAGTGGCTTTACTGGTTCACTTGAAATTAGCTTTCTCTGTTTTTGGACCAACAACTTGAAAATGATACTTATAATTTGAGAAATATGTGATTGGAAAGAAGATAAAGAATCAATGCATTAAAAGATAAAGTAGTGGCTTTACTAGTTCACTTGAAATTAGCTTTCTCTGTTTTTGGACCAACAACTTGAAATTAGCTTTCAAGAATTTTTCCAGAAAAGGCAAGGCAGTTTTGAAATCAGCTGTGATGCACTAATTCAAGTTCAAGACCCTCCTGCCCCATATGTACAATTTTGGCATCGATCAGTTGTTAAAATATGTGAAAGAAGTGGACCAGTTAAAATTCGAGTCCTCCGAGAAATACCAAACTTTTACCTTATTTGACAGATAGTAGTATAAACCACTAATATGTAATTAAAGATAAAAAAGATAGCAGATATTAAATATATCATTTTAAATATGAGTACTACAGGAGAATAATATATTTTTAACAAATTTAATAAGAAAATTATCTTTTTTAATTCCTATTCAGTTGATAAGAAATAATTTATATTTTGAATTGGAAAAAGTATAACTAAGTGACCTCTTAAAATTAAGTCCTACAAGAAATACAGAGCTTTTTCCTTATTTGACAGATATATATCATGCGGGTTTCGTGGAGGGAGTGGTTCTAAAAGCTTTTATAATGGTAATCCACGTTGCTCCTTGTGCCATGCAATCAACTTTCCGAGAAACAAGCAGAAATGGGCAAAAAAGAAAATGAATCCTTCCTTTATCTGCCACTGCCTTTCGGTTCTTGCCTCCAACATACATACGTCCATATATGCTTTCTTCGTTCTCATATATATATATATATATATATATATAAAACAAATAACTAATTTATATAAATTAAAAAATAATTAATTTTCTTAAATGTGTCTCAAATAGAAAAAAAATTTCAAAAAATCCCAATTTAATACTATCACAAAATTAATGACATATAATTAAATTTATTATTAATAATTATAGATGAAGGATAATTTAGAAAATGAATAATTAATAATCCAAATTCCATTATTGATATCAAGATCACTCTAAAAAAATTCCCTTATAGATAAATACATATGACACCAAAGAGAGTGTGTATATATATATATATATGTCCAGGGACGAAGCTAGAATTTAATTATGGGGGAGGCCGAGAATGAAAAGGAAAAACCTGATGTTTCATAATATAAAAATCTTCAATTATCATATCTATAATAAACTTTTTAACAATCTCTTTCTCAATATAAACAACCATGTAATTAGTGAGAAACTCATCTTTGTTGTGAAGTCTTATCTTAACAATTTTCATAGCTCAAAAAGCCTACTCAATAGCAAAGTGAAAATATAGGGTAAAGTGAGAGAGAGAGAGAAATGTAAAGGATAATTTTTTTTTTAGCCTTAAGAAAAGTAAAGGATAATTAGAATTTAGAAAATATTAAAAAAGTAAAAAAAATTAAATGAGAGGAGGAAATTAGTATTTAGTAAGATAACAGAGAGTACAAATTTAGTAACTAAGATATATCTAAAATACCAGATATTTTAAAAAAATATAGTGTTGACTTTTTTATTTTTTACTTATTTTTAGAATAAAATATAAAACTTTAAGAGGACCATACATACATAAACTTTTACATAATATAAAAATTTGATATAAAAATATACATTATACTAAATCAAAATTGAAAAGTTGGGGGGACCATGGCTTCCCCATGTCCCCCCTTCCCTCCGTCCTGATATATGTCATCATATAGAAAGAGTGAAATGAAGATCTATTCAATAGTAAGGGCCACATGTGGGAGATTTACTTGGAGGGTAGGAAGCGTGGGTTGGTGACGGTTAATTACTCCCCCCATTTCTTTTTATGACCAATTTAAGGTTGGAGTTTGTAAATTAAAAAATTATAATTAATATGTTAAATTTTTTTTAAGAATAAATAAATAAATAAATAATAAGAGAATGAAATGAAGGTCTCCAGTAGTGATGGCCACATGTGGGATATTTACTTCAAGCGTAGGGAGCGTGGGTTGGTAATAGTTAATTACTCCCTCCGTTTTTTTATAAGTCACTGAAGGTTTTAGCATGTAAATTAAAAATTTCTTATATTAATATATTAAAATTTCTTTTAAGAATAGATAAATAAATAAATAAAAATAATAATTAATATTATTTTTTATTTTTAAAATAATAAATAAGGGGATAATGAGAAAAATAATCATTGATGTTGCATTAAAATTTGAAAATGATAAATAAATAAAAATAAAAATATTTTTCATAAGTGACTGGTAAAAAGAGACGGAAAAAGTAGAAATAATTAACGCGGACTGCAGTCTGAATGTTTAACACAAATATTTCAATAAAATGCATTGACACCGTATATATATTTTTTGGCCCGACACGTGTACTTGATTAACAAGTTTGTAAGTTGTTTCTACACAAAACCAAATGGATGGTCCTGTGTTCGCTCAATTACTCTGGTACACGTATTCGAAAACAAAAAAAAATTGTTTTCAGAACACTTGCCAAACAAGCTCTTGTATTCTGATTCCTTTCTAAATTAATAAAAAAATTTGAAACATTTGAAAATTTAGTTTAATAATGATGGATAATGAGTAATTTAGAAAATGAATAATTGATAGTTCAAATTCCAATATTAATTCCTTTGTATATGAAAAAAGAGAGACTGATGAGAGAGTATGTATAAATATATAAATATATTATGTGTCATCGTACAAAAGGAGTGAAATGAAGATCTGTTGAGTAGTGAGGGGCACATGTGGGAGATTTACTTGAAGGTAGGGAGAGAGGGTTTGTGACAGTTAATTAATTATATAATAATAATATCCTAAATCTCAGTCTGTGCTTTTAACACAAATATTTTCAATAAAACACAATGACATGTATATGATGAACAAGTTTTTAAGTTGTTTCTACGCAACACGTAATCATCTTTCTCAGTTAAGGCCCTCCTTTTTTTTTTTTTTGGAAAGACAATATATGAGGACGTCCATAATCAGTATAAGCAAAATGAATATATATGCCTCATGATAGTATCGGTTACGCTGCAATCCAATCAGGTCTGTATTGTATTTTAGGAAGTAACTGTAGTTATGCACAGATGCAGTTAGAAAGAAATCGTCACGGAATTTTTCAATGGAAAGAATTTTTTTTTTGGCTGGAGTGGAAAGAATTGATTTTATTTATCGAAATAGAATATTAATTTAAATAAAGCATTAATATTGAAGCATTAATTCTCGGTCTCTTTGGTTTCATATACAATAGAATTGATTCTAGTTATGCAGCGTAACGAGATTCAAATAATTCTGTTAATGTAATAGAAAAAATTTAAAGCATAAAATAATTGGGCCTGAAAAAAGTTTCATTGGGCACTCGTTGTATAAAGCAAAAAAGCATAAGAAAAAAAATATTAAAGTAATGGTTTGAGTGGAAGAAAGTAGATATATGAAATGTAAGGTGGGTCAACAGTTGCTCAAAATAAAAAAAGATAAAGTTGTAATATATATTAAGAGAGTCAAAGTGAATAATACACCACTGAGATTCAAAATTAAACTGCTAAAGTGGACCTCTTCAAAGTTCTTGTTCTACAAGAAATACCAGATTTTGTTTTGTTAGATATTATTCCTCATAAAATCATAACATGCTAGGCCAATAATTATTAATTAAAGACAGCCTCAAAATTGGACTCGAGTCTAAGAAGTTAAGTGGATTTATATTGGTCAGTTGCTTTACATGTCACAAAATTGTGATCATAGATCTAACAATCCGCACAGCATTTATTTAAGAAGACATGTTATTTTTCTTTGCATTTATTGTTATTGAGATATTCAATATTGTTTTTATTTTAATTATCGTATGTCCCAAGGGACTATTGTTATTGAGATATTAATCTCCAGCAAGCCCGCAATTCACATGATTAGGGCACAAATACGGTAAAAAAGTAAACACAAAAATACATATAACCCCCCTTAATTACATCAGCTTTTTCACCTTTAGATTATAAATATAAAAACAAATTACCAAAATGTTATAAATCAAATGTTATTTCAAAAAATATTATAAATTTTGCTTTTCAATATTAATGCCACCCAGATTAAATATTTATTCTCACATATCTCAATCTAATATAAACTGAGATGTGATATTTTTTTTTTAAACATAAGATAGTCATGTATCCCCTCCCCCACCCATCACCCATTCCCCCACTCCCCTCTCCCAATGAGGTACAGCCCCAACCACCCCCAAAAAAAAAATAATTATATAACTATAATGATAATATATATAGAATTTATATTTACAATTATAATATATTTAGCACAATATAAATAAATATTAAAATAAATCTCATTTAAATTTTTAAAATTTAATAAAAATTTAAATTATATTTAATCAAATTAAATTGATAATTATTTTAAAAGACCTCTATAAAATTCTATTTAGTATAAAAGACATTAAAAATTCTAATTAATATTATTTATCCTATATATAAGATATTTTGCTTTGATCATAAATATAAGATTATTTTTAGGATATGAGGTAGTATTTATTACACATTTTCAAAAAAGTCCTTATGTAATTCATTCCAGAAAGAGAGAAAGAGATTAAATAAAAATATTTTTTGAAAAATACCTTGATTTTTGAAAAAATAAGGTAATTAACTAATTTTAACCCGTATTCTTTATCCACATAATTTGGTTAAAATGATCTTATATTAAGGACCGACGGGTTCTATATTTAGAAAATGGAAACCTCGATATCAATTGAAATAGATGATGAGATGTGATAAGAACTTTCTAAATATTTCTTCCAGTTCTTAATATAACGACATTTTTTTAAAAATATCTAATAAATATTACCTTGTATAGGACTATTTAACTAACTTTCTAAATATTACCCTTCAATCTTTAATATAAGACCATTTTAATCGAATTATATGAATTAAGAATACGAATGAAAATCAGTCAACTATCTTATTTTTTCAAAAATTAAGGCATTATTCCAAATTATTTTTATTCAATCTCTTTTTCTCTCTTTAGAATGAATTACATAATGACATTTTTTGAAAATGTATAATAAATACTACCTCATATCCTAAAAATAATCTTATATTTATGATCAAAGCAAAATACGTTATATGTAGGATAAATGAAATTAATTAGAATTTTTAATATCTTTTAAACTAAATATAATTTCGTAGAAATCTTTTAAATAATTATCCCTTTAATTTAATTAAATAGAATTTTAAAATTTTTTATTACATTTTAAAAATTCAAAGTGGGTTTATTTTAATATTTATTTATATTGTACTAAATATAAATACTATATATATATTATCATTATAGTTATTTTTTTTTGGGGTGGGGGGAGGAGGAGTACCTTTTTTGGAGAGGGGAGTAGGGGTATGGGTGATGGGTGGGGAAGCAGTATAGGCCACCTTATGTTTTAAAAAAATAATAATACCACATCACGGTTTGTATTAGACTCAGATATGTGAAAGTAGATATTTAATCTCAGTGATATTAACATTGAAAACCAAAATTTATAATATTTTGAGAAATAATGCTTGACTTATAGTATTTTGGTAATTTGGTTTTGTATTTATAGTGTACAGGTCACAAAGCCTATGTGAATTACTCCCTGTTGAATCAAGAGTTTTGATGATTCCAAACCAACATTCAAGAGCTTGGATTGAAGATATCAAAGGAGATCAAAGCTGTTTCAAGTGAAGATTTTCTGAGTATTTGCTGTTAGATCTCTAGTAGGATCTTTAGTTTTTGTTATGATTGGGTAAAAGATTTTGATTTAAGCAAAAGATGTTTTCAAACCTTGATTTTGTGTTAAATCTTTACCTATTTGAAAAACACCCACAAACAGACGAAGGTTGAAAGATTAAGCTGAACTGTCAAGTTGGAAATTCGAACTTTGCCTTTGGAAATTCGAATTTCGAGCTGAAACTGAATAAGTCTGAAGAGATGGCTCTCTGTTAGACGAATTTTGATTGTTCAAAATTCAAATTTTCATCTAATCTGAAAGAAGCCTTTCTGGTAACAGACGAACTTCACACTTTCAAAATTCGAATTTCAAGAAAAATGAAGTTTGTGAAAACCAAAGAAATTCGTCTTAGACTATGATACAATGCATCTGAAATCAAAATGAAATTAAGTTTGATAAATGCTCTCTGACAGACGAATTTTGAACTTCCAAAATTCGAATTTTCATAAAAGTCTGAGAGAAGCTTCTTTGCAACAGACGAACTTTAAGTCTTCAAAATTTGAATTTCAGACAAAACAAAATTTGAGAAAATAGAAGAAATTCGTCTGAAACTATGTTAAAGTTCATCTGAGATCAAGAATGATTTAAGTTTCAAAACTGCTCACTGACAGACGGACTTTGAACATTAAAATTTGAATTTCAGAAGCAAAAATCTTAAGTCTGTTTAAATGAAACATTGACATACGAATGATAAGAACTTGCAACATTCGAATGATGAAATTAGTCTGGAAAGAGTCTCTCTGACAGACGAATTTCACCCTTTCAAAATTCAAATTTCGAAGAAAGTAAACTACTGTGTCTCTTTAAACATCCAGTGGACAGACGAATTTTGGGAAACCAAAATTCGAATTTCGAGGGCACTGTAGCAAATTGAAAACACTGTTCACACTTAACCGAAAAACTTTCTTCTTGAAAATTTGTATGTCACATTGTGAAAAAGTTCTGTAAGTTTCAAAATTTGAATTTCACTTAATGAACAGACGAACTTCGTGTTGTAACGTTGGAAGCTTTAACCTTCGGTTCCTTCGAAATTCGTCTGTTGACCAGCCAAAATTCGAATTTCAGTATGTCAGAAACATTAAATGCGGTTGGTAAACGGATAGTTTTTCAGAGTAACCGTTGGATAACTTCTCCAACGGATAGATTAAAGTCTCTAACGGACATCTGAGACCTAAATCTATAAATACAACAACATTTGAAGTTGTGGGAAAAACAAATCAAACGTGTGTGTACCTAATTTCTGCTAAATCTTTTCTCAAAAGCTTTTACCCTCTCAACTTCTATACTTGTACTGAAACTTTCATATCTACTCTTTTTAAGAGAGTTATTTCATTGTAATTAATCTACTCTTCATCTGATAGATAGATTTACTTGTGAGAGGTATTCACAAGGGGATTGAGAAGCACATAGTGAAAGTGCTTGGAGAGTTTGTGAGAGCTCAGAAACAGAGCATACTCGTGTACTGTGGCCTTAGCAAGAAGCCCATTGAAATCCTTGCTGTATAGTGGATAAATCCCAAGAGGAGTCTTGGGGACTGGATGTAGGTCAAGTGGAAAGACCAAACCAGGATAAATTACTGAGTCTTCTTCTCCCTATCTTTATTTTTCAGCCTGCTCTGTTTTACACATTATTTTCATTATATTGTGATATCTTCACTTACATCACACTTTGTGCAGAAAAATTACAATCTTCCCAATTCACCCCCCCTCTTGGGAAGTCAGCCTTGCTAACAAGTGGTATCAGAGCCTGGTTTCCCATTCAAAGGATCTTACAGTCCAGGAATAAAGATGGCTGGCTTTGGAGAAAGCATACTTCCTGAGGGAAATAACACTAACAAACCACCAGGCTTCAGTGGAGAGCATTATGGGTACTTGAAGATGAGGATGCAGATCTACCTTCAATCAATTGACCTTGACATCTGGTCAGTCATTGAAAAAGGAGATTTCATTCCAATGGCTCTAACTGAAGATGGAGGACACAAAGAGAAGCTGGAAGCAGAATGGAATAATGAGGACAGAAGGAGAGTCCTACTGAATTTCAAAGCAAAGCATTGTTTAGTCAGTGCCCTGAACCAGGACGAATTCTACAGAGTCTCACAATGCACCACTGCAAAAGGAATGTGGGATACTCTGCAGATTGCACATGAAGGAACATCTGGAGTCAGGGAGAACAGGCTGAACAAGTGCATTGGGGAGTATGAAAGCTTCAGAATGGGTGAAGGGGAAACTGTAAAGGAGCTACAAAAGAGATTCACCCTCATTGTGAATCAACTAAAAAGCCTGGGAAAGGAATACACTCAGTCTGAGAAAGTAAGAAAAATACTCAGAGCTCTTCCTCTGGAATGGCAGCCCAAGGTGACAGCAATAGAAGAAGCCAGAGGAGAATCAATGGCCTCTGTCACAGCTCTCTTTGGCAGCCTTGAGGAGTATGAAGGAAAAATCAAAGCACTCAAGGAAGCTGGACTGGACAGAAAGAAGAAAGGCCTTGCCCTCAAAGCTGCTGATGAAAAAGAAGAAGAATCTGATAAAGGAGATGAGCTGGATGAGGAAACTCTGGCTATGATGGTCAGAAAATTTGGAAGATTCTACAGCAAGAAGAAGAACAAGAAGTTCTTCAAAAGGGGAGTTGCTGGAGAAAGCAAGAAAGAGATGAAAGAACCTGCGACTTGCTATGAGTGCAAGAAGCAGGGTCACATTAAGTGGGACTGCCCCCAATTCATCAAGAAGCAAGAAAAAGAAAAGAAAGCTGCAGACAAAGGGAAGAAGAAGAAAGCCTATATCTCATCCATATGGGGCAACAGCTCAGATGAGGAAGAAGAAGATGAAGATGAGATTGCCAACATCTTTCTGATGGCACTTGCCTCTGAAGAAGCCACACCCTCATGCAGCAGTGATAAGGAAGAAGAGGTATATGAATCTGAACCTTCCTATTCTGAATTACAAGATGCATTTCATGAACTTCATGATGAATTCATTAAAATTGCTAAAGAACTGAAATTGGCAAAGAAAAGAATAAATAAGCTGGAATCTCAAAGCATAGTTTCTGAAAATACCTCTTTACCTGCTACTGAATCTGTTTGCTGCACTTCATGCACTGAACTTAAGCAAACTAACGACTATTTAGTTAAAAGCATGTCTAGGCTCACTAGAGGTAAAGATATGTTGTTTGCATTGATGGGGAGCCAAAGAATATCACAAGGAAAAGCTGGTCTTGGCTATGATCCGTGTGCTGTCAAGGAAAAAATTAGGAAGAAAAATCAGAATGCCTATAAAAGACAACTTGTGCACGCTGAGAACAATAAAAAGAAAACCAATGCATCACATCACATTGAAACATATGATCAACCAAGGCATGCTAGACAAAAGTATTATCTGCACTGTTTTCTTCCTGCATCTCAATCTAGCAGTCCATTCACTACCTGTCATTTCTGTAATAAAAAGGGACATATCTCCAGTTCCTGTGTTTTGAAGAAAAATGGGTTTGACAGGAAAGTTAAATGGGTTCCCAAAGTTGCATCTACATCTAGGGAAAAATATACTGACCTGAAAAGACCCAAACAAATTTGGGTACCTAAAAGGAGAACATAAACATTGTTTTGCAGGTCTGTCTAACAGCTAAGAGTATAGACAGTGCCTGCTCAAGTCACATGACTGGTGATAAGGAGAAGTTCATCACCCTTAGAGACAAGAAAGGAGGAAAAGTGACCTTTGGAGGTGACCAACATGGCAAAATCGTTGGTATTGGAATTGTAGGCAAGAATCCAGAAACATCCATTGAAGAAGTGCTGTTTGTGATTGGCCTCAACCACAACTTGCTAAGTGTGAGTCAAACTTGTGACAAAGGAAACTAGGTGCTGTTTGACTCAAAGTTTTGCCTGGTCATCAGAAAAAGTGATCACAAAGTAATCCTTAAAGCTCAAAGGGATGGTAACTGCTATACTATTGATCTTGATGAACTTCCTCCCTTAGATTCTATATGCTTAATCAGTCAGAGTAATGATAGTTGGCTATGGCATAGAAGATTAGCTCATGTGAACATGAATCAACTGTCTAAACTAATTAAAAATGAGCTAGTAACTGGTCTACCAAAAATATCTTTTGAAAAGGATAAAGAATGTGATGCATGCCTAAGAGGAAAACAAACTAAATCATCATTTAAATCCAAAAATGTAGTCACCACAACTAGACCACTTGAACTGCTGCATATGGATTTGATTGGACCTTCTAGGGTAAAAAGTCTTGGTGGTAATATGTATGTGCTTGTAATTGTTGATGACTATTCTAGATTTACTTGGACATTATTTCTTTCTTCTAAAAGTGATACCTTTGATGCATTTGTAACCTTAGGTAAGAAAGTGCAGAATGAGAAAGGTATTTCTATTGTGTCTATCAGGTCAGACTATGGAGGAGAATTTGAAAATGCATACTTCCTGGAGTTCTGCAATGAGCATGGGATTGACCACAACTTCTCAGCACCAAGAACTCCTCAACAAAATGGAGTGGTAGAAAGGAAGAACAGAACCATTGGAGAGATGGCTAGAGATATGCTGAATGAGAAGGAACTCTCTCAAGTGTTCTGGGCTGATGCAGTGAATACAGCAAGCTATATCATAAACAGAGCCTACATCAGACCAATCCTTGGGAAGACTCCATATGAGCTGTACAAGGGGAGAAAACCAAATCTGTCACACCTCCATGTGTTTGGGTGCAAATGCTTCATTCACAACAATGGTAAAGAAAATCTAGGTAAATTTGATGCCAAATCCGATGAAGGTATATTTCTAGGCTATTCTAGTAGGAGTAAGGCTGATAGGGTTTATAATAAAAGATCAAATGTAGTAGAAGAATCAGTGCATGTGGTCTTCATTGAAAATGAAACTATTTCAAAACATGTTACCAATAAGGATGATCTTACTTTCAATTTTGAAAAACTGGAAATTTCTGACAGAAGTAAAACTAAATCTCCAAAGATATCTGAATCTGTTGACACAGAGGAAGATATCCAGGAGCAAGAGTTTGATGAAGAAAATAATGAAGAAACAACTCAAGAACTCCCTAGAGCTTGGAGATATCAAAGGAATCACCCTGTTGATCAAGTAATAGGGAATGTTCAAGAGAAAGTCAAAACCAGAAAACAGTTAAGGGATCAAATGCTCAACTGTGCCTTTATTTCTGAAATTGAACCCAAATGTGCTGAAGAAGCCTTAACTGATGAATACTGGATTATGGCTATGCAAGATGAATTAAATCAATTTGAAAGAAATAAAGTTTGAGATTTAGTACCTAGACCCAAAAATCATCCTGTTATTGGTACCAAATGGGTGTTCAGAAATAAACTTGATGAATCTGGAACAATAATCAGAAATAAAGCTAGATTGGTTGCTAAAGGGTATAATCAGGAAGAGGGTATTGATTTTGAAGAAACCTTTGCACCAGTAGCTAGGCTAGAAGCTATAAGAATACTACTGGCATATGCATGCATGAAAAATATTTTATTATATCAAATGGATGAAAAAAGTGAATTTCTGAATGGATATATCATGGAAGAAGTATATGTAGATCAACCTCCAGGTTTTGAGGATCCTACAAAACTAAACCATGTTTATAAACTGAAGAAAGCTCTCTATGGTTTAAAACAGGCCCCTAGAGCATGGTATGAGAGACTGAGCAATTTTCTAACTGAAAAGGGGTTTAACAGAGGCAAAGTTGACACAACCTTATTTACTAAGAAAGAAAATAAAGATTTACTAATTGTTCAAATCTATGTTGATGATATTATTTTCGGTGCTACTAATGAAACTCTTTGCAAGAAATTCTCTGAGTTAATGCAGGGAGAATTCGAGATGTCTATGATGGGTGAACTCAACTTCTTCCTTGGACTGCAAATAAGACAGCAAAATGATGGTATCTTTCTCAGTCAATCCAAGTATCTAAAGGAACTGCTAAAGAAGTTTGGTTTGGAGAATGCCAAACAAATGGGAACACCTATGGCCACTGCAACCAAATTGGACATGGATGAAAACGGGAAGATATTTGACATTACTCAGTACAGAAGAATGATTGGATCCCTGCTGTACCTAACTGCCAGCAGACCTAACATTATGTTCAGTGTTTGCATGTGTGCAAGGTTCCAATCATGCCCCAAAGAATCCCATGCAACAGCTGTGAAAAGAATTTTTAGATATCTTATTGAAACATCACAGATGGGTCTTTGGTATCCAAAAGGCAATGGAGAAGATCTCAAAGGATACACTGATACTGATTTTGCAGGATCCAAAACTGACAGAAAAAGCACAAGTGGAACTTGTCAGTTTCTTGGAGGATCCCTAGTTTCATGGTTCAGCAAAAAGCAAAACTGTGTGGCCTTATCCACTGTAGAAGCTGAGTATGTTGCAGCTGGAAGCTGTTGTGCCCAAGTCATCTGGATGAAACAACAGCTTGAAGATCTTGAGGTTAAAATGAAAGAGATACCAATCATGTGTGACAACCAAAGTGCTATAAACATCACCAAGAATCCTGTCATGCATTCAAGAATGAAACATATTGAAGTTAGGTATCACTTCATAAGAGATCACGTTCTGAAAGGAGAAGTTAGACTGGAGTACATCCCAACAGATGATCAAGTTGCTGATATACTCACAAAACCTCTATCAGAAGACAGACATTGCAAAATAAGGAGAGAATTGGGAATGGTAAATCCCAATGAACTGTAAGTTATTTCTATGCAATTCTGTCTTTAGAATTTTCAATATTAGAATCAATTCTAACTTGAGCATCGGAGTATGTTTAATTTCAGTCGCAGGTGCTCCTTGTGACAATCAATGGCTAAAAGTTTGAAAGATTGGAGCACTCCAGATTGGAACAACCAGAAAATGAAGTGAATGATAAATATTCTAAGTTCTGGATCCATTCTGTAAGTTGTTAAAGTTGAAATTTGTATATTGTTTGATTACTAGATGAATTTCATTGATAAACTGTGTTTTTGAACTGGTCAACGTGGTCAACATTCGAATTTTGGTTGACCAACAGACGAACTTTGGCATGTTATGCCTTGGAACAGTTCTCGGTCATACCTCAAAATTCGTCTGTTGAAGCTTGAAAGTTTGAATTTTCAAAAACAGAAATTTCAAAGTTATGATTGTCCATCACAATTGTACGAATTATTACTTCTTAGCATACGAATGTTGGGCAATCTTTACAAAAGTTGAAAAATTCAAATTTTCAGTTCAAAATCCGTCTGTTGAATCATATCCTTCATATTGAATTCTTGAAAGATGCAGTTCTGCATGCTTAATTCGTCTGTTTATTGATAGTTTGATTGATGCCTGCCTTTTTCTTTTTAACATTCGAACTTTGGTGGAACAAAATTCGTCTGTTGTGTTTGTATAGCTTATTTCTAGCCACTGTCAGACGAACTTTTAGGATGAAAATTCGTCTGTCAGTAAGCTGTGCTGAACGGTTTAACTTGTAACTGCCCGAAGTTCGAATTTTGACCCCTCAAAATTCGTCTGTCAGACTGTTACACACGTTAAATGCGACGGTTTTCCACAGAACAGACGCAACCCTATTTGTAACCTCCCTGAGTCTGTTCTGATTCTCTCTTCAATCCTCTTAACTCCTGTCCAAAAACCGTCATTCTTCACCGATTAAACTTCCATTCGCATCCTATAAACCTATTCTAAGCCACATTCTGCATCATTCCACTGAGAAATGGCAAGAGTTAAAATTCCTGGAACAGGAAAAGCTGTGGCCCGTCCAAAGAGGAATGTTAAATCTCAATTTGCTGCCAAAGAAGGAGAGAAATCCAAGAGAAAGGCCGAACCCAGTAAAGCTGCCCCTTTTAAACGACAAAAATCTTCATCCAAAACAGAATCTCAGAAAACTGGACCCTCCTCTTCAAAAAGTACAGAACCTTCTATCCCTGCTGCTGCCTCTTCTGCTTCTTCCAGTACTGAATCTGGAGAGTTCGAATTGACTACACTGCCACTGTGGAGCACTCCTGAGATTCAAGAAGAGTACACTACCAAGTTTTCCAACAAAAAGGTAATCAAGCCTCACTATGTAAATGTGGAACAATTTCTAATATCCAACAATTTTGATGCTGCAATATGGTTGTTAAGATATAAAAATCTATTGGAAATAGCTGAAAAGTATGATGATGAGATAGTGAAGACTTGGTATGCCTCTCTTCAAAATAACAGCAAGAAAAAGAAATGGGAGGTCACTTTAAGATCAAGGGCCATCTGGCTTGCTGATGAAACAATCAATGAAGTGCTGGAAATCCCAGGTCAAGATGGGCTAAAAGTTGACATAACAGCCTCTGGGTATATGGATGAGGCAAGCACAGCTAATGAAGAAGGTTGATCCTTTCTAAACTACAAAGAAAGCACCATCTTGGACACCTTATTCATGAGAAGAGAGAACAGGCCAACAATAAATCTGTTGAAGCCCACAGACCTTAGTGTACAAGTTAGAATCCTGCACTACATAGTGTCCAGGATCATTTTCAACAAGGGTGGCAGCTTCAATCTGATAACAAGGGCAGAGGCTCATGTGATGGCTGCTATCATTCGTGGGAAACTGATTAACATGGGTCATATCATCCTCCAGAGAATGATAAAGGCAAGGGATCAGAGGAAGGATTCCACACTCCCTTATGCAGCAATTATTTCAAGAATCTTGTAGCATGCTAGGATTCAACACATTGAAAAAGGGAAAGGGAAACTCACTGAGGCATTCAAAGAGGAGGAACTACAAAGGATGGGCATTGAAAGAGATGAAGGACGATGGGTTGGAAAAGGAGCAGGGAAATCTGAAGACTTGTTCTTTGTTGCTGATGCATCCCTCCAACAAGAAGGAACTTCTGAGGCCCCTGGCAGATTTGTACCTCAGCCTTCTCAGCCAATCCCATCTCCCTCCAAGCCTAGTCACCCTCCTTCCACTCCCTCCTCACAAGCCAAGCCAACAAAGATCACTGAGTTATTTGACAGTCTGTCAACACTCATTCTCAGCATTAGAGATGAGCAAAATGCCAAATTTGCTCATCTACAAGATCAGATCCATCAATTGGCTATAAATATGAAAGTGGTGGCTGATGCCTATGAAGAGATAAGAAATGCTATTCCTACCACTTCAGCTCCACCTCAGCCTGGTGTCCCTGAGCCTACTCTGTCTCCATCCCCTGTGCCTCCAAGTCCCTTTGAGATTGCCTCCTCTGACCATGATGATGATATAGATGGTGCTGGTGCAATGAGAACACCAAGTCCTAGTCCACCCTTGGACTATGGATTGGAAGAAGAAGGTCTCCAAGATACAAGCCCTCATGAGCCCATGCAAGAAGATGCTCAGGATTCAATTCTGTCCATTCAAGAATCTGAGCAAGTTGAAGGACTGGTTGCAGCCATTTCAACCTCTTCTGTGTCAGAAGGTGCTAGCAATGAGGAAAGGAGCATTGTACCTGTTGTTGATTATCTTGCCATTGCTCACAATGCTCTGCTGATAGCTCAGAGGAGAAGGTTAGAAGAAATGTTTCCTCCTGCTAGACCAGCTTCTTCTTCTCTTGCTGCTTATGGGCTTTCAGAGGAACAGAGAGCTCAACTAGCTCTTTCTAGGCAGGAAATACAAGTGCTGCTTGAGGTCTCTGATGATGATGAAGAACCTGCTGAGCCCCCTGCACCAGTTCAGCCAGAGATTCCTTTTGCTCCTGTCCCTCTTTGTGCTGTTCCTATCACTCAGATACCTCCTCCAATGGACTTTGTTGAGCTTCCTGATGATGCCAAAAAGGGGGAGAAGATAAAGCAAACTGGGACTAAGCAAGCTGGAAAATCTACTGAGTCATCTGGAAAAGGAAAGACTTACAGCAAGAAGTCTAAGCCAAAGAAGAAGTGATGTTTTTTTTAGATCTTAGGCTGAATCTTCTTGTTGTATCTTGTTTTAATTGATTGATTGTAATTGGTTGTTTGTTTTTAAGAACTACTCTTTAATTGGAATATGTATTACAACAGTTTGGTGATATATAGTATGTTCATGGTTGCAATTTTTTTTTTTTTTAGCTTTGAATCTCTTCACTTAATCTGTTGTTTTGATATCTTATGCATATGTTGAGGGGGAGCTTATGAAAGCAAACCCAAGTACTAATCCAGTTTGTAAGTTGTTTTGTCATCATCAAAAAGGGGGAGAATGTTGAATCAAGAGTTTTGATGATTCCAAACCAACATTCAAGAGCTTGGATTGAAGATATCAAAGGAGATCGAAGCTGTTTCAAGTGAAGATTTTCTGAGTATTTGCTGTTAGATCTCTAGTAGGATCTTTAGTTTTTGTTATGATTGGGTAAAAGATTTTGATTTGAGCAAAAGATGTTTTCAAACCTTGTTTTTGTGTTAAATCTTTACCTATTTGAAAAACACCCACAAACAGACGAAGGTTGAAAGATTAAGCTGAACTGTCAAGTTGGAAATTCGAACTTTGCCTTTGGAAATTCGAATTTCGAGCTGAAACTGAATAAGTCTGAAGAGATGGCTCTCTGTCAGACGAATTTTGATTGTTCAAAATTCGAATTTTCATCTAATCTGAAAGAAGCCTTTCTGGTAACAGACGAACTTCACACTTTCAAAATTCGAATTTCAAGAAAAATGAAGTTTGTGAAAACCAAAGAAATTCGTCTTAGACTATGATACAATGCATCTGAAATCAAAATGAAATTGAGTTTGATAAATGCTCTCTGACAGACGAATTTTGAACTTCCAAAATTCAAATTTTCATAAAAGTCTGAGAGAAGCTTCTTTGCAACAGACGAACTTTAAGTCTTCAAAATTCGAATTTCAGACAAAACAAAATTTGAGAAAATAGAAGAAATTCGTCTGAAACTATGTTAAAGTTCATCTGAGATCAAGAATGATTTAAGTTTCAAAACTGCTCTCTGACAGACGGACTTTGAACATTAAAATTCGAATTTCAGAAGCAAAAATCTTAAGTCTGTTTAAATGAAACATTGACATACGAATGATAAGAACTTGCAACATTCGAATGATGAAATTAGTCTGGAAAGAGTCTCTCTGACAGACAAATTTCACCCTTTCAAAATTCAAATTTCGAAGAAAGTAAACTACTGTGTCTCTTTAAACATCCAGTGGACAGACGAATTTTGGGAAACCAAAATTCGAATTTCGAGGGCACTGTAGCAAATTGAAAACACTGTTCACACTTAACCGAAAAACTTTCTTCTTGAAAATTCATGTGTCACATTGTGAAAAAGTTCTGTAAGTTTCAAAATTCGAATGTCACTTAATGAACAGACGAACTTCGTGTTGTAACGTTGGAAGCATTAACCTTCGGTTCCTTCGAAATTCGTCTGTTGACCAGCCAAAATTCGAATTTCAGTATGTCAGAAACATTAAATGCGGTTGGTAAACGGATAGTTTTTCAGAGTAACCGTTGGATAACTTCTCCAACGGATAGATTAAAGTCTCTAACGGACATCTGAGACCTAAATCTATAAATACAACAACATTTGAAGTTGTGGGAAAAACAAATCAAACGTGTGTGTGCCTAATTTCTGCTAAATCTTTTCTCAAAAGCTTTTACCCTCTCAACTTCTATACTTGTACTGAAACTTTCATATCTACTCTTTTTAAGAGAGTTATTTCATTGTAATCAATCTACTCTTCATCTGATAGATAGATTCACTTGTGAGAGGTATTCACAAGGGGATTGAGAAGCACATAGTGAAAGTGCTTGGAGAGTTTGTGAGAGCTCAGAAACAGAGCATACTCGTGTACTGTGGCCTTAGCAAGAAGCCCATTGAAATCCTTGCTGTATAGTGGATAAATCCCAAGAGGAGTCTTGGGGACTGGATGTAGGTCAAGTGGAAAGACCGAACCAGGATAAATTACTGAGTCTTCTTCTCCCTATCTTTATTTTTTAGCCTGCTGTATTTTACGCATTATTTTCATTATATTGTGATATCTTCACTTACATCACACTTTGTGCAGAAAAATTACAATCTTCCCAATTCACCCCCTCTCTTGGGAAGTCAGCCTTGCTAACACTCCCCTCAGCATTAAAAATGTGATGCTCCCTCATATTCAAAATATAAGTTTTATTTAATTATTTGCATAGGAATCAAGAAAAGTCGTTTCTCTCATTAAATCTATAAAAAAATGCATTATTTTTTAATAGTAACCTTATTTAATGCATTATATTTAAAGTTTATTATTTCTTTTATATTTAATTAAAGATAAGGGCAAAATATGTAAAAAAATATTTAATATCCTACAAATTACTAAATAGAACTTATATTTTGGACTAAAAAATTTTTTTAAAAGAAGACTTATATTTTAGATTTGAGGAAGTACTATATTCCTTTAAATCATCAATTTTAAGTAGAAAACCTCATTTGTTAGTAACTCTGTTAAGTAATTAATAGAAAATTACTTGTGATGCTATATTAAATGACATGCCATCTGACATGGATGTATAAAATCCATATCACTGTTGACTATATTACATTACAGGGCACCTTTTTTTTTTGTTTTTACTGATAAGGCATATATGCCATTCAAAATATGTTTTATTTTAATAAATACTAAATTTTTCCTATTTTTCCTGTGAATAGGCTCTCTCATTCTTATTACTCAGATTTCGCATCCTCCATGTTCTTCTATAATGAAGATATCTTGGCATCGAGTAATTGAAATAAGATAATAATATGAAGAATTATCAAGTCCATTCATTCATAGCTCTAGAATAAAGTTATTAATCATTCATTTTAGTTATCCTTATTTAATCTAAATTCTAAACGATATTTTAATAGATTTTAGATTTCTTATTTTCTGTGTAAATTGAAGATTTTCAATAAATAATTACAATCAAATAGCTCTCTATAATATTTATAGTTTGATTTTTTTCCCATTGAATGGAACCTTCTTCATTCTATCCTTTGTGTAAAAAATCGAGAAGAAAGATATTTGGAGAAAAGTTGTATGTACTTCAGAATGAATCTGAGTACAAATGTATACAAAAAGAATAACCGCGTGTAATAAAAAGCAATAAATAGAAGGGAATAATTACAAATTAGAATCATATCAAATCAACACCCCCCTTCAAACTCAAGATGGCTTAAGATCAAACATCTTGAGTTTGTTAACTAAAATGTGAAACCGTCTTGGATTATGAGACTTGGTAAACAAGTCAGCAGGTTGATTAGCAGTCCATATGGGAAGTAATTTGAAGGTACCATGAAGAACATGCTGTTGAGTGAAGTGACAGTTAAGTTCAATATGTTTGGTCCGCTCATGAAACACATTATTATGAGCGACTGTTGGGCACTCTAACTGTCACAATAGAGCTCAGCAGAAGAGTCTTGAGCTACACCCATATCAGCAAGAAGCCAACGAAGCCAGAGTAACTCGGATGTAGTGTCAGCCAATGCTCGATATTCAGACTTAGTGTTGGAACACGGAGCCAAAGTCTATTTCTTACTTCGCTAAGAGGTCAGTGAATCACCGAGGAAGATACAAAATCCAGTTGTAGATCTACGATCAGAATGATCACCACCCCAATCTACATCAGAGTAAGCTCATAGAACTAGCGAAGAGTTAGCAAAAAAGTGCAAATCATGAGGTAGAGTGCCTTTGATGTATCGAAGAATATGAAGGACCACGGCATAATGGGTAGTGCAAGGAGACTGCATAAACTGGCTGACAATGTGCACAGCATAGGCAATGTTTGGTCTGGTCACAGTGAGATAAATAAGACTCCTAACCAGCTGAAGATAAGAAGTAGGATCTTTCAGTAAAGTACCATTAGTAGGAGTAAATTTTGTATTAGATTCAATGGGAGTAGTCTCTATCATATCATCAGTGAGTCGAGCCCAAGAGATCAAATTAGAGGCATATTTAACCCGAGAAAGAGAAATGCCATTGTCCCCCTGAAGTACTTCTAGTCCAAGAAAATAACTTAGATTCTCAATATCCTTCATTTCAAAATGATTCCCAAGATAGGACTTGAGCTCCTGTATCCCTAAAATATCATCACTGGTGATAATCATGTCATTCAACATACAGTGAAAGTAGAGCAATACCCACTCATCAGTGTGAACAAATAGTGCAGAGTCATAAGGATTGCAAGAAAAATCAAGCTGACTAATAGTAGAGTTGAACTTAGCAAACCAAGCACGAGGAGCCTGTTTAAGACCATAGAGTGCTTACCTGAGTCGACAAACCTTGTTTGTTAGATGTAGATATCTAGGAGGATGCTTCATATACACTTCTTCCTAAAGATCCCCATTCAAAAAAGCATTCTTAACATCCATCTAATGAAAAAGTCCAACACTTAACTGCCACAATGGCAAGAAGACTTTTCACAGAAGTAATTCTAGCAACAGGGGCAAATGTCTCCTCATAATCAATCTATATTCCTGAGCTATGAAATGGGCCTTACACCGTTCTACAGAGTTGTCTGAATGTGTCTTTAATTTATAAACCCATCGACATCTAACCAGAGTCTTACGAGAGGAAAGATCAACAAGATCCCAAGTGTGCATTTTCTCCAAGGCCTACAATTCTTCTTGCATAACCTGCTGCCAATTAGGGTCACGAGAGGCTTCTAGGTAGGACTGAGGTTCCTATAATTGAAGAATGGTAGAGAAGCAATGGTAATCATTAAGGTACGGATGAGGGTTTCTTACACGGGGAGGCTGAGTGGACTCAGAAGACATGGGTTATGAGGATGTATCCTGTGCATGAGGTTCAGGGATGGTCGAAAAGTCAGGAGGAGGTGTAACATTAGTCGTAGTGATAAGCTCACCAACAAAATCTATACTTGAATCAATAGGAAAAAGATCAATAGATGTATTGGTGAAAATAAGAAAGGAAGTAGAAGGAATGGAAGAGAAATTAGTTCGGGAGGAAAACTGGATATGTTCCCAAAAGACAACATGACGGGAGATACGAATACGATGTGAGAGAGGATCTCAACATCGGTATCCTTTGTATTCAGGATCATAACCAAGAAAACAATAAACACGTGCACGAGCATGAAGTTTAGTTATCTCATGAGTAGGAAGAAGAACAAAGCATGTACAACCAAAAACTTTCAACATTTGGTAATTAGGAGAAGTACCATGAAGTCGTTCAAATGGAGAAATATTACCAATAGCAAAGGAAGGTACTCGATTGATACAATAAACAGCAGCCATGGCTACCTCACCCCAAAAACGCTCTGGACAACCAGAGGAAATGAGCAGAGCACGAACATAATCAAGAATATGATGATGTTTACGTTCTGCTTGACCATTTTGTTATGAGATGTAAGGACAAGAATATTGAGAGAGTGTGCCCTGTTCATCAAGAAAGTGAAGTAATTTGGAAACACGATACTCAAGGGCATTGTCACAATAAAAAACCTTGATACTTTTTGAAAATTGAGTGTGGATCATGATAGCAAACTTGATATATAGATTTGAGATAGTTCTGAATGATTTTTCATCATATAAATCGAAGTAAAACGTGGAAAATCATTAATAAAAAGCAGAAAATATCGAGATCCTCCCATGAAAGGAGTAGGAGTAGGGCCCCAAATATCAAAATGAATCAAGTTGAAAGGAGAATCAGAAATAAAGTCACTTTTATTGAAAGACAAAGCGGGTTGTTTTGCAATTTAACAGGAAATACAATGCAAAGTTTTATCACTAGCTGGTCCTAAGAAACTATGAGAAATAAAAAATTGCAATTTATTGAGAGATGAATGAGCAAGACGATGATGCCACAAGTCAAGAGAGGATGAGGTAGAAGAAGCAGCACATAATCTGGGGGAGGTGTTATCAGGAAGATACATGGAGGAGCTCAAACATATGTTTGACTTTACATCTAGTCTCGATGATCCGACCTATTTGAGAATCCATTACAACACAACCATGTTTGGTAAACAAAACATCATAACCCATGTTAACAAGTTGTCCAACAAAAATGAGATTAAAACTAATAGCAAGAACAAGATAGATATCACTGAGAGATAAAGAAAAGGAAGAAATAGTTCCAGTATGACTTATAGACATTTGTGAGTTATCAGCTGTATGAATGGGAGAGGCAGAGGAATTGAGTGTCATAGAAGAGAAAAGGTTAGATTGTCCAGTCATGTGGTTATAGTAGGTAGAGTCAAAGTACCAAGTTGATATACCTGAGGGAGTAGCAAAGTAGCGGGTGAACAGGGGGAATCAGAACTAGAGATCAGCTTACAAAGTGAGGTTTCAAGATCAGTAGTAGAGGACCCTGAATTAGACATAGCAGATATCTCATTTTTGATAGCATCAGTGGTGGATAAAGCTGGCCTTGATGAATTTCCTGGTTGTGTTGACCTCCTTTGATTAGTTCTGGGTGGACGAATGGGACACTAGTCTATCAGATGACCCATTCTTTTATAGTATCTGCAAAACACAGTAGGACAGTTGGTAGCTATGTGCTCTTTCTTCTGGCAGGTGTGACACTCAATAAAGGGACATTCAGCAAATGAGCGATTGGATTAAGGATAGCGATAGCACAATTAAGGATTCCTGCCAGCACTAGTACAAAAAAGCTATTCTAGAATGACATACAAGAACGGTCGTGTAGGAACCGTCCTCTAAAATAAGACCGGTGGCATTTTTATAAATAAGTTACGATTATTTGGATTTAAGAGGACAGTTTCCAGATGAACTGTTCTGTTAAGTATACATAAGAGAACGGTTTCAATGGGAACTGTCCTCTTAATTATCATATAATTGTATAATAACATTTTAATATATTATAATGATACATAGTGTTCAGATTTTACAATTTTTGGCCTTCCTCCAACCGAAAACAAAAAGCTCCCACGTATATAACACGGAAAAAAAATATATACATATATATAAGAGGACGGTTTATTATAAACAGTCCTCGTTAGTATTATATCATTACTTTTTTAAAGAGCAACACACCACGTGTATAATGCAGGAAAAAAAAATTATATAAGGGTACTTAAACCGTCCTTATTAGTATTATATTTAGTGTTCAGTGTTACTCTATTTTGGGAATTTCTTGTCTCCCTCCACCCGAAAGCCACACATCCCACTGTTTCCTCCACTCCAAAACCCATAGACCTCTTCATTTAGGCAATCTGGCTACATTCTGACAAAAACTCATATGCTTCGGTAAGTCTTCTTCAATCTAGCAAGAACCCACCATGCTCCACCATAGATCCACTTAAAAGCCTAAGCCTTGTTCATTCTAGTGAAAACCGACTACATCGGCCATCTTCTTCAGCTTCTTTCTTGCTCTATCATGATGGTCGAGCTCTATCTTCTTCATTTCTATTTCACTTCAGCTTCTCTCTCCCTTCTCGTTGGATTTTCAGCTTCCTTGACCTACAACTTCACTCCCTCCATCTGCCGACGGCTTCAAAGGACATATCGCAGAGAGTACTCTATTTCTCATTCTTGTTCCCATGCTCTGTTTCTCATTCTCGTTCCCATTTGGGGCTTTCATAATCATTCTTGTTTCTTTGCCATTTCTTGCTACTAACTTGGTTTCATTGTAGTGCGATTTTTGGTGGTGATTAGTGAAATGTTCAGTTGTAGTGATTAGTGAATATTTAGTCATTGTCATTCCCGTGGTTTGTTCCTCTATTTTACGGTGTGGTGCTTTTTTTGTTGAATAATGCTTGAAAAGTTTAATATCATGTTTTTCTATGATTTCATCCTTTTAGAAAAACATGAAGCTGCTAAATCCTTGGTAAAGAATTTAAGATTCCTCCTATTTGTTTGTTCGCTAGATACGTCATGAGTTTTATTGTTAATCCTAGCTGTAGAAATCACATATCAGCAAATTCAGCATTCTGGGGGGGAACTTCCGACGCGTATAACTTTAAGCTCTGACCTCCGAATGACTGGATTCAAACTCCTACAAGTCACTCTAGTCCCCATGTATCCATAGACACCACTTTTGCCTCAATCCAACTCCGTATGGAGATTCTGGACCCTTGACACCATTTTGGCCACTTATTAACCAAAACTCACCACTAATAACCTCCAATTGCCACCAAAGGCAAATGGACACTGCCAGACCAATCATACAGGCCCAAAACCCCCAAACCAACTTGTCCAAAGAGGTCTTACCTCAAAGGAACCACTCCTCAAAGATTTGACCCCTCGGAACCCAACTGATCAAACAGGCTATAGGCCCCAACACATACCATTACGGCTCGAATCCAACACTGGACTCACAAATGCCAACATATCTCATACATAAACATACATACATACATAACCAGTCTTAACCATATCATTTATCCATTACAAACCATTCTCTATCCTACTTGGTACAAGATACCAATACAGAATATACTCGCTACATAGACTATTTCCACGTACACAGTTACTGCCGTGTCTTCTCCAGACTAGTGCCAGAACTGTCATTTGGAAGGTTAGTTTATGGGAGAGGGGGGTGAGACGTTGTCTCAGTAACCGAGAACAAACACACACACACATATACATATATATATATTCCATACAACTCATGAATGCAATGTGCAATGAATGGTATGCATGTCTCCCTCGCACACAGCTAGAACCACGGGCTAGCGTCATAACAGGACATTTCGTATAGGTAATTCCCTTCCAACAGTCAGTGAAGACTGATTACGAGACATCACCAAGCTCATCTCCCATTAGCGTACCCGGCCAAAGGTAACACTAATGTTCGGACTGTGGCTCTCCTTCCCCTTTCCCACCACGAATTGGCAGTGATTTAGGGAACGTGCAGTCCACTGCGCGCCTTTCCCCTCCTGGCCATCGGAGGCGATTTAGCCGCAGGGATCCCATCCTTATCCTTCCTAAAATATATAATTGATCCTTATCCTCCCTAAAACATAGATAATCATATTGTATCATCATCACATCATCACCACCCAATCCGCCACATATATCAAGGCCTCACAATGCCATGTGGTGATGCTCATGTGTCATCATACAATCATTATCATCATGTCGCAATCATATGTATGCACCATGTCATGCCATGCCAATATCATCATCGTAATCATCATCATCATACTTATCAAATCCACATCTAGCTATGTGCATACCACGATATATAGAAAACAGTACACACAATCACATCAATATTGTGGTATGAAAGAAACATGCATATATATACATAATATACATACCAATACACAATATAATACAAATAAACAAACACCCGATTACCTCAATTGTCGTTACCACACATACACACGAGTTCCACAAGCTTCCTTGAACTGTCCAATACGCGTGAACCCCTCTCGATTAGCCAACAACCTTGACCATATCAAAATTCTTCCATTAACACAATATACCAATAAACCAAACATCACAATTCAGCCACACTGGCCTAACCCAAGGTTCCAACACACTTTTCATGCATCAATAAGCTCTTAGGAATCACTCAAACATCACACAACCACATACACTTCGGATTCCCAAAAGCCCTAACAAAAAACAACCTAGGGTTAAGCTCAAAACACATATAATCCTTTCAAAACTCACATTCAAGCAACAAGAATACCAAAACACACTTCCTTAACCTCAAAACATCCATTTCAATTGGTGGATTTCGGCCAAAACCCGAAGATCCAACCTTACAACCGAAAATCTCAAATTCCAACCGAAGAAAAATGGAGAGGGAGGAGTAGGGAACACTTACCAACTTGAATCCAAGCTCTTGAGGTCCGAAAATCACTCCTAGATGCCGGAAATGCCGAACCCTAGCACTGCTCCTCGTCTCTCTTTGTCGCTCTCTTCGTTTCTTTCTTTCTCGTCCGACTGAACTGATCCGGATTTAAATAATTTTTCTGACTCTCGCCATGGCTCCAGCACTCCTTGCTGCAGTTCTACCAAATTATCCGGAACAATGCCATTGGAAAGCTTCTCACCGCGGTGGACCTACTTCTAGCCGCGGCATGGAGCTCCTTTAGACTCCACTTGAGCCTTCCTCAGTCCTGTTTCCTCCGGTCCTGAACACAATGCCAAGAAAAATATCATGAGGGGCATTACAAACGCTTCTCAACATACAAGGAAAGGCAAAGGATGGTATGAATGCTAGATGGGATATGGTTGAAATAGGAATACGAGTAGAGTTAGCTCCGCAAGAAGGAGGTATGAGGAATTATTTGCCCCTAGCTTGTCATACATTGTCCAGAAATGAGAGACGAAGTTTTTGTGAGTGTTTACGTGGTGTCAAAGTGCCCCAAGGATATTCTTCCATTTTAAAAAGGCTTGTGTCAATGAAAGATCTTAAATTAGTAGGCTTAAAGTCTCATGATTGTCATGTCTTGATGCAACAACTACTACCTGTGGCTATTCGAAACATTTTACCAAAAAAATTTAGAGACACTGTAACCAGACTATGCTTCTTTTTCAATGCTATATGTAGCAAAGTCATTGAACCTCACAAATTGGATCAATTAGAAAATGATGCTGCCATTATCTTGTGCCAACTTGAAATGTACTTCCCACCTTCATTTTTTGACATAATGGTGCCTTTAATTGTCCATCTAATGAGGGAAATAAGGTTGTGTGGCCCTGTTTATCTGTGATGGATGTACCCATTTGAGCTATATATGAAAATCCTAAAAGGGTATGTTAAGAATCCACACTGGCCTGAGGTATCTATTATTGAGAGATATGTTGCCGAAGAAACTGTTGAGTTTTGTACAGAATACTGGTCAGAAGCAGAAGTTGTTGGACTTCCTAAGCATCGCCATGAGGGAAGAGGTGCAGGTAAGGGTATGAGGGGAGTAAAAGTGATACCAATGGGCCGTGAAGAAGTGTTACAAGCACATCTATACATGTTGAATAACACTGATGAAGTTCAACCTTACTTAACCACACATAAAAGCATTATAAGGACTAAAAATCCTCAAAAAAAATGATAAATGGTTGGTGAATGAGCACAATAGGACATTCAGATCATGGTTCAATGAACAGGTTATGAATGATGATAATGTCTCTGATACATTAAAATGGTTAGCCAATGGGCCTCAATTTGAGGTCATATGTTGGAGTGGATATGACATTAATAGATATTCCTTTTATACAAAGGCCCAGGATGATAAGAGCACTATGCAAAATAGTGGGGTTATGATAGTGGCTAAATCACTGCATTTTTCTAGCTCAAAAGATAAAAACACTATAATGACAGCTATATCATATTTTGGGGTTATTGAAGAGATTTGGGAGGTTAGCTATATGAAATTCAAACTGCCTGTTTTCAAATGTAAATGGGTTGATAGTAATAGTGGTGTGCAAATAGATAATTTAGGATTTACATTAGTGGATGTTAATAGGGTGGGTTATAAGGATGAGGCCTTTATCATGGCATTCCAAGCAAAGCAAGTATTTTATATCACTGATCCAGCTAATGAATGGTGGTCTGTGGTTCTCTAAGGGAAAAAGGTAACTATTAGTGATGAGAAGGATGAATCAAGTTTTGATATTTGTGACACTCTTCCTTTCTTATCAAGGCTACTTGAATTGAATGAAGAAGATGAAGTACATACCACACGAGATGATCATGATGAAGGGATATGGGAGAACAACCCTACGTGAAAAAATTGAAATAGCACAGGTGATTTTGCTAAGTTTGTTATTTATCTTATTTGATTCTTTAAATATACGTACATGAGAAAATTGAATTTTATAATTTATAAGATTTGATAGTTTACTGACCTTAATTAGCTTATCTTCAGTTTACTTACCTTGACTATCTTATTGTCTAAATAGGTACATGGAAGCCGACAAGTCTATTCATAAGAGAGGTAGACATGCCATATGGTTGAAGGACTTGACTCTCAGCCAAGGAAATAAGCAAAGGATACATATTGACTTTGATTTGAGTTGGAATGCTATCGGGCATAATAGGATCAAATTTAATAGTTTTATCTCCCTACAAGGACGCAGCAAGTTTAGCATCTTGTATCCTGAGTGGGAAAAAGTACCTAACCATTTGAAGAATAGTATTTGGGAAAGTATAATGGTATATCATACTATATAGTTATCTTTTTTGTAACTAGCATATCTATCTATAGCACTAACTCACTAACTTTTTGGTTCGCGTGTATATTGTAGCTTACTTATGATGTTCCCAATGATGATGCATTGAAGACAAAGATGATACAATATGTAGGTGAGCATTGGAAGGAATTTAAGAGCAATCTAGGTAGATACATTTTTAGGGAGATAAAGGCTGTAATCCTTGTGACGATTACCAGTTTCTTAACGAAGAGACTTAGCAGTCTTTTGTTGATAGTTAGAGAGATCCTAAATTTTTTGTTAGTATCCCAAGAATAAGTAAATGAATTGACTTTATTATTTATTAATTATTAATTTCTTGACCAAAAATTTCCATGTATTATTAACGGGAGAAAAGAAAAAAGGGTCAAGAGGCACGATCAAAAAATTTGTACCCCCACACATTTTCTCGTGGAGGTTAGAGGGGGCTTCAGGAGAAGATCATGCAGGAGAAGTTGAAGGCTCAATCTAACTCATCAACTGTTACTTCTCCTCTATCTCCACCGACTCAACATGAGAAATGGAAGAGAGTGCATATGACAAAGAAAAGACAGTATGTCACTGAGGAGGCTCGTATAGTTATTGAAAAGATTGTAAGTAATTCATCATCAATCAAAATTATTATTCACTTTAGTAATTAATGCAAGTGCTCAATATGTTTATTATTTCTATGCTACAAGATGCTCTTGAAGAATAATGCTCCCAGGGAAAATTCACTTCTATTGGAAGGAAAGATATCTTAGCCACTGCAATTGGGAAAGAGAAGTACCCAGGCCGTGTCAGGGGAGTAGGATGCGGTGTCGACATCAAGGAGTACTTTGGAGGGCATTCACGCCATAGATTAGGAATGGTGACAAGGGAGGAGATGGAGATGATAATGGAAGAAAAGATGGAAGCTTGGAAAGAGAAAATGATGTCTATATTTAGCTAAATGGGGATGCCTACACAAGTTAGCACATCTGCTGAGGCAACCCATTCATCCGAAATGTATAGCACAAAAGATAGTTGTACTCCTGAACTAGTAGTGGAGGGTCCTTCCGAAAAAACTACCGGAGATGCATGTGAACTATATTTGGAGGATCTTCATAGGCATTTAGTCGCATATGGGAAAGTTTACAACATCAGGCAATTAAACCACCATCAGTAAATAAAACAACATCAAGTGAAGGTGGCAGTCGAACAAGTTGAAGTTGCCGATGCACTTATCCCATTCCCTAGTGAGGAGGTTGTAATAGTAGGGAAAGCTATTAATCATTTTATTTTATGGCCAAAAAGACTAGTAGAAGTTGTTCCAGGTAAGGTATGAAAACTCTTATAATCTTGCATATTTATCTTACTCATTTTATATAGCATGTGATTTTTGTTAATCGTTGCTTAATTATTTAGCAAATTTCTCCATCAACACCTAAGACCCAACCATATACAGATGCTTTGGGACGTTTGCTTATAGCATCAAGGAAAATTAGGAATGTTATAGAGATCAACATGCCTCCAGGGATTGTCGGTGATGAGTTGGAGTACAACTTCTACATTGATTGCAAGGATGTTATGGACATCTTGATGCAAGAGAAGCTAGACATATCGATTTTGCAATTGTTTATGATGTAGGTATATTTTTCATTTATAAATGATATCTATGCATTCGCCTCTTGAAGCTAACATGCTTGCAATATCATAGGTATCTATATCGCCTGTGCAACTTATCGGGACAAGATAAATATGCATTCATTTCACCTAACCATATCCACAATAAATTGACTAAGCCAAAACAAATAAAAAGTTACATCTCATTTAGGATTCTGGAAGGCAACAAGCAATGTTTCTTGGCACCGTATCATGAAGAGTAAGAAATATTTTGTAATTTATATGATATTGTGACTCTGTCTAATTCATTCCTTATTTTATAGGAACCATTGGGTGCTTATGGTTATTTGCCTCCCTCAAAATCTTGTCATTTGGTTCTGCTCCACATGGGGTTATCCGCCCTTGAAATTGAAGCAGTATGTTGACACGTAAGTGTGTCAATGTAAAATTTTTCTTTGTGATATTTATTAGACTATAATATCAGTCCTTACATGTATTTCATCATAGAGCTTTGAACTCTTACCATGTCATGAGGGGGAAGCACTCAAGTCAGCTACAGAAGGCTGAATGGATCTACCCCAAGGTAAAAGTTGTTAGAACTTGAGACTTTCTGAACTAATCATGTGACTTTTGGTGATTTGAGTCATTCTTTGTTCTTTTGTAGTGTCGCAAACAACCCGGAAATATAGAATGTGGATACTATGTCATGAAACATATGTTTGATATTATTACTTTAGGCGTTATTGATTCATTCAAAGAGGTAACAAATGAAATTTTATAGAGTCTTGAAGTTGGTCATATTTCTTTATGAGTTATTCAAAGTTTCATATGCATTGAACTTGCAGACATTCACTTGTACGGAGCCTTTTTCTGATGAGGAAATTAATGACATTTGTAGCCGTTGGGCAAACTATTTTCGGGTAGAGCTCTGGGGAATCCGATGTGTATGTGTTTGAGTAGTGTTTAATCGGTCCCTAGGAGCTTAGTGATATATGATTGGGGTGTTGGAACCTTGGATTAGGCCTAAAGTGGTTAAATGGTGATATTGTGATTATGGATATATTGTGTTAATGGGAGAATTATGTGTTATAAAGGTTAATTGGTTAACCGAGTGGGGCTCAAGCGTGTTGGTGATCAAGAAAGCGTGTGGAACTTGCCTGAGTGTGGTATTGACAACCTGAGGTAACCGGGTGTTTGTTTATTTGGTTCTATACGATAGTATGTATAGTTATGTATATATGCATGTCTTTTTCATACCACGATAGTGATATGTGTGTGTGGTTTTTATATATCGTGGTATGCGTATAGTAGACGTGATACGATATGAGGTATAGACATTATGATGATCATGATTATGATGATGATGCCTTAGCATCACCACCTGTTATTGTTACATCGAGATATATGATGGATAAAGTGGTGATGAAGTAATGATGTATGATGTATGATGATAAATGAAATTGTTAGGGAGAATAAGATTGGAGTATGTGATGTATGTATATGTTAGGGAGGATAAGGGTGGATTGTATATGTGTGTTAGGGAGAATAAGGACGGGTTATATTGTATATGTGTGTTAAGGAGAATAAGGACGGGTTATATTGTATATGGGTGTTAGGGAGGATAAGGATGAAAGTCCCGGAGAGGACGACATTCATACCATGCATTTTACATTGCATTTATATGTTATATGATTCATATCTGTGTATATATATATATGTTTATGTGTTGTTGATCCCGGTTACTGAGACATTGTCTCACCCCACCCTCTCCCATGACTAACCCTTTCAGGTGAAGGTTCTGGCTCTAGTCCGGTGAAGCCTAGAGAGTAGCTGTGTACGTGGGAAGTCTATGTAGTGTTGTATATTTTGGATAATGTATTATGTGCCAAGTAGGATAGAACTTGTGTATTGAATGTATGAGATTGACAGGATTGTTATGGGTGGATGTATGCTTGGATATGTTTATGTGGAATGTGTTATGCTGGTGTTTTGAGAGCGTTATATATTTGGAAATTGATATGGTAGTATTTGTGAGCCCAGAGTGGTTTTGGGCCTGATGGTTGTGTTTTAGAGCCTATCGCTCATCTTGTCAGGTTGAGGTTCAAGGGGGTCAAAACTCAGAGGAGTGGTTCCTTTGAGGTAAAACCTCTTTGGACAGGTTGGTTTAGAGATTTAAGACCTGTATGAATGGTCTCTGAGTGACCAGTTGTCTTTGGTGGCAATTGGGATTGGTTAGTAGTGAGTTTTGGTCAAGAAGTGGCCAAACTAGCGTTGGGGATCCAGAATCTCCATATGGAGTTGGATTGAGGTGAAAGTGGTGTCTGTGGTTAGTTTGGGACTAGAATGACTTGTAGGAGTTAGAATCAAGTCAATCGAAGGTCGAAGCATAAAGTTACGTGCATCGGAAGTTCGCCCCAAAGTGTTGAAATGCTGATGTGGGACATCAGCAAGGGGGCGCCGTGGCGCCAGCAGTCCAGGCCGTGGCTCCAGACGTCCAGTAGCGTTGCTGAAGCAACGGAGGCTGGAGCCGCGGCGGTATTGTAGCGGCCACTGCCCCAGCCCAAAATTTGGTAGTTTGGGGTTCATTTCCGCTGGTTTGTGGCTGTGAGTTGTGGTTTAGGTTGTGATTGTTTGAATTTCAAGTGTTGTGGTTATTTTTGGAAGTATGAAAAGGTAGGATGTTACAACGGCCCAGACGAGTTTCCTCGGACCGAGGATGAGGAAGAGCTTCTTCAAGAGTAGGAAGTGGACTCTAATACAAAGGAGAAGCTCTAACAGGCTCAAAGTCATCTATAAGTGCCATAAGAAACTAAATAAGACGAAGTTGATCATGATACTTTAGGAAGGCTTGTGTATCAGCTTCACACTTGAAAGTAGGCTCTGAGTAAGCTAATTGATCCCATATAGATTCAATCCTAGTGAGAAATTCATAAAGAGGCTGACCCCATTCATGTTTGAGAGTTCTAAGCTCCTTCTGCAATTGAAACTGATTGGATAAGTCAGAAGTGGTATAGCGATTGACATGATGTTCTAATACCTCTTTGGCAGTCTCAAATTGCCCAAATTGTTAGTGTATGCTATCAGTTGAAGTATTTCTAAACCATGTGATAATCTGGTTGTTTTTACTGTCCCATTCCTCTAGTCGTGTAGAAAATTTGACATTAGATTCATTAGAAGTACAAGAAGGAAATTGTTGATCACCAGTAACATATCTCCATAATTTCCTTCCTTTGAGAAAACCACGTATACTAAGACGATAATTAGAGCCATTTAAAACAACTGAAATAGGATGAACAGTGTTAGATTTGTCCATCCCAAGTAATCAGATCAGAAAGCCAAAAAACAAACTGTAGAGAGATAAACAGAAGCTGAAAATACCCAAAAATTTGACAAACCTCGGATCAAGAAACTGATTACACAATAATGATCAGATAGGCAAGACGATCATGATGAAGTAAATGGTGAGAGAAACAGAGGTGGGACGTGCCATCACGTGCCGGTGGAAGCTTTATGGCCGAGGCAGCACGTGAAGTGCGTGTGTGGTCGGACGACGTACGAATTTTGTGGAATGTCTCGACGGAGCCTTCTGAGGACAATGGTAAGGCGCATGAGGTCAATGGAGGAGTGTGCAGACATAGATCTAATAAAAGACCATTGTACGGAGAGGGATATTGAATTTTAGAAATGTACGGAAGCGTACAAAAACACTACAAAGCTAACCGAGAAGAAAAAGAAGCCCTAAGCTCTGATACTGTGTAAAAATCGAGAAGAAAGATATTTGGAGAAAAGTTATATGTATTTCAGAATGAATTCAAGTACAAATATATTCAGAAAGAATAACCACGTGTAATAAAAAGCAATAAATACAAGAGAATAATTACAAATTAGAATTATATCAAATCGTATCAAATCAACACTTTGTTCTTCCTATCCCCCATAACTTTTCTGATATCATTTTATTCTTTGCTTTTCCATAACATTTGTTCCATTTAAATTTGAATGAAAAGAAATTTGCTTTGATACTCTCTCACACAAACAAAAATTGTTACTTTAATGCTCTGTTATTCTAGAAGTTTCTTGGACAAGTTTAGTCGGCTAAATTTATTTCTTTAAAATCCTCCGATTTTGAGCTTACAATAAAGATGAGGAAAGAATTTCTCATTTCCATTTCCTTCTCTTCTTCTCCCAAACTTGCCAGAAATACAGCATTGTAACACAAAACAAAATAGGTTAACAACCTTTTTACTTCTGAACCAGTGAGGTCGATGTGCTTTGCTGTTTGGCTGCCAAAAATACAAATGTGAAAAGATAGGAAGAATTTAGATTTTAGGGTTTATGAATTCATAGTAAAGAATATTTTAGTTGCCAAATAGATTGATCAATGATGATATAGATTTTAGTAATCCATGTCAGGTGCCATATGTGTTTAATAGAGTATGAGAATTCATATATCCATTAGTAAATTAATAGAATCACTATTCATTTACTGAAAAATTTTACTTTCATCAAGACAGGAGAAGTTATTAATTATATCAGTCCACCAAAAAGATGATAAATATTTTTTCAAACATCAATGGAGTATACATATACACATTTTTTTCCTTTTCTATTTATTCTGAAATGCGTGTGCACATCCTTCAACTTTCAATTTAATTCACATTTAGAAGGTCTTGCAGTTTCCTGAATCAAACCATGTTACCCGCATTAATCCAAGAATAATTATTTTACACCCATTTTGGATAATGTACTAATGCATGGCTCTTATCGGACTTATTCCATTATATTGAACATAAAAATGTGAAAAACAAAATGAATTTTGATATAACCAATAAATTACATTAATAAAATGAGACATATATGAGATGGGAGACGAATGACATGAATTACGTATCCTCTTGACCTTTCACTTGGTATTCACATTCCATTGGATCCCACCTCAAACTTTTGCCATCTGACTCAAATTCGTAGTTCTGGCTCCTCAACTGCTAATGCAAAAAAAAAAAGGGAATATATTTGACACATTTATATTTTCTGAATAATTTCATCGTATATATGTGTGCGTTTGTAAAGCACTCAGAATTTATTTACCTCTATATCTCAAACATACATACACACCAAACAGAATTAGGGCCAATGACAAAGAATATCGGCAAATCAACATGACATATACAATGGAGAAAAGTAACGACTAATTGAGTCTAGTTCATCTTTGTTTGGTTCTTAGGATACAGTTTTCCAATGTTAAAACCAGTATATTAATCTCAATATTAATATAAAATATTAAAATGTATAGTAAGACATATTATTTTATAGCAATAAAAAGTATGGCTCATTCTTTAGATTCCACGCAATGCACAATACTCATATAGCTTTTTGTTAATGAAGATGTTAATGACTACTTTTTTTTACGAAAAATAAAAAGTTCCCTTACTTTCTCATTATGTGCTGTAATTTGCAGTAGACAAAATACCTGAAGGGAAATTTCATTAAAACTTAAATTTTTCCTAATAATAACAATATTAGTTATAAAATATACTTGTGTCATATTGTCATCCCTTTTTTCAGCGGGGTCGTCTTGGTAGACTATTATATCTTTTCCTCTGCCTTTTATGACATTTCCCAAGCTCTCTATGATTGGATCATTCCTTATGGCCTCATCTTGTTATATTAGTTATATGAACCGATCACTCATTTGCTCTACTTTGGGGAGATTCAATGTCTCTTGTCTTGTAAAAAAGTCAAAAAGACTTGTAAAGTTAAATGATCCACAAAAAACCTAATGAATGACTAAAAATCCAAAATATAAGAACTTAATTACCTGCAAAAGGTTGCCATGTAGCTCCTCCTTCATACCCATAACAGAGGGTTCTTGTTCTGCTTTTATGGAAGAAGAGAATTAACGTCTAAGAAAAATCATAATGGTCACTTGAATAAACTCTCTAGGTGGCGACTAAGTACATTGACATTTTGTTTTAAAACAATTATATGAAAGATATATTGTGCTGAGGGCATTTTGGAATTTTGAGTGATCTCTTACAATATTGTTACATGAATCTGGTTTATACGAAGATGAACTTAAGTGACACGTAATAGAAAGAAGAAACTGTAGCATAATGAAGGGCATGTAATATATAAGAATTTGTGCTCATCTAATTAAAACCTCATTAAAAAATGTTCAAATTGCAATCAATTGAAGGGATTGAGTTGACTAGGTACCTTGATTACCAATGGCTTCAATGGCATTAGCAGAATTTATTTCGGTTGTGTTAGCATCGTTTTCATCCTCATTTATCGACCAATTTCTTCTCCTTTTTGTGCAGCTGAAGGGAATTGAACTCTGAAAGTATAATGTCCGGAATTGAAATGTGGTTAACAAGGAAGGCAAATGCTATATTAAGTGATCAACAAATTAGAGAGAGGGAGAGTTTACTGAAGCAAAATTGTCATCCTCTATCAACGGTCTTTTGTTATTAAGCATTGACCCAAAGTATTCTGTTCCTTCCTCTCCTGTGGAAGAGCCATAATTATTTTGTTCGAAAGTAACTTATATGTATATGTATGTATACATGACATATAAGTGAAGGGAAAATGAGAATGAAATTTAAAATTAGGGAAAATTATAGATAAGGACTAGTTGAGAGAATTAATAATAAGGAAAGACTTTTAACTAATAAAAAATTATAAAAAATAAAAGACTAAATGATAAAATTAAGAAAATAAGTAATAACAAGATTCTATTTTATAATAAATTTATTATTTTGTTTTCACAATGAGATTTTTCCTATTCTAATGATAAGATGATCTCCTAAGATGTTAGGGCCTAAAAACAAAAGCGGCTAATGTTGTTTTAAACTTTTAACTACTTTGACATGAATATAATAGTGCATTTGAATACATTCATTTATTAGAAAATTATCAAAAGCTAGCACTTTGATTAAATGTCTAAAAATACAAAATAAGTTGTATTCATTTTTTCTGATTTATTAAACAAAGTCTTTAGTCAGCATAATGTTAAACAAATAAACAAAGAGTTAAAAGTAAACTCACAAAAATCAATTTTTGGCACAGATATTAGCTTCCACTTTTTAAAGTGATAAAATTGAATTATTTTAGATTCTTGTAGATATTATATTTTATATTATCTTTGCATTTCTTGTAGATATTAATAAGAGCTGCATACTGATCTATAGTGTAACACCCTACCTCCTTACACCGCCAAACTTAACCAAAAGCTTCCAAAATTTAACCAAACACAACCCTGTTACCTCGAAACAACTCTCCAAAGCTTCAAACAGCAGAAACAACACACAAACCACAGAAAACTGGGCTGGGGCCACGGCCGCTACAGTACCGCCGCGGCTCCAGCCTCCCTTGTTTCTACCACGCCACTGGACATGCTGGCGCCGCGGCACCCCCTGCTGATATGGCATATAAGCACTTTCAACCTTCCAGGGCGAACTTTCGACGCGCATAACTTTATGCTCCGACCTCTGATTGACTTGATCCCAACTCCTACAAGTCAATCTAGCCCCCATCTATCCACAGACACCACTTTTACCTCAATCCAACTCTGTATGGAGATTCTGGACTCTTAATACCATTTTGGCCACTTATTGACCAAAACTCACCACTAACAATCTCCAATTGCCACCAAAGGCAATTGGACACTCCCAGACCAACCATACAAGTCCAAAACCCCCAAAATAACTTATCCAAAGAGGCTTCACCTCACAGGAACCACTCCTCTGAGATTTGACCTCTTGGAACCCACTTAACCAAAAGGGCTACAAGCCCTACAACAAACCAACAGGACTCCAAAATAACACCGAACTCACCAATACCAACATATAGACTCCTCAACATCCAAAATCATGCAACCACGCATATCACATACATAAACATACATACAACAAGACTCAACCACATCATTTTCCATTACAACCCATTCTCTATCCTACGTGGCACTTGATACAATATCCAAATTACATAAAGACTACATAGACCTAAGATTCCCAACTTCACTGCTACTCACGCGCCTTCTCCGGACTAGTGCCAGAACCGTCACCTGAAAGGTTAGTTTATGGGAGATAGGGTGAGACAATGTCTCAGTAACTGGGAACAAACACACACATACACATATATATATTCCATACGTCTCATGAATGCAATGTGCAATGAATGGTATGCATGTCTCCCTCGCACACAGCTAGAACCACGGGCTATCGTCATGATAGGACATTTCGTATAGGTAACTCCCTTCCAACAGTCAGTGAAGACTGATTCCGGGATATCTCCAAGCTCACCTCCCATCAGTGCACCCTGCCAAAGGTAACACTAATGTTTGGACCGTGGATCTTGTAATGCCCCTCATGATATTTTTCTTGACATTGAGTTTAGGACCGAGGAAACAAGACGGAGGAAGGCTCAAGGGAGTCTGAAGGAGCTCCACGCCGCGGCGAGGAGCAGGGCCGCTGCGGCGAGAAGCTTTCCAGTGGCGTTGTTTTGGAAATTTTGGTGGAGCCGCGGCGAGGAGTGTTGGAGCCGCGGCGAGAGTCATAAAAATTGTTTAAATCCGGATCAGTCGGACGCGACAGAAAGAAAGAAAACGAAAGGAGCGACACAGAGAGACGAGGAGCAGTGCTAGGGTTCGGCATTTTCGGTGTCCCAGAGTGATTCTCGTCCATTGGGAGCTTGGATTCAAGTTGGTAAGCATTCCCTACTCCCTTCTCTCCAGTTTCTTCAGTTGAAATTTGGGATTTTCGGTTGTATGGTTGGATTTCCAAGTTGGGGTGAAATCCACCGATTGAAATGGGTGATTTGAGGTTAATGGAATGTGTTTTGGTATTCTTGTTGCTTGAATGTGAGTTTTGAAGGGTTTATGTGTGTTTAGAGCTTAACCCTAGGTTGTTTTCGGTAATGGCTCTTAGGAATCCGAGGTGTTTGAGGTTGTGTGGTGTTTGAGTAATCCCTAAGAGCTTATTGATGCATGAAAAGGGTGTTGGAACCTTGGGTTAGGTTAATGTGGTTGAATTGTGATGTTTGATTTGTTGGTATATTGTGTTAATGGAAGATTTGTGACATGATAAAGGTTGTTGGCTAATCAAGAGGGGTTCACGCGTACTGGACAGTTCAAGGAAGCTTGTGGAAATCGTGTGTGTGTGGTAACGACAATTAAGGTAACCGGATGTTTGTTTTATGTGATGATATGTTGATATGTATATGTACGTATATGCATGTTCCTTTTCATACCACGATATTGATTGTGTATGTGTGTACGGTTTTCTACATATCGTGGTATGCACGGCTTGATGATTGTATATGTTATGATGTGTAGCATCCCCATACTATTGCATGCTAGCATGTCCATATGATATATGATATGATAGTAGACGAATACATGTATGTAGAGGCATGTTGGCATGACATTGATATCATCACCACATGATTGCATAGTGAGAAATGGATGACGAGGTGATGATGATGAGATATGATGTGATAAAGATCCCTATCGCTAAATCCTCTCCATGGGAGAGCCAGGCGGTAGAGGACATGATATGATATGATATGATATCCCTGTCACTAAATCCTCTCCTAGGGAGAGCCAGGTGACTGTGGATTTGGGGATGCACCTTCTCTAAATCACCATCAATTCGTGATGGTCCAGGGGAAGGAGAGCCACGGTCCGAACTCTAGTGTAACCATTGGCCCGGTTGCATTAGGGTAAGGTGAGCTTGGTGATGTCCTGGAATCGGTCTTCACCGACTGTTGGAAGGGAATCATCTATTGAATGTCTTATGATGACGATAGCTCGTGGTTCTAGCCGTGTATGAGGGAGAACATGTATACCATTCATTAGCATTGCATTGCACGACTGTGTGGATCAGTATATATATATATGTGTGTGTGGTTGTTGTTCCCGGTTACTGAGACATTGTCTCACCCCCTCTCCCATAAACTAACCTTTCAGGTGACGGTTCTGGCACTAGTCCGGAGAAGACGCGGGAGTAGCTGTGTACGTGGGAATAGTCTATGTAGCGTGTGTATGTTGTATTAGTATCTTATGCCAAGTAGGATAGCATGGTTTGTAATGGATAATGTTATGATTGAGATTGGCTATGTATGGATGTTTATGTATGTGGTATGTATGGTTGAGTGTTGTTGAGCCTTGTCGGTTTGCGTAAGGGCCTATAACCCTTTTGATCAGGTCGGGTTCCAAGGGGTCAAATCTCATAGGGGTGGTTCCTCTGAGGTAAAACCTCTTTGGACAGGTCAGTTTGGGGGTTTTTGGACCTGCATGAATGGTCTCTGAGCGACCAGTTGCCTTTGGTGGCAATTGGAGGTAGCTAGTGATAAGTTTTGGACAATTAGTGGTCAAAACGGAGTCAAGGGTCCAGAATCTCCATACGGAGTTGGATTGAGGTAAAAGTGGTGTCCTTGGATAGATGGGGACTAGATTGACTTGTAGGAGTTGGATTCGAGTCTATCGGAGGTCGGAGCATAAAGTTATGCGCGTCAGAAGGTCGCCCCGGAGTGTTGAAATTGCTGATATGGTATATCAGCAGGGTGCGCCGCGGCGAGGGAAGGCAGGCCGCGGCGCAAGAGGAGACAGAAGCGATGTTGAGATAGGGGAGGCCGAAGCCGCGGCGGTACTGTAGCGGTCGCGGCCCCAGCCCAATTTTTGGTGCTTTTGAGTTATTTCCGCTGTGGTTTTGAATTGGAACAGTTGTTTTGAGATGACAGGAGGTAGGATGTTACATTTTGGTATCAAAGCAATGGTTTTGGGCCATTGTTCCTGCTTGAAGTACTACTTGGCACAAGTTTGAATACATAGACTATATTCCCACTGCAATGCTAGTCCAGAACCATATAATTGAATGTGTTGTTGCTTGTGTAGGAAGAATGTCTCGCAGAGGAAGACAGAGTAATAGTGACCTGATGAGGCAGATGCATAAGATGCTGGCTGGCCTCAGTAATCAGGTGAATACTCAGGGAGAAATGTTGAACAGGTTGCAAGAAAGAATGGATAGGCTAGAACAGGGGGATGTGAATGAAGAAGCCAAAATGTTTGTAGATTTGAATGCAGGAGAGGATGAAACTGTGGTGGAACCTGAGAGAGCCCCAAGAGTTGGAAGAAGGGGTATCTCCTCACAATTGAAGGACTTTCAGAAGTTTAATCCTCCGGCTTTCGAAGGTACTATGGATGTGTCACAGGCGGAGAATTGGATAGAGCAATTGGAAAATATTTTCAGCGTGATGGATTGCACCTCAGAGCAAAGGGTGCAACTAGCAGCATTTAAGCTTGAGAAGAAGGCCAAGCGCTGGTGGAGGAGTATTGTCCCGAATGTTGAAATGATGAATCCTCCTATGACTTGGGAACAATTTAAGGAACGATTCTTTGCACATTATGTCCCTCCAGCCTTAATGATGCAAAAGTAGGCTGAGTTCCTAGCTTTTCAGCAAGGGAATCTGTCTGCGGACGATTACATTGATCAGTTCTTGGACTTGGCCAGATACTCCACTTATCTGAACAATTATCCCGATGATAGGTGGATGGCTCAGAGGTTGTTTGAGGGTGCCCATCCAGAAATTAAGGAGCGTTTATCTGTGGTGGAGTTTGTGTCCTTTGAGGACTTATGTACGAAGATTCATGCTTTGTATAGACGAATGAAGGAGGCTGAGGAGCACAGAAGAAATTCCATGATTCGAGCCTTTTCTCACCTAGGACCTATAGGAGGAATCAGTAAGGGAAGTGGTTCAGGCAGCGGTAGTAGTGGTGGTAGTACAGGTTCTAGTGGAGGAAGAGGTTGTCATAATCGAGGTCGTCATGGTAGAGGAAGAGGCAGGTTTGGTAGAGAGCAGCACAATAGAGGTCGGTTTGGCAGAGGACCCTTTTATCAAGGTGGCTTTGAACAAGGGAGTTCCAGTCAGAATGAATATGTAGGAAGGGACTCCGCTCCATCTCAATACAGTTCTGGTAGTGCATCAAATCCGTGCACAAAATGTGGGTTGAGTCATGGTGATCGTCCGTGCGTGTTTTGTTTTAATTGTGGGAAACCAGGACATATTGCTCGAGGTTGTCATGAGCCAAGGCGTGATGATGCGACAAGGAGGCCCACGATGCCCGAACGAGTCTTTGCCATCACTCGACAGGAAGCGGATGCAGCGCCTAATTTGATTAGAGGTAAACTTAAACTTAATGGTTACTCTATTCATGCTTTGTTTGACTCAGGTGCATCGCATTCCTTCATTTCTTTTGATTGTGCTCGGAGATTGGGTATTGTGGCAATGGAGTTGCCTTTTGAATTGTCGGTAGCCACACCCACAGGAGTTTCATTAAGAACTGCTCAAGCTTGTTTGAATTGTGTGGTTCGTTTTGAACAACGAAACACTACCCTGGATCTGATTTGTTTGCCGTTGCAAGAGATTGATGTGATAATTGGGATGGACTGGTTAGAAGCGAATAATGCCATTCTCGACTGTGCTCGGAAGACTGTGTCCTTGCCAATGAACATCCCTAGTGTTAAAGGGGATGAGAATATGTGTTTGTCCTTCGCCCAAGCTGACAGGTATTTGAAGAAAGGATGTCAAGGGTTTCTGGTTTTCTTCTCTGTGAATGTGGATATACAAGGTGGTGTCGAAAGATATCCGGTTGCGAATGAATTTCCTGATGTGTTTCCAGAGGAGATTACTGGTTTACCCCCACCACGAGAACTGGAGTTTTCCATTGATTTGGTGCCCGGGACTAGTCCTATTTCGAAAGCTCCATATCGAATGGCACCATCCGAATTGAAGGAGTTGAAGAAACAGATTGAGGATTTGTTGAAGAGAGGTTTTATCAGACCTAGTGTTTCACCTTGGGGAGCTCCAGTGTTGTTTGTCAAAAAGAAAGATGGTAGCCTCAGATTGTGCATTGATTACAGGCAGCTGAACCGAGCGACGATCAAGAATAAATATCCTTTGCCTAGGATTGAAGACTTGATTGATCAGTTGGCGGGTGCCTCTGTATTCTCTAAAATCGATTTGAGGTCGGGATACCATCAATTGTGAGTACGTGCTGAGGATGTGCCTAAAACGGCATTTCGGACTCGATATGGTCATTATGAGTTTCTTGTAATGCCATTTGGGTTGACAAATGCCCCGGCAATCTTCATGGATTATATGAACAGGGTGTTTCGGCCGTATTTGGATAAGTTTGTGGTGGTTTTTATTGATGACATTCTGGTTTACTCCAAGAGTGAGGAAGAGCATGCGCATCATCTTCGGATTGTGTTGCAAGTATTGCGGGATCACCAACTGTATGCTAAGCTCAGTAAGTGTGAGTTTTGGCTATGGGAGGTGAAATTTCTGGGTCATGTGATTTCTGCAGAAGGTGTGGCTGTAGACCCTAGTAAAGTGGAAGCGGTGTTGAATTGGGAGAGACCGCAATCGGTGACGGAAATTCGGAGTTTTCTGGGATTGGCTGGATATTACCGAAGGTTCATTAAGGGATTCTCTCAGCTTGTTATGTCATTGACTAGACTCACCCGTAAGGATCGATCTTTCATTTGGGATGACAGGTGTGAGAGAGCATTCCAGGAGCTGAAGGTTTGTCTAACGTCCACCCCAGTGCTCATTATCCCTAACCTGTCAGAGCCGTTCGCTGTTTATACGGATGCCTCTAAGAAGGGTTTAGGGTGTGTTCTGATGCAGCAAGGTAGAGTTGTGGCGTATGCTTCAAGGCAGTTGAGGCCTCATGAGGAGAACTATCCTACCCATGACCTTGAGCTAGCGGCTGTAGTGTTTGCCTTGAAATTGTGGAGGCATTATCTCTATGGCGCTCAGTTTGAGGTGTTCAGTGATCACAAGAGTTTGAAGTATTTGTTTGATCAGAAAGAGTTGAATATGAGGCAAAGGCGTTGGGTTGAATTTCTTGTGGATTATGAGTTTGCTCTAAAGTATCATCCTGGGAAAGCCAATGTTGTGGTAGATGCATTGAGCAGAAAGTCGATCCATATGGCCATGATGATGATCAGGGAGCAACAATTGCTTGAAAGCTTGAGAGATATGAAGTTATCTATTAATATCCATCCTGGAGTATTAGTAATGAGTTCCCTCAGTGTATCGAGCGATTTATTGAGGAACATTTGCTATGCTCAGATGGAGGACGAATATCTTTTGGGCGTTCGGGAACAAATTGAAATGGCAGAGACCCAGGACTTTGATATTCTGGAAGATGGTATTATCCGGTACCGGGGTAGGATTTGTGTGCCAAATGTTGCGCGCTTGCGAGAAATAATTTTGGAGGAAGCTCATAAGAGCAGGTACACTATTCATCCAAGTACCACTAAGATGTATCAGGATTTGAAGAGAGGTTATTGGTGGACAGGCATGAAAAAGGACATCGCAGAGTTTGTGGCAAGATGTCTGATTTGTCAGAAGGTAAAAATTGAGCACCAATTGCCTGCTGGTATGTTGCAATCTTTGGAGTTTGATGTTGGGGATCATGTGTTTTTGAAGGTCACTCCTACTACTAGTGTTGGAAGATCGATTCGAGCCAAGAAGCTCACTCCAAGGTATATGGGTCCATACCAAATTCTGGAACGAATTGGGCCAGTAGCGTATCGAGTGGCGCTACCGCCTAGTCTTGCGAGATTGCATGATGTTTTCCACGTGTCTCAACTCAAGAAGTATCATCCGGATCCGTCTCATATAATTGATAATGAAGCAGTTCAAGTACGAGAGGATCTGACTTTTGAGGTCACACCGTTGCAAATTTTGGATGTAAAAGAGAAACAGTTGAGGAATAAGACCATAAAATTGGTAAAGGTCCTTTGGAGCGGTTCGATGTCCAATGATGTCACGTGGGAGACTGAAGATTCTATGCGGAGGAAGTATCCAGAGATTTTTGCTTGAGGTAAGAGTTGAAATTTCGAGGACGAAATTTTTATAAGGAGGGGAGAGTGTAATGCCCCTCATGATATTTTTCTTGACATTGAGTTTAGGACCGAGGAAACAAGACGGAGGAAGGCTCAAGGGAGTCTGAAGGAGCTCCACGTCACGGCGAGGAGCAGGGCCGCTGCGGCGAGAAGCTTTCCAGTGGCGTTGTTTTGGAAATTTTGGTGGAGCCGCGGCGAGGAGTGTTGGAGCCGCGGCGAGAGTCGTAAAAATTGTTTAAATCCGGATCAGTCGGACGCGACAGAAAGAAAGAAAACGAAAGGAGCGACGCAGAGAGACGAGGAGCAGTGCTAGGGTTCGGCATTTTCGGTGTCCCAGAGTGATTCTCGTCCATTGGGAGCTTGGATTCAAGTTGGTAAACGTTCCCTACTCCTCTCTCTCCAGTTTCTTCGGTTGAAATTTGGGATTTTCGGTTGTATGGTTGGATTTCCGAGTTGGGGTGAAATCCACCGATTGAAATGGGTGATTTGAGGTTAATGGAATGTGTTTTGGTATTCTTGTTGCTTGAATGTGAGTTTTGAAGGGTTTATGTGTGTTTAGAGCTTAACCCTAGGTTGTTTTCGGTAATGGCTCTTAGGAATCCGAGGTGTTTGAGGTTGTGTGGTGTTTGAGTAATCCCTAAGAGCTTATTGATGCATGAAAAGGGTGTTGGAACCTTGGGTTAGGTTAATGTGGTTGAATTGTGATATTTGATTTGTTGGTATATTGTGTTAATGGAAGATTTGTGACATGATAAAGGTTGTTGGCTAATCAAGAGGGGTTCACGCGTACTGGACAGTTCAAGGAAGCTTGTGGAAATCGTGTGTGTGTGGTAACGATAATTAAGGTAACCGGATGTTTGTTTTATGTGATGATATGTTGATATGTATATGTACGTATATGCATGTTCCTTTTCATACCACGATATTGATTGTGTATGTGTGTACGGTTTTCTACATATCGTGGTATGCACGGCTTGATGATTGTATATGTTATGATGTGTAGCATCCCCATACTATTGCATGCTAGCATGTCCATATGATATATGATATGATAGTAGACGAATACATGTATGTAGAGGCATGTTGGCATGACATTGATATCATCACCACATGATTGCATAGTGAGAAATGGATGACGAGGTGATGATGATGAGATATGATGTGATAAAGATCCCTATCGCTAAATCCTCTCCATGGGAGAGCCAGGCGGTAGAGGACATGATATGATATGATATGATATCCCTGTCACTAAATCCTCTCCTAGGGAGAGCCAGGTGACTGTGGATTTGGGGATGCACCTTCTCTAAATCACCATCAATTCGTGATGGTCCAGGGGAAGGAGAGCCACGGTCCGAACTCTAGTGTAACCATTGGCCCGGTTGCATTAGGGTAAGGTGAGCTTGGTGATGTCCTGGAATCGGTCTTCACCGACTGTTGGAAGGGAATCATCTATTGAATGTCTTATGATGACGATAGCTCGTGGTTCTAGCCGTGTATGAGGGAGAACATGTATACCATTCATTAGCATTGCATTGCACGACTGTGTGGATCAGTATATATATATATATGTGTGTGGTTGTTGTTCCCGGTTACTGAGACATTGTCTCACCCCCTCTCCCATAAACTAACCTTTCAGGTGACGGTTCTGGCACTAGTCCGGAGAAGACGCGGGAGTAGCTGTGTACGTGGGAATAGTCTATGTAGCGTGTGTATGTTGTATTAGTATCTTATGCCAAGTAGGATAGCATGGTTTGTAATGGATAATGTTATGATTGAGATTGGCTATGTATGGATGTTTATGTATGTGGTATGTATGGTTGAGTGTTGTTGAGCCTTGTCGGTTTGCGTAAGGGCCTATAACCCTTTTGATCAGGTCGGGTTCCAAGGGGTCAAATCTCATAGGGGTGGTTCCTCTGAGGTAAAACCTCTTTGGACAGGTCAGTTTGGGGGTTTTTGGACCTGCATGAATGGTCTCTGAGCGACCAGTTGCCTTTGGTGGCAATTGGAGGTAGCTAGTGATAAGTTTTGGACAATTAGTGGTCAAAACGGAGTCAAGGGTCCAGAATCTCCATACGGAGTTGGATTGAGGTAAAAGTGGTGTCCTTGGATAGATGGGGACTAGATTGACTTGTAGGAGTTGGATTCGAGTCTATCGGAGGTCGGAGCATAAAGTTATGCGCGTCAGAAGGTCGCCCCGGAGTGTTGAAATTGCTGATATGGTATATCAGCAGGGGGCGCCGCGGCTAGGGAAGGCAGGCCGCGGCGCCAGAGGAGACAGAAGCGATGTTGAGATAGGGGAGGCCGAAGCCGCGGTGGTACTGTATCGGCCGCGGCCCCAGCCCAATTTTTGGTGCTTTTGAGTTATTTCCGCTGTGGTTTTGAATTGGAACAGTTGTTTTTGAGATGACAGGAGGTAGGATGTTACAGATCTCCTTCCCCTGGACCACCTCGAATTGGTGGTGATTTAGGGAAGGTGCAGTCCACTGCAGCCTGGCTCCCCGAGCCATAGGGGAGGATTTAGCGACAGGGATCCCATCCTTATTCTCCCTAATCATATCTCATATCAAATCATATCATCATCATATCGTCATCACCACCCATATCACCATATATCGCAACCTCACAATGCCATGTGGTGATGCTCATGTATCATCATATACACATCATCATCATATCACGATCATATGTATGCATCATGTCATGTCATGTCAATGTAAACATCATAATCATCATAATCATCGTACTCATCATAATTACCATCTAGTTGTGTGCATACCACGGTATATAGAAAACAGTACATACAATCATATCATTATCGTGGTATGAAAGAAACATGCATATATAAATATATATAAGTAATATACATACCAATATTGTAACATCCTACCTCCATACTTAACCAAATACTTCAAAACCTGACCAAACACAACCGACATCTCAAAACAACTCTTCCATATTCATAAACACAGCAGAAACAACTCAAAAGCACCAAAATCTAGGCTGGGGCCTTACACAAACCAACAAAGCCCAACAACACTCTGGACTTACCACGATGGCCATACAAACTTCTCAACAACATTCAACCATACACACCACAAACATAAACATACATACATCTAAACCAATCTTAATCGTAACATTATCCATTACAAATCATGCTATCCTACTTGGCACAAGATATCAATACAAAATACACCCGCTACATAGACTATCCCCACGCACACAGCTACTCCCGCGTCTTCTCAGGACTAGTGCCAGAACCGTCACCTGAAAGGTTAGTTTATGGGAGAGGGGGTGAGACAAAGTCTCAGTAACCGGGAACCACAACCACACACACACATATATATATATACACATATATCTCACACAAATCATGAATGCAATATGGAATGAATATCATGCATGTCACCCTCACAGGGACTCCATCCTGAACCTCCCTAACACATATATCATCCACCCTTATTCTCCCTAACATATATACATAATCCAACCTTTTCCTCCCTAACATGTATGTATATAATCCAACCTTATCCTCCCTAACATATATATATAATCCAACCTTATCCTCCCTAACATGTATGTATATAATCCAACCTTATCCTCCCTAACATATATATATAATCCAACCTTATCCTCCCTAACATATATATATATAATCCAACCTTATCCTCCCTAACATATATATACATCATCATACATCATACCACCATCACGTCATCACCACTACATCCACCATACATCACAGTCTCACAATGTCATGTGGTGATGCTCATGTATCTTCATACCATCATCATAATGTCATGTATGCAACATATCATATCATCATCACACATATCATCATCATAGTCATAACCATCATCTAACAGTATACATACCACGATATATATATATATATAAACAGCACACACAACCCATCAGTATCGTGGTATGAATGGAATAAGCATATATATACAGATACACGTACTATCGTATAACATAGTCAATACAATATAAACAAACACCCATTACCTCAATTGTCGTTACCACACACATATGAGTTCCACAAGCTTCCTTGAACTGTCCAGTACGCGTGAATCCCTCTCGATTAGCCAACAACCTTTATAATGCCACAATTCTTCCATTAGCACAATATACCAACAAATCAAACCTCACAATTCAACCACATTAACCTAACCCAAGGTTCCAACACCCTTTTCATGCATCAATAAGCTCTTAGAGATTACTCAAACACCACACAACCTCAAACACCTCGGATTCCTAAGAGCCATTACCGAAAACAACCTAGGGTTAAGCTCTAAACATATATAATCCCTTCAAAACTCACATTCAAGCAACAAGAATACCAAAACACGTTCCATTAACCATAAATCACCCATTTCAATCGGTGGATTTCACCCCAACTCGGAAATCCAACCCTACAACTGAAAATCCCAAATTTCAACCGAAGAAAATGAAGAGGGAGGAGTAGGGAACGCTTACCAACTTGAATCCAAGCTCCCAATGGACGAGAATTACTCTGGGACACCGAAAATGCCAAACCCTAGCACTGCTCCTCATCTCTCTGCGTCGCTCCTTTCGTTTTCTTTCTTTCTTTCGCGTCCGACTGATCCGGATTTAAACAATTTTTACGACTCTCGCCGCGGCTCCAACATGCCTCGCCGCGGCTCCAGCAACTAATCCGGAACAATGCCACTGGAAAGCTTCTCGCCGCGGCGGACCTGCTCCTCGCCGCGACGTGGAGCTCCTCCAGACTCCACTTGAGCCTTCCTCCGTCTTGTTTCCTCGGTCCTGAACTTAATGCCAAGAAAATATCATGAGGGGCATTACAAATATTCCATACAGTACAATCAAACAAACACCCGGTTACCTCAATTGTCGTTACCACACACACACGAGTCTCACAAACTGCCTTGCACTATCCAATACGTGTGAACCCCTCTCGATTAGCAAACAACCTTCATAAAATCACAATTCAACTATTAACACCCTTCAAAACTCACATCCAAACAACAAAATACTAAAACACACTCCATTAACCTCAAATCATCCATTTCAATCGGTGGCTTTCTCCCCGACTCGGAAATCCAACCTTAACACCGAAAATCCCAAACTTCAACCGAAGAAAATGGAGAGGGAGGAGTTTAGAGCACTTACCAACTTGAATCCAAGCTCTTGAGGTCCGAAAATTGCTCCTAGACACCGGAAATCTCGAACCCTAGCACTGCTCTCTCGCTCTCCTCCGTCGCTCCCTTCGTTTTCTTTCTTTCTCTCGCGTCCGACTGATCCGGATTTTAGCAAATATCTCGACTCTCACCGTGGCTCCAGAACACCTTGCCGCGGGTCCACCAAAAAATCCGGAACAATGCTACTGGAAAGCTGCTCGCTGCGGCAGCCCTGCTCCTCGCCGTGGCGTGGAGTTCTTCCAGACTCCACTTGAGCCTTCCCCCGTCCTGTTTCTCCAGTCCTAAATCACAATGCCAAGGAAAATAACATGATTGGTGTTACATATAGGATGTGATCACATTAGAGAAGGTAGTTAAGGTATAACTCAAGCTATTAGGGTGGGTGGTCACTTGTATATATAATTGGTCAAATGAAAGATACATGTTTTGCCACACACTAGTTTTCATGTACAAAATTATATGCAAATCCATATAATTTGTTCGGAGTATGAGAATTTAGAGTGTCACATTATTAGATCTAACAAAGAAAGATGGGGGTATTTTTGTTGTTACAATTAGCAATTCGTGAATTTTAATCATTATGTCAGAAATGTGCTTTCCTTTTACTGTTATTTTGTAAAAATAGATAACTTGTTCATGTAAAGAATAAAATCCTTAAATAAAATGAATGATAAAACTTTCACCATCACTTGAGTTCTCTGAGCTTTCAAGACAAGTGCTCTCTGCAGCCCTCAAATTGGAATAGTATCAGTAATTAACAATAATTCAACGTTACGCTAATAGTTGTAGTACTCATGACTTCTTTTAAGGTGTATAATGCAAGAAACAAGAATTCATATCGCCTACAAATTAAATAAAGGTGTTAATTAAGAAATTTTGTAACATTATGAAATTTACAATGCGCAATTTGAACTGGTTAACTTTGTTTTTTTTTTCCCAAAAGAAATTTGAAAATATAAAAAAGATGTTTATAGTATACTAGGGGGAAAAAATAAACTCTTATCGTATGTAATTGTTTTACATGCAACTAATAACCTCTCATTAAAAAAAATGACAATTGTTGACACATTTTATTCCACTGGAGACATAATATTCAAAATTGGTATAAAATCCAATAGCTGTAGGCATAAAGATAATGCACAAAAATGGATAAATGACTAAAGCAATAAGAGTTTTTTCATGTCAATGAGTAAAATAGTTAATTCTTAGTCTTAATGCTTTTGCTTAAGCTTCTATATTCAAAAGCTTCAATTTTTCCCCTCTTGGTGGTAAAAACGGATCCTTGTCCATTAAAGAGTTGGATAATATGAAAAAAGAAAAAGAAAAACGTAGCTGAGGAATGTGTCGGGAGACTCGAACCAAAAGAACAAGCATAACACAATTCCACATCGTCGAATTCGTCATATGGGCTTCCCGGGGTTTCATAATCTGTATGTTTCAAAAGATTAAAGAATTTGGTACATATATAGTTTCATAACCAAAGGAAGTGTGAATAATTAGTTTCATAACCAAACTATCTTAGGGCCAATTAAGTAGTAGTATACAAAATCACCGTCAATTCTTTTTAAAGCTTAAACAAAAAAAAATGTAAGGAAAATAATTAGTTGCATTTGCGCAAAAGAGTGAATAACATGCATTAATGACAAACATTGATATATATATATTTATAATATCTTTCCGTTTAATTTTCAGATATTGTGTGTAACTAATTAAATTAAATTCAAAGAGCATGGGGACAAGAGCATTACCTTGGTCACCACTCATGGGATCCAATATTCCAGGAGGAGGCGTGAATTGGAAATCTTCCATGTTACAAGGTTGTTTGGTTACACATATTCCACTCTCTTTTATATACAAATGACGTCCTGCTATAAGGACCTTTGCATGATTCCACACACCTTCTGGGTGAAGTACACGTTTCATTTTATCATCATCAAAGTAATCCCTTTTCTGATCATATAATGCTATATGATCACTATCACTCAACATTATTTTAGCAGACAAGATATACTCATATGCTGATTTGAAATTTATAGACACCGTATAGGTGATATGAGCATAGTAGGGTGCATGTAAAAGAGCACAGAGGCAAAGAGTTGGGAAGGAGTTACGAAACCAAAAACAAACAGATGCTCCTTTCCTACTGTGGTCAAACCATTCTGGGATGCTTTCTTCCAGAACGTCAAACAAGTGGTACTGTTTGCTATGTAATAGATGACGTGAAGGATAAAATCTTTCCTTACTTCTTGTACTATGAGGCAGTCTGATCACCATAGCCCCAATTAATTCCTGTGCATCAAATAAAGATATGTTGAGTAACACATAAATATATATAGCAAACTCACAAACTCAATTAAAACTCAATTGATGTGAATATCTGAAAACCAAACAGATAATTAAAAATTGACCTCACTCAACAATAAGTTTCTTGACTTTGTGCTCAGCGATATGCAGTTAATTGCTATCAATTGTTTTATGTTTGGTGGAATCTCTTCAACTTCTTTTAGATGCTTGCAATCATCTAAAACAAGGCACCACAAGGAAGGACGTTCTTTTAAGCATGCAGACAAATTTGTGAAATATTGCAATCATGATAGATTTGAAGATTCTCATTTGATATATTGCAATCATGAATATCCAGGAAAACTATTTTATTGGGACATACAATATTGGACGTCACATCCATCACCAACTTTTCAGCCCAAATATAAATCTCTTTTAGTTCTGGCAAATGAAAAAGCCCACTTGGGAGCTCAATTACCCCTTTGCCTCCGTTCTCGATGTCTAAGTCGCGAAGTTGTGTGAGTCTACAAATTGACGAAGGAAACTTTTCTATACCAGTAGAATACAATTCCAGACTTCTTAGTTTCACTACTCCTATTATTTCTGGAAAGTTCTTCAGCCTTGGGCAATATCTAAGTGAGAGATATTTAAGAAATGGTAACTTGATGTGAAGTGGAAAGGTGTGAAGCTGGGGACACTCATCTACTCTAAAGATTTTAAGGCTTCTTAAATATCCAACGGAATCATCAACTCCAATTAAATTATCACAACTATGTACCTTGATTATCAATGGCATTAGCAGAATTTATTTCGGTTGCATCAACTCCAATTTCTTCTCCTTTTTGTGCAGCTGAAGGGAATTGAACTCTGAAAGTATAATGTCCGGAATTGAAATGTGGTTAACAAGGAAGGCAAATGCTATATTAAGTGATCATCAAATTAGAGAGAGTGAGAGAGCTTACTGAGGCAAAATTGTCAGCCTCCATCAACGGTCTTTTCTCATTAAGTATTGACCCAAAGTATTCTGTTCCTTTCTCTTCTGTTGAAGATCCATAATTATTTTGTTAGAAAGTAACATATCTGTATATGTATATGAAAGTAACATATATGTATATGTATGTGTACATGTATGTGTATATATATAAGTGAAGGGAAAATGAGAATAAAATTTAAAATTGGGGGAAATTATAGATGAAGACTAGTTGAGAGAATTAATAATAAGGAAAGACTTTTAACTAATAAAAAGTTATAAAGACTAGAAAACTAAATGATAAAATTAAGAAAATAAATAATAATAAGATTTTTATTTTATAATAAATGTATTATTTTGTTTTCAAAATGAGATTTTTCCGATTCTAATGATAAGATGATATCTTAAGATGTTTGGGCCCAAAACAAAAGAGGCTAATATTGTTTTAAAGTTTTAACTACTTTGACATGAATATAACAGTGCATTTGAATACATTCATTCATTAGCAAATTATCAAAAGCTAGCACTTTGATTAAATGTCTTCAAATACTACAGAAGTTGTATTCATTTATTTCTTAAACAAAGTCTTTAGTCAGCATAATGTTAAACAAATAAACAAGGAGTTAAGAGTAAACTCACAAAAATCAAATTTTGCCACAAATATTAGCTTCCACTTTTTAAAGTGATAAAATTGAATTACTTTGAATTATTAGCATAGAGATCATTACCCTCACCCCCACTGTGATTTGAATTCCCTTCACCATCACTTAAAGTCTATGTGGTTTCTGAATTCCCATCACCATCACTTGAGTTCTCTGTGCTTTCAAGACTAATGCTCTCTGCAGCCCACAAATTGGAGTCAAATAAGTAATTAACAATAATTCAGCGTTACGCTAATAGTTGTAGTGCTCATGACTTCTTTTAAGGTATATAATGCAAGAATCAAGAATTCATATGGCCTACAAATTAAATAAAGGTGTTAATTAAGAAATTTTGTAACATTATGAAATTTACAATGCGTAATTTGAACTGGTTAAGTTTGTTTTTTTTTTCCAAAAGAAATTTGAACATATAAAAAAGAAGTTAATAGTATACGAGAGGAAAAAAAACTCTTATCGTATGTAATTGTTTTACATGCAACTAATAACCTCTCATAAAAAAAATTGACAATTGTTGATACATTTTATTCCACTGGAAACATAATATTCAACATTGATATAAAATCCAATAGCTGAAGGCAAAAAGATAATGCACAGAAATGGATAAATGACTAAAGCAACCATAGTTTTTTCATGTCAATGAGTAAAATAGTTAATTCTTAGTCTTAATGCTTTTGCTTAATGCAACACCCTACCTCCTGACACCTCCAAACTTAACCAAACACAACCTTGGTACCTCAAAACAACTCTCCAAAGCTTCAAACAGAGGAAACGACCCATAAAAACACCAAAAACTGGGCTGGGGCCACGGCCACAACAGTAACGCCACAGTTCCGGCCTCCCCTATTTCTGCAACGCTACTGGACATGCTAGTGCCGCGGCTTGCCCTCCTGCCCCGCGGCGCCCCCTGCTGATATGCCATATCAGCACTTTCAACCTTCCGGGGCGAACTTCCGATGCGCATAACTTTATGCTCTGACTTCCGATTGACTTGATTCCAACTCCTACAAGTCAATCTGGACCTCATCTATCCATAGACACCACTTTTACCCTAATCCAATTCTGTATGGAGATTTTGGACTCTTAACACCATTTTTGCCACTTATTGACCAAAACTCACCACTAACAACCTCCAATTGCCACCAACAGCAAATAGACACTCCCAAACCAACCATGCAAGTCCAAAACCCCCAAAATAACTTATCCAAAGAGGCTTCACCTCACAGGAACCACTCCTCTGAGATTTGACCTCTTGGAACCCACTTGACCAAAAGAGCTACATGCCCTACAACAAACCAACAGGACTCCAAAATAACACCGAACTCACCAATACCAACATATAGACTCCTCAACATCCAAAATCATGCAACCACGCATATCACATACATAAACATACATACAACCAGACTCAACCACATCATTATCCATTACAACCCATTCTCTATCCTACTTGGCACTTGATACAATATTCAATTACATAAATACTACATAGACCTAATATTCCCACGTTCATTGCTACTCACGCGCTTTCTCTAGACTAGTGCCAGAAGCGTCACCTGAAAGGTTAGTTTATGGGAGAGGGGGTGAGACAATGTCTCAGTAACCGGGAATAAACATACACATACATATATATATATTCCATACATCTCATGAATGCAATGTACAATGAATGGTATGCATGTCTCCCTCGCACACAGCTAGAACCACGGGCTTTCGTCATGACAGGACATTTCGTATAGGTAACTCCCTTCCAACAGTCGGTGAAGACTGATTGCGGGACATCACCAAGCTCACCTCCCATCAATGCACCCGGCCAAAGGTAACACTAATGTTTGGACCGTGGATCTCCTTCCCCTAGACCACCTCGAATTGGTGGTGATTTAGGGAAGGTGCAGTCTACTACCGCCTGGCTCCCCGGGCCATAGGGGAGGATTTAACGATAGAGATCCCATCCTTATTCTCCCTAAACATATATCATATCAAATCATATCATCATCATATCGTCATCACCACCCATATCACCATATATCACAACCTCACAATGCCATGTGGTGATGCTCATGTATCATCATGTCACAATGTTATATATGCATCATGTCGTGTCATGTCAATGTCATCACCATAATCATCATAATCATCATCAATGTCGTAATCATCATACCTATTTTCTAGCTGTGCGCATACCACGATATATAGAAAACAATACACATAATCACATCAATATCGTGGTATGAAAGAAACATGCATATATATAAATAATATACATACCAATATACCATACAATATAATCAAACAAACACCCGGTTACCTCAATTGTCGTTACCACACAAACACGAGTCTCACAAGCTGCCTTGCACTATCCAATACGTGTGAACCCCTCTCGATTCGTCAACAACCTTCATAAAATCACAATTCAACTATTAACACCCTTCAAAACTCACATCCAAGCAACAAGAATACCAAAACTGTAACATCCTACCTCCTGACATCTCAAAACAACTTTTCCAATTCAAAACCACAGCAAAAACGACTCAAAAGCACCAAAATCTAGGCTGGGGCCTTACACAAACCAACAAAGCCCAACAACACTCCGGACTTACCAAGATGGCCATACAAACATCTCAACAATATTCAACCGTACATACCACCTACACAAACATCCATACATTCATACATAACCAATCTCAACCCTGCCATACATTCATTACAAACCATTCTCTATCTTACTTGACACAAAATACCAATACAGAATACACACGCTACATAGACTATCCCCACGTACATAGCTACTCCCGCGTCTTCTCAGGACTAGTGCCAGAACCGTCACCTGAAAGGTTAGTTTATGGGAGAGGGGGTGAGACAATGTCTCAGTAACCGGGAACAACAACCACACACACATATATATATATACTGATCCACACAGTCGTGCAATGCAATGCTAATGAATGGTATACATGTTCTCCCTCATACACGGCTAGAACCACGAGCTATCGTCATCATAAGACATTCAATAGATGATTCCCTTCCAACAGTCGGTGAAGACCGATTCCAGGACATCACCAAGCTCACCTTACCCTAATGCAACCGGGCCAATGGTTACACTAGAGTTCGGACCGTGGCTCTCCTTCCCCTGGACCATCACGAATTGATGGTGATTTAGAGAAGGTGCATCCCCAAATCCACAGTCACCTGGCTCTCCCTAGGAGAGGATTTAGTGACAGGGATATCATATCATATCATATCATGTCCTCTACCGCCTGGCTCTCCCATGGAGAGGATTTAGCGATAGGGATCTTTATCACATCATATCTCATCATCATCACCTCGTCATCCATTTCTCACTATGCAATCATGTGGTGATGATATCAATGTCATGCCAACATGCCTCTACATACATGTATTCGTCTACTATCATATCATATATCATATGGACATGCTAGCATGCAATAGTATGGGGATGCTACACATCATAACATATACAATCATCAAGCCGTGCATACCACGATATGTAGAAAACCGTACACACATACACAATCAATATCGTGGTATGAAAAGGAACATGCATATACGTACATATACATATCAACATATCATCACATAAAACAAACATCCGGTTACCTTAATTGTCGTTACCACACACACACGATTTCCACAAGCTTCCTTGAACTGTCCAGTATGCGTGAACCCCTCTTGATTAGCCAACAACCTTTATCATGTCACAAATCTTCCATTAACACAATATACCAACAAATCAAACATCACAATTCAACCACATTAACCTAACCCAAGGTTCCAACACCCTTTTTATGCATCAATAAGCTCTTAGGGATTACTCAAACACCACACAACCTCAAACACCTCGGATTCCTAAGAGCCATTACCGAAAACAACCTAGGGTTAAGCTCTAAACACACATAAACCCTTCAAAACTCACATTTAAGCAACAAGAATACCAAAACACATTCCATTAACCTCAAATCACCCATTTCAATCGGTGGATTTCACCCCAACTCGGAAATCCAACCATACAACCGAAAATCCCAAATTTCAACCGAAGAAACTGGAGAGAAGGGAGTAGGGAATGCTTACCCACTTAAATCCAAGCTCTTGAGGTCCGAAAATCGCTCCTAGATGCCGGAAAAGTCGAACCCTAGCACTGCTCTCTCGATCTCCTCCGTCGCTCCTTTCGTTTCCTTTCTTTCTGTCGCGTCCGACTGATCCGGATTTAAACAATTTTTACGACTCTCGCCGCGGCTCCAACACTCCTCGCCGTGGCTCCACCAAAATTTCCAAAACAACGCCACTGGAAAGCTTCTCGCTGCAGCGGCCCTGCTCCTCGCCGCGGCGTGGAGCTCCTTCAGACTCCCTTGAGCCTTCCTCCGTCTTGTTTCCTCGGTCCTAAACTCAATGTCAAGAAAAATATCATGAGGGGCATTACAAAAACACACTCCAATAACCTCAAATCATCCATTTCAATCGGTGGATTTTGCCCCGACTCGGAAATCCAACCTTAACACCGAAAATCCCAAACTTCAACCGAAGAAAATGGAGAGGGAGGAGTTTAGAGCACTTACCAACTTGAATCGAAGCTCTTGACGTCCAAAAATTGCTCCTAGACACCGGAAATCTCGAACCCTAGCACTGCTCTCTCGCTCTCCTCCGTCGCTCCCTTCATTTTCTTTCTTTCTTTCGTGTCTGACTGATCCGGATTTAAGCAAATATCTCGACTCTCGCCACGGCTCCAGCACACCTCACTGCGGCTCCACCGAAAAAAATCCGGAATAATGCTACTGGAAAGCTCCTTGCCGCGGCGGTCCTGCTCCTCGCCACGGCGTGGAGTTCTTCCAGACTCCACTTGAGCCTTCCTCCGTCCTGTTTTCTCTGTTCCTAAATCACAATGCCAAGGAAAAATAACATGAGGGGTGTTACACTTAAGCTTTTTTATCCAAAAACTTCAATTTTTCCCCTCTTGATGGTGAAAACTGATCCTTGTCTGCTAAAGAGTTCAATAATATGAAAAAAAAAAAAAGGAAAAATGAACCTGAGGAATGTGTCAGGGGACTGTAACCACAAGAACAAGCATCACAGTGCGTGTCTCACATCGTGGTATTCGTCATTTGTGCTCTCTGGGGTTTCATAATCTGTACGTATATGTTTAAAAAGATTAAAAAATTTGTCACATATATAGTTTTATAACCAAATGAAGAATTCGAAATCAAACCAAACGAACCAATATTTCTTTTGGACCGAAATTAAACTTTGAATGAACCAATGATTAGATATACGAGTATCATCCATATAAATCATCTCAAGTGAATGAAGCTATGCTACTAAGATCTAGTTAATTTGTAACGGTTCAACGACGTAGTTTTGCAAAACATAAGTCGCAAGGGAAAGGAAAATCAATATATACTAAAATAAACTCAAATGAAAATGGAGGAGTTAGAAACGAATAAAATAAAAATATGCCTTGGAACAGAGGCTGACATATAAAATCTATATTAAGGAATGTAGAAAACCTACAAGCATATGCCATTTAGATAAGTTCAGCGTAGGGAATTAAAAACTATCTTAAGGCCAATTAAGTACTAGCATACAAAATCACCATCAATTCTTTTTTAAAGCTTAAAAAAATGTAAGGAAAATAATCAGTTGCATTTGTGCAAAGAGTGAATGACATGCATTAATGACAAACATTGATTGATATATATATATATTTATATTATCTTTCCGTTTAATTTTCAGATATGGTGTGCAACTGATTAAATTAAATTCAAAGAGGATGGAGACAAGAGCATTACCTTGGTCACCACTCATGGGATCCAATATTTCAGGAGGAGGGGTGAATCGGATATCTTCCATGTTACAATGTTGTTTGATTACATATATTCCACTCTCTCTTACAGCCCAATCTCCTGCTATAAAGACCTCTGCATGATTCCACACACCTTCTGGATGAAGTACATGTTTCATTTTATCATCATAAAAGTAATCCATTTTCAGACCATACAATGCTATATGATCACGAACAATCCGTGTTAATTGGTCAGACAAGATATACTTATATACTGATTTCAAATTTATATATACCCTAGAAGCGATAATAACACTGAAGGGTGCACGTAAAAGAGCACAGAGGCAAAGAGTTGGGAAGGAGTTACGAAACCAAAAACAAATAGATGCTCCTTTCCTACGGTGGTCAATCCATTCTGGGATGTTATTTCCCGGAACGCAAAACAAGCAGTGTTTGTCATGAGGTGGTCTGAGCACTGCAGCCCCAATTAATTGCTGTGCATCAAATAAAGAAATGTTGAGTAACACATAAATATATATAGCAAACTCACAAACTTAATTGATGTGCATATCTAAAAACCAGACAGATAATAAAAAATTGACCTCACTCAGCCATAACTTTCTTGACTTTGTCCTCAACGATATGCATTCAATTGCTATCAATTCTTTTATGTTTGCTGGAATCTCTTAACTTCTCTTAGATGCTTGCATTTATGTAAATCAAGCTGCCACAGAGAACGAAATTCTTTTATGCATGCCGGCAAAATTGTGAATTTACAACCCGCAAAGGCCAAAGATTCTACATTTTTATATGCTTCAACACCAAAATCACATGGCAAGCCTGACGAAGGATAGCCCCACCATTTCAGCACTTTTAAACTGTTAGGAAGATATTTGGGGCCCTCTAAACATTTGAAGTTCTTCAAAATAAGAATTTGGAGAGCTTTAATTTTCTTAAAGGCTTTTCCGTCCCAATTCCCATCTATGCTTTTAGACAAATTGTCTGAAATTATGATATTAACTTTATTTGTACCCTGTTAAGCCAAAAACCAAAACAGATCACAAATATTATATTAGGAATTTGAGATATATATAATCATGAATAGAAAACTTTTATGTCACATATTTGAATCAATGACATGCATGTTAGAAGTTTCGGTGTTACTGAATTACAGAAAATTTTAGATATTATCAAACAAAGAAATAGTCTCAATGAAAATTGATGCAGTATTACAGAACGAGCTAACATATTCGGTAATAAAAAAATTAATGCATTATTTGCTAAATATCTTTTAAATCTTTTTTTTTGGTCTTTTGATTTTCTGAAAGATCAATTGTCATATTTTAACTCTATTTTAGAAAACATTCCACATACTATAATTTCAATTTTATGTGTTCATTTTATAACCAATAATAATAAAATCATAAAATAAATATTGATAATTAAATATCATAAAAAAAAAAAGAAGAAAAATATTTTCATAAACAAAATTAAAAACACGAAATTACAAACACATGATATAAACCAATGAGGTCATGCATTATTAACTCGATTCTTATTTTTTTTTCTAAAGAAAGAAAATCTTCTCCAAGACCATTCCATCTGACCTAGTCGTTGACTTCAAAGATTAACCATTCCATCTAGCCTATCAACTCTAAACTTTTTTACTTGACATTTCAAAATTCAATGAAAAACTCATCAATGATGATGGCACAAAGAAATTGTGAAAAGAAACAATAAAACCATAACGCAAAATATAAGATATTCCAAACTAGTGTTATGTACTTACTGTATTATTTTCCAAAACATTAATAATATCTTGCTCACACCATAATCTACTATGATTGCCTGGCTCTTTCAGTGATTCCTGATGAACAATTTCTCTTCCCATTTCATGTATTAAATCATGCATTCTGATATAATCAAGCATATGATGATTATCCCTTGTTTTCTCAATCTTTATCAGGCATTTGTTTATCAACACTCCAATATGGTAATTTGGATCAAAACCATGAATGTGTTTAACCATATCTTTGACTGGTTCCAATTCCCTTCCATTGAAGAAACAAGCAATATCCCGAAAAATTTCTTTTTCATCTTGTTCTAAGCCATCATAGCTCACTTTCAATCTTTGCTGAACGTCTCCATTGGGAATTCTTTTATACATATCTAATGCAGATTCCCACTCACTTATTGTCTTACCAAACAAATTAGAGCCTATTACTTCAAGGGCTAAGGGATGACCTTGGGCGTAGCATAACACACAATTCAAAATTGTGTCGTAACTTGCATTTACCAGCATATTTCTAGAGGCATTCCACTCTAATAACTGACGAGACTCTTCATAATTTAAAGCCTTCATGTCATATATACTTTCCATGTTGACCCCATGTGACAGCAGCAATTGTTTTTCAGCGGTATCATCATTTTTAATTTATTGGATCCATTTGATTGAATCATTTTGAAAATTATGATTGAATCCTTCGAAACTAATTTTTCAAAGCAAATGTTAGCAAATGTTAAGTTATCCAATAGTTTGTGCTTGAAATTTTTTTTTTTTAACTTAGAATCTACTCCAAGAGACTTTTTGGTCCAAAATAAAAAAAACAAATAAAGATTAATATAAAGGTTGTTTCGTGCATATGAAATTTCTTTTCTAAAAATACTTTTCATTAAATAAAGTATAAATTTTACACAGATTATTAATTATTTAGGTAAAAATTTTAGGCATTAAATGAGGATAATTTTTTTTAAAAAAAATTTATTTATGACAAATATAATAATGTTAATAACTTTTAACTACTTTTCTTAGTTTATTAATATCAGAGGGAGTGGTCTTTTTTTTTTTGGGGACAAAATTAAATGGAAAGGGTGTATCATGTTAAAGTTCGGTAACGTTAATTAGCAATGCTATTTTAAATCCCTACGATTTAACAAGACTAATCATATGCTTATAAAGTTACAATCTACAGCCTGCATTAGTTCAAATCCTCAGAGACCTAGGATCAAAAGGATTTTTTTGCACAGAAAAAGGAAATTCCTTTTCGTTCCCTCTTTATACTATCTATTACATTCTTGTATTATTTATTCATTTGAATTGCATTTTAACAAAATAAAAGCAGGATTTAAAAAAAAATTGCAAAAACTCACAAAACTCAAAAAGAGTCACATGTATAGAACTCATGGAGATTAAAAAGAAAAATCATTCTTCTAATTGATATGTCAATATTAACTGACAAATAGAAGATCCATTCATGTATTGATATCGAGTCTGAATTGTGGTGCACTACATATTCTAGTGACTAACAGTAACTGAAGAAATCATTCTCTATTCTGGCAAAAGATGGAATCTGATTCACACGAAGTCAGGGTGGATATTGTAACACCCTACCTCCTGACACCTCCAAACCTAACCAAAAGCTTCATAACTTAACCAAACATAACCCTAGTACCTCGAAACAACTCTCCAAAGCTTCAAACAGTGGAAACTACCCATAAAAACACCAAAAACTGGGCTGGGGCCGCGACCACTACAATACTGCTGCGGCTCCGGCCTCCCCTGTTCCTGCAATGCTACTGGACATGCTGGCGCCGCGGCGCCCCCTGCTGATATGACATATCAGCACTTTCAACCTTCCGGGGCGAACTTCCGACGCGCATAACTTTATGCTCTGACTTCCGATTGACTTGATTCCAACTCCTACAGTCAATCTAGCCCTCATCTATCCATAGACACCACTTTTACCCTAATCTAACTCCGTATGGAGATTCTGGACTCTTAACACCATTTTGGCCACTTATTGACCAAAACTCACCACTAACAACCTCCAATTGCCACCAAAGGCAAATGGACACTCCCAGACCAACCATGCAAGTCCAAAACCCCCAAAATAACTTATCCAAAAAGGCTTCACCTCACAGGAACCACTCCTCTGAGATTTAACCTCTTGGAACCCACTTGACCAAAAGGGCTACAGGCCCTACAACAAACCAACAGGACTCCAAAATAACACCGAACTCACCAATACCAACATATAGACTCCTCAACATCCAAAATCATGCAACCACGCATATCACATACATAAACATACATACAACCAGACTCAACCTCATCATTGTCCATTACAACCCAATCTCTATCCTACTTGGCACTTGATACAATATTCAATTACATAAATACTACATAGACCTAATATTCCCACGTTCACTGCTACTCACGCGCCTTCTCCAGACTAGTGCCAGAAGCGTCACCTGAAAGGTTAGTTTATGGGAGAGGGGGAGAGACAATGTCTCAGTAACCGGGAACAAACATACACATACATATATATATTCCATACATCTCATGAATGCAATGTACAATGAATGGTATGCATGTCTCCCTCGCACACAGCTAGAACCACGGGCTTTCGTCATGACAGGACATTTCGTATAGGTAACTCCCTTCCAACAGTCGGTGAAGACTGATTGCGGGACATCACCAAGCTCACCTCCCATCAATGCACCCGGCCAAAGGTAACACTAATGTTTGGACCGTGGATCTCCTTCCCCTAGACCACCTCGAATTGGTGGTGATTTAGGGAAGGTGCAGTCTACTGCCGCCTGGCTCCCCGGGCCATAGGGGACGATTTAACGATAGAGATCCCATCCTTATTCTCCCTAAACATATATCATATCAAATCATATCATCATCATATCGTCATCACCACCCATATCACCATATATCGCAACCTCACAATGCCATGTGGTGATGCTCATGTATCATCATGTCACAATGTTATGTATGCATCATGTCATGTCATGTCAATGTCATCACCATAATCATCATAATCATCATCAATGTCATAATCATCATACCTATTTTCTAGTTGTGCGCATACCACGATATATAGAAAACAGTACACACAATCACATCAATATCGTGGTATGAAAGAAACATGCATATATATAAATAATATACATACCAATATACCATACAATACAATCAAACAAACACCGGGTTACCTCAATTGTCGGTACCACACACACACGAGTCTCACAAGCTGCCTTGCACTATCCAATACGTGTGAACCCCTCTCGATTCGCCAACAACCTTCATAAAATCACAATTCAACTATTAACACCCTTCAAAACTCACTCCAAGCAACAAGAATACCAAAGCACACTCCATTAACCTCAAATCATCCATTTCAATTGGTGGATTTTTCCCCGACTCGGAAATCCAACCTTAACACCGAAAATCCCAAACTTCAACCGAAGAAAATGGAGAGGGAGGAGTTTAGAGCACTTAACAACTTGAATCCAAGCTCTTGAGGTCCGAAAATTGTTCCTAGACACCGGAAATCTAGAACCCTAGCACTGCTCTCTCGCTCTCCTCTGTCGCTCCCTTCGTTTTCTTTCTTTCTTTCGCATCCGACTGATCCAGATTTAAGCAAATATCTCGACTCTCGCCGAGGTTCCAGCATACCTCACCGCGGCTCCACCAAAAAAATTCGGAATAATGCTACTGGAAAGCTCCTCGCCGCGGCGGCCCTGCTCCTCACCGCCGCGTGGAGTTCTTCCAGACTCCACTTGAGCCTTCCTCCGTCCTGTTTCCTCCGTTCCTAAATCACAAAGCCAAGAAAAATAACATGAGGGGTGTTATACTCTCCCCTCCTTATAAAAATTCCATCCTCGAAATTTCAACTCTTACCTCAAGCAAAAATATCTGGATACTTCCTCCGCATAGATTCTTCCGTCTCCCATGTGACATCATTAGACATCGGGCCACTCCAAAGGACCTTCAACAACTTAATGGTCTTATTCCTCAACTGCTTTTCCTTAACATCCAAAATTTGCAATAGTGTGACCTCAAAAGTCAAATCCTCTTGCACTTGAACTGCTTCATCATCAATTATGTGAGACGGATCCGAATGATACTTCTTGAGTTGAGACACATGGAAAACATCATGCAATCCAGTAAGATTAGGTGGTAGCGCTACTCGATACGCTACTGGCCCAATTTATTCCAGGATTTGATATGGACCCATATACCGCGGAGTCAACTTCTTTGCTCTAATCGATCTTCTAACACCAGTGGTAGGAGTGACCTTCAAAAATACATGATCTCCAACATCAAACTCCAATGGTCTTCTCCTTCTATCCGCATAACTCTTTTGTCAACTCTGAGCTGTAAGAAGCTTCGGACGAATACTCTCTATCTGCCGAGAGGTTTGATCCACAATATCTGGGCCCAAAAGACTCCTTTCACCAAGTTCAGCCCAACACAACGGCGACATGCACTTCCTGCCATACAACGCTTCATACGGAGCCATTTGCAAACTCGAGTGAAAACTGTTGTTTTAGGCAAATTCAACCAACGGCAAAAACTGATCCCAATTGCCTTTATTCTCTAGAACACATGCTCACAGCATGTCCTCCAGAGTCTGAATAGTTCTTTCAGTCTGCCCATCAGATTGAGGGTGATAAGCAGTACTGAAACTCAATTTCGTACCCATAGCCTTTTGCAGTGATTTCCAGAACCTCGAAGTAAACCTGGGATCTCTGTCAGACATAATATTAATTGGGACCCCATGCAACCTCACGATCTCACTCACATACAATCGAGCTAACTTCTCCATCGAAATCATTTCCCGAATCGGAAGAAAATGGGCCGACTTCGTCAACCAGTCCACAATGACCCATATTCCATTGTGTCCTGAAGAGGTCCTCGTCAATCCCATTACAAAATCCATGGATACACTATCCCATTTCCAGTCTGGGATCTCCAAAGGTTGCAACATGCCAGCAGGCAATTGGTGCTCTATCTTAACCCTCTGACAGATCAAACATTTTTTCCATAAACTCCGTGATGTCCTTCTTCATGCCTGGCCACCAATAACCACGCTTCAAGTCTTGATACATCTTGGTGGTACCTGGGTGAATAGTGTACCTGCTCTTTTGAGCTTCTTCCAAAATAACTTATCGCAAACTCGCAACATCTGGCACACAAATCCGACCACGGTACCAGATGATACCATCTTCCAAGATATCAAAGTCCTGAGTCTCTGCCATTTCAATCTGTTCTCGAACTCCTAAAAGATATTCATCCTCCAACTGAGCATAGCAAATGTTCCTCAATAAATCGCTTGATATACTGAGGGAACTCATTATTAATACTCCAGGATGGACATTAATGGATAATTCCATATCTCTCAGGCTTTCAAGCAACAGCTGCTCCCTTATCATCATTGTGGCCATATGGATCGACTTCTTACTCAGCGCATCCGCCACAACATTGGCTTTCCCAGGATGATACTTCAGAGCAAACTCGTAGTCTACAAGGAACTCAATCCAATGCCTTTGCCTCATGTTCAGTTCTTTCTGATCAAACAAATACTTCAAACTCTTATGATCACTGAACACCTCAAACTGAGCGCCATAGAGATAATGCCTCCACAATTTCAAGGCAAACACTACAGCCGCTAGCTCAAGGTTGTGAGTATGATAGTTCTCCTCATGAGGCCTCAACTGCCTTGAAGCATACGCCATAACTCTACCATGCTGCATCAAAACACACCCTAAACCCTTTTTAGAGGCGTCTGTATACACAGTGAACGACTCAGATGGGTTAGGGATAATGAGTACTGGAGTAGACGTCAGACAACCCTTCAGTTCTTGGAATGCTCTCTCACACCTGTCATCCTAAATGAAAGATCGACCCTTACGGGTGAGTCTAGTCAATGGCATAACAAGCTGAGAAAATCCCTTAATGAACCTTCGGTAATATCCAGCCAAACCCAGAAAACTCCGAATCTCAGTCACCGATTGCGGTCTCTCCCAATTCAACACCGCTTCCACTTTACTAGGGTCTACAGCTACACCTTCTGCAGAAATCACATGACCCAGAAATTTCACCTCCCGTAGCCAAAACTCACACTTACTGAGCTTAGCATACAGTTGGTGATCCCGTAATACTTGCAACACAGTCCGAAGATGGAGCGCATGCTCTTCCTCATCCTTGGAGTAAATCAGAATGTCGTCAATAAACACCACTACAAATTTATCCAAAAACGGCCGAACCACCCTGTTCATATAATCCATGAAGATTGCCGAGGCATTAGTCAACCCGAATGGCATCACAAGAAACTCATAATGACCATATCGAGTCCGAAATGCCGTCTTAGGCACATCCTCAACACGTACTCGCAATTGATGATATCCTGACCTCAAATCGATTTTAGAGAATACAGAGGCGCCTGCCAACTGATCAATCAAGTCTTCAACCCTAGGCAAAGGATATTTGTTCTTGATCGTCACTCTGGTCAGTTGCCTATAATCAATGCACAATCTGAGGCTACCATCCTTCTTCTTGACAAATAACACTGGAGCTCCCCAAGGCGAAACACTTGGTCTGATAAAACCCCTCTTCAACAAATCCTCAATCTGCTTCTTCAGTTCATTCAATTTAGACGGTGCCATTCGATATGGAGCCTTCGAAACAGGACTTGTCCCGGGCACCAAATGGATGGAAAACTCCAGTTCTCGTGGTGGCGGCAAACCGGTGATCTCCTCTGGAAACACATCAGGAAATTCATTCACAATCGGGTATCTTTTGATACCCCCTTCCATAGCCACATTCACAGAGAAGAAAACTATAAATCCTTGACAACCTTTCTTCAGATACCTACCAGCTTGAGCAAAAGACAAACAAACACTTTCATCCCCTTCAACACTAGGGATATTCATCGGCAAAGACACAGTCCTCCGAGCACAGTCGAGAATGGCATTATTCGCCTCCAACCAATCCATTCCAATTATCACATCAATCCCTTGCAACGGCAAACAGATTAGATCTAGGGTAGTGCTCCGATGTTCAAAATGAACCACACAATTCAAACATCATTCCATCTTGCTCTTGCCTATCTATACACTCTCGCAACCTATTCAACGTCTCCCCTTGAGCATCCACTTGATTACTAAGGCCAGCCAACATCTCAGGCATTTGCCTCATGAGATCACTGTTACTCTGTCTTCCTCTTCCTCCACGAGACCTTCTTCCTACACACAAGCAACAACACATTCTATTAAATGGTTCTGGACTAGTATTACAGCGGGAATATAGTCTATGTGTTTAGAAAAGTGCCAAGTAGTACTTCAAGCAGAAACAATGGCCCAAAACCATTGCTCTGATACCAAAATGTAACACCCTACCTCCTAACACCTCCAAACTTAACCAAAAGCTTCAAAATTTAACCAACCACAACCTAGATACCTCGAAACAACTCTCCAAAGCTTCAAACAGTGGAAACGACACATAAAAACACCAAAAACTGGGCTGGGGCCGCGGTCGCTACAGTACCACCGCGGCTCCGACCTCCCCTATTTCTGCAACGTTACTGGACATGCTGGCGCCGCGGCCTGCCCTCCTGCGCCACGGCGCCCCCTACTGATATGCCATACCAGCACTTTCAACCTTTCGGGGTGAACTTCCGACACGCACAACTTTATGCTCTGACCTCCGATTGACTTGATTCCAACTCCTACAAGTCAATCTAGCCCCCATCTATCCATAGACACCACTTTTACCCCAATCTACCTCCGTATGGAGATTCTGGACTCTTAACACCGTTTTGGCCACTTATTGACCAAAACTCACCACTAACAACCTCCAATTGCCACCAAAGGCAAATTGACACTCCCAGACCAACCATGCAAGTCCAAAACTCCCAAATTAACTTGTCCAAAGAGGCTTCACCTCAAAGGAACCACTCCTCTGAGATTTGACCTCTTGGAACCCAACTTGACCAAAAGGGCTACAGGCCCTACAACAAACCAACAGGACTCCAAAACAACACCGAACTCACCAACACCAACATACAGACTCGTCAACATCCAAAATCATGCAATCACACATATCATATACATAAACATACATACAACCAGACTCAACCACATCATTATCCGTTACAACCCATTATCTATCCTACTTGGCACTTGATACAATATTCAATTACATAAATACTACATAGACCTAATATTCCCATGTTCACTACTACTCATGTGCCTTCTTCAGACTAGTGCCAGAACCGTCATCTGAAAGGTTAGTTTATGGGAGAGGGGGTGAGACAATGTCTCAGTAACCGGGAACAAACATACACATACATATATATATATTCCATACATCTCATGAATGCAATGTACAATGGATGGTATACATTTCACCCTCACACACAGCTAGAACCACCGGCTTTCGTCATGGCAGGACATTTCGTATAGGTAACTCCCTTCCAACAGTCGGTGAAGACTGATTTCGGGACATCACCAAGCTCACCTCCCATCAGTGCACCCGGCCAAAGGTAACACTAATGTTCGGACCGTGGATCTCCTTCCCCTGGACCACCTCGAATTGGTGGTGATTTAGGGAAGGTGCAGTCCACTGCCGCCTGACTCCCCGGGCCATGGGGGAGGATTTAACGATAGGGATCCCATCCTTATTCTCCCTAAACATATATCATATCAAATCATATCATCATCACCACCCATATCACCATATATCGCAACCTCACAATGCCATGTGGTGATGCTCATGTATCATCATGTCACAATGTTATGTATGCATCATGTCGTTTCATGTCAATGTCATCACCATAATCATCATAATCATCATCAATGTCATAATCATGATACCTATTTTCTAGCTATGCGCATACCACGATATATAGAAAACAGTACACACAATCACGTCAATATCGTGGTATGAAAGAAACATGCATATATATAAATAATATACATACCAATATACCATACAATATAATCAAGCAAACACTCGATTACCTCAATTGTCAGTACCACACACACAGGAGTCTCACAAGCTGCCTTGCACTATCCAATACGTGTGAACCCCTCTCGATTCGCCAACAACCTTCATAAAATCACAATTCAACTATTAACACCCTTCAAAACTCACATCCAAGCAACAAGAATACCAAAACACACTCCATTAACCTCAAATCATCCATTTCAATCGGTCGACTCAGAAATCTAACCTTAACACTGAAAATCCCAAACTTCAACCGAAGAAAATGGAGAGGGAGGAGTTTAGAGCACTTACCAACTTGAATCCAAGCTCTTGAGGTCCGAAAATTGCTCCATGACACCGGAAATCTCGAACCCTAGCACTGCTCTCTCGCTCTCCTCCGTCGCTCCCTTCGTTTTCTTTCTTTCTTTCGTGTCCGACTGATCCGGATTTAAGCAAATATCTCGACTCTTGCCGCGGCTCCAGCATACTTCGCCGCAGCTCCACCGAAAAAAATCTGGAATAATGCTACTGGAAAGCTCCTCGCCGTGGCAGCCCTGCTCCTCGCCGCGGCATGGAGTTCTTCTAGACTCCACTTGAGCCTTCCTCCATCCTGTTTCCTCCGTTCCTAAATGCCAAAGCCAAGAAAAATAACATGAGGGGTGTTACATATACTCTTCATATATATATTATAAAGTTTTGGAGATTAGCTCCAGCAACAAGTAAGGGACTTCAAAATAAAAGATGTACGAAGACAAATTTTAAAGTGACTGCAAATTTGTCCATCCATAATTAATAAAGATGGAGGGTTGCAGACGGTGCAATTCCATTTGTTGCTTCTCAGAGAATTGCTTTTCCCCACAAGGAGACTCTACTGTAGAGTGATTCTGCAAGGTAAAATAAAGATGAAGGGGTGAGTCAGAATTTTACTCAATTATTACTGAGTGTGTGCATATGTGTGCACATGTGCCTACAAAATAAGCATGTGCTTATGTGCATATTCAAATGCATTGTTAACATATATAAAATCAAATATACTTAATATGCTTCCAAATGTTGTTATTTGAAAACATTATTCAATTTATATATATAGAAATTGTAGTGTGAAAAGTAACATATATACATCTTTTTTCACGCAACCAGGTAGGGAAACATGTAGATTCATAAAGAAAAAGCAACATTAATTAATTATCATTGTCACTGATAAAATACGTACTTGTTACAAATTGCTGCACTATTTCTTGTTCATGTTGTCATTGTAGATTACAATCTCCTTCCCCTTGGCTTTTCTCCTGTCTTCAGAAGTTTCTGGAATTTCCTCAAGATTGATGGAAGTTAAATATCGGGTTGGCAGAAATTCTGACATTAAAATAAAGAGAAAATGAAACATATATAAGATTTTGTTTAACCTTATATAGATAGTTCACTTTACCATATGAGCAGAGTAAAATATTAATTAATATATACTGCAATGAAATCAAAGAGCACATACCTTGGTGACTAGTTGACCCATCATCTAAGGGCATTTTCCAACAGGTGAGCCAATTATTTTCTTCACTATTGTGACATGTTTCTTACATCATCAAGAAGTTTAGATTGAGAGAGAATTACATACACTTGGGGGGTAAATTGGCAGATAAATATAGTACTAAATATGCACGTACCTTGGTTATTGAAAGTGCCATTAGTCTGCTCTGTCCATGGTAACATTGGCAATGAAGCCTTAGTCATGCCATTATTATCCAAGGCTGTCCCCCAAAGCCACTCAAAGACATTATTACTATTATTTTCTGTTACGTACACATCAATTTTTGCTATGTTTATAGGGAGTTTTGCGGCCTCTTTGGGTCAATTATTAGGCTGATTTTGATTAATGGGGTCGTGTCACCAATATAAACAAAGATGCAAAAGGAACTTATCTACTAGTGTTATTATATATATATATGTTAAATTATGTTAAATATCGTTCTGTGTAAGATGAAATGAGAACTGCAAGGATCAGTGACAACATTTTTACATAAATAAACTCCAATGGTATGTAGCTTATATAAAGATGAACTTGTATATATATGTAACAAGTCTATTGATGAAGCTATATATATATATTGATTGGGTTGACAATGTGCTTTGATTACCAATGGTTTCAATAGCATTAGCAAAATTTATTTCAGCTGTGTTTGCATCGTTTTCATCCTCATTTATTGACCAATGTCTTCTCCTCTTTGTGCAACTGAAGGGCATTGAATTCTGAAAGTAAAATGTACAAAATTTAAATGATTAACAAGGAATGCAAATTTAATGCTATATTAACTGATCACCAAATTGGCAGAGAGAGAGAGCTTACTGAGGCAAAATTGTCACCCTCCATTGATAGTCTTTTTTTATTAAGCATTGGTACTTTCTCCTGCATACTTGGACCAAAGTATTCTGTTCCTTCCTCTTTTGTGGAAGGAACTATAATTATTTTCTTTAAATTTAAAAATATATATACATATATGTATGTATATATAATAATTATTTTGTTTAAATTTAAAAATATATATACATATATATATGTATGTATATATAAGTGAAAAGAAAATGAGAATGGAATTTAAAATTTGGGGAAATTATAGTTAAGAACTAATTGAGAGAATTAATAATAAGGAAAGACTTTTAACTAATAAAAAGTTATAAAAACAAGAAAACTAAATGTTAAAATTAAGAAAATAAATAATAACAGGATTCTATTTTATAATAAATTTATTATTTTGTTTCCAAAATGAGATTTCTCCTATTCTATTGATGAGATGATCTTAAGATGTTTGGACCTAAACTTTCAACTACCTTGACATGAATATAATAGTGCATTTGTATACGTCTATTTATTAACAAATTATCAATGAGCTTGAAAATTATAAAATTATGAATAACATCATATATTTATGATTAAATAATATTGTCTCTGTCACATACTATAAAATCTATTACAAAGTTTCTTTTGTAATAGATTTTCAAAAAATAATAGATAACCTTATATACAGTTTAGTAGAGCATTTATAATGGTTTTTCAAAAATAAAATTCATAAATGATTCTACTAATATTCCCTCTCTCATTTTTAATGTTTTAATTAATGTGAATGAATAGCATTTTTGGAATCACAGCAGAGTAATTTTTTTTATAAAAAAAAAAGATTCCCAACTAACTTTAATTATCTTTTTTAATATGCGTAAATTTTGTAAAAAATCTTATAATATAAGACTATGGAAATATATAACACCTTTGAAAACACAATATAAACTTTGAATGGCTACAGGGGATTCGAACATACTTGAAGATAGCAAATATAAATCATCAACTCCGAAACGTGCAGGTATTTGAAATTGAAATGGAAGAGAATCGGGTCTTGGATAGTTGGTGGCAACATCATCTGCAAAAGAGGAAATTCATAAGACTTAACCACAACATACATACAATTTGATCATATGGACTCTGTAACGCCCCTCATGATATTTTTATTGGTTTTGTGTTCAAGATCGGAGGATGTAGGATGGAAATGGTTCAAGACGAAATAGAAAAAGGGGCTCCGCGCTGCGGCGAGAGACTTCCAGTAGCGTTTTTCAAAAATTCTTTGGAGGAGCCGCAGCGAGAATCAAGATTTTTGCTTAAAACCGGATCATTTCGAAGGCTCGGACAGAAAAGAAACAAAAGGAAACCGAGGGAGATCGCGAGAGAGCTGAGCTAGGGTTTGAATCTCCGGCGTCCAGGGGTGATTTCAGACCGAGGGAGTTTGGATTCAAGTTGGTAAGTTTCTTCTACACCTCCCTCTCCGTTTTTATTCGGTGGAAGTATGGGGTTTTTGGTTTTGAGGTTGGGTTTTCGGTTTGTGACAAAATCCACTGATTGAAATGGTTTAAATGAGGTTAATAAAGTGTGTTTTGATGTTCTTGATGATTGGATTCGAGTTTGGAAGGGTTTATGTGTGATTTGAGCTTAACCCTAGGTTATTTCTGGTTAGGGCTCTTGGGAATTCGAAGAGCATATGTTCGAGTAGTGTTTAAACGATCCCTGGGAGCTTATTGATATATGATTGGGGTGTTGGAACCTTGGATTAGGCCTAAAGTGGTTAAATTGTGATATTGTGATTATGGATATATTGTGTTAATGGGAGAATTATGTGTTATGAAGGTTAATTGGTTAACCGAGTGGGGCTCAAGCGTGTTGGTGTTCAAGAAAGCGTGTGGAACTTGCCTAAGCGTGGTATTGACAACCTGAGGTAACCAGGTGTTTATTTATGTGGTTTTATATGATAGTATGTATAGTTATGTATATATGCATGTCTTTTTCATATCACGATATATGTGTGTGTGTTGTTTTTATATATCGCAGCATGTGTATAGTAGATGTGATATGATATGATGTATAGACGTTATGATGATCATGATAATGATGATGATACATTAGTATCACCACATGTTATTGTTACATCGAGATATATGACGGATAAAGTGGTGATGATGTGATGGTGTATGATATATGATGATAAATGAAATTGTTAGGGAGAATAAGGTTGGAGTATGTGATGTATGTATATGTTAGGGAGGATAAGGGTGGATTGTCTATGTGTGTTAGGGAGAATAAGGATGGGTTATATGTATATGTGTGTTAGGAAGGATAAGGATGGAAGTCCCGGAGAGGACGACAGGCATACCATGTATTTTACATTGCATTTATATGTTATATGATTCATATCTCTGTATATATATATATATGTTTATGTGTTGTTGATCCCAGTTACTTAGACATTGTCTCACCCCACCCTCTCCCATGACTAACCCTTTCAGGTGAAGGTTCTGGCTCTAGTCCGGTGCAGCCGAGAGAGTAGCTGTGTACGTGGGAAGTCTATGTAGTGTTTGTATATTTGAATAATGTATTATGTGCCAAGTAGGGTAGAAAGTTGTGTATTGAATGTATGAGATTGACAGGATTGTTATGGGTGAATGTATGCTTGGTTATGTTTATGTGGAATGTGTTATGCTGGTGCTTTGAGAGCGTTATGTATTTGGAAATTGATATGGTAGTATTTGTGAGTCCTGAGTAGCTTGGGCCTGGTTGTTTTGTTTTAGGGCCTGTAGCCCATCTTGTCAGGTTGAGGTTCAAGGGGGTCAAAACTCAGAGAAGTGGTTCCTTTGAGGTAAAACCGCTTTGGACAGGTTGGTTTGGAGATTTAAGACCTGTATGAATGGTATCTGAGTGACCAGTTGTCTTTGATGGCAATTGGGGTTCGTTAGTAGTGAGTTTGGTCAACAAGTGGCCAAACAGTATCGGGGGTCCAGAATCTCCATACGGAGTTGGATTGAGGTGAAAGTGGTGTCTGTGGTTAGATTGGGACTAGATTGATTTGTAAGAGTTGGAATCAAGTCAATCGGAGGTAGGAGCATAAAGTTATGCGCGTCAGAAGTTTACCCCAAAGTGTTGAAGTGCTGATGGGGGACATCAGCAAGGGGGCGCCACGGCGCCAGCAGTCCAAGATGCGGCGCCTGCCGTCCAGTAGCGAGGCATGTTTCAGAGGAAGCAGGAGCCGCGACAGTACTGTAGCGGCCGCAATCCCAGCCCCAATTTTGTTGTTATAGGTTCGTTTCTGCTGTTTTGGAGTATTATAGTGTCGGTTTGGATGGTTTGGGTTGTGATTGTTTGAGTTTCGAGTGTTGTGGTTATTTTTGGAAGTATGTAAAGGTAGGATGTTACAGACTCTATGAAATGCATAATCTTAAATAAATTAAAAAAAAAGATAATTACTTGAAGTTGATGCAGGTTGATCATTGACTCCCTGATATATTGGCAGAGCATTATTATGATGAAAATCTGATAAAAATGGATAATTGCGTCTGTTCCCCATTGTATCAACCACATTCAAATGATTGCTCCCCTCATTTAGACCAGCATAAATATCTATCATTAAACAAAAAACAGCAAACGTTGAGGAACTTATTAGTTTCATCTCTACAATATGTAAATATGTATGTGTGTATGTGTGAGGAAAGCTAGAAAGAAAATTAAAACACAAATAGAGTTAAATGCAAGTCAAATGTATCAAATTAAAATACTATTCAATAGCCATGGTTTCCTCCAAAATTATAAGATACATAGAATTTTTTTTTTTGCCACCATTATAAGATATATAGAGAAAACTAGGATTATGAGTTCTTTTAAATAAAACGTAAACATACAAAATTCACACAATTTAAGGTCATAATTATGACTATGTCAATAAAGATAAATTTTTTTTTTCAAATTTCTGCTAGAGATAAGGGGTATTTTTGTTATGTCAATTAGCAACTCGTGAATTTTAATCATTATGTCAGAAATGTGCTTTCCTTTTACTGTTATTTTAATTTGTAAAAATCGATAACTTGTTCATGTAAAGAATTCACAGATTGAAAATCCTAAAATAAAACGAGTGACAAGCTTCCAGGAAATGAGGAAAGTGAAGTAAACTAAAGTTGGTGATGGCATAAAGATATTATTACCCTCACCCCTGCTGTGATATGAATTCCCTTGACCATTCACTTGAGCTCTCTGTGGTTTCAGCAATTAACAATAATTTTACCCTAATAGTTGTAGTACTGACTTCTTTTAAGGTATATAATGCAAGAAACAAGATCAATTCATATCGCCTACAAATTAAATAATGGTGTTAATTAAGAAATTTTATTACATTATCAACTGTACATTGCGCAATTTGAACTGGTTAAGTTTGATTTTTTTTCCCAATGAAATTTGAAAATAAAAAAAAGAAGTTTATAGTATACTAGAAAAAAAAATATAAACTCTTATCGTATGTAATTGTTTTATATGCAACTAATAATATCTCACTAAAAAAATGACAACTGTTGATAAATTTTATTTCACTGGAAACATAATATTCAAAATTGGTATAAAATCCAATAGCTGTAGGAATAAAGATAATGCACACAAATGGATAAATGACTAAAGCAACAAGAGTTTTTTCATGTCAACGAGCAAAATAGTTAATTCTTAGTCTTAATGCTTTTGCTTAAGCTTCTATATTCAAAAACTTTAATTTTTTCCCCTCTTGGTGGTGAAAATGGATCCTTGTCCATTAAAGAGTTCAATAATATGAAAAAAAAAACGGAAAAACGTACCTGAGGAATGTGTCAGGAGATTGTTTCCATCATCAGAACAAGCGTAACACCATTTCACGTTGTCGTCCTTGTCATATGGGCTCTCCGGGGTTTCATAATCTGTAGGTTTCAAAAGACTAAGGATATGTTTGACGCATGTTTTCAAGACCGTTTTTTTATTTTTAAAAATAAAAAAATTTGTTTGGTAAATTTTTTTTAATAAAATGTTTTGAAAAATAGAAAAATAAAAGAATAGAAAACCAAGAATATTTTTAAAGTGTTTTGTAATTTTTGTTCTAGAAAATATAAGAAAAGGTAAAAAACACCTACCTCATTAATGGTAAAATTATAAATTTTGAATAACTCATCTAACGCTTACTAGTTATGATTTTGAGAACAATTATTTAAATAAATTTTTTTATTTTCTTATTTTCAAAACTTGTTCTGAAAAATAGTTTTAAAAACAATAAAACAGAAAATACTATTAAACAGACCCTAAAATAATTTGGGCCGTAATATAGGTTCATAACCAAATGAAGAGCAGGCAATTAAACCAAAATAATCAATATTTCTTTTGGACAGAAACTTTGAATGAACCGATGGTTAGATATATGGCTATTATGTATATAAATCATCTCAAGTGAATGAGGCTATGCCACTAAGATCTAGTTAATTTAAAAAGGTACAACAATGTAATTTTGTAACAGTCAAGTGACAAGGGAAAAGAAAATGAATATATAATAAAATAAACTCACAAATGAAAATGGAGGAGCTGGAAACGAATAAAATATATCAAATATGCCTTGGAAACAAATAAGATAAAAATATGGCTCGGAACAGAGGTTGATCTGTAAAAGCTATACATTTTAAGGAATGTGAAAAATCTACAACCATATGCCATGCATGTTGATAAGTTTAGTTTAAGGAATTAAAATTTATTAGTTTAAGATGAAATATGCTATTTTTAACAATGCTCTGAGTCTACATCCTTTCATTTCAATGACTTTGTAGCTGATCCAATTAAGTAGAGCTATAAAAAATTACCAGCAATTTTTTTAAAGGTTAAACAAAAAAAAGTAAGGAAAATAATCAGTTGCTTTTGCGTAAAGAGTAAATAACATTGATGAGAAACCTTGATATATATATATATATAATATTTTCTTTCCGTTTAATTTTAAGATATTGTGTGCAACTAAATTAAATTCAAAGAGGATAGGGACGAGCATTACCTTGGTCACCACTCATGGAATCCATTCTTTTAGGAGGAGGGGTGAATCGGATATCTTCCATGTTACAATGTTGTTTGATCACATATATTCCAATCTCTTTTATATCATTATATTTTAGACAGACCTCTGCATGATTCCACACACCTTCTTGAAGTACAGGTTCCATTATATCATCATCCAGGTAATCCCCTTTTAGATCATACAATACTATATGATCACCATTACGTTGGTTAGTTAGCTCAGGCAAGTGATGGACATATACTGATTTGAAATTTATGTACAACCTAGAGGCGGTGTATGTAAAGCAGAAAGCTTCATGAAAAAGAACACCAAGGCAAAGATTCGGGAAGGAGCTACGAAACCAAAAACAAATAGATGCTCCTTTCCTACGGTGGTCAAACCATTCTGGGATGCTTTCTCCTTGAATGAGAAATTCGAAGTGTTCGTCATGAGGCAGTCTGATCACCGCAGCCCCAATTAATTCCTGTGCATCAAATAAAGAAATGTCAGTAACACATAAATATAGCAAACTCACATACTCAAATTGATGGTAATATCTGAAAACCAAAGAGATAAAAATTGACCTCACTCAACAACTAGTTTCTTGACTTTGTACTCAACGATATGCAATCAATTGCTGTCAATTCTTTATGTTTGGTGGAATCTCTTCAACTTCTCTTAGATGCTCGCAATAATCTTGAACAAGGCGCCACAAAGAACGACATTCTTTTATGCATGCCGGCAAAATTGTGAAATTACAACAGCTCAAGTCCAAATATTCTACATTTATCAACGCTTTAAGATAGATTTGAAGATTCTCATTTGATATATTGCAATCCCACAGGGAGAAATGATCTATTTTATTGGGACATGCAATATCCATCACCAACTTTGCATCCTCAACAAAAATCTTATTTAGTTATGGCAAATGAAAAAGGCCACTTGGGAGCTCAATTACCCCTCCGCCTTCATTTTGAATGCATAAACCGCGAAGCTAGGTAAGTTCGCAAATTGACAAAGGCAACTTTTTTATAACAGTACCAACCAAATCCAGGCTTCTTAGTTTCATTTCTCCTTTTACTTCTGGAAAGTTCTTCAACCTTGGGCAATATATAAGTGAGAATTCTTTGAGAAAAGGCAACTTGATGCGACGTGGAAAGGTGTCAAGCTGGCAACATGCTGATACACTAAAGATTTCAAGGTTTCTCAAATATCCAACCGAATCATCAACTCAAATTAAATTATAGCAATTATGAACCGTTAGTTCCTTTAAATTTGAGAGGCCAGATAAATTTGGTATCTGTTTGATATGTCCGACTTCTTCAAGAGTTAGAACTCTAAGATTCTCCATCTTCTGTAATAAATAAGAACCATACAAAAAGTCAAACTAATTGAAGAAATTATCAAACACAAGCTACCTAATAACCAAATAAATACACATGAGATATGGGGATGCTTGCCTTAATTGTTTCCATTGAACTGAAACAACCATCTCTGAGCTCTAACACAACAAGCTTCTTTGGACAAAAATCATAGGGCAAGCTCGACGAAGGATATCCCCTCCATTTCAGCACTTTTAAACTGTTAGGAAGATATTTGGGGCCCTTCGAAAATTTCAAGTTACTCAAAATAAGAATTTTCATGCTTTTTCATATTCCTAAAGGCTTCTCCATCCCAATATACATCTATGCTTTTCCACAAATTCTCCAAAATTATGATGTTGACTTCATTTGTACCCTTTTAAGCCAAAAACCAAAACAGATCACAAATATTATATTAGGAAGTTGAGATATATATCTATATAATCATAAATAGAAAAATTTTGTCACATATTTGAATCAAGGACATGCATGTTAGAAGTTTCGATGTTATTTAATTACAGAAAATTTTAGATATCATCAAACAAAGAAATAGTCCCAATGAAAATTGGTGCAATGTTACAAAATGAGCAAAAATATTCTATAATAAAAAAAGTAATGCATTATTTGCTAAAAATCTTGTAAAATTTTTTTTGGGCTTTTTTTTATTTTCTGAAAGATCACTTACCATATTTTAACTCAATATTTTATAAAATATTCCTCATAATATAACATCAGTTTTGTGTGTTCATTTTATAACCAATAACAATTTTGTGTGTTCATTTTATAAGCAATAACAATAAAATCATAACATAAATATTAATAATATTAAATATAACAAAACGAATGCAGAAAAATATTTTCCTTACAAAATTAAAAACACTCAATTACAAACACATGCTATAAACCAATCAGGTCATCCATTATTAACTCGAGTCTTTATATTAAAAAAAAAATCTCCAAGACAATTCTGTCAGGCCTAGTCTTTGACTTCAACTCTAAACTTTTTTACTTAACATTTCAAAATTCAATGAAAACTCATCAATGATGATGCCATCAAGAAATTGTGAAAAGAAATAATACAACAATAAGCCAAAATGTCAGATAATCCGAACTAGTGTTATGTACTTACTGTATTATTTTCCAAAACATGAATAATATCTTGATCGAACCATAATCTACTACGCTTGCCTGGCTGTTTTGGTTATTCCTGGCAAACAATTTCTATTCCCATTTCACATATTAAATCATGCATTATGATATAATCACGCATATGATGAATAGCCCCTATTTTTAAAATCTTTATGAGGCATTTGTTTATCAACACTCCAATATGATAATTTGGATCAAAACCATGAATGTGTTTAACCATATCTTTGATAGATTCCAATTCCATTCCATTAAAGAAACAAGCAATATCAAGAAAAATTTCTTTTTCATCTTGTTCTAAGCCATCATAGCTCACTTTCAATCTTTGCTGAATGTTTCCATTAGGAATTCTTTTATACATATCTAATGCAGATTCCCACTCACATATTGTCTTACCAAACAAGTTAGAGCCTATTACTTCGAGGGCTAAGGGATGACCTTGGGTGTAACATAACACACGATTCCAAAACTTCATCGTAACTTTCATCTGGCTGCATATTTCTAAAGGCATTCCATTCTAATAATTGATGAGACTCTTCATAATTTAAAGCCTTCATGTCATATATACTTTTCATGTTGACCCTATATGATAGCAGCAAATGTTTATCCCTTGTTGTTATAATGATCCTACTCCCAAAACCAAACAAATCACGCCGACCTAATTTCTGTAATTGCTCTCGTTTGTCAACATTATCAAGAATTAACAAAATCTTCTTTTGTTCAAATCTCTCTTTTATTGTTTGAACTCCTTCATGAACATCATCAATTTTTGTGTCCGCCCCTAAAACCTTTGAAAGCATTCTCTCGCATTTTTTCTAGGCCAAATTTCCTTGATTTTTCTTTGATGTCAACGAGAAAGCACAAACCATCAAAATTATCAGCAATTGAGTTATACACAGCCCTTGCTATTGTTGTTTTACCTATTCCTCCAATTTCGCAAATTCCTACCATGATCACTTCATCTTTTGACCCAAGTTGCAATAGAGTGTTTATTTCTTCCAATTGGGAATCTAATCCAACTGGATATTCGGCAACATGTAAAGGAACCCTATTAATTATGCTAGATATTTCTTTCACAATCCTTTCAATAAATTGATATTCATAATCATGCCTGAAAAAGTACAAAAATCTATGTCAAGTGTTAAATTCATTCAATTCATGTTTCATATGCACAAAATTTATAATAATTCTCATATAATCCAATTAAATGAAGCTAGCTAGGTAAAAGATTTTGAAGAAAAAAGAGGGATAAAAGTTATGAATTACCCAGGATCGAGAGGGATGCCGGAAATATTAGCTACATCATATAGGGCAAGCTTCCAATTTTGCATCTTCTTTTCATCAGCTCATAATTTTAGTTTATGCTCAGCTAACGCTTGTCCATAATTTCTTGTTTGGTATCGCACTTCGCAAGGCTGCAAGTCATAAAAAATTGGCCAAACCAATCGACCATTTTGCTTGACACATTGATGAATATGGACAAGTTCATCGAGGCAAAATGTTGAGGAAGCATAGTTTTTAGAGAATATAGTAATAGCCATCCGAGATTCTTGGATTGCTTTAAGAAGTCTTGGAGTAATTTCATCCCCTTTTTTTATTTCCTCATCATCAAAGAAGGTACGAACTCCCTTTTTAGTGAGAGCATAATACAGATTTCCTGTAAAACCAGGCCGGGTATCTTTTCCTCTAAAATTGAGAAAGACATCGTAAGTGAAGTGATTGTGGAAGGAAGTTGATGCGCACCCTGTCATGATGGCTTGTACTGGATGGAAATTGTAACACCCCTTATGTTATTTTCCTTGGCATAGTGATTTAAGACCGGGGGAAACAGGACGGAGGAAGGCTCAAGTGGAGTCTAGAAGGATTCCACGCCGCGGCGAGGAGCAGGGCCACCGCGGTGAGCAGCTTTCCAGTACCATTGTTTCGGATTATTTGGTGGAGTCGCGGTGAGGTATGCTGGAGCCGCGGCGAGAGTCGAGATATTTGCTTAAATTCGGATAAGTCGAACGCGAAAGAAAGAAAGAAAACGAAGGGAGCGACGGAGGAGAGCGAGAGAGCAGTGCTAGGGTTTGAGATTTTCGGTGTCTAGGAGCAATTTTCGAATCTCAAGAGCTTGGATTCAAGTTGCTAAGTGCTCTAAACTCCTCCCTCTCCATTTTCTTTGGTTGAAGTTTGGGATTTTCGGTGTTAAGTTTGGATTTCCGAGTCGGGGTGAAATCCACCGATTGAAATGGATGATTTGAGGTTAATATAGTGTGTTTTGGTATTCTTATTGTTTGGATGTGAGTTTTGAAGGGTGTTAATAGTTGAATTGTGATTTTATGAAGGTTATTGGCTAATCGAGAGGGGTTCACACGTATTGGAAAGTGCAAGGCAGCTTGTGAGACTCGTGTGTGTGTGGTAACGATAATTGAGGTAACCGGGTGTTTGTTTGATTGTATTGTATGGTATATTGGTATGTATATTATTTATATATATGCATGTTTCTTTCGTACCATGATATTCATGTGATTGTGTGTACTGTTTTCTATATATATCGTGGTATACACACAGCTAGATGGTAGTTATGATAATTATGACATTGATGATGAGTATGATGGTTATGATGGTTATGATGATTACATTGACATGACATGACATGATGCAGACATATGATTGTGATATGATGATGATAAGCATATGATGATACATGAGCATCACCACAGGGCATTGCGAGGTTGCGATATACGGTGATATGGGTGGTGATGACGATATGATGATGATGTATTTTGATATGATATGATATGATATATGATTAGGGAGAATAAGGATGGGATCCCTATCACTAAATCCTCCCCTATGGCCTGGTGAGCCAAGCGGCAGTGTACTGCACCTTCCCTAAATCACCACCAATTCGAGGTGGTCCAGGGGAAGGAGATCCACGGTCCGAACATTAGTGTTACCTTTGGCCGGGTGCACTGATGGGAGGTGAGCTTGGTGATGTCCCGGAATCGGTCTTCACCGACTGTTGGAAGGGAGTTACCAATACGAAATGTCCTGTCATGACGATAGCCCGTGGTTCTAGCTGTGTGCGAGGGAGACATGCATACCATTCATTGCACATTGCATTCATGAGATGTATGGAATATATATATATATGTATGTGTGTGTTTGTTCCCGATTACTGAGACATTGTCTCACCCCATCTCCCATAAACTAACCTTTCAGGTGACGGTTCGCGCACTAGTCTGGAGAAGGCGCGTGAGTAGCAGTGAACGTGGGAATATTAGGTCTATGTAGTATATATGTAATTGGATATTGTATAAAGTGCCAAGTAGGATAGAGAATGGTTTGTAATGGATAAGGATATGGTTGAGACTGGTTGTATGTATGTTTATGTTTGTGATATGCGTGGTTGCATGATTTTGGATGTTGAGGAGTCTATATGTTGGTGTTGGTGAGTTCGGGGTTGTTTTGGAGTCTTGTTGGTTTGTTGTAGGGCTTGTAGCCCTTTTGGTCACGTGGGTTCCAAGAGGTCAAATCTCAGATGAGTGGTTCCTGTGAGGTGAGCCTCTTTGGATAAGTTATTTTGGGGGTTTTGGACTTGTATGGTTGGTCTGGGAGTGTCCATTTGCCTTTGGTGGCAATTGGAGGTTGTTAGTGGTGAGTTTTGGTAAAGAAGTGCCCAAAATGGTTTTAAGAGTCCAAAATCGCCATACGGAGTTGGATTAAGGTAAAAGTGGTGCTTGTGGATAGATGGGGGCTAGATTGACTTGTAGGAGTTGAAATCAAGTCAATCGGAGGTCGGAGCATAAAGTTATACGCATTGGAAGTTCGCCCCAGAAGGTTGAAAGTGCTGATATGGCATATCAGCAGGGGGCGCCGCGGCGCAGGAGGGCAGGCTGCAGCGCCAGCATGTCCAGTAGCGTGGCAGAAGCAAGGGGAGGCTGGAGCCGCGGCGGTACTGTAGCGGCCGCCGCCCCAGCCCAGTTTTTGGTGTTTTGTGAGCCGTTTCCGCTGTTTGAAGCTTTGGAGTATTGTTTCGAGGTACCAGGGTTATGTTTGGTTAAGTTTTGAAGCTTTTGGTTAAGTTTGGAGGTGTCAGGAGGTAGGGTGTTACAGAAATGAAGATAACAATGTTAATTTATAAAGAAAAATTATGAAGAGTGATGATGATGTGTGTGTAGCTTCAGGAAGGGGGAATGAAGATCTCAACGAGTTTAATTACTTACTATGAAAACAGAAGTTGACAATAACAAAGCAGCTGTGATACATACTAAAGCAATGGGAACTAATATGAAGAAGGATGGAAAATTTAAACTTCTCTATCAATCAACAAGAGAAGATCAACGTGGAGAATAAAGCTTTTCTCTAATTTAAGCGTACAGATGCCAATACAGGTTGTAGAAGCAAATCCAAGTCAATGTCTACGGACGAAAGAAACATGCAAAACATATAGTGAATAAAAAAATTACAGTGAATTTTTGATGAAGAATTGGAGATTATTACTACAATTCGTGATGCATTTCAATTCTAATGGTGCATTAGTTTTATTCTATTTTATTTTTGGGGTTTATAATAGTGCAAGTTCTGTTCATTTTTTCAATTCAAAACACAATGCTTAATATGGTATACATTCTTGTCCTGTTTGTGTTCACAACCTTTCTAATGTGGTTAGATTCCTTCAGATAATGAGACAAATGTTGCAATTTATTTTCAAGCTAAACTATACCTCTGGTCCTTAGTACTCCCTTTACTAAATCACCTTAATTAAGTTGGGGAGTTAAAATGAATTAGTTAACAATCTTATTTTTTTTAAAAAAATCACAACATCTTTCTAAAATTACCCTTATTGAATTTTATTGTGAAAAAATGAAGTATACCATTTCTTTAATGCTTATAGCATAAAATAATGGGTAGACTCTATTTTTCAAAGCACTTGGGGAAAAATTATATATGAGCATTCTTGGAATACATAATAAGCACTATATTGTATTTTGAAAATAGTCCTATAACAAGTAAAAAGGTCCTAGATTTAGAACAAGAGAGAGTAATATAGAGCAAGTAATATTCCCTTTTATTCTTCTTATCTATCTTTTAAGGCTGTAATACATAGATTAAGAAAGGTAATTAATATGTCATAATTTCTTTTAAATTTCTTGATATTTCCTTCATCTATTATCTCTATTCTCCATAATTAACAAAGATAAGGGTATAATTGAAAATTTAATATTTAGTTTTGTCTTGAATTTTATAAGGACAAATAGATAGAAACTATTTTTTTCCAAAAATAATTTTAAAAAAAGGAAGTGATTGACACATCACACATTAAAATACACATACTCTTTCCAGTCCTTCATGTAGGTCACCTTCTAAAAGAGTATTATGTCACTTTGCAAGAGTGTATGGAGCATTAATCTGTATTCTGGATATGGGTGTGCTAAACCGATCTGAACCAAATTAAGGTCAATCTATTTTCAATTATTATATCTGGTTTAGTTATTTTTTTAAAAAAACTTTTGTTATATTAGTTTGGTTCAATCTTGACCATGGAAAACCTAAATAGACTAAACCAAGCTAAATTTTCTATTTTTCATTTTTATTGTGTTTAATTTATAGTATACAAAATCAAGATGTAGTATTTTTAACGTTGTTTCTAATTTTCTTCGTGTTTTTAAGAATGGGTTTTGATTTAAATTTCTTAAATTTTTTCAATTCAATGTCATAACTATTATTACGAGTGATATTGTTATTGAAATTAATATTAATTTGGATTTTTTGTTTTTTTTAACAAAAACATTTTTTAATATTATTTAGATGGAATATTGGAATGTATATGATTCTCAATTTTTTTTTGAATGTTTTGGAGACCTTTGTATCTTTCTCAATATTTAAGTAGCTTTTGGATTTTTTTTATGATATGTGCCATTGTGCTTTAGCTAAAATTCCAATCCAAACTGTAAAATCTAAACCTAACTGAAATATTATGATACGGTTTCCTCAAAAATTTTGGTTCAGTTCAATTTTTTTTATCATCATTTCTGTGACATCCGGGCGCTGACAAGGGCGGGGAGTGATCGCCGGTGCAAGAAAGGTTAGGCTCAGATAAAGTGATAAGGCACGGACAAGGAGAGCTCCTGGCAGGCTTCTAAGCGTAAGGGGCACATGAATGAATCGAATATATACCAGAACTAGAGGGATCCAGAGACTGTCTAGGTATGTGACTATACGGTTAAGGATAGCTTAAAAGAATTGATAGGTACTATCAATACCAACAAGGTGCACCTATCTTTTCGGTAGCCTATCCCTTAAGTACTCATCAGTTAAGCGCGCTTGACTTGAAGCAATTATGGGATGGGTGACCTCCTGGGAAGGAGGTGTGTGAGTGAGGACAAAGCACACCGAAAGGGCTTGTGTTGGTCTGTGGGGACAGTCGTCAATCCTGAATAGCGGCCGGATATTACAGTGCTCCATATCCGATTCTGGAACGAATTGGGCCAGTAGCGTATCGGGTGGAGCTACCGCCTAGTCTTGCTGGATTGCATGATGTTTTCCACGTGTCTCAACTCAAGAAGTATCATCCAGATCCGTCTCATATAATTGATGATGAAGCAGTTCAAGTATGAGAGGATCTAACTTTTGAGGTCACACCGTTACAAATTCTAGATGTTAAAGAAAAGCAGTTGAGAAATAAGACCATAAAGTTGATAAAAGTCTTATGGAGCGGTTTGACGGCAAATGATGTCATGTGGGAGACTGAAGATTCTAGGAGGAGGAAGTATCCAGAGATTTTCACTTGAGGTAAGAGTTGAAATTTCGAGGATGAAATTTTTATAAGGAGGGGAGAGTGTAACACCCCTCACGATATCTTTATTGGTCTTGTGTCAAGAATCGGAGGAAGTAGGATGGATATGGTTCAAGAGGAACCAGAAAAGGCTCCGCGTCGTGGCAAGAGACCTTCCAGTGGCATTGTTCCGGATTAGTTGGTGGAGCCGCGGTGAGGTATGCTGTAACCGCGGCGAGAGTCAGGAAATTTGTTTAAATTCGGATCAGTTCAGTCAAACAGAAAAGAAAGAAACGGAGAAAATAGAGGGAGACCGCGAGGAGCAGTGCTAGGGTTCAGGATTCCCGGCTTCTAAGAGTGATTTTCGGACCTCAAGAGCTTGGATTCAAGTCGGTAAGTGTTCTCTACTCCTCCCTCTCCATTTTCTTCGGTTGAAGTTTGGGGTTTTCAGTGTTAAGGTTGGATTTCCGATTTGGGGTGAAATCCACCGATTGAAATGGATGATTTGAGGTTAATGGAGTGTGTTTTGGTATTCTTGTTGGTTGGATGTGTGTTTGGAAGGGTTTATGTGCAATTTGAGCTTAACCCTAGGTTGTTTCCGGTTAGGGCTCTTGGGAATCCGAAGAGTATGTGTTCGAGTAGTGTTTAAACGATCCCTGAGAGCTTATTGATGTATGATTGGGGTGTTAGGGGCCTTGGGTTAAGCCTAAAGTGGTTAAATTGTGATATTGTGACTATGGATATATTGTGTTAATGGGAGAATTATGTGTTATGAAGGTTAATTGGTTAACCGTGTGGGGCTCAAGCATGTCGGTGTTCAAGAAAGCGTGTGGAACTTGCCTGAGTGTGGTATTGACAACCTGAGGTAACCGGGTATTTGTTTATGTGGTTTTATACGATAGTATGTGTAGTGGTATATATATATATGCTTGTCTCTTTCATACCACGATAGTGATATGTTTGTGTGTGGTTATTATATATCGTGGTATGTGTATAGTAGATGATGTTTATGAGTATTGTGATGGGATATGTGATGAGAACATTAATGTGATATGATATGATGATCATGATGATTATGATGATACATTAGCATCACCACATGTTATTGTTACATTGAGATGTATGACGGATGAAGTGGTGATGATGTGATGACGGATGATATATGATGATAAATGAAATTGTTAGGGAGAATAAGGTTGGAGTATGTGATACTGTATATGTTAGGGAGGATAAGGGTGGATTATGTGTGTTAGGGAGGATAAGGATGGGTTATTTGTATATGTGTGTTAGGGAGGATAAGGATGGGGTATATGTATACGTGTGTTAGGGAGGATAAGGATGGAAGTCCCAGACAGGACGACATGCATATCATGCATTTTACATTGCATTCATATATTATATGATTCATATTTGTATATATATATGTTTATGTGTTGTTGATCCCGGTTACTAATACATTGTCTCACCCCACCCTCTCCCATGACTAACCCTTTCAGGTGAAGGTTCTGGCTCTAGTCCGGTGAAGCCTAGAGAGTAGCGGGGTACATGGGAAGTCTATGTAATGTTTGTATTTTTGGATAATGTATTATGTGCCAAGTAGGGTAGACGATTGTGTATTGAATGTATGAGATTGACAGGATTGTTATGGAGGAATGTATGCTTGGTTATGTTTATGTGGAATGTGTTATGTTGGTGTTTTGAGAGTGTTAAGTATTTGGAAATTGGTATGGTAGTATTTGTGAGCCCAGAGTGGTTTGGGCCTGATGGTTATGATTTAGGGCCTATAGCCCGTTTTGTCATGTTGGGGTTCAAAGGGGGTCAGAACTCAGAGGAGTGGTTCCTTTGAGGTGCAACATCCTTGGATATTTTAGTTTAGAGAGTTTGGACCTGTATGAATGGCCTCTGAGTGACCAGTTGTCCTTGGTGACAATTGAGGTTGGTTAGTGGTGAGTTTAGGTCAATAAGTGGCCAAAATGGTGTCAGGGGTCCAGAATCTCCATACGGAGTTAGATTGAGGTGAAAGTGGTGTATGTGGTTAGATTGGGACTAGATTGATTTGTAAGAGTTGGAATCAAGTCAATCGGAGGTCGGAGCATAAAGTTATCCACGTCGGAAGTTTGCCCCAAAATGTTGAAGTGCTGATATGGGATATCAGTAAGGGGGTGCCGCGGTGCCAGTGATGGCAGTAATGAGGGAGAAACAGAGCAGGCCGGAGCCACGGCGGTCCTATAGCGGCCGCGGCCCCAGCCCAAAGTTTGGTAATTTGGGGTTCATTTTCCGTTGGTCTGAGGATGTGAGATGTTGTTTTAAGCGGTTTGGATTGTGTTTGGTTGCATTTCGTGAGTTTTGGTTATGAATGGGAGGTAGGATGTTACAATTTCAATTTTTGGTTTATTCAATTTTTATTCTGAACCAAATTGAAAATTCGAATGCACACTCCTAATTCTGAAAACACCCTTCTTGTCAATTTCCAATGTGAAAAAAATTAACTAACTTTATATTATTCATTAGAGACAAAAATGAAATTAAAGTAATTTTTAAACAATATTATTAATGTAACTGGCTTTTATTCAGATGAGGTAGAGTTAGATGTGATGGAAGGGAGTAATCTCTTTGAACTTCGGCTTACCAGCATATAACCTCCTTCACCCCATTACTCAAAATGCATAGCTTCACCCATTGCAAGTATTCTAGCCAATTTGATGTGATTCACTAATTTACCGGTTGAATTAGCTAGTTTGATGTAATTTTTAGAGTGTTATCATTTTAGTTAATTATACATGGTCATGATGACTTCTAGAATTTATCTCTAATATAATTAATTTAGAGGAAAACTAATCAATTAGTCCCTACAGTTTACATTAATTTTCAATTCAATCCTTATGCTTTAATTTCATGTAAATCAATCGCTATAATTTTCTATTTCATTTATGAAATCGTCCTTACAAGTTACAATGCATATCAGTCATTAACAGCGTTAGTTAACTGCTGGCATGGCAAAAAATGTAATAGGCCAATACTGAACTGCCAGTTTAGTCATTCGTGTCTCTGAAAAAAAATCTTAAAAAAAAAAAGAAACATAAGCGTATAAGAGAAAGCATAAGAGAAAGGAACTTGGGGTATAGCGGAAATGGTCTCGACCCAGGTCTTTTAATTTTTTAAATGAGATTTTAATGAAAATTTTATTTTAAATGATGTAGAATACAAAGCAATATCAACATTGTAACCATCAAGTTATAAAAAAAATAATATTTTACTTTATAAAATATAAAATTTAAAATAGTAACATTTGAACTATCCAAATTTCACATGGATAGTCCAGGATGTGAACCTAATGCAGATCCACTCCCGACATATAGTGATTCTAGGATAGGAAATGCTAATGGCATGAACGTAAATGATGGTGGTTCCTATCGATTATCAAGGACTTGTGTAGTGAAGAAGATAATATCTGACATTTTTAGGACAGGAAAGATAGGGACATATGAAAATGGGTTATTATACCCAAAGCTAGATGGCATTACACTATTATGAACTTAGTCCCAAGTTAATGAGAAGTGTGCTTGATGATATGTGTAGGATCGGAGGAACTAGGACTGGAGGAAGAATCCAAATATGACAAAAGTTGAAATTTGAAATAAAGAAGGGCCATGCTGTGGTGAGACACTCGTAATATTTCAAAATTTTTCTAGCTTAGAGTACTTGCATTGTGGCGATGAGAGTCGCAAAATCTATTTAAATTAGATGAATATTAGTTGAATGAGGAAAAGGAAACCAAGGGAGAAACGGGGGAGCAGTGATAGGGCTTGAGAGGCTTCAATCTTGATTGGTAAATGATCTCTAGTCTCTCCTCTCTTTTCTCTTTGGATTTCATTTGAAATTCAAGTTTATGCATAGGGTTTCCAATTTGAATGATTTCCATCAATTGAAATGTGTGTAAATAGATTATGGGAGTGTTATTTGGTATTAGTGATGCTTGGGTATGAGTTTTAGAGGGAGCATATATAATTTATGCCTAACCCTAAGTTGTTTTTGGTTGAGGAAGTTGGGAATCCAAAAAGTATGAAGATGATTAGGATATGAATGGTTAATTAGAGCTTATTAGTATGTAGTTATGTTGTTGGGACCTTTGGTTAAGCATAATTGGTTGAACTATGGATTTTGGTCAAGTTGTATGTTATGTTAATTGAGATATTATGGTACTGTAGTGGTTGTTTCGTTGATCGGAGGAGTTCAAGTTATGATTGATAATCCAAGAAGCTTGTGGGATTCGTGTGTGTGGTATTGACAACTTGAGATAATTGGGTGTTTGTATTATGTGTATTATATGTTAGTATATATGCATGTTTCCATTTATACCATGATATTGTTATGTGTGTGTATGTTTTTTCTACATATCGTGATATATACATGACTAGATGACATAGTATATGATGATGATGATTTTATGTGATGACGTGACATTACATGATTTTATATCATGATATTGAGAAACATGATAATAATGATGATTATATAGTAACATCATCACCACATGTACATTGTGAGAAAGGTGGATTAGGTGGTGATGGTGAGATATGATATGATATGATGATATATATATGATATGGTGAAATAAGGAAAGGATCCTTGTTATTAAATCCTCTGGAGAGTAAGACAGTATTGGATTGCACCTTCCTTAAATCACCACCAATTCATGGTGGTCCAGGGGAAGAAGAGCCACAGTCTAAGTATTAATATCACCTTTGGCTGGGTGCACTAGTGTGAGGCAAGTTTAGTATTTTTTCAGAATCAGTCTTCACTGACTGTTAGAAGGGAATCACCTATTGGAAAATCTCCTATTACGACACTAGCCTATGGTTCTAGCCATGTTGAGGGAGACATGTATTTCGTTACATTTTGCATTCATTGCACCATGTGCATTATCATATGAATTATTATATATAGGTTGCCTATATGTGTTCTTGGTTTCTGAGACATTGTTTAACACCACCTTGCATGACTAACATTTCAGGTGAAGACCCTGGCACTAGTCCGGAAAAGACAAATGAGTCGTAGTCTCTCAGACGCGAGAATAGTCAAGTCAACGGTAGTATGTATGGTCTATGTTTCTATTGTGTCAAGTAGAGTTGAATGTTTATGTATGATCTAGTTATCCTAGAAGTGACATTGTGTATGTTATGTAATGACATGAATGAATGTTGATGATGATGAATGATATGTGAAGACATCGATGATGATCTGGTATGGATGTATGCATGTATTGGTGTGTATGTGTGATGATGATGATGTGGACTCAAGTATGGGTCATTACTATTGGAGCAGGTGTCAGTGTGTCAAAATGGTTGTATGTGTAAGCCCCAAAGGGGACTTTGGGCCATGTATGTTAGTTTTGGGGCATAGAGCCCATTATGTGAATTTGGGGTTCAAGTGGATCAAAACTCGAATGAGTGGTTTCTCTAAGATTAAACCTTCTTAGACAAATTGGCTGACCTAAATAGGACCTATGTGAATGGTCCCCGAGTGCCAAATTGCCATTAGTGGCAATTAGGGAAGGTAAGTTGTGAGTTTTAGCCAAAAAGTGACCAAATCGGTCACGAGTGTCCAAAATTTCCATACAGAGATGGATTTGAGTGAAACCGGTGTCTATGTATATATTAGAACAAGATTGACTTGTAGGAGTTAGAATCATGTCAATCGGAGGTTGTAACACGAAGTTACATTCGTTGGAAGTTTGCCCTAAAGAAGTTGAATCTGCTGATATGGTATTAGCATGGAGGCGCCGCGGCGCCAGTCGCCTTTGATTCAAAAATTTTGCAACCCAAGAACTTCTACACCATGGTGGTATTGTAGCAGCCATAGTGCCACACTTTGATTTTCTTGATCCTAGTTTGGTTTGTCCAATTTTCAAAGTTTTAAGTTATATGTGGTGGTGTATTGTAGTAGGGTGTTACACTAAAGGCATATCGTCAAGATCACACCAATGTCTAATGGAGCTAGGTTTGATATTGTTGGGTGTGGGCTCCCTATGTGGAGAAAGATGCAAACCTAAAAGCCCATTATGTGTCTTACTTATTTAAGTGGAGAGGAATCATGTTAAGGTATGAGACTGAGGTCATATTCAAGTTAGAACAACCATCTTTGAGAGAGGAGAAGAAAACGTTATTTTAGCACATTCACTGAGCAATCATGGGAAAAATTCGTTTACAGATTCGTTAGCAGTTGATTTGAGCTGAAATTTTGTAAGCAAGTTTGAGACATCTCACTCTTCATTTTCGACGGTTGGATCATCATTTTCGGTCTAATGTGAGAGAAATTCAATTCATACTGAAATAGTAATTTTTGGGTTTTTCATCTTCTTGATTCTCTATTGTAAACTTTTTGCTTTGATTGTTGCGAGGACTGTTCGTACTAATTTGTACACTTGATTGAGATTTTGTTGTACTCCTGTTTTGATCATAATATAGCTATTTTCATTGATTTGGATGATCTGTGGTTTTTATCCTTACCTTGAAGGGTTTTCCACGTTAAAAATCTTAATGTCTTATGATGTGTTTGTGGTGTTTATTTTTGCCATACATTTTTTTAACTAATCCTCATAAATTCTTGCAAGTATGAGAGATTTATTTTCGCTGTATATTTGTTACTCTGTTACTATTCATATCACAGTGGCATCAAAGCCTTGGTTTTCAGATTGTTTAATTTGCTTGAATAATGGAGGTAAGGGCAAGATGAAAGATTTACTATTTGTGAAAAATATGCATCTTCTTGTGTTTGCTACTCAGAAGCCGGAATCCAAGTCTAATGAGGAGTGCGATTTTGAACATCAGTAGGTATGTAGTTTTATTTGACAATATGTACAAGATAATGTACATAATCACATTGCTAGTGAGACACATGCGAAAACTTTATGGGAGAAGATTGAGTTCATGCATTCCTCTAAGTTAGGAAATAATAAACTACATTTACTGAATTGTTTGATGAATTTGAGGTACAAGGAGGAGACCTCAATCTCAGATCACTCGAATGAATTTTAAGAGCTCCTAGATCAACTATCAGGAATGGGTATTAAGTTTGAAGATGAAGTTTTGGGACTATGGCTTTTAACCCCTTTACCTGAGTCTTGGGAGACATTTCGAGTTTCAATTACAAACTCAGCCCCTAATGGTGTTATTTCCTTACAAGCGGCAAAGAGTGATGCTCTTAATAAAGAAATGAGAATGAAGGCACATGATTCTTCATCTTATTTAGAGGTGCTTATCACTGAAAATAGGGGAAATAGTTAGAAAAGAAAACCAAAAGATGATAAAGAGAAGAGCAAGAGTAAGTACAAGTCTAGATATAAAAATTTAAAGTGCCATCATTGTCATAAAAAAGGACACATTAAGAAGCATTTTTTTCTCTTTAAAAAAGAGAACAAAGGCAAGAATGTAAGCAGAAAGAGAAGGATCAAGATGATGATGATGATCGTGTTACTACTGCTACTAGTGATGATCTTCTTATTCTTCATGATCATGAATCAGTCAATCTTGTATCAAATGAGAGCATGGGGATAAAAGATTATGATGACTATTTTACTACTATCACTAGTGAAGATCTTCTTATTCTTCATGAGTATGAATTAGGTAAGCTTGTTTCAAATGCGAGCATATGGGAAATAGACAATGGTGCTGTACTGCACGTTACACCAATGAAGGAGTTCTTCACATCTTATACATCGGGTAACTTTGGAGTATTAAAGATGGGTAATGATGGTGAGGCTAAGGTGATTGGCATTTGTGATATTTGTCTACAAACCAACACGAGAATGAAGTCATGGCCAAAAGGAGTTAAACATGCTTAGAATGTTCACTTTAATTTGATCTCTGTTCAGAAGTTTGATGATAATGGTTTTGATAACTATTTTGGTTCTAGAAAGTGGAGGTTAACAAAAGGTAACTTGGTTGTGGCTAGAGGGGAAAATTTCTCTAAATTATATTGGACAAAAGCTTTGATTGCTATAGACAGTATGAATGCCATAGATATGGAGGTTTCAAATTTGTGGCACCGAAGGGTTAGTCACATCAATGAAAAATGACTTAATTGCTTAGCAAAAAAGCACATACTTCTAAGATTGAAGAGTGCTCAATTGGAGAAGTGTTCTCACTACATGGCTAGTAAGTAGACTAAAGTATCATTGAAGAAGTATCCTCCCTCAAGGAAATCAAAGTTACTTGAATTTGTAGTCCATTGAAGGTAAAATCCTTTAGTGATGCTCTTTACTTCGTTACCTTTATTAATGATTATTCTAGAAAGCTATGGGTCTATGCTTTGAGGACAAAAGACCAAATGTTGGAGAAACTTAAGCAATTTCAAGCTTTGCCTAAGAGACAGACAGGTGTGTGCTTTTGAAGCAAAATTGCCTAAACATTTTTGGGGTAAGGCACTGTGCACAGCAGTGCACGTTATCAATCTTAGTCTTGCAATTACTTTAAATGGTGAGGTGCCAGACAAAGTTTGGTTTGGTAAGAATATTAGTTATGATCACTTACGAGTCTTTGGATGTAAGGCATTTGTGCATGTTTCAAAGGATGAAAGATCCAAGTTGGATTCAAAGACAAGATAGTGTATCTTTATTGGTTATGGTTAGGATGAATTTAGGTACATGTTGTATGATCCTATTGAGAAGAAGCTTGTTAGAAGCCTTAATGTGAAGTTCACAGAAGATGAAACCATTAATGACATTGATAAGATGGAGAAGACAACTCCTATCATAGATTATAATCCGTATGATGCTGATCCAGTATGGTCGCCTATTCACAATCTACATGCTAATATTAGCAATGTTAAACAGGGAGTGCGACATAATTTTCCCAATGAAGGGCAGGTTGGGGATGGGTTGAATGTTCCAACAAATGATGTTAAAGAGCAACATGAGTGATGTGTCCATTTTATACATATAAAATACCCACATTTAAACTCTAAATTGCATCTAAATATATTTATATTGATATATTTTAGCATGATTTTACATATTTTTGTATTTCATGGCATTATAGGCTCATTTGCAAGCATTTGGAGCAAAAATGTTACAAATCGTTCATGCTGAAAGTTTCAACACCCTTCTGTATTTTGATTGTAACTCTCACATATGAACTCCAATTGAGGTGATTTAAGATGCTTTGGAAAGCTAAGACATAGATCTACAATTTTGGTGTTTGAGTTTTCCCAAATTCTAGTGCTATCTTAGCACAAATCAAACTCAAAATGTCAACACGAGCTGGTAAAGTTATGAAGCTGAAATGTGCATCTGTCCGTATAAACAGTACCCACCCAGCACCGGGTCAAATACGTACGGCACTGGGTCAACATGAATTTTGAGTGTTTCTACCTTCTGGAACCAGCCGGCACCATATGGGATAAATATATGGCCACCAGGCACCGGGTCAAGGACAAAAAGGCCATAAAAACTCATTTTTGACGCGTTTTGGTGATGTTTTAGGCTTTTATGAGCTTCTAAATTTTTCCTATAAAAAGATACACGATTGAAACACAAGAGGGATTCAGAAACACACTCAGAAGTCAGAGAACACAGTTCTAAATGCATCTGGGAGCAACTAGGAGCATCCTATAGAGAGAGTAAGGAGATTTGGGGAGTATTAGTGCTAGATTCATTCTTCTCTAATATAACTCTGTTTTCTTATTATTTTCATTATGATTTGGGATTTAGTTGTGATTTAATTTCTATTTCCATGAGTAGCTAAATTTCCCAGCCGGGTAGGGATGTAGTTTGACTGGGATGGATTGGATTTGTTTCTTTAGTTAAGACTCTTTAATTTGCTCTTCAAGTTATATTTAATTTATCTTTTTATTATATTTATCTCTTTTATTCATTCATGTGGATTTTATGCCTGATCACCATAGAATCTAATTAATGGGTAAACTTGATGGACTGAGAGGTGAAGAGTGAATCTAGATATAGAGAGATAAACATGAATAACTAATCTAGAGATAAATTTATGAATTCATGGTGATATAAGTTGTAGTTTTCAAGGTTTAATTAGGAGCTTTAATTGTGCGAGAGTGAATTGAATCCTAATTAAATAAGGACTAATTGACCGAGAGGTAATTAGTACGCTTTAGAAATAACAATCACTATAATTATACAGAGTCTAACTAAGAAATAAACTCTAATTATCTCGTAAGGTGAATCCTAATCCCTTGACGCTTCTAGAACTGAACCAAAACTCAAATTTCATTTTGTTTTCTATTTCTTTGCTTTTAAATTTGAATTCTCAATTTGATTATCACTTATTTTTGGGATTAAAAGTTTGGATTATAAATTTACTACCTCCCTTGGTTTCGACCTCTGGAATACTCCGGAGACTTTTTATTACTGCAATCGACCCTGTACACTTGCAGGATCCCGATCAATGAGTCACAGAATGATACTCTACATAATGCACCAGAACCATCTCAAGTCCAACTCAAGAGGTCTATAAAAGGAAAAGACAACCATCTAAAAGGTATCCTTTTGATGAGTATATGACCTTGACTGATGAAGGAGAACCTGAGTGTTTTGAGGAGGCTATGGAGAGTGATAAAAAACAACAGTGGCTAGATACAATGCATGATGAAATGAAATCCTTATATGATAATCACAGATTCGATTTGGTGAAGTTACCTAAGGGCAAAAGGGCCTTGGATAATAAGTGGATTTATGGGGAAGCATGAAAGCAATTCTACATCTTTGAGTTATAAAGCTAGATTAATAATGAAAGGCTTTAGTTATAAACAGGGAGTTGATTTTAATAAAATTTTCTCTCTTGTGAAGAAGATGTCATCCATTAGAACTGTGTTGAGTTAGACTACTACTCTTGATTTAGAAGTGGAGTAGATGGATGTAAAGACTACTTTTCTCCATGGTAATTTGGAGGAAGATATTTACATGAAGAAACTAGATGGTTTTCATGTTGTAGGCAAAGAAGTCTATGTGCGTAGGCTGAGAAAGAGCCTCTATGGTTTGAAGCTGACTCTAAGGCAGTGGTATAAGAAGTTTAAGTCTACTATGTATAAGTAAGGCTACAAGAAGACTACTTCTGATCACTGGGTCTTTATTAAAAAAATTTTTGGTCATGATTTTATTATTCTATTATTGTATATTGATAACATGCTTATTAGTGGAAAAAATATTTCCAGGATTAATAGGTTCAAGAAGCAATTGGGTGAGTCATTTGCTATGAAAGACATGAGAGCTGCTAATCAGATTCTTGGCATAAGAATCTTATGTGACATAAAGGATAAAAGGCTTTGGCTATCTCAGGGGTTTTTACCCTTACCTTAAGGGGTTTTCTACGTTAAAAATCTTAGTGTCTCTTGATGTATTTGTAATGTTTATTTTTACTATATATTTGTTTGACTAATCCTCATAACTTGCAAGTAGAAAAGATTTATTTTCACTGCATATTTATTACTCTGATACTGTTCATATCAAATATAAGAGGGAATCCATCAAGAGAGAACAAGGTGGAAGACTTGCGAACCTCTAGAGCGTCTGATTGAGCATTTCTAGGCTCGACACAGAGAACCCCCAGGATAAAGTGTTTGTATTCTTGCTTCATTCTGTTCCTTCCCGTAGGTAATAATTTTCCCATAATCTATATCTCTTAATTATCTGTGCCATGCCAATTGAGCTCGGCACTTAGGTTTTAATGTTTAGGCCAGTGTGACCCTTTGAAAAACCTATACATTTTAGAATAGAAACATTTAAAACCCACTTGACCTCAAACCTATGCATGCACGACTAGCTATACCCTTGTGTTCTACTTCATTTATCTCTGTTTTTGTCCTATAAACATAGATAGACAGAGTAATATGGAAAGTTCTTAACTCGAAACGTAATGTGGCAATAGAGATATTCTGAGTAATGCTGCTCAACTCTTGCCTTTGAGGGATTCAAATGAACTTCTAAGTATACATGCGTTACAAGTTCTTGATATATAATAATAGTAGAATGTCACATATAGTGGATATATATTCATGATCTCTTTAAATAAAGTAAATAGGTTTTGCTACCAATGTATATTATTCCACTATATATATATTGTTTTAATACTGGTTGGAGAAGGTGGGTTGGGATATGTGAGGTTGTGGCTATATCCGACATGCTAGCCAGAGTTTACTTGGAGTGGTTGGAAAAGCTTCATGATGGCTTGTATCTGATGGTTGGCCAAAAAAAAAAAAAGAGTTGTATCTGATGAAGTTCAGCGTCATCGACGGGGATCACCACCTTTTAACCTACAAATCTGCCATTATTTATGTGAAAAGGAAGGTGAAGGATATATGAAGGGAAAGTGATAAAGTCATAATGATGGATGTTCTGACAGTTGCCTAAAGAAACCCACATCATCACACACAATAACATTACCCAAACTCACTGCTAAATTGCTTGCCCCAATGTCTGGGGATGAATGGTTTAACGAACATAAATTACGAGGGGTAATTTAATTTTTTTTTAACTCTATGGACCAAATTGAAAAATGGTGTGAAGTCTAGGGCCTAACTAATTAGTTATCCCTCAATTTAGAGTGAGCCTGAATATTTATATAAACGTAGTTCATATAATATGTCAACTCCTTTTCACTTGGCAGAAGATTTGTGCCCTTGCTGCTCAGAAGTCCAAGAGAACTTACTTAGACCATATTTTCCTGCATTGTCATTTTTCGAGAGCTTTAATTATGGTTTATTTCAGCCAAGGAAGGGATAGTTCATCATCATTATCAGTCAGAGAAGGATTAAAATCGTAATTTGAAGATTATTATGCACAGAGATCTATTATGTTTTATGATATTGAGTTCTTTAGCATATATACGAATCACGGACAAAAGAGACGCGAATGAATCCTACTGTCTCTCCATGGTGCCGCATTTAAGGAAGATTTTAAGAAGGGTAACTCACCTGGATGGATTCAATCGGTCCTCCTGGTTTCTCTCTTGTTTTTGCAGATCCCAAACTTCTGAATGCCATGATAGCTGCCTCACTCAAGAACCCTGAGCTCGCCACTGTCATGTACGATTTCCATGTGCTCTGGAGACTTATTTGCGATGTTAGGACAGAGAGAATGCCTATTAGCTGGAAAGTGGAAGTCTTCTGTCAATGGTTAATTATTATCGGTAAAGTGTACCGAAACTTCATCAAAAAAGATTATATAGTATATATATCAGCTAATTTCTTTATAATTATTAATTATTAATATATTAATAATGAAAGAAAGTAAAATCAAAAGTAAATCATGTGAACATAACAATAATAAATAATAAAATAATGTGAATGCGAATGTTTTGTCGGCAAAAAGAGATTCAGGTCCCTCATTGTCGATCAGCAATAGTGGCATAAAGCTGAAATCTTCTTATTAAGTATAAATAGACCATAATGTGTTTTTATGAAGTAATGCTGTAGTACAGTATTTTACAAACTTCAGAAATTGTTTTATAATACTTATTAGTAAAAAAACTATAATGACGTTATTTTATTTTAAACGAATATCATCCTCATAAATCATTTAATAATTATGAAAATGAATATATAGAATTTTTCCTTTTTTGGTAATAATCTCTTGTATCTGGTTACGACTTTGAATTTCGATTAATTCAGATTAAGTTATGTTCAAATCCATTCGGAGGAGTTCTCCTAAAAATATTTTATGCATTCACACCGTCTCAAATCCAAACATGTTTAAGTAATCATAACTCCTTCCACTATAATTAACGCTTGTTGGTATATAAAGAATCTCCTTAAAACGACTTAATCATGTTTTATACATTTGGTCATATATAATTATATATATTAATCACCTATTGGATCACTTGCTAGAATTTTCTAAGAAATGACAAAGCATGCACCCATGAAACCAGCTGTGACACAAATTCTGGGAAAGTTACTAAGTGCTTTATACTTTGTTTGGAAGATGCTTTAGTGGTCCTAAAATATAATGAAGTTTCTAAAATATATATCATCAAGTTTTCTTTTAATATTATGTTTTTATACCAACATAAAAAATTAATCTATTCTAAATTGATAATTGTACCTGTGTTAAGTAAAAATATATTTAGTGAAGATCTGGATGGCTTAATTTGTAGACAAAGCTAAGTCAATGGGGAAAGATGAACGTGGGAAAAGATAAAGGAATGGCTTCACTCATTCACTTAAAATTGGCTTTCAAGAATTTTCCAAGAAAAGACAAAAGCATTTTCGAAATCAGCTGTGCTACATTAATTCAAGTTCAAGAGCCTCCTGACCCACCCCTACAATTTTGGCATTGATCGATTATTAAAATATATGTAAGAAGTGGTGCTTTTAAAATTTGAGTCCTATCAGAAATACTAAACCTTTATCTAATCTCACACACACATATCACGCGGGATCCTTTATGGAGAGTTCGGTTATAAATCTTTTATAATGGCAATCCACAATGCTACTTTTGCCATACCATCAACTTTCCTAGAAACAAGCTGCGAAAGTTACAAAGAGAAATGGGCAGGAAAGAAAATGAATACTTGCTTTGTCGGCCACTACCTTCCTGTCCTTGTCTCTAGCAAACATACGCCTCGGAATAAAAAGGTAACTCATATAAATTAAGAGAAATAGTTAACTCTTTTAAATATAATTTAAATTAAAAGTTATTTTTTCAAGAATATTTTTAATTTAATATTATCATAAAATTAATGATACATAATTAAATTTATTATTAATAATGATGGATGAAGGATAAATTAAAAAGATAAATAATTTATACTCCAAATTTCAATATTAACCCTTTAAATTTGGGATCAAAACCACTCCAAAAAAATTCCCTTGTATATGAGAGCAGTGACAGTGTGTGTGTGTATCATCCCATAAAAGGAGTGAAATGAAGATCTCTGTGAGGGCTGCATGTGGGAGATTTATTTTAAGGAAGGAAGCGTGGGTTTGCGATGGTTAATTATATAATAATATTCCCAAATCTCAGTCTGAGTTTTTAACACAAGTATTTCAATAAAACACAATGACACGTCTACATCATTAACAAATTTCTAAGTTGTTTCTACACAACAGGCAATCATCTTTCTCAGTTAAGGCCCTCCTTTTTCTTTCTTTTTTTTTTTTAAAGACAATATATGATGAGGACCTCCATAATCAATGATTAAATTTCAAATTTTAATATATGAGGACATGTTAATTATTGTCTTATAAGATTAAAAAGTTATTAATTTTTTCTAAATTTTAATAGCCAATCAGAACTATTTAAGAGGAAAAAATAATATAAAATATAAAATTAGTTGTGATCGAGATTCAAAAAATTCTATCAATGTAATAGAAAATAATTTAAAGCATAAAATAATTTGGCCTGAAAAAGGTTTTCATCGGGCACTCGATGTATAAAGCAAAAGATTAAAGTAATAGTTTCCTTCAAAAGAATAAAAAAAAGAATTAAAGCAACAGTTTCAGTGGAAGAAAGTGAGTTTCCCCGAAGTTGTGGATATAGGAAATGACAGGTAGGTCAACCATTGCCCAAAATAAAAAAGATAAAGTTGCTATATATATATATATATTAAGAAAGTCAAAGTGAACAATACACCATTGAAATTAAAAATTAAATCATTAAAGGGGACCCCTAAAAAGTTCTTGTCCTACAAGAAATACCAGATTTTGTTTTATCAGATATTATTTGGCCTAAAATTATAACACGCCTAGCCAATAATTATTAATTAAAGATAACCTCAAAGTTGGACTTGAGTTTGAGAAGTTAAGTTGATTTATATTGGTCGGCTTTACATATATGAAAATTATGATAAAAAATCTAATGATCCACACAACATTTGTTTAAAATGACATGCTATTTATTTGCATTTATTGTTATTGAGATACTATTATCCAATAAGCCACTTAAATTATCAATTTTAAGTAGAAAACCTCCTTTGTTAGCTGTTAAGTAATTAATAGAAAATTACATCTCATGCTATATTTAATAACATGTCATCTGACATGGACATATAAAATCCATATTTCTGTTGACTAAGTTACATTACATGGCCTCTGCTTTTGTTTTCTTTTTTTTTTTATTGGGTCGGGGTCTCTCCTGCAGAGACCCCATAGCCACAATCCTGCTATGGCAATTTTTCTATTTTTTAAAAAAATTAAAAATTATAGATAAAAATAGATTTTTCAGGGATCAAGTAGATATATTTTTTGTGTAGTTTTAAATTTTTTTTAATATTTTTTCTTCATTATGAAAAAGATATATAAAATTACAAACTACATAGATCCAATTTTTAATGTATAGTATTGTTTTAATAAATAAAAAATTTAAAACTACAAAAAATATATATTTGCATAATCATTGAAAAATCTAGTTTTTATTTATATTTTTTAACTAAAAGAAAAAAAAAAGAAAACCTGCCACAATAATAGAACCGTGGCAGGAGAGGGTCTCACAGGAGAGACCCACTGTCCTTTTTTTTTTTATGCTGATATGCATATGCTATTCAAAATATCTTTTATTTTAATAAATACTAACTTCTTCATATTTTTTATGCAAATGGCCTCTCTCATTCTTATTCCGTAGAACTCACATCGTCCGCATTCTTTGTAACAACCCTCATTACATTGTCTCTAGTTAACCAAGTATTTTTGACATTGTGTGCAGAACCAGAGGGTTAGGACAGAGGAAAGGTTGAAATGGAGGTAGAATGAACTCCACGCTACGGTAAGAAGCAAGGCAGCCGTGACGAGCGAACTATAGATTTAAATATTTTCTGGTTGAAAGCAATAACATCGCGATAGGCTTTTCTGGGGCCACGGTGGGAGTTGAAAATTTTGTATAAACCGCGAAACATTTCAGTCAAACAGAAAAGAAAGAAATGGAGGGAGTGACAGAGAAGCCGTGCTAGGGTTCGAAGTTTCTGACCATTAGGAGTGATTTTTGGCCTCTTGAATCTTGGTTGGTAAGTGATATTTACTCCTCTCTCTCCATTTTCTTCGGTTTTGAGTTGGGTTTTCTCAAGTATATATTGGGATCTTTGGTTTTGGCTGACTCCTAACAATTAAAATGGATGAATTGAGGTTAATGGAGTGTGTTTTGTGGTGTATGTTGCTTGGGTATGAGTTTTGGAAGGAGTATGCATGGATTAAGCTTAACCTTAGGTTATTTTCGGTTGAGGCATTTGGGAATCTGTAGTGTATGTGGTTGAGTAGTGTTTAGATGGTCTCTAGGAGCTTAATGATGCATGAAAGTAGGGTTGAAACTATAATATTCTAAAACTTTTTTCTGAATATTCAAGGCTCAATATTTTAAAATCTATAAAGAATTTGTAAAATGGATATATACCATTTGACATGAAATAGGATAAAAAAGTTAATTATCTCAATTGAATAAAAAATTAGAAAATAACAATTTTACCCCTGGAAGGAAAAAAAAGAAAAAAAAATGAAGGCAGTGGCACAAGGGAGGATGGGAGAAAAGTTTATGAATTTTGGGATAAATTACACCTAATAACCCGAAAGTTTTAAAAATTATAAATTAACTCAGGTCAAGGGTATTTTGTAAATATGAAAAATTATAGTCAAAATAAAGCTCTCAATGAGTTAAGTCCAATGAAATATAGTATAAAATTTATTAAGGTTAAAGTAATATTTATTGGATAATTAGAATTTAATATTGGTATTGTATCTAACAAAAGTCAGTTTGAACTGCAGGAAGAGGCAGTATTAATTCAAAAAAAATTAGAGGACCTTGTTAAAATATATTTTGGATCAAAATAATGATTTTGGACTAAAGGTAATTGTTGGATAATTCTTTACCAATTTAATGTCAATTTTGGTAAAAATACTCAATCGGTATGAGTAAATTTAATTAGTAGAGAGTATTTTGGTCCATAAAAATTATTGAAGCAATTTTGTGGCCAAATATGATGATAAAGGACATGCTGCACACTGAAGAGAACAAGGAGAAATTTTCTCAAAAACTTATTAAAAATTAACCATGTTTAGTTTATTAACTAATGTTACTATTTCCTCCTTTCATCTCTATCCTCTAAGTGATGGGTTTAAGTGTGATTAATCTTCATTTGCTTTCATTCTTCACGTCTGGACAGCAACAAGTTGAGAGAAAGAGAGCAAATTATACAAAGAAGAAAGGAAGAGCAAGAAGAGAAAATTAAAAACCAAAACATCAAGGTAAGTTTATTTGATCACTAGCTTGTGTTCTTAAGTACTTATAAGTGCTTTCATGAAGTTTTCCTTCCTCTTTTTCCTCTACAATTTTCATCCATGAGAGAGAGTAGAGAGAGAAAATGAAGGTATGGATAAAATAAATCATGAAAAGGGTTATATAGGTCATAAGGTGCAAGAATATGCCATTAGATTACAAATTAATCGGGTAGTTATTTTTCTACAATTTATGGTAATTTTTTGCCTAATTAGGGTTCAATATAGGAAGGGAATTTCATTATTTTGACCCCAAAAATGGATTCTTTGGGTCCAAAATAGGTTAAAATAAGTATGTTGTACAAGGAATGCCTTATGGATAACAAAGTGCAAATTTTAGTTCAAGTGAGCACTTTGTAAAGGAAATTGTATAATCTGTGGTTAATAGCATTATTTTATGATGCTATAGGATCCAAAGGAGTGTTAGCAGATCAAGGGAAAGGTGTACAAAGTTTGGTGGAACTTGGAAAGCCCAAAGATAGTTATTTTACCAATTATGTCAAAGTTGTTAAAACTATTTTCAATTATCTTTTGAACATGCCATACTATAACATTAATGTTTTATGTTATATTTGATGCGTTGATTGTTTGAATGAGAGCTTTTGTAAATAAATGTAATATTTATTTATTATTTCCTTTTAAGATAATCTATTAACTAGTTGCTATTGTGGTTAGGCAGATGTCTGAATCCACAGATAACTCAATATTGTACTATCAGCCTGAGCCAAACCCTTCCCATCAGGACCTCCTAGAGAAGAAAATACTAGCTCTAACGAAATACCTTTAGAACGGCCAATGATTGTAGACCCCATACATAATGAGGATTATAAGGTACCTATGGAAAAGCCTCCTCACATATTAAGAGAGAGGTCTATGAGGATGTGGATTGGGAGTTAGCTTTCCTAGAAGACCCAGATAATACCCTAGACAATAGACCACCAGATATAGAGACGATAGTCTACAGGATCATGAGGAAGTTCTCTAGAGCATACGGGATTTACTCAGAAGGCCCTGATAGAGTTCTATCCTTTATGACTAGATTGTCCCAAGTTCAATATGATTTAGAAAGACAGGGGAACAGGTATCCTTAACAGTTGTGGATTGATACAATGCTCAAAGAGATACCTGATGATGAGTTTTGGACGGAGATTAAGGCTAAGTTAGAAGGCAGAGAGTTTGAGAGCTTAACACATTGCATTAGAATATATTATGTTGAGGCCAATTTGAAGAAGAAAAAGAAAGAGAAAGAGGAAAGTGAGAACAAGAAAGATAAGGGCAAAGGAAAAAGACCAGTCTCAGAATGTTATGATATGCCAGACTCCTCCCACATACCTACTAGCTCAAGTAGTGAGTTATTCAAGGTGGTCGACATAGTTACTAAGATATGTCTGGAGAGTCATCAAGTTTTCTGGAAATTCCCTATTCTGACTTTCTTGGATTTAGTAAGAGATTCATATGATCATATGGAGGTATAGGATCGACAGTTCCTTGATACTGCATGGATAGACGCAGTACTTACTATATTACCGGAGGATGAGGATTACTGATTGGCAGTAAAAGAAGAACTTAGATTGTATTGCCCTGAAAATCTACATGCTTGTGTCAGAGAGTCAATTCATCATGAAAGGTTAAGACTAGAGCTAGCTGACATGAAGAGGACTGAGACAAACTCGACAGGATCACAATCACATTCTGTGGATCAGGTTGAACAACCAGTGCAGGAACAAGTACTGGCTGAGGATTCTGGAGATGAGTCTGAGGAGGATCCGGAAGAGGACTTGCAAGAGGATTCAGTGTCAGCTCATGCTCATGATAGTTCTAGTTTTTCTTTGACTTGATGTAAAGTATCTAACTATGAACATGTATATATGTATAGAACTTTAGTTGACTGCAATTTTGGATTTAAAGTAAAGACAGTCATAGATAGCATGGTACATATGATAGAATAGATAGCATAGTTAAAAGAATATGACTGATGTATAAATGACCCTGAATACAGCATGTACAAAGTTTTTATATGTGAATAAAATGCTATGTTTATATAAATATGTTCTATGAGTAATATTGCTATATGTTTATAATTTTGATTATTTTATAGATAGGAATGGCTCGTACTAAAAGATAAAGTCAAGAGATCACTCATCAACAAGAGAGCGTGCAACAGGTTGATCCCTTACAGGTTATAATAGATCATTTAGATCAACAGTAGTGACTAATTGAGGACTTACAAAGGACAATAGCAAATCAGAGACAGCCACAGGAGGCAAGAGTATAAGAATCACCTCAAGTGCCACAGTCACAACCTGAGGCCCAAGCAATGCCAGTTAATCCAACAGCAGGTGCAGCAGCTAATTTTGCTCACCAGTAAAATATAATAGCACAGTTTAGAAAATACTATCCTCCATCATTTGAAGGAAAATTTGATGTATAACCTACGGAGGATTGGATACTGAGCTTGGAGATAATATTTAGGCTGATGGGTTGTGCTATTGAGATAAAAGTATTATTAGCCAGATACATGCTAGAGAAAGAAGCGAACAGATGGTGGCGCACCACTGAATTGATTCTACAGGCTCAAAATATAGCACTAACATGGGAGATATTTCTCGAATATTTCTACGATAAGTATTTCCTAAGGTTAGTTAGAGATGAAAAAGAAGCTGAATTCATTATGCTCAAACAAGATAAGAATCAATCAGTAGATGAATATGTGGCTACTTTCATTCAATTGTCTAGATATTGCACATACTTGCAGCAACATGATGATGAATGGTGGAAGACTGAAAAATCTGGAAAGAGGCTTAAAATCAGCCATAAGAGAAAGAGTTGCTCCTATGAGAATTTGAGAGTTTAATACATTGGTTGAGGTCAGTAAGATTGTTGAAGGAAGTGTGAATCATAAAGGTTTTATGTCCACTGCTCCAGCTAGTACCAGAAAGACTACAATTGAAGAAGGTGAACCAAGTAAAAAGAGAAAGAAGCTTTGGAACAATTTTAATAGAAGGGGTAAAAGAGGTGGTAGAAGAGGAGGATGACGAATAATGCAAAGAGATATTCAAAGGGAAGCCAGGGAAGCTCCAGTATGTGATCATTGTGGTAAAACTAATGGTGATAGACCATGCCTAGCTGGGCAGAATGTATGCTATCGATGTGGCAAGGCTGGACATTATGCTAGAGATTGCAGAGTAGATGTGGCTCGTACCTGGCCACAGGTACAAGGAAGGGTCTTTGCTCTTACGCAGCGTGAGGCCCGACAATCACCTGATCTTATAGAAGGCATGATTATAGTTAATGATTATCTTATATATGCCTTATTTCATTCAGGTGCTAGTCATTCATTTATTTCCTATAAGTGTGCTAAAGGATTGGGTCTGCATATTACTGAGCTACCTTATGATCTTCATGTGTCCATACTCACAGGCAATCATGCTATTACATCCTATGTCTGCCTAAATTGTATTGTACAATATGAGCATTGTTGCACCACACTAGATCTCATATGCATGCCATTCCCAGATATAGATGTCATAATAAGCATGAATTGGCTTTCCACTAATAACATTCTTCTTGATTGCAAAAATAAAGCCTTGATCTTACCTACTCCAGAAAGTGTCCTAAATACTAAGGCTAAGCTAAATTTCATATCGACCGCTCAAGCTGAGAGATGTTTAGGAAAAGGATATCAAGCCTATTTGGTTTTCTTTTTAGTAAATGTTGAGGTGGATGAAGGAATCGAAGAAATACCAGTAGTAAGAGATTTTCCTAAAGTATTTCCTAAGGATTTTAAAGACTTACCACATAAAAGAGAGGTAGAGTTTTCTATAGAACTGGTGCCAGAAACAAGTCCAATATCTAAGGTACCATACAGAATGGCACCACCTGAATTAGCAAAATTAAAGAAACAGATAGAAGAGGTATTGGAAAAAGGTTTCATCAGACTGAGTGTTTCTCCTTGGGGTGCTCCAGTGTTATTTGTAAAAAAAAAAAGATGGGAGCCTCCAACTATGTATTGACTATAGGGAACTAAACAAAGTTACTATTAAAAACAAATATCCTTTACCTAGAATTGATGATTTGCTAGATCAATTGGCAGGAGCCACTATGTTTTCAAAAATCGATTTAAGATCTGGATATCATCAATTACAGGTTAAGGCAGATGATGTTCCCAAAACTGCTTTTTGAACTCATTATGGCCATTATGAATTTTTAGTTATGCCATTTGGTCTAACGAATGCCCCAGGAATATTCATGGACTACATGAACAAGATTTTCCAGCCCTACTTAGATCAGTTTGTGGTAGTTTTCATTGATGATGATATCTTAGTATGCTCCAAATCTTTAGAGGATCACGAGATGCATTTGAGAATAGTCTTGTTTGTTTTAAAAGAAAAGAAATTATATGCTAAACTAAGCAAGTGTGAGTTTTGGCTCACAGAAGTGCGGTTCTTAGGGCATGTTGTTTCCAAGAACGGGGTCGCAGTAGACCCAAATAAAGTTGATGCAGTTATAAAGTGGGAGCAACCCAAGACCGTCACTAAGAAAAGAAGTTTCCTTTGTTTAGCAGGTTATTACAGATGATTTATATAGGACTTTTCTCAAATTGCATTGCTACTTACAAAACTTACCAGAAAGAATACACCTTTTGTATGGGATATGAATTACGAAAATAGTTTTAATGAACTGAAGCACAAGTTAACTACCCCGCCTGTATTAACTATACCTAATCCTAAGGAACCCTTTGTGCTTTACACAGATGCAAGTAAGCACGGATTTGGTTGTGTTTTAATGCAGAATGGTAGAGTAGTAGCATACGCTTCTCGACAGTTAAAACCGCATGAAGAAAACTATCCTACACATGATTTAGAACTTGTGGCTATTGTTCATGCTCTAAAGATATGAAGGCATTTTCTCTATGGTGGAATTGTAGAAGTGTTCTATGTCCACAAAAGCCTCAAATATTTAGAAGATAAAAAAGAATTGAAGGCAAGGCAGAGGCGCTGGATGGAATTGTTAAAAGATTATGATCATTCTATAAAGTACCATCCAAGGAAAGCTAATGTAGTGGCTGATGCACTCAGTAGAAAAACTGTTCACATAGGCTATATGATGATCCATGAAATAAAAATGCTAGAAGATTTTAGGGATATGTCCTTGTTTCTCCAATTACATGAGACCAAAATTGGTAATGAATTTTTACAAGATTTAATGAAAGCCTAGCAGAATAATGAGTTTGTAAAGGTAGTTGAAGAAATGATAAGTCAGGGAGAAATGTAGAAATTCAATGAGACAAATGATGGTCTGATCAGGTTTCAAAAGAAAGTATATGTTCCTCCAGTAGCAGAGTTAAAGGAAAAGATACTGGCAGAGGCACATCGAAGTAAATATACTATTCACCCATGTATTACAAAAATGTATCATGTTTTAAGAAAATTATTTTGCTGGCATGGGATGAAAAGTGATATTATCCAGTATGTGTCTAAATGCTTAGTATGCCAAAGAGTTAAAATAGAACATCAAAAGCCAACAGGAATGTTACAGCCTTTAGATATCCTAGAATAGAAGTGGGATAATATATCAATGGACTTTATTATGGGATTACCTAGAACATCATCAAGATATGATGTTATATGGGTTATAGTAGATAGGCTCACAAAGTCAGCCCATTTCCTAGCCATGAGATCAACATATACACTGGATAAATTGGCACAGTTATATATTAAAGAGGTAGTAAGACTTCATGGAGTACCAAGCAGTATTATTTCAAATTGTGATCCAAGGTTTACATCAAATTTTTGGAAGTCATTACAATAGGCCCTAGGTACTAAATTAAGATTTAGTACTAAATTAAGATTTAGTACAACATATCATCCACAAACAGATAGACAAACTGAGAGAACAATTCAAACATTAGAGGATATGTCGAGGGCTTGTGTGCTTGAAATGAAAGGAAACTGGGATGTATACTTACCACTAACAGAATTCATATATAATAACAGTTATCATTCTAGTATTTAGATGGCTCCATATGAAGCGCTATATGGCAGAAAGTGTAGGTCCCCATTATGTTGGACGAAGTTAGGTGAGAGACAACTAATTGGTCTAGAAATTGTTGACCGGACCTCCAGACAAATTGAAATGATAAGAAAGAAATTACTAACGGCTCAAAGTAGACAAAAGAGTTATGCAGATAAAATAAGGAAGCCGTTAGAATTCGAAATAGGGGATCATATTTTCCTCAAAATATCTCCTATGACTGGAGTTGGTCGGTCACTTAAGATGAAAAAGCTTAGTCCTAAGTACATAGGACCTTTCAAAATTCGCTCAAAAGCTGGACCTATAGCTTATAAATTAGCCTTACCACCAAATTTAAGCTAAATACACGATGTTTTCCATGTCTCCCAGTTAAAAAAATATCAGCCCGATCCTTCACACATTATAGAATATGAATGCATTAACTTACAAGATAATATGTGCTTTAGATAATCTATGCTTTAATGTTATAACTGCAAAGATTATAGATTATTGAGTTAAGCAACTGAGCAACAAAGACATTCCTCTAGTGAAGGTGGTTTGGAAGGGCTTAACCCCGAAGAAGCAACTTGGGAGATAGAGTCAAACTTGAGATAGAAGTATCCACAAATATTTACTTAAGGTATGTTTTAAATTTCGAGAATGAAATTTATTTTAAAGAGGATAGAAATGTAATATCCTAAAATTTTTTCTAGATATTCAAGGCTCAATATTTTAAAATCTATAAAGAATTTACAAAAATGGATATACATCGTTTGACATGAAATAGGACAAAAAGGTTGATTATCTCAGTTGAAAGGAAAAAAGAGAAAATGATGATTTTACCACTAAAAAAAAAGAAAAAAACACTGAAGAAAAAGAAAAAAAAAACTGAAAGCGGTGGACCGAGAGGGGGGATTGAAGAAAAGTTTATGAATTTTGGGGTAAATTACACTAATGACTTGAAAGTTTTAAAAATTATAAATTGACCCAAGTTAAGGGCATTTTTGTAAATATAAAAAATTATAGTCAAAATGAAGCTCTCAATTAGTTAAGTCCAATGAAATATAGTATGGAATTTATTAAGGTCAAAGTAATATTTATTGGGTAATTAGGTTTTAATATTGATATTTTACCCAATAAAAGTCAGTTTGGACTACAGGAAGAGGCAGTATTAATTCAAAAAAAATTAGAGGACCTTGTTAAATTATATTTTGGATCAAAATAATAATTTTTTACTAAAGGTAATTGTTGGATAATTCTTTACCAATTTAATGTCAATTTTGGTAAAAACACTCAATCGGTATAGGTAAATTTAATCGATAAAGGGTATTTTTATTCATATAAATTATTAAAGAAAATTTTGGCCAAATATTATGATAAAAGACATGCTGCACACTGAAGAGCACAAGGAGGGAATTTTCTCAAAACCTCATTAAAAATTAACCATGTTTAGTTTACTAACTAATGTTACTATTTCCTCCTTTCATCTCTCTCCTCTAAGTGATGGGTTTAAGTGTGGTTAATCTTTATTTGCTTTCATTCTTCACTTCTGGACAGCAGCAAGTTGAGAGAAAGAGAGCAAATTACATAAAGGAGAAAGGAAGAGCAAGAAGAGAAAGTTAAAGACCAAAACGTTAAGGTAAGCTTATATGATCACTAGCTTGTGTTCTCGAGTGCTTAGGAGTGCTTTCATGGAGTTTTCCTTCCTCTTTTTCCTTTGCAATTTTCATCCATGAGAGAGAATAGAGAGAGAAAATGAAGGTATGGAGAAACTAAACCATGAAAAGGGTTATATAGGCCATAAGGTGTAAGAATATGTGATATGTCCATTTTATACATATAAAATACCCACATTTAAGCTCTAAATTGTAAATAAATATGTTTACATTGATATATTTTAGCATAATTTTACATATTTTTGTGTTTCTTGGCGTTATAGGCTCATTTGGAAGTATTCGGAGCAAAAACGTTATAAATTGGTCATGCTGAAAAGTTTTAACACCCTTTAGTTTTTTGATCATAACTCTCACATATGAACTCTGATTGAAGTGATTTAAGATGCATTGAAAATATAAGACATAGAACTACAACTTTTATGTTTGAGTTTTCCCAAATTACAAATTTATCATAGTAAAAATTGAACATAAAATATCAACATGTGCTGATGACGTCATGAAGCTAAGAGGTGCAAGTTCCGTACAACAGAACCCACCTGGCACCGGGTCAAATCCGTATGGTGCTGGGTCAACATGGATTTTGACATTTTTCTGCAGTTTAGAAGCACCCGACGCCATATTAATTGATTTTATGGTCACCCGGCGTCGGGTCATGCAATAGGGGTCCATAGAAACACGTTTTTGACGTGTTTTCATGATATTTGGGCTTTTAAAATTTTTCTATATAAGAAGACACGATAGAAACACAAAGGGGATTGAAAAACGCACTTAGAAGTTAAAGAACACGATTCTAAATGCATCTAGAAGCAACTTGGAGCGTCTTATAGAGAGAGAGCAAGGAGATTCGGGGAGTATTAGCGATAGATTCATTCTTCTCTAATATAACTCTGTTTTCTTATTGTTTTCACTATGATTTGTGATTTTAGTTGTGATTTAATTTCTATTTCCATGAGTAGCTAGATTTCCCAGTCAGGGGTATGGTTGTAATCTGACTGGGATGGATTAGATTTGTTTCTCTAGTTAAGACTCTTTGATTTGTTCTTCAAGTGTTATTTAAATTTATCTTTCTATTATATTTATCTCTTTTATTCATTCATGTGGATTTTATGCTTGATCACCATAGAATCTAATTAATGGGTAAACTTAATGGACTGAGAGGTAAAGAGTGAACCTAGATTTAGAGAGATAAACATGAATAACTAATTTAAAGATAGAATTAGAAATTCATGGTGATGTAAGTTGTAGTTTTCAAGGTTTGATTAGGAATAAGTTGCGCGAGAGCGAATTGAATTCTATTTAAATAAAGATTAGTTGACCAAGAGGTAATTAGGATGCTTTAGGAACAATGGTCACTATCATTATGCAGAGTCTAACTAAGAAATCAAATATAGTTATCTCGTAAGGTGAATCCTGATCCCTTGACGTTTCTAGAACTGAATCAAACTCAGACTTCATTTTGTTGTCTATTTCTTTCCTTTTAAAATTTGAATTCTCAATTTGATTGTCACTTGTCTTTGAGATTAACAGTTTGGATTGATAAATTTACTACCTCCCTTGGGTTTGACCTCTCGAATACTCCGGAGATTTTTTATTACTGCGATTGACCTTATATACTTGCAGGATCATTTAAGCTCTAAATTATATCTAAATATATTTATATTGATATATTTTAGCATGATTTTATATAATTTTTTGTTTCATGGCGTTATAGGCTCATTTGGAAGTATTCAGAGCAAAAACGTTATAAATCGGTCATGTTGAAAAATTTTAACATCCTTTGATATTTTGATTACAACTCTCACATATAAACTTCGATTGAGCTGATTTATAATGCGTTGGAACGATAAGACATAGAGCTATAACTTTTATGTTTTGAGATTTTCCAAATTCCAACGTTATCATAGTGAAAATTGAACTCAAAATGTCAACATGAGCTGATGATATTATGAAGCTGAGAGGTGCATGTTCCGTACAACAAAACCCACTCGGCACTGGGTCAAATCCGTATGGTGCCAAGTCAACATGGATTTTGACATTTTTCTGCAGTTTAGAAGCACTCGGCGCCATATTAATTGATTTTATAGTCACCCAGCGCCGGGTCATGTAATAGGGATCCATAGAAACACGTTTTGACATGTTTTCATAATATTTTGGGCTTTTATGAGCTTTTAAAATTTTTATATATAAGAAGACATAATAGAAACACAAAGGGGATTGAAAAACGCACTTAGAAGTTAAAGAACACGGTTCTAAACGCATCTAGGAGCAACTAGGAGCATCTTATAGAGAGAGAGCAAGGAGATTCGGGGAGTATTAGCGATAGATTCATTCTTCTCTAATATAACTCTGTTTTCTTATTATTTTCACTATGATTTAGGATTTTAATTGTGATTTAATTTCTATTTCCATGAGTAGCTAGATTTCCCAGTCAGGGGTATGGCTGTAATCTGACTGGGATGGATTAGATTTGTTTCTCTAGTTAAGACTCTTTGATTTGTTCTTCAAGTGTTATTTAAATTTATCTTTCTATTATATTTATCTCTTTTATTCATTCATGTGGATTTTATGCTTGATCACCATAGAATCTAATTAATGGGTAAACTTAATGGACTGAGAGGTAAAGAGTGAACCTAGATTTAGAGAGATAAATATGAATAACTAATTTAAAGATAGAATTAGAAATTCATGGTGATGTAAGTTGTAGTTTTCAAGGTTTGATTAGGAACTTAAGTTGCGTGAGAGCGAATTGAATTCTATTTAAATAAAGATTAGTTGACCAAGAGGTAATTAGGATACTTTAGGAACAACAATCACTATAATTATACAGAGTTTAACTAAGAAATAAAATCTAGTTATCTCATAAGGTGAATCCTAATCCCTTGACACTTCTAGATCTGAATCAAACTCATACTTCGTTTTGTTTTCTTTTTCTTTCCTTTTAAAATTTGAATTCTCAATTTGATTATCACTTGTCTTTGAGATTAAAAGTTTGGATTGATAAATTTACTACCTCCCTTAGGTTCAACCTCTGGAATGCTTCGGAGATTTTTATTACTGCGATCGACCCTGTATACTTGCAGGATCCCGATCAATATGCCATTAGATTACAAATTAATTGGGTAGTTATTTTTCTACAATTTGTGGTAATTTTCTGCCTAATTATGGTTCAATATAGGAAGGGAATTTCATTATTTTGACCCCAAAAATGAATTTCTTGGGTCCAAAATAGGTTAGAACAAGTATGTTATACAAGGGATACTTTATGGATAACAAAGTGCAAATTTTAGTTCAAGTGCAAATGTTGTACAAGGGATGCTTTGTAAAGGAAATTGTATAATTAATGGTTAATGGCATTATTTTATGATGCTATAGGATCCAAAGGAGTGTTATAAGATCAAGGCAAAGGTGTACAAAGTTTGGTGGAACTTGGAAAGCCCAAAGGTAGTTATTTACTAATTATGTCAAAGTTGTTAAAACTATTTTCAATGATATTTTGAACATGCCATGCTATGACATTAATGTTTTATGTTGTATTTGATGTGTTGGCTATTTGAATGAGAACTTTTATGACTCTTGGATGTCCAATTTTTAAAATGTTACCATGCCAAAATTTTTATGAAAATGTATGGTATAAATTGATGATTGCTTTCAAATGATAATTCTATGAATTGTATGATGAAATATGCACATACTTGGTTGTAACTATTGAGATTCTTTGAATCTCATTCTCTTTCCAAATGTTTCACTTCATAGGTCCAAGTCATGGTAAGATTGCCCAAGAAGAAAAGGGGAAGGAAAAGCAAGCTCTTAATTAAAATGAATTTGTTTACGTTGATGCTTTGCTTGGAGTACCTTGCGAAAATGATGTGTATGGTTTTAGGACTTTACATGAATGTAATTATGTTCATATAGATCTACTATGATGTAATGTTTTAAGTGAAGACAAGAAATGGCCATGTATGTATATATTAAGGTCTATGTTGACAAGTTGTAGGAAGAAAATGGTCATTGTGACACTGCTCAGAGTCTCATGTACTGTTCAGAATTTTTGTGGTTTTCTATGTGAGTGTTTTATATTTATAAAAACTAGACATGTGTAGCTTTTCATAGACATAAAGATCACTCAATTTGGAGTTGTGCATGATTTATGATGATTTTTCAAAATTATGGTTAGAATCAGAAATTTTCAAAAATGACTATTGCTATAGTAAATATAATACAAAGTTATTGTATAAGTTGACCAAGTAATTTTTCCTGTTCAACTTTTTTTCCTATGTATAGAATCTTTTAAGCTATATTTAGAGACTTGAACCATGTCAATATGATTTTTCTTGATTTAGTTATGAATTTTCAAAATTTATCGAGTAAAAAGAAGTTAACTAAGGGAATAGTACCCAAAATGAAATAAATTGGTTTAAATTGTTTTATGTAATCAAGTCTCTAATGAAGCATTATTGGACTTAAATATAGTTTAATACATGGGAAATGAGTCTAAGTACGAGGTGTGACAAGAACCTTGGGCTAGGCCTAAATGGTTGTATTATGGAATTTGGATATTTTGATTGTATATAATTGAGGTATTATAATAATGTGAAGGCTATTTGGTTGACTGAAAGGGGGTTCGAGTGTGCTGGACAACTTGAGAAGCTTGTGGAATTGCATGTATATAGTATTGAAAACCTGAGGTAATCGGGTGTTTGTATTATTTGTATAGTATGTATTGTATGTTATGATATATGCGTACATACACATGTTTCCATTCATACCACAATATGGATATATGTGTGTGTATGGTTTATCTTTATATGACACATAGGGTATGATGATTATGATGATGATGTTGATGTGACATGACATGATGCATGCATTACCTTATGATACATGATGATGATGATTATACGATGATATGACATGAGTATTACCACATGACATTGTGAGATATATGGTGGATTAGGTGGTGATAATGATATGATATATGATAAGGGAGGATGAGGATGAGATCCCTGTCGCTTAATCCTCCCTTATGGCTAAGGGAGCCAGGCGGCAGTGCACTGTACCTTCCCTAAATCACCACCAATTTAAGGTGGTCCAGGGGAAGAAGAGCCACGGTCTGAGTACTAGTGTAACCTTTGGCCGGGTTGCATTAGTGTAAGGTGAGCTTGGTGATGTCTCTGAATCAGTTTTCACTGACTGTTGGAAAGGAATTACCTATATAAAATGTCCCGTTATGACGACAGCTTGTAGTTTTAGCTGTGTACAAGAGAGACATGCATTCAATTTCATATTGCATTCATGAGATTGTATGAGTTATGTATATATGTGTGTGTGGTTATCCCTAGTTATTGAGACATTGTCTCACACCCTTTTCCCATGAACTAATATTTCAGGTGAAAGTTCTGGTGCTAGTTTGAAGAAGGTAGGAGAGTAGCATACCAGACATGGGAATATCAAGTCTGTGTAGTATTTGTGTTATCTCTGTATGTTGTGCTAGTTATGATAGTATGATTATAATGGATTTAAGGATCCTGATGGTTGTATTGATGTTACCGATATTATGTGGATGTGGTTTTATGTTGTATTGTGATACATGTATGTTTTTGGATGTCGGGAAGTTCGTATGGTAATGTGTGTAAGTCCAAAGATAGAATTGGGCCTTATTGGTGTGTTTTAGGCCTGTAGCCCACTTTGTCAGTTTGGAGTTTAAGGGGGTCAAATCTCATAAGAGTGGTTCTTTTTTAGGTGAAATCTCTTTGGACAAGTTGGTTAAGTGGTTTAGAATCTATGTGAATGGTCTCAAATGGTTAAATTGCCTTTGATGATAAATGAGAGTTATAAGTTGAGTTTTAGTCAAAAAGTGGCCAAAATGGTGTCGGGTGTCTAAAATCTCCATACGGAGTCGGATTGAAGTGAAATTGGTGTCCATGAATAGTTTGGGACAAGGTTGACTTGTAGGAGTAATTAGAATCAGGCCAATTGGAAGTCAAAGCATAAAGTTATGCACGCCATAAGTTCACCATAGAAGTGAAATTTTGCTGATATTGCATCAGCACGGGGCGCTGTGGTGCCAGGAAACTAGGACGGGGTGCCAGTGAACTAATGGGCATCAAAGCTGAAATGGTACTGTAGTGGCCGCGATCTTGTGTACTGTTCTACTATTCTAGTGTTTCTCGAGATGTTTTGTGGCATTTTTCGCTACTATGAGAATTTTGGAAATTATTGTGAGATGTTTGGGCTGTGTTTGGTTAGTTTTTGAAGTTTTTGATCAAGTCAAAAGGTGTTTGGGAGTAACGTGTTACATTCTTTCACAATGAGGATAAATATTATAAAAATTGCATCAATCAATAAACTAGTTCAAAGTTCAATGGCCTAATTGGAGTTAGATCAATGTTGCAATTAAATTAATATATTTTAAATAACAGATATTATTTAAACAATGAAAAATAGGAAGAATTGGGTTTTGATGCGAAAAAAATCAAAATATATAGGAAATTAGATTAAAGTTCACCTTGTTTCCAAGAAAAATAGAATATTTTCAAGTGAGAATAAAAAAATTTCAAGTTAAAATAGAAAAATTTTTTATTCTAACTTGAGAATTTTCTATTTTTACTTGGAATCATTCTATCCAAATTTGAAAACAAAGTGAATTTTTATTGTATTTTTTAATTAACTTTTTGTTTTTTTCCTAATTCTCCCTAAAAGTTAATCATCCAAAGTTAAAAAAGCAAGACTTAATGCGATACAATTACAAAGTAATTGAGTTTTCATTCAAATCCATATTACTACTTGAGACCCATATTAAAATTAAATTGAAAGGATAAATTTGAAATAAAAATATAAATAAACACTAAATATAATAAAAATTAAAAATTTTTCACATAAAGAAAAAATAGACAAGAAATAAACAAAATAATAAGTAAAGATTGAAGAAAACATGACCAAAGTTATAGGAGGGAAAGTATATGTATCTTTATCATTAATTACTTTTAAAAGTCATATTAAAAGTAAATTAAAAGGATCATGTTTGAGATAAAAATATATATAAATAATAGGTACCATAAAGATTAAAATGATGTTATCATATAAAGAAAAAAGATTTAAAAATTAAACACATGAGATAAATACTTGGGCTTTTAGACAAAAATGTATGGTATATTTGACTGGTTTAGTCAGTACCTAGTTGTAAGTATATTTCGAAACGGATCAAATGCTGGTTCTTGGTTTTTATAACACTTGATGAAGTTAGTTTCCCATGGAGTAACCGAAAATATGAAGAACAATTAAGTCCGTCCATCCATACCTCTAGAACAAAGATATTAATCGTTCATTTTAGTTATCCTTATTTACTCTAAATTCTAAAAAACATTTTAATAAAGTTTTTATTTTTTGTGTAAATTGAAGATTTTCAATAAACAATTACAATTGTATAACTCTCTAGAATATTTATAGTTTGAATTTTTTTTAGTCCAATGAATTGAACCTCCTTCATTCTATCCTTTTTTCTTCCCATCCCCCATTACTTTTCTGATATGATTCTATCCTCTGTTTTTCCATAACATTTGTTCCATTTAATTTTGGACGAAAAGAAATTTGCTTTGATACTCTCTCACAAATTTCAAACACATTTTAAAAATTTGTTACTTCAATTCTCTGTTATTCTAGAAGTTTCTTGGATATGCTTAGCAGGCAAAATTTGTTTCTTTAAAATCCTCAGATTTTGGGCTAACAATAGAGATGAGGCAAGAATTTCTCATATTCGTTTCCTTCTCTTCTTCTCCCAAGTTTTATTGACCAGAAATAGAGCATTGCAACACAGAACATGTCAATGATGATGTAGATTTTATTAATTAATGTCAGCTGCCATGTATGTTTAATACAGTATGAGAAATCATATTTATGTTAGTAAATTAATGGAATCACTAGCCGAAGGGTTTCTTTGCTTAAAATTAAAAGTTAAAGAAGGGAGTATAGAATCACTTTTTTAATTCAGGAGAGTTTGGTAATTACGTGGAGGATTATATAGATGAAAAATATTGCAATTAACCAAGTGTTCATGCCACTGTTGTACGTAGGATCTGTTGCAATATATGATGATTTTACAATATAATTAGAACCAAATGGAGAATATCTTCAGTGTGATGGATTGCACCTCGGAGCAAAAGGTGCAACTGGTGGTCTTTAAGCCTGAGAAGAAGGCCAAGAGATGGTAGAGGAGTATTCTCCCCGAGTGTTGAAGCGATGAATCCTCCTATGAATTGGGGACAATTTAAGGAATGGTTCTTTGCACATTATGTCCCTCCAGCCTTGATGATGCAAAAAGAGGCCGAGTTCCTAACTTTTCAACAAGGGAATTTGTCAGCGGATGACTACATTGATCAGTTTTTGGACTTGGCAAAATATTCCACTTATCTGAACAATTATCCTGATGATAGGTGGATGGCTCAGAGGTTGTTTGAGGGTGCCCATCCAGAGATAAAAGAGAGGCTATCTGTGGTGGAGTTTGTGTCCTTTGAGGACCTATGTGCGAAGATTCGTGCCTTGTATAGACGGATGAAGGAGGCTGAAGAGCACAGAAGGAATTCCATGATTCGGGCCTTTTCTCACTTAGGACCTACTGGAGGAATCAGTAAAGGAAGTGGTTCAGGTAGTGGTAGCAGCGGTGGTAGTACAGGTTCTAGTGGAGGAAGAGGTCGTCATAATCGAGGCCGTCATGGTAGAGGAAGAGGCCGGTTTGGTAGAGATTAGCATAATAGAGGTCGGTTAGGCAGATGACCCTTTTATAAAGGTGGCTATGAACAAGGGAGTTCCAGTCAGAGTGAGCATGCAGGAAGGGACCCCACTCTATCTCAATATAGTTTTGGTAGTACATCAAATCCGTGCACATAATGCGGGTTTAGCCATGGCGATCGTCCATATTTGATTTGTTATAATTGTGGGAAACCGGGTCATATGTCACGGTATTGTCGAGAGCCGAGGCGTGATGATGCAATGAGAAGACCCACGATGCCCGGACGAGTTTTTGCCATCACTCGACAAGAAGCGGATGCAGTTCCTAACTTGATTAGAGGTAAACTTAAACTCAATGGTTACTCTATTCATGCTTTGTCTGACTCAGGTGTATCGCATTCCTTTATTTCTTTTGATTGTGCTCGGAGATTGGGTATGGTGGCAGTTAAGTTGCCTTTTGAATTGTCGGTAGCCACACCCACGGGAGTTTCATTAAGAACTGCTCAAGCTTGTTTGAATTGTGTAGTTCATTTTGAACATTGAAGCACTACCCTGGATCTGATTTGTTTGCCGTTACAAGAGATTGACGTGATAATTGGGATGGATTGGTTGGAGGCGAATAATGCCATTATCGACTGTGCTCGGAAGACTATGTCTTTGCCGATGAACATCCTTAGTGTTAAAGGGGATGAGAATATCTGTTTGTCCTTTGCCCAAGCTGACAGGTATTTGAAGAAAGGATGTCAAGGGTTTCTGGTTTTCTTCTCTGTGAATATGGATATGCAAGGTGGTGTCGAAAGATATTCAGTTGTGAATGAATTTCCTGATGTGTTTCCAGAGGAGATTACTGGTTTACCCCCACCACGAGAACTGGAGTTTTCCATTGATTTGGTACCCGGGACTAGTCCTATTTCGAAAGCTCCATATCGAATGGCGCCGTCTGAATTGAAAGAGCTGAAGAAACAGATTGAGGATTTGTTGAAGAAAGGTTTTATCAGACCTAGTGTTTCGCTTTGGGGAGCTCCAGTGTTGTTTGTCAAGAAGAAGGATGGTAGCCTCAGATTGTACATTGATTATAGGCAGCTAAACCAGGTGACGATCAAGAATAAATATCATTTTCCTAAGATTGAAGACTTGATTGATCAGTTGGCAGGTGCCTTTATATTCTCTAAAATCGATTTGAGGTCAGGGTACCATCAATTGCGAGTATGTGCTGAGGATGTGCCTAAAACGGCATTTCGGACTCGATATGGTCATTATGAGTTTCTTGTGATGCCATTCGAGTTGACAAATACCCCGACAATCTTCATGGATTATATGAACAGGGTGTTTCGGCCGTATTTGGATAAATTTGTGGTAGTTTTCATTGATGACATTCTGGTTTACTCCAAGAGTGAGGAAGAGCATGCGAATCATCTTCGGATTGTGTTGCAGGTATTGCAGGATCACCAACTGTATGCTAAGCTCAGTAAGTATGAGTTTTGGCTACGGAAAGTGAAATTTATGGGTCATGTGATTTCTGCAGAAGGTGTGGCAGTAGACCCTAGTAAAGTTGAAGCAGTGTTGAATTGGGAGAGACCGAGATCGGTGACTGAAATTCTGAGTTTTCTAGGATTGGTTGGATATTACCAAAGGTTCATCAAGGAATTCTCTCAGCTTGTTATGCCATTGACTAGACTCACCCGTAAGGATCGATCTTTCATTTGGGATGACAGGTGTGAGCGAGCATTCCAAAAGCTGAAGGTTTGTCTGACATCCACCCCAGTGCTCATTATCCCTAACCCGTCAAAGCCGTTCACAGTTTATACGGACGCCTCTAAGAAGGGTCTAGGGTGTGTTCTGATGCAACAAGGCAGAGTTGTGGCTTATGCTTCAAGGCAGTTGAGGCCTCATGAAGAAAACTATCCTACTCATGACCTTGAGCTAGCGGCTGTAGTGTTTTCCTTGAAATTGTGGAGGCATTATCTCTATGGCGCTCAGTCTGAGGTGTTCAGTGATCACAAGAGTTTGAAGTATTTGTTTGACTAGAAAGAGCTGAACATGAGGCAAAGGCATTGGGTTGAGTTCCTTATGGACTATGAATTTGCTCTAAAGTATCATCCTGGGAAAGCCAACGTGGTGGCAGATGCGTTGAGTAGAAAATCATTCCATATGGCCATGATGATAATGAGGGAGCAACAGTTGCTGGACAGCCTGAGAGATATGAAGTTATCCATTAGTGTCCATCCTGGAGTACTAGTAATGAGTTCCATCAGTGTATCAAGCGATTTATTAAGGAACATTTGCTATGCTCAGATGGAGGATGACTATCTTTTAGGCATTCGAGAACAGGTTGAAATGGCGGAGACCCAGAACTTTGATGCTCTGGAAGATGGTATCATTCGGTATCGAGGTCAAATTTGTGTACCAAATGTTGCGGGGTTGAGTGAAATTATTTTGAAGGAAGCTCACAAAAGCAAGTACACTATCCACCCAGGTACCACTAAGATGTATCAGGATTTGAAGAGAGGTTATTGGTGGCCAGGCATGAAAAAGGACATTGCAGAGTTTGTGGAAAGATGTCTGATTTGTCAGAAGGTAAAGATTGAGCACCAATTGCCTGCTGGTATATTGCAACCTTTGGAGATCCCGGAGTAGAAATGGGATAGCGTTTCCATGGATTTTGTGATGGGATTACCGAGGACCTCTTCAGGACACAATGCGATATGGGTCATTGTGGACAAGTTGATGAGGTCGGCCCATTTTCTTCCAATTCGGGAAACTATTTCGATGGAGAAGTTGGCCCAGTTGTATGTGAATGAGATAGTAAGGCTACATGGAGTCCCAATGAATATTGTGTCAGACAGAGATTCGAGGTTTACATCCAGGTTTTGGAAATCTGTTCAGAAGGCCATGGGTACGAAGTTGAGTTTCAGTACTGCTTATCACCCTCAATCTGATGGGCAGACTGAAAGAACTATTCAGACTTTGGAGGACATGTTGCGGGCATGTGTTCTGGAGAACAAAGGCAATTGGGAACAGTTTCTACCGTTGGTTGAATTTGCGTACAACAACAGTTTCCACTCGAGCTTGCAAATGGTTCCATATGAAGCTTTGTATGGCAGAAAGTGCAGGTCGCCGTTGTGTTAGGCTAAATTTTGTGAAAGGAGTCTTTTGGGCCCAGATATTGTGGATCAAACCTCTCGGTAGATAGAGAGTATTCGTCAGAAGCTTCTTACAGCTCAGAGTCGGCAAAAGAGTTATGCTGATAGGAGGAGGAGACCATTGGAGTTTGATACAGGGGGTCATGTATTTTTGAAGGTCACTCCTATTACTGGTGTTGGAAGATCGATTCGAGCCAAGAAGCTTACTCCGCGGTATATGGGTCCATATCAAATTCTAGAACGAATTGGGCCAGTAGCGTATCGAGTGGCGCTACCACCTAATCTTGCTGGGTTGCATGATGTTTTCCACGTGTCTCAACTCAAGAAGTATCATCCGGATTCGTCTCATATAAATGATGATAAAGCAGTTCAAGTACTAGAGGATCTGACTTTTGAGGTCGCACCGTTGCAGATTTTGGTTGTTAAGGATAAGCAGTTGAGGAATAAGAACATAAAGTTATTAAAGGTCCTTTGGAGCGGTTTGATGTCCAATGATATCACGTGGGAGACTGAAGATTTTATGCGGAGGAAGTATCCAGAGATTTTCACTTGAGATAAGAGTTGAAATTTTGAGGATGAAATTTTTATAAGGAGGGGAGAGTATAATGCCCTTCATGATATTTTTCTTGGCATTATGTTCAGGACCGGAGGAAACAGGACAGAGGAAGGCTCAAGTGGAGTCTGAAGGAGCTCCACGCCGCGGCTAGAAGCAGGACCGCCGCGGCGAGAAGCTTTCCAGTGGCATTGTTTAAGATAATTTGGTGGAGCCGCGGCGAGGAGTGCTGGAGCCGCGGCGAGAGTCAGAAAAATTGTTTAAATCCGGATCAGTTCAGTCGGACGAGAAAGAAAGAAATGAAGAGAGCGACGAAGAGAGACGAGGAGCAGTGCTAGGGTTCGGCATTTCCGGCATCTAGGAGTGATTTTCGGACCTCAGGAGCTTGGATTCAAGTTGGTAAGTGTTCCCTACTCCTCCCTCTCCATTTTTCTTCGGTTGGAATTCGAGATTTTTGGTTGTAAGGTTGGATCTTCAGGTTTTGGCCGAAATCCACCGATTGAAATGGATGTTTTGAGGTTAAGGAAGTGTGTTTTGATATTCTTGTTGCTTGAATGTGAGTTTTGAAGGGATTATATGTGTTTTGAGTTTAACCCTAGGTTGTTTTTGGATAGGGCTCTTGAGAATCCGAAGTGTATGTGGTTGTGTGATGTTTGAGTGATCCCTAAGAGCTTATTGCTGCATGAAAAGTGTGTTGGAACCTTGGGTTAGGCCAGTGTGGCTGAATTGTGATGTTTGGTTTGTTGGTATATTGTGTTAATGGAAGAATTGTGATATAGTAAAGATTGTTAGCTAATCGAGAGGGGATCACGCCTATTGGACAATTCAAGGAAGCTTGTGGAACTCGTGTGTGTGTGTGGTAACGACAATTGAGGTAACTGGGTGTTTGTTTATTTGTATTGTATTGTGTATTGGTATGTATATTATGTATATATATGCATGTTTCTTTCATACCACGATATTGATGTGATTGTGTGTACTATTTTCTATATATCGTGGTATGCACACAGCTACATGTGGATTTGATGAGTATGATTATGATGATTACGATGATGATATTGGCATGGCATGACATGATGATAATGATTGTATGATGACACGTGAGCATCACCACATGGCATTGTGAGGCCTTGATATATGTGGCGGATTGGGTGGTGATGATGTGATGACAATAAGATATGATTATCTATGTTTTAGGGAGGATAAGGATGGATTATATATTTTAGGGAGGATAAGGATGGGATCCCTGCGGCTAAATCACCTCCGATGGCCAGGAGGGGAAAGGTGCGCAGTGGACTGCACCTTCCCTAAATCGCTGCCAATTCGTGGTGGGAAAGGGGAAGGAGAGCCACGGTCTGAACATTAGTGTTACCTTTGGCCGGGTACGCTAATGGGAGGTGAGTTTGGTGATGTCCCAGAATCAGTCTTCACCGACTGTTGGAAGGGAATTACCTATACGAAATGTCCTATTATGACGCTAACCCGTGGTTCTAGCTGTGTGCGAGGGAGACATGCATACCATTCATTGCACATTGCATTCATGAGTTGTATGGAATATATATATGTATATGTGTGTGTGTTTGTTTCCGGTTACTGAGACATCGTCTCACCCCCCTTCTCCCATAAACTAACCTTCCAGGTGACGGTTCTGGCACTAGTCTGGAGAAGACGCGGGAGTAGCTGTGTACGTGAGAATAGTCTATGTAGCGAGTGTATTCTGTATTGGTATCTTGTGCCAAGTAGGATAGAGAATGGTTTGTAATGGATAAATAATATGGTTAAGACTGGTTATGTATGTATGTATGTTTATGTATGAGATATGTTGGTATTTGTGAGTCCAGTGTTGGATTCGAGCCGTAATGGTATGTGTTGGGGCCTATAGCCTGTTTGATCAGTTGGGTTCCAAGGGGTTGAATCTTAGAGGAGTGGTTCCTTTGAGGTAAGACCTCTTTGGACAAGTTGGTTTAGGGGTTTTGGGCCTGTATGATTGGTCTGGGAGTGTCCATTTGCCTTTGGTGGCAATTGGAGGTTGTTAGTGGTGAGTTTTGATCAAAAAGTGGCCAAAATGGTGTCAAGGGTCCAGAATCTCCATACGGAGTTGGATTGAGGCAAAAGTGGTGTCTATGGATAGATGGAGACTAGAGTGACTTGTAGGAGTTTGAATCTAGTCATTCGGAGGTCAGAGCATAAAGTTATGCGCGTCGGAAGTTCGCCCCAGAATGCTAAATTTGCTGATATGGTGTATCAGCAAGGGGCGCCGCGGCGCAGGAGGGTAGGCTGCGGCGCCAGAGGGGGCAGTAGCGATGTAAAAACAGGGGAGGTTGGAGCCGTGGCGGTACTGTAGTCAGAAATATTAGCTACTTCATGTAGTGTGAGCTTCCAACTTTGTATCTTCTCTTCATCCGCCCTTAATTTTTGTTTATGCTCAGATAATGCTTGTCCATAATTTCCTGTTCCATGTTGTACTTCACAAGGTTGCACATCATGAAAAATTGTCCAAACCCGTCTGCCCTTTTGCTTGATACACCAATGAATATGGACAAGTTCATCAAGGCAAAATTTTGAGGAAGCATAGTTCTTAGAGAATATAGTAATGGCCATCTGGGATTCTTCGATTGCTTTGAAAAGGCTTGGAGTAATTTCATCCCCTTTTCTTATTTCCTCATCATCAAAGAAGGTGCGAACTCCCCTTCGAGTGAGAGCACGATATAGATATCCTGTAAAACTATGCCGGGTATCTACACCTCTAAAATTGAGAAAGACATCATAATTGAATTGATAGTGGAAGGAAGTTGATGCACGCCTTGTCATGATGGCTTGCACTGGATGGAAACAAAGATAATAATGTTAATTTATAAAGAAAATTTAAATTATGAAGAGTGATGATGATGTGTGTGTACCCTCAGGATGAGGGAAAATGAAGATCTCAACGAGTTTACTTACAGTGAAAACAAAAGTTGACGATAACAAAGTAGCTGTCATGCACACTAAAGCAATGGGAACTAATTTGAAGAAAAAAGGACAGTCTAAACTTCTCTCCGACTCAATCAACAGGCGAAGATCAACATGGAGAATAAAGCTTTTCTCTAACTAAGCATACAAATGGGAATACAGGTTGGCAATAATCCAAGTCAATGTCTACGAACTAAAGAAACAAAAAAATATAGTCAATTAAAAAAAATTGCAGCAGATTGATGAAGAATAGGAGTTTATTAATACAATTCGTGATGCATTTCAACTCTAATGGTACATTGGAAACCAGTGCAAGTTTTTATTCTATTTTATTTTCAGGGTGTTATAATAGTGCAAGTTGTATTCTTTTTTTTTTTGTTAATCAAAATACAATTACATAATATGGTGTATAGTTTTGTCCAATTTGTGTTTACAACCTAGCTAAGGCTGTTAGATTCCTTTAGAGGTTGAGACAAATGTTACAATTTATTTTCAAGCTAAACTATACCTCCGGTCCTTATTATCCTTTTCACTAAATCACATGAATTAAGGTAGAGAGTTAAAATTAGTTAATTAACAATCTTAATTTAAAAAAAAATCACAAGACCTTGCTAAAGCTAACCTTATTAAATTTTATTGGAAAAAGATGAATTATACCATTCCTGATATAAAATAATAGGTGGACTCTATTTTCTAAAGCACTTTAGGAAAAATTACATATGAACATTCTTGGTAATACATAATAAAACTACATTATATTTTAAAAATGATCTTATATTTGAAATAAATGAAAAGCTCTTATATATAGAATAGGAGGGAGTATTACTATTGAAAAGCTCTTATTTCTTTTAAAAATGTCTTTTAAGGTTTTAACATTAGATTAAAATGGTAATTGCTATGTTATAATTTCTTTTAAATTTCTTGATATATCTTTTATTTATTTTTTCTATTCTCCATAATTATCTCTCCATAATTAATAAAGGTAAAGGTATAATTGAAAATATAATATTTAGTTTTGTCTTGAATTTTAAAAAGATAAATAGATATATAGAAACATTTTTTTACAAAAAATAATTAAAAAAATGGGAGAAGTGATTGACACATCACACATTAAAAATAATAATAGCATATATAAATACAAACAAACAGTTTTTGATTACTTCGATGATACTCTATCCTGTTTGTTGAAAAAAAAGGTTATTTTAGAGTTTTTATACAAATCAAGAAAGTTATTAAATAATTTAGAATATTATAAAATTTAATAGTATTTTATTAAAATATAGGAAGCTCAGCCAAGGAAATGATGGTTCATCATCAGTCAGAGAAGGATTAAAAATCGTAATTTGAAGATTATTGTGCACAGAGATCTATTAGTTTTTACGATCTTCAGTTCTTTAGTTTATATACGAATCACGGACAAAAGAAACGCCAATGAATCCTACTGTGTCCATGGTGCAGCATTTAAGGGAGATTTTAAGAAGGGAAACTCACCTGGATGAATTCGATCGGCCCTTCTGGTTTCAGTCTTGTTTTTGAAGAACCCAAACTTGCGGATACTGTGATAGCTGTCTCACTCAACAACCCTGTGCTCTCGAGACTTATTTGCGAATCGAAAAAGATTAAAAATATATATATCAATTAACTTCTTTATAATTATTAATATTAATATGTTAATTAATAATAAAATAACGTAAAATCAAAAAGTAAATCACGTGAACACTGCAATAACAAATAATAAAATAATGTGAATGGGAACGTTCAGTGAAAAGTTGGATCACTGGCTGGAGTTTTCCGAGAAAGGAGAAAGTACCCCCGAAACCAATTGTGATGCATAAATACTGGAAATGTGAGGTGAAAGGTTTGCTATGTAAGTTTTAAAGATTTAAAACAAAAACTGGATATCCGTGTATATATATATATATATATATGAATGTGATTAAAATATATAATTAGATAAATAGATGCGTATTTTTTACGAAATTTTAAGAATAATGTGTCTAGATTTTTCTCTCTAGTTTTCTAAGGTTTGAGCAATTTTTAGTAAGAAAGCTTACTAGAATAGGATTAGAAAAAGGACCTAGTCTTCTTTAAATAATAATTTTATCTAGCCCACCCCACTATAGATTTTAGTAAAATATAATATTTGCTACTTTTGCCATATCATCAACTTTCCGAGAAACGAGATATGAAAGTTACGTAAAGAAATGGATAGAAAAGAAAATGAATATTTGCTTTGTCTGCTTCTGCCTTCCTTCCTTCCTTGCCTCTAAAAACCACACATATATACCGTCCCTTTGGTGTCTCATATATATATATATATATACACATAAGGAACAAATAATTAACTCATGTAAATTAAGAAAAACAATTAACTTTCTTATATGAGAACTAAATGAAGATCTCCTCTAATAGTGAGGGCAGCATGTGGGAGATTTACTTGAAGATAAGGAGTTTGGGTTTGTGATGGTTAATTATATAATAATAATCCCAAATCAAGACTAGTTTTTAACACAAATATTTCAATAAAATATAATGACAAATGTACATGATTAACAAATTTCTAAGTTGTTTCTACACAAAACGTAATCATTTTTTTCAGTTAAGGCCCTCTTATTTCTTTTTTTGTTGCTTTTTTAAAACAATATATGAGGACCTCCATAATCAGTGATTAAATTTTAAATTTTAATATATGAGGACATATTAATTATTGTCTTATAACATTAAAAAGAGATTAAATTTTTAAAGTTTTAATAGCCAACCAGAGCTATTTAAGAGGAAAAGATAATTTAAAATATAAAATAAGTCGTAATCATGATTGAAATAATTCTGTTAATGTAATATAAAATAATTTAAAGCATAGAATGATTAGACCTGAAAAAGGTTTCATTCGGCACTCATTCTATAAAGCAAAAGATTAAAGCAACACTTTGTGTAACACCCTTTTAATAACAAACCTCCAAAATGCACTTTCACTCCAAAATACTGGTTAAAGAAAATCAAACTAGGCAAATTGTAACATCCTACCTCCACTCATAACCAAATCTCACGAAACACAACCAAACACAACCCAAACTGCTTAAAACAACATCTCACATCCTCAAACCAGTGGAAACGAACCCCAAATTACCAAACTTTGGGCTGGGGCCGTGGCCGCTATAGGATCGCCGCGGCTCCGGCCTGCTCTGTTTTTCCCTCGCTACTGCCATCACTGGCGCTACGGCCTGGATACTGGTGCCGCGGCGCCCCCTTGCTGATATCCCATATCAGCACTTCAACGTTTTAGGGCGAACTTCCGACGTGCATAACTTTATGCTCCGACCTCCGATTGACTTGATTCCAACTCTTACAAGTCAATCTAGTCTCAATCTAACCATAGACACTACTTTCACCTCAATCCAACTTCGTATCGAGATTCTGGACCCCTGACACCGTTTTGGCCACTTATTGACCCAAACTCACCACTAACCAACCTCAATTGTCACCAAAGACAACTGGTCACTCAGAGACCATTCATACAGGTCCAAACTCTCCAAACCAACATATCCAAGGAGGTTGCATCTCAAAGGAACCACTCATCTGAATTCTGACCCCTTTGAACCCCAACATGATAAAACGGGCTATAGGCCCTAAAACACAACCATCAGGCCCAAACCACTCTAGGCTCACAAATACTACCATACCAATTTCCAAATACATAACACTCTCAAAACACCAGCATAACACATTCCACATAAACATAACCAAGCATACATTCATCCATAACAATCCTGTCAATCTCATACATTCAATACACAACTTTCTACCCTACTTGGCACATAGTACATTATCCAAAAATACAAACACTACATAGACTTCCCACGTACACAGCTACTCTCTAGGCTTCAACGGACTAGAGTCAGAACCTTCACCTAAAAGGGTTAGTCATGCGAGAGGGTTGGGTGAGACAATATCTCAATAACCGGGATCAACAATACATAAACATATATTTATATACAAATATGAATCATATAACATATGAATGCAATGTAAAATGCATGATATGCATGTCGTCCTCCCTGGGACTTCCATCTTTATCCTCCCTAACACACGTATACATATAACCCATCCTTATCCTCCCTAAGACACATATACAAATAACCCATCCTTATCCTCCCTAACACATACAATCCACCCTTATCCTCCCTAACATATACAATCCACCCTTATTCTCCCTAACATATACAATATCACATACTCCAATCTTATTCTCCCTAACAATTTCATTTATCATCATATATCATACGTCATCACATCATCACCACTTCATCCGTCATACATCTCAATGTAGCAATAACACGTGGTGATGCTAATGTATCATCATGATCATCATATCATATCACATCAATGTCCTCATCACATATCTCATCACAATACTCATAAACAACATCTACGATACACATACCACGATATATAATAACAACACACAAACATATCACCATCGTGGTATGAAAGAGACATGCATATATATACAACTATACATACTATCGTATAAAACTATATAAACAAACACCCGGTTACCTCAGGTTGTCAATACCACGCTCAGGCAAGTTCCACATGCTTTCTTGAACGCCAACACACTTGAGCCCCACACGGTTAACCAATTAACCTTCATAACACATAATTCTCCCATTAACACAATATATCCATAATCACAACATCAAAATTTACCCACTTTAGGCCTAACCCAAGGCTCCAACACCCCAATCATATATCAATAAGCTCCTAGGGATCGTTTAAACACTACTCGAACACATACTCTTCGGATTCCCAAGAGCCCTAACCAGAAACAACCTAGGGTTAAGCTCAAATCACATATAAATCCTTCCAAAGACACATCCAAACAAAAGAATACCAAAACACACTCCATTAACCTCAAATCATCCATTTCAATCGGTGGATTTCACCCCAAACTGGACACCCAACCTAAAAACCGAAAAATCCATATTTCCACCGATTAAAACGAAGAGGGAGGTGTAGAAGTAACTTACCAACTTAAATCCAAGCTCCCTCGGTTTGAAATCATCCCTGGACGCCGGAGATTCAAACCCTAGCTCAGCTCTCTCGCGATCTCCCTCGGTTTCCTTTTGTTTCTTTTCTGTCCGAGCGTCCGAAATAATCCGGTTTTAAGCAAAAAACTCGAATCTCGCCGCGGCTCCAGTATACCTCATCGCGGCTCCACCATCTGATCCAGAACAATGCCACTGGAAGGTATCTCGCCGCAGCGGCTCTGCTCCTCGCCACGGTGCGGAGCCTTTTCTGGTTCCTCTTGAACCATATCCGTCCTACTTCCTCCGATCCTGAACACAAAACCAATAAAGATATCGTGAGAGGCATTACACAAATCAGGTCACAGGCGCCATGGTCTCTACAATACCATCGCGGCTTGAATACTCTTAGGTTGGAATATTTTTGACAGAGGGTACGGGTGCCACGGCGCCGTGGCACCTGTATCAGATTCCATATCAGCAATATTACGATAGGTTTTCCCAAAAATTTTGGGTCAGTTCAATTTTTTTTTTATCATTATTTTAGCTTTTGGTTTATTTAGATTTTAGATTGAACCAAACTCAAAATTCAAATGTACACCCCCTAATTCTAAAAAAGCCCTGCTTGTCAATTTCCAATGTAAAGAAAATTAACTAAATTTATATTATTTATTACGGACAAAAATAAAAATTAAAGTAATTTTTAAATCATCTTATTAATGTAACTAGCTTTTATTCCACCGAGGTATGTGAGGGGAGGGAGTAATCTCCTTGAACTTTGGCTCAGTAACATATAACCTCCTTCACCTCATTACTCAAAATGCATAGCTTCACCCATTGCAAGTATTCTAGCTAGTTTGATGTAATTCGAATTAGCTAGTTTGATGTAATTTTGAGAGTGTTATAATTTTAGTTAATTATATATAGTCATGATGACTTCTAGAAATCATCTTTAATATAATTAATTTAGGAAAAAATTAATCAATTAGTCCCTATGGTTTATATTAATTTTCAATTTAATTCTTAGACTTTAATTTCATGTAAATCAGCCCCTATAATTTTCTAATTCATTTATGAAGTCATCCTTGCAAGTTACAATGCATATCAGCCATTAACGGCGTTAGCTAACTGCTGATGTGGCCAAAAAGGCAATATGCCAGTACTAAACTGCCAAGTTAGTTATTCTTGTCTCTTGAAATGATCCGGACCGTCCGGATGAGTATTGGACGGTCCAAATCTTTTAATTTTTTAAATGAGATTTTAATGAAAATTTTATTTTAAATAATGTAGAATATAGAATATTATAACTATTAAGTTATAAAAAATAATATTTTATTTTATAAAATTTAAAATTTAAAACAATAAGATCTGAATTGTTCAAATCTCACCTGAACGGTCAACATGTGCACTTGGTGCATATCTACTCCCGTGGTGCAGATCCACTCCCAATGTGTAGCGATTGTCAAGGATGGTGGTTCCTGTCGATTTTCAAGAACATATGAAAATGGGTTATTTGATTCTGGCATCGTTCTGTACCTTCCGGTAGGTAATTATTTTCTCATAATCTATATTTCTTAATTATCTGTGCCATGCCACTTGAGCTCGTCACAACGTGCAGTTTTGGTTTTAATTTTTAGGCTAGTGAGACCCTTTACAAAAACCTCTACATTTTAAAATAAAAACATTTAAAACCCACTTGACCTCAAAGCTATGCATGCACGACTAGCTATACCCTTGTGATCTACTTCATTTATCTCTGTTTTTCTCTTAAAAACAGAGAGAGACAGAGTAATATGGAAAGTTCTTAACTCAAAAAACGCAATGGGGCAATAGAGATATTCTGAGTAATGCTGCTCAACTCTTGCCTTTGACGGATTCAAATGAACTTCTTAATATACATGCGTTACAAGTTCTTGATATATAATAATAATAATAATAGAATGTCACATATAGTGGATATATATATTCATGATCTCTTTAAGCAAAGTAAATAGGTTTTGCTACCAATGTATATTATTGTACAATATATATATATTGTTTTAATACTAGTTGGAGAAGGTGGGTTGGGATACGTGAGGTTGTGGCCATATCCGACATGCTAGCCGGAGTTTGCTTAATCGGAGTGGTTGTAAAAGCCAGATGATGACTTGTATCTGATGGTTGGACAAAAAAAAAACAAAGGAGTTGTATCTGATGAAGTTCAGCATTAACCTACAAATCTGCCATTATTTGTATGAAAAGGAAGGTGAAGGATATAAAGGGAAGACGATAGTGTCATAATGATGGATGTTCTGACAATTGCCTAAAGAATAACACCCATATCATCACACACAATAACATTACCCAAACTCAAACTGCTAAATTCCTTGCCCAAATCGAGCACAGAAAGGATAATGGCTGATACACTTCTTCTATATTTTCCTCCATTGTCATTTTTCGAGAGCTTTATTTCAGGTCTTATGTTTAGATCAGGAGAGATACAGGACTCTAAATCCTGGGTTATAATAAACTGGTTCTTGCAACTGCAGGATGATGATTGGAACGGGAAGATTAGAGTGGTGATAGCAACATCACAGACCATTTCGGATTGGAGGAATCTTCTAAAGCATCAAGGCAATTAAAGAGATGCATCCACTTCAGCCAAGGAAGGGATGGTTCATCATCATCTCAGTCAGAGGAGGATTAAAAATTCATGTAGGCTTGCAATCATTTATTCTTGTAGGCAAACTTTTCTTTTTTTTGTTGGGACCCAAATGAAAATACACATAATCCCTATGGTCCTAAAGCATCAAGGCAAAGGCAATTAAAAAGATGCATCCACTTCAATTAAGCTGCTTCGAAGGTTAATTTTCTGATTAATTTTTCCTCTGATTTATGGGCGGATAGTATTTCTAAGAGCCAGTCTAAGACAAGCTCGAAGCAGACCTCAAATACAGGAAGCTCAGCCAAGGAAAGGATGGTTCATCGATCATCATCAGTCAAAGACGGATTAAAAATCGTAATTTGAAGATTATTGTGCACAGAGATCTATTATTTTTTATGATCTTCAGATCTTTAGTATATATACGAATCACGGACAAAAGAAACGCTAAGTAATCCTACTGTCTCCATGGTGCAGCATTTAAGGGAGATTTTAAGAAGGGAAACTCACCTGGATGGATTAGTTCGGCCCTCCTGGTTTCACTCTTGGTTTTGCAGATCCCAAACTTGCGAAAGCTGTGACTGCTGCATCACTTAAGAACCCTAAGCTCGCCAATGTCATGAACGATTTCCATGTGCTCGGGAGACTTATGTGCGATGCTAGGGCAGAGAGAATGCCCGTTAGCTGGAAATCTTTTGTCAACAGTTATTGTTGGTCAAGTGTACCCACACTTTATCGGAAAAGATTAATATTTATATATATATATATATCCTTTCTGTCTGTATAAAAAAAATATATATATATATATCAATCAACTAATTTTTTTTATAATTAATATATTAACAATGAAAGAAAGTAAAATCAAAAGTACATCACGTGAACACTGCAATAACAAATAATAAAATAATATGAATGTGGAGACTTTTTGATCCAGATACAATAAACAAAAAAAACAAAATACCAATATACAACACTTTCAAAATTATTTATCTAGATGCTATAAATTTGAGATATCATAACTGAGTATCACGTTTTTCTCAGAAAAAGTTATGTGCAGCACAAAACGTAAAAATACAGTCTGACTTCACACTATGTTTTTTTTTTATTTTTTATAAAAAAAATCTGTCACATCACCAACATAAAGTCTGTCAGTGACAGACCTTTGCAGCGCCAAGCTAAATGTGCTTGGCGCTGCACACGTAAGTTTTTAATTAAAAAAATAATTTTATTTACTAATTTATTTAATAAATTAAATAAAAAATTTAAAAGTAAAATAAATAATTATAAATTTATAATATAATAAATAAATTTGTCCCAATAAAAAATATAACAATAAATTATATAATTATATAAATAAATTATATAGCTCCCTTAATATAATTCTCAAGAAATAAATTTATGAGGATTGTGCATCAAAAGAAATATATTTTTCAAAAAAATTAGAAATAATTCATTTATTTAACTTTTTACTTTTAGAGAAGTTCAAATTAATTTTTTAGGTAAATATATTAATTATATTGTTAAAGATAAAAATTTTTAACACTAAGCAAAATTGAATTATCTATTTCAAATTAAAAATAATGTTTTTTCTCTAACAATATAATTAATATATTTATCTAAAAAATTAATTTAAATCTCTCAAAAAGTAAAAAGTGAAATAAATGAATTATCTATAATTTTTCTGAAAAATATATTTCTTATGATGCGCACCTCTCATAAATTTACTTCTTAAGAACTACACTAGAGGGAGCTATATAATTTATTCAAACAATTATATAATTCATTACTATATTTTTTATTGGTACAAATTTATTTATTATATTATAAATCTATAATTATTTATTTTATTTTTAAATTTTTTATTTAATTTATTAAATAAATTAGTAAATGAAATTATTTTTTTTAATTAAAAAACTTACGTGTGCTGCGCCAAGCAATTCAACTTGGCATTGTAAAGGTCTGTTACTGACAGACTTTACGTCTATCATGTGACAGATTTTTTTATAAAAATTAAAAAAAAAATATAGTGTGAAGTCGGACTGTCCTTTTATGTTTTGTGCTGTGCAGAATATTTCTTGATTCAGAGAAAAACGTGATACTCAATTACGATTTCTTAAATTTATAGCATCTGGGTAAATAGTTTTGAAAGTATAACATATTGGTATTTTATTTTTTCGTTTATTGTATCTGGATCAAAAAGCCGAATGTGGAGGTTAAGTGGAAAGTTGGATCACTCGCGGTAATTTTCCCAGAAAGAACAAAGCACCACCGAAACCGGCTGATGCGTAGATACTGGGAAGGTTGCATAAAATAATATGAATGTGAAGTGAAAAGTATGGCATTGACTCAGAATCCAAAAAGTGGAGGTCAACCAAGCAAACGTGGAAATTAATTGCAACGATTTGGGGTGTATTTGGTTTCACGTTAAATAAGTAGTTTGGCCTCAAAACCAAATTTTTATTTTTTTTATGGGTGTTGGGATGTGTTACCATATCACGTTGGAGAAGTGGTTTGGAAGCTAAACGGAGTTAAGGCATAAGTGACTCCAATGTTACTTTTCTGTTGGCTTCAACAAGGTTTAAAAAGAAGTCAAATAAAAATGAATCAATAAAAATGAGAAAAAATAGTGAATCTAGATAAATAAAATTCCCATAAATTTTTTTCTATCTAATAACTAAGATACCCCCTCAAAATTTTAATCTTTATAGATTATAATCTGTAAGAAAATGTTATATCAGATAGATTATGTTCTCAATTAAATAAATGAAAATTAAATTTTAGTCTAAGGAAATTAAATTAATCATGAGATAAAGTTTAAACCCAATTTAGAAGAAAATTATGAGTTTTGTCAAAACCAATTTTTAAATAAATCATTCAAATATAAACACGTTGGTCAAAAACCAATTTTTATCATAACTACGTTATGAAACCAATTCTATCAAAACTCATTCTTCATTAACTAAAAACTAAACGGGCCCTTGGTCGAATAATCATCCTTCTCCAGTATGAGAGATACTTCATTCATCCCAAGGTCATCCCATATTTTAACTTTTAAGGTATTATTTGATATTTCATGTAGATTTAAAAATGAAAAAATTTGAATTTTTTCAAAATTTTAATACTCTCCTTTTTATTATTTTAATACAATTTACAATATTATATATTACATTAATAAGGGATAAAATTATTAAATTTTTAAATATTGTCTTATATTATGACATAAGAAAAATCTCAAAATTATCTTATATTATTATAGGATGGAGAGAGTATTTTTCTCTATCATAAATGTTATAAGTGAAATTAGGAAACAAAATTTATTGCTTTTTAAAAATTATAAAGTAACTTATATTTTGAATAATAAAAAAAGTTTATAGAACGTGATCTATAAATAGGAATAGAAAGAGTAAGTCACTTTGAGTTTCCTTACACAAATTAAGAAAAATTATTAAACTTATTAAATTTGTTTTAGTGGAGGTATTATTAAATTAAGTGTATGTTAGGAAATTTAAAAGGAATTATGATATTTCTTAATTTATGTAGTAAAATGTTAAACTCTTAAATAAAAGAAAGGAGCAAGTATTTTGTTAAACATGAAAATGTAGGAGATAACATAAGTGTTGTTGCAACCAATATATTTAGTTGGATAAATTTATATTTGCTTATATGTTTTTATTTCATAATTTTTTTGTGAAACAAATTTTTATAAGAAAAATATCTAAATATAAATTATGTTACAATAAACTTTCTTCTATCCAAATTTTATTCTAATAAACTTTATTTTACCCTAAGTTGGCAAATTAATTAAAAATCTGGGTTTACTTTGTAGAAAAACTATGCAGTCAATGGGGAAAGATGAACGCGGAAGGACAAAGTAGTAGATTCACTCATTCACTTGAAATTGGCTTCGAAGAATTTTCCCAGAAAAGACAAAGGCAGTTCCCAGATGAGTCGAAGAGCCTCCTGAACCGCACACGTAGAAATCTGGCATCAATCAATCATTAGACTATGTGTAAGAAGTGGACCTCTTAAAATTCGAGTTCTCTAGGAAATATGGTTCTGTTTCGGTGACGCACCTTGTGCTTGTGCTGACGGGAGCAATTTCAGTCACTCATTTTTTTATTTAAAAATATCCAATAAAAATTTTAAAAAATTTATACAAAGTCAAAATTTTCAAACACAACATTTCATATGTGAAATTTCATTTATAATAAAATATGTTAGATATTTATTGAACATTTGCATGTTTCAATTAAAATCTTTTATTTGAGTTAATTTTTTTATAAAAATGAGGTTACTTAAATTTTTTATAATATAGTATCTTTGAATACATATTTTGGGGTTGTTTTTAAAATACATAAAATTTTCATTTCAAATTTTAAAATATTTACTTGACAAAATTTTGTATTTGAGCTCGAGTATGACTCTTACATATGTATTTATTTATGACTTACAAAATTTTTAATTTAGACCTAAAAAATTCTAGTTGAAATGTGAAAATATCTAATAAAAATAAAAAAATTTCATTATGAATGAAATTTCACATATGAAATTTTAGATTTAAAAATTTTGAGTTTACATAAAATTTTTCAAGTGTTTATTGATCTTTTTTATATGTCAATTGAAATTTTTTAGATCAAAGTTAAAATTTTTAGGTCATAAAAATATAAATATTTCACCCCTATCATGAAATTACAATTTTCCAAAAAAAAAGAATCATTATATTATTGTGCTTAATATAGTGATATAGATGGAAAAAAGAAAAGAAAATAGAAACATGAAAATGTCCAATAAAAATTTAAAAAATTTCATTATAAATGAAATTTCACATCTAAAATTTTGGATTTCAAAATTTTGAGTTTTCAGGAAATTTTTTGAGTCTTTATTAGACATTCTTATATTTCAGTTGAAATTTTTTTATTCAAGTCATGAAAATAAAAATATTTCAACCCTACTATAAAATTGTAATTTAAAAAAAAAGTGGTGATGATTTATTATATTATTACATTTAATATGATGATACAGATTTAAAAAAAAAAAAGAGTACCAGAAATTGCACAAGATGTGGCCCGGAAATGGAACCCAAGAAATACCAAACTTGTACTGGATCTCCATCCTATTTTACTTGTTATTTTAAAAAATTTAAATGTTTCAATTTATTTATTATTTTATATTGTTAATAAAATATTAATTATTTTTTTACTATTTTATTTTTATTAAAAATAATAATATATAGAATACCAGTTATCTTTTTAATGTTTAATTTAATAATATTTTAATAAAATATTATCAAATTTCTGAAAAGGATAGGTATAAAACTGCTTTTACTGTATCATTTGGCCGGTACGAGTGGAATGTTATGCCTTTTGGTTTAAAAAATGCTCCTTCTGAATTTCAAAGGATCATGAACGAAATCTTCAATGATATAGTCATTTCATCATTGTTTACATTGATGATATTTTGATTTATTCTCACACAATTGAAGAACATTTCAAACATATTTACAAATTCATACGTATTACAAAAACTAATGGTTTAGCAGTTTCTAAACCAAAAATCCGACTCTTTCAAACAAAAATAAGATTTCTTGGACATTGGATACATCAAGGATCTATTACACCAATTGAAAGAGCAATTCAATTTGCTGACAAATTTCCTGATCAAATTATTGATAAAAGACAACTTCAAAGATTTTTTGGATGTTTAAACTATGTTACTGATTTTATTCCTCATCTTAGTAACTTTATTAAACCACTTCATCAACGTCTTAAGACAAATCCTCCTCCTTGGATTGATGTTCATTCGAACATTATAAAACAAATTAAAATCTAGGTTAAGCAACTTTCTTCTCTTAGCTTTCCAGATCCCTCTGCCTTTAAAATCGTTGAAACTGATGTCTCTGACATAGGTTATGGTGGCATTCCCAAACAGAAAGTCAATGGTATAGAGAAAATCATTACCTATACCTCCAAACATTGGAATAACACTCAACAAAATTATTCCACTATCAAAAAGGAAATTTTGACAATTGTTTTATGCATTTCCAAATTTCAATCTGATTTGTTAAATCAGAAATTTTTAGTTCGAATTGACTGTAAATCTGCAAAAGATGTTTTGCAAAAGGATGTTAAAAACCTTGTCTCTAAACAAATTTTTGCTAAATGGCAAACGATTTTAAGTGTTTTTTAGTTTGAAATAGAATTTATCAAAGGCACTTCAAATTCTCTACCTGATTTCCTTACTAGAGAGTTTCTACAGGGAGCTAAATTATGAGAGAATTCGGAAACTCAATGCCACCCAAGAAAAAGAAAGAGCCAAAAGACGAAAAAGAGAAAACCATGAGTGTTTTCCAACATGCCCAAACACCTGCTTCTAGTGATGAAATAGAAGTAATTATGAAAAACATACTTCAGCAATTTGGATCCCAAACACAAGGATCTATACAGCAAACGGAGTCATCCACTCCAATTGAGTCTTCGACTCAGCAAAATACCGTTGGGTCTTCAACCCAACAAAACAAAATCTCTTCAAAAAAGACTGTCGCATCATATGCACAGGCTTATGCAAACAAATAGTTAACTGATACTACTTGGCAACAAATTGTCAACAAACAAGCTATCATTCCTAAACAAGAATATGATAGACTTTGTCAACAACCCCAAATTTCGCAGAATAACCCAAAACATTCTGCTCCTCAAAACCAAATGATAGTTGCCTAGTCTTCTTCTAGAGCAATTGTTATCCCATCCCCAACAAATATAACCACTCCTTACATTCATAAAGAAAACCAAGTAAGGAATCTAGTTCAAACAGAACCTGAGTTCTATCACCCAAATCCAAATCAAGTTGCCCTTAATGTTTTCCCTTCAGGATTCCATTATAGGCCAACTAATATAAGAAAAACAAGAGAATACTACAAGTTAATATTGGTTCATTCTGAGTCAATCAACATTGAGCAAAAGAATGATAAAAGAACTGGACCGATGGTAACACATAGTACTCTCCAAATATTGAAAGTTCTCACCCCTTCCCAGTGGGGACAGTCATTAGAAAAATCAAAATCTTTTGGGATACCATATGACCTGGAAGGGTATAATTATTGGGACTATGTTGATGCATGGTTCCATGTGTTTTATTTTCAAAATGAATCATGGTCTCATACATGGTTTATTTATTTTGAAACAAAAACCAAATACAAGTTTCCTCAATGGTTTGTCCAATGGTGGAATTTCTTTAGACCAATTCCGGAAATTATGCCTCCAAAGGTTATGCCAGCCTTTGAGCTTTTGAAACAAAAATTTAACCACAATGAATATCTATTTCCTATAGATCTTCATTACTTTTCAAAATTATCTATATCCTAGATCTTTACCTGGAAATACAGATTCTCCTTATCAATTCCCGGATCCACATTAATGCCAATATTACAGAGAATTCCCTCTGTACGATGGTGGGCAAAATTTGATATCCGAAAGGTTGATGACAAAGCAGTAGAGAGATGGTTTAAAGAGAATCCAGAACATCTTTGTATGACTGAGCAAAGCAAATTCCTCAATCAAAGAACCAGGATTCAAGCAATGCTAACATCATCCACGGATAAGGCTAGTTTGTTAAATCAACTCAATACTGTTCTACAACTGCTGCAACAACAAGAACAAACACCTTCTACAAGTCAACAAGCTTCCTCGTCAAACTCAGAACAAGACGACGAAGAGTTTATTGATTTAAATGAAGATTGCGATTCTTGTAATAAACTTCTGTAGAAACATCTGCAAGTCACTAAAATTACTGTAGTGTCGGCAGAAATAGTAAAAGGTACTAACCGGAACTGTTCAAATAGTACCAGTTACTAACAGTTTCCAGGTTAATTACTATTCAAATAGTAACTCAGCTCGTCTATATAAGTGATGTATGTCTCACTTGTAAGGCAGAACTAGTTGGAGCAACACATATAGAGTGGGCAAGAACTAGAGCTGAGCCTTCTTCCTTCCTCCTTCTTCTTTCCATCTTAGTATCTGTACTATAAGTTTTTCAATAAATATCTTTTAAACTTATTTATTGCATTGCATCATATCCTCGCCCACTTCTGATGAACTAGTTGGCTGGTTCTACCGCCTTTGTTCATTTCAGAACATCCCTCCTTCATGTTTAATTCATGTTTTTTATTATGTATTAAGCAGTCCCTCCTCGAGAATTAAAGGTGCAGGCAGACTGCTTAATGCATAATAAAAAACATGAATTAACTATGAAGGAGGGATGTTCTGAAATGAACAAAGGCGGTAGAATCAGCCAACTAGTTCATCAGAAGTGGGCAAGGATATGATGCAATGCGCCTTTGTTCACTCTTGATTAAGAAGAGATGTTATTTACCTATTTATTTGCATTTATTTATTGTTATTGAGATACTAACCTATAACAAGTTTGCATTTCACATGATCCTAAATATAATTTTTTTTTAACCTTAAATATAGAACCATTTTTAGAATACAACGCAATATTTATTATACATTATCAAAAAATTTCTCTATTTAATTAATTTTAAAAAGAGAAAGAAATTAAAATAAGAATTAGTATTAGAAAAAAATTAAAATAATTAACTAACTCTAACTTCTATTATTAATTTGCATGATTCGATTAAAGAGGTTCTATATTAAGAACCAAAGGCAGTATATCATGATAAATTCTCCTAGAAATCATTTGTCCATACATTGTAAAATCATCATACATAGCAACAGATCCTATAATAGTGCCATGAACTGTTGGTTAACTGCAATATTGTTTCATCTGTATAGTTCTCCACAAAACCACCAAGCTAATGTACTAACGGCTCTAATCCGACTTATTCCATTGATCATAAAAATGTGGGAAACAAAATGAATTTTGATGAAACCAATAAATTACATTCATTAATAAAATGAGACATGTGAGAGGGGAGACTATTGGCATGAATTATGTATTCAGAAAATAGAAAGCATGCAGAGTAGTGGAGAAGAGGATTAAGAAGAAGAACAGAGGGAGGCAATAAATGTGAAGAGATTAACACAGAAACGCCTTAGCCATGGATCTCTTGTTTGTTCAACTATATCCTCGTCACCTTTCACTTGATATTCATATTCCATTGGTTTCCACCTCATGCTTTTGCCATCTGACTCAAATTCGTAGTTCTGGCTCCTCACCTGGTAATCCAACAAAAGTGGGGGAAAAAACTATTTAACACTTCAAAACCCCCACCATTTATATTTTCTAAATAACTTCATCATACGTGTGTGTAAATCACTCAAACTTTATTTACCTATATATCTCCTCAAACATACACACCAAAGAAGGGCCAATGCCAAAGAATATTAGCAAACTGACATGACATATACAATAGAGAAAAATAATGACTGATTATGTCTTGTTCATCTTTGTTTAATTCTTAGGGTACCTCATTCCAATGTTAAAATCAGTATATCAATCTCAATATCAATATAAAATTTACAAATTCATAGTAAGACATATCATTCACAAGTATGACTCACAATGCACAATACTCATAGTTTTTTATTAATGAAAAATGTAATTAATGATTACTTTTCTAACAAAAAAAAAGGTTATCTTTCTTAATGCAAATAAATATATCTTTCTCACTATGTGCTGTAATTTGCAGTTAATGAATTACTTGTAAGGAAATTTCATTAAAGCTTAAATTTTTCCTAATAATGAAGACAATAGTTACAAAATATACCTGTGTCATATATATTGTCAGCCTTTTTTTCATTGGGATCGTCTTGGGACACTACTATTATATCTTTTCCTCTGCCATTTATGACATTTTCCAAGTTCTCAGTGTCTCTTGTCTTGTAAAAAAGTCAAAAAAACTACTTGTAAAACTAAATGATCCACCAAAAAACTAATAAATGACTGAAAATCCAAAATACATAGGCTCAATTACCTGCAGAAGATTGCCATGTAGCTCCTCCTTCTTACCCATAAGAGAGGGTTCTTGTTCTGCTTTTATGGAAGAAGAGAATTAATGCCTAATGTTAATCATACCAAATTACATCCTTTCAGCGTATTTTCCTTGAGTTAAGCATTCATATTTGTACATACTTGACACCCAAGATAGGAAAATGTATAAGTTAATCCTAATAATGCATAGTAGTATGTTTTTACCTTATTATGTATTATTTGATTCCCATGAAAGATTATAAATCCTCATCTTTATTGCAGACCTCATGGGGAGAGCAGTGGAGCAACCAAGCCCCTTTGGTAGAGTTGGGAGACCAGGAAAAGAGGGAGAGAATGAACTTTAGAAAGATATATGAGCAAAGAAGGGATACTGGCATCTAAAGAAGACCACGCTGTGGCTTTATAGATTGAAGCTGTGGCCTTACAGTAGACAGTGAGGAAAGACCACAAACCTGAGATTCCCACGCCGCGGCTTCATGACATAAGGCTGCGGCCCTGTGACAAATAGTGAGCTAAATAGCACAACTTGATAACATGAAGGCACGGCCTAGATATTATAGCCGTGGTGCCAACCCTTTATCAGCAAAATGCAGAGCTTCACTTGAACGGAGTATTTGAAGAGTTTGAGGGAAATATTCAAGGAGGCTGAGCTAGGGCACAGAGAGGACATCCAGAACTCAACTTTGGGAGCTTGGGTATGCTAGGTGTGAACACCCCATTTTGTTCGGACATTTTTATAAATAATAATAATAAATTTTTGTAAAAAATAAAAAATAAAAAAAAGGAAGGAGCTTTGGGCCAAATTTGGCCCAAAACCCGAAAAAGAAGTATTGAAAGAAAAAATTAAAAAAAAAAGAGCTTTGGGCCAAATTTGGCCTAAAACCCGAAAAAGAAGTATTGAAAGAAAAAAATTAAAAAAAAAAAGAGCTTTGGGCCAAATTTGGCCCAAAACTTGAAAAAGAAGTGGGGAAGTTTTGGGCCAAAATTCGGCCCAAAATTGAAAAAAAAAAGATGGAGGATCACATTGGGCTGAAATCATTTCAGCCCAATATGTCACGAGCCCAATTGAGGGCTCGTGACCAAAGAGAAAGAGCCCTTAGGGCTCGGTGAGGAGAAAAACGAGGGGGAGGGGGTGGAGGAGCTCGGACAGAGCTCCAGGCGAAGAACAGCCACGGGCACCTGAGGCAGAGGGGACACTGAGATGTGAGCCGAGAGAGAGTTATGCGAGTGAGGCCATAGAGGGGCCAGAACCGAGGGAGGCCGGTACCTAGAGGAAGGAGAAAAGTAGAGAATGAGAGAGAGGAGCTAGCTGCGAAATGGAAGGAAAGGAAACAGAGGGAGCTCAGGTGGAGGAGCTCTGAGCTGGCCGTGCGGTGGAGCAGAGTGAGAAAATGAGAGGGAGCTTGGAGACTAGAAGCTGCGGGTGAGGATGGCGGCGAGACCAGAAGCAACGGGAGAGGACTCATGAGGACGAAAACAGGGTGAGGTGCAGATTTGGGAAGGGAACGAAGCCGAGGGAACCATTGAAAGAAGTCAGAAAAGCAAAGGCACGAGAGAGGCCGGGGATGGACTACACGCGAGCATGGGTGAGGACTTGAACCTGTGAGGCAAATGACCGAAGACACAGAATGTGGGCTGGTCACGCACAACACAATCCCTCCATTACTCCGTACCTAGTACAGCAGGGTAGTGGAGGTGGAATTTTGTTGGGCTGAAGTAATAGGAGGTCACGTTAATGTAGCAGAGAACGTGAGCAGCTGGAAAAAGCAATGACGCGCCTGATTGCTCAGCTTGCAAGCCACTTGCGAGAGATATATAAAAGGCAGAGAGGATTAAAAAAGGAGGGGGATTCAAGAGTCTGAAGAAGAAATAGAGGAGAGTGGAGAAAGTAACACCATAAGAAATCTTCAAGGCCGAGACAGAGGAGGCCACGGGTGAAGGTAGAGGCAAGGGAAGCTGGAGTTCCAGAGGCCGAGAGCAAGAGTAACAAGGGAGATCATCATTGGTAATTCTTGTTGTAAAATTCTGGCACCAAATTTAAGCTCTTGTGTACATTTTCTTTACTGCCTCGTCTCTTCATTGCTTTTTCTGCTAATTAAGTTTTCTATGTTTATTTGAGTGGGTCATGATAGAGTTTAGTATTGAGAAGTTCTGCTCTAGGATCTAATTAGATGTTTCTCAGACTGTTGATTTTGTTCTGGCCTGTGACATTAGACCGAAAACATTATTGGGTGTCACAGGGGTTCTATTATGTGCTTTGTTCTATTATTGGTTAGTTGATATATTTAATATGTCATGCTGTATCGGTTAAGCTTCATCAATAACCTATTGTGAATGCTTTGGATGAATGTGAAATTTTCTTTTTAGTCATCTTCGTCTGAGTCTACTTCTCTCATGAAGCCAGTGCCATTTTTCTGTGCCCTATGATTGATCCGTCTAGTACTAATAAAATGATTCACTTGAGATGTGTTTGAGCCGTTCATTGTGTCAGGCTGGGGAAGAAAGGGATATTGGTGTTGAAAGGACATTACCTTTCTTGTTAGGTGGTTTGGTTTTCAGGTTTGCTATTTTGATAATTCTGGAACTAGATTGAGACTGAATGGATACTGTTATTAGAGTAGGTTTTGGTCAATATATTTAGGCCTGTCCCAATGCTCCTCTCACACACACACACACGTCCCCTGCTCATCTTGATATTCTTATTCTGTTGTTGTTTTTATCCAAGGGTTTCTATCTTGGTTGCAGAATTACAGTTATGTGTATAGTTGGATTTGTGCACATTTTGAGGGATTTTAATGGGGAATTAGTTCCCAATTGTTTGCTATGGCTCTCTCATATCAATTACGTTTAGTTGGCTTTTGGGGTTTGAAATACTTTGAACTGTTCCTACCCCTTCTCATATGTAATTTGCTGTGACATTATGGCAATGTTAATCTGAGTTTGGGACAAGCGATGCTAGTGGTTGGGTTTGAATCTTCATCAACCATCGCTTGTCCTTTTCTTTTTGAACATCTAATTGAGTGAAGTTATTAAATTATCCTGTGAATTGAATGTATAAATATAGTGGTAGAGTTTTGTTTAGACCATAAGTAATTATTTTTAGAGTCTACCTCGAGGGACTAAATCTCTGTAGGTATGTAGTATGTCAATCAAGAGCATCATGAGCCAGAAGTTGCCATGGTACTTATATTAGTTAATTTTTAAACATTTTAAGTTCAAAATAGTTCCTTTGAAAAAAGATATTCTTAATAGTTTTGTTTTTATAAGGAAATATAAATAATTTTTTTTATTAGTAAATAAACAAATAAATGATATATATGTGTATTATATGTAGCAATTTTTATCCCCTTTGAGTATTTTTTTTTAAAATAAGTACAAAAATAAGAAAATAATAAAAGTAAATACATAAGAAAAATGTAGATGATATATATAAAAGTCATATTCTTAAATTCCTTTTATCATTTTTCTTTTTTATAAAATAACCATAATCATATTTATTGTCATGTATAAAAATGATTTCATTTTCCCAATTTTATCTTTTAAGTCCCTTTTCGCCTTTCGCCACGAGTGGCATCACCGTGAGAATATAAGCATTAATCAGTAAATTATGAGTGATCAAGTCACCATATATGCTGTTTGATTTTCATTTAAAATTTTCCTTTTGGTATTTTTTACTCCGAGTGGTAACACCGTGAGCATGTAAGCTAAATCAGTAATTTGTGAGTGATAAAGTCACCATATATGCTGATTATTATTTTCATAACATTAATAATGATCACATTTATTAATTTATTTTTTGTTTTAAAAAAATAATAATAAATAAATAAATAGGTGTCAAAATAATTTTTATAATAAAAAATAAAAATATATATTTGTACAAAATTTTATTTGTTTTCTTTTGAACTTTTTGTGCCTTTTTGTCTCGAGTAACACTACCGTGGACACTTAGGTATCAATAGGTAAATGTGAGTGACAAAGTCACCACTTGAGCCAATTGGTTTTATTTTGTGAAAATAAAATGTTTCCAAATATTTCCTTTTCGAATCAAAATAAAATGTTCAAATCACATATAATTTTAATCATATTTTCTAAATTGAGAAAAACACATATTCTCTTTTAGAAATCGATTAAACAAAAAAAAAATATATAATAAAAAAATAAAAAGAGCAAATAATGGAAATTAATCTGCCTTTTACAAATTAAAACATACCAACCAATTCTAAAAATTGTTTTCTTTGTGGAAAGATAAATTATTTTCTATAAACCTCTCTTTTTAAAGAATATATATAATAAAAAATACCAACCCAGTGACACGCATTTTTAGTCCGAACTACGTCGACTTTGATCCCTATCACAGGGTACGTAGGCCCCAGACTCTCATTCTGGGTCAAGTCCACTTTTGTAAATAAATAATATTTTTCTCTTAATTTATTTTTCCCAACTTTTTATATTTTCATTCTTTATTTTCATTTTCACATTTTTTTTATTTTAATATTTATCTATTTTATTTATTTTTGCATGCGAATGGTAAAAGAGCAACCAAAATAATTTTTTAAAGCCATAAAAATTGCATGATTAACCTAAGATAACCATTCTTCGGAACGGATGTTGTGAGGGTGCCTAACACCTTCCCCACTCACAATCGTACTCTCAAACCCAACTCTGATTAGCAGACCATCCTTGTCCCTTTTTTTGTTTTTATTTTCGGTTTTCCAAAATTTCCCTCAAAATTTTGGTGGCGACTCCCTCCGAAACCGGCCTCCCGCCGTGCCATCCATGTCGCATCTCCGGGAGTGAAACTAGGGTTTGGCTTCTTGAAGGAGATTGAAGCTAGGGTTTGAAGTGTTAGCAAGGTTGACTTCCCAAGGGGGGGTGGATTGGGAAGATTGAATTTTTCTGCATAAAGTGAAATGGGTGAAGATAGCACAGTGTAATGGAAGTAACGTATAAAATAGAGCAAGCTGAAAAGTAAAGATAAGGAGAAGAAGACTCAGTAATTTATCCTAGTTCGGTCTATCCACTTGACCTATGTCCAGTCCCCAAGACAGCTCTTGAGATTTTTCACTATACAGCAAGAATTCAACAGGCTTCTTGCTAATGCCACAGTACAACGAGTATGCTCTGTTTCTGGAGCATTCTCAATCTCTCTAAGCACTTCTACAATGTGCTTCCCAATCCCCATGTGATTTCCCCTCACAAGTAAATCTATCTTCCAGATGAAGAGTAGATTGTTTACAAAGATATAACTCTCTTGACTCGAGTAGATATGAAGGTTAAAGTACAGATATTGAAGTTGAGAGGTTAAAAGCTTTTGAGAAGAAGATTTGGCAGAAATTCGGTGTATACAAGTTTGATTCATTACTCACAACTTCAAATGGTGTTATATTTATAGATTTAGGTCTCAAATGTCCGCTAGAGACAAAATCTATCCGTTGGGGAAGTTATCCAACGGTTACTCTGAAAAACTATCCGTTAACCAACCACATTTAATGCTTCTGACATACTGAAATTCTAATTTCGGCTGGCCAACAGACGAATTTCGAAGGAACTGAAAGTTAAAGCTTCCAACGTAGAAGTACCGAAGTTCGTCTGTTCATGAAGTGAAATTTGAATTTTGAAACTCAGAAAATGTTTTCATGTTGTGACATACGAATTTTTAAGAAGAAAGTTTTTCTGTTAAGTGTGAACAGTGTTTTCAATTTTCTACAGTGCCCTTGAAATTCGAATTTTGGAAGCCCAAAATTCGTCTGTCTGTAGAACGTTCAAGGAGGCACAGTAGTTCACTTTCTTCGAAATTCAAATTTTGAAGGAGTGAAGTTCGTCTGTCAGAGAGATTCTTTTCAAACTAACTTCAACATTCAAAGTTACAAAACTCTGTCATTCGTATGTCAACATTTCATTCCAACAGACTCATAACCTTAGCTTCTGAAATTCGAATTTTAATGTTCAAAGTTCGTCTGACAGAAAGCAGTTTTGAAACTTAAATTATTCTTGATCTCAGATGAACTTTAACATCGTTTCAGATGAATTTCTTCCATTTTCATAAGTTGTGTTTTGTCTTAAATTCGAATTTTGAAGACTCAAAGTTCGTCTGTTTCAAAGAAACTTTCTTTCAGACTTATATGAAAATTTGAATGTTGGAAAGCCAAAGTTCGTCTGTCAGATAGTATTTTTGAAACTGAATTTCATCTTGATTTCAGATGAGCTTTAACATTATTTCAGACGAATTTCCTTGGTTTTCACAAACTGCATTTTATCTGAAATTCGAATTTTGAAGATCTGAAGTTCGTCTGTCACTAAAAGGCTTCTTTCAGATTTAGATGAAAATTCGAATTTTGGAGAAGAAAATTCGTCTGACAGAGAGACATCTCTTCAGACTTGTTCAGTTTTAGCTCGAAATTCGAATTTCCAAAGGCAAAGTTCGAATTTCCAATATGCCAGTTCAGTTTAAACTTTCAAAATTCATCCGTTTGTGGGTATCTTTCAAATAAGTCAAGTTTTAACATAAAATCAATGTTTAAAAACATCTTTTCCTCAAATCAAAAACTTTTACCCATTCATAACTAAAGCTAAAGATCCTATAGTAGATCTAGCAGCAATTACTTAGAAATTCTTCACTTGAAACACTTTGAGCTCCTTTGATATCTTCAATTCAAACTCTTGCATGCTGGTTTGAAATCATCAAAACTCTTGATTCAACATTCTCCCCCTTTTTGATGATGACAAAACAACTTTCAAACTGGATTAGTATTTGGGTTTGTTTTAACAAGCTCCCCCTCAACATATGCATTATATATCAAAAGATATCAAATACAGCAGATGATGTGAAGATATTTAATGAGTAAAAAGCACACAATATTGCAACCAAGAAATTCATTCATTTAATCAAGTGTTGCTATACAAAAACCAAATTAATCAAAGTTCTAATACACAATGCAAACATTCAAAAGAGAAACAAAAACACAAAGCACTACAAGAAGACTCAAGCCTAAGATTTAAACAAGTCTTCAATCACTTTTTCTTGGGCTTGGTCTTCTTGCTGTACGTCTTCCCTTTCCCAGATGGCTCAGCAGCAGCAGACTTTCCAGTTTGCTCAATCTTCTCCACCTTTTTGGCATCATCAGGAAGGCCAACAAAATTAGCCGGAGGAGGGATCTGAGAGACAGGAATAGCTCGTAGTGGCACCGGAGCAAAAGGAATTTCTGGTTGAATGGTGCAGGAGGCTCAGAAGGCTCAGGGCTAGGTTCTTCATCATCATCAGAGACCTCAAGCAGCTCTTGCATTTCCTGCTTGGAAAGAGCCAACTGAGCTCTCTGTTCCTCTGAAAGCCCATAAGCAGCAAAAGACGGAGGAGCTGGTTCATCAGCACGAAACATTTCTTCCAGCCTTCTCCTCTGAGCTTGCAGCAGAGCATTGTGAGCAACAGCTACATAATCAACAACAGGTACAATGCTTCTCTCTTCATTGCTCATACCTTCCTGCATATAAGAGGTTGAAATGGCTGTAACCAATCTTTCAACTTGCTCTGATTCTTGAATGGACAGAATTGAACCCTGAGCATCTTTTTGCATAGGCTCATGAGGATTTGTTTCTTGAAGACCTTCTTCTTCCAATCCATAGTCCAAGGGTGGACCAGGACTTAGTGTCCTCATTGCACCAGCACCATATACATCAACATCATGGTTAGAGGAGGCAATCTCGAATGGGCTTGGGGCTCAGGAGTTAGAGATTGGACAGGCACAGAGGACCCTGGCTGAGGTGGAGCTGAAGTGGTAGGGATTGCACTTCTGATATCTTCATAAGTATCAGCAACCACTTTCATGTTCTTTGCCAATTGATGTATCTAATCTTGCAGATGAGCAAATTTGGCATTTTGCTCATCTCTGATGCTGAGAATGAGTGTAGACAGGCTATCATACAACTCAGTGATCTTGGTTGGCTTGGCACGAGAGGAGGGAGTGGATGGAATGTGAGTGGGCTTCGAGGGAGATGGGATAGGCACAGAGGGCTGAGTGGTAGGTCTAGCAGGAGCCTCAGAAGTACCCTCTTGCTGTAGGGAGGCACCTTCAACAAAGAATATATCTTCGATTCTTCCTGCTCCCTTTCCAACCTATCTTTCTTCATCCTTTTCAATGCCCATTCTTTGCAGTTCTTCCTCCTTAAAGATTTTAGTGGGCTTGCCCTTCCCCTTCTCAAGATGCTGAATTCTGGCATACTGTAGAATTTTGGAAATGATAGCAGCATAGGGGAGTGTGGAGTCCTTCCTCTTATCTCTAGCCTTGATCATGCATTGGAGAATGATGTGTCCCATATTAATCAGTTTCCCACGCATGATTGCAGCCATGACATGTGTCTTTGCCCTTGTTATCAGATTGAAGTTGCCTCCATTGTTGAATATGATCCTGGACACTATGTAGTGCAGGATCCTCACTTGAACACTGAGGTCTGTGGGCTTCAACATGTTTATGGATGGCCAATTTTCCCTCCTTCTGAAGAATGTGCTCAGAATAGTACTCTCCTTGTAGTTCAGAAAGGGGCTGCCTTCTTCATCAGCAGTTTCTGCCTCATCCATGTACCTAGAGGCTGTGATATCAATCTTGAGTCCATCTTGCCCAGGGATCTCCAGTACCTCATTGAATGTTTCATCAGTAAGCCAAATGGTCCTAGACCTTAGATTGACTGCCCACTTCTTGTTGTTGTTGTTGTATTTTAAAGAGGCATACCATGACTTCACTACCTTATCATCATATCTCTCCAATACTTTCAACAGATTCTTGTATCTCATCATCCATATACCAGCATCAAAATTATTTGAGACTAAGAAATCTTCCAAGTTTACACAATGTGGCTTGATTACCTTTTCGTTGGCAAACTTGGTGGAGTATTCCTCTTGAATCTGTGGAGTGCTCCATAATGGCAGTTTAGTAAGCTCGTACTCTCCAGATTCTATACTAAAGGAAGCGGAGGAAGCAATAGCAGCATCAGCAGGAACATGGATTGAAGGTTCTGCAGTTTTCGGTGAGGAGGGTCCAGCTTTCTGTGAATCTGCTTTGGATGTTGATTTTTGGCGTTTGGAAGGTGTTGCCTTGCTGGGTTCGGCTTTTCTCTTAGATTTTTCTCCTTCCTTGGTAGCATTTTGAGATTTCATTGCTCTCTTTGGCCTAGCTCTTGCTTTCCCTGCTCCAGGATTCTTGACTCTCGCCATTTCTCGGATGAATGTTGCTGAATGTGGCTTAAAATTGGTTTATAGGATGAGGAAGGAAGTTTAATAGGTGGAAAATGACAGTTTTTGGGTAGGATTTAAGAGAATTGATGAGAGGATTAGAACAGACTCAGAGAAGTTAAGAATAGGGTTGTGTCTGTTCTTTGAAAAACCGTCAGGTTTAATGTAAGTAACCATCTGATAGACAAATTTTGAGAGGTCAAAATTTGAACTTTGGGTAGTTACAAGTTAAACCATTCAGCAAAGCTTACTGACGGACAAATTTTCTTCTAAAAGTTCGTCTGACAGTGACTTGGATCAAGCAATACAAGCACAACAGACGAATTTTGTTCCAACAAAGTTCGAATGTTGAAGAGAAAACAGCAGGCAACAACCAAAACATCAAGCTATAGATGAATTAAGCATGCAAAACTTCATCTTTCAAGCATTCAACATGAAGTACATGATTCAACAGACGAATTTTGAACTGAAAATTCAAATTTTTCAACTTTTGTAAAGGTTGTCTAACATTCGTATGTTAAGAAGTGATAATTCGTATAACAGTGATGGACAAACATAACTTTGAAATTTTTGTTTTTGAAAATTCGAACTTCCAAGATTCAACAGAAGAATTTTGAGGTATCACCGAGAATTGTTCCAAAGCATAACAGGTCGAAGTTCGTCTGTTGGTCAACTAAAATTCGAATGTTGACCATGTTGACCAGTTCAAAAACACAGTTTGTGAAGCAACATACGTCTAACACACATTTAAAATACGAATATCATCTTTAAAAACTTACAGAATGGGTCCAGAACTTAGGATTTTCATCATTTACTTCACTTTCTGGTTGTTCCATTCTGGTGTGCTCCAATCTTCAAGTTTATTGCCATTGAATCTTGTGAGGAGCACTTGCAACTTAAATTAAACATACTCCGATGCTAAAGTTAGAATTAACCTTTGAAAACAAGATTGCACGTGAATAACTTACAGTTCATTAGGATTTACTATACCCAATTCTCTCCTTATTTTGCAATGCCTGTCTTCTGATAGAGGCTTTGTGAGTATATCAGCAACTTGATCCTCTGTTGGGATGTACTCCAGCTTAACTTCTCCTTTCAGAACGTGATCCCTTATGAATTGGTGCCTAACTTCAATATGTTTCGTTCTTGAATGCATGACAGGATTCTTGGTGATATTTATGGCACTTTGGTTGTCACACATGATTGGTATCTCTTTCATTTTAACCTCAAGATCTTCAAGCTGCTGCTTCATCTAGATGACTTGGGCACAACAGCTTCCAGCTGCAACATACTCAGCTTCTGCAGTGGATAGGGCCACACTGTTTTATTTTTGCTGAACCATGAAACCAGGGATCCTTCAAGAAACTGACAAGTTCCACTTGTGCTTTTTCTGTCAGTTTTGGATCCTGCAAAATCAGCATCAGTGTATCCTTTGAGAGCTTCTCCATTGCATTTTGGATACCAAAGACCCATATGTGATGTTTCAATAAGATATCTGAAAATTCTTTTCACAGCTGTTGCATGGATTTCTTTGGGGCATGATTGGAACCTTGCACACATACAGACATTGAACATAATGTCAGGTCTGCTGGCAGTTAAGTACAGCAGGGATCTAATCATTCTTTTGTACTGAGTAATGTCAAACATCTTCCCATTCTCATCCATGTCCAGTTTGGTTGCAATAGCCATAGGTACTCCCATTGGCTTGGCATTCTCCATTCCAAACTTCTTTAGCAGCTCCTTTAGATACTTGGATTGACTGAGAAAGATACCATCATCAAGCTGTCTGATTTGTAGTCCAAGGAAGAAGTTGAGTTCACCCATCATGGACTTCTTGAATTCTCCCTGCATTAACTCAGAGAATTTCTTGCTAAGAGCTTCATTAGTAGCACTGAAAATAATATCATCAACATAGATTTGAACAATTAGTAAATCTTTATTTTCTTTCTTAGTGAATAAAGTTGTGTCAACTTTGCCTTTATTGAATCCCTTTTCAGTTAGAAAATTGCTCAGTCTCTCATACCATGCTCTAGGGGCTTGTTTTAAACCATAAAGAGCTTTCTTCAGTTTATAAACATGGTTTGGTTTTGTAGAATCCTCAAAACCTGGAGGTTGATCTACATAAACCTCTTCCATGATATATCCATTTAGAAAGGCACTCTTTACATCCATTTGATACAGTAAAATATTTTTCATGATGCATATGCTAGCAGTATTCTTATAGCTTCTAATCTAGCTACTGGTGCAAAGATTTCTTCAAAATCAATACCTTCTTCCTGATTATACCCTTTAGCAACCAATCTAGCTTTATTTCTGATTATTGTTCCAGATTCATCAAGTTTATTTCTGAAAACCCATTTGGTACCAATGACAGGATTATTTTTGGGCCTAGGCATTAAATCCCAAACTTGATTTCTTTCAAATTGATTTAGTTCATCTTGCATAGCTAAAATCCTGTAATCATCAGTTAAGGCTTCTTCAGCACATTTGGGTTCCATTTGTGAAATGAAAGCACATTTTAGCATTTTGTCCCTTAACTGTTTTCTGGTTTTGACTTTCTCTTGAACATCCTATATCACTTGATCAACAGGATGATTCCTTTAATATCTCCAAGCTCTAAGGAGTTCTTGAGATGTTTCTTCATTATTTTCTTCATCAAACTCTTTCTCCTGGATATCTTCCTCTATGTTAACAGATTCAGATATCTTTGGAGGTTTAGTTTTACTTTTATCATAAATGCCCAATTTTTCAAAATTGAAAGCAAGATCATCCTCATTGGTAACATGTTTTGAAACAGTTTCATTTTCAATGAAAACCACATGCACAAATTCTTCTACCACATTTGATCTTTTATTATAAACTGTATATGCCTTACTCCTAATAGAATAGCCCAGAAATATACCTTCATCGAATTTGGCATCAAACTTACCCAGATTTTCTTTTCCATTGTTGTGAATGAAGCATTTGCATCCGAACACATGGAGATGGGACAGATTTGGCTTTCTTCCCTTATACAGCTCGTATGGAGTCTTCCCAAGGATTGGTCTGATGTAGGCTCTGTTTATGATGTAGCTTGCTATATTCACTGTATCAGCCCAAAACACTTGAGAGAGTTCCTTCTCATTCAGCATAGCTCTGGCTATCTCTCCAATAGTTCTGTTCTTCCTTTCTACTACCCCATTCTGTTGAGGGGTCCTTGGAGCTGAAAAGTTATGGTCTATCCCATGCTCATTGCAGTACTCCAGGAAGTATGCATTTTTAAACTCTCCTCCATGGTCTGACCTGATAGACACAATAGAAATACCTTTCTCATTTTGCACTTTCTTAGCTAAGGTTACAAATGCATCAAATGTATCACTTTTAGAGGAGAGAAATAATGTCCAAGTGAATCTAGAATAATCATCTACAATTACAAGCACATACAGATTACCACCAAGACTTTTCACCCTAGATGGTCCAATTAAGTCCATATGCAGCAATTCAAGTGGTCTAGTTGTGGTAACTACATTTTTAGATTTAAAAGATTTTTTAGTTTGTTTTCCTCTTATGCATGCATCACATTCTTTGTCCTTTTCAAAAGATATTTTTGGCAGGCCAGTTACTAGCTCATTTTTAACCAGTTTAGACACTTGATTCATGTTAACATGAGCTAATCTCCTATACCATAATCACCTATCATTATCCTGACTAATTAAACATACAGAATCCAAGGGAGGAAGTTCATCAAGATTAATAGTATAACAGTTACCATCCCTTTGAGCTTTGAGGATTACTTTGTGATCACTTTTTTTGATGACCAGGCAAAACTTTGAGTCAAATAGCACCCAATTTCCTTTATCACAGGTCTGACTCATGCTCAGCAAATTGTGGTTGAGGCCAATCACAAACAGTACCTCTTCAATGGATGTTTTCGGATTTTTGCCCACAATGCCAATACCAACAACTTTGCCATATTTATCACCTCCAAAGGTCACCTTTCCTCCTTTCTTGTCTCTAAGGGTGATGAACTTTTCCTTATCACCAGTCATGTGACTTGAGTAGGCACTGTCCATATACCATTTGTTGCTCTTCTTAGCTTTGAGACAGACCTGCAAAATAATGTTTATGTTTTCCTTTTAGGTACCCAAATTTGCTTGGGTCCTTTTCGGTTAGTAGATTTTTCCCTAGATGCAGATGCAACTTTGGGAACCCATTCAACTTTCCTGCCAAGTCCATTTTTCTTCAAAGCACAAGAACTGGAAATATGTCCCTTTTTGTTACAGAAATGACAGGTAGTGAAGGAACAGCTAGATTGAGAAGCAGGAAGAAAACAATGCAGATAATACTTTTGTCTTGCATGCTTTGGTTGATTATATGTTTCAATGCGAGATGACATGTGACCTTTCTTTCTGTTGCTCTCAGCATGCATAAAATGTCTCATGTATGCATTCTGGTTTTTCTTCCTAATCTTTTCCTTGACAGCACATGGATCACAGCCAAGACCAGCTTTTCCTTGTGATATTCTTTGGCTCCCCATCAAGGCATACAACCTATCTTTACTTCTAGTAAGCCTAGACATGCTTTTTACTAAGTAATCATTAGTTTGCTTTAGTTCAATGCATGAAGTACAACAAGCAGATTCAGCAGTAGGTAGAGTGGTAATTTCAGAAATGTTGCTTTAAGATTCCAGTTTATTAATCTTTCTCTTTGCTAGTTTTAGTTCTTTAGCAACTTTAATAAACTCATCATGAAGCTCATGAAATGCATCAAGTAACTCAGAATGGGAAGGTTCAGATTCATATACCTTTTCTTCCTAATCACTGCTGTATGAGGGTTCGGTTTCCTCAGAAGCAAGTGCCATCAGACAGATGTTGGTAATCTCATCCTCATCCTCTTCCTCATCATCTGAGCTGTTACCCCATATTGATGAGATGTAGGCTTTCTTCTTCTTCCCTTTGTCTGCAGCTTTCTTGTCCTTTTCTTGCTTCTTGAGAAATTGAGGACAATCCCATTTGATGTGTCCTTGCTTCTTGCACTCATAGCAAGTCACAGGTTCTTTTGCCTCTCTCTTGCCCTCTCCAGCTGCTTCCTTCTTGAAGATTCTCTTGTTTCTCTTCTTGCTGTAGAATCTTCCGAATTTTCTGACCATCATAGCCAGAGTTTCTTCATCCAGCTCATCTCCTTCGTCAGATTCTTCTTCCTTTTCTTCAGCAGTTTTAAGGGCAAGGCCTTTCTTCTTTCTGTCATGTCCAGCTTCCTTGAGAGCTTTCATTTTTCCTTCATACTAATCAAGGCTGCAGAAAAGAGCTGTGACAGAGGCCATTGATTCTCCTTTGGCTTCCTCTATTGCTGTTACCTTGGGCTGCCATTCCAGAGGGAGAGCTCTGAGTATCTTTCTTACTTTTTTAGATTGAGTGTACTCTTTTTCCAGGCTCTTCAGTTGATTCACAATGAGGGTGAATCTCTTTTGCAGCTCCTTTACAGTTTCTCCTTCTGTCATCCTGAAGCTTTCATACTCTCCAATGCATGTGTTTAGTTTATTCTCTCTGACCCCAGTTGTTCCTTCATGTGCAATCTATAGAGTGTCCCACATTCCTTTAGCAGTGGAGCATTGTGAGACTCTGTAGAATTCGTCTTGGTTCAGGGCACTGACTAAACAATGCTTTGCTTTGAAATTTAGCAGGACTCTCCTTCTGTCTTCCTCATTCCACTCTGCTTCTAGCTTCTCTTTCTGTCTTCCATCTTCAGTTAGAATCATTGGGATGAAATCTCCTTTCTCAATGACTGACCAGATATCAAGATCAATTGATTGGAGGTAAATCTGCATCCTCATCTTCTAGTACCCATAATGTTCTCCACTGAAGCCTGGTGGTCTATTAGTGTTGTTCCCTTCAGGAAGTATGCTTTCTCCAAAGCCAGCCATCTTAATTCCCGGACTGTGAGATCCTTTGAATGGGAATCCGGGCTCTGATACCACTTGTTAGCAAGGCTGACTTCCCAAGAGGGGGGTGAATTGGGAAGATTGAAATTTTTCTGCACAAAGTGAAATGGGTGAAGATAGCACAGTGTAATGGAAGCAACATATAAAATAGAGCAAGCTGAAAAGTAAAGATAAGGAGAAGAAGACTCAGTAATTTATCCTGGTTCGGTCTATCCACTTGACCTACGTCCAGTCCCCAAGACAGCTCTTGAGATTTTTCACTATACAGCAAGAATTCAACGAGCTTCTTGCTAATGCCACAGTACAACGAGTATGCTCTGTTTCTGGAGCATTCTCAATCTCTCTAAGCACTTCTACAATGTGCTTCCCAATCCCCATGTGATTTTCCCTCACAAGTAAATCTATCTTCCAGATGAAGAGTAGATTATTTACAAAGATATAACTCTCTTGACTCGAGTAGATATGAAGGTTAAAGTACAGATATTGAAGTTGAGAGGTTAAAAGCTTTTGAGAAGAAGATTTGGCAGAAATTCGGTGTATACAAGTTTGATTCATTACTCACAACTTCAAATGGTGTTATATTTATAGATTTAGGTCTCAAATGTCCGTTAGAGATAAAATCTATCCGTTGGGGAAGTTATCCAACGGTTACTCTGAAAAACTATCCGTTAACCAACCACATTTAATGCTTCTGACATACTGAAATTCTAATTTCGGCTGGCCAACAGACGAATTTTGAAGGAACCGATGGTTAAAGCTTCCAACGTAGAAGTACCGAAGTTCGTCTGTTCATGAAGTGAAATTTGAATTTTGAAACTCAGAAAATGTTTTCATGTTGTGACATACGAATTTTTAAGAAGAAAGTTTTTCTGTTAAGTGTGAACAGTGTTTTCAATTTTCTACAGTGCCCTTGAAATTCGAATTTTGGAAGCCCAAAATTCGTCTGTCTGTAGAACGTTCAAGGAGGCACAGTAGTTCACTTTCTTCGAAATTCAAATTTTGAAGGAGTGAAGTTCGTCTGTCAGAGAGATTCTTTTCAAACTAACTTCAACATTCAAAGTTACAAAACTCTGTCATTCGTATGTCAACATTTCATTCCAATAGACTCATAACCTTAGCTTCTGAAATTCAAATTTTAATGTTCAAAGTTCGTCTGACAGAAAGCAGTTTTGAAACTTAAATTATTCTTGATCTCAGATGAACTTTAACATCATTTCAGATGAATTTCTTCCATTTTCATAAGTTGTGTTTTGTCTTAAATTCGAATTTTGAAGACTCAAAGTTTGTCTGTTTCAAAGAAGCTTTTTTTCATACTTATATGGAAATTTGAATGTTAGAAAGCCAAAGTTCGTCTGTCAGATAGTATTTTTGAAACTGAATTTCATCTTGATTTTAGATGAGCTTTAACATTATTTCAGACTAATTTCTTTGGTTTTCACAAACTGCATTTTATCTTAAATTTGAATTTTGAAGATCTGAAGTTCGTCTGTCACTAAAAGGCTTCTTTCAGATTTAGATAAAAATTTGAATTTTGGATAAGAAAATTCATCTGACAGAGAGACATCTCTTCAGACTTGTTCAGTTTTAGCTCGAAATTCAAATTTCCAAAGGCAAAGTTCGAATTTCCAACATGGCAGTTCAGTTTAAACTTTCAAAATTCGTCCGTTTGTGGGTATCTTTCAAATAAGTCAAGTTTTAACATAAAATCAAGGTTTAAAAACATCTTTTCCTCAAATCAAAAACTTTTACCCATTCATAACTAAAGCTAAAGATCCTACAGTAGATCTAGCAGCAATTACTTAGAAATTCTTCACTTGAAACACTTTGAGCTCCTTTGATATCTTCAATTCAAACACTTGTATGCTGGTTTGAAATCATCAAAACTCTTGATTCAACATGAAGCATTGAAGAGATTTTAGATTCCCTATTTGGTTTTCTTACATCTCCTTCTTCCTTTTCTTACTTATGTTCAATAATGATGTGGATTGAGATATATTTTGTTATGATTTTGTTGAACATTAGTGGCTAGTGCTCCATTTCTAGAATTATTCTAAACCCTTGTATGGATTAATACTTATTTCTCCATTATATTTGTGACTAATGTCATCTTTATGTTGATTTAGCTCTATTCTTAATGCCTCATATTGTTTGGCCATCAATAAGATTGTCTGGTTTATTTAAGTTATGCTTGAGAGAGCTAGCTTATATAAAGAACTTTAGTTAGGTCATGTGAGAACTTGAATCTTGCTTTGTTGAGTGAAGAGTTATGTTAGTGGGGTAGAGATATACTCACTAACCTCATATAGTTACTTAGGATTTGAATTGAATTTGGGAGTTTAATTAATTAGTTAAGAGATTACTTAATTAATTAAACTAAACAGCTATTTGGAGATTCGAGAGATCACATATAGCTAAATTGGTATCCTGACTAACATAATCTTGCATTAAGAACAATTGTAAAAGGAGTTCACTTGGGTATTTATGAAATATAAGGGGAATGAATAATCCTAGGTCTTTTTAAATTCTTCAAGTCCTAGTTGTCCTTGTTGCTAATTTTATACGCTTATCTTTCATAGTAGAAGTTAATTAAATAGTGAATCTTTTAATTACTTTACTCAAATTAATTGAAAATGTAATGTCTAATGTTTGATCACTTTTAATCTAAGTCCTTGTGGAGACGATACACACTCATCACTTTTCTACTACCTGGGCCCATACACTTGCGGTATAGCCTGGTGGTGAACAAGTTTTTGGCACCGTTGCTGGGGACTTAGCATCAAAAGTTCTTTGGTCAACCTTAGACTATTGTTAGTAGATTAAGTTTGAGTTATAGATAGGAAAATATATACTTTGTGTAATTTAGATTCATATACTTTTTATTTTTGTTATTAGCTTGATACTTGTTTGTTGTTTTTGGCTTGTAGGTACCTATCTCACACGCATGCAAGGCTTGGATCCTGACAGATTTGAAGTGGTTATGAAGGGTGAGAATATCTTTGAAAGAGGCATTCCTAATACTCCTGAACCTCAAGAAAC